>CM073573.1:91484011-92802182 GCA_037074715.1 Magnolia kwangsiensis
GTGTCAAGATAAACTCAAGGTCACTACAAAGGGCTGTCAGGGCTGTTGCTCGCACTCGTTGCTCCACTCCCCCATCACCTTCTTAATGTAGGCCAACAGTAAGAATATAGTGTCCCATACCACCATAATCTGCTCAGAGTAGGGTGCTCACTGGTCACTACGGGGAGGTTTGTGGCCCCAGAATAGGCCGACAGCTCGACCACGGTGTCCCATACCACCATGCCCGGCTCATGAGTCTTTATGGATCAGGGTACCATGGTTAACAGGGTTTCCAATGGTAAGTTCAGTACCCTAGGTTCAAGTAGTTATGACTCATACAGGGTGAACATACAATGGCCAGTCAGGTTACTTGACGGGCTCGACTAGCACGAGCGCATCTCGAGCTGAATGACATGAAGTGCTTAAAACACTTCGTGTGGCCTAACCACTGCCACCAACTCAAAACACGACTCGCGTTCATCGACGCGTCCTTCGTGGCAATTAGAAGCCAACCACGAGTTCAATCCATTACCGACTGCCTGGACTAGTTCATAGCCCCAAGCATTTATGTATCAACATCAGTAAGCATATGTGAGTAACAGAAATGAAATACAACATTGTAAGCATGTTGACACATGTTATAACATACAACTTAAGCAAATCATCTAACACATGCATTTCATACATAGAATGAAATCAATACATATAGCCAACATGATGAAAATCATTTACATCAGCATATTACTTGAGAATTCAATCTCAAAACTCATTCATAACACCATTTACTCAATACATACTAATACAAACATTTATACAAACACTTAGTCCACACGCTTTAGTCTACATAGCGTATGTCGACCCAAAGTGCGCATTAGGGCGAATCTCTTCGCCAAAAAGATTATACACGCATACATAATATCATAACATGATAAATTTACATGTCAAGCATTTCAGAAAAATACGGACGTATAAAGTATTGTCTATAAATGCCCAAAATACCCTAAATCTCATATTTACTGACATTTTCGAAACGGAAAACGGACAGCATGTTGTACATGTCAAATGGCATTGCCGTCAATAATCTACTATTAAATGACATTGAAAGCTTTGAAATCAGTCAATCAAAGCGTCTAAAATCCTCACCTTTCGCCTTAGACGTGTATCGTTTCGAACGAAACATATACGCTTCGTCAACGGCGTACAGGCGACCTAATGCACAAGATACATAAGCTATGTTGCTATTTGAATCGAAAGAACCCTAAATTAGCAAGTGGTTAGGGTTTTTCTTACCTAGGAGTGCGTTGGAATCACCGAGAAAGTGATTGGAGTGCGGTGCTTTGGCACGTGCAAAAGCTGTAGCAAGTGGCAGGAATTCTCTCCCACTACTCTCTCAAAATCTCTCACTTTCTTTCTCTCTCTCTCTCTCTATCTAGGGTTTGTTGCAAATTCGGATGGGAGGGTTGTGAGAGGGTTTAAATCCCTTATATAGGCTAAAACATAACCTAAAAAGACTTGGGAACAAAGTATACTTATTTTATGTCCAAATACGGACTGTTCCGTCTCAACGGAGCATTTCTGGAGTCCCCTGGCCGAATGCGGTCGGACTTAAGCTCATGGATACTGGATCCTGATCACATCAAGTTTTCAGTCCGGTAGTGTTCGCAGATCGTACATGGCAGTCCAATTTCAGTTCAGTGGTCGTCGCACCTAAATCAGGTCTACATGTCTCATGATATGAAAGAGAAATTTTTCCTGATCCGAGGGTGAAATTTGGCTGAATTCTGACGGTTAGAACGCTTAATAATAATGCGCAAAGTCACGTGCCAGATTTGAATTAAAATATCCAAATCTTTCAACTTTCTCGCTCTCTTTACTCCAGGCTCAATGAAATAGCCTCAGAGCGTCGGTTGGCCTTGATTTTCGAAACTATTGTCAAGTCCAACAAGGTGGTCGCAATGGTCTAAGATTGTAGATATCGGACTTTCGACGCGGGGTCTAGATCCAATACAAAGTTTTAAAGGGTTCTTGAGAGTAAACGGGTTTAGAGTTTAATCCTGAATTTTAGGGTATTGTAGCGTCCTTGTTTCTACAAGTTTTGGGTCTTACAGAACGTATTTAAAGCGATCAGGGACAATTTGCAGCTAATCCAACGTAGCGCTTGCTAACTTACGCTTAATTTCTAAAGGAATTAATCATAAGTGATTTCTTTGGCTTTGGAATTGGGTTCTGAGAGGTTACCAAGGTGTTATGGTTGACCCATTGCCTAAGGACGTCTAACCCCAGGTTGGCAAAAATCTAGGGTGTTACAATAAGCTTATAGAAAGCTTAGAGGGTTATGAAAGTGTGCGCAAGGTAGTAATATGATCATACAATATCAGAATAATACAGAATATGCTGATGGATCTATGAGTACTATTAGCCGTACTAGGGCCATGTAATACGAGGTGCAAATCAAGCATACGAATCCTCATCTAAGTCCACATATCAATACAACTCAAATCTAGGATATTACCGGGGTCTAGTATACTTTAAACTAGATCGTCGTCCCATCGTGCGCAATAAGGTAATTCGAAGAGACCTCACTATTCGCCTACTAATATCGGGCTCAGCTCGTCGATAGCTGATCCATTCCTCGAGCTGGTCAAACTCAGCCTAGCTTTGTCCCCTCCTCTAGGGAGGGTAAGGTCACACCCCCTTCCAACCGACCATGACACAGTGGAGAGCGCGGCTATCTGGTAATCGGCACTTAACTCTCAGGCACCCACTCAGTTTAGACATTGGAGCAACCTCTTGGTACCATAAGGGTTTAGGGACTTTCACCCAGAGATATCTATAGCACCCCATATAGAACAAGATTTTTAGTATCCAATCCCGCCAACCACGATATGCATGTGGAGCCTACGACCCTGATGTTGCTAGGGCGTATAGTACCATATCACACAATGCGAATGCATGAATCACACTATCCAGTCGTGCATCAATCCTGCGCGTATCGTACGATCATGTAGGGCAACACCGCCTATCCGGGAGCCCCTAAATGATCTGCCTGAAGGCACATGCTATGATGAGTCACTTCTCATATCAAGCATACATATGATGTGTATGATCATGAATCATGGAACTATACTAATCATGTTATGAAGTAATGCACTATCCTTACAATGAAAATGGCCCAGACGGCCTACACACAACAAGTACGGGCCTATTAATGGGCCCTAGGGAGAGTTGTAATGTTGA
Source organism: Magnolia kwangsiensis (assembly GCA_037074715.1). NCBI lineage: Eukaryota > Viridiplantae > Streptophyta > Magnoliopsida > Magnoliales > Magnoliaceae > Magnolia > Magnolia kwangsiensis. Next base: position 91,487,228 of record CM073573.1, read on the forward strand.
CATTTAATCAATATTATACTCGCAATGTGGACGTCAAACCATCATTGCTCCCAAGGCATAGTCCATCGTAAACATCATTACATAAACCATGTTGGGATCACACATTGTAATGGACCTTAGGTACATCCCATTAGGCCTTAAATACATCAAATGGGCTATATCATATGGGCCTTATATTCATCAAGTGGGCCACATCAATGGGCCTCACCAATGGCCTTATGTACATTACAATGGGCCATAACCCGTGGGCCTTATAATGCATCAAAATGGGCCTTGTAACATGGGCCTTACATATATCAAAGTGGGCCTCAACCAAGGGCCACAAATACATCGAATGGGCTTCATAAATGAGCCTTATATATATATCAAAGTGGGCCTCAACCATGGGCCACAATACCACATCGACCTAACCAACCAGGCCCCAAGTACATCACATTGGGCCTAGTCAAATGGGCCGAATCAATGGGCCGATTTAAATGGGCCAAGTCAAAGGGGCTAAATGTATATCAAATCGAGCCCACCCTTATGTATTTGAGATCCGACATATTCACAAGTTAACATAGAGATAGATGAAATATAACACCCTAGATTTTTGCCAACCTTAGACGTCCTTAGGTAAGGGGTCAACCATAACACCTTGGTAACCTCTTAGAACCTAATTCCAAACCCAGAGAAATCATTTAGAACCTAATTCTTTAGAAATTTAACATGAATTAGCCAGCGCTACGCTAGATTTCCTAAAAAATTAGCACCAACCATTTTAAATACGATCTGTAAGACCCAAAACCTATAGAATCATTGACGCTACGTTACCCTAAAATTTAGGATCAAACTCTAAACCCGTTTGCTCTCAGGAACCCTTTGAAACTTCGTATTGGATCTAGACTGCGCGTCGAAAGTCCGATAGCAATAAACTTAGACAATCCTGACCGCCTAGTTGGACTTGACAATCACCTCAAAAATCAAGTACATACGATGTCTTGAGACAATTTCCTTGCGTCCGGAGTGAAGAGTGTGAGAAAAGTGAATTTATTTAGAAATTAAATACAATTTAAATAAATCTGGCACATGTCGCTTGCGTGACATTTTTTAAGCATTCAGACCGTCAAAATCTGACCCAAATACACCCTCAGATTAGGGAACATTTCCCACTCAGGTCAGTGTACTTGGAATCTCTGATCGAGTCTCAGTGACCGCTGAACTGAAACTGGTCCGCCACATGCGATCTGGGAACACTACCGGACTGAAAACTTAATGTGATCAGGATCCAACATCCTTGAGCTTAAGTCTGACCACATTCAGTCAGGAGACCTCCAGAAATGTCCTTTTGGATCGGGAAAGACCCAATTTGGCTGTAACCTAAGTATACCTTGACTTGGAGTCTATTTTGGTTATATTTGGGCTTATAAAAGGGCCTTAAACCCTTAGATTTCTAACCCATACGAATTTGGGAAAAACCCTAGGGGAGAAGAGAGAAAAGAGAGAGAAAGTGAGGGAGAAGCTGGGGCTTTCCCTTGGGATTCTTCCCTGCTGCTCCACGTGCCAGATCCTTCCACCTGCATCACTATTCTGGTGATTCCAACTCCGTTCTAGGTAAGAAAACCCTAACCTCAACCTGTTTTGGGGATTCTGGAAATACCAGCAGCGAAGTAGCTAACCTATCTTGTGAAGTAGGTCGTCATATCGACATTGACGAAACGTAGACTTTCTATTCGAATCAATACGCTTCTACGGTGAAAGGTGCGGATTTTAGACACTTTAGTTACCATTTTTCAAATCTTTCAATGTCGTTTAAAGGTAGATTACTGATAAGGATGCTGTTTGACATGTAGAACATGCTGTCTGTTTTCCATTTCGACTGCGTACGGAGAATATGAGATTTAGGGTATTTTACGTATTTGTAGAAAATACTGTATACATCCATATTTTGCTAAAATGATTACCATGTTTATTTGTCGTGTTATTATACAAGATATGCGTGTATGGTCTATTTGGCGAAGAGATTCTTCCTAATGCACATATTGGCCGATATATGCTATGTAGACTAATGTGTGTAGACTACGTGTTTGTTGAAAGGCGTAAATCAATATGATATATTCCTGCTATATGTTTTGAATGTAAGAACATGATTGTTGTGTATTACACAACTCCTTGATATAAGGATCTGTCATATTATACGTCGAAATCAACATACATCAAGTACGTTGGAGTCGAGTAGTCTAAGTGTTTGTATAAATGTATGTATTAGTAAGTATTGAGTAAATGGTGTTGTAGATTAGTGTTGAGACTAGATTCTCAATTAATTTGATGATGTACATGATTTCCTCTATGCTTGTTGTATTTGAATTGACTACCTTAGGTGTGAAATACTTGTGTATGGTTAACTGCTTAAGATGTACGTTATAACATGCTGATAACATGCTAGAAGTACTCGCATTTCAATTTCATTTATCTCATATGATTATTGATTCACATTACATGTGCTTGGGGCTATACTCTAGTCCAGGCAATCAGTAACGGTTTAGAATTCGTGGTTGGATTCTATTTGCCACGAAGGATGTGTATGACAAACCCGAGTCGTACTAGAGTTGTCAGCAGTGGTTAGGCCACACAAAGTGCTTATGCACTTCATGTCGGTCGATTCAACATGTGCTCGTGCTAGTCGGACTCATCAAGTAACCCGACTGACCATTGTATGTTCACCTTGTATTCTTCATAACTGCTTGAATCTGGGATACTAAACTTACCATTGAAAAGTCCCTCTAACCTTGGTACCTCGATCCCCTAAGACTCATAAGCCAGGCATGGTGGTATGGAACACCATGGTCGAGCTGTCGGCTTACGCTGGGGCCACAAACCTCCCCGTAGTGACTAGTGAACACCCTACTCTGAGCAGAATATAGTGGTATGGGACACTATATTCTTGCTGTCGGCCTACATTGATAAGGTGATAGGGGAGTGGAGCAACGAGTGCGAGCAACAGCCCTGGCAGCCCTTTGTAGTGACCTTGAGTTTATCCTGACACCGCATGGTGGCGATGAGTCCTGATGCAGTCTTAAGGATATAAAGTATGCCTGTATTAATAAGGTGATGGGGGAGCGGAGTAACGAGTGCGTGCAACAGCCCTGACAGCCCTTGCAGCGACCTAGAAATATATCATCGTATGAGATTACTAGGAGTGACGACCCTAGACAGGATCATTGTTTGGGTATTGATATAAGGGAGGTACCCTAGTTTTTCAATCCTGCTGTATGAAAAGGACTAATAACAACTTGGTAATCATATTCATATCGCACTACATGTGCCTAGAAGATGTGGAGTACTGAGAAAAGAAAGCATGCCGCGGACGTAAGATGGTGTCGCATGAGGGAGTATGTCAGTGAGGGCATCCATCATGTCATTTCATGCTTGCATTAATCACAGTATTTAGGAATGTTTGATTTGCTTACTTTATCATTATCGCTTGATTGATTTGATAACATGTTAACCTTTGTCTACGATTCCACTGAGTTAGCTACTCACTCCCACGTTACGGGACGGTGTTGCGCACACCAACCAGTCCCTGTTTTAGTTTCAGGTGTTGGCGCTGCTTGTGAAGCTGAGCCGGACTTGTTTGATGATGAGGAGGATTTCTCCTATATGCTGATTCTGATCGACAGGTTTACAGGGTTACTGATTAGATTTCAATACAGTTGGCGGTTTGCCTTTTATTTACACACCCATGTATATTCTTTTCTTTCTATTTTGGAGTATACATGTAATTAGTTAACCTGGGAACATGTTCACACTCTGGAGACTTACAATCATTTATATAGTTTATATATTTATCACATTCTTCTGCTTGCTAATTTAACTGTTTCTGGAGTATGATATGCTATTTTGGTCTAATCCCACTCATGTTTTCTGTACTAATATGAACAACATGCATTCATCATTGAAAATGTTGCATAAGTGATGTTCTGGAACTCGGGAGTGGAGTTTATGCTCGACCCCCGATTTTCGGGATGTTACATGAAATGAAGACAAATATCCACTAAATTGGAAACTACTGCTGTCCTTAGAAGTTGAACGGTGAATGTCACGGTCCATTATTCAAATGGTGGGGTCCAATTGAACTTTAGATCTGACCCGTTCTTTCGCTCACGCCATAAAATGATATCACAAGTAGTTGGACGGTATGGATACAACGCATGCATCATGGTAGCCCCACTATCCAAACAATGGCCGTGAAGATAAAACACATACTTCCTAGTGGGGCCTACACGTCGAATAATAGTGGGTCCTACTGAACTGGATGGTGTGGATTGTATCCACATGTACAACCAGTCCCACGGACCTAACTAACGCCAGGGGAGCAAGTGCAGCCACATAGCTACTAGACGTGCAGCCCCAGCTGCTTAAAGATACAGAGGTGGGTCCCTCGTAGGGCCCACGCTCTCACATCATATATAATATAAAATATAATATATATATGATATCCATGTAATGTCCAAGGGCCTTGGGCAGCCTGGACAGTCACCTACATCAAGGAGGGCCCCACACGTGAGGTGGGTCCCACCGTCCAAAGACTGGACGGTTTGGATGGCCACGTACATGATGATGTGCCCCATCTGGATGGATGGAGGACGGGCTTGGGTCCCATGGACCCCACCGTCAAATCACACTTCTCGGTTAGACACCCTTACTAAGCAGTTCCAAACCTCAGCGTTGCAACATGGTACCTTCACTCAGCCTACCACTGGAGCTCTGGGATTTGGGTCCCACTTAACTTGCTGACGTTAACCAGTAGGTGGGCCCCACCACCTAGCAGATGGACAATTTGGATGCATAAATCGTTGGATGGTTTGTATATAAGACCCACCCCATGATAAAACCCACCGTCCTAGGCCATGGATGGTGGGAATATGCAACTTAATTAAGATGGGTCCCACATTGCTGGGCAGCGTCATTACAGCAGCAGTAGAGCTGTTGTACATGTACAACAGCCGTCCATTTCCAAAACAGGTGGGTCCCACATGGGCCCACACATGCAGCGTATATGTATATATATTATATGCAATATTATACAATATAATATAATATAATATATTATAATATGTACATACCTTATGTATATACATTTATTATATAATATATGATACATCCAACATCCAGCCATTGTCCAGCAAGCTGGACGGTGCTGGAAGATTTCACCTACATCTTGGTGGTCCCACATAGTGGGCCACTAGAGTTGGATCAAGCCGATAATTATTTTTCCCTTTCATCTGTGCCTATATGACCGTCTGGTCATGTAGGCCCCAACCAGGATCAAGGTGGCCCACTTGTCGGACATCATGAAAAAAAAATACACACATCATAAGTGGGCCATTAATCATAGAGAAAGAAGGTGTGGGAGAGAAAAAGGAAATGAGAGAGATCGGCGATAATGGAGGGGCCCCGCCACTATGGGCCCCTCTTGAATACAAACATACATCAAGGTGGGTCCCACCATAGGTGGCCCTTAAATCACAAAACAAATGGATGACAAAAGAAAGAAATGTGGTTCCAAGATCACTCACCGGCTTCTTCTTGCACCCTAGGCTTCCTTAGCTCCTTAGCTTTGATTCCAACGGAGGAGATGAGGTTTGGATGGTTGAGATGGGAGATGAAAGGGTAGGAAAGGTGGGCCACACTTGTTTCTTAGAAGAGTTGGAGAGGCTTAGGATGTGTGGATTTTCTCTTACTTGGGAGAGTAGTTTGAGAATGAAGGAGAGAGAGAGTTGTAAAGGGAGAGAGAGAGTGATGGTTGATGGAGTGATGGATATGGTGAGTGATGGGTGTAAGAGACTTTTTGACTTTTGTAGTAATTTGTGTATGAAAGGCATGGGTGTGTATGAGACTTTTTGACTTTAAGGGTTGCTTGGGAAAGGGTGAGAGGTGATGGTGTACTTGACATATACTTGTCATGATGGGATTGATGGATGATTGATTGATGTGACAATTCATAGATATTCTCTTAAAATTCGTACACACGGTGTTTGCCTCGCACCGAACGCTGGCCCACATCTCTTGACCAAGGCATCGCCTCAGCCCTCGAGATGTGGCATCGAAACCGCGACGACGACGCGATCGCTATGGTACAAGTCTTGGGTTGAGTCGACTCGGATTGAAGGCGTGTGAATCAGGGTCGTACGCAAATACCGGTTAAGGGTCGAAGGTTATCGAAATTCGACCGGGATGACCGCGGAAGCCTACAGAACGGTACTGTCTAGGATACGGGGCTTACACAAAATCACATTATTAAAAATGGAAACCTGTCTCCGTGCGATAGGTTGGCGATCTTTGTGAGGGTTGTCTGGCGCAATCTAGAGCGTCCAAGCAAGACAAGATATCGGTCGTCCGATGGCTTAGGATTTTCCAAACAAAACCACATCCAGTTTTTAATTTTCTTTGCCCACCGTATTTTTAAAAACGGTTTCTACCAGATTAGATATGGTTTGTTTATTATTAAATGGACGGCTCTGGGATGTTAGGGTTAGTGAATAAAATGGGATGTATCGAGTAACAACAGCTCGCCCTCCATTCTCACAACCATCCATGAAAAATCGCCCTTTCCTCTCTCTAGTGAACCCACCACCCAAATATCTCCTGAGCTTCGAAAACCCTTACCTATAAGCTTCCTAGGGTCCAATGGGACCATCTGGAAGGAACAAATTGGAGGCAGAAGCCCCATTTTCAAAGATGCCATTAATGGCAGTCATCTTCTCTACCGCTCAAAATCGGGTTAGCTCAGTTTGTGATGTTGTTTTCATGCTCTCACCATCTGGTGATGGTGTTGGGAGAGAAGAGAGGAGAAAAGAGAAAGAAGGGAAGAAGAAGAAAGAAAAGAGGAAAAAAAAGGGAGGGTGGTGCGGCTGTTGCACCTCACCACCGTGACCCACTCATTTGGCCGAGTTTGGGCTGAGTCAAGCAGGGCCCATTGACATTGTCGGTCCTCTAGAGAAGTAGAAAAGTAAAAAATAAAAGAGAAAAGAGAGAGAATAGAGAGACGGAGAGAGTGAGAGAGAGAGAGAGAGAGAGAGAGAGAGAGAGAGAGAGAGAGTGCTGGGGTGGTGGGGCTGCACCATCGCCAAGCTGCTGCACTAGCTCGACTCGAACTGAGTCTTGCGTTTGGTCCAGTCGCTGCTGGAAGCTGCAGAGGAAGAGGAGGAGGTAGGGAGTAAAAAGAAGAGAAGGAGAGAAGGTGGGTGTAGTCAGGTGTTGCACCAACTCGACCTGAGCCGAGCCAGTTGGGTCGAGTTGTGAGTATCGGGCCTGGTTCTGTCCGTGTTGGGCGTAAGTCTGGTCCAGTCCAGGCATTTCTGGATTTCCAGCAGATGGAAAATGGAGAAAGAAGAAAAGAGAGCTCGGAAGAAAAGAAGGCAGGAAGAGAAAGAGAAGACGAAAGGGAGTTGCGTCCTAACTCACTACTGAGTTAACTCGCTGGTGTAGGTGTTGGGCCACCCTCAAATACTACTGAGGTATAAAACACTCAAACCTCTTATGTTGTAGTGTTAGGTTTTATTATTTAAATAGACATTATTAGATTATTTATGCTATAACTAACTATTATAATCAAAGGTTGTAATTATCAAATAGTAGATCTTAGTGTTTATTATCCTCATTAATGCTACTATAATTATTGCAAATTATTGAATATAGTTAATCATCGGTAGGGTAATTTTGCTGGTATTAGCATTATGGATATTAGATATGCTATACTTATCTTGCCATTGTACGTAATTGATAATAAGATTACCATTGTTAGCGTTAATAGACAATATTATTTACTTTTACTTCATTCTAATATTATTATGAATTAATTGTATGAGTTGGGTTTCAAACTCTAAACCAAAACCTAAAGTTAGATTAGTGGATGAAACCCAGAATCTAAGTAACCTAAACCATAAATAATAGTCCTAATCGTATACATTGATAAGTTGTTCTCTAAGATACCACTATAGGTTCCTTTTACCCTTGTTATTACTATCATGACTCACTATTAGTATCATTATTCCTGTGTTATTAGATAATTTAATATAATATTAGCCATTGTAATATTCTCAAAATTAATAACTAATTTATTTGTTAAATTTACTCATCCATTACTCCCATTAACAATACCATAAATAACCACCCAAATTAAAGTTCAAATTCCATAATCTAAACCTAGAACTCAATCCTAAGGTGAAGCCCTAAACTCCACATTAAAATCCTAAATTCTAAGTATGGGACTAGACCCTAAAATAAAACTTAATTCTACATTGAAAACCTAAGTAATCCAAGCCCTAGGTTATATTAATCTAGACCATGGACGCTTTGTAGGATACTGATCTCAAGTACAACTTCACCATTCATGGTAGGATTCAATTCTAAGGGTTCACACGCTTCCTAGCAACATCAGTGGGTGATTCAAGTATAAGGTGATGATTCTTCTCCTTAAGCTTTCCATCTTCTCATTAGCTTAAGTTATAGTTTTTATTAAAAAAATTATAATTGATGTCCCTCTCTTATTATCATATGTGTTAGCTAGTGAAAATTGAATTGCTATATTGCCCGATTAATGTTCATCCTGTATATTTGTGTAACATCTCGAAAATCGGGGGGGTCGAGCAAAAACCCAACTCCCGAGTTCCAACATGTTATTTATGCAACATAGATATGTATGATTGAATGTTGTCGGTGATAATGTATTAAACATGAGTGAGATTAAGCCAGAACAGCATATCATACTCCAGAGACAGTTAAATTAACCAGCGGAAGTCTGTAATAGTATGTATAACATATATAAACTGTTGTATGTCTCCAGAGTGTGAACATGCTACCAGGTTATATACATACATGTATACTCCAAAAGTAGACAAAACGAATATACATGAGTGTGCTAAAAATATAAAATGATAAGTGTCAAAGTATCTAATCAACCTCCCTGTAATCCCGTCAATCAGAACACGCATATAGGAGGAATCCTCCTCATCATCACCAAATCCAGCTCCGCCTCACAGGCCGCGCCATCATTTGCAATCACAAAAAGGTCTGGTGGGTGTTCAGGAACACCGTCCCGTAACGTGGGAGTGAGTAGCTAACTCAGTGGAATAATAGAGCAAAGATTAACATGTTATCAAATCAATCATGCGATAATAGTAAAGCAGTAAATCAAACAATCCTAATACTGTTGTTAATGCAATTATGACATGACGTGATGTATGCCCTCACCGACGATCTCCCTCATACGGCAACATCTTACGACCGCGGCATGCCACACTCCCTAGAGTGCTCCACATCTTCCAGGCACATGCAATGCTATGGTGATATGATTTTTGAGTTATTATTAGTCCATTCAAACAGCAGGATTGGAAAACTAAGGTACTTTCCTTATATTAATCCCAACACAGATCCTGTCTAGGGTCGTCACTCCTAGTAATCTCATACGATGTATATTTCGTAAGTCGCTGCAAGGGCTGCTAGGGCTGTTGCACGCACTCGTTGCTCCGCTCCCCCATCACCTTATCAATACAGGCCTACTGTACTCTACTGCTACTGAAGGGTCGTCGCCTCCCGTAGACTCAGAATACTCTCGCGGTCACTACAAAGGACTCGTCGCCTGATCAGTGTAGGCCGACAGCTAGAATATAATGTCCCATACCACCATAATCTGCTCACGAGACTAGGTGCTCACTGGTCACTACGGGGAGGTTTATGGCCCCAGCGTAGGCCGACAGCTCGACCACGGTGTCCCATACCACCATGCCTGGCTCATGAGTCTTTATGGATCAAGGTACCATGGTTAACAGGGTTTACAATGGTAAGTTCAGTACCCTAGGTTCAAGCAGTTATGACTCATACAAGGTGAACATACATCGGCCAGTCGGGTTACTTGACGGGCTCGACTAGCGCGATTGCATCTCAAGTCGAACGACATGAAGTGCGTAAAACACTTCGCGTGGCCTAACCACTGCCGTCAACTCCAAACATGACTCGCGTTCATCGACGCGTCGTTCGTGGCGAAGATAAGCTAACCACGAATTCGCTCGGTTACCGACTGCCTGGACTAGGCATAGTCCCAAACAATCATAGAATCACATCAGCAGTTGTGTAAGGGTAATGGAAATGAAATACAACCATGAGAGCATGTTAACACATGTTATTACATACAACTTAAGCAAATCATCGTACACATATCTTTCACACATATAATGAAATTAAACATGTCGCCAACATATAGGAAATCCTCTCCATCAACATATTAATTGAGAATTCAATCTCAAAGTAACTCATAAGGAAATCATCAAGCACATGTTATAACATACAGCTTAAGCGAATCGTCAAGCACATGCATTTCATTCATATCATGAAATCATGCATATGGCTAACATGTAGGAAACCATTCACACCAGCATATTAATTGAGAAATCAATCTCAAACTAATTCATAACACCATTTAATTCAATACATACTAATACAAGCATTTATACAAACACATACACTACACACTTAAGTCTACATATAGTATGTCGACCCGAAGTGCGCATTTAGGCGAATCTCTTCGCCAAACTAATTATGCACGTATTCCTAACATCCTAATGCGACAACATATCATGTCAATCACATCAGCAAAATATGAATGAAATCTATACTTCCTACAAATGACTAAAATGCCCTAAATCTCATATTCTTCGTTAGTTTACGAAACAGGAAACGGAGAGCATGTTGTACATGTCAAACGGCGTTGCCGTCAAGAATCTACTATTAAACGACATTGAAAGCTTTGGAAACAGTCAATCAAAGCGTCTAATATCCGCACCTTTTCCCTTTTAGGGGCGAGAGTTCGAACGGAGCGTATACGCTTCGTCTACGGCGACTAAGGAACCTGATTTACGAGATTTATCAACTAACAAACTATGGAACTAAAGAAGCATCAAATCAGCAACTTTCTAGGGCATTTTCTTACCTGCAAATGTGGAGAAATCACCGGCAAAGTGATTGGAATACGTCGCTTAAGCACGTGCAGCAGCAGCAGGAAAAGCTCTCCCACCTTCTCTCACAAACTCTCACCTTTTCTCTCTCCCAATCTAGGGTTTTTGCAAATTCGGATGGGAGAGAGGAGTGAGGGTTTCAAGCCCTTTTTATAAGCCCAAACTTGCCCGAAATAGACTCGGGAACAAGTTTCACTTGAGGGGTAACCAAATCGGGGCTGTTTCGGTCCAAAAGATGCTTTCTGGTGGTCCCCTGGTCGAATGCGATCGGACTTAAGTTCATGCGTACCAGATCTAGCGCGCATTAAGTTTTCAGTCCGGCAGGGTTCGCAGATCGCACGTGGCGGACCAGTTTCAGTTCAGCGGTCACCGCACGTAGATCAGGGCTGGAAGTCTCATAATAATAAATAGAAATTTTTCCTGATCCGAGGGTGTAATCTGGATGAATTCTGACGGTCAGAACGCTTAATACTGACGTGTCAAGTCGTGTGCTAGATTTGAATTTGAAATTCCAATTCTGTCCCTATTCGCGGTCTCTTCAGTCCGGGCTCAATGAAATAGTCTGTGATTATCGGTTTGACTTGATTTTCGAAATGATTGTCAAGTCTAGCTGGGCGGTTCTAACGGTCTAAGATAGGAAGTAACGGACTTTCGACGCGCGGTCTAAATCCAATACAAGAATTCAAAGTGGTCCAGAGAACAAACCCGCTTAGAGTTTGATCCGAGGTTATAGAGTATTATGGAGTCATACGTTCTACTCGATTTGGGTCTTGTAGAACGTATTTAAAGTGATCAGGGACTGTTTCCCAGCTACTCCAGCGTTGCGCTATCTAACTTACGCTAAATTTCCATAGGAATTAATCCTAAGTGGTTTCTTTGGCTATGAAATTGGGTTCTGAGCGATTTTCCAGGTGTTTTAGTTGACCCATTGCCTAAGGACGTCAAATCCCAGATTGGCCAAAATCCGGGGTGTTACAATTTGTTCATGCGTGTGGATTATTTGAGTATTGCTTATGGACTTTAAACTGGTACATTAGTGGAAAACCCCCACCTATACATGTACACCCATACTTGGGATGTAACCCAACTTGTTGTGATTAAAATGGACCTTCGAATTAGTGGTTATTGAGTGGTGGTCTAGATGGATCATTGATGTGGGCCTACCATCCAGGGTTGTTGTGTCCAATGGTTTTTAAGGATGGTTTTTATCGTATAGTTTTGATATTCGCCTTACGTGGCATATTTTGATACTCAGCCTACATGGTTTTGTTCTGATGTTTTTTCTATATGCGTTCAATGTTTTATACCGTGCAACCATATGATGTTAAGCCCCATATATTGTAATATGATTGGCCACTAGTCGACGGGTTTCCATTAAACATCCTAAGATGATAGTCTCATGAGCCGAGGATGGTGGTATGGGACCTATGCCCGAGCTGTCGGCCTACGCTAGTGACGAGCCCCTGTAGTGACCTTGAGCTTATTTAAAACTGGATGATTGTAACTGATCCCTGGGGCGTTAATTGTGTATTTGCATGGGTGACGAGCCTGAATTCCACACTACATCTAATAAGACTGGCGTCATGTATTATTTTGTATGTTTTGTTTTATGACTATGCTTACCTAATGCGACGGTGTGTAATCTTGAGGAGAATTCACATTGAGTTGGCCACTCATCCATCAAATATACAACCATACAGGTAGTACAGGTGGCTTAAGTGATATGCATGTTCAGACTTGATGAGGAGCAGGGTCCGATCACCAGAGATGCATAACTGTATTTGCCTGGAAGAGCTGCATGATCTTGTGGCTTATATTTATATGCTTTCTGTTATTCTTCGTGTATTAGATTCCTGTAAATCTTGTAATTGTTAAATTCAGAGACATTGGTTTGTATAAGTCATTATGGGCAGCTTCTTGTATATTTGAATGATAATAAAATTTTCCTTTATGTTGATTTGTCCACAATACGCTTATTTGCTTACTCTAATGATAGTCTAAAAAAAGAAAAATGTACACTCGAATTTGATCATCCTTTAAGGTTAACACTCGAGTTTTAGGCAACGGGTTACATACTCGGGTCCTGAAGAGTCGGGGTGTTACAAGTAGGTAGATCTAAAGTTTAAGTGGGCCACACAGCGTGGTTTAGGTCTCATTTGTGAACTCACGTCGATCTGACGATTAGATCATCTCGAAATCGAATGTCAACGGTAAAAAGGGCCCTAAGAATTTATTTAGATGATAGGGACCCCTGTTCTATAAATTTTGAACATTAAATGTTATTATTAGAATAATTTTAATATTTATTATTATTATCATTATTACTATCACTTATGTATTTTTATATTATCATAGGTTGTTAACATAGAAATTGTATGAATATTAGCAAGTAAGGATTAATGTCTATATTATTTGTACATTATTTGTAGGGTTACATGTGTGTTATGTTTTAATTTCATCTAAGTTGTTAAATTGTGTGGAGTATGTTACTCATTGTAACTTTTTCCAGTATATTTTATTTCCATGTATTATAGATCTTGTAATTTTATATTAATGATACCATAAGTGTATACATATAATATGAGTTATAATTACCTATCATTCTTAATATGAAAAACTTAAATCTCACAAAGTATATAAATAACCTCCCATAGTGTATATGTTTACGTTGTATTATTTTTGTATTTACATTACATTACATTACATAGTAACACTCGAGTACTAGAAAGTATGGGGTGTTACACCATGCCTAGGGAGTAATGTTGGTTTAACATCCATGTTGTGAGAATAATGTTGGTTAAATGTCCCCATTATAACTCTCCCTAGGGCCCATTGATAGGCCCGTGCTTGTTGTGTATAGGCCGTCTAGGCCAATCTATGTTATAAGGATAGTTCATTACTTTATACCATGTTTAGTATAATTTCATGATTCATGCCCATACAGATCATATATGTATGCCTGATATGAGAAATGTTTGATCATAGCATATGTCATTGGGTAGACTATTTACAGGACTCCTTATGAGATGGAGTGCCCATATTATCGCAACGTATGCGCAAGATTGCTGCATAACTGGATAGTATGACTCATGCATCTCGTATATATGTGACTTGATCATTGTACGCCCTAGCGACATCAGGGAAGTGGCCTCCACAGGCACATCGGGGATGGCTAAATGGGACACCGAAAGTATTTGATTCCAGCACTATAGGCACTTAGGATGTCCTTAGGTGAAAATCTTAAAAACTCTGAGGTTAAGAGTTACTCCAATGTCTAGACCGAGTGGAATATGAGCACCGGTGCCTATACCATGAGGCCGTGTCTCCCACTGTGTCTCGGTGGGTTGGAAGGGGGTGTGGCCTTATTCGCCGAGTGAGGGGGATATAAGTTAGGCTGAGTATGACCAACTCATAAATGGGTCCGCTATCTACGAGCTGGGTAGGTATTGACAGACTACTGGCTAGGCTGATAGTGTAGCCTATTCCACTCACTGGGCTGTGTAGCTTGGGAGGAGGCAGTCAGTGCGGAGTGTAATAGACCCCTGTAATTTCCCTAGAGCATAACTGTACTGATATGTGGACTTATTGAGCAGACATTGCATATTCATTCATTCACTATGCACTCAGGTTAGTGGTGGGTAACTATTTGTTACGTGTACCTTCACACAGCCAGGATCTCTGTTGGGCGCGTGACTAACTTGAGACCAAGAGTTTTTACCACATTGTGTCTGACTATCCAAATTTAGGTATTAGACTGGTTTGGATAGAAATCCCTTATGATGGACCGTATAGCCTGTGATACTTCGTACTATCATCCCGACTTCTCATTCCAGCATGGTCATTTCATTTATACCACATATTACATTGCATCCACAGTACTTAGCCTTTTGAGTTGGTATGTTTTCACACGTATATGGCCTAGACGGACTTAGCAAAATTTACATATTGCATTGTACCATTAGCATCTGACATTTGGCTCTCTATGACTCCTCATTTACATAGTTGATTTGTCTTGGTAGTATGTCCGATATTGTATGATTTATGGGCTTATCATTATTTCCGCTTATTCTGATATCGTATGATTCATGATTTTGTCAGTATTTCTGCTTATCCCGATGATGTATGATTTATGGGCTTTATTATATACTTGGCACTTACCTCACACACACTTTCACCACCCTCTAAGCTTTCTATAAGCTTATGGACATGTAACACCCAGGATTTTTGTCAACTTGGAGTTAGATGTCCTTAGGCAATGGGTCAACCATAACACTCTCACAGCTCAATTTCAAAGTTTAAAAATCGCTTTTCAACCCATTTCCTTCAAAATCTCACCTTTCACCACCTCATTCTTCAGATTTCTCTAATTACTTTCATATTAGACATAAATCCTATACTTTAAATGGTGAAGAACTATACTTAAACTAAAATTTATTATAAATGGTAAATACATGAATAAAATGGGATTTTTACTATTGAATTTTTGGAATATCATGATGTAGATAAGTTATTTGGATAGATTAGCTTCTCCTACCCCAAAATCATACATTGTACGTCACGTAACTCATTCCAATTTGTAAATGAGATCTGATAAATGTCTTGATGGACTCGTGAGCCCAAATGACTCAATTCGGGAGGACCCAAGGTGGGTCCCACATGTTTCCGGCATCCCCGGGGGGGGGAGGACCTCACCCCTGGGGTGAGCCCTCGTCAAAAATTTCAGTGACCAGTGAACGGCTCGCTGGTTTGGCGAGGCCTTGTCCGTACAACGGTCGTTCGGCCCGATTTCTATATTTTTTCTATGCATTTTATCCAACTTTAAAAAATCATATCTCCCTTGCTATAACTCTTATTTAGGTAATTCAAAAACCATATTGAAACTATATGAGTCTAGTTTTATATAAAAATATGTGAAAAAATATAGTAAAATATTTAATATATTGTAAAGTAGGTTGTTGTGACAACTATCCGAAATTCACTTATTGGACAGCTGTTGCTTCTAGAATTTTTAGAATTTTTCTACAAAATTAAATCTCATAAAATTTAGTGGAGACGGGGTAAACTTGATGATAAACTGATAAAAAAATAATTAAAATAATATAATAACTAAAAGTGCTAAAAACGGAGCATAGAATGGCCCTAAGACCATATTCTTCCATAAGTAGGGTAGAATTTGATTAAGTACTAAACTGAATACTTAGTAGAATTAGCTTGAACCACTTTAAATATGAACTACAAGACCCAAAATGAGTAGGATCACTAATTCTACATTACCTAGAAATCTAAGATTCAACTCTAAACCCAGTTGCTCTCGGGAGTACTTTAAAACTTCGTATCGGACCTGGACCGCATGTCGAAAGTCTGATAGCAATGAACTTAAGCCATTATGACCACTTAGTTGGGCTTAAATATCACCTCAAAAATCAAGCCCAAACGATGTCCTGAGACCATTTCCTTGAGTCCGGAGTGAATAGTGTGTGAAAATGAAGTTTTTAAAGAAATTAAATATGATTTTAAGTAATCTGAGACGTGTCGCTTGCGCGCCTTTTCTAAGCATTCTAACCATTGGTTTTTACTCCAAATTCACCCTCGGATCAGGGAAGGTGGCCCATTTATGTCAAAGCACTTATGGCCCTGATCGAGTTTCGGTGACCGTTGAATTGAAATTGGTCCGCCACGGACGATCTAGAAACTCGATCGGACTGAAAACTTAACTTGCTTAAGATCCAATACTAGTGAGCTTAAGTCCAACCGCATTTGATAAGAGGACCTCCAGAAGTGTTCTGTTGGATCAGAAAGAGCCTGATTTAGTTATAACCTAAGTATATCTTAGCCTTAGGGCTATTTTCATCGATTTTAGGCTTATAAAAAGGCCTTAAACCCTCATTCCCAAATCCCATACGAATTTCTAACCCTAGCTTATTCAAGAGAGAGAAAAGAGAGAGAAAGTAAGGGAGAACCTGGTATTTCTCCATGGGATTCTTCCTAATCCTTCTACGCATCGATCCTACGTATCTGAATCATTATTCTGACGACTTTGATTTCATTCTTGGGTAAGTTGGTCAAACCATAACCTGTTTTGAAGCTTAAAATAGTTGAAGTGATGTTGTAGCTAACCTGTTTCATGCCTTAGGTAGCGTATCTGCCATTGACGAAGACTTATCGTCTGAATCATATTCATTACGCGTTTTCTGGTATAAGGTACAGACTATATACGTTTAGGTTATGGTTTTCAAGGCTTTTAATGTTAGATAATGATTTATTCTTGCCTAGGATGTTAATACACATGCTAAATGTACTATCCGTTTTGATTTACGTATAAGTATAACCTATATTATAAATCAAGTATTTCATGTATACGTTAGAATACTCGTATACGTATGGAATTTGCTGTTATGATTGCCATGATTATTTGTCATAGATATGTGATTGATATGTATGCGGTAACTCTTAGGTGAAAGGATTTTCCCTAATATGTAATGTAGTTGACATATGTGATGTATGTTGATTAGTGTAGTCTAAATGTTTGTAAAAATGCCTGAATGAGTTAGTATTTGTAACGCCCGTGAAAAATCTATACTTGGGCTCGAGTACTAACTCGACCCGAAATTGCGTAGAATTCATTCCTTTGGAAAATTTGACTAGGTTAGCTAGTGCAATGTTGGAGTAGCTGGGAAATGGTCCCTGATCACTTTAAATACGTTCTACGAGGCCCGAAGCGAGTGGAACCAAGGGTGCTATAATGCTCTAAAGCCTCGGATCAAACTCTAAACCGGTTTGTTCTCTGGACCACTTTGAATCTTTGTATTGGATCTAGACCGCACGTTGAAAGTCCGATACCTCCTATCTTAGACCGTTAGAACCGTCTAGCTGGACTTGACACTCATTCCAAAAATCAAGTCAAACCGATAATCACAGGCTATTTCATTGAGCCCGGACCGAAGAGAGTGAGAATGGGGTTAGAATTAGAATTTGAAATTCAAATCTGGCACACAATTTGACGCATCAGTATTGAGCGTTCTGACCGTCAGAATACGGCCAAATTACACCCTTGGATCAGGAAAAATATCTATTATATATCACGAGACTTATAGGCCCGATCTTGGTGCGGTGACCGTTAAACTGAAACTGGGCCGCCACGTGCGATCTGGGAACCCAACCGGTCTGAAATCTGGATGTGTGCTAGATCCAGTATGCATGAGCTTAAGTCCGACCGCATTTGGCCTGGGGACCTCCAGAAATGCCCTTTTGGACCGAAACGGCCCCGATTTGGTTAGGCACCAAGTAAACATTGTTCCCAAGCCTATTTTGGGCATGTTTTAGGCTATAAAAAGGGTTGAAACCCTCACTCCTCTCTCCCATCCGAATTTGAGAGAAGCCCTAGCTTGGGAGAGAGAAAAAGAGTGAGAGATTGTGAGAGAGTGGGAGAGTTCTTCCTGCCACTTGTGCTACGTGTTGCACGTGCTTAAGCAACACTCCTTTACCGCTTTCCCGGCGATTCCACCGCAATCCTAGGTAAGTAAAAACCCTAAATAGTTGGTGATTTGAGTTTTCCTTGTTTCCATAGCGATGTAGCTTATGGATCTTATGTATTAGGCTCCTTACTCGCCGTAGACGAAGCATATACACTCCGCTTCAATTCCCGAGTCTACAAGACACTAGGTGAGGATTTTAGACGCTTTGATTGACGGTTCCCAACGCTTTCAATGTTGTTTAATAGTAGATTCTTGACGGCATCGCCGTTTGACATGTACAAAATGCTCTCCGTTTCCCGTTTCGTAAGCTAACGAAGAATATGAGATTTAGGGCATTTTAGTCATTTGTAGGAAGTACTGTTTACATTCATATTTTGCTGATGTGATTGACATGGTTTGTTGTCGCATTAGGAAGTTAGGAATGCGTGCATAATTAGTTTGGCGAAGAGATTCGCCTAGTTGCACACTTTGGGTCGACATACTATATGTAGACTTAAGTGTGTAGTGTATGTGTTTGTATAAATGCTTGTATTAGTATGTATTGAATTAAATGATGTTATTTGATACTTTGTGATTGATTTTTCAATTATTATGCCGACCTAAATGATTTTCTACATGTTGACAAAATGCATGATTTCATTACATGCATGGAATGTATGTGCTTGGGGATTTGCTTAAGTGAATATGCATGGGAAGTATGCCTTGAAGATTTGCTTAAGTTGAATGTTATAACATGTGCTAACATGCTCACATGATGTATTTCAATTCCAATACCTTTTATAGTGATTCCATAGATGTGTGGGACTTGACTTAGTCCAGGCAGTCGGTAGCCGAGCGAATTCGTGGCTGACTGGTCATAGCCACGAACGACGCGTCGATGAATGTGATTCGTGTTGAGAGTTGGCGGCAGTGGTTAGGCCACGCGAAGTGTTTTACGCACTTCATGTCGTTCAATTCGAGATGCGATCGCGCTAGTCGAGCCCGTCAAGTAACCCGACTGGCCGATGTTTGTTCACCTTGTATGTATCATAACTGCTTGAACCTAGGGTACTGAACTTACCATTGTAAACCCTATTGACCGTGGTACCTTGATCCACGAAGACTCATGAGCCGGGCATGGTGGTATGGGACACCGTGGTCGAGCTGTCGGCCTACGCTGGGGCCACAAACCTCCCCGTAGTGACCAATGAGCACCTTGACTCGTGAGCAGATTATGGTGGTATGGGACACTATATTCTAGCTGTCGGCCTACACTGATCAGGCGACGAGCCCTTTGTAGTGACCGCGAGCGTATTCTGAGTTCACGGGAGGCGACGACCCTTCCGTGCAGTAGAGTACAGTAGGCCTGTATTGATAAGGTGATGGGGGAGCGGTGCAACGAGTGCGAGCAACAGCCCTGGCAGCCCTTGCAGTGACCTACGAAATGTACATCGTATGAGATTACTAGGAGTGACGACCCTAGACAGGATCCGTGTTGGGATTGATACAAGGGAGGTACCTTAGTTTCCCAATCCTGCTGTTTGAATGGACTAATAACAACTTGGTAATCATATCACCATAGCATTGCATGTGCCTGGAAGACGTGGAGCACTCTAGGGAGTGTGGCATGCCGCGGTCGTAAGATGTTGCCGTATGAGGGTGATCGTCGGTGAGGGCATACATCACGTCATATCATCTTGCATTAACAACAGTATTAGGACTTGTCTGATTTACTGCTTTACTATTATCGCGTGATTGAATTGTGAACATGCTAATCTTTGCT
Organism: Magnolia kwangsiensis; assembly: GCA_037074715.1. Taxonomy (NCBI): domain Eukaryota; kingdom Viridiplantae; phylum Streptophyta; class Magnoliopsida; order Magnoliales; family Magnoliaceae; genus Magnolia; species Magnolia kwangsiensis. Next base: position 91,507,459 of record CM073573.1, read on the forward strand.
CTATGATTCCACTGAGTTGATCACTCATTCCCACGTTACGGGATGGTGTTTGCAACACCCACCAGACCCTGTTGTAGTTGCAGGTGACGACGAGATCCAGGAGGTGGAGCTAGATGATGACGAGGACCAGGATGAGTTCTCGTATATGCAGTATCATGACGGCTTCCCGTAGGCGACCTGGATCGAGGGGACATTAGTGGGACTTTTCTTTTTGAACAATTTTCTTTTGTTATGTACATGTATATGAGACTCAGAGATGTAGTCATACTTTGGAGACAGTTGAGATTACTTTGTTTTTCCATACAGTGATATATATCTTGTTTAGTCTTCCGCTTGCTTTTATCACTGGATCTGAAGTATGAATTGCAGTTTTGGTATACTTTTACTCATGTGAATGCTTTAAATCAGACAACATCGAATCATAACCATTTCTGTTGCATAAGTGACGGTCTGGAACTCGGGAGTTGAGTTTATACACGACCCCCGATTTTCAGGGTGTTACAGTATTTGGTAAAAGCATGATTTTGAGGGTATTGAGATATGAATCTTAATCACCTTACCTGTGTGTATGATTTCTTCCATGAACTGTTTAGCTTAACTTATTCATGTTAACTGTGTGTATGATTTCCTCCATGTACTGTATTTATGTTCAAGTTATATTTCATAAATGTTCATATGAATGTAGGATATGAATCAATGCCTGTTATTGAGCTTGTACGTGATTGGGACTATACTATAGTCCAGGTAATCGGTAACCATCCCTAAACTGGTGGTTGAGGTTGTTTTCGCCAAGCAGGATGTGTTCAATGAATCCGAGTCGTGCTTGGGATGTTTGGTAGTGGTTAGGCCACACGGAGTTCTTATGCATTCCATGTCGATCAACTCAACGTGCTCTTGGCCTAGTTTAGCTTATCAACTAACCTGATTGACCGATGTATGTTCACCATGTTTGGTTGCTACTGTTTGAATCTAAGACACTGAACTCACTAGTGAAGATCCCGTTAACCTTGGTACCGTGATCCCCTAAGAATCATGAGCCAGACATGGTGGTGTGGGACACCGTGGTCGAGCTATCAGCCCACGCTAGGGTGACGAGACTCCCCATAGTGACCAGTGAGCACCCCACTCTCGTGAGCCGGTTATGGTGGTATGGGACACTATATTCGTGCTGTCGGCGTACATTGATTGGTGACGAGCCCTCTGTAGTGACCTCGAGTATATCCTGATACTACATATGGGCGACAAGTCTAATTGTAGTATCTATGATATAACTAGACATGTATTGATTGGTGACGAGCCCTTTACAACGATCTAGAACCATAACATCGTCAGAGATTTCCTAGGACTGATGACCCTAGAATGGATCATTGTTTGGGAATTGATATAAGGGAGGTGTCTTAGCTTCCCAATCATGTTGTATGAAAAGGACTAATAAGAACTTGTTAAACAAGCTCATAACATTGCACTGCATGTGCTGTTGGCGTTGGTGTAGAGCACTGAGGAAGTGACTAACATGCATGACCGTAAGATGAAGATCACAGATAGAGATTGTGGTGAGGGCATACATCATCCCCTCATATCATTCTTGCATTAATAAGAGTATCTAGGTCATGTTTGATTATACTGCTTTATCATTACTGCTTGATTGAATTGATAACATATTAACCTTTGCTGTATAGTTCCACTGAGTTGATCACTCACTCCCATGTTCTGGGACGGTGCTTAAACACCAACCAGACTCTGACTTAGCCGCAGGTGACGGTAATGCCTATGAGGCAGAGCCGGAGTTCGACGAGGACGAGGAGGCATTCTCATTTATGCAGTTCTCAGGCGGGTTCATGTGAGCCTTTTCCTGACTGGAAGGGATTCTGGGTTATGATTGTATTGATTATGCACAGTTTGATACATATATTTTGAGACACAGATTGTACTTATTATCCAGGTAGGGCACGCATATTTTGAAGATTATTTTTTGTTTATATATGTATTTAAGACTTTCGCTTGCATTTTCTCACTATCCCTGAATTATGTCTGCTGATTTTGCTTAATCTACTTCATATTTTATGCACTAATACAGACAACATACATCCATCATTAATTATATTGCATAAGTGATGTTTTGGAACTCGGGAGCTGAGTTATGCTCGACCCCCAAATTTCAGGGCGTTACAGCACAATAGATGCATGCTGGTGGCGTTAGGTTGCAGCAGCACTGAGCTGAAGTGTGCAGTTGTCCTCTGGAGCTTTGATTTCGGTATATGTATTTCCCTTTCAGCATTGTATTCAAATATTTATATTAGTGGACATGTGATGATGATGTTTCTTTTACAATTTGGGTATACTTGTGGTTATGCTTCCCAGTACAAAAAAAAAATCACACTGAAAATCCTCCTTGTAGGATCCTAGGATCGAAATCTGGCATGTGAGTGTTGGAATCCGAGAATGGGGCACTATAGAGGCTGTCGGCACCGGATTCGGTGATTGGAAAATTTGTGAGCCCGTTTTCCTAGTTTGGGGCATGACAAAAGTTGGTATCAGATCATAACTTGGGAATACCTGAAGATAAAATCACATATCTGCTAATAGCTACCCTTTCACTCTATGATTGTTGAGAACTTAGAATGGTTAGATCCCCGAGTTCGAATAACTTAGAGATTTTCTGATATACCTCCCTACTGTTGAGATTGTAAGGCTTTATAGTATTCCAGTTTCGATCATTTCTAATCTAGGATTCGAGATCCAGTTGGATCATCGTAGTGTTGATGAAGCGTTTTCGGAGCAAGAGGCTGAGTTTCACAGGCGTTGTCCCTATCTCTTAGGTGTTTAACTATGTTGGCGTGTTATGTTTGGATAGGATTTCCCTCCATTGGTGAGCTCTGTATTGGTTGTGTCGTATTTTAAATTTCAAGGATGAAATTTTTATTAGGTGGGGAAAGCTATAAGAACCATATCCTAATCCGTACAATTTCGTCAACTCTCGCGATCCTTCCCGTCGAATTTCGCCAGTCTGCGACCTGTAATCGACGTTTGTACACAACCGTAAGTCATATCCCATACATTTGAGTTAGCCTAATCCGAGACTTGTACTATTGTGACCGCACCGTCGTCCCGGTTCCAACGCCGTGACTCATGCAACGATTCGATACCCTGACTAAGAGATGTGATCCAGCATTTATTTCAAGAAAAGGTCGTGTGTTTACAATCCAAAGAGAATCTCTGCAACATGTCCCATCAATGCCATCAATCAATCCCATCAATCACCCCTCATGTCAAGTATAAAGCAACCCATGCTTTCTTTCTCCATATGTCAAGTAACTTACCTCAAAGTTAACAAGTCTATCACTCATCACTCACCTCACTCATCCGTCTCTCCTTACAACCCTCTCTCTCTCTCTCTCTCTCTCTCTCTCTCTCTCTCTCTCTCTCTCTCTCTCTCTCTCATTTCCCAACACATTCCCAAGCAAGCAAGAGGCTCCCATGTTCGTGCATTTCTAAGATAGAAAAGTGAGTTTGTGTGGCCCACTTTCCCATCCCAAATCCATCATCCTAGCCATACAAACCTCATCTTCCACCATCAAAATGAGACACAAGGAGATAGGCTTTCCAACCGACTGAGAAGATCGAAGGTGGGTGTTATTAAGCTAGATTTTTCATGAGCCATGTGAGGCATACCGATTAATGGTATGGATCTCACTTTGGACCCTAGGTGTGGCCGATGGCCTACCTTGATCCTAATGATTATTCCATGATGGGGCCATTCTCCATGGACCCCATCATGATGTTTATTTTTCTTACATTAAAAAGGTCATCTAGACCATCCCTTTTGGGTGGAGAAGGACCTCCACTGTTGATCTTTGAATTGGTGGGCCCACTTGTATTGGGTCCCACTTGATGTATGATTAATTGTAAAGGAGGGCCCATAGTGTCGGGGTCCCTCCATCACGCGTGTCCTGTCTCTCACCCTTTCTCTCTCCCTCTTTTTGTTCCTTTCTTTTTGTGTGATGGAATAGCCATGTGGCCCACCCGAATGGACCCCACCATGGAGCATGTTTTGGATCCAAGCCGATTATAGGTGGGGCCCACTTTATATAGGGGTTGTATCCACCCCACCTATCCTTAGGTGGCCCACGTAAGCAGGGCCCACCTTAAGATTTCCATACGCCCAAGAAAAAAAAAAGAAAGAAAGAAAGAGAGTCCAGGGACGCTGTCTCTGGACGTGAAGGTAAAAAAAAAGACAAACATTAGCTTTGTTAAAGGTATTTGAGGTGGACCATTGGTGTAGGCCCCACCTTGATGTATGTATTCGATCCACACCGTCTATCCTATTTACCAACTCATTTTTAGCATTGAACTAAAAAATGAGGTTGATCGGAGTATCTAGTGGGCCATTGTGTTTAAAATTGTGTCTTTACCGTTGAAATCTAACCAAATTTTTCTACACACTGAAACAAGCTCAATATTAGGCTTGATGGACTTGTTATGGGGTGAAAAATCTATTGGGTGGGGTAGATTCGCTTGAAGCAGGCCCCACATGTGAAAAACCGCCAAAAAAATAATTTTTTTCAATATATATATATATATATATATATATATATATATATATATATATATATATAAACGAGGGGACAACATCTGCTGCTGCTATGTAGCAGGACGTTGTCGGCATCCCTAGAGATGGATGGACATGTCTGGGTTCCTATGCATGGGCCCCACCATGATGTATGTGTAATATCCAAACTGTTTATACGGTGGGCCACCTCCTAAGGTGGGCCCCCGTCAAAAATCACAAGAAATAACAGGATTGAACATCTACCATTGAAACCCATTTGGGTCTTTCACATGAGTTTTAAATTATTATGAAATTTGTTTTTCCGTTTCATCCAGGTCCGTGTGACCTACCAACAGTTTAGACGGTAAATAAACGTTACGGTGGGCCTCACGTGCGACCCAACCTAATTTGGAATCGGATTGGCTAGAGTACGTTTACAACAGGTAAATAGTTGTTGTACTAATGTTAGCAGGTGGGGGCCTGGTGATCCAAACCGTCCATGTGCACTCCACCATGAGGCGGATGTTGTATTCACGTCGTCCAAACATCACAGTGATGTTTTCAATTTATTTTATTTTATTTTTATTTTATTTCTCATGGAATTATAGGAAGTATGGGATAGATCTAAATTTCACATGGGACCTACCACATGTACGTGGTATACTAGCAGGATTTATGGGTTTTGGATGGACGGTGGGGCCCATCAATAAGGTATGCATTATATCCGCACCATCCATCTGGATGGTGGGGGAACCACCGTGATTTTTGTATTTCATCCCACCGCTCACTGGGATGGCGGGGACTGCATGATATATGTGCTTTATTCACGACGTCCATCTATGTGGACCACATAGCAACATAGCTGTTGTAGTTAACGTCAGTAAGTTCGGTGGGCCAGTCATGAGGTATGTGTTGTACTCAAACCGTCCATCCATCTGCAGCTCATGGGCCCACCCCACACATGTGACGTGTGGGTGGGACCCACCTTGCCGTATATACTTTATGTCCACAACGTCCAACTGGACAGGTGGTGTACAACCACTACGAGATATGTAATTCATCCTTATTTCCCATCCATTTCTAGACGTGTGGGGCCCACTCCACACATGTGGCATATGTGGTATGGGGCCTACCTTGATGTATGTAATCTATATACCGTCCATTTACCCTTGGACGGTGGGCCCCCCTATTGCGTATATGTTTAATACACGTCGTCCACCAACAAGTTGGGCACACCATGATGAATGTGTTTCAACCATGTCGTCCATCTATTGTGGGATGTGGTCCCCCTCAATGTATGCATTGTGTATCAGCACTGCCCATCAGGGCGTGCAGTGGGACACACCATGTAACACCCCGGATTTTGGCCAATCTGGGATTTGACGTCCTTAGACAGTGGGTCAATTAAAACACCTGAAAAATCGTTCAGAACCCAATTCCATAGCCAAAGAAACCACTTAGGATAAATTTCTTTAAAAACTAAGCATAAGTTAGCTAGCGCAACGTTGGAGTGGCTGGGAAACAGTCCCTGATTACTTTAAATACGTTCTACAAGGCCCAAAGCGAGTGGAACCAATGGTGCTATAATGCTCTAAAACCTCGGACCAAACTCTAAGCAGGTTTGTTCTCGGGACCTCCTTGAAACTTTGTATTGGATCTAGACCGCGCGTCGTAAGTCAGATGCCTACCATCTTAGACCGTTATGACCACTTAGCTGGGCTTGGCAATCGTTTCGAATATCAAGTCCAACTGACGATCACAGGCTATTTCATTGAGCCCGGACCGAAGAGAGTGTGAATAGGGACATAGTTGGAATTTCAAATTCAAATCTGGCACACAAATTTGACGCATCAGTATTGAGCATTCTGACCGTCAGAATACAGCCAAATTACACCCTTGGATCAGGAAAAATTTCTATTACATATCACGAGACTTATAGGCCTGATCTTGGTGCGGTGACCGTTAAACTGAAACTGGGCCGCCACGTGCGATCTGGGAACCCTACCGGCCTGAAATCTGGATGCGTGCTAGATCCAGTATGCACGAGCTTAAGTCCGACCGCATTTGGCCAGGGGACCTCCAGAAATGCTCTTTTGGACCGAAACAGCCCCGATTTGGATATACTTTAAGTATACCTTGACTTGGAGCCTATTTTGGGCATGTTTAGGCTTATAAAAGGGGTTGAAACCCTCACTCCTCTCTCCCATCCGAATTTGCAAAAATCCCTAGATTGGGAGAGAGAAAAGGTGAGAGTTTGTGAGGGAGATTGGAGGAGAATTCCTTGCCGCTTGTGCTACCTGTTGCAAGTGCCTAAGCAACGCAACTCAATCACGTTGCCGGTGATTTCTCCGCTTTTCTAGGTAAGTAAATACCCTAAATAGTTGTTGATTTGAGTTTCCCTTGTTTCCATAGCGATGTAGCTTATGGATCTCGTAAATCAGGTTCTCTATTCGCCGTAGACGAAGCGTATACGCTCCGTTTCAATTTTCGAGTCTACAAGACATAAGGTGCGGATATTAGACGCTTTGATTGACTGTTTCCAACGCTTTCAATGTCGTTTAATAGTAGATTCTTGACGGCATCGCCGTTTGACATGTACAAAATGCTCTCCGTTTCCCGTTTCGTAAGCTAACGAAGAATATGAGATTTAGGGCATTTTAGTCATTTGTAGGAAGTACCGTTTACATTCATATTTTGCTGATGTGATTGACATGGTTTGTTGTCGCATTAGGAAGTTAGGAATGCGTGCATAATTAGTTTGGCGAAGAGATTCGCCTAAATGCGCACTTCGGGTCGACATACTATATGTAGACTTAAGTGTGTAGTGTAAGTGTTTGTATAAATGCTTGTATTAGTATGTATTGGCTTAAATGGTGATATGGATTAGTGTGAGATTGATTTCTCAATGAATATGTTGATGTGAATGATTTCCTACATGTTAGCCATATGTACGATTTCATTATATGTATGAAATGCATGTGCTTAATGATTCATTTAAGTGGTATGTTATAATATGTGCTTGATGAGTTTCTTATGACTTAGTTGGAGATTGAATTCTCAATTAATACGCTGATGGTGATGATTTCCTATATGTTGGCGATATGTATGATTTCATTATATGTATGAAAGGCATGTGTTTGAAGACTTGCTTAAGTTGTATGTAATGACATGTGTTAACATGCTCACATGGTTCCATTTCATTTCCATTACCCTTACACAACTACTGATGTGATCCTATGATTGTTTGGGACTATGCCTAGTCCAGGCAGTCGGTAACCGAAAGAATTCGTGGTTAGCTTATCTTGGCCACGAAGGACGTGTCGATGAATGCGAGTCGTGTTGGAGTTGGCGGCAGTGGTTAGGCCACGCGAAGTGTTTTACGCACTTCATGTCGTTCGACTTGCGATGCGCTCGTGCCAGTCGAGCTCGTCAAGTAACCCGACTGGCCGTTGTATGTTCACCTTGTATGAGTCATAACTGCTTGAACCTAGGGTACTGAACTTACCATTGTAAACCCTGTTAACCATGGTACCTTGATCCATAAAGACTCATGAGCCGGGCATGGTGGTATGGGACACCGTGGTCGAGCTGTCGGCCTACGCTGGGGCCACAAACCTCCCCGTAGTGACCAGTGAGCACCTATGACTCGTGAGCAGATTATGGTGGTATGGGACACTATATTCTTGCTGTCGGCCTACACTGATAAGGTGATGGGGGAGCGGTGCAACGAGTGCGAGCAACAGCCCTGGCAGCCCTTTGTAGTGACCGCGAGCGTATTCTGAGTCTACGGGAGGCGACGACCCTTCCGTAGCAGTAGAGTACAGTAGGCCTGTATTGATAAGGTGATGGGGGAGCGGAGCAACGAGTGCGTGCAACAGCCCTGGCAGCCCTTGCAGCGACCTACAAAATATACATCGTATGAGACTACTAGGAGTGACGACCCTAGACAGGATCTGTGTTGGGATTGATATAAGGGAGGTACCTTAGTTTCCCAATATTGCTGTATGAAAAGGACTAATAACAACTCGGTAATCATATCACCATGACATTGCATGTGCCTGGAAGATGTGGAGCACTTGAGGGAGTGCGGCATGCCGCGGTCGTAAGATGTTGCCGCATGAGGGTGATCGTCAGTGAGGGCATACATCACGTCATGTCATAATTGCATTAACAACAGTATAGGATTGTTTGATTTATTGCTTTACTATTATCGCGTGATTGATTTGAGAACATGTTAATCCTTGCTCTAATATTCCACTGAGTTAGCTACTCACTCCCACGTTACGGGACGGTGTTCCTGGACACCCACCAGACCCTTTTGTGATTGCAGATGATGGCGCGGCCTATGAGGCGGAGCTGGACTTGATGATGATGAGGAGGATCCCTCCTTTATGCGTGTTCTGATTGACGGGATTACAGGGAGGTTGCTTAAATACCTTGACACTTGTCATTTTATATTTTTAGAGCACTCATGTATATTCTTTTGGTTACTTTTGAAGAATACATGTATGTATATAACCTGGTAACATGTTCACACTCTGGAGACATACAATGGTTTATATATGTTATACATACTATTACAGACTTCCGCTGGTTAATTTAACTGTCTCTGGAGTATGATATGCTGTTCTGGCTTAATTTCACTCATGTTTAATACATTATCACAGACAACATTCAAACATACATATCTATGTTGCATGAATAACATTTTGGAACTCGGGAGTTGGGTTTTTGCTCGACCCCCCGATTTTCGGGATGTTACAGATGGTATCAGAGCATGATTTGGATTAAACCGGGCCTGGGTTATGGTCACGCGACGTACGCTGTCGCTTCCTTTGACTTAGGTGGGTGCGAGAAGGGTCTAGAAACACTTCTAGGATCCCAGGTTCGCCAATAGGCGAAGTCTATTCATTTCAAATGCGTGATCGAGTCCGTATCGCATCTAGGGTCGCGTAGAGCAACCTGAATAGCTCCTAGGTTGTAGGTAAGTGGGTTGAGCTATTATTTGAACAATTCTAAACCGTTAATGTGAATCCTTGGGCCGTGGGACAACCACGACTCCTGTATTCAATCGCCAGGGCTTAAAAACCCTGTTTCGCCGAAAATCTTCGAAATTCTTCCTCTCACCACCCCAATCTTCAATTATTTCTTATCCATTTCGTATTAGGCATCAAACCTAATATGAAAATAACACAAATTAGTACTTTCACAAAATTTTACAGTGAATAGTAAAATTTCATGAAAAATGGCCATAAGGCCATTCTAACTTCACTTTCTTTAGCAACTAATAGTTTAGATGGATGTACTAGATCCTTCTACCCCAAAATCATATGCTGCATGATAGGGTTTTGTATTCGGGATTGAATTTTGGACCCAAAAATCCTCGAATGGATGTTAAAAATGTATTGGCCTCCCTAGGGCAATCTACAATGAACTAGAGTGTGCACCATACCTTTTTGGAATCCCTAGGGCAAGAGTAATCCATCCCATATGGCCTCAGAGGCCAGTTTGCAACTTCACCGGTGATGCCATCGCCGGTTCGGCGATGCATCGCCGGCCGGCGAGCTCCGATGGGGCCGTCCTTCGGGCGCACCCCCTTAAACAGGGTCCACATCACCCCTATGCACCTCCCACCCCAAGAAAACCCCAAATATGGGTACTTCCTTCACAAACAGCCCCTCCCCTAGCCCCATTTTCGTTTTCAGCTGCCCTATCCCAAAAATTCGTGATTCCAAACCACCCTAGATCCATTCCCTGCCAAAAACGACCACCCTCCGTCATTCCTTTGAAGTTGGCAGCCCTTCCTCTTGAAGATTTCATCCGTTGGAGCTCCTAAAACCCCAAAATCGAGCTGAAATCGTGAGGTGCTCCATTCCCTTTTTCATTTTCATTTCTTTCTGAAAATACATCCTAGGGAAGCTTGAAGCATCCCTCTACAACGCCTAGATTTCATTCTGTCCCTTTGGGCGACCATTTCTTCGCATTTCCTCCATTTTTCATGGCTATTGTTAAGGCTGTTTCAGCCTTTTTCCTCCCTTTCCATCGTTCTCTCTCTCATGTCCCTTTTATTTGAGCCTTTACCCCCTTTTTGGGTCTCAGAATCATGCTAACCTCAAATCCCATTTCTCAACTTTCTCCGTTTGAGAAGTATTGAAAACACATGGCCGATAGAGCTCTAATGGGCAACTGACAGTATTGAACTTGATAGTATTCAAGAAGGTCAGTCGGGACCCTGGCAGAAGTCCTTTGGTAGAATTAGGCATCTATGTCGTTGCCCTTTAGCTTGTTTGACTACTGTTGAAATTTCTGTGTTGTTTTGTTGTTAGGTAGAAAAATGTGTTTGTGTTGTGGTTTGGGCTTAATATAGCCAAAATTTGTCGAATGGAATGCATGTTGTTTCATTTCGCTATAAAATATTGTCCCTAGATTGGGAGTATTATAACTCCCTGAGATCCAGCCTACAAATTAATTTTTATCCCCACCCACCCTCCTACCAAGCATACCACATCCAATCCTGCCATGGGACTAGGAATGCAGTTCCATTTAATACCACTAAGCGCTACCGGCCACATAGGCTCTAGGTGTTTTGGTTCTAGTGTTAGCACTCCTAGATTTGAAGGGTCTGACGACATAAGAAATCCAATTCCATTTAGACAATTTTGATCCTAAGCGATAGAGCAATTCCATTTAGACAATTTTGATCCTAAGCGATAGAGCAATTCCCTGTATTAGAGATGGTATGAAACCGTCTAGTGTATAGGCTTAGGTCTTGAATTATAGCGAATGAAATACAGACTAGCCTACTAGTTACCTTAAGTAGTGTACAGCCTGTATATGCTAAGGACTTGTTGGTTAGATTTGGTTGAAGTAGAACCTTATTCCTTCGACAGATCCCCTTATGACTTATAGACTTCTGTTGTTGCCCATAGGAAGGAACCATTCACTCTCAGGGAACATTTATAAATCCCTCAGATTGAACTTAGAATGGACTAGCACGCCCCTTAGAATTGCCATCCCCAAGGGTTTATTGCATTCGGGAACGCAGAGTAAAGGAACTGCATGTACGCGATGTATTCGCGGTTTGAATCGACTTCTTAATCCTAGTGGTTCCCAATAAATCCAATGCTCTGATCAAGCAGAAGATCGGCATCGACTCGGATTAAGAATTGATACAATAAATCTTCTGTTCTAGCTAGACAGAAAGTCTATGTATCCGGCTCAGACCTACTACATAACCTTTATTCTGTGATGGCCCAACCACCTACAACCAAACGGGATCACATTGCCTTTTGGAAAATGGCGAGGACTTAAAGCCAGTAGAGAATTAGGCATCTTGCCACCAACTCATACCTGCCCCTGACCTTAACCACAATAGATATTAGGCTCATCTCTATGATCATAGATACCAATGTCATAGAACGCATCATTAGCAAGGAAGACCATATAGAGAAAGGCTGTTTCCATTTTAGGTTAAGGATAGCCCCTAAGTTGCGCCTCGTTCCGATATACTGATCGATGCAAATATTCTTCAACCTTAAGTAAAACCAAGTTTTAAGGGGGGTAGAAGGAATTAAGTCCAATCCAGTTAGATTAGTTAACGCTACCGTTCGATCAAAGTGGCGCAGCGGAAGAGCGGTTGGCCTCTTTCCCACTGGCCCAGGATCGAAACATTTGAGTTAGGGTGTATGTACGATTAGGTTATTAAATAGGATTTGAACCTTCCTTAGAGAAAGTACTCCTTGTCCTTCGCCAATGTCGGGGACGACATTGTGTTTTAAGGGGGGTAGATTGTAACACCCCGGATTTTGGCCAATCTGGGATTTGACGTCCTTAGACAGTGGGTCAATTAAAACACCTGAAAAATCGTTCAGAACCCAATTCCATAGCCAAAGAAACCACTTAGGATAAATTTCTTTAGAAACTAAGCATAAGTTAGCTAGCGCAACGTTGGAGTGGCTGGGAAACAGTCCCTGATTACTTTAAATACGTTCTACAAGGCCCAAAGCGAGTGGAACCAATGGTGCTATAATGCTCTAAAACCTCGGACCAAACTCTAAGCAGGTTTGTTCTCGGGACCTCCTTGAAACTTTGTATTGGATCTAGACCGCGCGTCGTAAGTCAGATGCCTACCATCTTAGACCGTTATGACCACTTAGCTGGGCTTGGCAATCGTTTCGAATATCAAGTCCAACTGACGATCACAGGCTATTTCATTGAGCCCGGACCGAAGAGAGTGTGAATAGGGACAGTTGGAATTTCAAATTCAAATCTGGCACACAAATTTGACGCATCAGTATTGAGCATTCTGACCGTCAGAATACAGCCAAATTACACCCTTGGATCAGGAAAAATTTCTATTACATATCACGAGACTTATAGGCCTGATCTTGGTGCGGTGACCGTTAAACTGAAACTGGGCCGCCACGTGCGATCTGGGAACCCTACCGGCCTGAAATCTGGATGCGTGCTAGATCCAGTATGCACGAGCTTAAGTCCGACCGCATTTGGCCAGGGGACCTCCAGAAATGCTCTTTTGGACCGAAACAGCCCCGATTTGGATATACTTTAAGTATACCTTGACTTGGAGCCTATTTTGGGCATGTTTAGGCTTATAAAAGGGGTTGAAACCCTCACTCCTCTCTCCCATCCGAATTTGCAAAAATCCCTAGATTGGGAGAGAGAAAAGGTGAGAGTTTGTGAGGGAGATTGGAGGAGAATTCCTTGCCGCTTGTGCTACCTGTTGCAAGTGCCTAAGCAACGCAACTCAATCACGTTGCCGGTGATTTCTCCGCTTTTCTAGGTAAGTAAATACCCTAAATAGTTGTTGATTTGAGTTTCCCTTGTTTCCATAGCGATGTAGCTTATGGATCTCGTAAATCAGGTTCTCTATTCGCCGTAGACGAAGCGTATACGCTCCGTTTCAATTTTCGAGTCTACAAGACATAAGGTGCGGATATTAGACGCTTTGATTGACTGTTTCCAACGCTTTCAATGTCGTTTAATAGTAGATTCTTGACGGCATCGCCGTTTGACATGTACAAAATGCTCTCCGTTTCCCGTTTCGTAAGCTAACGAAGAATATGAGATTTAGGGCATTTTAGTCATTTGTAGGAAGTACCGTTTACATTCATATTTTGCTGATGTGATTGACATGGTTTGTTGTCGCATTAGGAAGTTAGGAATGCGTGCATAATTAGTTTGGCGAAGAGATTCGCCTAAATGCGCACTTCGGGTCGACATACTATATGTAGACTTAAGTGTGTAGTGTAAGTGTTTGTATAAATGCTTGTATTAGTATGTATTGGCTTAAATGGTGATATGGATTAGTGTGAGATTGATTTCTCAATGAATATGTTGATGTGAATGATTTCCTACATGTTAGCCATATGTACGATTTCATTATATGTATGAAATGCATGTGCTTAATGATTCATTTAAGTGGTATGTTATAATATGTGCTTGATGAGTTTCTTATGACTTAGTTGGAGATTGAATTCTCAATTAATACGCTGATGGTGATGATTTCCTATATGTTGGCGATATGTATGATTTCATTATATGTATGAAAGGCATGTGTTTGAAGACTTGCTTAAGTTGTATGTAATGACATGTGTTAACATGCTCACATGGTTCCATTTCATTTCCATTACCCTTACACAACTACTGATGTGATCCTATGATTGTTTGGGACTATGCCTAGTCCAGGCAGTCGGTAACCGAAAGAATTCGTGGTTAGCTTATCTTGGCCACGAAGGACGTGTCGATGAATGCGAGTCGTGTTGGAGTTGGCGGCAGTGGTTAGGCCACGCGAAGTGTTTTACGCACTTCATGTCGTTCGACTTGCGATGCGCTCGTGCCAGTCGAGCTCGTCAAGTAACCCGACTGGCCGTTGTATGTTCACCTTGTATGAGTCATAACTGCTTGAACCTAGGGTACTGAACTTACCATTGTAAACCCTGTTAACCATGGTACCTTGATCCATAAAGACTCATGAGCCGGGCATGGTGGTATGGGACACCGTGGTCGAGCTGTCGGCCTACGCTGGGGCCACAAACCTCCCCGTAGTGACCAGTGAGCACCTATGACTCGTGAGCAGATTATGGTGGTATGGGACACTATATTCTTGCTGTCGGCCTACACTGATAAGGTGATGGGGGAGCGGTGCAACGAGTGCGAGCAACAGCCCTGGCAGCCCTTTGTAGTGACCGCGAGCGTATTCTGAGTCTACGGGAGGCGACGACCCTTCCGTAGCAGTAGAGTACAGTAGGCCTGTATTGATAAGGTGATGGGGGAGCGGAGCAACGAGTGCGTGCAACAGCCCTGGCAGCCCTTGCAGCGACCTACAAAATATACATCGTATGAGACTACTAGGAGTGACGACCCTAGACAGGATCTGTGTTGGGATTGATATAAGGGAGGTACCTTAGTTTCCCAATATTGCTGTATGAAAAGGACTAATAACAACTCGGTAATCATATCACCATGACATTGCATGTGCCTGGAAGATGTGGAGCACTTGAGGGAGTGCGGCATGCCGCGGTCGTAAGATGTTGCCGCATGAGGGTGATCGTCAGTGAGGGCATACATCACGTCATGTCATAATTGCATTAACAACAGTATAGGATTGTTTGATTTATTGCTTTACTATTATCGCGTGATTGATTTGAGAACATGTTAATCCTTGCTCTAATATTCCACTGAGTTAGCTACTCACTCCCACGTTACGGGACGGTGTTCCTGGACACCCACCAGACCCTTTTGTGATTGCAGATGATGGCGCGGCCTATGAGGCGGAGCTGGACTTGATGATGATGAGGAGGATCCCTCCTTTATGCGTGTTCTGATTGACGGGATTACAGGGAGGTTGCTTAAATACCTTGACACTTGTCATTTTATATTTTTAGAGCACTCATGTATATTCTTTTGGTTACTTTTGAAGAATACATGTATGTATATAACCTGGTAACATGTTCACACTCTGGAGACATACAATGGTTTATATATGTTATACATACTATTACAGACTTCCGCTGGTTAATTTAACTGTCTCTGGAGTATGATATGCTGTTCTGGCTTAATTTCACTCATGTTTAATACATTATCACAGACAACATTCAAACATACATATCTATGTTGCATGAATAACATTTTGGAACTCGGGAGTTGGGTTTTTGCTCGACCCCCCGATTTTCGGGATGTTACACACCATGACGTATGTATTGAATATTTATGCTGTTCATTTAATGAGGCACATTGAGGTGTATTTAGGACCCATGGGTTGAGGCCCATTATGATGTATTAGGGCCTGTGGGTTGAGGCCCATTTGATGTATTTGAGGCCCTATGGGATGTATACAAGGTCTATTATATTGTGTGATTCCACTATCAGTTATGTAATCACACTTATACGGGTGTAACACCCCGAATTTTGGCCAATCTGGGATTTGACGTCCTTAGGCAGTGGGTCAACTAAAACACCTGGGAAAATCGCTTAGAACCCAATTCCATAGCTAAAGAAACCACTTAGGATTAATTCCTTTAGAAATTAAGCGTAAGTTAGCTAGCGCAACGTTAGAGTAGCTGGGAAATAGTCCCTGATCACTTTAAATACGTTCTACAAGACCCAAATCGAGTAGAACCAATGATTCTATAATACTCTATAACCTCGGATCAAACTCTAAGCAGGTTTGTTCTCTGGACCACTTTGAAACTTTGTATTGGATCTAGACCGCGCGTCGAAAGTCCGATACCTGCTATCTTAGACCGTTAGAACCGCCTAACTGGACTTGACAATCATTTCAAAAATCAAGTCCAACTGATAATTACAGGCTATTTCATTGAGCCCGGACTGAAGAGAGTGCGAATAGGGACAGAAGTGGAATTTCAAATTCAAATCGGGCACACGACTTGACGTGTCAGTATTGAGCGTTCTGACCGTCAGAATTCAGCCAGATTACACCCTCGGATCAGGAAAAATTTCTATTTCATATCATGAGATTTGCAGGCCTGATCTACATGCGGTGACCGCTGAACTGAAACTGGACTGCCACGTGCGATCTGTGAACCCTGCCGGAGTGAAAACTTGATGTATGCTAGATCCAGTATGCATGAGCTTAAGTCCGACCGCATTTGGCCAGGGGACCACCAGAAATGATCTTTTGGACTGAAACAGCTCCGATTTGGTTATCCCTCAGGTGAAACTTGTTCCCGAGCCTATTTCGGGCAAGTTTGGGCTTATAAAAAGGGTTGAAACCCTCACTCCTCTCTCCCATCCGAATTTGCAAAAATCCCTAGATTGGGAGAGAGAAAAGGTGAGAGTTTGTGAGAGAGAGTAGGAGAGAATTCCCTGCTGCTTGTGCCACGTGCTGCAAGTGGTTAAGCCACGCGCTCTAATCACTTTGCCGGTGATTCCTCCGCGTTTTCAGGTAAGGAATAACCCTAGAAGTTGCTGATTTGGGATTCCTTCCGTTCCATAGCATGCAAACTGATAGAACTCGTAAATCAGGTTCTCCTTTTGCCGTAGACGAAGCGTATACGCTCCGTTCGAACTCACACCCCAAAAAAGGAAAAGGTGCGGATTTTAGATGCTTCGATTAACTGTTTCCAAAGCTTTCAATGTCGTTTAATAGTCGATTATCGACGGCAACGCCGTTTGACATGTACAACATGCTGTCCGTTTCCTGTTTCATAAACCGGCGAAGAATATGAGATTTAGGGCATTTTAGTCATTTGTAGGAAGTACTGTTTTCATGCATATTTTTCTGATGTGATTGACATGGTTTATTATCGCATTAGAATGTTAGGAATACGTGCATAATTAGTTTGGCGAAGAGATTCGCCTAAATGCGCACTTCGGGTCGACATACTATATGTAGACTTAAGTGTGTAGTGTAAGTGTTTGTATAAATGCTTGTATTAGTATGTATTGAATTAAATGATGTTATGGATTAGTTTGAGATTGGTTTCTCAATTAATATGCTGGTGTAAATGGTTTCCTACATGTTAGCCATATGCATGATTTCATTATATGAATGAAATGCAAGTGCTTGACGATTCGCTTAAGCTGTATGTTATAACATGTGCTTGATGACTTCATTATGATTTAGTTTGAGATTGAATTCTCAATTAATATGCTGATGGAAATGATTTCCTATATGTTGGCAATATGCATAATTTCATTATATGTATGAGAGGCATGTGTCAGATGCTTTACTTAAGTTGTAGGATATAACATGTGTTAACATGCTCACATGGATGTGTTTCATTTCCAATACTCTCACATGATTGCTGATGTGGATTCATATGTGTTTGGGACTATACTTAATCCAGGAAGTCGGTAACCGAGTGAATTCGTGGTTGGCTTATCTTGGCCACGAACGACGCGTTGATGAATGCGAGTCGTGTTTGGAGTTGACGGCAGTGGTTAGGCCACGCGAAGTGTTTCACGCACTTCGTGTCGTTCGACTTGCGAGACGCTCGTGCTAGTCGAGCCCGTCAAGTAACCCGACTGGCCGTTGTATGTTCACCCTGCATGAGTCATAACTGCTTGAACCTAGGGTACTGAACTTACCATTGTAAACCCTGTTAACCATGGTACCTTGATCCACGAAGACTCATGAGCCGGGCATGGTGGTATGGGACACCGTGGTCGAGCTGTCGGCATACGCTGGGGCCACAAACCTCCCCGTAGTGACCAGTGAGCACCTAGTCTCGTGATCAGATTATGATGGTATGGGACACTATATTCTTGCTGTCGGCCAACACTGATCAGGCGACGAGTCCTTTGTAGTGACTGCGAGCGTATTCTGAGTCTAAGGGAGGCGACGACCCTTCAGTAGCAGTAGAGTACAGTAGGCCTGTATTGATAAGGTGATGGGAGAGCGGAGCAACGAGTTCATGCAACAGCCCTGACAGCCCTTGCAGCGACCTACAAAATATACCTCGTATGAGATTACTAGGAGTGACGACCCTAGACAGGATCTGTGTTGGGATTGATATTGGGGAAGTACCTTAGTTTCCCAATCCTGCTGTTTGAATGGACTAATAATAACTCGGAAATCATATCACCATACCATTGCATGTGCCTGGAAGATGTGGAGCACTTGAGGGTCGATTGCATGCCGCGGTCGTAAGAGGGTGCCGTATGAGGGAGATCGTCGGTGAGGGCATACATCACGTCATGTCATATTACATTAACAACAGTTTTAGGATTGTTTGATTTACTGCTTTACTATTATCGCATGATTGATTTGAGAACATGTTAATCCTTGCTCTATTATTCCACTGAGTTAGCTACTCACTCCCACGTTACGGGACGGTGTTCCTGGACACCCACCAGACCTTTTTGTGATTGCAAATGATGGCACGGCCTGCGAAGCGGGGCCGGACTTGATGATGAAGATGAGGAGGAGGATTCCTCCTTTATGCGTGTTTTGATTGACGGGATTACAGGGAGGTTGATTTGATACCTTGACACTTGTCATATATTTTTAGAACACTCATGCATATCCTTTTGGTTTACTTTTGGAGTATACATGTATGTATATAACCTGGTAACATATTCACACTCTAGAGACATACAACAGTTTATATATGTTATACATACTATCACAGTCTTCCGCTTACTAATTTAACTGTCTTTGGAGTATGATATGCTGTTCTAGCTTAATCTCACTCATGTTTAATACATTATCAAGGATAATGTTCAATCATACATATCTATGTTGCATAAATAACATTTTCGAACTCGGGAGTTAGGTTTTTACTCGACCCCCTGATTTTCGGGATGTTACAGTTAGTATCAGAGTATGATTTGGATTAAACCGGGCCTGGGTTATGGTCACGCGACGTACGCTGTCGCTTCCTTTGACTTAGGTGGGTGCGAGAAGGGTCTAGAAACACTTCTAGGATCTTAGATTCGCTAATAGGCGAAGACTATTCGAATCGATCGCGCGATCGAGTCCGTAGCGCGTCTAGGGTCGTATGAAGCAACCCGAATAGCTCTTAGGTTATAGGTAATTGGGTTGAGACGTTCTTTGAACGATTCTAAACCTGTAAATGTAAATCCTTAGGCTGGGGGACAACCACAACCCCTGTATTCAATCGGCAGGGCTAAAAAACCCCATTTCACCTAAAATCTTGAAAATTCTTCCTCTCACCACTCCATTCTTCAATTATTTCATATTATTTTCACGTTAGGCAACAATACTAATGTAAAAATAATATAAAATCATACTTTCACAAAATTTTACAGTGAATAGTAAAATTTCATGAAAAATGGCCATAAGGCCATTCTAACTTCGCTTTCTTTAGCAAATAATAGGCTAGATAGATGTAATAGTTCCTTATACCCTAAAATCATATGCTGCATGATAGGGTTTTGTATTCCGGATTGCATATTGGCCTCGAAAAGTCCTGAATGCATTTTTGGGTCTCTATAGGTGAATATACAATGAACTAAGGCTGGGACCATACCTTTTTGGGGTCCTTGGACCATGGGGGACCAAACCCATGTGGTCCAACCGGCCACCATGCAAGATGGCCGGCAATGCATCACCGTCCGGTGGGGCCCACTGGATGTAATTTTTGGGCGCACGCCCTAATATGTCTATGGCACCTCCCCCATATGTGGTTCGCACCTTGAAACCCCCTATATACCCTACTTCCTTCACAAACAGCCCCCATTCCAAGCTCCATTTTCATTTTTACTGTCCTATTCCAAAAATCGTGATTCAAAATCACTCCCAAACCCATTCTTGGTTGAAAACGACCACACTCCATTACTCCATTGAAGTTTGCAGCCTTCCCTCTTGCAAATCTTGTCGTTTGGAGCTCTTACAACCCCCAAAACGAGCTGAAATCGTGAGGTGCTCCATTTCCCTTTTTCATTCTCTTTTCTTTCTGAAAATACATCCTAAGGGAGTTTGAATCATCCCTCTACAGGGCCTAGATTTCGTTCTGTCCATTTGGGCAACAATTTCTTCGCATTTCCTCCGCTTTTCATGGCTATTGTTAAGGCTGTTTTAGCGCTTTTTCCTCCCTTTCCATCGTCCTCTCCCTCATATCCCTTTTATTTGATCCTCAGACTCGTGGAAACCCGCTTACCCATCCCATTTCTCCGCGTTCTTCGCTTGTTTGATTACCGTTTGAAATTTCTGTGTTTTGTTGTTGTTAGGTAGAAAATGTGAATGTTCGTGTTGTGGTTTGGGCTTAATAAAGCCGAATTTGGTTAGGTGGAATGCATGCCGTTTCGTTCGCTGTAAGGTATTGTCCCTAGATTGGGAGTATTATAACTCCCGGGGTTCATCCTACAAATTAGTTTTTTAACCCCACCCCACCCTCCTACCAAGCATGCCGCTCCCTATCCCAATATGGGATTAGGAATACAGTTCCATTTAATACAACTAAACACTCCTGGCCACATAGACTATTGGCGTTTTGGACCTAGAGTTAGCACTTCTAGATTTGAAGGGTCTGACGACATAAGAAATCCAATTCTATTTGGAAAATTTTGACCCTAAGCAATAGAAGAATTTCCTGTAGTAGAAATGGTATGAAACCATTTAACGTATAATCTTAGGCTTTGGATTATAGCTACTGAGTTATAGACTAGCCTACTAGTTACCTTAAGTAGTGTAAGGCCTGTATATGCTAAGGAATTGTAGGTTAGATTTGGTTGAAGTAGAACCTTATTCCTTCGATAGATCCCCTTATGACTTATTAACTCCTGTTGTTGCCCATAGGAAAGAACCATTCACTCTCAGGAAACATTTATAAATCTCTCAGATTGAACTTAGAATAAACTAACACACCCCTTAGAATTGCCTTCCCCAAGGACTTATTGCATTCGGTAACGCAGAGTAAAGGAACTGCATGTGAGCGATGTATTCGCGGTTTGAGTCGACTTCTTAATCCTAATGGTTACCAATGAATCCAATGCTCTGATCAAGTAGAGGATCGGCATCGACTCGGATTAAGAACTGATACAACGCATTTTCTGTCCTGATTAGACAGAAGGTTCAACGTATCCGGCTTAGACCCACTACACAACCTTTCTTCTGTGATGGCCCAACCACCTACAACCAAACAGGATCACATTGTCTTTGGTAAATGGCGAGGACTTAAAGCCAGTAGAGAATTAGACATCTTGCCACCAACTCATACCTGCCCCTGAACTCAATCACAATAGAGATTAGGTTCATCTCTATGATCATAGGTACCAATGCCATAGAACACATCATTAGCAAGGAAAACCATGTAGAGAAAGGTTGTTTCCATTTTAGGTTAAGGATAACCCCTAAGTTGCACCTCCTTCCGATATACGGATCGAAGCAAAGATTCTTCAACCTTAAGTAAAACCAAGTTTTAAGGGGGGTAGAACGTCTTGAGTCCAATCCAGTTAGGTTAATCAACGCTATCGTTTGATCAGAGTGGCACAGCGGAAATGTGGTTGGCCTCTTCCCGACTGTCCCAAGATCGAAACATTTGAGTTAGAATATACGTACGGTTAGGTCATTAAATGGGATTGAACATTCCTTAGAAAAAGTACTCCTTACCCTTCGCCAATTTCGGGGATAAAATTGTGTTTTAAGGCGGGTAGATTGTAACACCCAGAATTTTGGCCAATCTGGGATTTGACGTCCTTAGGCAGTGGGTTAACTAAAACACCTGGGAAAATCGCTTAGAACCCAATTCCATAGCCAAAGAAACCACTTAGGATTAATTCCTTTAGAAATTAAGCGTAAGTTAGCTAGCGCAACGTTAGAGTAGCTGGGAAATAGTCCCTGATCACTTTAAATACGTTCTACAAGACCCAAATCGAGTAGAACCAATGATTCTATAATACTCTATAACCTCGGATCAAACTCTAAGCAGGTTTGTTCTCTGGACCACTTTGAAACTTTGTATTGGATCTAGACCGCGCGTCGAAAGTCCGATACCTGCTATCTTAGACCGTTAGAACCGCCTAACTGGACTTGACAATCATTTCAAAAATCAAGTCCAACCGATAATCACAGGCTATTTCATTGAGCCCGGACTGAAGAGAGTGCGAATAGGGACAGAAGTGGAATTTCAAATTCAAATCTGGCACACGACTTGACATGTCAGTATTGAGCGTTCTGACCGTCAGAATTCAGCCAAATTACACCCTCGGATCAGGAAAAATTTCTATTTCATATCATGAGATTTGCAGGCCTGATCTACGTGCGGTGACCGCTGAACTGAAACTGGACCGCCACGTGCGATCTGCGAACCCTGCCGGACTGAAAACTTGATGTATGCTAGATCCAGTATGCATGAGCTTAAGTCCGACCGCATTTGGCCAGGGGACCACCAGAAATGATCTTTTGGACTGAAACAGCCCCGATTTGGTTACCCCTCAGGTGAAACTTGTTCCCGAGCCTATTTCGGGCAAGTTTGGGCTTATAAAAAGGGTTGAAACCCTCACTCCTCTCTCCCATCCGAATTTGCAAAAATCCCTAGATTGGGAGAGAGAAAAGGTGAGAGTTTATGAGAGAGTAGGAGAGAATTCCCTGCTGCTTGTGCCACGTGCTGCAAGTGGTTAAGCCACGCGCTCTAATCACTTTGCCGGTGATTCCTCCGCGTTTCCAGGTAAGGAATAACCCTAGAAGTTGCTGATTTGGGATTCTTTCCGTTCCATAGCATGCAAACTGATAGAAGTCGTAAATCAGGTTCTCTATTCGCCGTAGACGAAGCGTATACGCTCCGTTCAAACTCACACCCCAAAAAGGGAAAAGGTGCGGATTTTAGACGCTTCGATTGACTGTTTCTAAAGCTTTCAATGTCGTTGAATAGTAGATTATCGACGGCAACCCCGTTTGACATGTACAACATGCTGTCCGTTTCCTGTTTCGTAAACCGGCGAAGAATATGAGATTTAGCGCATTTTAGTCATTTGTAGGAAGTACTGTTTTCATGTATATTTTGCTGATGTGATTGACATGATTTATTGTCGCATTAGAATGTTAGGAATACATGCATAATTAGTTTGGCGAAGAGATTCGCCTAAATGCGCACTTCGGGTCGACA
This sequence comes from Magnolia kwangsiensis, assembly GCA_037074715.1. Classification (NCBI taxonomy): domain Eukaryota; kingdom Viridiplantae; phylum Streptophyta; class Magnoliopsida; order Magnoliales; family Magnoliaceae; genus Magnolia; species Magnolia kwangsiensis. The sequence continues at coordinate 91,531,057 of CM073573.1, forward strand.
TACTATATGTAGACTTAAGTGTGCAGTGTAAGTCTTTGTATAAATGCTTGTATTAGTATGTATTGAATTAAACGATGTTATGGATTAGTTTGAGATTGGTTTCTCAATTAATATGCTGGTGTAAATGGTTTCCTACATGTTAGCCATATGCATGATTTCATTATATGAATGAAATGCATGTGCTTGACGATTCGCTTAAGCTGTATGTTATAACATGTGCTTGATGACTTCATTATGATTTAGTTTGAGATTGAATTCTCAATTAATATGCTGATGGAAATGATTTCCTATATGTTGGCGATATGCATAATTTCATTATATGTATGAGAGGCATGTGTCAGATGCTTTACTTAAGTTGTAGGATATAACATGTCTTAACATGCTCACATGGATGTGTTTCATTTCCAATACTCTCACATGATTGCTGATGTGGATTCATATGTGTTTGGGACTATACTTAGTCCAGTCAGTCGGGAACCGAGCGAATTCGTGGTTGGCTTATCTTGGCCACGAACGACGCGTCGATGAATGCGAGTCGTGTTTGGAGTTCACGGCAGTGGTTAGGCCACGCGAAGTGTTTCACGCACTTCGTGTCGTTCGACTTGCGAGGCGCTCGTGCTAGTCGACCCCGTCAAGTAACCCGACTGGCCGTTGTATGTTAACTCTGCATGAGTCATAACTGCTTGAACCAAGGGTACTGAACTTACCATTGTAAACCCTGTTAAGCATGGTACCTTGATCCACGAAGACTCATGAGCCGGGCATGGCGGTATGGGACACCGTGGTCGCGCTGTCGGCATACGCCGGGGCCACAAACCTCCCCGTAGTGACCAGTGAGCATCTAGTATTGTGAGCAGATTATGGTGGTATGAGACACTATATTCTTGTTGTCGGCCTACACTGATCAGGCGACGAGTCCTTTGTAGTGACCGCGAGCGTATTCTGAGTCTACGGGAGGCGACGACCCTTCAGTAGCAGTAGAGTACAATAGGCCTGTATTGATAAGGTGATGGGGGAGCGGAGCAACGAGTGCGTGCAACAGCCCTGACAGCCCTTGCAGCGACCTACAAATATACCTCGTATGAGATTACTAGGAGTGACAACCCTAGACAGGATCTGTGTTAGGATTGATATAGGGGAAGTACCTTAGTTTCCCAATCCTGCTGTTTGAATGGGCTAATAATAACTCGGAAATCGTATCACCATACCATTGCATGTGCCTGGAAGATGTGGAGCACTTGAGGGTCGATTGCATGCCGCGGTCGTAAGACGGTGCCGTATGAGGGAGATCGTCGGTGAGGGCATACATCACGTCATGTCATATTGCATTAACAACAGTTTTAGGATTGTTTGATTTACTGCTTTACTATTATCACATGATTGATTTGAGAACATATTAATCCTTACTCTATTATTTCACTGAGTTAGCTACTCACTCCCACGTTACGGGACGGTGTTCCTGGACACCCACCAGACCTTTTTGTGATTGCAGATGATGGCACGGCCTGCGAGGCAGGGCCAGACTTGATGATGAAGATGATGAGGAGGATTCCTCCTTTATGCGTGTTCTGATTGACGGGATTACAGGGAGGTTGATTTGATACCTTGACACTTGTCATTTTATATTTTTAGAACACTCATGCATATCCTTTTGGTTTAATTTTGGAGTATACATGTATGTATATAACCTGGTAACATATTCACACTCTGGAGACATACAACAGTTTATATATGTTATACATACTATCACAGTCTTCCGCTTGCTAATTTAACTGTCTCTGGAGTATGATATGCTGTTCTAGCTTAATCTCACTCATGTTCAATACATTATCACAGATAATGTTCAATCATACATATCTATGTGCATAAATAACATTTTGGAACTCAGGAGTTGGGTTTTTGCTCGACCCCCCGATTTTTTGGATGTTACAGATGGTATCAGAGCATGATTTGCATTAAACCGGACCTGGGTTATGGTCACGCAACGTACACTGTCACTTCCTTTGACTTAGGTGGGTGCGAGAAGGGTCTAGAAACACTTCTAAGATCTTAGATTCGCCAATAGGCGAAGACTATTCGAATCGATCGGGTGATCGAGTCCGTAGCGCGTCTAGGGTCACATGAAGCAACCCGAATAGCTCTTAGGTTGTAGGTAGTTGGGTTGAGACGTTCTTTGAATGATTCTAAACCCGTAAATGTAAATCCTTGGGCTGTGGGACAACCACAACCCTTATATTCAATCGTCAGGGCTAAAAAACCCCGTTTCACCTAAAATCTTCAAAATTCTTCCTCTCACCACTCCATTCTTCAATTATTTTATATTATTTTCACGTTAGGAAACAATCCTAATGTGAAAATAATATAAAATCATACTTTCACAAAATTTTACAGTGAATAGTAAAATTTCGTGAAAAATGGCCATAAGGCCATTCTAACTTCGCTTTCTTTAGAAAATAATAGGCTAGATAGATGTAATAGCTCCTTTTACCTCAAAATCATATGCTGCATGATAGGGTTTTATATTCGGTATTGTATATTGGCCCCAGAAAGTCCTGAACACATTTTTGGGTCTCTATAGGTGAATATACAACGAACTAAGGCTGGGACCATACCTTTTTGGGGTCCTCGGACGATGGGGGACCAAACCCATGTGGTCCCACCGGCCACCATGCAAGATGGTCGGCGATGCTATCGCCGGTTCGGCGATGCATCGCCGTCCAGTGGGGCCCACTGGATGTAATTTTCGGGCGCACGCCCTAATATGTCTATGGCACCTCCCCCATATGTGGTTCGCACCTTGAAACCCCCTATGTACCCTACTTCCTTCACAAACAGCCCCCATTACAAGCTCCATTTTCATTTTTGCTGCCCTATTCCAAAAATCGTGATTCTAAATCACTCTCAAACCCATTCTTGGTTAAAAACGACCACACTCAATCACTCCATTGAAGTTTGCAGCCTTCCCCCTTGAAAATCTTGTCGTTTGGAGCTCTTACAACCCCCAAAACGAGCTGAAATCGTGAGGTGCTCCATTTCCCTTTTTCATTCTCTTTTCTTTCTGAAAATACATCCTAAGGGAGTTTGAATCATCCCTCAACAGGGCCTAGATTTCGTTCTGTCCATTTGGGCAACAATTTCTCCGCATTTCCTCCGCTTTCCATGGCTATTGTTAAGGTTGTTTTAGCTCTTTTTCCTCCCTTTCCATCGTCCTCTACCTCATATCCCTTTTATTTGATCCTCAGACTCGCGGAAACCTGCTTACCCATCCCATTTCTCCACGTTCTTCGCTTGTTTGATTACCGTTTGAAATTTCTGTGTTTTGTTGTTGTTAGGTAGAAAATGTGAATGTTCGTGTTGTGGTTTGGGCTTAATAAAGCAGAATTTGGTTAGGTGGAATGCATGTCATTTTGTTCGCTGTAAGGTATTGTCCCTAGATTGGGAGTATTGTAACTCCCGGGGTTCAGCCTACAAATTAGTTTTTTAACCCCACCCCACCCACCTACCAAGCATGCCGCTACCTATCCCAATATGGGATTAGGAATGCAGTTCCATTTGATACAACTAAACACTCCTGGCCACATAGACTATTGGCGTTTTGGACCTAGAGTTAGCACTTCTAGATTTGAAGGGTCTGACGACATAAGAAATTCAATTCTATTTAGAAAATTTTGACCCTAAGCAATAGAAGAATTTCCTGTAGTAGAAATGGTATGAAACCATTTAACGTATAATCTTAGGCTTTGGATTATAGCTACTGAGTTACAGACTAGCCTACTAGTTACCTTAAGTAGTGTAAGGCCTGTATATGCTAAGGAATTGTAGGTTAGATTTGGTTGAAGTAGAGCCTTATTCCTTCGATAGATCCCCTTATGACTTATAAACTCCTGTTGTTGCCCATAGGAAAGAACCATTCACTCTCAGGGAACGTTTATAAATCTCTCAGATTGAACTTAGAATAAACTAACACACCCCTTAGAATTTCCTTCCCCAAGGACTTATTGCATTCGGGAACGCAGAGTAAAGGAACTGCATGTGAGCGATGTATTCGCGGTTTGAGTCGACTTCTTAATCCTAGTGGTTACCAATGAATCCAATGCTCTGATCAAGTAGAGGATCGGCATCGACTCGGATTAAGAACTGATACAACGCATTTTCTGTCCTGATTAGACAGAAGGTTCAACGTATCCGGCTTAGACCCACTACACAACCTTTCTTCTATGATGGCCCAACCACCTACAACCAAACAGGATCACATTGTCTTTGGGAAATGGCGAGGACTTAAAGCCAGTAGAGAATTAGACATCTTGCCACCAACTCATACCTGCCCCTGAACTCAATCACAATAGAGATTAGGTTCATCTCTATGATCATAGGTACCAATGCCATAGAATACATCATTAGCAAGGAAAACCATGTAGAGAAAGGTTGTTTCCATTTTAGGTTAAGGATAGCCCCTAAGTTGCACCTCGTTCCGATATACGGATCGATGCAAAGATTTTTCAACCTTAAGTAAAACCAAGTTTTAAGGGGGGTAGAACGTCTTGAGTCCAATCAAGTTAGGTTAGTCAACGCTACCGTTCGATCAGAGTGGCGCAGCGGAAGTGTGGTTGGCCTCTTCCCCACTGTCCCAGGATCAAAACATTTGAGTTAGTATATACGTACGGTTAGGTCATTAAATGGGATTGAACCTTCCTTAGAAAAAGTACTCCTTACCCTTCGCCAATTTCGGGGACAAAATTGTGTTTTAAGGGGGGTAGATTGTAACACCCCGAATTTTGGCCAATCTGGGATTTGACGTCCTTAGGCAGTGGGTCAACTAAAACACCTGGGAAAATCGCTTAGAACCCAATTCCATAGCCAAAGAAACCACTTAGGATTAATTCCTTTAGAAATTAAGCGTAAGTTAGCTAGCGCAACGTTAGAGTAGCTGGGAAATAGTCCCTGATCACTTTAAATACGTTCTATAAGACCCAAATCGAGTAGAACCAATGATTCTATAATACTCTATAACCTCGGATCAAACTCTAAGCAGGTTTGTTCTCTGGACCACTTTGAAACTTTGTATTGGATCTAGACCGCGCGTCGAAAGTCCGATACCTGCTATCTTAGACCGTTAGAACCGCCTAACTGGACTTGACAATCATTTCAAAAATCAAGTCCAACCGATAATCACAGGCTATTTCATTGAGCCCGGACCGAAGAGAGTGCGAATAGGGACAGAAGTGGAATTTCAAATTCAAATCTGGCACACGACTTGACGTGTCAGTATTGAGCATTCTGACCGTCAGAATTCAGCCAAATTACACCCTCGGATCAGAAAAAATTTCTATTTCATATCATGAGATTTGCAGGCCTGATCTACGTGCGGTGACCACTGAACTGAAACTGGACCGCCACGTGGGATCTGCGAACCCAGCCGGACTGAAAACTTGATGTATGCTAGATCCAGTATGCATGATCTTTAGTCCGACCGCATTTGGCCAGGGGACCACCAGAAATGATCTTTTGGACTGAAACAGCCCCGATTTGGTTACCCCTCAGGTGAAACTTGTTCCCGAGCCTATTTCGGGCAAGTTTGGGCTTATAAAAAGGGTTGAAACCCTCACTCCTCTCTCCCATCCGAATTTACAAAAATCCCTAGATTGGGAGAGAGAAAAGGTGAGAGTTTGTGAGAGAGAGTAGGAGAGAATTCCCTGGTGCTTGTGCCACGTGCTGCAAGTGGTTAAGCCACGCGCTCTAATCACTTTGCCGGTGATTCCTCCACGTTTTCAGGTAAGGAATAACCCTAGAAGTTGCTGATTTGGGATTCTTTCCGTTCCATAGCATGCAAACTGATAGAAGTCGTAAATCAAGTTCTCTATTCGCCGTAGACGAAGCGTATACGCTCCGTTCAAACTCACACCCCAAAAAGGGAAAAGGTGCGGATTTTAGACGCTTCGATTGACTGTTTCCAAAGCTTTCAATGTCGTTTAATAGTAGATTATCGACGGCAACTCCGTTTGACATGTACAACATGCTGTTCGTTTCCTGTTTCGTAAACCGACGAAGAATATGAGATTTAGGGTATTTTAGTCATTTGTAGGAAGTACTATTTTCCTGCATATTTTGCTGATGTGATTGACATGGTTTATTGTCGCATTAGAATGTTAGGAATACGTGCATAATTATTTTGGCGAAGAGATTCGCCTAAATGCGCACTTCGGGTCGACATACTATATGTAGACTTAAGTGTGCAGTGTAAGTCTTTGTATAAATGCTTGTATTAGTATGTATTGAATTAAACGATGTTATGGATTAGTTTGAGATTGGTTTCTCAATTAATATGCTGGTGTAAATGGTTTCCTACATGTTAGCCATATGCATGATTTCATTATATGAATGAAATGCATGTGCTTGACGATTCGCTTAAGCTGTATGTTATAACATGTGCTTGATGACTTCATTATGATTTAGTTTGAGATTGAATTCTCAATTAATATGCTGATGGAAATGATTTCCTATATGTTGGCGATATGCATAATTTCATTATATGTATGAGAGGCATGTGTCAGATGCTTTACTTAAGTTGTAGGATATAACATGTCTTAACATGCTCACATGGATGTGTTTCATTTCCAATACTCTCACATGATTGCTGATGTGGATTCATATGTGTTTGGGACTATACTTAGTCCAGTCAGTCGGGAACCGAGCGAATTCGTGGTTGGCTTATCTTGGCCACGAACGACGCGTCGATGAATGCGAGTCGTGTTTGGAGTTCACGGCAGTGGTTAGGCCACGCGAAGTGTTTCACGCACTTCGTGTCGCTCGACTTGCGAGGCGCTCGTGCTAGTAGAGCCTGTCAAGTAACCCGACTGGCCGTTGTATGTTCACCCTGCATGAGTCATAACTGCTTGAACCAAGGGTACTGAACTTACCATTGTAAACCCTGTTAACTATGGTACCTTGATCCACGAAGACTCATGAGCCAGGCATGGTGGTATGGGACACTGTGGTCGAGCTGTCGGCATACGCTGGGGCCACAAATCTCCCCGTAGTGACCAGTGAGCACCTAGTCTTGTGAGCAGATTATGGTAGTATGAGACACTATATTCTTACTGTCGGCCTACACTGATCAGGCGACGAGTCCTTTGTAGTGACCGCGAGCATATTCTTAGTCTATGGGAGGCGACGACCCTTCAGTAGCAGTAGAGTACAATAGGCCTGTATTGATAAGGTGATGGGGGAGCGGAGCAACGAGTGCGTGCAATAGCCCTGACAGCCCTTACAGCGACATACAAAATATACCTCGTATGAGATTACTAGGAGTGACGACCCTAGACAGGATCTGTGTTGGGATTGATATAGGGGAAGTGCCTTAGTTTCCCAATCCTGCTGTTTGAATGGACTAATAATAACTCGAAAATCATATCACCATACCATTGCATGTGCCTAGAAGATGTGGAGCACTTGAGGGTCGATTGCATGCCGCGGTCGTAAGATGGTGCCGTATGAGGGAGATCGTCGGTGAGGGCATACATCACGTCATGTCATATTGCATTAACAACAGTTTTAGGATTGTTTGATTTACTGCTTTACTATTATCGCATGATTGATTTGAGAACATGTTAATCCTTGCTCTATTATTCCACTGAGTTAGCTACTCACTCCCACGTTACGGGACGGTGTTCCTGGACACCCACCAGACCTTTTTGTGATTGCAGATGATGGCACGGCCTGCGAGGCGGGGCCAGACTTGATGATGAAGATGATGAGGAGGATTCATCCTTTATGCGTGTTCTGATTGACGGGATTACAGGGAGGTTGATTTGATACCTTGACACTTGTCATTTTATATTTTTAGAACACTCATGCATATCCTTTTGGTTTACTTTTGGAGTATACATGTATGTATATTACCTGGTAACATATTCACACTCTGGAGACATACAACAGTTTATATATGTTATACATATTATTACAGTCTTCCGCTTGCTAATTTAACTGTCTCTGGAGTATGATATGTTGTTCTAGCTTAATCTCACTCATGTTTAATACATTATCATAGATAATGTTCAATCATACATATCTATGTTGCATAAATAACATTTTGGAACTAGGGAGTTGGGTTTTTGCTCGACCCCCCGATTTTCAGGATGTTACAACGGGCCATGCCTTAGGAGCTATGTTGGTATGACGTCCACGTTGTGAGAATAATGTTGGTTAAATGTCTGCATTATAACTCTCCTTAGGGCCCATTGATAGGCCCATGCTTGTTGTGAATAGGCCGTCTAGGCCCATCTGTGTTTTCAAGATAGTTCATTACTTTATACCATCTTTAGTATAATTCCATAATTCATGCCCATACGCATCATATATGTATGCCTGATATGAGGAATGTTTGATCATAGCGTACGTCAATGGGTAGACTATTTATGGAACTCCTTAATGAGATGGAGTGCCCACATTATCGCGCCGTAGGCGCTGGATTGCTGCATGACTGGATAGTGTGACTCATGCATCTCTCATATATGTGACTTGATCATTGTACGCCCTAGCGACTTCAGAGTCGTGGCCTACACAGGCACATCGGGGATGGCTAAATGGGACACTGAAAATATTTAGTTCAAGCACTATGGGCACTTAGGATGTCCTTGGATAAAAATCTCGGAACCTCTGAGGCCAAGAGTTGCTCCAACGTATAAACCGAGTGGAATATGAGTGCTGGTGCCTATACCATGAGGTCGTGTCTCCCACTGTGTCGTGGTTGGTTGGGAGGGGGTGTGGCCCTATCCACTCGAGTGAGAGGGCTATAAGTTAGGCTGAGTATGACCAGCTCATAAATGGGTCTGCTATCGACGAGCCGGATAGGTATTGGCAGACTGCTGGCCAGGCTATAGTGAAGTCTATTCCACTCACTGGGCTGTGCAGCTTGGGAGGAGGTAGTCGGTGTGGATTGTAATAGACCCCTGTAATTTTTCAAGAGAGTAACCATACTGATATGTGGACTTATTGAGCAGACATTGTATATTCATTCATTCATTCATTCACTATCCACTCGGGTTGGTGGTGTGTAACTATTTGTTACGTTTACCTTCACAAGGCCAGGATCGCGGTTGGGCGTGCGACTAACCTAAGACCAGGAGTTTACCACATTGTGTTTAACTATCCAAATTTAGGTATCGGACTGGTTTGGATAGAAGTCTCTTATGATGGACCCCATAGCCTGTGATACTTCGTACTATCATCCCGACTTCTCATTCCAGCATGGTCATTTCATTTGCACCACATATTACATTGCATCCCCAGTACTTAGCCTTTTGAGTTACTATGTTTTCGCACGTATATGGCTTAGACAGACTTAACAGGATTTATATATTACATTGTACCCTTGGCATCTGACATTTGGCTCCCTGTGACTTCTCATTTACATAGTTGATTTGTCTTGCTAGTATGTCCGATATTGTATGATTTATGGGCTTATCATTATTTCTGCTTACTTTGATATCATATGATTCATGATCTTGTCAATATTTCTTCTTATCCCAATGATGTATGATTTATGGGCTTTATTATATACCTAACACTTACCTTACACACACTTTCACCACCCTCTAAGCTTTCTATAAGCGTATGCATGATAGATGTGTGTAGGTGGCATTAGGTTGCAGCAGCATTGAGCTTGGAGTATGCAACGATCCTCTGGAGCTTTGATTTTGATATATGTATTTCCCTTTCAGCATTGTATTCCAATGTTTATATTAGTAGATATGTGATGATGATGTTGCTTTTACGATTTAGGTATACTTGTGGTTATGCTTCCTAGTACAAACAAATAATAATTTCACGCTGAAAATCCTCCTTGTCGGATCCAAGGATCGGAATTTGGCATGTGAGTACTGGGATCCAAGAATGGGGCACTACGGAGGCTATCAGCAACAGATTCGTCAATTGAAAATTTTGTGAGTCCGTTTTCCTAGTTTGGGGCATGACAGAAGTTAGTATCAGAGCATAACTTGGGAATACCAGAAGATAACATCACTGCTGATAGCTACCCTTTCACTCAATGATTGTTGAGAACTTAGAATGGTTAGATACCTGAGTTCGAATAACTTAGAGATTTTCTGATATAACTCCCTACTATTGAGATTATAAGGCTGTATAATATTCCAGTTTCGATCGTTTCTAATCCAGGATTCGAGATCTAGTTGGATCATCGTAGTGCTGATGAAGTGTTTTGGGAGCAGGAGGCTGAGATTCACAGGCGTTGTCCCTATCTCTTAGGTGTTTGACTATGTTGGCATGTTATGTTCGGATAGGATTTCCCTCCATTGGTGAGCTCTGTATTGGTTGTGTCGTATTTTAAATTTCGAGGATGAAATTTTTATTAGGTGGAGAGAGTTGTAAGACCCGTATCCTAGTCAATACTGTTCCGTCGACTTGCACGATCCTTCCCATCGAATTCCGTCAGTTTGTGACCTGTAATAGACGTTTGCGCACAACCCTAAGTTGTATCCAGTACATTTGAGTTAGCCTAATCCGAGACTTGTACTATTGCGACTGCACCGTCGCCGTGGTTCCAACGCCACGACTCATGCACCAATCCGATACCCTAACTAAGAGATGTGAGCCGGTGTTTATTTCGAGAAAACGCCATGCGTTTACAATCCCAAGAGAATCTATACAACATGTCCCATCAATCCCATCAATCACCCCTCATGTCAAGTATAAAGCAACCCATGCTTTCTTTCTCCACAAGTCAAGCAACCTACCCTAAAGTCAACAAGTCTATCACCCATCACTCACCTCACACCCATCCCTCTCTCCTTACAACCCTCTCTCTCTCTCTCTCTCTCTCTCTCTCTCTCTCTCTCTCTCTCTCTCATTTCCCAACACATTCCCAAGCAAGCAAGAGGCTCCCACGTCCATGCATTTCTAAGATAGAAAAGTGAGTTTGTGTGGCCCACTTTTTCGTCCCAAATCCATCATCTTATCCATACAAACCACATCTTCCACCATCAAAATGAGACACAAGGAGATAGGCTTTCCAACAGACCGAGAAGATCGAAGGTGGGTGTTATTAAGTTAGATTTTTTCATGTTTTGATGATGGGCCAAGTGAGGCATATCGATTGATGGTATGGATCTCACTTTAGACCCTAGGTGTGGCAGATTGCCCACCTTGATCCTCTTGATCATTCTATGATGGGGCCATTCTCCATGGACCCCATCATGATGTTTATTTTTCTTGCAATAAAGAGGTCATCTAAACTGTCCCTTTTGGGTGGAGAAGGATCTCCACCGTTGATCTTTGAATTGGTGGGCCCACTTGTATTGGGTCCCACTTGATGTATGATTAATTGAAAAGGAGGGCCCATAGTGTTGGGGTCGCTCCATCACGCGTGTCGTGTCTCTCACTCTTTCTCTCTCCCACTTTTTTTTTCTTTCTTTTTACGTGATGGAATGGATATGTGGCCCACCAAAATGAACCCCACCATGGAGCATGTTTTGGATCCAAGCCGATTATAAGTGGGGCCCACTTTATATAGGGGTTGTATCCACCCCACCTATCCTTAGGTGGCCCACGTAAGCAAGGCCCACCTTAAGATTTCTGTACGCCCAAGAAAAAAAAAGAAAAAAAGAAAGAAAGAAAGAGAGTCCAGGGACGCTGTCTCTGGACGTGAAGGTTAAAAAACACAAACATTAGCTTGGTTAAAGGCATTTGAGGTGGACCATTGGTGTAGGACCTTGATGTATGTATTCAATCCACACCGTCTATCTTGTTTGCCAACTCATTTTCTTCATTGAACCGAAAAATGAGGTTGATCGGAGTATCTGGTGGACCATAGCGTTTAAAATTGTGTCTTTACAATTGAAATCTAAACAGATTTTTCTACACACCGAAATAGGCCCAATATTGGGCTTGATGGACTTGTTATGGGGTGAAAAATCTATTGGGTGGGGTAAATTCACTTGAAGCTGGCCCCACATTTGAAAAATTACTAAAAAATCATTTTTTTTTCAAATATATATATATATATATATATATATATATATATATATATATATATAAACGAGGGTGCAACAGGACGCTACTAGCGTCCCTGGAGATGGGCAGATGTGTCTAGGGTCTTATGTGTGGGCCCCACCATGATGTATGTGTAATATCCAAACCGTTTATATGGTGGGCCAGCTCCTAAAGTGGGTCGCCATAAAAAATCAGCTCCATCTATGGCTCAGGTGGCCCACATCACAGGAAATAACACCATTGAACGTCTGCCATTGAAACCCATTTGGGTCTTTCACATGAGTTTTGAATAATTATGATTTTTTTCCATTTCATCCAGGTCCGTGTGACCTACCAACAGATTGGATGGTAAATAAACATTACGGTGGGCCCCACATGGGACCCACCTGATTTGGAATCAGATTGACTTAAGTACGTTTACAGCAGCTAAATAGTTATTGTACTAATGTTAGCAGGTGGGGGCCTGGTGATCTAAACCGTCCATGTGCACTCCACCATGAGGCAGATGTTGTATTCATGCCGTCCAAACATCACAGTGATGTTTTCATTTCGTTTTATTTTTATTTTTATTTTATTTCTCACGGCATTACAGGGAGTGTGGGATAGATCTAAATTTCACGTGGGACCTACCACGTGTATGTGGTATACTAGCAGGATTTATCGGTTTTGGATGGTTGGTGGGGCCCATCAATAAGGTATGCATTATATCCACACCATCCATCCGGATGGTGGGGGAACCACCATAATTTATGTATTTCATCCCACCGTTCATCGGGACGGTGGGGACTGCATGATATATGTGCTTTATTCATGACGTCCATCTATGTGGACCACGTAGCAACATAGCTGTTGTAGTTAACGTCAGTATGTTCTGTGGGCCAGTCATGAGGTATGTGTTGTACTCAAACCATCCATCCATCTATAGCTCGTGGGCCCACCCCACACGTGTGACATGTGTGGGTGGGACCCACCTTGCCGTATATACTTTATGTCCACAACGTCCAACTAGACAGGTGGTGTACAGCCACTACGAGATATGTAATTCATCCTTGTTGCCCATCCATTTCTGGACGTGTGGGGCCCACCCCACTCGTGTGCAATGTGTGGGATGGGGGCCCGCCTTGATGCATGTAATCTATATACCGTCCACTTGCCCTTGGACGGTGGGGCCCCCTATTGTGTATATGTTTAATACATGACGTCCACCAACATGTTAGGCACACCATGATGAATGTGTTTTAACCATGTCGTCCATCTATTGTGGGATGTGGTCCACCTTAATGTATGCATTGTGCATCAGTATTACCCATCAGGACGTGCAATGGGACACACCATGATGTATGTATTGAATATCTATACCGTTCATTTGATGAGGCACATTAAGGTGTATTTGGGGCCCATGTGTTGAGGCCCATTATGATGTATTAGGGCCCATGGGTTGAGGCCTATTGTGATGTATTAAGGCCCATGGGTTGAGGCCCATTTAATGTATTTGAGGCCCACGGGTCGAGGCCCAATGGGATGTATACAAGGTCTATTGCATTGTGTGATTCCACTATCGGTTATGTAATGACACTTATGGCGGGCCATGCCTTGGGAGCAATGTTGGTTTGATGTCCACGTTGTGAGAATAATGTTAGTTTAATGTCCACGTTGTGAGAATAATGTTAGTTTAATGTCCGCATTATAACTCTCCCTAGGTCCCATTGATAGGCCCGTGCTTGTTATGCGTATAGGCCATCTAGGCCCATCTGTGTTATAAGGATAGTTCATTACTTTATACCATGTTTAGTATAATTTCATGATTCATGCCTATATGCATCATATATGTATGCCTAATATGAGAAATGTTTGATCATAGCATACGCTATTGGGTAGACTATTTACGGGACTCCTTATGAGATAGACTGCCCACATTCTCGGGCTATATGCGCATGTTTACTGCATGACTGGATAGTGTGACTCATGCATCTTGCATATATGTGACTTGATTAATATACGCCCTAGTGACATTAGGGTCGTGGCCTCCACAGGCACATCGAGGATGGCTAAATGGGACACCGAAAATATTTGGTTCTAGCACTATGGGCACTTAGGATGTCCTTGGGTGAAAATCCCAGAACCTCCAAGGTTAGGAGTTGCTCCAACGTCTAGATCGAGTGGAAAATGAGCGCTGGTGCCTATACCATGAGGCGTGTCTCCCACTGTGTTGTGGTCAGTTGGGAGGGGGTGTGGCTTTATTCCCTCGAGTGAGGGGGCTATAAGTTAGGCTGAGTATGACCAGCTCATAAATGGGTCTGCTATCGACAAGCCGGGTAGGTATTGGCAGACTGCTTGCTAGGTAAATAGTGAGGTCTATTCCACTCATTGGGCTGTGCAGCTTGGGAGGAGGCAGTCGGTGTGGAATGTTATAAACCCCGGTGATTTTTCCAGAGAGTAACCATACTGATATGTGGACTTATTGAGAAGATATTGCATATTCATTCATTCATTCATTCACTATCCACTCAGGTTAGTGGTTTGTAACTATTAATTACGTGTATCTTTGCATGGCCAGGACCTCGGTTGGGCATGCGACTAACCTAAGACCAGGAGTTTACCACATTATGTCTGACTATCCAAATTTAAGTATGGGACTGGTTTGGATAGAAGTCTCTTGTGATGGACCCCATAGCCTGTGATACTTCGTACTATCATCTCAACTTCTCATTCCAGCATGGTCATTTCATTTGCACCACATATTGCATTGCATCCGCAGTACTTAGCCTTTTGAGTTACTATGTTTTTATACGTATATGTCCTAGACGGACTTAACAGGATTTACATATTGCATTGTACCCTCGGCATCTGACATTTGGCTCTCTGTGACTCCTCATTTACATAGTTGATTTGTCTTGCTAGTATCTCCGATATTGTATGATTTATGGACTTATCATTATTTCCGCTTACTCTGATATCGTATAATTCATGATCTTCTCAGTATTTTTTCTTATCCCAATGATGTATGATTTATGGGCTTTCTTATATACCTGACACTTACCTTACACACACTTTCACCACCCTCTAAGCTTTCTATAAGCTTATGCATGATAGATGTGTGTAGGTAGCGTTAGGTTGCAGTAGCATAGAGCTTGGAGTGTGCAGCTGTCCTCTGGAGCTTTATGAGCTTGGAGTGTGTAGCAGCATTGATGTATGATTTATGAGCTTTATTATATACCTGACACTTACCTTACACACACTTTCACTACCCTCTAAGCTTTCTATAAGCTTATGCTCGATAAATGTGTGTAGGTGGCGTTAAGTTGCAGCAGCATTGAGCTTGGAGTGTGCAGCTGTCCTCTGGAGCTTTGATTTCGATATATATATATTTCCCTTTCAGCATTGTATTCAAATGTTTATATTTATGGATATGCGATGATGATATTGCTTTTACGATTTGGGTATATTTGTGGTTATGCTTCCCATTACAAAAAAAAAAGTCACACTGAAAATCCTCCTTGTAGGATCCCAGTATTGGAATCTGGCATGTGAGTGCTGGGATCCGAGAATGGGGCACTACAGAGGCTGTTGGCGCCGGATTTTCCGATCAGGAATTTTGTGAGTCCGTTTTTCGAGTTTGGGGCATGACACAAGGGTACACTTAAATTGGAGGAATTGATTATGATAAAACCTTTACCCCAGTTGCTCATATTGAATCAATTAGACTATTTATATCTATTGCATGCTTTAGAAAATTTAAAATTTATCAAATGGATGTAAAGAGTGCCTTTTTAAATGGCGATCTACATGAAGAAGTGTATGTTGAACAACCAATGGGTTTTAAAGACCCTATGAGTACTGATCTCTATCGCCTAAAAATGGCTCTATACGATTTAAAACAAGCTCTCAGGGCATGGTATGAAAAATTGACTAAGTTTTTACTAAGTCATAATTTTAAAATGGGAAGTGTTGATAAAATTTTGTTTGTTAAGAAACTTAATGATCACATCTTAATAGTGCAAATCTACGTTGATGATATTATTTATGGATCTACCTATATTATTGAGTTTGTAGATTAATGAAATCTAAGTTTAAAATGAGTATGGTTGGAGAATTAAATTATTTGCTAGGGTTGCAAGTGAAACAACAATCTGATGACATTTTTATTTCTCAAACCAAATATACTCTGAACATAATCAAACAGTTCGAATTTGAGAATGGTAAGAATTTTGATACTCTCATGAGTATAACCTTAATACTCTCAAAGGACTTTACAGGTAAAAATGTTGATCCTAAATTATATCGCAGTATGATTGAAAATTTATTTTATTTAACTGCTAGCCTACCTGATATTTCTTTAAATGTTGGTATTTACGCTAGATACAGTCTGATCCTAAAGAATCACATCTAACTATTGTTAAGCGAATTATGTGATATGTCATAAGTTTAACTAATATGGGTCTCTAGTATCCATATGATACTAGTGTTTAGTTGGTAGGGTACACTAATGCTGATTGGACTGGAAATATCGATGATAGGAAATCAACCAGTGGTGGTTATTTTTATATCGTAAATTATTTGGTTTCCTGGTTTAGCAATAACCAAAGTTCTATATCACTCTCTACTACTGAGGCTGAATACATTGCAGCTGGAAATGCATGTACTCTGCTTGTTTGGATGAAACGTATATTAAGTGATTATGGAATTGCACAGGATTCAATGGTTTTATATTGTGATAATTCTAGTGTAATAAATATTTTAAAAAATCCAATCTAGCATTCACGTACCAAGTACATTGATATTAGGTATCATTATATTCATGAATTAGTGGAAGAAAAAATAATATCTTTGGAATACATTCCGACCAAGACTCAACTTGCTACATTTTCACTAAACCGCTCGACAAATGCAAGTTTAATAAATTAAAATTTGATCTTGGTATGTGCATTCTAAATTGATTATTCATGCATATGTGTATCATAGTGTATATATATTTGATAATTTATTTATTTTTTAATTTTAATTTTTTATGAAAAATACAAGTTTTTGTTGGTACACGACTAGTCGTGGATGTGTTTGACTAGTCATGGTATGACCGATTGAGGATAGCTCAAGACTGGTCGTGGAGCGCACTGATCTCTTTAAAATTGGGGAAAACCGTTTTCTTTTTCATTTCTTCCTTCTTCTCTAATGGGTGTGGCACGACTAGTCGTACCTAACTGCTTTATTCTTCAAGGTGAGTGCTTTATTTCAGTTTTTCTTGTAGATTTATGCTCTAATCACTTCATATTCTTCCTTAGAGTTGTTGATTTCAAGTTTTCTTGAAGATTTTGGGATTTTCTACACCCAAATTTGATCATAGCAAACCCCACTCTATCCTATTTGCATCTTTTTTATTCTGTCAGTTTCTTCATGCAAATGGATGCTAGAGGGAAAAGGAAAACTTCCTGTGGTCCATCTTCTTCCAGATCTACTCCAATAACTCATCACCACCTTCAGTCACCCAAAGATGATCCCTCTTTTATTCAGAATTTAAGAATGTAAAAAGTTATTATTGAGTGACCTGTATTTCTTGATCACATAGATCCATTTGGTATCAGTCACTCCTCCAAGCTATAGGATGGGTTAACATCTTACATTGGGGTGGGCCTGCATGCCAGTCTATTGCTTAGTCCATGTTTGCATGTATCTCTGACTTTTCGACTGAGAACTTAACATTTAAAATAGATGCTAGAGAAGGTCCATTTGAAATTGACCGCCATCTAATTTCAGGGCTAATGGACATACCTTTTAATGACGAGGGTATTCCAATTCATACTCTAACTAAGAAACCCTTAGAATTAAAAAAAAATGCATGCTTACTAGAGATTTATGTAATATGAATGTGCAATGGACTCATAAAGGGAATGTGCTCCCCTCAAAGTATTTATTACCCAGATACAAGGTTCTACACAGAATCTTTACTTCAAATCTGTATCCGCGTTCTGGTAACAAAATAGAACTGACTTCCTTTATGGTTCGAGTTTTGCACTCTATTGTCTCTGGTACTAAAGTTTATCTTCCTTCTTTGATATGTCATTCCATTATTCAGTTTCGTCTCCATTCGGGGCATAGTGATATTCCATTTGCCTATATTATGACAATTTTAGCTTCTCATATGTTGGTTGTTATGCCTGTTGGAGAGGCTCTTATCCATCATCTTATTTTTAACAATTTGAGTATTAACAAGATGAAATTGAAATTGGCTCCTGGCCAAGTGGATCTAGCTGGTGGTAGAGCTGAAGCGGGGGATGAAGAAGAAGCTGGTGATCTTCCTCCTGATGATATAAATACAGATGATATTTTTGATGAAATTGAATCTGATTCTATTAATGATCCTGACTATGAGCCATCTGAATTTGATGCTTATCTTTGTGCTCTTGAGGAGAAGGTAGAGAACATGAATGTTGCCCATGATATGCAATTTAAATATATGCGCAAGTATCTTAGGCGCTTAAACAAGGGCCTTCATTAACTTGATCCTACCATTCCTGCTCCTTCTTCAAGATCTGATTAAGTGCTTTACTCTTTGGTCTATAATAAATTTAAGTCTACTTGTGTTGGTTTGTGAACATTATCTGGTTTACTAACTTTTGTTTGACCTAGTTAATGGTATGTGGACTTTATTTGCTTATATCTTGACTAGTTAATCCTTTATTACTCCTGTTTCTTATTCTTTTCTATTTTTTCTTCCTTTGTCATATTGTGACAAAAGGGAGAGAATTTATGTGGATTGATTGATATGGAATGATTGCGAGTAGTAGCAAGCATTTTTTTTATGTGTGCTACTCAGGGGGAGTATGTGAGGTTACCTAGTTCATGATGTTTTATGCTAGTTGATGATAACTGGTGCATGATTCTTTAATTAGGTTATAACTGGTTTTTTTCTCTTATAACTAGTGCTTACATGATTCTTTGTATGCATATTAGTCATATTATTGTTAAGAGCGTTTTGTCACAAATTTGACAAAGGGGGAGATTATAAGTGCTATGGCTGATAGCTCCTTTATGTTGTCAAATGTTGTGGTACCAAAACCCCTATTTGTGTCTTATGTATGTTGATATATATATATATATATAAGTTCAAGAAACTATATCACAATGCTTCAAGACAAGTACGGTGATATACTTTAAATGCAAGGTCAAGTATTTTGTACACTTCTGTAAGCTTCAATGTTCAGAGTTTTAAAAGCTACATCGAAAAGATGAGTGCTTATTCAAGACTCTAGATAAAGTTCACCTCAAAATGAAGTACAACTCAAGAACGACAAATCCAAGCTTTTGAAGATCTCAAAGTTTAAGCTACATCATGTAGAGATCTCAAGCTTCAAAGGTCAACCATTATCTGAAAAAATGGAGTTTCAATGTTCATACTTCATGTCTCAGGTATGAAAGACCTTAGATTGACCTTAGGGTAGGTCATTTCGGATACATAATTTAATTACTCTTTTTATAAGTGTTGTAGTCTGTTCTAAGACTAGTCTTGGACTTTGTTCGACTAGTCCTAACACTGGCCCGACCAGTCTACGATATTCTAAGACTAATCCTAAGTTTGTTGTAAATTTTTAAAAATTTTGATTGTGCTACGACCAGTCATGTGAACAGTGTTGACTCTTCCTACGACCAGTCCTGGATCTACAACTCAAAGTACAACAACTAAATCTGGTGCCTCGCGACCAGTCATAGGGTGCTTACGACTAGTCGTGGAGGGGTCACGACCGGTCATAGACTACCTTCGACCAGTCGTGGAATGGTCTAATCTGATCGTGCTTAAAATCTCAAAATGTTGTTGGTCCTACGACCAATCATAGTGTCCACAGGACCAGTCGAAGGTGTGATTTCTTCAACTATAAATAGAAAATGAATTTCAGAGTTTATCAACTCAATTCAAGAAAAATCAAGGGATCACTCTGATAAAGTTTGTGTTTATTTTAAGCTATATTATGCATATTTAAGATTCTCTTTTGTTAGTTTTTTCATATTTAATTTTGTTTCTATATTCCAATCTGAATTGAAAAGAGGAATTATTGTATTCTTTCTTCTTGGAATCAAAATCAAATAGAGCTACCCCGACTGGTTTAATTTAAAATCAATCTAGAACCTAGAACCATTTCAAAGTAAGTATTGGACATTGAACTTCATTATTCAAACTTCAACTCCGATTGGGCCTTCTGAGCTGCTTCAAAAGGAGATTCCAGGTATTTTACATTTGTGTAAATTTCCTTTATTTTGATTTTTGTTGAGATTAAGCCAGAAAAATATCTTTGTGTTGTTTATTTGAGGAGAGCCAGATAACTCAGAAGTGGGGTTTTTTTTAGTTGTGTAAGCCCATTTGAAAGACACAATTGTGAAGGTTTTGGGTGAACTTGTGAAAACCTATTTTAATAGTGAACACTAATATCCACTATGTGAGCATATTAGGAATGGAGTGACAAGCTGCGTGGCTATTGTTTAACAGTTGGTGAACACACAGGCAAACCACTATAACTCTTTGTGTTGTAAATGTGTGATTTATATTTCCTATCTTTTATCATACTAATTTGTAGGATGTATGTGTGGATGTGAATGTTGTAATATCTACATTTAAAGCACTATGGGGAATGTTGTAATAATTTTGATTTAAATTCTTACAATTTATTTCAATTCCTTACTATTTATTTACTCCTCTTCAATTTGATTTTTTTCTACAAAGAACGTTCTAGAAATAAGGTTGTCTTGCCATAAACCCATGGTTTTTATGGTGTAAGGTTGCCCTTAGAACAACATTTGTATCAACCTCTCAATACTTGTTTATAGAGGTTGCCTTTTATTTCAGCATTGTGAATTGATTTTCTTCATTTGGCTATCTCATTCTTTAAATTCCACTATTATTATTATAACTTTGGCATAGTCCTATTCACCCCCCCCCCCCCCCCCCCCCCCCCCCCTCCTTTTCTTTTAGGACATATAGCTTGGTCTTTTCACAACCTTAACCTAAACCTATTCTCAAATCCCAAAACTTATACTTATAACCTAAACCTAGACCTTAACCACCTAGACCTTAACCTTAACCTATAACCTAAACTTACAACCTCAACCTAAACCTATTCTCAAATCCCAAAACCTATACTTATAATATAAACCTCAACCTAAACCCGATCCCGAACCCGAACTCGATTTCTTAAGCCTAAACCTTAACCAATAACCTATACTTATAACCTTAACTTAAACCTATTCTCAAATCCCAAAACCTATACCTATAACTTAAACCTAGACCTTAACCTAAACCTAAACCAATACATAAACCCTTACCTATACTTAACCTTAACCTAAACCTATTCTCAAATCCCAATACCTATACTTATAATATAAACCTTAACCTAAACCTATAACCTAAACCCAATCCTGAACCCGAACTCGATTTCCTAAAGCTAAACGTTAACCTATAACATATACTTATAACCTTAACCTATACCTATTCTCAAATACCAAAACCTATACCTATAACCTAAACCTAGACCTTAACCTATACTTATAACATATAACCTATAACCTAAACCTTAACCTATAACCCAAACCTTAACCTATAACCTAAACCTATAACCTATAAGATAAAACCTAAACCCGATCGTGAACCCGAACCCAATTTCCTAAACCAAAACCTTAACCTATAACCTATACTTATAACCTTAACCTAAACCTATTCTTAAATCCCAAAAACTATACCTATAACTTAAACCGAGACCTTAACATAAACCTAAACCTATACTTATAACGTACAACCTATAACCTAAACCTTAACCTATAACCCAGACCTTAACCTATAACCTAAACCTATAACCTATAACCTATAACCAAAACCCAAACTTGAACCCTATCCTAAACCCAAACCTGATTTCTTAAACTTAAACCTTAACGTATAACCTATACTTATAACCTTAACCTAAACCTATTCTCAAATCCCAAAAACTATACCTATAACCTAAGCGTAAACCTTAACCTAAACCTAAACCTATACTTATAACCAACAACCTATAACCTTAACCTTAACCTATAACCTAAACCTTAACCTATAACCTAAACCTATAACCTATAACCTATAACCTAAACCAAAACCTAAACCTAATCCCGAACCCGAACCCGATTTCCTAGACCTAAACCTTAACCTAAACCTGTAACCTAAAGTTATAACCATAACCTAAACCTATTCTTAAATCCCAAAACCTATACCAATAACCTAAACCCAGACCTTAACCTAAACCTAAACATATACTAATTACCTTTAACCTATAACCTATAACCCAAAACTTAACCTATAACCTAAACCTATAACTTATAACCTAAAACCCAAACTCAAACCCAAACCTAAACCCGATCCCAAACACGAAACCGATTTCCTAAACATAAACCTTAACCTATAACCTATACTTATAACCTTAACCTAAACCTATAACTTATAACCTAAAACCCAAACCCAAACCTAAACCTGATCCCGAACACGAAACTGATTTTCTAAACATAAACCTTAACCTATAACCTATACTTATAACCTTAACCTAAACCTATTCTCAAATCCCAAAACCTATGCCTATAACTTAAACCTAGACCTTAACCTAAACCTATAACCTATACTTATAACCTTAACCTAAACCTATTCTAAAATCTCAAAACCAATACTTATAGCCGAAACCTAAACCTTAACCTTAACTTATAACCTATACTTACAACCTTAAACTAAACCTACAAGCTTAACTTAAACCTATTCTCAAATCCCAAAAATTATACTTATAACCTAAACTTAGACCTTAACCTTAACCTATAACCTATACTTATAACCAAACCTAAACTTACAACCTTAACCTAAACCTATTCTCAAATCCCAAAACCTATACATATAACATAAACCTAAACCTAAACCTATAACCTAAAACTTAAAACCTAAACCCAAACCTAAACCCGATCCCGAACCTGAACTCAATTTCCTAAACCTAAACCTTAACCTATAACCTATACTTATAAGCTTAACCTAAACCCATTCTCAAATCTCAAAACCTATACCTATAACTTAAACCTAGACCTTAACCTAAACCTAAACCTATACTTATAACCTATAATCTATAACCTAAACCTTAACCTATCACCCAAACCTTAACCTATAATTTAAACCTAAAACCTAAAACCTAAAACCTAAACCCAAATCAAAACCCGATCCTGAACCCGAACCCGATTTCCTAAACCTAATCCTATAACCTATACTTATAACCTTAACCTAAACCTACTCTCAAATCCCAAAACCTATACCTATAACCGAAACCTAGACCTTAACCTAAACCTAAACATATACTTATAACCTTTAACCTATAACCTATAACCCAAACCTTAACCTATAACCTAAACCTATAACTTATAACCTAAAACCCAAACCCAAACCTCAACCCGATCCCGAACACAAAACCGATTTCTTAAACCTAAACCTTAACCTATAACCTATACTTATAACCATAACCTAAACCTATTCTCAAATCCCAAAACCTATACCTATAACTTAAACCTAGACCTTCACCTAAACCTATAATATATACTTATAACCTTAACCTAAACTTATAACCTTAACCTAAACCTATTCTCAAATCCCAAAACCTATACCTATAACCTAAACCTAGACCTTAACCTAAACCTAAACATATACTAATAACCTTTAACCTATAACCTATAACCCAAAACTTAACCTATAACCTAAACTTATAACTTATAACCTAAAACCCAAACCCAAACCTAAACCCAATCCCGAACACGAAACCGATTTCCTAAACATAAACCTTAACCTATAACCTATACTTATAACCTTAACCTAAACCTATTCTCAAATCCTAAAACCTATGCCTATAACTTAAACCTAGACCTTAACCTAAACCTATAACCTATACTTATAACCTTAACCTAAACTTATAATCTTAACCTAAACCTATTCTAAAATCTCAAAACCAATACTTATAGCCAAAACCTAAACCTTAACCTTAACCTATAACCTATACTTACAACCTTAAACTAAACCTACAAGCTTAACTTAAACCTATTCTCAAATCCCAAAACTTATACTTATAACCTAAACCTAGACCTTAACCTTAACCTATAACCTATACTTATAACCAAACCTAAACTTACAACCTTAACCTAAACCTATTCTCAAATCCCAAAACCTATACATATAACATAAACCTAAACCTAAACCTATAACCTAAAACTTAAAACCTAAACCCAAACCTAAACCCGATCCCGAACCTGAACCCAATTTCCTAAACCTAAACCTTAACCTATAACCTATACTTATACACTTAACCTAAACCCATTCTCAAATCTCAAAACCTATACCTATAACTTAAACCTAGACTTTAACCTAAACCTAAACCTATACTTATAACCTATAATCTATAACCTAAACCTTAACCTATAACCCAAACCTTAACCTATAATTTAAACCTAAAACCTAAAACCTAAAACCTAAACCCAAACCGAAACCCGATCCCGAACCCGAACCCGATTTCCTAAACCTAAACCTATAACCTATACTTATAACCTTAACCTAAACCTACTCTCAAATCCCAAAACCTATACCTATAACCGAAACCTAGACCTTAACCTAAACCTAAACATATACTTATAACCTTTAACCTATAACCTATAACCCAAACCTTAACCTATAACCTAAACCTATAACTTATAACCTAAAACCCAAACCCAAACCTCAACTTGATCCCAAACACAAAACCGATTACTTAAACCTAAACCTTAACCTATAACCTATACTTATAACCTTAACCTAAACCTATTCTCAAATCCCAAAATCTATACCTATAACTTAAACCTAGACCTTAACCTAAACCTATAATATATACTTATAACCTTAACCTAAACTTATAACCTTAACTTAAACCTATTCTCAAATCCCAAAACCTATACGTATAACCTAAACCTAGACCTTAACCTAAACCTAAACATATACTAATAACCTTTAACCTATAACCTATAACCCAAAACTTAACCTATAACCTAAACCTATAACTTATAACCTAAAACCCAAACCCAAACCTAAACCCGATCCCGAACACGAAACCGATTTTCTAAACATAAACCTTAACCTATAACCTATACTTATAACCTTAACCTAAACCTATTCTCAAATCCCAAAACCTATGCCTATAACTTAAACCTAGACCTTAACCTAAACCTATAACCTATACTCATAACCTTAACCTAAACTTATAACCTTAACCTAACCCTATTCTAAAATCTTAAAACCAATACTTATAGCCGAAACTTAAACCTTAACCTTTATCTATAACCTATACTTACAACCTTAAACTAAACCTACAAGCTTAACTTAAACCTATTCTCAAATCCCAAAACTTATACTTATAATTTGAACCTAGACCTTAACCTTAACCTATAACCTATACTTATAACCAAACCTAAACTTACAACCTTAACCTAAACCTATTCTCAAATCCCAAAACTTATACATATAACATAAACCTAAACCTAAACCTGTAACCGAAAACTTAAAACCTAAACCCAAACCTAAACCCGATCCCGAACCTGAACCCAATTTCCCAAACCTAAACCTTAACCTATAACCTATAGTTATAAGCTTAACCTAAACCCATTCTCAAATCTCAAAACCTATACCTATAACTTAAACCTAGACCTTAACCTAAACCTAAACCTATACTTATAACCTATAATCTATAACCTAAACCTTAACCTATAACCCAAACCTTAACCTATAATTTAAACCTAAAACCTAAAACCTAAAACCTAAACCCAAACCGAAACCTGATCCCGAACCCGAACGCGATTTTCTAAACCTAAACCTATAATCTATACTTATAACCTTAACCTAAACCTATTCTCAAATCCCAAAACCTATACCTATAACCGAAACCTAGACCTTAACCTAAGCCTAAACATATACTTATAACCTTTAACCTATAACCTATAACCCAAACCTTAACCTATAACCTAAACCTATAACTTATAACCTAAAACCAAACCCAAACCTCAACCCGATCCCGAACACAAAACCGATTTCCTAAACCTAAACCTTAACCTATAACCTATACTTATAACCTTAACCTAAACCTATTCTCAAATCCCAAAACCTATACCTATAACTTAAACCTAGACCTTAACCTAAACCTATAATATATACTTATAACCTTAACCTAAACTTATAACTTTAACCTAAACCTATTCTCAAATCCCAAAACCTATACTTATAGACGAAACCTAAACCTTAACCTTAACCTATAACCTATACTTACAACCTTAAACTAAACTTACAAGCTTAACCTAAACCTATTCTCAAATCCCAAAACTTATAACCTAAACCTAGACCTTAACCTTAACCTATAACCTATACTTATAACCTAACCTAAACTTACAACCTTAACCTAAACCTATTCTCAAATCCCAAAACCTATACATATAACATAAACCTAAACCTAAACCTATAACCTAAAACTTAAAACCTAAACCCAAACCTAAACCCGATCCCGAACCCGAACCTGATTTCCTATACCTAAACCTTAACCTATAACCTATACTTATAAGCTTAACCTAAACCTTAACATATACTTATAACATATAACCTATAACCTAAACCTTAACCTATAACCCAAACCTTAACCTATAACCTAAACCTATAACCTATAACCTATAACCTAAACCCAAACCGAAACTTGATCCCGAACCCGAACTCGATTTCCTAAACCTAAACCTAAACCTTAACCTATACCTATAACCTATAACCTATACTTATAACCTTAATTTAAACTTATAACCTTAACCTAAACCTATTCTCAAATCCCAAAACCTTAACCTAAACCTATAACCTTGACTTTTATGGTATTTTGATGGATATTATTGAGTTGAGTTATTATATGATAAAGCGGGTGTACCTATTTAGATGTGATTGGTGGGACATTAGAAATAAGAAGTTGGGAATATAAACTGACAACTACTTTACGAGAATAAATTTATCTCAGAAGTGGTTTAAGGATGACCCATTTATCCTTGCCAGCTAAGTCGAACAAGTATTTTACCTCGCTCACACCAAATTAGGTAGCTCTTAGCACATGGTGCAGAAAATAAAGCCCAGGAACGTATTTGATGTTCCTGTACCAAAAGTTAAAGATAGCGAGGACAGGAAAAATGACACGCCTGAGGTTGAACAAGCATATTAAGAAGACATGTCATTAAGGGATAAAGAGACTGATTTAAGTGTTAATATTGATGTGGTACAATTAGACAGAGATGATGTGCCACCTGATCATGTCGATGCCTCAATAATACGTAACTGTAACACCCTGAAAATCGGGGGTCGTGTATAAACTCAACTCCCGAGTTCCAGACCGTCACTTATGCAATAAAAATGATTATGATTCAATGTTGTCTGATTTAAAGCATTCACATGAGTAAAAGTATACCAAAACTGCAATTCATACTTCAGATCCAGTGATAAAAGCAAGCGGAAGACTAAACAATATATATATATATATATATATATATATATATCACTGTATGAAAAAATAAAGTAGATCTCATCTGTCTCTTAAGTATGAATACATTTCTGAGTCTCATATACATATACATGAACAAAATCAAATGTTCAAAATAGTCTCACTGAAGTCCCGTCAACCCAGGTCACCTAAGCAAAGCCATCATGATACTGCATGTATGAGAACTCGTCCTGGTCCTCGTCGAAGTCTGGCTCTGCCTCCTGGATCTCAGCATCACCTGCATCTACAACAGGGTCTGGTGGGTGTTGCAAACACCATCCCGTAACGTGGGAGTGAGTGATCAACTCAGTGGAATCATAGAGCAAAGATTAGCATGTTCACAAATCAATCATGTGACAATAGTAAAGCAGTAAATCAGACAATCCTAATACTGTTGTTAATGCAAGATGACATGACGTGATGTATGCCCTCACCGACGATCTCCCTCATACGGCACCATCTTACGACCGCGGCATGCAACCGACCCTCAAGTGCTCCACATCTTCCAGGCACATGCAATGGTATGGTGATATAATTTTTGAGTTGTTATTAGTCCATTCAAGCAGCAGGATTGGGAAACTAAGGTACTTCCCTTGTATCAATCCCAACACAGATCCTGTCTAGGGTCGTCACTCCTAGTAATCTCATATGATGTATATTTCATAGGTCGCTGCAAGGGCTGTCAGGGCTGTTGCTCGCACTCGTTGCACCGCTCCCCCATCACCTTATCAATACAGGCCTACTGTACTCTACTGCTACTGAAGGGTCGTCGCCTCCCGTAGACTCAGAATACGCTCACGGTCACTATAAAGGACTCGTCGCCTGATCAGTGTAGGCCGACAGCTAGAATATAGTGTCCCATACCACCATAATCTGCTCACGAGACTAGGTGCTCACTGGTCACTACGGGAAGGTTTGTGGCCACAGCGTAGGCTGACAGCTCGACCACGGTGTCCCATACCACCATGCCCGGCTCATGAGTCTTCGTGGATCAAGGTACCATGGTTAACAGGGTTTACAATGGTAAGTTCAGTACCCTAGGTTCAAGCAGTTATGACTCATACAGGGTGAACATACATTGGCCAGTCGGGTTACTTGAAGGGCTCGACTAACGCGATCGCATCTCAAGTCGAACGACATGAAGTGCGTAAAACACTTCGCGTGGCCTAACCACTGCCGCCAACTCCAAACACGACTCGCGTTCATCGACGCGTCGTTCGTGGCCAAGACCAGCCAACCACGAATTCGCTCGGTTACCGACTGCCTGGACTAAGTATAGTCCCAAACACATATGAATTCACATCAGTAATTTATGTAGGAGTATTGGAATTGAAATACAATCATGTGAGCATGTTAACACATGTTATAACATTCAACTTAAGAAAATCTTCAAGCACATACATTTCATGCATAGTATGGAATCATGTACATAGTCAACATGTAGGAAATCATTTATGTCAGCATATAAATTGAGAAATCCATCTCAAACTAATTCATAACATCATTTAATTCAATATATACTAATACAAGCATTTATACAAACACATACACTACACACTTAAGTCTACATATAGTATGTCGACCCGAAGTGCGCAATTTGGTGAATCTCTTTGCCAAACTAATTATGCATGTATTCCTAACTTTCTAATGCGACAATAAGTCATGTTAATCACGTCAGCAAAATATGAATGTAATCAGTACTTCCTACAAATGACTAAAATGCCCTAAATCTCATATTCTTCGTTGATTTACGAAACAGGAAACGGATAGCATGTTGTACATGTCAAATGGCGATGCCGTCGATAATCTACTATTAAATGACATTGAAAGCGTTGTAAACCGTCAATCAAAGCGTCTAAAATCCTCACCTTATCTCTTATGGATGTGTCGTTTCAAACGGAGTGTATACGCTTCGTCTACGGAGATAAGAGAACCTGATTTACGAGTTACGTTAGCTAACATGCTACGAATCCTAGTAACCCTTAAATCAGCAACTTCTAGGGTTGTTTCATATCTGAAAATGCGGAAGAATCATCGGCTTGGTGATCAGGAGGTGTTGCTACAGCACGTGCAACAGGTGGCATGAAGACGGAAAAAATCTCTTCTACACTCTCTCTCAAACTCTCACCTTTTCTCCCTCCAAATCTAGAGTTTCTCTCAAATTCGGATGGGAGAGAGGAGTGAGGGTTTCAACCCCTTTTATAAGCCCAAAAATGCCAAAACTAGGCTCCGATACAAGGTTCACTTAGTGCATATCCAATTCGGGGCTGTTTCGATCTAAAAGATGCTTTCTGGTGGTCCCCTGGCCGAAAGCGATCGGACTTAAGCTCATGCGTACTAGATCTAGCACGTATTAAGTTTTCAGTCCGGCAGGATTCGCAGATCACACGTGGCGGACCAGTTTCAGTTCACCGGTCACCGCACGTAGATCAGGACTGAAAGTCTCATGATATGAAATAGAAATTTTTCCTGATCCGAGGGTGTAACCTGGCTGAATTCTGATGGTCAGAACGCTTAATACTAACACGTCAAGTCGTGTGCCAGATTTAAATTTGAAATTTCAATTCTGTCCCTATTCGCACTCTCTTCAGTCCGGGCTCAATGAAATAGCCTGTGATTATAGGTTGGACTTGATTTTTGAAATGATTGTCAAGTCCAGCAAGGCGGTTCTAACGGTCTAAGATAGGAGGTATCGAACTTTCGATGCGCGGTCTAGATCCAATACAAAGATTCAAAGTGGTCCAGAGAACAAACCTGCTTAGAGTTTGATCCGAGGTTATAGAGTATTGTAGAGTCATTGGTTCTACTCGATTTGGGTCTTGTGGAACGTATTTAAAGTGATCAGGGACTATTTTTCAGCTACTCTAGCGTTGTGCTAGCTAACTTACGCTTAATTTCCATAAGAATTAATTCTACGCAATTTCGGGTCGAGTTGGTACTCGAGCCCAAGTATGAATTTTTCACGGGTGTTACAGTAACATTGTTAGAGATGATAGTGGTTTCATTGATGACTGACAATGAGGAAAAAATACTGATCAACGATAGTGATGGTGAAGAAGAAATAGCCCTAAGCAATAGTGATACAGATGACAATTATTAAATGTACACATGATTTACATGTCATTATTCAATTGGAATAATTTATGTATTCCATGTATACGTGAAGATTACAAGTCATGATTAATTCCTTTTATTGACTTGTTTATAATCCACATTTATAGTTGAGTCAATTTCTGATCATGTCCTCCTCAAACCGGAGCGTAGCAGAAGCACGCAACCTACTTCATCAGCAGTTGCAGATGGACATTTTGGTCCTATCTTCTTCTAGTAGGGCCAAAGAGATACCCAGTTTGGTCGATAGTGTAGAGTGGAATATATCGACGACAACTCAGAGGAAAGATTATACCATCTCAAATAAATTCTGGGGCTGATGGAGATATATAACCACGGGAAACAAAATACGAAAGATGCTACTCTGTCACTTGCACATCTGAATGGAGTCCTGAGAGACCAGATTTCTCCTATTATGATTGGCATGTTGGCTGTAAAAATGTCGAGTGCTTCAACAACATAACATATGCTTCTAAAGCATACGATAACTTATACAGGGAGTACTTCGTATAGTTTACCTCAACGTTGTTTTGTATTATAACGAAATATATGTATTTAATATATAATGACAATGTGTAATGGAATTTTCAATGGTTATAGATTAAAGTTTTCAATTTTATTATATTCTTCTTGCATTATAGTGTAATGGTCTAATCATATTTTAATCATCTCTCTAAGGATAAGCACAAATGCATTTGTAACACCCCGCATTTTTGTCTACCTGGAATTAGACGTCCTTAAGCAATGGGTCAACTATAACACCTTGGTAACCTCTCAGAACCCAATTTCAAAGCCAAAGAAATCACTTAGGATTAATTCCTTTAGAAACTAAGCATAAGTTAGCTAGCGCTATGCTAGATTAACTGCGAAATTGTCCCTGATCGCTTTAAATACGTTCTATAAGACCCAAAACTTAAAGAATCAATGACGCTATAATATCCTGAAACCTTGGATCAAACTCTAAACCCGTTTGCTCTTAGGAACCCTTTGAAACTCCGTATTGGATTTAGACCGCGCGTCGAAAGTCCGATATCTACCATCTTAGACCGTTATGACCGCTTCGCTGGACTTGACAATCGTTTCGAAAATTAAGGCCAACCGACGTTCAGAGGCTATTTCATTGAGCCTGGAGTGAAGAGAGTGAGAAAGGGGTTAGATTTGGAAATTTAAAATTCAAATCTGGCACATGACTTGGCGCGTTATTATTAAGCATTCTGACCGTCAGAATTTTGCCAAATTTCACCCTCGGATCAGGAAAAATTTCTCTTTCATATCACGAGACTTGTAGACCTGATCTAGGTGCGATGACCGCTGAACTGAAATTGGACCGCCACGTGCGATATACGAACTCTGCTAGTCTGAAAACTTCGCGTGAGCAACATTCAGTGACCATGAGCTTAAGTCCGATTGCGTTCGGCCGGAGGACCTCCCAAAGTGCCCTTTTGGATCCAAATAGCTCCGATTTGGTTATACCTCAAGTGAACTTTGTTCCCAAGCCTAATTTGGGAAGGTTTAGCTTATATAAGGGTTTGAAACCCTCACTTATCTCACCCATTCGAATTTACTAGAAACCCTAGCTAGAGTGAGAGAGAAAGTGAGAGTTTGTGAGAGAGTGTGGGAGTGATCTTCTCGCCACTTGCTGCAACTGCTTCACGTGTTTAAGCAACGCATCCCAATCACTTTGCCGGTGATTTCAACGCATTTCTAGGTAAGTAAAACCCTAAACACTTGCTGATTTAGCATTTCCTCGATTCAAATAGCAGAGTAGCTTATACAACTTGTGTATTAGGTCGCTTGTACGCCGTTGACGAAGCGTATACGCTCCGTTCGAAACGATACACATCTAAAGTGAAAGGTGCGGATTTTAGACGCTTTGATTGACTGATTTCAAAGCTTTCAATGTCGTTTAATAGTAGATTATCGATGGAAACGCCGTTTGACATGTAGAACATGCTGTCCATTTTCCATTTCGTATACATGCGGGAAATATAAGATTTAAGGCATTTTGGGTATTTGTAGGAAATACAGTATATGTCCATATTTTGATGAAATAATTGCCACGGCTAATTGTCGTGCTATGATATTAAGAATGCATGCATGGTCTGTTTGGCGAAGAGATTCACCCTAATGCGCACTTTGGGACGACATACACTATGTAGACTAAAGTGTGTAGACTAAGTGTTTGTATAAATGTTTGTATTAGTATGTATTGAGTAAAAGGTGTTGTGTATGAGTTTTGAGATTGAATTCCCAAGTAATATGCTGATGTAAATGATTTCCGTCATGTTGGCTATATGTATTGATTTCATTATATACATGAAATGCATGTGTGGGATGATTTTCTTAAGTTGTATGTCATAACATGTGTCAACATGCTTACAATGTTGTATTTTATTTCTGTTACTCACATATGCTTATTGATGTTGATGCACAAATGTTTGGGGCTATGACCTAGTCCAGGCAGTCGGTAATGGATCGAATTCGTGGTTGGTTTTTATGTACCACAAAGGATGCGTCGATGAACGCGAGTCGTGTTTTGGATTGGCGGCAGTGGTTAAGCCACACGAGGTGTTTCATGCACTTCATGTCGTTCAGCTTGAGATGCACTCGTGCTAGTCGAGCCCGTCACGTAACCCGACTGACCATTGTATGTTCACCCTGTATGAGTTATAACTGCTTGAACCTAGGGTACTAAACTTACCATTGGAAACCCTGTTAACCATGGTACCTTGATCCATAAAGACTCATGAGCGGGGCATGGTGGTATGAGACACCGTGGTTGAGCTGTCGGCCTATGCTGGGGCCACAAACCTCCCCGTAGTGACCAGTGAGCACCCTACTCTGAGCAGATTATGGTGGTATGGGACACTATATTCTTACTGTCGTCCTACACTGATCAGGTGACGAGCCCTTTGTAGTGACCTTGAGTTTATCCTGACACCGCATGGGGGCGACGAGTCCTGATGCAGTCTTAAGGATAATTAGGCCTGTATTGATAAGGTGATGGGGGAGCGGTGCAACGAGTGCGAGCAACAGCCCTGGCAGCCCTTGCAGCGACGTACAAATATAACATCGTATGATATTACTAGGAGTGATGACCCTAGACAGGATCTATGTTGGGATTGATATAAGCAAGGTACCCTAGTTTTTCAATCCTGCTGTATGAAAAGGACTAATAACAACTTGGTAATCATTATCCATATCGCATTGCATGTGCCTGGAAGATGTGGAGCACTGCAGGAAGAAAACATGCCACGAACGCAGATGGTGTCATATAAGGGAGTATGTCGGTGAGAGCATCCATCATATCATTTCATGCATACATTAACAATAGTATCTAGGAATGTTTAATTGATTGCTTTACTATTATCGCTTGATTGATTTGAGAACATGCTAATCTTTGGTCTATTACTCCACTGAGTTAGCTACTCACTCTCACGTTACGGGATGATGTTTGCAACACCCACCAGTCCCTATTTTAGTTACAGATGATGGCGCTGCTTGTGAAGCGGAGCTGGACTTGTATGATGATGAGGAGGATCCCTCCTTTATGCATGTTCTGATCGATGGGATTACAGGGAGGTTGATTAGATGACTTGACACTTATCATTTCCTATTTTTAGAGCACTCATGTATATTCTTTTCTTTCCATTTTTGAAGTATACATGTATGTATTTAACCTGGTAACATGTTCACACTCTGGAGACATACAACAGTTAGATATATTATCCATACTATCACAGTCTTTCGCTTGCTAATTTAATTATCTCTAGAGTATGATATGCTGTTTTGGCTTAATCCCAATCTTGTCTAACGCCTATTTACAGACAACATGCATTTAACATTATATATGTTGCATAAATAACATTTTAGAACTCGGGAGTTGGGTTTCTACCTGACCCCCAATTTTTGGAATGTTACAGTTGGTATCAGAGCATGATTTGGATTGAACCGGACCTAGGTTATGGTAACATAATGCACACTGACGCACTCTGACTTAGGTGGGTGCGAGAAGGATCTAGAAACACATGTAGGACTTCAGTTTCTCCAATAGGCGAAGTCTACTCAACTCGTTCATTTCGATCGAGTCCATCATGCATCTCTAGTCGTGTGAGGCCACCTAAGTAACCAGTAGGTTGTTAGTAGGCGGGTTTGAGATGATCCTAGGAGAATTTCAAACCCTAGAATACAAATCCTTGGGTTGTGGGGCAACCATAACCCTTACACTCGATCTCAGGGCTTAAAAACCCCGTTTCACCCAATTCCTCAAGAATCCTTCCTCTCACCACCCCATTCTTCAAATGTTTCTCAGTATTTTCACATTAGGCATAAATCCTAATGTGTAAATGACATAAAATCATACCTAGACAAAAATTTTACTATGAATAGTAAAAATACGTAAGAATCAGACTTTTGGTCATTCCAATTATGGAATTTCTTGAAATAAATGGGTTAATTGGATTGATTAGCTTCTCTTACCCCAAAATCATATGCTACATGATGCCTAAGTTCCTTCTGGTTCACAGACTGGCCCCGGAATTCCCCAAATAGAGTCTTGGACCTATTCCAGCCCAAATGCAATGAACCAGGGGTGGAACCATACCTCCTTGGGGCCTATAGGACAGGGGGAACAAAGCCAGGGGGGTGGTCATCACCAAAAAGAAAGGTGGTCGGCGATGGCATCGCCGGTTCGGTGATGCATCGCCGACCGGTGGGCCCCATTTGGGTCGTGCTTTGGGCGGACGCCCTAAAAGGGGTAGGGGAGGTCTCCTATATGTGGGCCGCACCTTGAAACTCCCTAAAAATCATACTTCCTTCACAAATAGCCCTCCCAAGCTCTTCTTTTTCCTTCTTTTTGCTGTCCTTTCTTTTAAAATCCATTTCAAAATGCTCTCATTCTCATTTTCGGTGACAACCGACCCTATTCCATCACTAACAACCATTGGCACTCCCTTCCTCTCCATTTTCATTGTTTGGAGCTCCCACATCCTCCATGGAAGGCTAAAAATCATGTGGAGCTCCATTCCATCTTATTATGCTCTTTTCCTTTTGAAAATTCAGCCTTTGGGAGCTTGATTCACCCCTCTACAGGGCCTAGATTTGTTTCAGCCCATTAGGGCAGCCATTTTTTCCCATTTTTCTCATTTTCCATGGCTATTGTTAAGGCTATTTTAGCCTTTTTCTCCCTTCCACCATCCTCCCTCTCATGTCCCTGTTATTTGAGCCTTTACGCTCCTTTTGGTCTCAAATCGTGCAAACCTCAAATCCCATGTAGGCCGTCGTCCTGTAGATTGTTTGATTACCGTTTTAAGGATTTTTCTGCTTTGTTGTTGTTGGGTCTATTAATGTCACAGGTAGAAGATGTGTTTGTGTTAGTGGTTTGGGCTTAGCATAGCCGAATGCGTTCCTATCATAATCCATGTGGAACTTTATTCCATGTATTGTGACAAATTTTGTTGAATGGAGTGCATGCCGTTTCGTTTGCTGTAAGGTATTGTCCCTAGATTGGGTGTATCCTACGGTTTCCACTACCACGTTGTAAATCCCGGTATTAAACCTATAAAATTAATTTTATCCCAACCCACCCTCCTACCAAGCATGTCACTCTCAATCCCGACATGGGATTAGGAATGCAGTTCCAATTAATACAACTTAAGGCTACTGGCCATATAGGCCCTTGGTGTTTTGGACCTAGAGTTAACACTCCTAGATTTGAAGGATCTGACGATATAGGAAATCCAATTCCATTTACACAATCGTGACCCTAAGCGATAGAGCAATTCCCTGTACTAGTAATGGTATGAAACCATTTAGCGTATAAGCTTAGGCTGTAGATTACAGACTAGTCTACTAGTTACCTTGAGTAGAGTAAAGCCTGTAGATGCTAAGGAATAGTAGGTTAGATTTAGTTGGAATGGGACTCACTTCCTTGGATAGATCCTCATAACATCCATAGACTCCTTTAGTAACTCTCAGGAAGCTTATGTATCTTAGAACCATTCACCCTCAGAGAAAACTTATAAACCCCTCAAAATGAATTTAGAATAAACCAGCACGCCCCTTTGAATTGCCTTTCCCAAGGGCTTATTGTATTCGAAAACGCGGAGTAAAGGAACGGTATGTAAGCGATGTATTCGCGGTTTGAATCGACTTCTTAATCCTAGTGGTAACTAATAAATCCAATGCTCTCATCAAACAGAAGATCCGTATCGACTCGGATTAAGAACTGATACAACGAGTTTTCTATCCTGATTAGACAGAAGGTCTATGTATCCGGCTCAAACCCACTACATAACTTTTCTTCCATGTTGGCCCGACCACATACAACCAAAAGTCATTGCTTTGCCCTTGAAAAATGTTGAGGACGTGTAGCCAATAGAGATTAGACCTCTTGCCACAAACTCACCTCCATTCTTGATATAAACTACAACACCTATCATTTCAGCTCCTTCCTATAATCATAGGTACCAATGTCATAGAACGCATCATAGCAAAGAAAGATAATGTAGTGAGAGGTTGTTTCCCAATTCATGTCAAGGATAGGTCTTAAGTTGCACCTCGTTCTGATGTACAGATCGAGACATAGATTCTTAAACCTTAAGTAGAACCAAGTTTTAAGGGGGGTAAAGCGTATTGAGCCCAATCTAGTTAGGATTAGCTAATGCAACCATTGGATCGGAGTAGCGCAGCGGAAGCGTGGTTAGCCCCTTCCCCACAGGCCCAGGATCGAAACAGTGGATTTAGGTTGTACGTGAGGTTAGGTCATTAAATGAGATTTGAACCTTCCTTAGAATGTCAATACTAAAGTCTCTCTAGGTACTCATTAACCTTAGCTAATTTTGGGGATGAAATTTTGTTTAAGGGGGGTAGATTGTAACACTCCGAATTTTCGCCTACCTGAAATTACACGTCCTTAAGCGATGGGTCAACTATAACACCTTGGTAACCTCTCAGAACCCAATTCCAAAGCCAAAGAAATTACTTAGGATTAATTCCTTTAGAAACTAAGCGTAAGTTAGCTAGCGCT
This sequence comes from Magnolia kwangsiensis, assembly GCA_037074715.1. Classification (NCBI taxonomy): domain Eukaryota; kingdom Viridiplantae; phylum Streptophyta; class Magnoliopsida; order Magnoliales; family Magnoliaceae; genus Magnolia; species Magnolia kwangsiensis. The sequence goes on from CM073573.1 coordinate 91,568,755, forward strand.
ACGCTAGATTAGCTGCGAAATTGTCCCTGATCACTTTAAATACGTTCTACAAGACCCAAAACTTGAAGAATCAATGACGCTATAATATCCTGAAACCTTGGATCAAACTCTAAACCCGTTTGCTCTTAGGAACCCTTTGAAACTCCGTATTGGATTTAGACCGCGCGTCGAAAGTCCGATATCTACCATCTTAGACCGTTATGACCGCTTCGCTGGACTTGACAATCGTTTCGAAAATTAAGGCCAACTGACGTTCAGAGGCTATTTCATTGAGCTTGGAGTGAAGAGAGTGAGAAAGGGGTTAGATTTGAAAATTTGAAATTCAAATCTGGCACATGACTTGGCGCGTTATTATTAAGCATTCTGACCGTCAGAATTCAGCCAAATTTCACCCTCGGATCAGGAAAAATTTCTCTTTTATATCACGAGACTTGTAGACCTGATCTAGGTGCGATGACTGCTGAACTGAAACTGGACCGCCACGTGCGATCTACGAACTCTGCTGGTCTGAAAACTTCGCGTGAGCAACATTCAGTGACCATGAGCTTAAGTCCGATTGCGTTCGGCCGGAGGACCTCCCAAAGTGCCCTTTTGGATCCAAATAGCTCCGATTTGGTTATACCTCAAGTGAACTTTGTTCCCAAGCCTAATTTGGGAAGGTTTTAGCTTATATAAGGGTTTGAAACCCTCACTTATCTCACCCATTCGAATTTACTAGAAACCCTAGCTAGAGTGAGAGAGAAAGTGAGAGTTTGTGAGAGAGTGTGGGAGTGATCTTCTCGCCACTTGCTGCAACCGCTTCACGTGTTTAAGCAACGCATCCCAATCACTTTGCCGGTGATTTCAACGCATTTCTAGGTAAGTAAAACCCTAAACACTTGCTGATTTAGCATTTCATTGATTCAAATAGCAGAGTAGCTTATACAACTTGTGTATTAGGTCGCCTGTACGCCGTTGACGAAGCGTATACGCTCCGTTCGAAACGATACACATCTAAAGTGAAAGCTGCGTATTTTAGACACTTTGATTGAATGATTTCAAAGCTTTCAATGTCGTTTAATAGTAGATTATTGACGGCAACGCCGTTTGACATGTAGAACATGCTGTCTGTTTTCCATTTCGTATACGTACGGGAAATATGAGATTAAGGGCATTTTGGGTATTTGTAGGAAATACAGTATATGTCTGTATTTTGCTGAAATAATTGCCATGGATAATTGTCGTGCTATGATATTAAGAATGCGTGCATGGTCTGTTTGGCTAAGAGATTCGCCCTAATGTGCACTTTGGGTCGACATACGCTATGTAGACTAAAGTGTGTAGACTAAGTGTTTGTATAAATGTTTGTATCAGTATGTATTGAGTAAAAGGTGTTGTGTATGAGTTTTGAGATTGAATTCTCAAGTAATATGCTGATGTAAATGATTTTCGTCATGTTGGCTATATGTATTGATTTCATTATATACATGAAATGTATGTGTGGGATGATTTTCTTAAGTTGTATGTCATAACATTTGTCAACATGCTTACAATGTTGTATTTCATTTCTGTTACTCACATATGCTTACTGATGTTGATGCACAAATGCTTGGGGCTATGACCTAGTCCAGGCAGTCGGTAATGGATCGAATTCGTGGTTGGTTTTTATGTACCACAAAGGACGCGTCGATGAACGCGAGTTGTGTTTTGGGTTGGCGGCAGTGGTTAGGCCACACGAGGTGTTTCATGCACTTCATGTTGTTCAGCTAGAGACGCGCTCATGTTAGTCGAGCCCGTCACGTAACCCGACTGGCCATTGTATGTTCACCCTGTATGAGTCATAACTGCTTGAACCTAGGGTACTGAACTTACCATTGGAAATCCTGTTAACCATGGTACCTTGATCCATAAAGACTCATGAGCCGGGCATGGTGGTATGGGACACCGTGGTCGAGATGTTGGCCTATGCTGGGGCCACAAACCTCCCCGTAATGACCAGTGAGCACCCTACTTTGAGCAGATTATGGTGGTATGGGATACTGTATTCTTGATGTCGGCTTACACTGATCAGGTGACGAGCCCTTTGTAGTGACCTTGAGTTTATCCTGACACCGCATGGGGGCGACGAGTCCTGATGCAGTCTTAAGGATAATTAGGCCTGTATTGATAAGGTGATGAGGGAGCGGTGCAACGAGTGCGAGCAATAGCCCTGGCAGCCCTTACAGCGACCTACAAATATAATATCGTATGAGATTACTAGGAGTGACGACCCTAGACAGGATCTGTGTTGGGATTGATATAAGCAAGATACCCTAGTTTTCCAATCCTGCTGTATGAAAAGGACTAATAACAACTTGGTAATCATTATCCATATCGCATTGCATGTGCCTGGAAGATGTGGAGCACTGAGGGAAGAAAGCATGCCGCGGACACAGATGGTGTTGTATGAGGGAGTATGTCGGTGAGAGCATCCATCATATCATTTCATGCATACATTAACAAAAGTATCTAGGAATGTTTGATTGATTACTTTACTATTATCGCTTGATTGATTTGAGAACATGCTAATCTTTGCTCTATTCTTCCACTGAGTTAGCTACTCACTCCCACGTTTCGGGATGGTGTTTGCAACACCCACCAGTCCCTATTTTAGTTGCAGATGATGACGCTGCTTGTGAAGCGGAGCTGGACTTGTATGATGATGAGGAGGATCCCTCCTTTATGCGTGTTCTGATCGATGAGATTACAGGGAGGTTGATTGGATGCCTTGACACTTGTCATTTCCTATTTTTAGAGCACTCATGTATATTCTTTTCTTTCCATTTTTGAAGTATACATGTATGTATTTAACCTGGTAACATGTTCACACTCTGGAGACATACAACAGTTAGATATATTATCCATACTATCACAGTCTTCCACTTGCTAATTTAATTATCTCTGGAGTATGATATGTTGTTTTGGCTTAATCCCAATCTTGTTTAACGCCTATTTACAGACAACATGCATTTAACATTATCTATGTTACATAAATAACATTTTGGAACTCGGGAGTTGGGTTTCTACCTGACCCCCGATTTTCAGGATGTTACAGCATTGTACTGTCAACAATACTTGTATAATGTTTTAGTATATTCCACTCGTATTGACATTATTTAAATTTATAAGTTCGTAGCTCGTACATATTCAGTGATGGCACTAGGTGGGAGACCACGTCGTTTATACACTGGATCTACCCCTTCTACCCATGATGCGACGGAGCTAGCATCGCCGTTATATGTTGCATCGCAGGCATTTGATCCCTCAGTCGCACATACACCGTGCACTGCATGTAAGTCTAGACATATATTTCTTTTAATGATTTCTGTTTATGTTTAGACTTACATATTTCTTTTGCAATAGCGTCGTCGACCAACCGATGAGGATGTGGACCCACGCGTGAATTACTTTTAGAGCGATTTACGCGTGAGGGTAGGGTGACGGTAGAGTTTCCACAGGACTGCATTAGACCTATTGGGAACAATGTCATGTTGTTTACGTCGGAGGTCGGTGTCTTATGCCGATCTCTGACCTCCTCCACCGCCCCCATTGGAGAGACGTGATAAATGATGTGCGGTAGATCATCCGTCAGCGCTTTCAGGTAAATTTTAGTAAATTAAAATTTATTTTATAAAAGTTCATTTGCGATTAAGTTATTTTCTTAATAAGTTTATTTCCTTAATATATTATTTACGAAGCTACTGGATAAATTTAAGTTGAATTTGAGTGTTCCGCACATCTCACATGTCGTCGACGACATGATCAAGGAGCAGTTCAAGGATTACTGTAATAAGTTACACCAGCGGTACAAGCGGTGCATGAGCCATGATGAGGCCGCACAATCCGCATCGCCACACGTGACCCATGAGGAATGGCAGATACTCTGCGATAGGTTTTCATCTGATTCTTTTTAGATAATATTTAGATATTTATGATATTTTAATATAATAATTAAATTTATAATTAATAATAATGTATTATGAATAATGTATTCAGAAGAGGAGCAAAATAAATTCTGACAATAGGAGAAAGTTAGAAGTGAACCACTTAGCTGGTTCAAAGTCATTTATACGATTTTGTCACGACATGGTAAGAAATTACTGGTAATTATTACGTTTATATATTCTTTCCATGCATTTATATTAACTATATTGTCCCTTCAATTGTGTAGAGAGATTCCATCACTGGCCAAGAGCCCGGACCAGTAGACTTGTACAGAGGGACTCATTGTCGACAGGTGACGAGATCTTGGGTATATCCTAGAGCCAGTGAGATTTGGATAAAAATCCTTACGTTGTAAAATTTAATTACATTAAATTATAATAATCTTATTTATTATGAAAATTCATATGTTTTCATTATAGGAGGATATGGACACCTTACGCAGTCAGCCCACTCCTGTCACGCCCCAAACTCGAAAATCGGATTCACAGGAATCATGATCGCTGAATCCGGTGCCGACAGCCTCCGTAGCACTCCATTCTCGGCTCTTAGCATCCATATGCTAGATTCTGATCCTAGATACTACAAGGAGGGATTTTTTTTTCCTTTTCAATATGCATTTAACTCTCATAAGCATAACCACAAGTATACCCAAGTCATAAAGGCAACATCATCATCACCAATGTAGATATTTAACCATCATTGCTCCCAAGGGGTGGCCCACATAGAGTCAAACGTATCATGAGCCCATGGCCTCAACAAGGGCCTAATACACATCATTATGGGCCTCGGCACATGGACCATATATACATCACATCAGGCCTCGTTATATGGGCCAACATACATCACATCGGGCCTCGAATACACCATAGGTGGGCCCTACACTTGGGCCTCAAATACATCATATGGGCTTAATCGTATGGGCCAGATATATATCAAAATGGGCCACAACATATGGGCCGGAAGTACATCACAATGGGCCTTACCAAATGGGCCGAAAATACATCACAATGGGCCTCATGCCTGAGCCTCAAATACATCACATAGGGCCTCACCCATGGGCCTCAGATTTGAATAGGTGGGCCCTATCACATAGGCCTTAAATATAAGGCAGGTGGGCCTTATCGCGTGGGCTTCAAATATACATCATGACGGGCCTCATGGATGGGCCACACCAATGGGCCTCAAGTGAGCTTGGACCACACCAAAAATCATTTCAATATTTGCAGGTGTAACATGTGTGTCACTACACACTATCATTCTATGGGGCACATGGCTCTTTGATGATGATCAGTACTGTCCAAACATTGTCCAGGTGAATCAGAGCTATCCAAACACTTTCCATGTAAATCAGCACCATCCAAACATTGCCTATGTAAATCTACATCATCCAAACATGTCCAGCATCGTCTAGCACTGCCTGGATGGTGTGGATGAAACAAGTACATCATGATGTGGTCCCCGCAGTAGACAGACGAATGGCATGGATATGCAGCACATACATCAAGGCGGCCCAAGTCCATGTAATGGACAGTGTGAATAAACCCGTACATTAGTGGGCATAAATCACATACACTGAGTGGGTCCCACATAAGGACAATGAGAATAAAATACATACACCCTGGAGGTGTCCCACATCCAGGGACTGGATGTGGGTGTCCCACATCCACCATCCAGATGATGGACGGTCTGTATGGCGTGGATATAAAACATACCTCATGTGGGTCCCATATAGATGGATGGTCTAGATACAACTTAGACCACATGATGAATGGTGTTGATGAAACACTCGCATCACAGTGGAGTCCACACGTGTGTGGGTCCCACGGCTGCCGTGCAACATGGATAAGGCACATATATCATGCGTGGGCCCCACAGGTTTTGCTGACGTCAATACAACAGCTATATAGCTGTTGTACGATCTTGAAAATTCAAAGTAGGTGGGTCCCATATGGCCACCATATTATATTATAAATATATACATTCAGATGTCCTGCCCTGGACGTCTAATTGATGGATGGTCAAGATGAGGACGTCATGTGGGACCCATGTACGGACGGTTAGGATATGTAATGCATGCAAGGTGGGCCCCATAGGTGCCAAACATCATGGACGGTACATTCATCAAGCCAGTCTCACCGTCCAGACCTACTGGACGATGTGGATAGAATACATATATCAAGGTGGGTTGCCACGTGGGGCCCACCACATATACAGTATATGTATAAGTCACATAAATTATTAATTTATATAATAATTATTATATTTATTATTATTATTATTATTTTAAAAAAAAAACATCCAATCCCTGTCCGTGGATAGGGTATATATACATGCATACAAGGTGGGTTGCCACCGTCCAACAGCTGGACGGTGGAGATGAGACCCATGCAATCATGGTAGGCCCACACGTGTGGTCTCCACACACGTGGAAGGATGGTAGGCCCCACACATGTGGTCCCACAGACGTGGACGAATGGTAGGCCCCACACACAACTACGGACGTTGTCAGCAACTTAAACCACTGGACGGCTTGGGTATTACAGATACACCACGGTGGAGACCCACTGTCCAGTAGCTGGACGGTGAGGATGAAGTCGTACATCAAGGTGTGGTCCACCATTTGGATAGTGTGGATAAGATACATACAATATGGTGGAACACATACGCCAGTGGGGACCCACAGAACTTGCTAACGTCTCTTACAGCAACAACATGGCCAGTGTGTGGCATACAACAACTAATCCTTTTCCAATTTAGGTGGGTCCTAAGTGGGTCTCACCATAACGTTTATATGTCATCCAACTGTGGATAAGGTCACACGGACCTGGATAAAGAGGAAAAACAAACTTTATAATGATCCAAAACGTCCATGCCAACCCAAAAGGGTTTCAATAACAGATGTTCATTTCAAATAACACAGGCGCTGCCAAAGCTATTTTTTCGAGGTTTTTCGCATGTGGGGCCTACATCGTAAGAATTCACCTTGTCCACTGCTTCCCATAGTTCATAACAAATCTATTAAGTCTAATATTGGGCCTCTTTCAGCGTGTAAAACAAATTAAGGTGAATTTGAACGGTGGAAATCATTGTTATTAAGGTATGGCCCACCAGACAGTTGGATCAGCCCCATTTTTTGGCTCAACGCCTAAAATGGTTTGAGGAAAGGGATGGACGGCGTGGATTAAATTTATACAGCCATGTGGGACCTATACAAGTGACCCACCCCGTTGCTTCCTACCAAGCTAATATTTGCATTTGCCATTTACAACGTCCAGCGTCCCTGGACGCTGGACAATCTAATCTTAACACGTACAGTTAAGTGGGCCCCACCCATGGACATGGGCCACCCAAAAAGGGGTTGGATGGCATAGTAATACATACATCAAAGTGGGGTCCAGCCTAGTGGGCCACACGACTACATCATCACACAAAAAATGAAAGAGAGAGAGAGAGGAGCACCTACCTTTGATCTCATCTTCCTTCTTCCTCCAACATGATCTAGAACTCCAAAGGATGAACTTCAATGGTTGAGATTATTTTTTGGAGGGTAGGGATGTGAGATAGGAAGTGGGCCACTCAAACCCTCTCATGGAGCTAGGAAATGCCTTGGACGTTGGCTTCTCTTGGGAGGTGCTTGAGTGAAGAGAGAATGAGAGAGAGAGATGATGGGAGAGGAGTGATGGGAGAGGGATGGGTGAAGTGATGTAAGGGTTGACTTTGGGATGGGTAGTTGTACTTAGGGATGGGTGTGAGTGATGGGAGTGATGTGTACTTAATTAAATGATTGATGGGATTGATGTGATGGATTCTTTCAGGATTTGCAACGCGCGACATTATTTCTCGAACTGAACACGGGCCCACATCTCCTGGCCCAGGTATCTCCTCGGTGCGTAATACGCGGCGTTGGAACCGCGACGACGGTGCGGTCTTAAGGGTACAAGTCTCAGGTCAAGCAGACTTTAGAAAATAGGATACGAACCTGAGTCATGCGTAACTACCGATTACAGATCGTGAGTCACCGAAATTTGACCTGGAGGACCGCGTAAGCCTTCGAAACAGTACGGTTTAGGATATGGGCCTCACAACTCCCGATGGTACTCAGTGGAGGGAGCCAGAGATCCTGAGTCAAGTGTTTGACACCCATTCTGGATATGTACGTGGGCTTGGCCATGGTGCCAAGCTTTTGGCACCTGCTAGAGCTGCATTCAGCCAATCCATCATCATTGGCGACAGTGCCGTACGCCGAGCTGATACCGTAGATAGAGAGGCTCAACAGCTATGGGTCATCATCGATGACATCATAGATCAGCTGGCCAGGCAGAGGGAGGAGAAGGAGAGGAAGATGATGGAAGAGCTGGCGAGGTAGAGGGAGTAGCAGGAGAGGAGGATGGAGGATCAGCTGGCGAGGTAGAGGGAGGAGCAGGAGAGGAGGATGGAGGAGATGCGGTTGGAGCATGAGGGACGGATGAAGGAGATATTTCAAGCTCTCACTGCACGCTTACCCACCGATGCCCAACCACATCTGCCTTTATCTTTGTAATTTTTTATATATTTTTTTATGATTTTAAGTTTATATGTATTTATGCGTGAATGAATGTAATGTGGATAAGATTGTTTGTGCTAGGATGAATGTAGTTTATGTTTGGATGGATTTAGTAGTTTGAGTTTAGATGGATGTGAATGTGAATATGATGAAATATATTATATAACAGGTGCATATTAGGATGAATATGATGAAATATGTTGTTAACAGGTGTATATTAGGAATTTTGTGCTAGAATATATTTTTTTTTTAAAAAAAAGATACTTTTACCTACAAAAATTTTCGTAGGTAAAAGTTTTTACGTATTTTTTAGCAACAAAAATTTTCGTTGCTAAAAGATCCGTAATTAGTTTTGTAATGATTTTTTAGCAATGAAAATTTTCATCACTAAAAGTTTTGTAATGATTTTTAGCAACGAAAAGTTTCGTCGCTAAAAGGCTTGTAATGAGTTTTCAGCGACGAAAATTTTCGTCCCTAAAAGTTTTGTAATGATTTTTAGCGACGAAAAGTTTGTCACTAAAAGGCTTATAACGGTTTTTTAATGATGCAAATTTTCATTACTAAAAGTTTTGTAATGATTTTTTAGCGACGAAAATTTTTGTCGCGAAAATATTTGTAATGATTTTTTAATAACGGAAAGTTTCGTCGCTACAAGTTTTGTAATGATTTTTAGCGACGACAAGTTGCGTCGCTAAAAGTCTTGTAATGATTTTTTAGTGCTGAAAATTTTCGCCACTAAAAGTTTTGCAATGATTTTTAGTGACGAAAAGTTTCATCGCTAAAAGTGGTTTTAGCAACGAAAAAAATTCATCGCTAAAAAGCTTACCTTTGGCAACAACTCAAATTTTTTATCGTTAAAAACCTTTTGTAGCGGTTTTTTAGTGAGGAAAATTTTTGTCGCTAAAAGTGTTTAACTACAAAAATTTGGCTTTTAGTGACAAAAATTTTCGTCGATAAAGGTGGGATTTCTTGTAGTGCATGTGATTCCTCTAGGATGTATGTAATGATGTTTATTATGCCCATACATGTTCCTAGTAGAAATTAAATGGGGCATGCTTTGGGAGCAATGATGGTTTAATGTCCATGTCGTATGAACAATGATGGTTAGATGTTTACATTGTAACTCTCCCTAGGGCCCGTTGTTAGGCCCATTCTCATCTCCCCTTAATGGGCTAACCCAAACCCTTGGGCCCCTCATTGATGATTATATTACCTATCTTTCCCTTGATTAGGCTATCACAATTCATTGGGCCCCCATTTGATAATGATGCTTTCCACCATACCCTGTAAGACCACCCAAGTCTTGGAGCCCATCTTGTCTTCGTACTGAGCCTTCCATAAGGAATATGGTCCACTTCATGCTTATTAAGCCCTTAGAAAGCCCAGATTGCTATGTAATGGAATGAGCAAGGAAGCCCACTCCTTGTCCTTAGGCCCATTCTTGATATGAGTAGGTCATCTAGGCTCATCCTTGATATGGGGAGAGTACATCATTACCATAGGTGGAAAGATCGGTGGTATCAGGTTTGGTATATCTACCGTTGAGGATAATTCCTCATGTTATGGACTGGATCTGCTGTCCTTCTATGAACTCTCGCTATAGATATAGGTCGATTATTGATTATGACTATGATTGGTATACGTACTGAGTATGTGTTAACATAACATTGTGATTGTATGAGGCTCATTGTGACTATGTAAGGCTCGTCGTGATTGTATGGGGTTGATTGTGTGATTATATGAGGCCCATTGCGATTATATGAGGCTCATTGTGATTTTCTGAAGCCCATTATGATTATACGAGGTTCATTGTTATTATATGAGGCCCATTGTGATTGTATGAAGCCCCTAGTATATGAGAGGCCCAATTGCAATGTGTAACGACTCGAAAAATTCCATAGCAAGACCCGAGTACCACCTCGAGCAGAAATCACTTAGGATTAATTCCCTTGGAGGATAAACATAAGTTAACTAGCGCTAAGTTAGACTAGCTGTGAAATTAGCACTGTTCGCTTTAAATACGTTCTACAAGACCCAAAACTTGTGGAATCGTTAACGCTATAATACCCTGAAATCTAGAATCCAACTCTAAACACAGTTGCTCTCGGGAGCACTTTGAAACTTCGTATCAGACCTAGACCGCACGTCGAAAGTCCGATAGCGATAAACTTAGAAGATATCGATCGCATAGTTGTACTTGACAAGCATCGCGAAAATCACGTCCAAACGATCCTCTGAGACTGTTTCCTTAAGTCCGAAGCGAAGAGTGTGAGAAAACGTAGTTTTCTTTATAAATTAAATCTAATTTAAGTAATCTGAGTCGTGTCGTTTGCGCGCCATTTATAAGCAATCAGACTATCAGAATCTGACCCAAATACACCCTCGGATCAGGGAACATTTCCCATACATGTCCGTGTATTTGAAATCCTCGATCGAGTTTCAGTAACCGTTGAATTGAAACTGACCGCCACGGTTGATTTGGAAATCCGATCGAACTGAAAACTTAACTTGATCAAGATTCAGTATCTATGAGCTTAAGTCCAACCGTACACAGTAACAGGACCTTCAAAAATGCTCCATTGGATCAGAATAAGGCCGATTTGGTTATAACCTAAGTATACCATGGACCTGAGTCTAAATTGGTGAGTTCTGGGCCTATATAAGGACCTTAAACCCTCTCTCATTCCTCTCATACGAATTTGAGAAAAACCAGGAGAGAGGAGAGAAAAGAGAGATAAAGTGTGAGAGTAGTGTGAGAATCTTTCTACTATCCTACCCTGCTATCCTACGTGCCTAACCATCCTAATCTAATCACTTTTTCGGTGATTCCGGCTTCATTCCTAGGTAAGAAACCCTAACCTTAACCTGTTTTAGGGTTTCTATTGGTACAAGTAGCGAAGTAGCTGACTTACCTTGTGTTATAGGTCGTCATACCGCCATTGATGAAAGCGTACGACTAAAATCATATTCGTTACGCTTCTACGGCGTAAGGTGCGGACTTTAGACGTATAGGTTATGATTTTTAAGGCTTTCAATGTTGGTTAATGATTTATAACTGACAAGGGTGCGATTACACGTGCAGAATGCGTCGTCTGTTTCGTTATACGAGTTTACATGAACTATGTAGAATATAGTGTATTCTATGCATATTTTGGAATGTTTGAATATGTTTGGAATTTGGATTTGCTCTTAAAATGTTTATTTGTCGTGAATATATGCCTAATACATATGCGTCAACTCCTTAGCAAAGGACTTGCCTAAAATCACGTCACAGCAAAATACATTATCTGTGACTAAGTGTGTAGCCCAAGTGTTTGTAGAAATGTTTGAATGAACATGGAGCTCAGATTCATGCACACCATGGTTATCCGTCGTGGGTATATGCACGTCGTATGTGGGGTAACTCCCTAGTGAAAGGAATTGGCCTGGCACATGTGTAATCCTCATACATCATGAAAGTGATGTATGTACTCTTTGTGTTTATGCAAATGTCTAAATGTGCTAGTGATCACCTAGAATACTTTGTAGGAGGATCGAGATAACATGTTAGTGATTACCTCGATCCTCCTACAAAGTATTAATGCAAGGATGAGATGAAGAATGATTTTCTAGGTGATCACCTAGAATACATGCTAGTGATCTCTTGTCTGAATGTCTGAATGTGCTAGTGATTACCTCGATTATGTGTATGATTTTCTACACGTACGTTCCATTGTAATGTATGTTTATTTCGTGAAGCGAATGTGTGCGAAATCTTGTTTGTATTGTACTTCATAACATGCTTCTTAATTGTAAGAATTGAATTACTTATTTAATCCTGCTTTAACTATCTCATATAATCCTTGGTGATATAAAATGAAGTTGGGACTATGATTTAGTCCAGGCAGTCAGTAACGGGATTGAATTAGTGGTTGAGATTCATTCGTCACATAAGACGTGTTTGATGAACCCAAGCCGTACTTCGGTTGGTGACAGTGGTTAGGCCATGCGAAGGGCTTATGCACTTCATGTCGTTCAACTTATCGTGCATTCGTGTAAGTTGTATGATTTCATATCCCTTTGGTTGTCAAAATTTATGGTGACAAAACCTATATATATATATATTTGTCTTGTACATCTTGTGTTTCATGTTTGAGACTTTACATTGCTTCAAGTCATCGTACTTCAAGACAAGAACTTAAATGAAGAAAGTTGCAAGTCTAGTCATGGATGAAGAATACAAGAATAGAAGACTTTAAGTATGTATGTTCAAGATTCTAACAAGTACAATAAAAGAAGAAGACTTTATCAAGTCAAGAAAGGTTCAAGCTCGAGAAGGCCTACAAAAAGATTCATAAATTCTTAAGCTTCTCTTAAAGGTCATCTGAGAGTACAGACTTTCAATGTTCATCTCACTTTCAAGGTATGTTTAACCTTAGATTGACCTTAGGTTGGGCTTTATTGTAGGTCATTCTGGATACATAATTCATATGTTTTAATTATGCTTGTACGGGTTGTTTTAAGACCAGTCCTAGGGACTTCAAGACCAGTCCTAACTCTGTTACGACCAGTCTTAAGTTTTTCAGGACCAGTTCAAGGTTGTTGAAGATTTTTGAATTTTTCTGCTTGTCCTACGACCAGTCCTATGAGCTGTACAACTCGTCCTTCGACCAGTCTTAGCCTTACGACTCAAACTCTAGCAACTAATCCGGGGGTCTTACGACCAGCCATAGGTGACCCACGACAAGTCGTAGGTGGCTCACGACCGGTCGTAGGCTTCCTAGGACCAGTCGTGGAATAGCTAGTCCTTATCCCGCGAAAATCTTTAAAAATCTATTGAAGCTACGACTAGTCCTAGGGATCCTAAGACCAGTCATAGATGGGATTTTTAGGCTATAAATAGAGCACGAATTTCAGAGTTTTTTAATTCATTTTCAATTCAATTCAAGCAATTTTAAGGCCATACTCTGAGATAAGTTCGTGTTTGTTTTTAAGCTACTTTGTACTCATTTAATATTCCTTTTGCTAGCTTGTTTTGTATTTGATTTTGATCTACATTCCAATCTTATTAGAAAAGAGGAATTTTTTATATTCCTCCTTCTTGGATTTAAAATCAAATAGAACTAGCCCTTTTGATTTAAAATCAATTAGACTTAGAACCATTCATAAAGTGATTATTGGACTTTGAACGTTGAATCAAACTTCTACTCCGATTGGTTCTACTGGGCTACTTCAAAAGGAGATTCAGGTATTTTACATTTGTGTAATTTACATTCTTTGGTTTTGTTTGAGATTTGCTAGAAAAATCTCATTGTTTTGGTTATCTGAGGAGAGCCAGAAAACTCAGATTGTGTGGGTTTTTGGATTGTGTAAGCCCGAGATAAAAAGACACAATTGTGAAGGTTTTAGGTGAACCTGTGAAACCTATTTTGATAGTGCATGCTAATATTCCTTGTGTGAGGATATTAGGAGTGGAGTAGCATTCTTTGTGGCTATTGGATAACAGTTGGTGTATACACAGGCGAACCACTAGATATCTTTGTGTTGTGGATGTGCTTTATTCTTCCATTCCTTTATTCATTCAGTTTTGTGGATTGTATTTTTGGTTGAATGTTGTAATCATTTTATTTCAAGCCAGTGTGGGGAATGTTGTAATAACTTAGGTTTAATTTCCTGCTAGTTATTTCCTTGCTTTATTATTTCGCTGTTATAAGTTTTATTTGGCATAACCCTATTCACCCCCCCTCTAGGGCATATAGCTAGGCCCTTTCAAGTGGTATCAAAGACTAATAGCTCGTGCTTATTGTTTATTTATTGGATTTATTGTAAGTGTTATGATTTCATATCCCTTTAGTTGTCAAATTTTGTGGTGTTAAAACCTATATCTATGTCTTATATATTTTGTGTTTCATGTTTGAGACTATTCATTGCTTCAAGACATCGTATTTCAAGACAAGAACTTAAATGAAGAAAGTTTCAAGTCATGGATGAAGAATTCAAGAATATAAGACTTCAAGTATGCATGTTCAAGATTCTAACAAGTATAAGAATAGAAGAATACTTTATCAAGTCAAGAAAGGTTCAAGCTCGAGAAGGCCTACAACAAGATTCGTAAATTCTCAAGTTTCTCTTAAGGGTCATCTGAGTGTACAGACTATCAATGTCCATCTCACTTTTAAGGTTTGTTTGACCTTAGATTGACCTTAGGATGGGCTTTACTGTAGGTCATTCTGGATACATAATTCGTATATTTTAATATGATTGTTCGGGTTGTTCTAAGACCAGTCTTAGGGACTTCAAGACCAGTCCTAGCTCTGCTAGGACCAGTCTTAAGTTTTTCAGGACCAATCCTAGGTTGTTGAAGATTTTTAAAATTTTCTGGTTGTCCTACGACCAATCCTGGAATTCCTACGACCAGTCCTGTGAGTTGTATGACTCGTCCTTCGACCAGTCTTAGCCCTACGACTCAAACTCCATCAACTAAACTGGGGGTCCTACGACCGGTCGTAGGTGACCCACGACCGGTCGAAGGCTACCCAAAACCAGTCGTGGAACAGCTAATCCTTATCCCGTGAAAATTTTTTAAAATCTTTGAAGCTGCAACCAGTCCTTGGATCCTAAGACCAGTCGTAGACGGTATTTTTCAGACTATAAATAGTGCACGAACTTCAGAGTTTTTACATAAAATTCAATTCAATTCAAGCAATCTTTAGGCTATACTCTGAGATAAGTTTGTATTTATTTTTAAGCTACTTTGTGCTCATTTAATATTCCTTTTGCTAGCTTGTTTATTATTTGATTATGACCTACATTCAAATCTTATTCGAAAAGGGGATTTTCTGATATTCCTTCTTCTCGGATTCAAAATCAAATAGAACTAGCCCTTTTGATTTAAAATCAATTAGACTTAGAACCATTCTTAAAGTGAGTATTGGACTTTGAACGTTGAATCGAACTTCTACTCCGATTTGTTCTACCGGGACACTTCAAAAGGAGATTCAGGTATTTTACATTTTTGTAATTTACTTTCTTTGGTTTTGTTTGAGATTTGCTAGAAAAATCTCATTGAGTGGTTATCTGAGGAGAGCCAAAAAACTCAGATTGTGTGGGTTTTTGGATTGTGTAAGCCTGAGATAAGAAGACACAATTGTGAAGGTTTTAGGTGAACCTGTGAAACCTATTTTCATAGTGCATGCAAATATCCCCTGTGTGAGGATATTAGGAGTGGAGTAGCATTCTGTGTTGCTGTTGGATAACAGTTGGTGTACACACAGGCGAACCACTATATATCGTTGTGTTGTGGATGTGCTTTATTTTTTCATTCCTTTATTCATTCAGTTTTGTGGATTGTATTTGTGGATGAATGTTGTAATCATTTTATTTCAAGCGTGGGAAATGTTATAATAACTTAGGATTTATTTCTGCAAGTTATTTTGGTTTCTTTGCTTTTTATTCCTCATTGGTTTGTGATACATAGGATGTTCTAGAAATAAGGTTGTCCTACCTTAAACCTTTGATTTTTGGTGTAAGGTTGTCCTTAGAATTGATAGAGTATCATTCTCTTAAATCTAGTTTATTGAGATTGATTTTTAATACAGCATTGTGTTTTATTTCTTTTATTATTCCATTTTTATATATTTTATTTGGCATCGCCCTATTCCCCCCCCCCCCCCCCCCCTCCCCCCCCCCTCTCTAGGGCATATAGCTAGGCCCTTTCAAGTGGTATCAGAGACTAATAGCTCGTTCTTATTGTTTATTTATTAGATTTATTTCCTGAGCTAACGATCTAAGCTATATTAAGATGTCAAATTTTGATAACCAATCAGTCACTAGGCCACCACCTTTTCATGGCACAAACTATGCCTATTGGAAAGCCATGATGAGGATCTTCCTTAAATCCTTGGATGAAAGTGTATAGCTGGCCACAATGAATGAATGGAACCCTCCTATCACTTAAGTAACTAATAACGATGGTTCAAAATTAATGAAAGTAACGGCTTATTCTCTTTGGAACACACTTCAAAAAAGTGAGAGTAGTGCCAATGCAAAAGCACTAAATGCAATTACTTATGCATTATCACCAGATGAATTCAAAAGAATCATCTCTTGTGAAAATGCAAAACAAGCATGGGATGTATTAGAAATGACACGCGAGGGTACATCAATTGTCAAGAAATCTAAAGTCCAACTCCTCACAACTAAATTTGAAAAAAATCATATGGAGGAGAATGAGATGTTTATGGACTTCTACACTAGATTGAATGACATTGTAAACTCTATGTGGGGTCTTCGTGATAGAATTCTAAAAAGTAAAGTGTGCGCAAAGATACTACGCTCACTTCCTAAACGGCTCAATTCTAAAGTAACCGCGATTCAGGAACTTCGTGATACGGATACCATGAGGGTTGAGGAACTAGTTGGTTCACTTCAAACCTACGAGTTGTACTTTAAAGCTCCTAGAGGAAATTCAATTGCTCTCAAATCATTTAAAAATGTTTCACAAGAGAGTACTTCTGATTTAGAAAATTTCAAAGATGATATGGCGCTTTTAGCAAAAAAGTTTTACAAAATTTTCAAAAGCAAGAAAAAAGTTGATTTTCAAAAGTCAAATGATAAGAGACGATCTAAACCTAGAGCTCGAAAATCTTTGAAAGATAGTCAATGTTACAACTGTCAAGAGTATGGGCACTTAGCTAACAAATGTCCTAAAAAGGACAAATCAAAAAGGAAAAGCATAATGGCTACTTGGGATGAATCGTCTGATTCTGAATCCTCTTGTAAATCAGAAGA
The DNA here is from genome assembly GCA_037074715.1 of Magnolia kwangsiensis. Lineage (NCBI taxonomy): Eukaryota > Viridiplantae > Streptophyta > Magnoliopsida > Magnoliales > Magnoliaceae > Magnolia > Magnolia kwangsiensis. The sequence goes on from CM073573.1 coordinate 91,586,030, forward strand.
TTCTGAAACTGAGTTGGGCGATGATGTTAAAGCCCTTATGACCCTAGCCAAGATCACTTTTTCAGATAATGATGATATATCTAGTGATGAAAATCTGAATAGTGATTGCGATAATGAAGATGATCTTCAGAATGCTTATAATGCCCTTTATAAGGAGAGTTGTAAAATTGTCGTCAAGCTTAAATTACAAAAAGAAAAATTTTCTAAGATTAAGGAAGATTATGAGTCTCTCGTTTTAGAAAAGTCTCATATTTTCGATTCTTTTGAAAAGATCAAATGTGATTTAGATTTTAAAACCTCAAAAATTGAAGATTTGGGATCCGAAAATGAGAAACTCAAAAATGAGGTAGCTTCTCTTCTGAGTTTGAAAGACACATAGAGATATGCCAAAGGTGATCCTAAATTGAAAAAATTATTATCCAGATTAAGAAAATGTGGCGATCGATCCGGATTGGGCTATGATAAGAATACATCTCCTAAACAAAAGAATATTGCTCCTAAATTTGTAAAAGGAGAGTTTTCAACCTCTGAAGAAAAGAATACTTATCAAGGTTTTTTCAAAAATTCAAGGACTTTTCAAAAGCCTAAAGGTAGCCATGTCAACTTTAATTTTCAAAACTGAAATCCTTTAGCTGAAAAAATAATTGATCTACTCAAGGAGCTATTAAAGTCTAACTCAATAAGTCACTCCTATAACAACAAACAGAAAAAGACCATCTATACTCCTAAACCCAAAACAGTTCTGAAATGGGTTCCTAAAGTTGCCTGCTTGGTTGCCCACACTGCTTTCAAAGCTACAAGTCATTCAAAGTGGTACCTAGATAGTGGTTGCTCCAGGCATATGACAGGCGGCAAGGCTTTATTCACTGATCTAAAAGATATGACTGACGGGTCAGTCACATTTGGTGATGGAAGCAATTGCAAGATCATTAGCCAAGGTACGGTTCAGGTTTATAACCTTCCCTTATTTAAGAATGTTTTATATGTTGAGGGTTTGAAACACAACCTACTAAACATTTCTCAGATATGTGATAACAACCATAGTGTGAAGTTTTCTAATCAAGGTTGTGAGATAGTTAATAAAAAGGGTTCTGTAATATTAACTGGTCGCAGAACTTCTGAAAATTGCTACATCGTTAGTGATGCAAGCTCATCTACTCAATCATGTTACATGGTCCATACCAATGAGACTGAATTACGGCATAAATGCCTTGGACATGTACACTACCGAAACTTATTTAGATTGAGCAAAAGAGAACTAATTAGAGGTCTACCCAAATTATAAAAAGTAGACAAAATATGTGGTGAATGCCAGTTGGGCAAACAGACTAGGAGCTCTTACAAGAAAGTGAACTCCAATACCACATCTAGACCACTCGAGCTTCTCCACATGGATCTTATTGGACCAACCAGATCAAAGAGTCGAGGAGGTAAAAAATACATCTTGGTTATCGTAGATGACTATACCAGATTCACTTGGGTATCTTTCTTAAAAGACAAAACTGAAACCCTGAATGAAGTGAAAAAGGTCATTAAACGAATCCAAAATGAGAAAGGTTCTCATGTTAGTAAGATCCATAGTGATCATGGATTCGAATTCGAAAATAGTAGTTCTGAGAAATTCTGTAGCGATCAGGGAATATCACATGAATTCTCTGCGCCCAAAACACTGCAATAAAATGGTATAGTTGAAAGAAAAAATAGAGTGCTTCAGGATATGGCTAATGTTATGTTGAATAGCATGAAGCTCTCTAGAAATCTTTGGGCTGAAGCAGTTAATACCGCATGCTATATTCTTAATCGGGTTTATACCAATAAATCTGATAATAAGATTGCTTATGAATTATGGTTTGAAAAGAAACCTACTGTCAAATACTTTTGGGTTTTTGGCAACAAGTGTTATATTTTACATGATCGTAAAAATTTTAGAAAGTTTGATATGAAGAGTGATGAAGGTATTTTTCTTGGTTATTCTTTGAACAGTCGAGCTTATAGGGTTCTAAATAAAAGAACTGGTGTGATTCAAAAGTCCATCAATGTGGTCATTGATGATCATTTGAATACACCAGTCCCTAGCTCAGATGATGATGAAGTTGTTATTATCGACAATCAAGATACCTCATCTAGTAAAAAAGAATCTGAACCAAGGACTGTCAAAGATCATCCAACCAATCAAATTCTTGGAAACCCTCTCACTGGAGTTCGTACTCGTAAACAACTTGAGCATACATGTAATTATGTTTGTTTTACATCCCAAATAGAACCGGTCAATGTGAAAGAAACACTTTCTGACGAAAATTGGATAATTGCTATGCAGGATGAACTTAATCAATTTGTTCATAATGATGTTTGGTATCTTGTTCCTAGACCTAAAGATAAACACATTATTGGAACAAAATGGATCTTTAAAAATAAGTCTGATGAACTTGGAAATATAATATAAAACAAGGCTAGACTGGTTGTACAAGGGTACACTCAGATTGAGAGCATCGATTACGATGAAACCTTTGCTCCAGTCGCTCACCTTGAATCAATCAAACATTTTATTTCCATCGCATGCTTTAACAAATTTAAAATTTATCAGATGAATGTAAAGAGTACTTTCTTGAATGGCGATTTACATGAAGAGGTGTATGTTGAACAACCTTCAGGGTTTGAAGACCCCAAGTTATCTGACAATGTATTTCGTCTTAAAAAGGCTCTCTATTGTCTAAAATAAGCACCCAGGGCATGGTATGAAAAATTGACTAAATTCTTACTTAGTCATAGCAAGTAGGAAGTGTCGATAAGACACTCTTTGTTAAGAAGCATTACAATGATATTATGATGGTTTAAATTTATGTTGATGATATTATTTATGGATCAACTTGCTCTAACATGTCTATTGAGTTTGCAGATCTTATGAAATCAAGGTTCGAAATGAGCATGGTTGGTGAACTAATTATTTCTTAGGATTGCAAGTAAAACAACAACCTGACGGAATTTTCATTTTCCAAACCAAGTATGATACGAACTTGGTTAAAAGGTTTGGATTTGATAATGGTAAGAACTTTGATACTCCTATGAGTACAACGTTAAGACTCTCAAAAGACTATACAGGTAAAGATATAGATCATAAACTAAATCGTAGTATGATTGGTAGTTTGTTATATCTAACTGCGAGTAGACCTGATATCACATTTAGTGTTGGTATTTGTGTGAGATATCAGTCTATTCCTAAGGAATCACATCTTACTGCTGTTAAACGGATTATTAGATATATCGCAAGTACTATAAATCTGGGTCTTTGGTATCCTTTTGATACTAGTGTTCAATTAGCCGGGTACTCAGATGCTGATTGGGTCGGTAATATCGATGATAGAAAATCAACCAGCTGAGGCTGAGTATATTACAGCTGGATATGCATGTACTCAACTAGTTTGGATGAAATGCATGCTAAGTGATTATGGAATTAATCAAGATTCAATGATCTTACATTGTGATAATTCCAGTGCTATAAATATTTTCAAAAATCCAATCCAGCATTCACGTACTAAGCACATTGACATTAGGTATCATTACATTCGTGAGTTGGTTAAAGAAAAAGTTATTTCCTTGAAATATATACCAACCGAAACTCAACTTGCTGATATATTTACTAAACCACTTGACAAAAGCAGGTTTAATAAATTAAAATTTGATCTTCGTATGTGCATTTTGCATTGAGTATTCTTACTTACATGTATCATAGTGTATTATATTTGGTATTATATGTGTTGAAATTTTAATTTTTTATATTAAATATGTATTTTTGGTCGATACTCGACCGGTCGTAGCTGTACACGACCAGTCGTGGTACGACCGGTCGTGCACCGCACTCGACCGGTCGTGGAGCTCGTGAACATGATATAATTTGGAGAAAATCTCCTTCTTCTTCATTTCCACTCCGACCTATGACGAGTCGTGGCTCGACCAGTCATAGGATTTCTTATATTTCTTCATGGTTAGTCCTATTTCATCATCTTTCTTGAAGTTTGATGCTCTTTATGCTTTGATTTGATCATTCTGTAGCTAGATTTCATCTTTTTTTGGATTTTTCAAGGGTTTCTTCTCAAATTGCTGATCTAGAGAAAATTCATCCTTCTTTTTGTGCATTTCTCTTGCTCTTTGTATATCTTGTTGAAGATGGATGCTAGAGGGAAGATGTAACACCCCGGATTTTTACCAACCTGGAATTAAACGTCCTCAGGCAATGGGTCAACCATATAACTCTTAGAGATCAATCGTAAAGTCTAGAAATTGCTTTTCAATCCATTTCCTTCAAAATCTCACCTTTCACCACCCCATTCTTAAAATTTCTCTAAGTACTTTCATATTAGACACAAACCTAAAGTTTAAAAGGTGAGGAACTATACTTAAACTAAAACTTACTATAAATGGAAAATACATGCGTAAAATGAGATTTTGACTATTTAATATTTATAATTTTCTGATGTATATAGGTTATTTGGATGGATTAGCTTCTTCTACCCTAAAATCATATATTGTACGTTGTGTAACTCATTTCAGTTTGTAAATGAGACTCGATAAACGCCTCGACGGACTTGTGGGCCCAAACGACTCAATTCGAGGGGATCCAAGGTGGGCCCCAAATGTTTTCGGCATCCCTGGGGGGTGAGGACCTCACCGATGGGGTGATCCCTCACCAAATAAGTCAGTGACCGGCGAGGTCCTCGCGGCATCGGCGAGGCCTCGTCCGTACAGGGGACAGGCAGCCCAGTTTCTGTATTTTTTTTTATGTGTTTTATCAAAATTTGAAACATCATATCTCCTTCTTTATAATTTCGATTTAGGCGATTCAAAAACTAGATTGAAGATAAATAAGTCTAGTTTTATATAAAAATATGTGAAAAATATAATAAAATATTTAATATAGTTTAAAGTAGGTCGTTGTGAGTAACTATCCGAGAATCACTTGTTAGACAGCTGCTGCTTCTGGAATTTTTAGAATTTTTTTACAACTCAAAATCTTATGAAATTTGGTGGAGTCAGGGTAAACTTGATTATGAACAACTAAAAAAATAATTAAAATAATATGATAACTAGAAGTTCCTAAAATGGGGCATAGAATGGCCTTAGGACCGTATTCTGTCATAATTAGGGTAGAATTTGGTTAAGTACCAAACTGAATACTCAGTAGAATTGACTTGAACCACTTTAAATATGAACTACAAGACCCAAAATGAGTAGGACTACTAATGCTATGTTCTCTAGAAACCTAGGATCAATCTCTAAACCCAGTTGCTCTCGGGACCATTCAGAAACTTCGTATCGAACCTGGACCGCACGTCGAAAGTCTAATAGCGATGAACTTAGAAGATATTGACCGCGTTGTTGGACTTGATACGCATCATGAAAATCATGTCCAAACAATGGTCTGGAACGATTTCCTTGAGTCCGGAGTGAAGAGTGTGAGAAAATGAAGATTTTTAAGAAATTAAATATAATTTTAAGAAATCTAGCACGTTTCACTTGCGCGTTATTTTTAAACGTTCTGACCGTTAGATTTCGACCCAAATTTACCTTCGGATTAGAATAGGTGGCCCTTACATGTCAAGGTACTTGTGGCCTTGATCGAAGTTCTGTAACCGTTGAATTGAAACTGGTCCGCCACGGACAATCTGGAAATCTGATTGGACTGAAAACTTAACTTACTAAAGATCTGTTGCTAGTGAGCTTAAGTCCGACTGCATTTAATAAGAGGACCTCAAGAAGTACTTCATTAGATCGTAACAGACCCGATTTGGTTATAACTTAAGTATACCTTGACTTCAAGTCTGTTTTTGTCGTGTTTAGGCTTATAAAAAGGCCTTAAACCCTCTCTCACAAATCCCATACGAATTTCAAACCCTACCCAAATTAAGAGAGAGAAAAGAGAGAGAAAGTGGAAGAGAAGTTGGTGATTCTTCCTGGGATTCTTCCCAGCTTTGCTACGTGCCTAATCCACCCCTCCGTATCGCTTTTCCGGCGACTCCGGATTGGTTCTTAGGTAAGAAAGCCTAACCCTAACCTATTCTAGGGTTTCAATTGGTGCAAGTAGTGAAGAAGCTAACCTAAATCATACTGTAGGTTGTCAATCAGTCGTTGACAAAGACTTAAAGTCTCTATTGAATTCGTTACACTTCTACAGCGGAAGGTGCGGATTTTAGATGCTTAGGTTACTATTTTTCAAAGCTTTTAATGTCGTTTAATGGTAGATTGTTGACAAGGATATTGTTTGACATGTAGAATATACTGTCCATTTTTCATTTCGAATACGTACGAAGAATATGAGATTTAAGGTATTTTAGGTATTTATAGGAAATACTGTATACGTACATATTTTGCTGATATGATTGCTATGAGTATTTATCATGTACCTATGCTAGTTATGCGTGTATGATCTGTTTAGCGAAGAGATTTTCCCTAATACACATTATTGGCTGACATATGCTATGTAAACTAATGTGTGTAGACTAAGGGTTTGTATAAATGTATGTATTAGTAAGTATTGAGTAAATGGTGTTGTAGATTAGTGTTGAGATTGAATTCTCAACTAATTTGATGATGTACATGATTACTTCCATGCTTGTTGTATTTGAATTGATTACCTTATGTTTGAAATACTCGTGTATGGTTAACTGCTTATGATGTATGTTATAACATGTTGATAACATGCTGAAATTACTTGTATTTCAATTCTGTCTCTCTCATGTGATTATGGATTTAGATTACAAGTGTTTGGGGCTATACTCTAGTCCAGGCAGTCGGTAACAGATTTGAATTCGTGGTTGGATTTTATTCACCATGAAGGACACATCGACGAACCTGAGTCGTGCTTTGGTTGACGGCAGTGGTTAGGCCACCTGAGGTGTTTATACACTTCATGTCGTTCAACTTGAGGTGAGCTCGTACTAGTCCAGCTCGTCAAGTAACCCGACTGACCATTGTATGTTCACCTTGTATTGGTCATAACTGCTTGAACCTAGGGTACTGAACTTACCAGTGATAACCCTGATAACCGTGGTACCTTGATCCACTAAGACTCATAAGCCAGGCATGGTGGTATAGGACATCGTGGTCGAGCTGTCGGCCTATGCTGGGGCCACGAGCCTCCCCGTAGTGACCAGTGAGCAACCCAGACTCGTGAGCCAATTATGGTGGTATGGGACACTATATTCGATCTGTCGGCCTACACTGATAAGGTGATGGGGGAGCGGTGCAACGAGTGCATGCAACAGCCCTAACAACCCTTTATAGTGACCTTGAGTGTACTCTGAGTCTACGTGAGACGACGACCCTTCCGTAACAACAAGAGTACAACTAGGCCTGTATCGATAAGGTGATGGGGGAGCGGTGCAATGAGTGCGTGTAACAGCCCTGACAGCCCCTGTAGTGACCTAGAACCATATCATCGTATGAGACTACTAGGAGTGACGACCCTAGACAGGATCCTTGTTGGGAATGATATAAGGGAAGTACCCTAGTTTTCCAATCCTGCTGTATGAAAAGGACTAATAACAAGTCGGTAATCATATTCATATCGCACTGCTTGTGCCTGAAAGATGTGGAGCACTGAGGGAAGAAAGCATGCCGCGGACGTAAGATGGTGCCGCATGAGGGAGTATGTTGGCGAGGGCATCCATCACGTCATTTCATTCTTACATTAATTACAGTATTTAGGAATATTTGATTTGCTTGATTTATCATTATCGCTTGATTGATTTGATAACATGTTAACCTTTGTTCTATGATTCCACTGAGTTGGCTACTCACTCCCACGTTACGGGACGGTGTTGTACACACCAACTAGTCCCTGTTTTAGTTTCAGATGATGACGCTGCTTGTGAAGTGAAGCCAGACTTATTTGATGATGAGGAGGATTTCTCCTATAGGCGGTTATCAGGCGGGTCTAGGTAGAACATATTCTGATCGACGGGATTATAGGGAAGTTGATTTAACGCCATGGCACTTGTCATTTTATATTTTTGGAGTACTCATATATATTGTTTTTGATCATTTTTGGAGTATACATGTATGTGTTTAACCTGGTAACTTGTTCACACTCTAGAGACCTACAACAGTTCATATATTTTATCTATCACATTCTTCCGCTTGCTAATTTAAATGTCTCTGGAGTATGATATGTTGTTTTGGCTTAATCCACTTCATGTTTTATGCACTATTACAGCCGACATTCATCCATCATTGAAAATATTAAATAAGTGATGTTCTGGAACTCGGGAGTGGAGTTTATGCTCGACCCCCGATTTTCGGGATGTTACAGATGGTATCAGATCATGATTTGGATTAAACCGGACCTGGATTATGGTAACACAATACACACTGACGCACTCTGACTTAGGAAGGGGGCGATGGAATCTAGAAACCACATTAGAATCCCAAGTTTCACCGACCAGCGAGATTAACTATCATAGTATAGCCCATACGTAACCGAGACCATGTAAAATGATCTCACATCCCCACTCTATTCACTCAAGCTTCCATCTTCTTCTACATCTTACACCCATCAACCACCATTACCCAAAAACTACTCTGTATGACTTTCCACCTTCATTATACCCTCTCATATGGGCACAAAACTCACATTTTTGTGTCCTATAACCTGCACATTTCCAAATGATGGGACATTTAAGGCCCATTCGACCAACTGCATTAGGTGAGATTAGGATAGATAGAATTGTAAAGGTAACAATAAATGCATGTGTAAGGTATTGTCTTTAGATTTGGGTGTAACCCATGGTTTCCAATGCCATGGTTGGAATGTATGCAATTAACAGTAAATCCTAGGATTTCCTTTCAAATTACACTTGGACATTCATCATCATGGGATTTGGAAATCCCATCTCACACTTTCCACCGCAAGGCTCATTTTCCAAAGTCTATGTAATTGATTTTAATTACATCCCACCCTCCTTCCAAACATGTCATTCCCAATCCCAAGGTGGGATTAGCGACGCAATCCATTTAATACAGCCTTATACCACTAGCCAAACAGGCCCTTAGAGTTTTGGACCTAGAGTGGGTATTCTTAGATTTAGAAAGATCTGACGGTATAGGAAAGCTAGTAAATTAAAAATGTAAACCCTAGGACCTCCTTAGCTAGTATAGACATATGTGAAGTGCTTGAGCGTCGTTGCATTTATTAAGACTAGGCTACTGGTTTTGTTAAGGAATGTAAAAGACTGATTTTGCTAAGGTAATTGGAATATAGACGTAGTTAGTTGTCTTGATTTAGTTAGAGTGAGATCTCGTTCTTTTGTTGGATTCCCTTGATACTTATAGGCTCCTTTATTAACTCTTAGGAAGCTTGCTTGACTAAGAACTAGTTATGCTTAGAGAAAACTTACGTACTCCTCAGATTAAATGCTAGGATAAACTAGCACACCCCTTAGATTTGTCCTCCCAAGGACTTAGTACAATTGGGAACACGGAGTAGAGAAATTATATATAACCGAGGTATTCGCGGTTTGAATCGACTTCTTAATCTTGGTAGTTACCAATGAACTCAATGCTCTGATAAAGCAGAAGATCGAGACCAACTAGGATTAAGAACTGATACGACAAGTTTTCTATCCTACCTAGACAGAAAGTCTATGTATCCGGCTCAGACCCACTACACCACTTTTCTTCCGTGTTGGCCCGACTACTTATAACCAAAAGTTATTGCTTTACCCTTGAAAAATGTTAAGGACATATAGCTAGTAGAGTAGCCAGTAGAGAATTAGATATCTTGCCACCAACTCACACCTGCCCCTGAAATCAACCGTAATAGAGACTAGGCTCATTTCTCTAACCATAGGTGCCAATGTCATAGTATACATCGTCAATGAAAGAAAGACTAATGTATTGAGAGGTTATTTCCCATTTCATGTCAAGGTAGGTCCTAAGTTATACCGCGTTTCGACATACGGATCGAGACATAGAATCTTGAGCTTTGAAAGTAGAAATAATTTTTAAGGGGGGTAGAACCTTATGAGCCCAATCTAGTAAGGTCAGGTAATACAACAGTTGAGTTAGAACTGCGCAGTGAAGCGTGGTTAGCCCTTTCCCTACTGGCCTAGGATCGAAGAAAGTGATTCAGGTTATACGTAAGGTTAGGTCATTAAATTAGGATTCTGAATATTCCTTAGAATGTCAATAGTGAAGTCTTTATAGGGAAACAATTAGGGCTTTATTGTTAAACCCATTCATATTAAATCATAGGCCTAACAGTGGGAGTGAGCGAAGGTTAGTGTATCCATAAACCTACTCGTTAAATACGAACATAATAGAAGCCTTGGCCAACTTTATACGATTAGAAATTCTTTTAAGATGATCTATTCGGGTGCACATTAACCCCTACCTTGGACATAGATTTAGACGAGGACTCCCTTAGACCAAGACCCAAAGAGCAACCTTATAAATAGGAAATTGGAACCTTTCAATGATGAGCATTCCCTAAGTTTTGGAGTAATTGGATTATACGGAATTACTGCAATATACAATAGCGAAGCATTCGCGGCTTGACCCATTTCTCAATCCTCGGAGACTACCAATGGACTCACTGCTTTGACCGGGCAGAAGACCAGGATCTACCAGGACTAGAAAGGGATATAACGTTATCTACCCTAGTTAGGCGGACATTCGACGTATCAGGATCGAGCCCACTACAACCATCTCTCCGTACTGGTCAACCACTGAAAATATATATATTACTCGAAGTAGTTCGGAATCATCGTCGAGATTCTAAATAGATAAAGAAATCAATTGTAGCCAGCCATCAGGGTATAAGCAAGAGATAAAGAGTAAATTTTGAGGATAGACAAAAGACAAAAATGCGCCAGACTAGTATAGATGTATATATCCCACCACACATATAAACTTGAAATTAGTATAGTTTAGGCAAAAGGCATAATAGAATCATTACTTATTACCCTTTCCTAATTTCGGGGATAAAATCATTTTTAAGGGGGGTAGATTGTAACACCCCGAATTTTTACCAACCTGGAATTAGACGTCCTTAGGCAATGGGTCAAGCATATCACTCTTAGAGATCAATCCTAAAGTTTAAAAATCATTTTTCAATCCATTTCCTTCAAAATCTCACCTTTCACTACCCCATTCTTCAAATTTCTCCAAGTACTTTCATATTATACACAAACCTAAAGTTTAAAAGGTGAGGAACTATACTTAAACTAAAACTTACTATAAATGGTAAATACATGCGTGAAATGGGATTTTTACTATTTAATATTTAAAATTTCATGATGTAGATAGGTTATTTGGATGGATTAGCTTCTTCTACCTAAAAATCATATATTGTACGTTGTGTAACTCATTCCAGTTTGCAAATGATACTTGATAAATGTTTCGACAGACTTATGGGCCCAAACGACTCAATTAGGGGGGATCTAAGGTAGGCCCCACATGTTTTCGGCATCCCAAGGGGGTGAGGACCTCACCCATGGGGCAATCCCTCACCAAATAAGTCAGTGACAGGCGAGGTCCTCGCGGCATCGACGAGGCCTCATCCGTACAGCGGACAGGCAGCCCGGTTTCTGCATTTTATCAAACTTTAAAAAATTATATCTCCTTCGTTATAACTTCAATTTAGGTGATTCAAAGACCAGATTGAAGATAAATGAGTATAGTTTTATATAAAAATATGTGAAAAATATAATAAAATACTTAATATAGATTAAAGTAAGTCGTTCTGAGCAACTATCCGAGAATCACTTGTTGGATAGCTACTGCTTCTGAAATTTTTAGAATTTTTTTACAACTCAAAATCTTATGAAATTTGGTGGAGTCAGGGTAAAATTGATTATGAACAACTAAAAAAAATAATTAAAATAATATGATACCTAAAAGTTCCCAAAATGGGGCATAGAATGGCCCTAGGACCGTATTCTGCCATAATTAGGGTAGAATTTGGTTAAGTACCAAACTGAATACTCAGTAGAATTGACTTGAACCATTTTAAATATGAACTACAAGATCCAAAATGAGTAGGACTACTAATGCTATGTTACCTAAAAACCTAGGATCAATCTCTAAACCCAGTTGCTCTCGGGAGCATTTAGAAACTTCGTATCGGACCTGGACCGCACGTCGAAAGTCTGATAGCGATGAACTTAGAAGATATTGACCGCGTTGTTAGACTTGACAAGCACCATGAAAATCAAATCCAAACAATGCTCTGGGACAATTTTCTTAAGTCTGAAGTGAAGAGTGTGAGAAAATGAAAATTTTTAAGAAATTAAATATAATTTTAAGAAATCTGGCACGTTTCACTCGCGCGTTATTTTACAGCATTCTGACTATTAGATTTCGACCCAAATTTACCCTCGGATCAGGATAGGTGGCCCTTACATGTCAAGATACTTGTGGCCTTGATCGAAGTTCAGTAATCGTTGAATTGAAACTGGTCCGCCACGGACGATCTGGAAATCCGATCGGACTGAAAACTTAACTTACTAAAGATCCGTTGCTAGTGAGCTTAAGTCCGACCGCATTCAATGAGAGGACCTCCAGAAGTACTCTGTTGGATCGGAACAGACCCGATTTGGTTATAACTTAAGTATACCTTGACTTCAAGTCTGTTTTCGTAGTGTTTGGGCTTATAAAAAGGCCTTAAACCCTCTCTCACAAATCCCATACGAATTTCAAACCCTACCCAAATCAAGAGAGAGAAAAGAGAGAGAAAGTGGGAGAGAAGTTGGTGATTCTTCCTAGGATTCTTCCCAGCTTTGCTACGTGCCTAATTCATCCCTCCGTATCGCTTTTTCGGTGACTCCGGCTTCGTTCTTAGGTAAGAAAGCCTAACCCTAACCTGTCCTAGGATTTCAATTGGTGCTAGTGGTGAAGCTTCTACGGCATAAGGTACAGATTTTAGACGCTTAGGTTATCATTTTTGAAAGCTTTCAATGCCGTTTAATGGTAGATTGTTGACAAGGATGCTGTTTGACATGTAGAACATGCTGTCCATTTTTTATTTCGAATACGTACGAAGAATATAAGATTTAGGGTATTTTAGGTATTTGTAGGAAATACTGTATACGTACGTATTTTGCTGATATGATTGCCATGAGTATTTATCGTGTACCTATGCTAGTTATGCGTGTATGATCTGTTTGGCGAAGAAATTCGCCCTAATACACATTATTGGCCGACATATGCTATGTAGACTAATGTGTGTAGACTAAGGGTTTGTATAAATGTATGTATTAGTAAGTATTGAGTAAATGGTGTTGTAGATTAGCGTTGAGATTGGATTCTCAACTAATTTGATGATGTACATGATTACCTCCGTGCTTGTTGTATTTAAATTGATTACCTTATGTTTGAAATACTCGTGTATGGTTAACTGCTTATGATGTATGTTATAACATGCTGATAACATGCTAGAATTACTTGTATTTCGATTATGTCTCTCTCATGTGATTATTGATTTAGATTACAAGTGTTTGGGGCTATACTCTAGTCCAGGAAGTCGGTAACAGGTTTAAATTCGTGGTTGGATTATATTCGCCATGAAGGACGCGTCGATGAACCTGAGTCGTTCTTTGGTTGACAGCAGTGGTTAGGCCACACCAGGTGTTTATACACTTCATGTCATTCAGCTCGAGGTGCACTCATACTAGTCGAGCTCGTCAAGTAACCCGATTGACCACTGTATGTTCACCTTGTATTGGTCATAACTGTTTGAACCTAGGGTACTGAACTTACTAGTGATAACTCTGATAATCGTGGTACCTTGATCCACTAAGACTCATCAGCCGGGCATGGTAGTATGGGACACCGTGGTCGAGCTGTCGGCCTACACTAGGGTCACGAGCCTCTCTGTAGTGACCAGTGAGCAACCCAGACTCGTGATCTGATTATGGTGGTATGGGACACTATATTCGAGCTGTCAGCCTACACTCATAAGGTGATGGGGGAGCAGTGTAATGAGTGCATGCAACATCCCTGACAGCCCTTTGTAATGACCTCGAGCGTTCTCTGAGTCTACATGAGGCGACGACCCTTCCGTAGCAAGAAGAGTACAACTAGGCCTGTATTGATAAGGTGATAGAGGAGCGGTGCAACGAGTGCGTGCAACAGCCCTGACAGCCCTTGCAGTGACCTAGAACCATATCATCATATGAGACTAATAGGAGTGACGACCCTAGACAGGATCCTTGTTGGAAATGATATAAGTGAAGTACCCTAGTTTTCCAATCCTACTGTATGAAAAGGACTAATAACAAGTCGGTAATCTTATTCATATCGCACTGCATGTGCCTAGAAGATATGGAGCACTGAGGAAAGAAAACATACCGTGGACGTAAGATGGTGTCGCATGAGGGAGTATGTTGGCGAGGGCATCCATCACGTCATTTCATTCTTGCATTAATTACAGTATTTAGGAATGTTTGATTTGCTTGCTTTATCATTATCGCTTGATTGATTTAATAACATATTAACCTTTGCTCTATGATTCTACTGAGTTGGCCACTCACTTCCACGTTACGAGACGGTGTTGTACACACCAACCAGTCTCTGTTTTAGTTTCAGATGATGACGCTGCTTGTGAAGCGGAGCCGAACTTGTTTGATGATGAGGAGATTTCTCCTATAGGCGGTTATCAGGCGTGTCTAGGTAGACCGTGTTCTGATCGACGGGATTACAGGGAGGTTAATTTGACGCCATGACACTTGTCATTTTATATTTTTAGAGTACTCATGTATATTCTTTTTGATCATTTTTGGAGTATACATGTACGTGTTTAACCTGGTAACTTGTTCACACTCTGGAGACCTACAATAGTTCATATATTTTATATATCTATCACATTCTTCCGCTTGCTAATTTAACTATCTCTGGAGTATGATATGTTGTTTTGGCTTATGATATGTTGTTTTGGCTTAATCCACTTCATGTTTTATGCACTATTACAGCCGACATTCATCCATCATTGAAAATATTGTATAAGTGATGTTCTGGAACTCGGGAGTGGAGTTTATGCTTGACTCCCGATTTTCAGGGCGTTACAGTAGAAGAAAACATCCCTTGGTCCATCCTCATCTAGATCTACACTGATAACAAAATGGCACCTTCGGTCATCCGAAGATGATCCTCAAGATGTACGGGATTTGCATGTCTGTAATGTGATCGTTGAGCATACCTCTGATCTCAATCACATTGCTCCATTTGGTATTATCCCTCTCCTTGAATCTGTTGGTTGGGCTAACATTTTGCTTTGGGGTGGGCCTGCATACCGGTCAATTGCACAATCAATGGTTGCATGTATTTCAGAATTCTCCCTTGACAATTTAACTTTTTCAGTTGATACTAGTGAAGGGAAATTTGAAGTAGACCATCATTTAATATCGGGTATTATGGATATACCCGTTAATGATGAAGGTATACCGATTCATACTCTATATGACAAACCATCTGAATTAGAAAAATGCATGTTAATAAGAGACTTATGCAAAATTGATGCGCAATGGACACATAAAGGGAATGCGCTCCCTTCAAAGTATTTGTTACCTAAATACAGAGTGTTACATCTTTTTTTCATTTCAAATCTGTATCCTCGGTCAGGTAATAAAATCGAGTTGACTTCTTTCATGGTTCGTGTGTTGCATTCTATTGCTTCTGGTACCATCCTTCTTTGATATGTCATTTTATCACACAGTTTCATCTCCATCTGGGTCATAATGATATTCTGTTTAGTTATCTTTTGACTGTGTTAGCCACTCACATGCTTGTCGATAAACCTATTAATGAGGCACCAATTCATCATCTTATTTTCAACAATGCAAATCTTAATAAGATGAAGTTGGATTTGCTTCCTGGCCAAGTAGATGAAGGTGGTGTTGGTGGTGATGGTGGTGAAGCCGGAAATGAAAGGGAAGCTGGCGATCTTCCTCAATAGGATATTAATATGGATGAGTTATTTGATGATATAGAATCTGATTCGCCAAATGATCCTGATTACAATCCATCTAGTTATGATGCACGCCTTCATGCACTGGAGGAGAAGGTTGATAACATGAGTATAGCCCACGATATGCAGTTTAAATATATGTGAAAATATCTTCGTCGCACTAATAGGGGCTTACACCAGATTGATCCTACTATCCCTGCTCCCTCCTCTGGATCAGATTAGGCGAATTGTGTTTTGGACTGTATAACATTATCTTCTCTTTTATTTTGGAAACTATATTAACTCTCTTATGGCTTGATGATTCTGGATTTATATTTTGAAATATGCTATGTCCTTCCATATTTCTTTCTCATTATCTGCTTATTATTACTCTCTATGTTGTTGTTCTCTTTCCTAATGTGACTTTCACTTGTCATTTTGTGACAAAAAGGGGGAGTAATATAGTAAAGGGGAGTAGTATGGAAAGGGGGAGTAATTAGTTTCGAATTGATTGATTGAGAAGGATATGTGGATTGAGAATATGGAGTCTTGATGTTTACATGTTGAGCAGTACTCGTATTTATTGTTTACATGAGCAGTACTCGTATTTATTGTTTACATGAGCAGTACTCATATCTCTCGGGGGGAGTAGAGTAATTTAAATGATGTTTCTCTTATCTGTATGATATGTGCTTTGTCACAAATTTGACAAAGGGGGAGATTGTAAGTGCTGTGATTTCATATCCCTTTGGTTGTCAAATTTTGTGGTGTCAAAACCTATATCTATACTTGTATATTTTGTGTTTCATGTTTGAGACTATTCATTGCTTCAAGACATTGTATTTCAAGACAAGAACTTAAAGGAAGAAAGTTTCAAGTCATGGATGAAGATTTCAAGAATAGAAGACTTCAAGTATGCATGTTTAAGATTCTAACAAGTACAAGAATAGAAGAAGACTTTATCAAGTCAAGAAAGGTTCAAGCTCGAGAAGGCCTACAACAAGATTCGTAAATTCTCAAGCTTCTCTTAAGGGTCATCTGAGTGTATAAACTATCAATGTCCATCTCACTTTTAAGGTTTGTTTGACCTTAGATTGACCTTAGGATGGGCTTTACTGTAGGTCATTCTGGATACATAATTCGTATATTTTAATATGCTTGTTCGGGCTATTCTAAGACCAGTCCTAGGGACTTCAAGACCAGTCCTAGCTCTGCTACGACCAGTCTTAAGTTTTTCAGGAGCAGTCCTAGGTTGTTAAAGATTTTCAGATTTTTCTCGTTATCGTAAAACCAGTCCTGAACATCATACGACCAGTCCTGTGAGCTGTACGATTCGTCCTTCGACCAGTCTTAGCCCTACTACTCAAACTCTAGCAACTAAACCGGGGGTCCTATGACCGGTTGTAGGGGACCCACGATCAGTCGTAAGCGGCCCACGACCGGTCGTGGAATAGCTAATCCTTATCCCGCAGAAATCTTTAAAAATCTTTGAAGCTACGACCAGTCCTAGTATCCTAAGACCAGTCGTAGACGGGATTTTTCAAGCTATAAATAGTGCACGAACTTCAGAGTTTTTACATAGAATTCAATTCAATTCAAGTAATCTTTAGGCTATACTCTGAGATAAGTTCATGTTTATTTTTAAGCTACTTTGTGCTCATTTAATATTCCTTTTGCTAGCTCGTTTATTATTTTATTTTGATCTACATTCCAATCTTATTTGAAAAGGGGAATTTCTGATATTCCTTCTTCTTGGATTCAAAATCAAATAGAACTAGCCCTTTTGATTTAAAATCAATTACACTTGGAACCATTCTTAAAGTGAGTATTGGACTTTGAACGTTGAATCGAACTTCTACTCTGATTGGTTCTATCGGGCTACTTCGAAAGGAGATTCAGGTATTTTACATTTGTATAATTTACTTTCTTTGGTTTTGTTTGAGATTTGCTAGAAAAATCTCATTGAGTGGTTATCTGAGGAGAGCCAAAAAACTCAGATTGTGTGAGTTTTTAGATTGTGTAAGCCAGTAATAAAAAGACATAATTGTGAAGGTTTTACGTGAACCTGCGAAACCTATTTTGATAGTGCATGCTAATATCCCTTGTGTGAGGATATTAGGAGTGGAGTATGTTCAAGTGCAGGGTTGTGATGTAGTAATAACTCGGTAAGACCGAGGTCGAATCCCCAAGTGCATCTTAGTGTAGTTCTAGTTCTATTTAATTTTAGAAAAACGTAGCCCCTAGCTAGGAGGATTTAGCCTGCCATTGAATGGGCTCAAATAAATAAATAAAGAGACGTTTTGGTTCAACATTTTGCTAGTCCCGAGTAATATCTGGGGTCTAACATGCAATATTTGACCCTCAACACAACCCCCAACCAGCATTTTGCTAGTCCCGAGCAAAGTATGCGAAAAATAAGTTGAGACTTATATGAAAATTTCTGTAAAGCCGAATGATTTTTGAGAAATAATCCAGTCATTAGAATTCTACGATTCATGAATATTGGGCATTATTTTCTCCTGAACTCAAGTGCACGGTAGACTTCATAATCAAGTGTAAAGTATCAATCCATCAATTAGAAAAATTTTAAGCATTGAGATCCATGGATGTATAGTCTAATCTCGGCTTATCATCATTAAGAGATCCAATCGTCAATTTCATGAAATCATTGATAACCGACAAGAGAATTCATGATAACCAAAACCTAATCCAAAACTTGCCTCATAGATTAGCCTATTAACTTTTGATTTTTCTATTCAAAGTAATGTCAAGGAAGGGGAATCAAATCCTCACCTATAGGGAGCAAACCTATGGTGAAGATCGTACACCTGACTCTTTTTAGATATCATTCATGGGGAATTAACTCCACACCTATAGGGAGCAAACCTATGGTGAAGATTAATTATCCAACCTTTCCAATTTTTATACCATGATGGCAAGATATTTCAGGCTGGTTCCTTTCGTGCTTAGTGATTACCAAATTAACCCTTCAATATCAAACTGAAGTCTTAATGTGCAAGAAAGACGTGTCCTGAAATCATGATTCAATCAACGTTTACAACTTCTAATCATGGATTAATAATTCACTTACCTATGAAATCTAACAGATACGGAATCCAAGAGTCATAAATCCACCATTATGTACCTTGAAGATCTAAATTAGGGATATCTGTCAAAATCACTTCGAATTTGTAGAAATTTTCAGAAATTTTTTTTTTAAAAAAAAAAATTCATAATTTTTGATCAAGACCAAGAAAATACTGATTAGGAAACCTAATCTCCCACCCCCAACCTAAAATCTACATTGTCCTCAATGTAAAAGATATGAGCATGCAATGCACATGGAATAATGAAAGTAAATGAGAAGTGATGGGAAGATAGTACCTGAATAACGAAGCAAGAGACTTTCCAATAGATCACGGCATGGAAGCTTGTTAGCATGAGAGAGAAAGCAGAACAAAAATAACAAAAATAAAATCCTACCTATACCACTTTCGCAGGTGCTCTCGATTACATTTAGCGTATGCAACAAGCCTTTAAACCCCTAGGTTACCCCTAGTGGACGAGTTGTAGTCTCGTGAGGGTTAATGTTACCCACAAGCATTGAATCGATCACGCCACAAGGTTCCCCTTCCGGCCAATATCTTGATAAGTCTCTTAGTAAGCTCCTTAACAAGATCATCCAAAAACCTTTTTTGCAATAGGCTTGGGCGCCCTGGAGCATGACTTTCCAGAGAGACTTATGTACCTCATAAAAAATCTTCCATTGAATTGCTTGAGGTATCCATAATTTATACGATTCACCTAAGACAGAAGAAGTTTCAACGTTAGTATTGCATGGTGAATCAAAGACTACAAGTAAATAAAGTTTAGAAAACTTCTTAAAAAGTAATGTAGTCTCAACATATTCCGAAGCTCCAAACTTCGATTTTAGGTTCAGCTCCTCTTCCTTTACTAGTAGACGTTTAGGATCAAGGGAAGAGAGGGTTTCAGAATAAGCGTTCGTTCGGTCAGTGATGACTACCGAGATGTTGTCTCGCAAGGTATCCACTTTGTCTTTTAACATGGGATCGTTTGAAACCGCAAAGTGTGCCAAGCAATCCCACGAGTTGGGAAATTCAGATGCGCGTGACTCGTTTTTGTGGCTTGTGATGATCTGCACAAAGAATCCATCATCCTTGAAAGTGGATGGGGGTACTCTCTCTTGCTCCAGTCCTACACAGATAGATTGAAAATCAGTAAGTGAAGCATTGATGTGATCACTCTGTTCATTGAAATTACTCAATTGAAGCGCTGAATTCTCAGTTGTTTGCAGCTCAGATGGTGGCCTCAACTGAGTGGTTTCAAATTCCAGAGTCGTAGCGGGCAACTCCTCTTCCCGAATCATATCATCATTCAATTCAAGGGAGTGGTCTAAATATGTCTCACAAGAGTTAGAAGAGTCGGTTGTAAGAGGTTCATTCTCCACATTTAAATCAGGCATGTCAAGTGAGTGGAGTAGATCTTCTTGACCGATCACTTCGTGCACGTCTTGATCGTTGACCTGGACCAGATTTGAGATTGATTCAGGGAGAATTTGGGCTGCACATTCATGATCATCATCCCAATACGCATCATTGTCTAGTCCAGTGCAGTGCACATTTGGGATGGGATCACTTTCCTCACATTCTACACCTAACATGGGTTGAGGTTCGTATAAACTAACCTCTTCCTCATCATTGAAATCTTGTGTGTCATGTAAGGAAACTGTGTTATCATCAATGTATTTAAAAGACACCCATGTATCTTCACCATTCTTTCGAATAGTCATTGAGATCGATTCATCGGGAAATTGAACCGCATGCTCATTAAGGGAATCCCACTCCTCATTCCAAATTCTAGAGTTTTTCAAAAGAGAGTGAGGATCACTTTCCTTGCATTGTACTTCTAGATTTGGATGAGGCTGGGATAACCTAGCCTCTTCCTTCTCCATAAGGTGTGACTGAATTATTGGAATTGAGGATTTGAGTAGTTCACATGATTGTATGACAAGTTGATTGAATTGCTCTTGTGCTTTCATGAGTTTCTGAAGTGAATCCTCTTGGATTATTTCTGCTTGGGCTTCAAAGGTAGAGGACCCAAGAGAATTATCACTATGATATATAGCTGGTTCAGCTTCCCGACATTGATGCTTTCACTGGTTATAGTCATACGGATCATAGGTGGGAGAATCGGATGGTTGGTAATACTTATTATCACTCATAATATAATCACGTATTTTTTTCTTTTTATCGGATGAGTGATAATAATTCTCACAACCATAGTTATGATAACCCCAACACTCACGTACTGTTTTGTTAATCCGTGGGGTGTAATTATTCTCCTGCATATAATCACGTAAGGACTTCTTAGCCGGTGGATCTTTATATTCTGATCGGTTCTCAATGATAGTTTCAGAAAAGTTTTGAGACATAAGTTGATTTATCTCATCATCATCCCAAAATAAGTTATTCTTCTCAACATACTGACGTTGCCACTCATGCATATACATAATGAAACCCTTAATCTGAATTTAATCCTAAGAAAAATAGAAGAGAAAAGAAAAAATAAAAAATAAAAAAAATCCTACAGCAATGTGGAAAGTAAGAGGAAGAGAAGTTAGAAAGATGTTACCATACTAGAGATTCCTATATTAAGAGCCTGCAAAATAAGACAAAACAAGTTAGTTTCTAAAACAGTTAGTCTAAGATTAGAAAATTTCTAAAAATCCTAATAGAGAAAAAATAAAGAAATTAGAAAAGATATCACTAAATTAGAAGTTTTTATCTCCGAATCCTACAAAACAGGAAAGTTAGGTTAATTCTTAAAAAATCAGAAAAATCTAGACCTAAAACTGAAGTTAGTAAAAATCCTAATCTTAAACTAATCCTAAAACTAATTAATTTCAGAAAAATGTAGCCGACAGTCCTCGGCAACGGCGCCAAAAACTTGTTCACTCCCCAAGTGCAGGGTTGTGATGTAGTAATAACTCGGTAAAACCGAGGTCGAATCCCAAGGGACTGAAACTTGTACGTTATCTAAAATTAAATAGAACTAGAACTACACTAAGATGCACTCTAAATCAAATAGAATTTTAAGAAATAATGATGGAATATTTATCTAAAATTTAGGAGAAATCAGAGAAAAGGAAACTAGAGATTCAGAGGATCCACTTGTAGAGATCAGGGAGATCTTACGCCTGTTTCAAAAATCATGAAATTAACTGAACTTCCGTTGATCGAGTTTTCAAAGAGATGAAAGGAAGATGAATTAGAATGGATTCCATCACCAAACCATGCCCAAAAACTATGGCAACCAACAGAATCAAACTAATTACCACCCAATCACATGTATGTAAGTTAGGAAGGGTACCGTCATCCAACCATGCCCAGGAGACTATGGTGAACAACAGGACGTCCTGACGTCATAAACATGAAAAGTAAATAGAAATATTCAAAGCATCGGAGACCCATTGTAATTTCAGTCACAACAGACCATTAAGAACTAAAAATATTCCCATAATAATCAACTAAAATCAACGTCAATTCATGCATTAAAATTTAAATAAAATCAAATCTCCCATCTCACTACAAGCTTCACCTCTTAGCCCTAGCTAGGAGGATTTAGCCTGCCATGGATGGGCTCAATCCAAATAAATAATGAGAAAAAGAAAAGGAAAAGAAAAGGGAAAGAAAAAACCAAGCTCTCTCTCTCTCCTCTGCCCACGTTGAAACCCAAGCTCGAGCCCTCTGTTCTTCCTCTCAAGACCTGAATGAATGCTCCCCACGTCCAAAACCTCCTTATATAGCTGCTGGAGTGGTGAAAATCGGATTTGAATCGGATTTGGAAAGCTATGCATGCCCATTGAAAGCTTTTTCGCAGCCAAGTTCGGTGCCTCGAAACACGCCACTTTCCTTGCTCAAATTCTAAAGAAACACCGTCCCTTAGGATTTCATTGGGTCCTCTACATGATAGACGGTTCAGATCTGCCATATGATCAAAGATGGTGGCCCAAAATCGCCTGGAAAAATCGATTTTCGCGGATGTGCGAAACCTTTCGCACCATTTCGCTATTGTGATCGGTGGGCCCCACAGAAGCATTTTCTGGAAAATTCATCCCGTCCATTGGATTCAGAACGAAATTTCAGTCAAGAATGGGTGATTTTGAACGTCCATTGACGTGTCCCAGAGAAGAAATAACTAAAAGATCAGATTTGAACGCTACCGGGCAGCCCTTTTGTGGCCTCTGCATCTCACACGTGTGCACGCATGGGTAAAAAGTGATAACATGGTTTTGTAGTGCTCGAAGCCCTCTACACGGTGGACGGATCGGATTGAGCTTATGGGGCACGTGTGGGGCCCACAACTGATCGCAAAAACGGCCAGCGGCCGTGCGTCCGCTGCACGTTGTTTTTTTTTTTTTTTTTTTTTTTTTTGAGTTGTAGACGGAAACGTCAGTCAGCTGCGCTGACCGACTTTTGGAAAATTTGGTGCACGGCGAGTGCACATGTGCACTGTACACACTCATCTCATATGGGGTCCATTGCACTGTTTTGAAGAAATCTGCACCGTCCATCTGTTTTGACTCCTTATTTAAGGCGTCAATAATAATTTTGAGGCAGTTCCAGATATCAGGTGGGCCCAGAATCAACTGTTTATAGGCTGATCTGTCAGTTGGGGCACTTCCCGAGATCTTCAATGGCTGAAATTTTATATGTACGGTTAATTTATGGTCCTCAAGCGACGTATGAAGTTTCGAGCCGAACGGATGGTGGGAACCTCGTGATCTTGCATTCTGGACGTCCTTCAGGCCACTTGAGCTTCAATTTCTAACTTTTCTCAGATTTCTGACCATGTATATTTGTCAATCTTGGTCCCCTGGAGTGTGTCCCTTGTCTTTGGCGTCATCAGATCGTTAAATCTCAACTTTTAATGTCTTTTTTCCATCCATGCTCATAAAATCACTTTGCCACACAAGAATGAGAAAACGAGCCATTAGACAGCATTATATTCACAAATCCAGACAATATCTGGGGTCTAACATGCAATATTTGACCCTCAACAGAGTAGCACTCTGTGTGATTGTTGGATAACAATTGGTGTACACACAGGCGAACCACTATATATCGTTGTGTTGTGGATGTACTTTATTCTTTCATTCCTTTATTCATTCAGTTTTGTGGATTGTATCTGTGGTTGAATGTTGTAATCATTTTATTTCAAGCCAGTGTGGGGAATGTTGTAATAACTTAGGTTTAATTTCCTGCTAGTTATTTCCTTACTTTATTATTCCGCTGTTATAAGTTTTATTTGGCATAGCCCTATTCACCCCCCTCTAGGGCATATAGCTAGGCCATTTCAAGTGGTATCAAAGCCTAATTGCTCGTGCTTATTGTTTATTTATTGGATTTATTATAAGTGTTAAGATTTCATATCCCTTTGGTTGTCAAATTTTGTGGTGCCAAAACCTATATCTATGTCTTGTATATTTTATGTTTCATGTTTGAGACTATTCATTGCTTCAAGACATAGTATTTCAAGACAAGAACTTAAATGAAGAAAGTTTCCAGTCATGGATGAAGAATTCAAGAATAAAAGAGTTCAAGTATGCATGTTCAAGATTCTAACAAGTACAAGAATAGAAGAAGACTTTATCAAGTCAAGAAAGGTTCAATCTCAAGAAGACTTACAACAAGATTCATAAATTCTCAAGCTTCTCTTAAGGGTCATCTGAGTGTACAGACTATTAATGTTCATCTCACTTTTAAGGTTTGTTTGACCTTATACTGACCTTAGGATGGCCTTTACTGTAGGTCATTCTGGATACATAATTCGTATATTTTAATATGGTTGTTTGGGCTGTTCTAAGACCAGTCCTAGGGACTTTAAGACCAGTCCTAGCTCTGCTACGACCAGTCTTAAGTTTTTCAGGAACAGTCATAGGTTATTGAAGATTTTTAGATTTTTCTGGTTGTCCTATGACCAGTCCTGGACATCCTACGACCAGTCCTGTGAGCTGTACGACTCGTCCTTCGACCAGTCTTAGCCCTATGACACAAACTCTAGCAACTAAACTGGGGGTCCTATGACCGGTCGTAGGTGACCCACGACCAGTCGTAGGTGGCCCACGACCGGTCGTAGGCTACCCAAGATTAGTCGTGGAACAACTAATCCTTATCCCGCGGAAATCTTTGAAAATCTTTGAAGCTACGACCAGTCCTAGGATCATAAGACCAGTCGTAGACGGGATTTTTTAGGTTATAAATAGTGCACGAACTTCAGAGCTTTTACATAGAATTCAATTTAATTCAAGCAATTTTTAGGCTATACTCTGAGATAAGTTTGTGTTTATTTTTAAGCTACTTTGTGCTCATTTAATATTCCTTTTGCTAGCTTGCTTATTATTTGATTTTGATCTACATTCCAATCTTATTTGAAAGGGAAAATTTCTGATATTCCTTCTTCTTGGATTCAAAATCAAACAGAACTAGCCCTTTTGATTTAAAATCAATTATACTTAGAACCATTCTTAAAGTGAGTATTGGACTTTAAACGTTGAATCAAACTTCTACTTCGATTGGTTCTACCGGGCTACTTCAAAAGGAGATTCAGGTATTTTACATTTGTGTAATTTACTTTCTTTTGTTTTGTTTGAGATTTGCCAGAAAAATCTCATTGAGTGGTTATCTGAGGAGAGCTAGAAAACTCAGATTGTGTGGGTTTTTGGATTGTGTAAGCCCGTGATAAAAAGAAACAATTGTGAAGGTTTTAGGTGAACCTGTGAAACCTATTTTGATAGTGCATGCTAATATCCCTTGTGTGAGTATATTAGGAGTGGAGTAGCATTTAGTGTGGCTGTTAAATAACAGTTGGTGTACACATAGGCGAACCACTATATATCTTTGTGTTATGGATGTGCTTTATTCTTTCATTCCTTTATTCATTCAGTTTTTTGTATTGTATCTGTAGTAGAATGTTGTAATCATTTTATTTCAAGCCAGTGTGGGGAATGTTGTAATAACTTAGGTTTAATTTCCTGCAAGTTATTTCCTTACTTTATTATTCCGCTGTTATAAGTTTTATTTGGCATAGCCCTATTCACCCTCCCTCTAGGGCATATAGCTAGGCCCTTTCAAGTGGTATCAAAGCCTAATAGCTCGAGCTTATTGTTTATTTATTGGATTTATTATAAGTGCTATGATTTCATATCCCTTTAGTTGTCAAATTTTGTGGTGCCAAAACCTATATCTATATCTTGTATATTTTGTGTTTCATGTTTGAGACTATTCATTACTTCAAGACATCATATTTCAAGACAAGAACTTAAATGAAGAAAGTTTCAAGTAATGGATAAAGAATTCAAGAATAGAAGACTTCAAGTATGCATGTTCAAGATATTAACAAATACAATAATAGAAGAAGACTTTATCAAGTCAAGAAAGGTTCAAGCTCGAGAAGGCCTACAACAAGATTCGTAAATTCTCAAGCTTCTCTTAAGGGTCATCTGAGTGTATAGACTATCAATGTCCATCTCACTTTTAATGTTTGTTTGACCTTAGATTGATCTTAGGATGGCCTTTACTGTAGGTCATTCTGGATACATAATTCGTATATTTTAATATGGTTGTTCGGGCTGTTCTAAGACCAGTCATAGGGACTTCAAGACCAGTCCTAGCTCTGCTACGATAAGTCTTAAGTTTTTCAAGACCAGTCTTAGGTTGTTGAAGATTTTTGGATTTTTCTAGTTATCATACGATCAGTCCTGGACATCCTATGACCAGTCCTGTGAACTGTACGACTCGTCCTTCGACCAGTCTTAGCCCTACGATTCAAACTTCAGCTACTAAACTGAGGATCCTACGACTGGTCGTAGGTGACCCACGACCAGTCGTAGGTGGCCCACAACCGGTCGCAGGCTACCCAGGATTAGTCGTGGAACAGCTAATCCTTATCACACGAAAATCTTTGAAAATCTTTGAAGCTACGATAAGTCCTAGGATCCTAAGACCAGTCGTAGATGAGATTTTTCAGGCTATAAATAGTGCACGAACTTCAGAGTTTGTACATAGAATTCAATTCAATTCAAGTAATCTTTAGCCTATACTCTGAGATAAGTTTGTGTTTATTTTTAAGCTACTTTGTGCTCATTTAATATTCCTTTTGCTAGCTCGTTTATTATTTGATTTTAATCTACATTCCAATCTTATTTGAAAAGGAGAATTTCTGATATTCCTTCTTCTTGGATTCAAAATCAAATAGAACTAGCCCTTTTGATTTAAAATCAATTAGACTTAGAATCATTCTTAAAGTGAGTATTGGACTTTGAACGTTGAATCGAACTTCTACTCTGATTGGGTCTATCGGGCTACTTCAAAAGGAAATTTAGGTATTTTACATTTGTGTAATTTACTTTCTTTGGTTTTGTTTGAGATTTGCCAGAAAAATCTCATTGACTGATTATCTGAGGAGAGCTAGAAAACTCAGATTATGTAAGCCCGTGATAAAAAGATACAATTGTGAAGGTTTTAGGTGAACCTGTGAAACCTATTTTGATAGTGCATGCTAATATTCCCTGTGTGAGGATATTAGGAGTGGAGTAGCAATCTGTGTGGCTGTTGGATAACAGTTGGTGTACACATAGGCAAACCACTATATATCGTTATGTTGTGGATGTGCTTTATTTTTCCATTCCTTTATTCATTCAGTTTTGTGGATTGTATTTGTGGATGAATGTTGTAATCATTTTATTTTAAGCAAGTGTGGAAAATTTTGTAATAACTTTGGATTTATTTCTGCAAGTTATTTTGGTTGCTTTACTTTTTATTCCTCATTGGTTTGTAATACATAGGACGTTCTAGAAATATTGTTGTCTTACCTTAAACCTTTGGTTTTTGGTGTAAGGTTGTCCTTAGAACTGATAGAGTATCATTATCTTAAATCTAGTTTATTGAGATTGATTTTTAATTCAGCATTGTGCTTTATTTCTTTTATTATTCTGTTGTTATATATTTTATTTGGCATTGCCCTATCCAACCCCCCCCCCCCCCCCCCCCCCCCCCCCCCCCCTCTAGGGCATATAGCTAGGCCCTTTAAATTATTTCCTAAGCTAACGATTTAAGCTATATTAAGATGTCAAATTTTGATAGCCTATCAGTCACTAGGCCACCGCCCTTTAATGGTACAAACTATGCCTATTGGAAAGCCAGGATGAGGATCTTCCTCAAATCCATGGATGAAAGTGTGTGGCTAGCTACAGTGAATGAATGGAACCCTCTTACCACTGAAGTAACTGATGTCGATGGTTCAAAATCAATGAAAGTAACGGCTTATTTTCATTGGACCACAGTTCAGAAAAGTGAGAGTAGTGCCAATGCAAAAGCACTAAATGCAATTACTTGTGCATTATCACCAGATAAATTCAAAAGAATCATCTCTTGTGAAAATATAAAACAAGCATGGGATGTATTAGAAATGACACACGAGGGTACATCAATTGTCAAGAAATCTAAATTCTAACTCCTCACAACCAAATTTGAAGAAATTCATATGGAGGAGAATGAGATGTTTATGGACTTCTACATTATATTGAATGACATTGTGAACTCTATGTGGGGTCTTGGTGATAGAATCCCAGAAAGTAAAGTGTGTGCGAAGATACTACGCTCACTTCCTGAACGGTTCAATTCTAAAGTAACCGCGATTCAGGAACTTTGTGATACGGAAACCATGAGGGTTGACGAACTAGTTGGTTCACTACAAACATACGAGTTGTCCTTTAAAGCTCCTAAAGAAAAATTGATTGCTCTCAAATCATCTAAAAATGTTTCACAAGAAGCACTTCGGATTGAAAATATTCTGAAGATGATATGGCGCTTTTAGGAAAAAATTTTACAACATTTTCAAAAGCAAGAAAAAATTTAATTTTCAAAAGTCTAATGATAAGAGACGATCTAAACCTAGAGCTCGAAAATCTTTGAAAGATAGTCAATGTTACAACTGTCAAGAGTATGGGCACTTAGCTAACAAATGTCCTAAAAAGGACAAATCAAAAAGGAAAAGTATGTTGGCTACTTGGGATGAATTGTCTGATTCTGAATCCTCTTCTAAATCAGAAGATTCTGAAACCGAGTCGGGCGATGATGTTAAAGCCCTTATGACTCTAACCAAGATCACTTTTTCTGATAATGATGAAATATCTAGTGAAGAAAATCTGAATAGTGATTGCGATAATGAAGATGATCTTTAGGATGCTTATAATGCCCTTTATAAGGAGAGTTGTAAAATTTCCGTCAAGCGTAAGTTACAAAAAGAAAATTTTTCTAAGCTTAAAGAAGATTATGAGTCTCTCGTTTTAGAAAAGCCTCATATTTTCGATTCTTTTGAAAAGACCAATTGTGATTTACATTTCAAAACCTCCAAAATTGAAGATTTGAGATCCGAAAATGAGAAACTCAAAAATGAGATAGCTTCTCTTCTGAGTTTGAAAGACACATGGAGATATGCTCAAGGTGATTCTAAATTGGAAAAATTAATGTCCGGATCAAGAAAATGTGGCGATCGATCCGGGTTGGGCTATGATAAGAATACATCTCTTAAACAAAAGAATATTGCCCCTAAATTCATAAAAGGAGAGTCTTCAACCTCAAAAGAAAAGAATACTTATCAAGATTTTTCTAAAAATTCAAGGACTTTTTAAAAACCTAAAGGTAGTCATGTCAACTTTGATTTTTAAAATCGAAATCCATTGGCTAAAAAAATAATTGATCTACTCAAGTTGCTATTAAAGTCTAACTCTATAGGTCTCTCCTATAACAACAGACAGAAAAAGACCATCTATACTCCTAAACCCAAAACAGTTCTGAAATAGGTTCCTAAAGTTGGCTGCTTGGTTGCCCACACTGCTTTCAAAGCTACAAGTCATTCAAAGTGGTACCTAGATAGTGGTTGCTCTAGGAATATGACAGGTGACAAGGCTTTATTCACCGATCTAAAAGATATGACTGACGGGTCAGTCACATTTAGTGATGGAAGCAATTGCAAGATCATTGGCCAAGGTACGGTTCAACTTTATAACCTTCCCTTATTTAAAAATGTGTTATATGTTGAGGGCTTGAAACAAAACCTACTAAGAATTTCTCAGATATGCGATAACAACCACAGTGTGAAGTTTTCTAATCAAGGTTGTGAGATAGTTAGTAAAATGGGTTTTATTATATTAATGGCTCGCAGAACTTCTGAAAACTGCTACATCGTTAGTGATGCAAGCTCATCTACTCAATCGTGTTACATGGTTCATACCGATAAGACTGAATTATGACATAAACGCCTTGGACATGTACACTACCGGAACTTATTTAGATTAAGCAAAAGAGAACTAATTAGTCTACCCAAATTGTAAAAAGTAGACAAAATATGTGTCGAATGCCAGTTGGGCAAACAGACTAGGAGCTATCACAAGAAAGTGAACTCCAATACCACATTTAGACCACTCGAGCTTCTCCACATGGATCTTATTGGACCAACCAGAATGGAGAGTCGAGGAGGCAAAAAATACATCTTGGTTATCGTAGATGACTATACCAGATTCACTTAGGTATCATTCTTAAAAGAGAAAACTGAAACCCTGGATGAAGTGAAAAAGGTAATTAAACGAATCCAAAATGAGAAAGGTTCTCATGTTAGTAAGATCCGTAGTGATCATGGATCCGAATTCGAAAATAGTAGTTCTGAGAAATTCTGTAGCGATCAGAGAATATCGCATGAATTCTCTGCGCCCAAAACACCGTAACAAAATGGTATAGTTGAAAGAAAAAATAGAGTGCTTCAGGATATGGCTAATGTTATGTTGAATAGCATGAAGCTCTCTAGAAATCTTTAGCCTAAAGCAGTTAATACCATATGTTATATTATTAATGGGGTTTATACCAGTAAATCTGATAATAAGACTGCTTATGAATTATGGTTTGAAAAGAAACCTACTGTCGAATACTTTTGAGTTTTTGGCAGCAAGTGTTATATTTTTCGAGATCGTGAAAATTTGGGAAAGTTTGATACGAAGAGTGATGAAGGTATTTTTCTTAGTTATTCTTTGAACAGTCGAGCTTATAGGCTTCTAAATAAGAGAACTGATGTGATTCAAGAGTCCATCAATGTGGTCATTGATGATCATTTGAATACACCAGCCCCGAGCTCAGATGATGATGAAGTTCTTATTATCGATAATCAAGATACCTCATCAATTCAAAAAGAATCTGAACCAAGGACTGTCAAAGATCATCCAACCAATCAAATTCTTGGAAACCCTCCCACTGGAGTTCGTACTCGCAAACAACTTGAGAACATATGTAATTATGTTTGTTTTACATCCCAAATAGAACCGGTCAATGTGAAAGAAGCACTTTCTGACGAAAATTGGATATTTGCTATGCAGGATGAACTTAATCAATTTGTTCGTAATGATGTCTGGTATCTTGTTCCTAGACCTAAAGATAAACACATTATCAGAACAAAATGAATCTTTAAAAATAAGTCTGATGAACTTGGAAATATAATACGAAACAAGGCTAGACTGGTTGTATAAGGGTACACTCAGATTGAAGGCATCGATTACGATGAAACCTTTGCTCCAGTCGCTCACCTTGAATCAATCAGACTTTTTATTTCCATCACATGCTTTAGAATATTTAAGATTTATCAGATGGATGTAAAGAGTGCCTTCTTGAATGGCGATTTACATGAAGAGGTATATGTTGAACAACTTTCAGGGTTTGAAGACCCCAAGTTATCTGACCATGTATTTCGTCTCAAAAATGCTCTCTGTGGTCTAAAACAAGCGCCCAGGGCATGTTATGAGAAATTGACTAAATTCTTACTTAGTCATAGCTTTCAAGTAGGAAGTGTCGATAAGACGCTCTTTGTTAAGAAGCATAACAATGATATTTTGATGGTTCAAATTTATGTTGACGATATTATTTATGGATCAACTTATACTAACATGTCTATTGAGTTTTCAGATCTTATGAAATCAAGGTTCGAAATGAGCATGGTTGGTGAACTAAACTATTTCCTAGGGTTGCAAGTAAAATAACAACCTGATGAAATTTTTATTTTCCAAACCAAATATGCTTTAAACTTGGTTAAAAGGTTTGGATTTGAGAATGGTAAGAACTTTGATACTCCTATGAGTACAACGTTAAGACTCTCAAAGGACTCTACAGGTAAAGATATAGATCCTAAACTGTATCGTAGTATGATTGATAGTTTGTTGTATCTAACTGCAAGTAGACCTGATATTGCGTTTAGTGTTGGTATTTGTGCGAGATATCAGTCTAATCCTAAGGAATCACATCTTACTGTTGTTAAACGGATTATTAGATATGTTGCAAGTACTATAAATATGGGTCTCTGGTATCCTTTTGATACTAGTGTTCAATTAGCTGGGTACTCAGATGCTGATTGGGCCGGTAATATCGATGATAGAAAATTAACCAGTGGTGGTTGTTTTTACATTGAAAATTGCTTAGTTTCTTGGTTCAGTAAGAAGCAAATCTCAATATCCCTCTCCACTACTGAGGCTAAGTATATTACAGCTGGATATGCATGTACTCAACTAGTTTGGATGAAATGCATGCCAAGCGATTATGGAATTAATCAAGATTCAATGATCTTACATTGTGATAATTCCAGTGCTATTAACATTTTCAAAAATCTAATCCAACATTCACGTACTAAGCACATTGACATTAGGTATCATTACATTCGTGAGTTGGTTGAAGAAAAAGTTATCTCCTTGGAATATATACCAACCGAAACTCAACTTGCTGATATATTTACTAAATCACTCGACAAAAGTAGGTTTAATAAATTAAAATTTGATCTTGATATGCGCATTTTACATTGAGTATTCTTTCTTGCATGTATCATAGTGTATTATATTTGGGATTATA
Organism: Magnolia kwangsiensis; assembly: GCA_037074715.1. NCBI lineage: Eukaryota > Viridiplantae > Streptophyta > Magnoliopsida > Magnoliales > Magnoliaceae > Magnolia > Magnolia kwangsiensis. The sequence goes on from CM073573.1 coordinate 91,618,928, forward strand.
TGTATTGAAATTTTATTTTTTTTACATTAAATATGTATTTTTGGTCGATGCTCGACCGGTCGTACCTGTACACGAGCAGTCGTGGTATGACCGGTCGTACACAGCACTCGACCGGTCATGGAGCTCGTGAACTTAATATGATTTGGGAAAAACCTCCTTCTTCTTCATTTTCACTCCTACCTACGATGAGTCGTGGCTCGACCAGTCATAGGATTTCTTTTATTTCTTCAAGGTTAGTCCTATTTCTTCATTTTTCTTAAAGTTTAATGTTCTTTTTGCTTTGATTTGATCATTGTGTAGCTTAATTTCATCTTTTTATTTAGTTTTTTTCAAGGGTTTCTTCTCAAATTGCTGATTTAGAGAAAACTCATCCTTCTTGTTGTGCATTTCTCTTGCTCTTAGTATATCTTGTTGAAGATAGATGCTAGAGGGAAGAAGAAAACATCCCGTGGTCCATCCTCATCTAGATCTACACCGATAACAAAATGGCACCTTCGGTCACCCGAAGATGATCCTCAAGATGCACGGGATTTGCGTGTCCGTAATGTTATCGTTGAGCGTCCCGTTGATCTCAATCATGTTGCACCATATGGTATTGTTCTCCTCCTTGAATCTGTTGGCTGGGCTAACATTTTACTTTGGGGTGAGCCTGCATACCAGTCTATTGCATAATTAATGGTTGCATGTATCTCAGAATTCTCCCTTGACAACTTAACTTTTTCAATTGCTACTAGAGAAGGAAAATTTCTTGTAGACCGACATTTGATATCAGGTATTATGGATAAACCCGTTAATGATGAAGGTATTCCGATTTATACTCTATACGACAAACCATCTGAATCGAAAAAACATATGTTGACAAGAGACCTATGCAAAATTAATGTGCAATGGACACACAAAGGGAATGCACTCCCTTCAAAGTATTTGTTACCTAGATACAGATGTTACATCATTTTTTCATTTCAAATTTGTATCCTCGGTCGGGTAATAAAACTGAGTTGACTTCTTTCATGGTTCGTGTGTTGCATTCTATTACTTCTGGTACCATGGTCTGCCTTCCTTCATTGATCTATCATTTTATCATACAGTTTCGTCTCCATCCGGGTCATAGTGATATTCCGTCTGGTTATCTTATGACTGTGTTAGCCACTCAAATGCTTCTTGATACACCTGTTAATGAAGCACTCATTCATCATCTTTTATTCAACAATACAAATTTAAATAAGATGAAGGTGGTGTTGGTGGTGATGGTAGTGAAGCCGAAAATGAAAGGGAAGCTGGCGATCTTCCTCAACAGGATGTTAATATAGATGAGTTATTCGCAAAATGATCCTGATTACGATCCATCTAGTTATGATGCACGCCTTCATAAATTAGAGGAGAAGGTTGATAACATGAGTGTAGCCCACAATATGCAGTTTAAATATATGGGAAAATATCTTCGTCGCATTAATAGGAGCTTACACTAGATTGATCCTACATCCCTACTCCCTCCTCTGGATCTGATTAGGCAGATTATCTTTTGGATTGTATTATCTTTTATTTTGGATATTGTATTATATTAGTTATGGCTTGATGATTTTGGATTTATATTTTGAGATATGATATTTCCTTCCATATTTCTTTCTCATTATCTGCTTATTATTACTCTCTATGCTGTTGTTCTCTTTCCTATTGTGACTTTCCCTTGTCATTTTGTGACAAAAAGGGGAAGTAGTATGGAAAGAGGGAGTAATTTGTATGGATTGATTGATTGAGGAGTATATGTGGATTGATAATATGGAATGTGGATACCTTGCGTTTTGCTTAATGTTTCCATCTTTTTTCTCTCAGGGGAGCATATTTTGCTCTTATATGTATGATGTATGTTTTGTCACAATTTTGACAAAGGGGGAGATTGTAAGTGTTATGATTTCATATCCCTTTGGTTGTCAAATTTTGTGGTGACAAAACCTATATATATATTTGTCTTGTACATCTTGTGTTTCATGTTTGAGACTTTACATTGCTTCAAGTCATCGTACTTCAAGACAAGAACTTAAATGAAGAAAGTTGCAAGTCTAGTCATGGATGAAGAATACAAGAATAGAAGACTTCAAGTCTGCATGTTTAAGATTCTAACAAATACAAGAAAAGAAGAAGACTTTATCAAGTCAAGAAAGGTTCAAGCTCGAGAAGGCTTACAACAAGATTCGTAAATTCTCAAGCTTCTCTTAAGGGTCATCTGAGAGTATAGACTTTCAATGTTCATCTCACTTTCAAGGTTTGTTTGACCTTAGATTGACCTTAGGTTGGGCTTTATTGTAGGTCATTCTGGATACATAATTCGTATGTTTTCATTATGCTTGTACGGGCTATTCTAAAACCAGTCCTAAGGACTTCAAGACCAGTCCTAGCTCTGCTATGACCAGTCTTAAGTTTTTCAGGACCAGTATTAGATTGTTAAAGATTTTCAGATTTTTCTGGTTGTCCTACGACTAGTCCTGAACATCCTTCGACCAATCCTGTCAACTGTACGACTCGTCCTTCGACCGGTCTTAGCCCTACGACTCAAACTCTAGCAACTAATCTGAGGGTCCTACAACCAGTCGTAGGTGACCCACAACCAGTCGTAGGTGGCCCATGACCGGTCGTAGGCTTTTCAGGTCCAGTTGTGGAACAACTAATCCTTATCCCACGAAAATCTTTAAAAATCTGTTGAAGCTACGACCAGTCGTAGATGGGATTTTTCAGGCTATAAATAGAGCATGAATTTTAGAGTTTTTCAATTCAATTTCAATTCAATTTAAGCAATTTTAAGGCCATACTCTGAGATAAGTTTGTGTTTATTTTTAAGCTACTTTGTGCTCATTTAATATTCCTTTTGCTAGCTTGTTTTGTATTTGATTTTGATCTACATTCCAATCTTATTAGAAAAGAGGAATTTTTGATATTCTTTCTTCTTGGATTCAAAATCAAATAGAACTAGCCCTGTTGATTTAAAATCAATTAGATTTTGAACCATTCATAAAGTGAGTATTGGACTTTGAATGTTGAATCGAACTTCTACTCCGATTGGTTCTACCGGGCTACTTCAAAAGGAGATTCAGGTCATTTACATTTGTGTAATTTACATTCTTTGGTTTTGTTTGAGATTTGACAGAAAAATTTCATTGTTTTGGTTATCTGAGGAGAGCCAGAAAACTCGAATTGTGTCGGTTTTTGGATTGTGTAAGCCCGAGATAAAAAGACACAATTGTGAAGGTTTTAGGTAAACCTGTGAAACCTATTTTGATAGTGCATGCTAATATCCCCTATGTGAGGATATTAGGAGTGGAGTAGCATTCTGTGTGGTTGTTGGATAACAGTTGGTGTACACACAAGCGAACCACTATATATCTTTGTGTTATGGATATGCTTTATTCTTTCATTCCTTTATTCATTCAGTTTTGTGGATTGTATCTGTGGTTGAATGCTGTAATTATTTTATTTCAAGTCAGTGTAGGGAATGTTGTAATAACTTAGGTTTAATTTCTTGCAAGTTATTTCCTTGCTTTATTATTCCGTTGTTATAAGTTTTATTTGGCATAGCCCTATTCACCCCCCCTCTACGGCATATAGCTAGGCCCTTTCAGCTTGAGCTAGCTGAGCTCGTCAAGTAACCCGATCTGTCCAATATATGTTCACCATGTTTGGATGTCATTGCTTGAACCTAAGGTACTAAACTTACCGGTGCAACTCCATTAACCTTGGTACCTTGATCCGCTAAGACTCATGAGCCGGGCATGGTGGTATGGGACACCGTGGTCGAGCTGTCGGCCTACGCTGGGGCCACGAGCCTCCCCATAGTGACCAGTGAGTAACCCAAACTCGTGAACCGAATATGGTGGTATGGGATATTATATTCAAGCTGTCGGCCTACACTGATAAGGTGATGGGGGAGTGGTGCAACGAGTGCATGTAACAGCCCTAATAACCCTTTGTAGTGACATCGAGCATACTATGAATCTGTGGTGAGGGGACGAGCCTTCCCGTAGTAAATAGAGTATAAACTAGGCCTGTATTGATAAGGTGATGGGGGAGCGGTGCAACGAGTGCGTGAACATCCCTGACAGCCCTTTACAGCGACCTAGAACCGCATCATCGTATGAGATTATCTAGGACTGACAACCCTAGAATGGATCCTTGTTTAGGAATGATATAAGGGAGGTACCTTAGTTTCTCAATACTTCTATATGAAAAGGATTAATAACAACTCGGTAATCATGTCCATATCGCACTGCATGTGCCTGGAAGATGTGGAGCACTGAGGGATGAAAGCATGCCGCGAACGTAAGATGGTGTCGCATGAGGGAGTATGTTGGCGAGGGCATGCATCATTATTGCATCTCATCCTTACATTAATTATAGTATTTAGGAGTGTTTGATTGTAATGCTTTATCATTACTGCTTGACTGAATTGATAACATGTTAACCTATGCTTTATTATTCCACTGAGTTAGCTACTCACTCCCACATTACGGGATAGTGTTCTGGACACCCACCAGACCCTGTCTTAATGTAGGTATTGGAGAGGCGCAGAGGTTGTGCCTGACTATTACGATGATCAAGACGAGTTCTCATATATGCAGGTCTCTGATGGTTTCGCCTAGGCCATTCAGATTGACGGGGCTTTAGGATTCACCATGTTAGTGGAACTATTCTTTTGACATTTTGATTTTTATAATACGACATGTATAGGTAGCTCAGTGATGTATTCATACTCTGGAGACCGAACATGATCTTTGACTTCTATACATTATATTCACCTGACAGTCTTCCGTTTGCGTTTTATAAATTAATCTGGAATATGAATTACTGTTTTGGTGTAATCCCACTCATGATTAATGCACTAACACAGACAACATTCAATCATAAGCATTTATGTTACATAAGTGATGTTTTGAAACTCGGGTGTTGAGTTGCTACTCGACCCCCGAGTTTTAGGGCATTACACAATGTGTGAGACCCACCATGTGTATGTGATTGTGTGCATGCCACTCGTTCATTATTATAGGATATGGGACGCCTTATATAGGCCCACTATAATGTATGTGATTATAATCATGTTTATTATACTTCATGATACATGCCCATACGCATTATTCGTATGCTATTTATGAAGAGTGATTGAGCGTAGCATGTGTTGTTGGGCTAATTGTTTATGGAACTCCCTGAGAGACAGTTACCCCAAATGATTGTGCGGTATGCGCAGGTTTGATGCATGACTGGATGGTATGGCCGATGCGTCTCGCATTTTGTGACATGATCATTTGGCACCCTTACAAAATTAGAGTTACGACCTCCACATGCATATCATGGATGACTAGATGGGACACCAAAAATTTTTAGTTTGAGCATTTGGCACTTTGAATATCCATGGGTAAAAGTTCCTAAACTCCTGTGGCGTGGGGATGCTCCAACGTCTAGACTGAGTAGAAGACATGAGCGCGAGTGCCAAATACCAGGAGGCCATACTTCTTACTATGTCATAGTTAGTTGGGAGGGGGTGTGGCCTTACCCACCTGAGGGAGTAGGCAATGTTAGGCTAAGTCTGACTAGCTTGAGAAATGGGTCCACTATCGACGAGTCGGGTCGATATTGCTAAGCGGATGGTGATGTCTCTTTCACTTACCCAGTTGCGCACTTGATAGGGTTGCAGGTGACGTAGAGTGTACTAGACCCCATTGATGATCCCAGAGAAGTACGGTACTGATGTGTGGACTTATTGAGCAGGAGTTACATACTCAGTATTTTACTCATTCATTCATTCATTCACTATCCACTTAGGTTGGTGGTGCGTAACAAATTATTATGTGTACCTTCGCAATGGTCAGAATTTCGGTTGAGGCGTGCGACCAACCTGAGATCAGGAGTTTATGACATTGAGTTTGGATAACTAAATTTAGGTATAGGACTGGTTTGGATAGAAGTCCTTTGTGATGGACCTCATAGCTTGCGATATTACATATTATCATCTTAACTTCACACTCCAGCTTAGTCATTTCATTCGCACCGCATTTGCAGCATATGACATTTTGGGTTACTATATTTTTGTATTTATATGGCCTAAATGAGGTTGACGGTATTCATGGACTCATTAGGATTTGCATATTGCATTGCATCCTCGGTATCTAATATTTGGCTTACTATGTCTCCACCTTGCATAGCTAATCTACATTGCTTCCTCAGTATATGATATTGGCTTATTATGTTTTTGCATCGCATAGCCTGGATAAGGCCGATGATATTTATGGACTCACCAGCATGTTTTCACATTACTCTGATATTGCACACTTAGCACTTACCCTGAGCAGACACTTTCACCACGCTCTAACCTTTCTATAAGCTTATGCATGATAGATGCATGCAGGTGGCATTTAGTCACAACAGTGTTAAGCTTGGAGCATGCGGCTGTCTTCTGGAGCTTTGATTTTTGATATATGTATTGTCATTTTAGCACTGCATTCAACTGTTTATATTAGTGGATATGTGATGATGATGTTGCCTTTGTGATTTGGGTAAATTTGTGGTTATGCTTCTTATGAGATAAATGTACATTGAAAAATCCTCCTTATATGATCTCAGGATCAGAATTTAGCGTATGGGCATCGAGAGCCGAGAACGGGGTACTACGGAGGCTGTCGACACTAGATTCAGTGATCAGAAATTTTGTGAGCCCATTTTCTGAGTTTGGGGCATGACAATAACGCATCCCTGTACTTGGGGTTGTGAACATTGCGTGCGCTACAACACAAGGTGTGGAGGCGGAGGTCCATCCCATAGGTGGGGGATCAACCCGATGACTGGATGAGTCGAGGGCCAACCTCGCACCTGAAAATAAATCGGGGGGCTAGTCCAATGACATGGATGAGTTGGAGGCCCACCCTATAAGTGTTGTGGGGGGAGAGGTTTATACTACCCTTACTATGGTCGTTGAGGATGTACCATCGTTTATGACACTCCTAACTTCCTTGCGAGGTAGTATGACCGTTAAGGAGAGGCCTAAACGTGGCATACATCCTTCAAGATTTTTTTTAAAAAAAATGGACAAGGATATCCGTCTTCGTAGATCAAAAATAAAAATATATATGTTACATACACTCTTATGTTGATAATCTCAGGAAGGACAATGACTAGTGATGGCCCCACAGAAGGGACAGTTGCCATCGAAGAGTGGTTCCACCCTCTAAAAAAAACTAAAAAAGTAGTTGTTCACAACCTCAGGTGTAGGGTAGCGATGTAGTAATAACTCAACAAGACTGAAGTCGAATCCACAGGGACTAAACTTATACGTATTCTGAAAATAACTAGAACTATAACTAGAAGAAGATCTAAATCTGAATTTTGAAATAATTAAAAGTGAGTGTGAATAATGTTGATTAAGACTTATGAATTTAAAGGTGGGAGCTAGGGTGCCAAGGATCCTCTTGTAGCTATCAAGATGTTATTTTAATTGATTCAAGGAGCACAATTGGAATTAGAGTCATATCCTATCTAATTGGAATATAAAGCAATTTAAATTAAATCTGAACTTATCATTGACCTAATTCTCAATAGGGGAGAATTGTGATGATTGGAAGGGATTCCATCACCCTACCATGCTTAGGAGATGATGGTGAACAATAGGATTTACCAATCTCACAACCTCAAATAGGAAAAGAAGATATTCAAAGCTATCATAATATCTATTATAATTTGAGTCACAATAAATCATAGAAAACTGAAAATATTCCTCTAATATCAAACTAAAATTCAATGAAGCTTAACATAAATAAGAATCAAAGCAAGATAAATATCCCAACACGCTATAAGCTTCACCTCTTAGTATCAGCTAAGAAGTTTAGTTAACCATACACATGAATGAACCAAAAACTCTTAAATAAAATATGAAAATAAACTAAGAAAGAGGAAGAAAAACTCTTAGGAGGCTTCTCCACCCTTTGGCTCCACTCCTTAAACCCTAAAAGATGGTTTGTGACTTCCTAGCCACTCCTATTTATAGTTGTGAAACATAATCTTTCGCACCACTTTGGAAATTCCACAAACTGACTTTGAAATCGCCTCAAATCTACGTAGCCGCGTTACTCTTTGGTCGGACCAAAGTCAAGTTCGAATCATGATAGGATTCTGTTTCAGCAGTTAACTTGATTTCGGTCGGATCAAGCTTAGGTTCGGTCGGACTAAACTTAAGTGTTTGTCAGATCGAATTAATTCTCAGTTGAACCGAATTAACTCCAAAATTCATTGTTCTTCATTGGAGCTTTTTAAGCACTTTCAGTCACACTGAATCCTTCCTTTGGTCGAATTAGATCAGACCGAATTATCTCTGAATTTCATCGTTACTTCCTGGACTATTTTGTGTGATTTCGGTTGGACCAAAGTTGGCTTCGATCGGACCGAACCTATCTATTTTCTGCTGCTAATTTAGAAATTTTTCGAGCCCTCTCTTCATCCTTTGTACTTGGTTTACTTGAATTTTTGGCATATGAATTCTTTATTCTTGGTTTTCTAAGATCCATCCTTTGCCTTGGTAATTCTTGAGCTTTAAATCCATGCTTTTATCATTCTTTTCAATCCAAGTTCAGATTCTCCTTGCAAATACAAACATGTATAAAATATACCATTAAGGATTATCATGTCCATAAAACTAAGAGGTCAATAGGGAAAAATATACAATATTTGACACTCAACAGTAGCAGGAAAGAGTTTTAGTTCCCACAATGGATAAAATGTCATTGGAAACATGCCCAAAATAATCGACGAAGTGGGTTCCACGAAAGTAGGAGCAACTATCCAATGATTTCTGTGGTGGTGGTCCCCTCTCTCTCTAAAAGAAAAATGTTTCAGAAAGTTTCAAATGAAGTCCAAGGTTAGGTTATGGCCCCTTTATTGATTTTTAGATAGCTTTTTTGTGGGGCCAACCGTGAGTTCCTACCAAAATCCAATATGACCATTTGAATATGGATTAAATTTCAGGGAATGACCCTAAGATTTAGGGAAGAAGACATCAAGAGTGGACCACACCAAATAAAAAAACTCATAATGAATGACCACCATTATCTTCATTTGGGGCCATAAAGGGCTCAGGCACCTTATAAGGTTCCATAATGCCTTAAATAAAATAAACGGACCAATCTTAAATTGTGTGGGTCCAATCCTCACTTTGTTGGACTCACTCTCCTATTTGAAAAAGAAGAGTTTTAGTTTCCAAGGCGCTCACTCAACTGCCAACTCTTCGGGACATTTTGGTCCAAAAAAGCTAGCACACAAGACTGAACTGACCCAAGGGTTTTTATTTTTATTTTTTTATTTTTTATTTTTCAGAAGAAGAAGAGTTAGGAAGTTGAAGTTAAAACCTTGCAATAATAAAACCTTATGACGTTGTAATCTAAAAAGGAAAAAAGGAAGAAGTCATAATGATAAAGGGAGTGCTCAAAAAATAAGTCTTCTAAAACTCAGGTGGGACATGCCTTGAGAATTTTTAGATGTTTTTGTATAATTTTAAATTCATCGAAGCATTGAAATAGCATGATTCCCGAAACACGTCAAGAAATGTAACTGATGGCTAGGATGGGTTTCATTCAAGGTGAATCATTTCCCACACATGGGAGAAAGTTACCCTGCCTAGGCGATCATGACCTAAATTCACATTGAGCAGATGGCAGTGACCATCTGCTGTCTGCTGGGTGTTTCCTTCAGACACGGTTTGACTAATGACCCAGTATTCAAACTCTGTGGACCCTCCATGAAGTATATGTTTTATTGAAGTAGTGCATCCATTTTAAAAGTTCATTTTAAAATATAAGCCCAAAAATGAGGCAGATTTAACTCTCACGTGTACAACGCTACATGAAATGGTGGGGGTTGAATGTTTATAGTCGAGAAGTCACTGAAAGCTGGAGAGGCTTTAGATCAAGAGGTATTTGTGATTTCCCTAAGTCTAGGTTCCGTGATCTTATCAACATGTTGAATGCCCATTAAAATTACAGTAGGCCTCAGGAGGTTTTTAGTGGTGGATGCTCAACTGACAGTGTTTTCCTGTGTGTAGTCCACGTGTGATTTGGATCTGCCTCTTTTTGGGCTCGTACCCTAAAATAAGTTGGAAATTTTGGATGGACGGTGTGGGCTGAAATTACGGTGAAGACCGCTTGAGTCGAAGTACGAATATGCCAATATGTCCTAGAGGTGGGGTGAATAGGACTTTTTAAAGTTTTATGATATATTTAAGATCCTATTTCACTAATCCTATCAGATATGCAATTATCAGGATTACTCAAATGTAACTCCACTGGCTTCCAAGCCTAGTAGAGAATCCAATCACAAACTTCTTGAAAAATAAATACGTTGTATATAAGTTGTGATGGATATAACTGTGTGTGTATATGAGGTGTGATCTTAGATTATCAGATATAAGAGTATGCAAGAAATATTACACAATGAAAAATAATAACAATCACAAACACAGTCATTTTTATAGTGGTTCGACTACTTGTCTACTCCACTCCTGGCTGTCATACTCATCCCTTGAGAGTACCGGATTTCACTAATGAGGTTTTCCAGGGTTCACCTCAAACCTAAGGTTTTAAATCAGATTCACCTTCAACCTTTACACGAAGGTTTCTACTTGGTTCACCTCTAACCCTGGAGTTTTGCTGGTGCACTCCTAACTAGATGTTTATGCCCACATAGAGCAAAGTTCCACACAACGCATCCACAGCGTACACTCCCGCTGGAGGCCTATTTTGAGGACTTCAAAGGGTGAGCAACACTTAAGACCCAATCCTAGAAAGGAATTATCACAAGTTTTCTCTAAACTCTAGATACTTACAGATAAGTTGATGAGTCCCATTCAGCGTAATGTCGAAGATCTCCTCCTTGTTGTTGAAGAGTCTTCAGCTCCCTTGATCCGCAACACAAAAGATGTATTAGTACTAAAATTTGGGTCAGGTCAAGGTTAGGACAAAATCCACTCTCTTAGAATTTTCCTATAAGGAAGATAGAGTGATTCCCGTCATTAATTCATTCAAAGCATCCCAGATTAATGATATGCTATTAAGATAGTTACTGGAGGATCCTTGAATGCGAAAGTTCATTTCCCAATCCACTCTATTGAATATCAATGGTAAGAATGGATTGGAAGATGAACTCCCGTGAGAGAAAGGGCTTTGGTTATATGATCTGAGGGTAAGACACACAAAAGCACTCTCTTCTTTCTCTACCAGCAATATGACCAAGGCTCTCTTTAAATAGGCAAAAGGTTTCAACGGATATAAAACGGTCAAATTTATGACTGAGTTCGATGTCATCGAGCATGGTCGATATCATCGAGTGAATACTCTCGATGCGATTGGCAGTCCGCTCGATAACATAAACTACAAAGTCATACGCTTTTGAAACCTATTGCTAGCTGATCGATGAGATCGATACTTGTGTCGATGTCATCAAATTTTGAACTCCGATTCCATCGATACTTAGATCGATATATCGACACTTGAAGAATGAGAGAGACTAGGCAAAATATTTCAAGATATAGGATATGATCGAGGTTCAACCGATGTCATCAGAATTTGAATGTCGATGATATCGAGACCGTGTCGATAGGATCGATAAATCATATAGATTTACCTATAAGCACGCTGGACAGTTTGTGTCCAGACTCAATCCATTTGACCAGGACTCAATAGTATCAACAAAGGATTATCAATTTCCTCGAGTGGCCCCCAATCAACTTTTAGAACATCCTGAAATATTTGCTGGAGGAAACACGTGCCCACTGTCGATATAATCGAATGACTTCCGAGATAACTGATATTTAAGATTGAATAGGAACAGTCATCGATATATCGAAGCTTATATTAGTTTTCTTTAGAAAAATAAGGGCACCGAAAAACTGCCTGTGGATATTATCGATCTACTTTCGATGGGCTCGATATTCGAATATTGATGATATCGATTGAAACTTCGATATATCGATAAATCGTCCAGATGAATGGGCGGTTGTTGGACGCTTTTTGTCCTCACTCGATTGTATCGATTGAGATGCCGAAAACATCGACAGAACAGGTCGATCATATCAAAAGAGGTATCGATATAATCGACAGGGTAAGAAAATTTGAAGATTTTCCTGTTTGATAAAAAGTTTTCTTATTATAAAACTCTAAGATGTTCTACTTAGTTTTAAGAGTTTTAATCACCTGGTGTTTTGGGACATGGGATGTAAGGCTATAATTTACCTAAGGCGAGCTTCCACACACCCAGTTGAGGCAGACATTTGAATTCATTTTCTTGTTGGGCGTTGTAGTCTGACTGACTCAACTTACACTGTAATTGACAAACAAGAGCACTAGTAGGTGCACTTACAATCTCCCCCTTTGTCAATTACGTGACAAAATACCCAAAAAACCTAAGGAAGATATCTAGACATATACATCCTAAATTGTGTGTACATGTGATTACACAATTTTACAAATTCTAACACATTCATGTACACAACCAGAATTTGCTCCCCCTTACTGTAAAAACTCCTTTCTTGGTGCAGCTGCTCCCCCTTACACCTACAACATATAAGAGCACAAATATCCAATTTTCCACATGGGGTATTTGTAACTTTTCTCCCCCTTTTTTGTCAGTCATTGACAAAGATAAAGCAGTAGATATTTGCTGAAGTTGAGAGGGAGAACCAGCAGATATATATGTATAGAGAGGAAATCATGTTAAAACATACATCATCATCAGAAGATATGAATGCATATTAAATAAAGAATTGAAACAATCAGATAAGATAATCATAAAAAAAAAAAATGCATTCCATATCAAATAGTAGATGAACCAGGGGATCTCATATATCATGATGGCAAACAAAATATAAGTATATGCAGCCATATTCAGTCAGTATCCAAAATATACTGCCACAGACAGCAATACATAATCCATTATCCAAAGAGAAAAAAACCCATTTGAGGGTCGTCAAGTATTGTAACCAATATTTCATCCCATCACACCAAAAAAAAAATAAAAAAAATTGAACCTGTACAAAAAAAAGGGAGCTGTCACATGCACTCAAGGAAGCGTAGAACATTCAAAAAGATATCATAGTTCATATACTGAGTTAAAGAGTGAGTGTGTGTGATAGCTTTTAGAAATCAGTGTTAGGGAGCATAATGAGAAGGAGTTGTGTCATCTCGACGACAGGTCATCAGATCGACCAACTGTTGCACAGACTGTTGTACCTTGTGGACAACATGCTCAAAGACTGTAAGTCGCTCTTGCACTGATTGAATGTCCCGCTGAATTGCTCCGATCCTGTCCGGCTTGTATCGTTTAGTATGCCCAGGGATTGATATAGATGGGACTGGATCAACTCTAGCAGATTCACCACCTTCCATCTCAATTTCCTCAGCCTAAGGGACACTAGTACCTTCGCCTCCTTCTTCTTGAATTCCTCCTTCCTTGTACTCCTGATAAATCAGATCCATCTTACTAATGTTTTTAAAATTAAAAACATGAAGTGGAAGTACAGGATCATTTGTAGAAGGAAAGTCAATGCTTTGACAGATTCTGCTAATAATCCAGGGATATGGTAGATGCAGATCTCTAGATGTATGTATGGCATTGACAAAACGATTGACAATCAGTGTTGAAAGGCAAATCTTTGTCCCAGTTGCAACGAAGTATATTATCATGATCATGAGACTTGTGAGATCTGATCGATTTGTACTTCTTGGGTACAAATTTGTAGTGAAGATCCCATGCATGACTCGAAACCGGGGCTCCATGTACCTAGATTTTAAGGCATTCCCTTGATGTCATGGAATATCTCTGTTGTGACATAGGTATTTGGTTATCATTGATCGGACATCTAGAAGATCGAGATCCCAATTTAGAAGGCCTTCTGGAGTCAATTGTAGATTGAGAATGTGAGCCACAGTGGTGGGAGTGATAAATGCATCATCACCATCCAGGGATACCATGAATGAAGGAGGATCAGATACTGGAGAATGACACGCTGCAAGAAAGTTACGCGTTTGTACGAGTTGACAAGGCCCTCCGAAATCTAGGATAGACAGTCATCCGATTTCAGCAAATATAGGTTCCAAATTGTATGGTGTCAAACAACCCTTGTCGATTTTTCTCTCATGGATCAGCTTCCTACCGGTGTATTTTGCAGGACATTGGCTAGCCAGAGGAGGTGGTGCTGGTTGAGTAGGTGCAAGAACTTTGGTTTGGGAGCCACCATGTGAGGTCTGTAGTGATTTTTTTCGTGTGGGAGTCCCACTGTCCGGGATCCTCGCTCTTCCCCTTGAGGTAATGATTTTTTGTCGAGTAGTTCTTGAAGACTACCCCGGACTGGATGCTACACCTTTGTCTTTTCCCATGTGGACCAATAAGCTTTTTGAAATTTTAGGAAAAATGACAAAACTCCCGTCAAACCAAGAATATCCAAAAGATGACGTTTTTAGAGGAATATTACCTAATTTTTGAAAGGATTTGGGTAGTTGAAAGGGCCTAGCTATATGCCCTAGAGGGGGGGGGGGGGTGAATAGGGAAATGCCAAATAAAACTAATAATAGCGGAATAATAAAAGAAATAAAGTATAATGCTGAATTTAAAGTAATCTCAATAGCCTAAAATAAAGAGAATGATACTATATCAGTTCTAAGGACAACCTTACACCAAAAACCAAAGGTTTAAGGTAGGACAACCTTATTTCTAGAACGTCCTTGTATCACAAACCAATGAGGAATGAAAAGGGAAAGTAATCAAAATAACTTACAGAAATAAATCCTAAATTATTATAACATTCATCTATACTTGCTTGAAATAAAATGATTACAACATTCATCCACAAACCACAAAATTGAATGAATAAAAGAATGAAAGAATAAGGCATATCCACAACACAATGATATATAGTGGTTCGCCTGTATATACACCAACTGTTATCCAACAGCCACACAGAATGCTACTCTACTCCTAATATCCTCACACAGGGGATATTAGCATGCACTATCAAAATAGGTTTCACAGGTTCACCTAAAACCTTCACAATTGTGTCTTTGATCTCGGGCTTACACAATCAAAAAACCCCCACAATATGAGTTTTTTGGCTCTCCTCAGATAACCAATACAATGATATTTTTCTCGCAAATCTCAAACAAAACCAAAGAAAGCAAATTACAAAAATATAAAATACCTGAATCACCTTTTGAAGTAGCCGGGTAGAACCAATCGGAGTAGAAGTTCGATTCAACGTTCAAAGTCCAATACTCACTTTAAGAATGGTTCTATGTCTAATTAATTTTAATTCAAAAGGGCTAGTTCTATTTGATTTTGAATCCAAGAAGAAGGAATATCAGAAATTCTCCTTTTCTAATGAGATTGGAATGTAGATCAAAATCAAATAAAAAAACAAGCTAGCAAAAGGAATATTAAATAAGCACAAAGTAGCTTAAAACAAACACAAACTTATCTCAGAGTATACCCTAAAGAATGCTTGAATAGAGTTGAATTGAATTGCTAAAACTCTGAAGTTCGTGCTCTATTTAAAGCCTGAAAAATCCCGTCTACGACTGATCTTAAGATCCTAGGACTGGTCGTAGCTTCAAAGATTTTCAAAGATTTTCGCGGGATAAGGATTTGTTGTTCCGCGACCGGTCTTGGGTAGCCTACGACCGGTCATGGGCCACCTACGACTGGTCGTGGGTCACCTACGACCGGTCGTAAGACCCCCAATTTAATTGCTGGAGTTTGAGTCGTAGGGCTAAGACTGGTCGAAGGACGAGTCGTAGAACTCACAGGACTGGTCGTAGGATGTCCAAGACTGGTCGTAGGATAACCAGAAAGATTCGAAAATCTTCAACAACCTAGGACTGGTCCTGAAAAACTTAAGACTGGTCGTAGCAGAGTTAGGACTGGTCTTGAAGTCCCTATGACTGGTCTTAGAACAGCCCAAACAAGCATATTAAAATATATGAATTATGTATCCAGAATGACTTACAGTAAAGCTCATCCTAAGGTCAATCTAAGGTCAAACAAACCTTAAAAGTGAGATGGACATTGAAAGTCTGTACACTCAGATGACCCTTAAGAGAAGCTTAGGCCTTCTCGAACTTGATCTTAACTTGAACAAAGTCTTCTTGAGCTTGATCTTGACTTGAACAAAGTCTTCTACTATACTTGAGCATACTTGAAAACTTCTATTCTTAAATTCTTCATCCATGGCTTGAAACGTTCTTCATTTAAGTTCTTGTCTTGCAATGCGATGTTTTGATTGCAATAAATAGTCTCAAACATGAAACACAAGATATACAAGACATAAATATAGGTTTTGGCACGACAAAATTTAACAACCAAAGGGATATGAAATCATAGCACTTACAGTAGTCCGACGTGGCTCCTAATGATTGGTCGAGAGGATCGAGCAGAGAGGAGGACCAAGAAACCCTTAAAAATAAAACCTTTTTTTCTCTTCGCCCTGCTGACTTTTATCGGGCGCCATCTATCGATCATATCGACCAATGTCTCAATGATATCGAGAAGTTGCCAATTGATTCTATCGAGTCTGTCCATGATGTCATCCATGGTCATACAGCTTTTCATATTCTGAAGAGCTATCGATTGTATCGACCCTCGGTCAATAAGATCGAAAAGGATCGACACTAATATCAAAAGTAGGTGCTTTTAAGGATTTTCACACTTTTGACTCACTATTAAGTATATCATGTTTTGATCAGAATATATCACAGAATTTTGTACAGGTCCTGTACAATTATAAACATGAAAATGTTTATATACAAAAAGTTTGAGGTCTCCAACCTCAGATGTAATATTTTAGACTTAGAAAAATTGCATCATTTCAACAGATATCCAGATCTAGATGCATAACCTGGACTTGTTCCATTTTCTGCTTGATATTTCAGGGTACTTGAAAGTTAATCATCAGACAGTTCAGTTTTTCTTTTACTACCCATTGTGAGACAGATTCTTCATTCTGTCCTTTTCTTTAGGTGGTGATGGATGGGTATTTCTCCTAGATGGACTTTTAACATTATGAGTTTCTCTGATTGATTTGAATTTTCCAATGTGATTTCGATCAAAGTTATATAGAGTCCGTCTAGGTACTAAACATTCAAATTTAAAATGACCAACATCACCATATAAATGACAAACTGGAGAAATTCCCATATTGCTACCTGTGGCAGCCAGTTTTGTTGGGGCTTTATTTCCAGTTTTCTTGTTACTTTTCTCATATCCTAGTCCACTTTTGTCTCTTTCTAGTCTTCTCATCCCTAACAATTTTTCTAGCTTCTCACCATTTTGGGAAAATTTGTTGTTAATTTCAAAAACTTTCTTAGATTTTTTTAAGTCAATGTTGAGTGAGTGATTCTCATTCTTGAGTTGCGCATTATCATCTCTTAATAATTCATCCTGGTTCACAAGTTTTGACACTTCTGTTTTTAGGAATATATTTTCTCTTTCTAACTTGTCATTTTCTGAATGATATTGTTGCAAATCATTGACTAATTGTGTGTTAATTTCCAAGGTTCTTTCCAAGTCTTTTTGCAACAGTTCCTTTTTATTTTCAAACATACCGAGTTTTTTAAGAATGTGGATGCTATGAATATACAGTTGATTATAAGCATCTTGTAGTTTATCCTTTTCAATTTCTTCTTCTTCAATTTCCTCATTATCAGATGGAAATGATTTAGTGGCTTGTTGTTCTTTTTCAGATTCGGTTGGAATGATCGAAGCAGTGGAGACCATAAGTATTTTCAAGGATTTCTGATCTCCATCACTTTCTAAGTCACTATTTTCTGAGTTTGACTCTTCTGTATCATCCCATTTGGCGGTCATTGCCTTGTCCTTTGTTTTCTTGTTTGGACATTCAGTTGAAAGGTGTCCATACTCATTACAGGCATAACACTATGGTTCTTTGGTTCTTTTTTCAAATTTGCCTATAGAAGGTTTGCTATCCACCTTTCTTCCTCTAGAGGGGCGGCCGCGATTCCTTTGAAAGAACCTTCTGAATCTTTGTGCCAGTAGAGCCACTTCCTCATCTTCATCTTCTTTTTCAATCTTACTGTCCTCATGTTTTTTATTTTTTTGGAGGTTTTTTAACAGTGTTTTTGGATTTTTGGGGTCGTGTGAAGTGTAGTTCAAAAGTTTGTAGGGAACCTACTAGTTCTCCTACTTTCATCTCATCAATTTTTCTACACTCCTCAATTGTTGTTACTTTGGGATTAAACCGTTCCGGTAAAAGGACCTTAGTATTTTCCTACACATTTCGGTACCGGAACCTTTTCTCCCAATCCACCCATGGAGTTACAAATAATATTCAATTTGGTGAAAAACTCCATAAATGTCTCATGCTCTTCCATCCTGAGATTTTTGAACTATAAAGTCAGAAGTTGTAGTTTAGATCTCTTCATAGTGCTTGTGTCTTCATGGATTGTTTCCAATAAGTCTCATGCTTCTTTAGATGTCCCACAATGCTTATCTGATTGAAAATATCTTGGGACACGGCACATTATATGACGTTCATTGGTTTTGCTTCAGCAGTTCGCTGTTCTTTGTCAACCGCCATCCACTTTTCTTTGCGTTTGGGCTTGGTGATCGTGGTTTCATCTTCAAGTACAATTTTTTCAGATAGTACCACATATCCCTTTTTAACTACATCCCAAATATCGTGATCCAAGGATCTCAGGAAGTAGTGCATTCTAGCCTTCCAGCATGCATAATTTGAACCATCAAATATTAGAGGTCTAGTGACAGATGAGCCCTCTCCTTTGGCCATATTCCTTAACTTCAGTCAAGATCACTCTTTAGGCGGTGAAGCCCTTAAAGAGAGACCCGCTCTGATACCAATTGAAATTGCGGTTAAGACCACTTGAGTCGAAGTAGGAATATGCCAATATGTCCTTGGGGGGGGGGGGGGGAGGGTGAATAGGACTTTTTAAAGTTTATCATATATTCAAAATCCTATTTCACTAATCCTATCAGATATGCGATTATCAGGATTACTAAAATGTAACTCCACTGGCTTCCAAGCCTAGTAGAGGATCCAATCACAAACTTCTTGAAAAATAAATACGTTGCATATAAGTTATGATGGATATGACTATGTGTGTATATGAGGTGTGATCTTAGATTATCAGATATAAGAGTATGTAAGAAATATCACACAATGAAAAATAATAACAATCACAAACACAGTCATTTTTATAGTGGTTCGACTACTTGTCTACTCCACTCCCGGCTGTCACACTCATCCCATGTGAGTACCGGATTTCACTAAGGAGGTTTCCCAAGGTTCACCTCAAACCTAAGGTTTTAAATCAGGTTCACCTTCAACCTTTATACGGAGGTTTCTATTCGGTTCACCTCTTACCCTGGAGATTTACTGGTACACTCCTAACCAGATGTTTATGCCCACACAGAGTAAGGGTCCACACAACGCACTAAGATGTTTATGCTATCCAAAGAGTAAGGGTCCACACAACGCATCCACAGTGTACACTCCTGCTGGAGGCCTACTTTGAGGACTTCAAAGGGTGAGCAATACTTAAGACCCAATCCTAGAAATGAATGATCACAAGTGTCCTCTGGACTCTAGATACTTATAGATAAGTTGATGAGTCTCATTCAGTGTAATGTCAAAGATCTCCTCCTTGTTGTTGAAGAGTCTTCGGCTCCCTTGATCCGCAACACAAAAGATGTACCGATACTAGGCTTTGGGTCGGGTTAAGGTAAGGATCGAAATCCACTCTCTTAGAATTTTCCTCTACGGAAGATAGAGTGATTCCCATCATTTATTCATTCAAGGCATCCCAGTTTAATGATATGCTATTAAGATAATTGCTGGAGGATCCTTAAATGCGGAAGTTCATTTTTCAATCCACTCTATTGAATATCAATGGTAAGAGTGGATTGGAAGATGAACTCCTGTGAGAGAAAGGGCTTTGGGTATATGATCTGAGGGTAAGACACAAAAGCACTCTCTTCTTTCTCTACTAGCAATATGACCAAGTCTCTCTTTAAATAGGAAAAAGGTTTCAATGGATATAAAATGGTCATATTTATGACTGAGTTCGATGTCATCGAGCATGGTCGATATCATCGAGCGTATACTCTCGATGGGATCGACTGTCTGCTCGATAACATAAACTACAAAGTCATACGCTATTGAAACCTATTGCTAACTGATCGATGGGATCGATACTTGTGTCGATGTCATCGAATTTTGAACTCCGATTTCATCGATACTTAGATCGATCTATCGACACTTGGAGAATGAGAGAGACTAGCCAAAATATTTCAGGATATAGGATATAATCGAGGGTCAACCGATGTCATCGGAATTTAAATGTCGATGATATCGAGACCATGCCGATAGGATCGATAAATCATATAGATTTATCTATAAGCACGCTAGACAATTTGTATCCAGACTCGATCCAATCGACCAGGACTCGATAGTATCGACAATGGAATATCGATTTCCTCAAGTGGCCCCCGATCAACTTTTAGAACATCCTGAAATATTGTTGGAGGAAACACGCGCTCACTGTCGATATAATCGAATGACTTCCGAGATTATCGATAATTAAATTTAGATTGAATGAGAACAATCATGGATATATCGAAGATTATAGTAGTTTTCTTTAGAAAAAAGGGGCGCCGAAAAACTGCCTGTTGATATTATCGATCCACTTTCGATGGGCTCGATATTCGAATATCGATGATATCGATTGAAACTTCGATATATCGATAAATCATCTAGATGAATGTGCGGTTTCTGAACGCTTTTTATCCTCACTCGATTGTATCGATTGAGATGCCGAGGACATCGACAGAACAGGTTGATCATATCGAAAGGGGTATCGATACAATCGACAAGGTAAGAAAACTTGAATATTTTTTTATTTGATAAAAAGTATTCTTATTATAAAACCCTAAGATGTTCTACTTAGTTTTAAGGGTTTTAATCACCTGATGTTTTGGAACATGGGATGTGAGGCTGTGATTTACCTAAGGTGAGCTTCCACACCCAATTGAGGTAAACACTTGAATTGATCTTCTTATTAGCCGCTGTAGTCCGACTGACTCAACTTACACCGTAATTGACAAACAAGAGCACTAGTAGGTGCACTTACATGGGCCCCACCAAAAAGCTGTGGTAGGGGCCACAGTGGTTTGACACCAGTTAGCTGGCTGGTGCTAGGGTCACTAGCCAAACCCCGTCCATTTTTAGCACTCAATTGATTGGCCCCAAATGGATGGTTGGGATGTTCCTAGATCAAGCGTGATTTTCAAGTCACAAAACTATCATTTTCTGTGGAGTCATTCACTGCCATTGGAAAAGATGACGAGTTACTATCATTTCTAAATGTAGTGGTGAGCTAACATGAGAGCCTTTTGCAGCAGCATGGTTGTTTGACTTTCATGTTCTTGCACATCGAAGTTCTTGTCATCGTCCCCTGGGCCTAGCAAAGGTCAAGAGTAAAGGAAAGCAACGAACGCCCCCGTAAACAAATGGCTCCTCATGAATTTAATATTTGATGACATCATTTTGGTCCACACCAGGGGTACCGTAGAAACTTCAAGCTATGGTACTTGCTCCGGACAAGGAACCGGATTGGCTGACGTACCACACACCAGTTAGATCCCTAGTGCATTGACGTCGGCAAGTAATGTGAGTCTAATCACGAGGTATGTGTTATGTCCAAACCGTCTATTCTTTTACGCAATAGTATTAAGGTTTGAGACCAAAAATAAGATGGGCCTACCTACCAGGTGAAACACACTGAAAAAAGTTACGAGGGATTGAACGTCTACCATTGAAACCCTTTTATGGGTCACGAAAGTTTTGGATCAATATGAAATTTATTTTTCTTCTTCATCTAGTCCTTTGTGACCTAATGAATAGATTGGATGGAAAATAAACATTATAGTGGGCCCTAGGAATTTTTTAACGGTGAAAATCATTATGCCCACTACTATTTGTGGTGTGGTCCATTTGATCTTTGGATATGATTCATTTTTTTGAATAATGCTCTAAAATGATCTCAAAAAATGGATGAACGGTGCGGATATAATAAATACATCACAATGGGGCCATGTAATTTTGATCTCTTTTGATCCATTCGTACAACCTAGAGCTTGAGGAGAGCGCTCGTCCGTCTTTGCACGAGGCATACCTACACCAGCTATACAGGTGGTGTGTGGTACACCAACCAATCCGCTTCCCAATCATACAGCCCTATGTCCCGAGGAAGCGTATTGGCTGGTGTACCACCACACACCGGCTGCATAGCTGTTGCATTGACGTTAGCAACTTTTGTGGGTCCCATCATGAGGTATGTGTTATATCTAAACTATCCATCCATTTGGCGATCTCCTCTTAAGGCTTGAGCCCAAAAATACGACAGATGTAAAGATTAAGTAGACCACACTTCAAAAAGCAGTGGGAGATTAAACGTCTATCATTGAAACCCTTTTGGGGATCACAAAAGTTTCGGATCAATATGATATTTGTTTATCCTCCTCATCCATGTATTTGTGACCTTATTAACAGATTGGATGAAAAATAAACTAGTGGGCCTTATAAAGTTTTTTACAATGAAAATCATTATCCTCACTGCTATTTTTGGCGTGGTCCGTTTGAACTTTGGATATGATTATTTATTTATTTATTTTTATTGCTCTAAAATGATTTTGAAAAATGGATGAACAGTGTGGATATAATAAATACATCATTGTGGGGTCCATGTAACTTTGATCACCTTTGAACCATTCGTACAACACGGCGCTCGAGGAGCTTCGGCGCTGGTCTTTATGGGACATGTATCTACACTAGCTATATACCTAGTGTGTGGTACACCAGCTAATCCTCTTCCATATAATTAGGTGTGGATTGGGTACAACCCCCACTAGGACCTAACCAGAGATGGATGGATTGTCAAGGCCTCAGTGCGACCATATGTGTTTTATCCAAGCCGTCCATCCATTTTAAAAGATCATTTTAAGGAGGGAGCCTAAAAAGGAAGAAGATTGAAGGATTGAATGGACCACACTACAAGAAGCAGTGGTGATAATAACCCCCACCGTTGAAACCTTCTTAGAGTACACCATAATGTTTATTTTCCATCCAATCTGTTCATAATGTCACCTAGCCCCGGATGAGGGGAAAACATAAATATCCATGTTGAAATCGGCCCCTTGAATCTGATAGAAAATAGGGGCCATCGATCAATCGATCGAGCGCATGTTTGATCAATCAAGAAAATCTCATATTTTCTAGTTTTGGACATGTTCGATCTATTAAATACAGGGACCCGATCGATATGGATAATTCCAATAAATCAAATTAATTATATGGATAATTTTGAGCATATTTGATTGATTGAACATTGCAAGGTTGATCGATTGAAGGATCAAGGTTTGATGGATAGCTTGTGTACCCTTTCTCTAAGCACATAGTTTGTTTCTAATTCTGAACATAACCTTATATAAATGGGTGTAATGATGGATTAGGGTTAAGAAACGAACATAAGAGGGTCTAAATGAGTTTTTTAAGATTTGGTAAAGGGATTTTGTCTCGGAAAATGAAGGGTTTCTAGATTTATAAGTCTCCCATCTCTTATAATTCTTCGTTTATATTGGATTGTTTTGTTGCTTGGTGTCGTGGTTTTTCACGCAAGGATTTTTTCACATAAATCGTTGTGTTTCTCTATGATTGTTTGTTCTTTTTGTTTCTCTATTACGTGTTTGAATCATTCTAAGGTTGCTTTTGTTCTTAAAGTGGTGGCTGCACACAACAAGTGATATTAGAGCATAGCTATTAAGTTGGATTTTTATATATAATTTGAGACATGATATCTAATGAATTCAATGTTAAATACAAGACAAAAATTTACATGAAATAATAACTTTGAATTATGGAGGTTGAAGATAAAAACTTCCTGATTCAGCAGTAACTGCAGCGGGCACTCCTTGGCAAAGCCAAATGTACTAAAACTATGAAGGATGATGATTTGGAAAGACTTAGATCTAAAGGTGATTAGCACAATTCAATTATGTTTGGCTGATGATGTCCTATACAATGTGACTGACAAGACGACTACAACAAGCTTATGGGTGAGGTTGGAAAGAATCTATATGACGAAATCACTCTCCAAGCACCTATATCTGAAAAGGCTACCCAAATATATGTGGGTAGCCTTTTTAAGAGAAAAATCAGATACTATTGACGAAGTCAGAAATTTTTTAAAACACATCCAAATTTAAAAAGAGATATATGTGGTCAAAATTAGAAGTGATCATGGTACTGAATTTAAAAATAGCAGCGTTGAGAAGTACTGCAATGATCATGGTATATCGCATGAATTATCTGCTCTAAAAACATCTCAAAAAAATATAATTGTTGAAAGAAAAAATAGAATTCTACAAGAAATAGTTAGTGTAATACTAAATAGCATGAATCTATCAAAAATTTTATGGGCTGAAGTTGTTAGTACTGCATGATCTATAATAAATCGTGTTTATATTTGAAAAGTTAAAAACAAAACAACTAATGAATTAAGGTTTAGTAAAAAACTCACAATTAAATATTTTTAAACTTTTGGAAGCAAATGTTTTATATTACGTGATCGAGAAATTTTGAAAAAATTTGAAACTAAGAGCGATGGGGGAATATTTTTTGGTTATGCTCTAAATAGCTGGGCATACCGTGTTCTTAACAAGAGAACTAAGTTGATTCAAGAATTTATAAATGTTGTGATAGATGATCGACAGATCACACATAGTCCTAAAAAGATGATGATGATGATGTCAATGTGATTAATATACTCGACTCTTCATCTAAGTCAGACAATACTGAGTTAAGGTTAGTCAAAACCATCCGACTAATCAAATACTTAGTAACCCTCGCACTGCCGTTCAGACAAGAAAACAACTAGAAAATACATGTAACCATTGTCTGCTTTACTTCTCAAATTGAACCGACTTATGCAAATAAAGCACTTGGTGATGAAAGTTGGATAATTTTCATGCAAGAAGAATTGAATCAATTTATTAGAAATGATGTATGGTACTTGGTTTCCATACCTACTGATAAACATGTGATTGGAACTGAATGGATTTTTAAGAATAAAACTGATGAAATGAGGAATATTATCAGAAATAAGGCACGACTGGTTGTAAAAGGGTACACTCAAATAAAAGGTATTGATTACGATGAAACATTTGCACCAGTTGCGCGCCTTGAATTTATAAGATTATTTATTTTAATTGCATGCCATAAAAATTTAAAATTTATCAAATGGATGTTAAAAGTGTATTTTTAAATGTTGATTTGAATAGGGAAGTATATGTTGAACAACAAAAGGGCTTTGAGGATCCCAAACTTCCAAATCATGTCTATCGTCATAAAAAGGCTCTTTACAGTTTGAAACAAGCTCCTAGAGCATGGTATGAAAAATTGACTAAATTTTTACTTTGTCATAAATTTATCATGGGTAGTGTTGATAAAACCTTATTCATCAAGAAATATAATGATCATATTCTAATAGTTCAGATCTATGTTAACGATATTATGTATGGATCTACATGTGCTAACTTATTTATTGAGTTTGCAAATCTAATGAAATCCAAGTTTGAAATGAGTATGGTTGGCGAACTAAATTATTTTCTTCACTTACAAGTAAAAAAACTTGAGATGGAATGTTCATCTCACAGATCAAATATTCATTGAACCTTGTAAAAAGGTTTGGTTTTGAGAATGGTAAAAATTTTGATACTCCAATGAGTACAACACTTAAACTCTCAAAAGATGAATCAGGTAAAAGTGTAGATTCTCATCCATAGTAAAGCATGATTGGTGTTCTTTTATACTTAACTGTCAGTAGACCTGAAATTGCTTTTAGTGTTGGAATATGTGCTATATATCAATCTAATCTTAAAGAATCACATTTAACTGTTGTTAAACGGATTATCAGATATGCTGCAAGTTCTGCGAACTTAGGACTATGGTATCCGCATGATTCATTTGTATAAATTGTTGGATATACTGATGCAAACTGGGTAGGAAATATTGATGCTAGAAAATCTATCAATGGTGGATTTCTACGTATGAAATTGCCGTTAGTACACTCACCTTGCACACATGTTTGTCAATCACGTGACTAGTTGTGTCAAGTAGTCAAATGAGTCCTTGGCAAATGAAGACTGATGACACAACTAGAGTAGAAGCCTAAGCTACAAGTTCAAAGTACAAAGAAGCTTTTATAATCTGGATCTTACTTATAGATGACCTTGACCCATAATAGGAAAACCTACTTAGATCATCTATAGAAGCTATTCTAAGCTCATATTTCCTATCATTCGAGAGTTGGCTTTAGAAAGTTCCAAGTTGTTGAATCAATTGCTAGATAAAAATTCAAACAGGAAAAACTGTTTCACATACCGTTGGAGAAGGTGCCATCGAATGGCACCTTTTGGTGCCATCGAAAGTGCCCAAAATAGTCCGACAGCATTCCAAGCTAATTTGGTACCATCGACTGGAATTTTGGTCTCGCCAACTCCTACTGAAGTATAAATATTCGGTGCCACCGAAAGTGACAAATCTCATCCAGCAACTTTAGGATCTAATTCGGTACCACTGAGAGATATTATGGTGCCATCGAAGCTTCACTCAATAGAACCAAAAACTAGCTGTTATAGATCTGTTGGGACCTTTTCTTTGTAAATATAGCACCTTTAACTTTATGGAAAGTATGGATTAAGGCATTTTAGAGTCCCTAGTGCAACCCAAGCTTACCCTAGCCTTCCTAGACTCTGTCCATATGAGATTCATATTCTTTTCATTGTGATTCATCATCTCACTGAGCATTCAAAGCTCGTATTAATGAAAAACATGATCTCAAGCCTTCACTAAAGTATTGAGACCAAACCTATAGGTATATCCTTAATCTCAATCATACTCTAGTGCATCCATCAATTGAATCTCTTAGGAAATCTATTCATAATCTCTGATAGGATATTCAACCCACACCCAGTACCATGGTTACCTTAATAGGAAAACAGGAAAGTTAGGGATCTACTTAAGCTGAATTGGTACATCTGAGGATCATGCCTCCTATATAAATATTATTGGTAAAATAGAGGAACTTTTACCTCATGTCTGAACACAAGTAAATCAAAGGATTGAGCCTTATGATTAGTCTAAATGTTAGATCTGAGGATTTCTTTATCCTCTAGCCATTTTAGAAATTCCATGCAAGATTTTCACTCTTTCACATAACATGGAATTCTACCTTAGAACACAACATATTTATATACATAATAAGAAAATCTACAATAGCAAAATTTTGTGTTCCAGGGATATTCGGTGGCACCAAGCTTATCTTCAGTGCTACCGAAATCAAACCGCGTCTAGTTATTTAAATCCCTCATTGCTCAATTCTGTTTAGATTGTCACTTCTCTTGTTTCTTTCCAAGTTTTTTTGAAGGGCTGGGGAACCAAAATCAGTACAATCTAAGATATCTCCTAGTGCTTTCTCTTTAAATCTAAAAAAAACTAGGATAATTTGCCTTATGTTTATCTTCTCTTAATAGGTCTTTATCATTCCACTTCATTTCCACAAAATGAAGTCATCTTCGCCTAGAGAAAGACGATCCAAGATGAAGCATGACATAGAAGAATCAACCAAAACTAGGCAAAAACTCCTTGTTCCAAAGCGTGGACAATCCTCTAGCCAATCGCCTAGACCATAATCTTCTTCAAACCTTAACTCTTCCGGACCCATTGTTGCTAGATTTTTGAAGAGAAGGATTATATGTGAAAGAAGAGTAGATGTGAGCTGTCTCAAAAAATTTAAATTTTAGGAAATTCTTTCTCGTCAAGGATGGCTGTCAGTTCTATCTTTTGGGGGACCAGTAAACGAAACCTTGGTCCAATCATTCTTGTCTCATTACACACTATTTAAGGGTTTTGAAGTTGATTACGATGGTTGAATAGTTAAAATAACTCCATATCACATTTCAATTCTCATAGGGATACCACTGGGCTCCAAACATCTCACTAAATTACCCATAAAAGAAAAAAAGGGTTGTTTGGACTAAATTCTTGTGTAATGGGAACAATGTACCTTGGCATCACAGGAATGCACTGCGAGCCATAAATATGTCCCATGATTACCATATACTTCACCTAATATGCATTTCCAACATCTATCCTAGATACGGTAATCACATTGAGCTCACACCATTCATGGTGGAGACCCTATATCACATTGGTAAAGGGGAGCCATTATGTCTACCCACTCTAATATACAATCAAATAGTTTCAGGGTTCGAGTATAACTCCACAGCAATACCTTTTAGACATTTTCTATGCAAGATGGCCCCTCGATGGGGTTCAATGTGCCTGAAGGTGAATCCCTATCAGCCCCAGAAATCAATGTGCGGAGTATCAGCAAAATAAATCTCTCTTTTGTGCATGAATCTGTTAATCCAACATCGGTAGAAGAAGAATTTCTGGACAAGGAGGACAAACAAGTTGAGGAAGATACTCATCCACTAACCTCTGCCCACACAACGTCTACTCCTCAGAATGATACTCTCATGTAAATTTTGGAGGAGTAATCAAGACTTGGTGTGATGATGAAGTCAATGGAAAATAATCTCCACTCACTCCAACAGTTGGTGGAACAAACTGCGGCATATCTGTCATGCCCACAAGATGTTGTTGTTAGTGATTCTTCCTAGATTATTTAAGTGTTAAGATCAATATACATTTTTTTTTTGTGTATTGTGATTTTTTTTATACTTTGGTTTACATTTGGAAACATATTTTTTGTTCGTTTATTGATGCATCAATCAGTTTTTTTCTTTTGGTAGCTGATCTATAATATGATTGGTAAATCTGAGGTTTAAACCTCATTTTGGTGCCAAAGAAATTTCAGTTTTAAAGAAGTTATTTCTGAAAATACATGCTTTACCTTAACTAATCTTACTAATGGCTTCGATCGATATTGAATGATCTTTAGCTTTATGATCCTGCCTTCATGACAGTATGACCGTTTATTGAAAATATTATCCTCACTTACTGTTGATGTTGTACATGCATGATTTAATTCTTGTTGAAATACTCCACTTGCCCTTATCATTAGATCTGCGAATCTAGTGTTTTCTTTTTTGTATCTAATATTTGAATACTATTACGATTGCTTAATTATCTTAATATTTCTAATGCATGATTACTGAAATAGCGGTGAAGACCACTTGAGTTGAAGTAGGAATATGCCAATATGTCCTAGAGGGGGGTAGATAGGACTTTTTAAATTTTTATAAATTATTTTAAATCCTATTGCACTAATCCTATCAGATATGCAATTATCAGGATTACTCAAATGTAACTCTATGGGCTTCCAAGCCTAGTAGAGGATCCAATCACAAACCACTCAAAGATAAGAATATAGAACTTAGTTCATGCTGGATATGACTGTGTATGTGTGTGGGGTGTGATCTCAGATATTTAGATATTGAATTAATAAAACAAATCACATAAATAAATCAATCACAAACACAGTCATTTTTATAGTAGTTCGACTATTTGTCTACACCACTCCCGGCTGTCGCACTCAACCCTTGAGTGTACCAAATTTCACTACGGAGGATTCTCAGGGTTCACCTCAAACTTAAGGTTTTAAATCAGGTTCACTTTCAACCTTTACATAGAGGTTTCTACTCGGTTCACCTCTAACCCTAGAGTTTTGCTGGTGCACTCCTAACCAGATGTTTATGCCCACACAGAGCAAGGGTCCACACAATGCACTCGAATGTTTATGCTCTCCACAGAGCAAAGGTACACTCCCGCCGAAGGCCTCCTTTGAGGACTTCAAAGGGTGAGCAACACTTAGGACTCAATCCTAGAAAAGAATGATCACAAGTGTCCTTTGGACTCTAAGTACTTATAGATAAGTTGATGAGTCCCTTTTTGGACAGTGATGAAGATTTCCTTCTTATTGTTGAAGAATCTTCAGCTCCCTTGATCCGCAATACAAAAGATATACCAGTATTCGATTTTGGGTTAGGTCAAGGTTAGGACGAAAATCCACTCTCTTAGAATTTTCCTATAAGGAAGAAAGAGTGATTCCCATCATTTATTCATTCAAGGCATCCCAGCTAAAAGATATACTATTGAGATAGTTGCTGAAGGATCCTCGAATGCGGAAGTTCATTTCCCAATCCACTCTAGTGAATGTCAATGAATGAGAGTGGATTGAAAGATGAACTTCCGTGAGAGAAAGGGCTTTGGGTATATGATCTGAAGGTAAGACACATAAAAGCACTTTCTTCTTTCTCTACCAGCAATATGAGCAAGTCTTTCTTTAAATAGGTAAAAAAGGTTTCAACGGATATAAAACGGTCATATTTATGACTGAGTTCGATGTCATCGAGCATGGTCGATATCATCGAGCATATACTCTCGATGGAATCGACTGTCCGCTTGATAACATAAACTTAAAAGTCATACGCTTTTGAAACCAATTGCCAGTTGATCAATAGGATCGATACTTGTGTCGATGTCAATAGATTTCGAACTCTGATTTCATCGACACTTGGATCGATCTATCGACACTTGAAGAATGAGAGAGACTAGCCGAAATATTTTAGGTTTTAGGATATGATCAAGGGTCAACCGATGTCATCGAAATTTGAATGTCGATGATATCGAGACTGTGTCGATAAGATCGATAAATCGTATAGATTTAACTATAAGCACGCTGGTTAGTTTGTGCCAGACTTGATCCAATCGACCAGGACTCAATAGCATTGACATAAGAATATCGATTTCCTCGAGTGGCCCCCGATCAAGGTTTAGAGCAACCTGAGATATTTGCTGGAAGAAATACGCACCCACTGTCAATATAATTGAGTGACTTCCGATATGATCGATATTTAAATTCAGATTGAATCAAAACAGCCATCGATATATCGAAGCTCATAGTAGTTTTCTTTAGAAAAATAGGGGCGCCCAAAAATTGCCTGTCGATATTATCAATCCACTTTCGATGGGGTCAATATTTAAATATCGATGATATCGATTGATACTTCGATATATCGATAAATCTTCTAGATAAGTGTGTATTTACTGGATGCTTTTTGTCATCACTCGATTGTATCGATTGAGATGCCGAGGACATCGACAGATCAGGTCGATCATGTCGAAAGGTGTATCGATACAATCAACAGGGCAAGAAAACTTAAAGATTTTCCTATTTGATAAAAAATTTTCTTACTATAAAACCCTAAGACGTTTTACTTAATTTTAAGGGTTTTAATCACCTGGTGTTTTGGGACAAGGGATGTGAGGCTATGATTTGCCTATGGCGAGCTTCCACACAACCAGTTGAGGCAGACGCTTGAATTGATCTTCTTGTTAGGCGCTGTAGTCCGACTGACTCAACTTACCTCGTTATTGACAAACAAGAGCACTAGTAGGTGCACTTTCAATCTCTCCCTTTGTCAATTACGTGACAAAATACCCAAAACATCCTAGGAAAATATCTAGACAGATACATCCTAAATTATGTATACATGTGATTACACAATTTTATAAATTCTAACACATTCATGTACACAACCACAATTTACTCCCCCTTACCGTAAAAACCCCTTTCTTGTTGCAGCTACTCCCCCTTACACCTACAATATATAAGAACATATATCCAATTTTCCACATAGGGTGTTTTTAACTTTTCTCCCCCTTTTTGTCAGTCATTGGCAAAGGCATAACAAGTGATATTGACTGAAGAGTTTAAGCATATGGGAGAACCATAGACAAATAGATGTATATAGGGTTTCAACAGTGATATGCTTGCATCAATTAAGGTAGGAAGTAAATAGATGAAGCAATCAGCACAATTATATCATAAGAAGGAAGATATGAGAAGCATAGAATCTTGCATATTTAGAATGGCAATGAAATAAGAATTGAATTCAGCCATATCATCAAAAAGTTTCATCATGTAAACAAAGGTCATTTTCTTAGCTTAATCCAGGGATGCTAGAGACAACTGAGAAAGATCTCCAAGGAACCTCATGAGCCTCCCCACACCTCAGATTGCATATGCTCATGGTTTAAATGTAAAATGGTAACACAAAATTAAAAAATTAACATCACTATCATAATAGAATTTGACAAAAATGAACTAGGCTCATGTATCATACTTTTAAGGAAAATGTGTACCTCCCTTGTTATGTTAATAGCATGAGGACCTGAAGTCAAGGATTCGTGTACCTAATCAGAGTTCAGAGAAGTTATTAAGAATAGAAACATGACCAAATGACAATAAGCCAGCTTATAAAAATAAATAGTTAAGATTTTTAAACAAAATAATCATTATGGTTTCAAGGGGGGTCCATTTATCTCCCCAATGTTGAGTCATCTCAAAAGCAAACGATTATCAAAAAGCCAAAAACCAAACAATAGAATTACAAAGGACCAGTGCAGCTAAGTTACAGTGAAGACAGCACACAAAGAAATGGAGAAATTACAACGATTGCTTTATATCGGAAGGCAAAGAGCACTAAGTACAATGTAGCTAACAAATGAGTTTTTTCCTAGAAACATTGTGATTTTAAGACCGAACATTAGGTGAAAGAAAGAAATGGCAATTTCAGAACAAACTTCTTGAGACAAAAGACATGTTGTCTCCAAGTATCCCACCATAGAAAAGCCAATGGATGACCAATTTAATTAAGGACCTGATTTTAGAAAATGCCTTAGAATGACCAAATCTTCTTTTGGGGTCATGAGCCCCATGCTCCTTTAAAATCTTGTATAAGACAAAGAAGTGCACATCAAAACCAAATGACACTCACACGGATTGCTTTGGCATTAAACTTCTACTAGTTTGTAGAAAGTCTTATACATGATCTTATTTCTTTTTTAGAAAGTCTCATCCATGTTTTTTAACTACAAAAATTTTCATAGCTAAAAGTAAACCTATCGATTTTATTTTTTTCAAAAATTGTTTAAGCCTTTAGCGACAAAACTTTTCGTAGCTAAAAGTCTCATCTACAATTTTTTTCTTTGAAAAATTGTTTACAGCCTTTAGTGACAAAACTTTTCGTCGCTAAAAGTCTCATCAGGTTTTTTAGCTACGAAACTTTTCGTAGCTAAAAGTACCCCTTTGGATTTTTTCAGAAATCGTTTACAGCCTTTAGTGACGAAAATTTTCGTTGCTAAAAGTCTCAACAATGTTTTTTCAAAATTTGTTTACATCCTTTAGTGATGAAAAGTTTCGTCACTAAAAGTCTTATCCACGTTTTTTAGTTACAAAAATGTTCGTAGCTAAAAGTAACCCTTTGGATATTTTTCAGAAATTGTTTATAGCCTTTAGCAATGAAACTTTTCGTCGCTAAAAGTCTCATCCACATTTTTTAGTTATGAAAATTTTCGTAGCTAAAAGTAACCCTTTGGATTTTTTTTAGAAATTGTATACAGCCTTTAGCGATGAAACTTTTCGTAGCTAAAAGTCTCATCTACGTTTTTTAGCTACAAAACTTTTTGTAGCTAAAAGTAACCCTTTGGATTTTTTTTATAGAAATTGTTTACAGCCTTTAGCAACGAAAATTTTCGTCATTAGAAGTTTCAACCACGTTTTTAAACTATGAAAATTTTCGTTGCTAAAAGTAACCCATTAGATTTTTTTTAAAAAATTGTTTACAGCCTTTAGTGATGAAAATTTTCGTCGCTAAAAGTCTCATCCACGTTTTTTAACTAAAAAATTTTTTGTAGCTAAAAGTAACCCTTTGGATTTTTTTCAAAAATTGTTTATAGCCTTTACCAACGAAAATTTTCATCGCTTTTTTTAGCTACGAAATTTTTTGTAGCTAAAAATAACCCTTTGGATTTTTTTTCAAAAATTGTTTACAGCCTTTAACGATGAAAATTTTCGTCGCTTTTTTTAGCTACGAAATTTTTTGTAGCTAAAAATAACCCTTTGGATTTTTTTATCAAAAATTGTTTACAACCTTTAGCGATGAACATTTTCGTTGGTAAAAGTCTCATCTATGTTTTTTAGCTACAAAAATATTCGTAGCTAAAAGTAACCCTTAGGATTTTTTCAAAAATTGTTACAGCCTTTAGCAACGAAAAGTCTCAACCACGTTTTTTAGTTATGAAAATTTTCGTAGCTAAAAGTAACCCTTTAGATTTGTTTCAAAAATTATTTACAGCCTTTAGCGATGAAAAGTTTCATCTCTAAAAGTGACTTTTAGCTACGAATTTACAATTTTGTCACTAAAAGTAAACTTTTAGCAGCGAAAAAATTTTTTGTCGCTAAAAGTTTTGTCACTAAAAACCCTCTTTCTTGCAGTGTTGCATGGGACCCATGTGCATGGGACCCACACATTTTCCCTTGGTAGGCACCACCTAAGCTCTTATTCCTATAAACCTACACCCTAGCCTAGCTTACACCCTATCTAATCCTACTAACTTATCCTACCTAGCTAGCTAGCTAGAGAGTCATCATGTGCATTAGATAGCACCCCCTAGAAATCTCATCATGCTCTTGCTCTATTTTCTAGCAGGAGTCATGATTACTCCCATATACTCTCTCTCTCTCTCTCTCTCTCTCTCTCTCTCTCTCTCTCTCTCTCTCTCTCTCTCTCTCTCTCTCCCTCTCATTTCTCATTCTCCCTTCTTCCCTTAGCAAGAGAGAAAACGTCCACACCCCCTTTCTCCATTTTCAGTCCCTTCTTCCTTCTCCCATCCTCAATCTAACCACTAGAAGTCCATCTCCCACCTTTAAACCTCTTCTCCTTCAATCCTAGAACATAGTGGTGGAGTTCTGGTGGCCATCTTTACAAGTGGGTGCTCTCCTTGGTTCCTTCTCTTCTTCTTCTTCCTCCTCCCTTCTTCCTTTCTCTTTTGCTTCATGCATGGAAGCATGTGAGGCCCACCAATCCATGGTGAAGGGCCTACATGGCTCCTAGGTAGGGCTAATGGCCTAGATCTTACATAACTCTAGCCATGGTGGGCCATTCTCTAAGGACCCACCATGAGGCTTCTTCTTCTTCCCATTTCTTGTACATCAAGGGCCATATACGCCTTAAATGCACATGGGGAGAGGAATCCCCACCATCCAACACTTTATTTTCCCTGTAATTTTCCATGCATGAAGTTCATAAGAACAGTAGTGGTGTGGATGGTGTGTGGGTGTTCCATTAGTGGCGGGACCACCCACCTATGGCCAAATCTCACGCTTTCTCCTTCTCATTTTTCTATAATTTCCTTTCATGTTTACTGATGGGGTGAGGCCCACCAATGAAGGTCAACAACCTTCCAGGCCTTAAGTAGGGTAGACGTCCAATCCCACTTGAATGGACGTCCAGGCCCAAACATGCATGCATGGTTTGGGTGATCTCCAAACCGTCCTTTTTATGGAGGTTTGAATGAAACGAAGGGCTTGAAATTTTACTGGCATGTCAAGGTGGACCCCACAAGTTAAATCAGGGTCATGGGCCAAAATATGGACAACATATGTTACTGTCCAGATTTCAGCCCAGTTAGAGTGGGTATTTTGGGTTAATGTTTTAGATTTGTAGTGTGTGGACCTCACTTTGATGTGGGATGGGGCCCATACGCTACCTCCCACGATTAAGGCCAATGGGTTGAGCCAAAGATGGCTAACTGTCCAGAATTTTCTGGATAGTTCAGCAATGCAATATGACAGAAATCATCTTGTTCACCTAAATTTCTAGAAGAAGTGGGCCACCCCAGTGGACCCCACTTTTCGACCAAATGTAGGACCACTTTTCTTCCAAAATTTTAAGGGTTTGGGTGGGTCCAAGCCCACTCCATGTGGTCCCAAACATAAGGACAGTTATAATTCCTGCAACAACTAGATTTCTGGACAGATTGTTTTCTTTTAATTCATAAAAATAGTTTTCATGCTCGAAAAATTCTTAAATTTTATCTGGAGGTGGCCCACCCATGTTGGGACCCACCTACCGAGTTTTAAGTACAAAAGGCCACTGTAAATTTATGCCGAGGGATGGATTGGCCCACCTGGCTAGATACCCATGGTAGGGACATCCAGCATAGGTTGGCCGTCTACCCAACTTTGTGGCCCACCAAGATGTGTGTTTTATCCCAATGGCCATCCATTGTGTGGCCCACTTGTGTATGGCCCACCTTAGTGTGGAGTACCCAAGGTGGGGCCCACCTTTAGCCATTGCATAGGGCTGGGCGTCCAGCCCATTGGGACACCCAAGCTCATATGGGATACCCCATGTGGACTGCTACTAGACCTTTAGTCTAGCAGTGTGGCCCACCTTTTCCTGATGATTTTGGTGTGCTCCCAATGTGGTGGGGCCCCTATATTAAGTGTTGGACCACCTTGAGTCCTTGTGTAAATTAAATAATTATCTTATTGGCCTCCAACAACCCCAGAAACTAGTAAAATGGAAATTCCAGCAACATATTGTAACTTTACATTTCTTTTGGGCTAAGATATTAAGGTGTGGGGGCCCACCATATTGTGAGAACCTTACTGGGATAAAATATGTCTTAAACACCTAAATCTTGGGCTTCATTAGTGCACTTTTCATGCCCACCATAGGTGGGTTTATTTGAGTCCATGAATGTAACTAGTTGTTAGAATCTTTAGGCCTAAATGGGCTAAAAATTTCTAGATAGGCCCATTGGACTCTTGGGCCATTTTTACCATACTATTGTGTTGGGTTAATGGGCTAGATTACATAAGTAGTTGGGCCCTTGGTTGCCCACTAAATCAACTTTATACTTGAGTCGGGTTATAGGCCCAACTTACTTGCCTAAGAACATGACATTTGCCCATGTGGTTTAAACAATGGGTTGTCCACTAGGCCCACCACAATATATGGAATTAGTGTCCTTTATGTTGGGACCTAACCTTTCCCTATGGGCCCATAGTGGTATATATGGGTTGGGCTATGTGCGTTTCCCTTGGACCCATATTTTGGATAGGCATTGAACCTCTTTTCGAAGCCAACATGAGTATATGTGGTATAATTATGACTACCCGTTCTTATGTTGTTGTGTGGGCCTTGGGCCTTGATCTGTTATCGATTAGAGAGGGGTTACCTCTTGAGGACCAATTATGGTTGGATGTCCACATTAGTGGCCCTAAGGTAGGCCTACGGGATTTTATGGGTGGTTAAAGGCCCACCATAGACCCTTGCTAGGCCCATTTCATCTATTTAGGCCCATATCATTGTTCTCCTTAGTCTTATGGGCTACCCCAAACTATTGGGCCACCACTAGAGGTCGTTTCCTTAGGAAAATTATCTAAATACCTGGACTTGGTCCCTTCTTGAATAGGAGGAGTGTACTACATTATACATCACCACATGACGCGTCTAGACTCATCTTCATAACCCATGTACATCGTTGTATGCTTGGTTGACATTATGTGTGTGGTCCTGGTTGTGTCATTTGACATTATATGATAACTTCCCAGAGGGATGGAGTTCCCCTCTTGTGCACGTTGGATGCTTGGGGATGATGCATGATTCATGCATCTGGTATTGCATTGCATGATATTACTTACCCTTGCTTCATCAGGGCCGATGCCTCCACTGGTACATCGTGGATGACCATTATTCGACATTGGAAATACCTCTTGAGCATTTAAGGCCCGTAGGATGTCCTTGGGTGAAAGCTCCTAAACCTTCATGGTACTAAGAAGACGCGTCAATGCCTAGACCGAGTGAAAATCATGAGCTCTTGAGTGCCTTATACTGTTAGGCAGTGTATCCCACTATAGCGTGGTCATTTGAGATGGGGTGTGGCCTTACTTGCCTAAGTGAGGGGGCAATAGCTAGGTTGAGTTTGACTAGCTCATGAATGGGTCCGCTACCGTCTAGCCTTGCTAGTAATTGGCTCACACACTACATAAGACTAAAGGTAGGTAGTGTGGTCTCTTACGTTCGTTTGACTGTGTGGGTCTTGGAGAGTGGCAGTCAACCAGTAATGTACTTAATCCAAGTGGTTTCCCTATAGTGGAACTGTATATGATGTGTGGACTTGATATGAGGACTGACATGTACCTGCATTGCATTGGCATTGGCTATGTAAGCCTTATGTTGCATCACCTTAGGATGACGCCCGGTACTCATGTATTGTATAGCTTAGCCTTGGTATGGCTAGTGGCATTGGTATCGTTCATGGTTCATGCCGCATTCTTTATATTTCTTTCTTAGCACTAGTATCACACACCTACACCACCCTCTAAACTTTCTATAAGCTTATGCATGATTGATGCATGCAGGAGATCCTAGGTCGTCACAGTAGCTGAGGAGCTTGTTAGAGCATGCTAAGGACTTGTTGTAGTTTTTCCTTCTTTACAACTTATGTATTTCCCTTTGAGCCTATGTAATTGTATAAAGTTTTAAATTCCTAGTGGATTGTGTAATGCATTCTTATGGCTACTTTCTGTGGTTACTATGTTATGATCTTGGGTATGCTCTATTGGATTAGATTTATGATATGGAAATCCTCCTTGTAGAATCCCAGGATCAGAACCTGGTGTTAGGAGCCGAGAATGGGGTTCCACGGAGGCTGTTGCGTTCGGAACTGGCTATCGGGTTCCTTGTGAGTCCGGTCATCAAGTCTGGGGTGTGACTGTTGTTGGTATCAGAGCATAATAAGTAACCTACGGAATAACTTATGGTGATATCACATATCTACTGCGAGCTTAAGACAAGTCGTGTCCCTAGTGCATTTTCCTTATTTTCATTTGAGCCTTCGAGGTTCCGATCTCGACGCATCCGTGTAACATCTCAGAAAAATCCATACAAAGGCCCGACTACCGTCTCAGGCAAAAATCCCTAAGAATCATATTTTGTAGAAATTTAGACAGAAATTAATTAAGTACTAAACTAAATTAATCGGTAAATTTAACTTGAACCACTATTTATACAATTGGCAAGACCTAAAACCACCAATACAGCTTACTCAACACTACTTTAAAACTTAGGAAAAATTCCAAAAGCTTGTTGCTCTTGGGAGCACATTGAAACTCCATATGGGATCGAGACCACACATCAAAAATCCGATGACCATGAAACTATAGGGTTATGACCATCTTATTGGGCTTGACAACCATCGCGAGAATCGGGCCCAAATAGTATCCAAAAATACACAACTTGAGTCCTGAGTAAAGTGTGTGAGAAACGCAAATATTTATAGAAAATGAAATGAAACTTAAGTAAATTGGGCCTTTCGCTTACATGTAAAATTGAGGATTTCAGACCATCAATTTTTGACCAAACTTGACCCAGGAAAAAAGGGAATTTCCCTGCTCATATCCGTATACTTGTGGCCCCGATTGAGCAAGCATGACCGTTAATCTAACATGGGTCCTCCATGGCTGATCGACCTATCCAATCATGCCAAAATCACATCCTGGCATAGATCTATTGTCAAGGAACTTACTCTGTGACGTAGGTGAGTAATGGACCTCTCGATGAGCTCCGTTTGTCAAAAACAGCTGCCCTTTGGATGTAAATTAAGTATACCATGGCCCTGGGACCATTTGCACCAGTTTTAAGACAATATCAAGCCCTTAAACCACCCCATCTCTCCCTCATACGAATTTTTTAAAAACCCATAGGGAGAGAGAGAGAGAGAGAGAGAGAGAGAGAGAGAGAGAGAAGGAGAGAAAAGAGGAAGGAAGAAGGATTCTTGGAGATCTTTTCTAGGTTTCCTTCCCACAACTCCACGCACTGATTTACCTCCCAACTTCGCTACACAACCTATTTTAACTATGATTTGGGTAAGAAATCCAAACCCTAACGTCATAGTTAAGATCTAGAATAGTCGTTTGTCAACCTAGTTAACGGATTTCATAATTTAGGTACCCATCACTCCATTTTTGGGAATGTAGGATTTGAACCAAGTCCAAATCATGTATTTTGACGAAAGGTGCGGACTATAAATATTTAGGTTATAGTTTTTAATGCTTTCAATGTCAGCTAATGATTTATGACTTACTTGATTGCAGCCATATGATCTTTGTTACGACATTTTCGATACATTATACATGTGTAAACTATGTTGGATACAAGATGCATTCCACATGTTTGTTAAAATGTTTGAATGAACATGAAATTTTGATTTGCGCTTGTCATGATCTTAAATCTAGGATTCATGTTTGTCATATGTATGACGATCTCTTTGTGTAAGGATTTGTCATAATATATGTCGTAACTAATCTAATCTATGCATTTGGTAATGTGTAGTGTAAGTGTTTGATAAAATGTCTGAATGTGATATTGTTGATGAATTATATCTAATAAGGTTATTGAAATAAGATTTTCAATTACCTTGTCCACATGTATAGTTTCCTTCATGTAATCTTAATTTCGACTATACGATTTATGGATGAAATGCAAATGTTTGGTAACATGTTCAATGTATTTGACGTAATGATTAAATGAGGAATTCACTTGAATTGTTTATTAAATGCTGATATAATTATCACATGTATTTACATGCTACAACTAAGTAAGATTGGGATGTAGTCCAAGCAATCGGTAATAGTTCCCGTTCGAGTGGCCAAATTAGTCTTGTCAAATTTGATACATTCTATGAATCTGTGTCGTACGATGATCTTCGACAGTGGTTAGGTCACATGGGGTGCTTATGCGCTCTATGTCAATTAAGTCAGCGTGCGCTCGTACAAATCGAACTTGTCTAATAAACCAATTGGCCTATTATATGTTTACCATATATGGACATCACTGCTTGAATATAAAGTACCACTTACCAATGTAAAATCCCATTTCAACCATGGTACCACGATCCGCTAAGACTCATGAGCAGGGCATGGTGGTATGGGACATAGTTGTCGAGCTGTCGGCCTACGCTAGGATGACGAGCCTCCCCCTTATGACTAGTGAGCAACTCAAACTCATGAGCTGGGTATGATGGTATGGGACACCGTGTTCGAGCTGTTGGCATATGCTGAAGTAACGAACCTCCCATAGTGGCCGCGAGTATAAATAATGAATTTGCCTATTGACTGCTTTTCATTAGGGGTGATGCCTTACAACTTGCCTATCGTATGTGAATAACTAGGATTGACAATCCTAAATGGATCCTTCATTTTGGGTTAATGATATAAAGAGAGGTACCTTAGCTTCCCAAATCTGCTATATGAATAAGCTTAATTAAGTGCTTGGCTAATACGACCATGCACTGCATTGCATGTGCTTTGGCAAGGAAGTTGCACTTTAGGGAGGTTGTCATGCACGAACTTGGTTGTCGGAGTCACTTGTGCGAGGGCATACATCATTACTACATACCACCCCTGCATTAACAAGAGTAGTTAGAGAATGATTGTTGTACTACTTTATCATTACTGATGATGGACTTGATAACATGTTAACCTTTACCTTATAGTACCACTAAGTTGATCACTCACTCCCACCCTGGGACGGTGTTTTAAAACACCAATCAGACTCTGTTGTAGATGCAGGTGATAATAAAGTCTATATAGCTGAGTTGGACTTCATAGATGAGGAGGAGGAATCCTCCTATGTTTAGCTATTAGGCGATTTTATGTAGACCTTGCACTGATTCAACAGGATTATAGGGTCACATGGATTAGTTGAACACCTACATTTTAACATTTTATATATTTTGAAAAAAACCTTGTATATATTAAACCCTGTTACATCATCATACTCTGAAGGTTATGAACCACTTACTTATTTCAATACATATACTTCAGACTTCTGCTTGCTTAATTATATTATCTCTGGAGTATGATATGCTGTTTTAGTATAATCCCACTAATGTTTAATACATTGATATGGACAATATTTAAACATCATTATCAATATTGCATAAGTGATGTGTTGGATCTCGGGAGTTGAGCTTTCTTCGACTGTCGAAATCTGGGGCATTATAATTTAGTATCAGAGCATGATTTGGATTAAATTGGACTTTAGTTATAGGTAACACGATGCACTCTTAAAAAGGGGGCGATGAAATGTAGAAATGATCGTAGGATCCCAAAGTTTCGCTGACGAGCGAGATTGACCATTGTAGTGTAGCCCATACGCGTCCTAGATCATTTGAAATGATCTTGGTCCCTTTTAAGCCGACAATCGACGGGTTTAGAATATAAGTCGACAAATTCCAAATTTGAAACACATCAAAAGGCACTAATACATGCATATTAGACTGAGAAAGTGCATCTTACGGGCATAGGGGCCCAAACCGTAAAATCTAGTGGGTCTCATGGGGTCCCTCGCATGTACACCGCACCTCGGGAGGGGGTGGCCATCGCCAGACACCCCAAGGGGGCACAACGGCACCGCCTACCTCCACAGCGGAGCATGGTGGCACTGCGCAAGTGGTGGCACGCCACCGGTCGACTGATCATGTGGGGCCCTCCCACATGTAGGACCCCTCTTGCTGCCATTTTTAATCCCCCAAAACCCTCTCATACTCATTTTAACCTACATCTACCCCTCCAAGCACCCTCAAACTCACTAACCATTCTCTTTCCCTCTCAAACCTTCTCCTCCACACACTCAAACCTTTCATTTCCCTTAAATCTAACACTCACCCATCACTATTCCTCAAAAACTACCTTTTTCATCTCTCCATCTTCCTTATTTCCACCTATTTGAGCACAAGAATTCTCTTTTTGTGTCTCATATTTCCCATATCCTCAAATCCATTTCACTCTCAAAATTTTCTGTCTCCATGGTTCTCTTTGAGCTTGTCACTGCCATTTTCTCAATCTCAATGCTCCTTTCCCTCTTATGAAAGAGAAGAGCGGCCCCGGATGAGGCTGGGCTGAACCGTCCAACCTGCTCGAGGAAGAAGGCGAGCGTTAAGGCTAGTACAAGTGGTGAACGAGAGTGAAGATTGAAACAGGACCTCGATCCTCAAATCCTGTTGGAAAGGTCTCTACCGGCGGGTGTTGAACTTGTGACCGCAAAGTAGTATTTGAAGTCCATGTTGATGAGAAACTATTTAGGTTGTATCCGGTTGTTGACCTTCTGTTGGAGACTCGGTGGGGCCCCATGTTTGAAGGGAAGGCTCATGCAAGTGAAGGCATCGTACGAGCCTTCTATGCCCACATACGAAACCCAATGTTGGAGCCCCTTCAGTTTACTATCCCTTTAGGGAGGTAGGAAGCTATAGTAATGTGGATGTGTTGGCCCGTGTTATGGGAATTGAGCATGGTGTGGTACATGCAAGTGCAACTCATCTCGCTAATAGACGAGAGAAAGATCACCGCACACATTTTCTTTGTGGTCGACTGACTAATTGGAGGCGAGACAATAGCCTTGCATCAACTAAGATGATGGTAGACTTTCGCCTACTCCATCACATATGCACTACAATGTGTATCCTAGGTGGAGTAACTGTACAGAATGCACTCGCCTTATGGTGGACTTCCTGTACAGAGCTGGATAGGGAGACAAGCTATGCCTGCATACTTTCGCCTTGTCACAGATAATCAGGACCGCACGCTCTACTTAGGGAGACGCCTCACTCCCATTCGGCTGACTTATCTACAAGATTTCTCGTAACTTCAATTTCAGACTAAATATGGATAATCTTGCACCCATCTACTTCATCAGTGAGACTACACTCAAACAATATGAGGATTGACCCTAGGCAACACTGAACCCAACTCGATGAGTATGGGGATGAAATAGAAGAAGAAAGTGAAGAGGGAGATGGAAGTGAAGATGAGGAAGAAAATGAAGGGGAAGAAGGCAGTGAGGAAGAAAGCAGTGAGGATGAAGAACGAAGTGAGGAGGAAGAGCAGGAAGAGGTAGAGGAGGCCTAAGATTCAGATGAGGAACCTCATATTGCACATGAAGACTGCCATGATCGGGTTGCCTTAGAAGCCCGCATGACTAGGATTGAAGAAAACTAGGCCACCCTGAAGCAAGAGTTCAAAAAGAATCGGGCTTATTTGAAATAGAAATTCAAGAGAATGTCTCGCACCTTGAAGACCCTCCTGTGTTGTATGCAGGATAAGGGTGCACCTCCACCTTCACTAGAGTCAGAGGACTAGTCATGTGTTGCAGTTATTTTTTAGTTTTCTTTATTTCTGATTTTTCTTTCTAATAGCATTGGTTGGCTTAGTTGGATGTTAGGATAGTGTTAAAGCTTTTGCTAAATTAGCTCACATGCATTCTGTCATAA
The DNA here is from genome assembly GCA_037074715.1 of Magnolia kwangsiensis. NCBI lineage: Eukaryota > Viridiplantae > Streptophyta > Magnoliopsida > Magnoliales > Magnoliaceae > Magnolia > Magnolia kwangsiensis. Next base: position 91,663,179 of record CM073573.1, read on the forward strand.
TTCATGTAAATTACATCTCATTTATTGTGATAAAATTTTGGCTAAATGAAATGCATGAAGCTTCTTTTGATTTGGAATGTGTAGAATGTTTGGAAAAGTGAGTAATATTATCTGAATCTTACACATGTTGCACCCTATCTTGTATATAGGGAATGCCTCCTAAAAGCACTCGGAATATAGCACGTCTCGCACTTGGTGGATCGATTGATGGGGCACCTCCCCTAAGCGATATGGAGACAATGCTGAATTCACAGCTGGCCACTGACCCTACAAATGGGCCAATACCGAATGTACCACCGGTTCTGGGACAGAACCGTGTGTCTTCGTCGACACCACACATGCCTCAGGGGGATCCTCCTCTTGATAGGTTGGAGCAGATGATATTCCTAATGTAACAACAATGACAAGTGTAACACCCCATCCATTTCATACCATTTTCGATGCATACATACACAATAATTGATGCCCTTAGCTAGACCTGGATTGACCGTTCATAGTACACACCTGACTGACCGGAACCCCAAGACCTCGAAACCTATCTCATATCAACCGCCCCATGTTGAGGCACAAAAAATATCTCATTGCAGTGGTTAGGGAATCTCATGGTGTTGATATGCTCCAAGGGTATTTTAGGTATTTTGGTACAGATCCAACTCCAAGGGTAGTTTAGGGCATTGAAGCAGAAGAAGATTGGAAATCAAGGTGCAGGAGAGAAGAATAAAAGAAAGAAGAGAAGTGCCTTTTGAGATTGGTCGCGCGGGACCGCGTAATAGATGTCGGTTGCGCAGGACCGCGCAACAAATATCCCTTGCATGGGTTTTTAAGGAGTGAGTGCAGTTCCGCACAAATAATATCTATTGCGCGATGTCGCGCAATTGATGTTCCCTACGCACGGCCGCGTAATTGATATTTCGGTTGCGCAGGATCTCGCAATATGCTACGAAAATCATCCTTTGAAAAAAGGTCCAAAGTGTTGAAAGAATAGTCCCACATCGCTAAGATCGGGATCTCCATGAGCTCGAGGGCCTATAAATACCCCCTTCCCTCCTTCATTGAAGGGGATTGATGATTTTCAAGAGGAGCAAAGCGGAGCGGAAGATAGAAGGTAGGAGCGAAGTCTCCTAGGAGTTGCGCAGGACCGCGCAACTGATATCAGTTGCACGAGTCCGCGCAACCAAACTGCCCTACAGTCTGTGAAGTCCAAGAGCTGTTATGCTGCTGAAGTACGTGGCCCAGGCTTCCTTTCTCCAGGTTTTCTCCTCTTCATGGGTTCTAAGGAGAAAGATCAGTCGATTTAATCGACATTCCTCCTAAGTCCCCGAGGATGATCAAAATAGGCGCCGAAAGGCTGCTGAAATTTCTATCTCCTTGAAGACTGGTTGATCGATTCATCAATTCCTTCTAAGTATCCAGGAGATGACCGAAATAGCGTCGGAATGCTTCCGAAATTTCCATCAAGCCATCTTCTCTTTCATTCAGTACATTGCATTAATTGTACTTTATTTTCAGAATTAAGGGAATCAGAGGATGTAAATGAACTCAGATAAATGTGATGAATGTTCTCTCATTCATTCTTTGTTATCATTGAATATATCCCCCAAATCAAACGCATTTTTTTTCTTGTTGAAAAAAAAAGAGTTTTTAACTAACGCATTTTTATGCTTTCTCTGAGATAGAATGTCTTATCGATTAAATGCCTAATTGCAATTTTTATATGTGGAAGGTAAATAGAAGAAGCGTTAGAGAAAAACAAAGTCTGTTGAGATCAAGAGTAGCGAATTTCTTACAATGGACAGAATAATCTCCATTTCACCAATAGCTCAAGAAGATGAGGAAGAAAGGAGGATGGTAACATCTAAAAGTCAGTTCGATCTACTTTTGCTAGAAGCAACATCTCGCCAAGTACTGGGTCGATTATACGAAGTGTCATTAGACATAGTCCTACTCCGGTTATACGATCATCTCATTCGAGAAAAATAGAAAGGCCCGTCACTTCAAAAGATCTTTCAATACCGTCAACTATAACCGTGAAGACATCTTCTGCAGAATCATTGTGGGTTTAGAAAAAAAGGGGAAGACGACCGTAGCCGGTGAATGTCCACTCACGACACCTCCTGCAAAAGATTTTAAGAAAACTCATGCATTAAGAATGCCACGATTTGCATCAGCTAGTCCTTCGGAGCGACAATACGTTGGTTTCAAATCAAATAATAGCTCATCTTCTTCAACAGCGTCAGCAGCGCGACGTTCACTTCCTTCTTCAATATCAAGACAATCGAAGTACAAAGAAACAGAAAGCTCGTCGACAAATATTAATCAGCCTGATCAGTTTCCACTGGATGGGCATGTGGCTGAGGAAGTCCCTAATGTGCTGACAGTGACTACCATAAACAACATTGAATCACAAGTAGAAAATCCACAACAGCAAGCGGTTAGATTTCAAGAACCAACGCCTAATATTACTCAGAATATGACGCAGGAAGAAATCTGGCAGATGGTTATTGAATCTATTCATCTAGAGAATAAACGGAGTCAGAATAAAAAATTTCGATATCAGACACCGTATCCCCCTGAAATAGAAGAAATGCCATTTCCCGCTGACTTCAAACATCCAAATTTCTAGAAATTTAATGGGAATGGATCACCAAAAGAGCATTTGATGCATTTCATAGAAAAGATGAGAATTTTCTCTAGAGTTCCTCAATATTGTTTGCGATTGTTCGGATCTTCTCTGACAGAAAAATCTTTCAGATGGTATTCAAGTTTAATTCCAGGATCTATTCAAACCTGGGAACAGATGCAGGATGCTTTTCTGTCAAACTTTTTCTCGTCAGACTAAGAAGTTGGTTTGACCAAATTGGTCTCTATTAGCCAAGACGAAAATGAATCAGTTGAAGAATTCATTAGTCGATGGAAGAAATTGGCAGCATCATGTCAATATCCTTTGCGGGAATCAGAACAAGTAGAACTATGTGTAGAAGGCATGAGACCAGAATTGGCATGCCACCTGATTAGTAAAGATTGGAAAACTTTGCGAAATCTTGCTACGAAGGCTTATGCTCTTGAAAAGATGATAAGAAGAGTGCCTGCCTTCCAGTCAAAATCAGCTCACATTTTTTGAAAAGAAGATACTAAAGAAGATTATCAGGATGAGAAAAAAGACAGCGATGAAGAAGATAGAAATGGACACGTGGTTACAATGGCATATAAAAGGTCCAAGCAAAATAAAGATCATACGAAGTATTTGTTTGCAAGAAAAGATATACTTCCCATGCTGAATCAATTGTTGGCTACGAAGAGTATTGAATTACCTCGGCTTAGACACCTCGAAGAAATCAAAAATACACGAGGGCTGGATTATTGCAATTATCATTGTAAATTTGGACATCATACGGAAGATTATAATTCCCTCAAGAAAAAGCTACAAAAGATGATCGATAAGGGAGAAATTGCGATGAAAAAAAAAGCGTGACAGATACAGAAAAATGAAGAAAAATGACAGAAACTCGATAAAAAAATTCTGGGGGCATCTGTGCTAAAAGACGACAACATGCTTTGTATGGTGAATCGTCAGTAATTGACAAGATCGAGCTATCATTGCCTAAATACTCAAATGAAAAGAAGCGGTGAGGAAAAAGATATAAAGCCACGATAAGAAAAGCATATTCGCTGCAGATATGCATTGCAATACCTGCCAGTTCAAGAGATGATCGCTATTTTGATTTCAAAAGATATCAGTATGATACTTCCAAAATCAAAAGGGGGCAAGATAGGTAAGATAGGTGAGTAAAAGCTGTGAAATGAATTTCTCACCATAGGATGTATTTCTTTTGTGTATATGAATAAAATGCAGGCTTTCAAGCATATCAAGTCATCGCCAAACGCGAAGTACCAAGGACAATCACCAAATGCAAAGTCAAATGAAAAGCTAATCGCCAAAATTAGCAACTATCACCGTCGTCATCAACAGCTCATCCAACAAGCTTATTTTAAACGATCGCCATCAAGCGTTGATGATAGCTATCAAGCGTTAAACAATCACTATCAAGCGTTAAACGATCGCTATCAAGTGTTAAACAATTGCTATCAAGCGTTAAACGATCGCCATCAAGCGTTGATAATTGCTACTAAACACTGATGATAGCAGTCAAGCATTGACCACCAAAGATTTCCCTCAGAATCATCAGGTATCAATGATTATCAATAAAAAGGAACTATCGCTGTCGACGATCAACCACTTGCCAAAATTGCTATCATCGCCAGGCTGATACACGATTTTGAATATAATATGAAAGTTTTCATAATGTTGTCAGCAGCATCGAAATATCAATTATTGATCTACCATTGGCAGTGGAATAAACTATATAGTCAACCATGTATAAAGTTGATGATAGCGATGGTTGCTAATCGTAAAAAATAAAAATAAAAAACAGCCTAGCCAAGCCTGTACGGCCTGTTACGCATGAGACCTATGATCGTAAAAAGGCAACCCGGTCCAGCCAATGGCCAGCTATGCGTGAGACCTATCAAGATCGCCATTCTGGTAACAATGAGAAGCCAGTGGCCCTAAAAAGCCTATGAAGGCCATCGTACGCATACCTATGCGGGCAGCTGACGGAGTCAACGACCAAAAGCCAATAGCTCAAAGTCTTCAAATGACCAAACGCCAAAGTGTTAAAAGTCCACAATGCCCGAAATTGGCGATAAACTACAATGCCCGAAATCAGCGGTAAACTATAATGCCCGAAATCGACGGTAAACTACAATGCCCGAAATCGACGGTAAACTACAATGCCCGAAATCGACGGTAAACTATCTTGCTCTTTGAGTCCATTATCAAGTCCAATTCAGTCATCTGGTCGAGTCAAGTTTAGTCATCCAGTTCAGTCAAGTCTGGTCAAGTCAAGTTAAGTTTTGTCCAGTTAAAGTATGGTTGGTCAGAGTACACCGGCACCAGCGCTCAAAAGTATAAAATTAAAGTTTAGCATTTAAAATGCTACAAATACATATTTCAATATAGATATGCTCAAACAAGCAATTGCCTAATGAAAATTTTAAATATTGATTAGACAAACATGCAAAAATGCAATTCTCTTGAATCAGGTTCAAATTACATCAACAGTAAATGCCTTCAAGATATTGGCGATTATCTAGTCAAAAGCTCAAATCTCCGAGGTCAAATACTATATTGACAAGAGCTGTGAAGTTCCCAAAAGGGTACAGAGGACAAAATAGTGAAGAATTATCATTCTCTATCGGACAGTATAAGGACTCTGATATATTCTTTGGAGTCATGAAAAGAGCGAAAAAGATTATTCATTCTTCAAAAGTATCAGAAGGCTTCGCTTCAGAAATATTATCTTCTAAAGAAATCTGTATGCGACATTGACCTGGAGAGGGGGCAGGATTTAATGTCTTCAAAAAAAACTATGCCTCGGTCTTTTTGACAATCTCTTATATGCGGCTAAGGAATTCATATGCCAAGTATTATAGATAATGGTATCGCAAGATTCCAAGTATAGGATCTGATGGAGACAAAGAACAAACAGAATCGTCATCATCAGTAACTTCTATGACCTTTGGAAATTTATTAAATGAAAATTGAAAAGAAGTTTTGTCTATTTTTCAATTTTTCAGAATCAGCAAAGATCCAAGGAAAAGTTTATGAAGAAATACTAAGGAGCACAAATTCGAGAAGACTCAGTAAAAAGACTCAACGGTCGAACCTTTGGAACTAAAGATGAAATCTCCAAGAGTGCAATATAAAGAATATAAAGAATACAATGCGAAGCATGATGACAAGTGCAAAGATTGATTAAATCATATTGCGAATATCACAATCAGCCTAAGAAGAGAAGAAACTCTCAATCTGTTTCAAAAATTATCAGTGCTTCATAAAGCTATATTGAAAATTATAATGAATTAAAATACTAATTCCGATAAATTTGGCAGGAGAAACCATTATTCAAAAGCTTGGGTTATGCAGATCGTGAGTAAAGGAAATAATCAAAAAAAGTTGTTGCGGTAGGAGCAACATTAAAGAATAGCCCCAGATATAGAGTAAAAGGAAAGAATCGCTGGAGCTGATCAAAAGGAAAGAATTGCTAGAGCTGATCAAAGAGACTGTTACAGCAGCAACAGTGTTGAAAGAAAGTTCTCTGATCAAATCGTTCACAGAAGAAGTCGTCACAGCTGTTGCAGAGGCGGGCTTCCATGAATCTTCTTTAGTGAAATATCTGCTCAACACTGCGGACTGGGGGCATTTCAGTTTTTTGTTTAAGTGCCATCATTCAAGTCTTCTGGTCAAACAGAATCATTCAAGCCCTTCGTTCAAGCATGAGTATTTCAGTTCTCCGCTTGAGCACCAGCATTCCAATCTTTTGATTGAGCACTAATATTCAAATTTTATGTTCAAGCGCCATCATTTAAACCTTATGTTCGAGTGCCATCATTCAAGTCTTCTATTCGAATGCCATCATTCAAGTCTCCTGGTCAAACACAATCATGCAAGCCTTTCATTCAAAAGCGATCACCCAGTCTTCCGTTTGAATACGAGCATTCAAGTCTTCCTTTCGAACGCGATCATTCAATCTTCTAGTCAAGTATGATCATCCAATCTGCCATGCAAGAAAGATCATCCGGTCATCCTTCGGTTGCAGTTCATTCAAGTTCTTCAGGCAGAGGAAGATCAATCCTCCATTTGATTTCAAGAATCAATCAAACAAGGATCGAGGGGGCATCTGTTGAGGCACAAAAAATATCTCATTGCAGTGGTCAGGGAATCTCATGGTGTTGATATGCTCCAAGGGTATTTTAGGTATTTTGGTATAAATCCAGCTCTAAGGGTAGTTTAGGGCATTGAAGTAGAAGAAGATTGAAACGAAAGGTGCAAGAGAGAAAAATAAAAGAAAGAAGAGAAGTGCCTTTTGAGATTAGTTGCGCGGGACCGCGCAATAGATGTCGGTTGCGCAGGACCGCGCAACAAATATCCCTTGCGCGAGTTTTTAAGGAGTGTGCGCGGTTCCGCATAAATAATATCTATTGCGCGATGTTGTGTAATTGATGTTCCCTGCGCATGGCCGCGCAACTGATATTTTGGTTGCGTAGGATCGCAATAATCTACGAAAATCGTCCTTTGCAAAAAGGTCCAAAGTGTTCAAAGAATAGTCCCACATCGCTAAGATCGAGATTTTCATGAGCTCGAGGGCCTCTAAATACCCCCTCCCCTCCTTCATTGAAGGGGATTGATGATTTTCAAGAGGAGCAAAGCGGAGCGGAAGATAGAAGGTAGGAGTGAAGTCTCCTAGGAGTTGCGCAGGACCGCTCAACCGATATCAGTTGTGCGAGTCCGCGCAACCAGACTGCCCTGCAGTCTGTGAAGTCCAAGAGCTGTTGTGCTGCCGAAGTCCATGGCCCAGTGTAATACCCCAGATTTTTACCAACCTAGGATTAGACGTCCTAAGGTAATGGGTCAACCATAACACCTTGGTAACCTCTCAGAACCCAATTTCAAAGCCAAAGAAATCACTTAGGATTAATTCCTTTAGAAATTAAGTGTAAGTTAACTAGAGCTACGTTGGATTAGCTGCGAAATTGTCCCTGATCACTCTAAATACGTTCTACAAGACCCAAAACTTGTAGAAACAAGGACGCTACAATACCCTAAAATCTAGAATCAAACTCTAAACCGGTTTATTCTTTGGAACCCTTTGAAACTTTGTATTGGATCTAGACCGCGCGTCGAAAGTCTGATGCCTACAATCTTAAACCGTTATGACCGCTTAGCTGGACTTGACAATCATTTCGAAAATCAAGCCCAACCGATGTTCAGAGGATATTTCATTGAGCTTAGAGTGAAGAGAGTGAGAAATGGGTTAGACTTGGAAATTTTAATCCAAATCTGGCATGTGACTTGGCGTGTTATTATTAAGCGTTCTGACCATCAGAATTCAGCCAAATTTTACCCTCGGATCAGGAAAAATTTCTCTTTCATATCATGAGACTTGTGGACCTGATTTAGGTGCGATGACTGCTGAACTGAAATTGGACCGCCACGTGCGATCTGCGAACACTAACGGACTGAAAACTTGATGTGAGCAGGATCCAGTATCCATGAGCTTAAGTCCGACCGCGTTCAGCCAGGGGACCTCCCGAAACACTCCTTTGGATCGGAACAGCCCCATGTTGTTTATAACTTAAGTGTACCTTGTTCCCAAGCCAAATTTGGAAAGGTTTTGGCCTATATAAGGGCTTTAAACCCTCACATATCTCACCCATCCAAATTTGCTAGAAACCCTAGTTAGAGAGAGAGAGAGAAAGTGAGAGATTGGGAGTGAGTGTGGGAGAGATCTTCCTGCCACTTGTACTAGTTCTTGCACGTGCTAAAGCAACGCGTTTAAATCACTTTTCCGGTGATTCCAACGTACTCTTAGGTAAGAAAAACCCTAACCACTTACTGATTTAGGGATTCCTTTGATTCAATAGCGAAGTGGCTTACATATCTTGTGCATTAGGTCGCCGTTACGCCGTTGACGAAGCGTATACGTGCTATTCGAATCGATACACGTCTAAGGTGAAAGGTGATGATTTTAGACGCTTTGATTGACTGATTTCAAAGCTTTCAATGTCATTTAATAGTAGATTATTGACAAGCACGCCGTTTGACATGTAGAACATGCTGTCTGTTTTCCATTTCGACTGCGTATGAAAAATATGAGATTTAGGGTATTTTAGTCATTTGTAGGAAATACTGTTTACATCCACATTTTGCTGAAATGTTTGTCATGATTATTTGTCATGCTAGGATACTAGGAATGCGTGCATGATCTATTTGGCGAAGAGATTCGCCCTAATGCGCACTTTGGGTCGACATAAGCTATGTAGACTAAAGTGTGTAGACTAAGTGTTTGTATAAATGTTTGTATTAGTAGGTATTGAGTAAATGGTGTTGTGAATTAGTTTTGAGATTGAATTCTCAATTAATATGTTGATGTAAATGATTTCCATCATGTTGGTTATATGCATTGATTTCATTATATATATGAAATGCATGTGTTGGATAATTTTCTTAAGTTGTATGTTATAACATGTGTCAACATGCTTACATTGTTGTATTTCATTTCTGTTATCACATATGCTTACTGACGTTGGTTTATAAATGCTTGGGGCTATGACCTAGTCCAGGCAGTCGGTAATGGATCGAATTCGTGGTTGGTTTCTATTTACCACGAAGGACGTGTCGATGAACGCGAGTCATGTTTTAGGTTGGCGACAGTGATTAGGCCACGCGAAGTGTTTTATGCACTTCATGTCGCTCATCTTGAGATGCGCTCGTACTAGTCGAGCCCATCAAGTAACCCGACTGGCCATTGTATCTTCACCATGTATGAGTCATAACTGCTTGAACCTAGGGTACTGAACTTACTATTGGAAATCCTGTTAACCATGGTACCTTGATCCATAAAGACTCATGAGCTGGGCATGGTGGATGGGACCGTGGTCGAGCTGTCGGCCTACGCTGGGGCCACAAACCTCCCCGTAGTGATCAGTGAGCACCCTACTCTAAGCAGATTATGGTGGTATGGGACACTATATTCTTGCTGTCGGCCTACACTGATCAGGTGACGAGCCCTTTGTAGTGACCTTGAGTTTATCCTGACACCGCATGGGGGCGACGGGTCCTGATGCAGTCTTAAGGATATAATAGGCCTGTATTGATAAGGTGATGGGGGAGAGGAGTAACGAGTGCGTGCAACAGCCCTGACAGCCCTTGCAGCGACCTATAAATATAACATCGTATGAGATTACTAGGAGTGACGACCCTAGACATGATCAGTGTTGGGATTGATATAAGGAAGGTACCCTAGTTTTCCAATCCGGCTATATGAAAAGGACTAATAACAACCCGATAATCATCATCCATATCGCATTGCATGTGCCTGGAAGATGTGGAGCACTACGGGAAGAAAGCATGCCGCGGATGCAGATAGTGCCGCATGAGGGAGTATGTCGGTGAGGGCATCCATCATGTCATTTCATGCTTGAATTAACAACAGTATCTAGGAATGTTTGATTGTTTTCTTTACTATTAATGCGTGATTGATTTGATAACATGCAAATCTTTGCTCTATGATTCCACTGAGTTAATTACTCACTCTCATGTTATGGGAAGGTGTTTCAGACACCACCAGACTCTTTTGTAATTGCAGATGATGGCGCGGCCTGCAAGGCGGAGCCGGACTTAATGATGATGAGGAGTATCCCTCCTTTATGCGTGATTTGATCGATGGGATTACAGGGAGGTTGAGTAGATGCCTTGACACTTGTCATTTTATATTTTTGGAGCACTCATGTATATTCTTTTCTTTTCATTTTTGGAGTATACATGTATTTAATTAACCTGGTAACATGTTCACACTCTGGAGACTTACAATTAATTATATATTTTATGTAACTATCATAGTCTTCTACTTGCTAATTTAACTGTCTCTGGAGTATGATATGTTGTTTTGGCTTAGTCTTAATCTTGTTTAATGCCATTCTACAGACAACATGCATTTATCATTATCTATGTTGCATAAGTGACGTTCTGAAACTCGGGTGTTGGGTTTCTATCCGACCCCCGATTTTCGGGGTGTTACACATAGGCTTCCTTTCTCCGGGTTTTCTCCTCTTCATGGGTTCTAAGGAGAAAGATCAGTCAATTTAATCGACATTCCTCCTAAGTCCCAGAGGATGATCAAAATAGGCGCCGAAAGGCTGTTGAAATTTCTATCTCCTTGAAGACTAGTTGATAGATTAATCAATTCCTCCTAAGTATCTAGGAGATGACCGAAATATCGTCGGAATGCTGTCGAAATTTCCATCAAGCCATCTTCTCTTTCATTCAGTACATTGCATTAATTGTACTTTATTTTCAGAATCAAGGGAATCAGAAGATATAAATGAACTCAGATAAATGTGATGAATGTTCTCTCATTCATTCTTTGTTATCGTTGAATATATCCCCCAAATCAAACAATTTTTTTTCTTGTCAAAACACCCCATCACTATGATCACGTAGGTACCACCCATGCATTTATACAATGCTCCGTTAGTGAGATACGCCATGAAGAATCATTAGTTTATCATGTACGCAAGGCACCATGTACTTCATTCCACACATGTGCACAACACATGTCATACACACATGAACATGCCACACATGGGTGAGAGAATCTCTACCCATGTGTGTGATGTCATACACCCATACCTCCCATCTCTCATGTCTCCCCAAAGTCAACACCTCTCCATTCCATACCTCAAGCATGACATCATCACACCATGCCATCTCATGCTCCTTTAATCCACCATTAATTACAAATCATGAATTAATTGATATAATCCTAATCTAAGCTAACCAAGATCACATTAATTAAATCTAACCACATTTTTAAGAATTTCTCTACATATATCCATTCAACCTTTAGCATTTTACCATTTTCCTACACATGGAGAGAGAGAGAGGAGTGATCTTTGTGGACCATCAACTCCATTAATCCGATCCCTTTTATCCATCTCAACCATCCATTCCAACTCTTCAATCCATCTCAACCATCCATCTAATTCATTAAGGTGAGTACACCCACACCACTCTTGGTTTGTTTTCTTTTTGATTATTTGTATGACTGTTGAGGCATAAAAATGGTGAAAGGAATCAAGCAAGTAAAGGTAAAAAAAGAAGAAGAGAAGAACTTTTGGAAAGAAGAAAAGAGAGGTAATTTTCATGGTAGTTGCGCAGATCCGCGCAGCCAGTATATGTTGCGCAGGTCCACGCAATCAATCTCTGTTGCGCGAGACTGCGCAATGAAAGTAACAGCTGTGTGAGACTTCGGAACGAACTGCACTAAAGGGCTTCGTTCAAAATGATCCAAAGCACTGAAAAATAATCCCACATCACTAAGATCAGGATTTTAACACATGCGAGGGTCTATAAATATCCCCTCCCTTCCTTCATTGAAGGGGATTGAAGATTTTCAAGAGGAGTAGAGCGGAGCAGAAGACAAAAGGTAGGAGCAAAGTCTCCTGGGAGTTGCGCAGGACCGCGCAATCGATAGGCAACCGGACTGCCCTACAGTCTGTGAAGTCCAAGAGCCGTTGTGCTGCCGAAGTCCATGGCCCAGGCTTCCTTTCTCCAGGTTTTCTCCTCTTCATGGGTTCTAAGGAGAAAGATCAGTCGATTTAATCGACATTCCTCCTAAGTCCCAGAGGCTGGTTGAAACAGGCGCTGTTATGCTGTCGAAATCTCTATTTCATTAAAGGCCCGTCGATCGAATCGGCATTCCTCCTAAGTCCTAGGAGATGATCAAATCAGGCACCGGAAGGCTGTCAAAATGACCCGTCGATCGAATCGACATTCCTCCTAAGTCCTAGGAGATGATCAAATCAGGCGCCGGAAGGCTGTCGAAATGAACTCTTGATGCTTCAAGCACAAATCCTTTACTTCTAAATGATTTATCTTAGAATCAAGGGATATAAAGAGGATGCAAACGAACTCAGTATTAATAAAATGCGATGAATGCTCATAGTACTCTCTCTCTGTTATATTTGAATAAGACAATCTCCCCAAGTCAAAATGCATTTGTTTCTTTGTCGAAACAAAATGGAGACTTCGCTGGGGATTTTTCTGTCTTATTCAAAGTATTAACAGTAAGGTTGTTATGAACATTCGTCATGGTTTGACATCCTATGGACGCCAAAATGGTGACTCTCAGTGGGAAGTCCTCCCCTTCATCTCTAAGATAAATCACCCTAATCATTCAATTACTAATTATAAATATGTTTCGTGATTGAAGGTTTCTAAAATTCGATTACGACTCAACATCCATGGCGATCCCCGTAAGAAGAGTGAACTTTCGATTCATCCCGATAGGGTTTGTGATAGAATACGCACCAAGTCATGTGCGTAAAAGTGGCAGCGCTCAAGTAACAGCTGGGGTCATTTCTGCTTCACCCCAGTCATCAGAAGACAATGCAGGATGGACTGTTGTGACCTCTCGTAAGGCACGAACACAAGACTTCAAGAATTATGGAATGAGTCAGCCTTCATTAAAGACCAGGGGACCCATCACACGAAGCACAGTCAGAAGAAATCCTGAACTTTCTCCTCTTGCAATTTACCCAGCGTAAACGGCGCGAACAGTTCCTCAATTGACGGTACACGACTTCCTGGTTTTAAATGCCTCAAAAACTAAATGAACAAAGGAACAAAAGGGAAAAGCATTGGTAATTAGATCACCAATGCCGTCCCGAAACAATTCACCAGTATCGGTGTCATCTCAGTCAACTGATGCCACAGAGAGTACGAAAAAGACCGGTGAAACTATATCCCCTCCCTTTTCTGCAAGCCCTGTCACATAGGCATTCTCTTGTTCTCCTCCGATTACTGCTTCGACGAACAGTGGAGAGGTTACAGTATTCATGGCTAGAACAAACCCAGATTATAGAGCAACTGTAGAGGATTGTTTCAATGCAATGGCAGAAGCACAGCATGCATTGATGGAAGAATGCAGAAATCTTAGAGAAGCGTTGGCAACCCTCAAACATAATGTAGCCCGACTGGCAATCCCCCAGAATGCAACGGAAGGGAAAGAAAATCAGCCCCACATTCTTCTACCACAGGGGGCAGGGTCACTAGGGTCCATTCTGACAGCAAGAACTGTGACATAGGAAGAGGTGAGGCAAGTGGTTGAAGAGGCGGTCAGAGCCGAAAGAAAATGCAAAAATACCGGGCGCTGTAGATATCGAACACCGTATCCAAGGGAAGTAGAAGATATCCCTTTTTCGGCCAATTTCAAGCATCTGGATTTTCAAAAGTTCAATGGAAAAGGATCTCCGGAGGAGCATTTGATGCACTTTATCACTAGCATGGGAAATTTTTCCATGATACCACAGTACTGCTTGCGGCTGTTTGGTTCGTCGCTAACGCACAAAGCATTCCGATGGTATTCTAGTTTGGCACCTGGATCGATACGCACATGGGAACAAATGTAGGAGGTTTTCATTTCAAACTTCTTCTCCTCGGAACGTGACGTCAGTATTACGGAACTGGCCTCTATTCGGCAAAGAGAAGGAGTGCCGGTAGAGAAATTTATAGACAGGTAGAAAACATTAGGAGCTTCGTGTAGACAACTACCAGAGGAAAAAGAACAGGTTAAGATGTGTCTAAATTCTATGGGCACGGGGATTACGTTCGGACTGACTAGCACCGACATTAGGACCTTTCGTGACTTGGCTACCAAAGCCCACACATTGGAACTGATGACTCTTAAAATCTCGGCATTTCACCATGATACGACTAAGAAAGCATCCAGTATAACAACTGTAAACACTGTCGATCACGACAGAAAAGGAAAAGATACAAAGGATTCGAGAGAAAGAAGGCCGGACCGACTCAAAGAGGGTGATAGGTCAAGAAACAGGTACGACGAGAAGCGACCTAGAATGCTGAACTCCCATGAAGGGTTCGCATTTGAAAAAGAAGATGTCGCCCCCATGATGGAGTAGTTATTAAAAGCTGACACGATAGTATTGCCGGAGCCTAAGCGCCCAGAAGATATAACAAGAACAAGAGAGAAGAATTTCTGTCGTTATCATCGCCTAGTGGGGCACCCCACAGAAAATTGCTATATTCTCAAATGTATAATACAACGACTAATCAATAGAGGGGAGATACTATTGGGGAAAGAAAGAGAAAGAGGCTCCATGGCAACCGTAAACACGCTTACAGTCCAAGAAAAGGACCGAGAAGCGAATAATGCAGAAAGCAGTAAAGCTGTAAAGAAGGTTGCGGTAATCACACTACGGTCGGGCAAGAAGATAGTAAGCCCTATAAAACAGAAAACAGAAGAAGCAATTGTAAAAGAAAATAACAGCGGCAAGATGAAGGGAAATAATGAAGTGACGAAAGTAAATTATGATGTGGTAAATCATCTAAAGGGAATATCAGCCTAATTAAGCGTTTATGACTCACTGAAGCTATCAGAAGAATTTTGGCAAAGTTTGATTCAGGCCCTATCTGATCATGACATTAGGGAAACCTTACTGGCAGAGGTAGAACATGAAGAACCCAATGAGCATGAGGACTACTTCCCAGTCATTTCTTTTTTTGATGATGATATGATCTGTGAGGAAGTCCATAATAGGCCACGAATGATAGAAGGCCATATTCGTGGGAAGAAAGTCAAGAAGATTATGATAGACAATGGGTCTACAGTAAATCTTTTGCCACTCTTCATGTCAAACAAATTAAACTACCGTCGCTCAGAATTACACCCCAGCGGGATGATGATACAAGATTTTAATCAGGACGGGCAGTGCACACTGTAAGAACCATATCTTAATCCGTATCGTTCCGTAGACTTCCACGGTCTTACCGTTTGAATTTCGGCAACTTTCGACCCTTAACCGATATTTACGCGTGACCTTGATTCATATGCTGTCAACCCGTATCAACTCAACCCAAGACCCGTACCCTAGCGACCGCGCCATCGCTGCGGTTACAAAGCCGTGACTCGCGCGTCGAGGCGATACCCGGATCAAGAGATGTGGGCCAACGTTCGGTGCGAGGAAAATGCCATGCGTTGCGAAATCCAAAAGGCCTATGAGTTAGGCCCATTTGAATTATGAAAGGCCCATGAGTTAGGCCCCTTTGGTTTATAAAAGGCCCATGGGATTGGGCCCATTTTGAAGTATTCCAAGGCCCTTGGGATTAGGCCCATTTGATGCAATCTAAGGCCTATGGGTTAGGCCCATTTGATTTGTAAAAGGGCTATGGGTTAGGCCCATTTGATTTGTAAAAGCCCTATGGGTTAGGCCCATTTAAGAAATATAAGACCCATGAGATTAAGCCCATTTGATGCAACCTAAGGCCCACGAGTTTTGACCCATTGCAATGCACTTAAGGCTCATTGGTGCGGCCCATTGATGTGGCCCATTTGATGAATAAAAGGCCCATATGACATGGCCCATTAGATGTATTTAAGGCCCAATGGGATATACCTAAGGTCCATTGCAATGTGTCCAACTAACATGGTTTGCGTAATGATGTTTACTAAGGGTTATGGCTTGGGAGCAATGGTGGTTTGACGTCCACATTGCAAATATAGTGTTGGTTAAATGTTCGCATTATGACTCTCCCTAGGGCCCATTATTAGGCCCGCACTTATTGTGTATAGGCTGTTCAGGCCCATCTGCATTGCAAGAATAGTTCATCTCATTATAACATGTTTAGTATAATTTCATGACTCATGATCATACACATCATATGTATGCTTGATATGAGAAGTGACTTATCATAGCATATGCCTTCGAGCAGGCTGTTTATGGGCCCCCGGTTAGGCAGTGTTGCCCTGCATGAGCGCATGATACGCACAGAATTTATTGCATGACTAGATGCGTGATTCATGCATTTCACATTTGTGTGATATGGTTATTGTATGTCCTAGCGACATCAGGGTCGTAGCCTCCACAGACGTATTGTGGTTAACAGGATTGGATACCGTAAATCTCGTTCTACATGGGGTGCTATAGATATCCCTAGGTGAAAGTCTCTAAACCCTTATGGTACCAAGAGGTTGCTCCAACGTCTAGATCGAGTAGGTAGATGAGCGTTGAGTGCCGATTACCAGACGGTTGCACTCTCCACTGTGTCATGGTCGGTTGGAAGGGGGTGCGGCCTTACCCGCCGAGTGTAGGGGGAAATGCTAGGCTGAGTCTGACCAGCTCAAGGAATGGGTCCACTATTAACGAGTCGCGCCGGATATTGGCAGATGGATAGTGAGGTCTCTTCCACTTACCTTATTGCGTGCGATGTGGCGAAAATCTGGTTTAGAGTGTACTAGACCCCGGTGATATCTCAGATTTGAGCTGTATTGATGTGTAGACATAGATGAGGATCTGTATGCTTGAGTTACATTTCATATCGCATGGCCTTGGGATGGCCGATATCATTTATGTCTTGCATCGCATAGCCTTGGTACGACTCATGATATTTATGGTTCCATATGCATATTCCGTATTACTCTGATATTGTATGTTCATATTACTACCTTGTGCATACACTTTCACCATCCTCTAAGCTTTCTATAAGCTTATGCACGACCGTTGCGTGCAGGTGACGTTGGGGAGCAGCAGCGCTGAGGCAGGAGCACGTTGCGGATCATTTTGGAGTTTTTGTCCTTCATCATTGTATTTCCCTTTATGCTCATTGTACTTGTAAAAATTTTTTTCATAGTGGAAATGTAATGAAGTTCTTGGTTATTGTATGTGGGTTATGCCTTTGGTTATGCTTATTATGAATCAAACTGATGTTGAAAATCCTCTTCGTAGCATCCCAGGATCGGAACCTTGCGAATGGGCACTAGGAACCGAGAATGGGGTTCTACGGAAGCTATCGGCACCAGATTCGGTGATCAAAAATTTTATGAGCCTGGTTTCCGATTTTGGGGCGTGACAGAAGTTGGTATCAGAGCATAACTTGGGAATAACTGAGAACAACATTACATATTTGATATGAGTGTAGAATGGCTAAGCCCCAAAGTTCGGATAGCTTCACGACCTTCCGTTACAGACCTTTAACATGCGTGCTTTCGAGAGCTTGCCAGTTGATAGGTGCCTTCGCCCTTTCCTGTAGGACATGGTGCGTGGGAGGGTGACCCGATCGACTCCCGCACCACCAACTGTGGCTCCTGCATTACCACCTGCGATGCCCATTCCACCACCAAAGATTCCTACTGCCCATCCTGAGTATGCTGCTCCTCCACCAGAGACCGGTGAGGACCCGACCATATTCGTGAGTGCCTCACAGTTGCAGCAGATGTTACAGGCTGTGATGGCTGCACTTCAGGGGTAGGGTTGGCAGCTAGTTGTTTCACCGGCATAGGCAGAGCAGGATTGTGCGAGTGCCCTCCTTCATGAGTTTCGACGGCTCGATCTCCCGCGTTTCCAGGGTGAGCCAGACCCGACGATAGCTGAGAGATGGCGTGCTGATGTGGAGAAGATATTTGAGACCATGGGGTATACGACTGAGCGGCGAGTCAGATTAGCCGTATTTCTTCTCCACGGTGAGGCTGAGCATTGGTGGACATCAGTCTCTCGAGCAGCAAGCGCTGATTTTGTGTGGACTTGGAAGGATTTTGTGGATCGGTTTGACCGACAGTTCTTCCCTGATCACATCTGATGACAGCGAGCGTTAGAGTTTGAGGCCTAGTGCAGGGCGATATGATAGTGGCCCAGTATGCGGATCGTTTTGTTGCACTGTCTAGATTTGCACCCTATCTGGTTGATGACGAGGAGCAGAGAGCCCGCCGTTTTGAGGACGGCTTACGTTACGGTCTTCGCAGCCGTGTTATTGGGCATGAGCTCCCGACCTTTGAGGAAGTGGTGCGGAAGGCTCAGATTTTTGAGACAGAGTGGGCCTGTTCTCAGTCTGATCGCGGTTAGAGGAGAGACCGGAAGAGGCAGGCTCCTTCCAGTGATTCCCAGCAGAGTCGACCATAACAGCAGAGGCGCACAGGTCATCCAACCTTCCGAGCACCAGCAACACCTCCACCACTACTTCCAAGACAGTTCACTGGCACTTGTTTTAGGTGCGGTGTGAAGGGACACCGTTCATGGGAGTGTCCCAGCCCCCAGCAGCAGCAGAGAGGTCCACAACGTCCTCCACCACAGCCGCAGCAGAGACCCGCACATCAGCAATGACAGTGGCCCCCACCTCCGAGGCCACCTCAGCAGTAGCATCAGCGCTAGCCTTAGAGGCCACAGCAGCAGAGACAACAGTTTCGACAGCCTCAACAACCCCAGTAGCAGCAATAGCAGGCTCATAGGGGACAGGCACCTCCCCAGCCAGCTCAGGGTAGGTTCTATGCGGCTCAGCAGGATCCGCAGTCGTCTGGAGGAGTCTTTGAGGGTATACTTTCAGTTTTTGCATGCATTGCAAGTGTGTTATTTGATTCTGGTGTATCGCACTCTTTCGTGGCCGAGAGCTTCTGTCGATCGACTGGCTTACCGTTGGAGTCTACTGGTGAGAGCCTATCAGTATCGACTCCCTTGAGGAGGACTGTAGTGTTGGGTCGATTTTGCTCGTCTTGCCCCGTTCTAGTTGGGGATATCTTTTTGCCTATCGATCTGTTTACATTACCGATGTCCGAGTTTGACGTCATCCTGGGCATGGATTGGCTCACCGAGTACTATGCCATATTGGACTGCGCAGCGAGGATAGTCATGTTCTGTATACCCGGCGTGCCACAGTTTCAGTTCGTTGCAGAGGCCAGAGGAGAGCGGTTGTCTTGTTCGATGTCATGCACTGTTGAGGAGCCTATTGCCGCTTGCATTGACCAGTTGCCCGTGGTTTGCGATTTTCCCGATGTGTTTCAGGAAATTTCAGGATTACCGCCTCGTCAACTCACCGAGTTTCAGATTGATCTCGTGCCCGGTACTGCGCCTATTTCGAAGACCCCGTATCGCATGGCACCGTTGGAGTTGCAGAAACTGCAGAAGCAGTTGGACGAGTTGTGAGAGTTGCATTTTATCCGTCAGAGCAGTTCACCGTGGGGAGCGCCGGTACTCTTTGTGAAGAAGAAGGATGGCTCGTTGAGGCTCTGCGTTGACTACCGTGAGCTCAACAAAGTCACGATCAAGAACAAGTACCCGCTCTCGAGGATTGATGATTTGTTTGATCAGTTGCAGGGTGCACAGTTCTTTTCAAAGATTGACCTTCGTTCCGGTTATCATCAGATTCGGGTCCGAGATGAGGAAATTCAGAAGACGGCATTAATGACGCGTTACGGTCATTTTGAGTTTCAAGTCATGTCTTTCGGACTGACCGATGCACCTGCGATCTTCATGCAGATGATGAACGAGGTCTTCTGCCCTTATCTCGATCAGTTTGTTGTAGTCTTCATTGACGACATTCTGATCTACTCGAGGACCCGTGAGGAGCATGAGCAGCACTTGGAGATTACCTTGCAGACCCTCCGCGCTCACCAGTTTTATGCGAAGCTGGAGAAGTGCGAGTTTTGGCAGGAGGAGGTGAAGTTCCTCGGTCACGTGGTGATGAGGGAGGGTGTCGCAGTGGACCCCTCGAAGGTCGAGGCAGTACGTCAGTGGGGCGAGCCCACTACTGCTACAGAGATCCGTAGTTTTCTTGGTTTGGAGGGCTATTACCGACGTTTCATTGAGGGTTTTTCTCGTATTACAGCCCTGCTGACCAGGTTGACTCGGAAGGGCACAGATTTTGTTTGGAGTGACGCCCGCGAGTGAGCATTTACGGAGTTGAAGGACCATCTGACGTCCGCTCCTGTCCTCACTCCTCCCTCTGGGAGTGACGGTTTTATTGTATTTACTGATGTCTCGCATATTGGTTTGGGTGCTGTCCTGATGCAGCACGGGAGACCAGTGGCCTTTGCGTCTCATCAGCTCAAGGTCCATGAGCTGAACTATCCTACGCATGATCTGGAGCTGGTTGCAGTTGTCTTCGCACTGAAGGTGTGGAGGCACTACCTTTATGGGGTCAGGTTTGAGCTCTTCTCCGATCATAAGAGCTTGAAGTACCTCTTCTCGCAATCTGAGTTGAATATGAGACAGAGGCGCTGGATGGAGCTTTCTGAAGGACTATGATTTTGATCTCCAGTACCACTCGGGTAAGGTGAACCTGGTAGCAGATGCCCTCAGCCATCAGCCACGAGGTCTAATAGCGCATATGATGATTCAGGAGTGGCGGATGCTTGAGGATATCGCAGCGTATGATTTTGAGTTCGTCCTGCAGTCTTCTATTGTGCAGTTATCTAGCCTGTCGATTCAACCCTCTCTTGTCTCAAGGGTGATCGAGGCTCAGCAGGTTGATGCGTCATTGCAGAGTTATATGGATGAGGCAGCATCTGAGAGTCAGGCTGATTGGCAGACTAGTGCAGACGGTGGACTTCGCTTCAAAGGCCGATTATGTGTCCCGGATATTTCAGAGTTACGCAGGGATCTTATGACCGAGGCACATCGATCGCGATTTTCTTCCACCCTGGCTCGACGAAGATGTACTGTAATATGAGGCGGCAGTATTTTTGGGCAGGGATGAAGCGCCAGATCGCCAGTTTTGTGCCCGAGTGTGACACGTGCCAGCGTGTCAAGGCCGATCATCAGAGACCTCCTGGTCTATTGCAGCCATTGAGTGTCCCGATGTGGAAGTGAGAGCACGTGTCGACTGATTTCATTATGGGTTTGCCGAGGACTCAGCACGGTCATGATGCCATTTGGGTTGTTGTGGATCGTCTGACGAAGTTGGCACATTTTCTTACAATGCGTGCGACTTAGCCTTTGGACCGGCTTGCGAGATTATTCATCGAGGAGATCGTGAGACTGCATGGCATTTCAGTCTCGATCGTTTCTGACCGAGACTCGAGGTTCAACCTCAGTTTTGGGGGAGCTTCCAACGAGCGATGGGGACTGATTTGCAGCTCAGCACCGCGTACCATCCGCAGACCGATGGCCAGACCGAGAGGGTCAATCAGATCCTTGAGGATATGCTTCGGGCCTGCATGATTGATTTCGGGGGTAGCTGGGATGAGCATCTGCGATTGGCTGAGTTCGCATACAATAATAACTATCAGGTGACCATCAGCATGGCTCCTTTTGAGGAACTATATGGCAGACCATGCAGATCATCGAGTTGTTGGACCGAGGTTGGAGAGCGCCGTCTCCTAGGTCCCAAGCTTGTGCAGGAGACGTCAGAGGTTATTGATATCATCAGGAAGAGGATGCGCACAGCTCAGAGCCGACAGAAGAGTTTTGCTAATCGTCAGCGTCGTCCCTTGAAGTTTGATATAGGGGACCATGTGTATCTCAAGGTCTAGCCCATGAAGGGCGTAGTTCGATTTGGAGCGAAGGGCAAGCTTGCCCCGAGATTCATAGGACCTTTTGAGATCACTGGGCGCATTGGCGCCGTGGCTTATCGGCTTCCCTTGCCATCTCAGTTGTCTGGCATCCACAACGTTTTTCACGTCTCCATGTTGAGGAAGTGTGGTCTAACATAGTTCCCGTTATTGATTAGCAGCCGTTGGAGGTTCCTGAGTACGCTTCTTAAATTGAGCTGCCAGTCCGTATCCTTGATCGGAAGGAGCAGGTCCTCAGAACCAAGGTCATTCTGTTGGTGAAGGTTCAGTAGGGTCACCATTCTGTAGATGAGGCTTCTTGGGAGCGTGAGGCCGAGATTCGAGAGCGTTATCCTCATCTCTTTGATGGTTGATCATGTATTGTATTTTGTATGCTGCCCCTGATTCTATATGATGATGTTATGTCTCTTCTTCTTCATGAGTTATGCCTAGTTGTGATGATTGTGTAAATTTTGAGGATGAAATTTTTATTAGGAGGGGAGAGCTGTAAGACCCGTATCTTAATCCGTACCGTTCCGTAGACTTTCACGGTCTTACCGGTCGAATTCTGGTAACTTTCGACCCTTAACCGATATTTACGCGCGACCCTGATTCATATGCTGTCAACCCGTATCAACTCAATCCAAGACTAGTACCCTAGCGACGCGCCGTCGCCGCGGTTCCAATGCCGCGACTCGCGCGTCGAGGCGATGCTCTGATCAAGAGATGTAGGCCAACGTTCGATGCAAGGAAAACGCCACGAGTTGCAAACCCAAGAGAATCTCTACGAGGTGTCACATCAATTCCATCAATCAATCAATCCATCAACATGTCAAGTACATGTCAAGTACACATCACTTTTTCACCCTTCCCAAGCAAGTCCATACCTTCTTACACCAAAAATTCTCAAAAGTTAAAAGGTCTTACAAAGCCCATGCTTTTCTTACACAAAAGGGCACCAAAGTCAAGATTTTCTTACACACCCCTCTCTCTCCCATCCATCACTCCATCACCCATCATTCCTTCTCTCTCTACAACACTCTCTCTCTTTCTCGTTTTCTCATCTCATTCTCTTAAGAAAAAACCCTCATACGTATGAGAGCTCTCCAAGCCTCTCCCTTTCTAAAACTCCAAGGTGGCCCACTTTCCTACCCCATCATCTCCCATCCTAGCCATCCATCCCTCATCTCATCCATTGAAATCCAAGCTAAGGTGCTAAGGAACCCCTAGGAGTAAGAAGATCGGACGGTGGGTGTATGATTGTAGTAGTTTTTCCTATTTTTGAGATGGGCCAAGTGAGGCCAACCGATCAATGGTTTGGATCTCACTTGGGACCTTAAGATATGGCCGATGGCCCAATAGGATCATCATGATCATTCAATGATGGGGCCATTCTCCATGGACCCCATCATGATGTTTTTTCATTATGAAGGTCATTTAGACCGTCTATATTGGTGGGAAAAGGATCCCTACCGTTGATTTTATATTTTAGTGGTCCCATGTGTTAAAGGACCCATTCGATTGTATGATTTCTTCAAGGGAGGGCCCATAGTGTCGGGGTCCCTCCATCACAAGCGGGTCCCACTCTCTCTCTCTCTCTTTCATGTTCTTTTTTTTTATTTTGATATGGTTGTGTGGCCCACTTGAATAGACCCATCAAGAGGCATATATTTCTACCCCAAGCCATTTACAAGTGGGGCCCACCTTATATGTGATCATCCATTAGTAGTGGCCCACCCGAGCAAGGCCCACCTTGTATTTATTCAAGACCATCCACATCCAAGGACGTCCCTGGACGTGAAATGGAAACACAAATATAAGCTTTGTTCAAGCTTTGTAGGTGGACCATCGGTGTAGGCCCTACCTTGATGTTTATATCCAATCCAAGCCGTCCATCCTCTTACTCATCTTGTTTTAGGCGTTGAGCCAAGTGATGGGGCTGGTTGGAAGGTCTGGTGGGCCATGACATTACAGAGTTGCACCCTTACCATTCAAGATCAATATTTTATTTTATTTTATTTTCTAAACACTAAAAAAATTCAAACTTTAGACTCATTGGGACGGCCTCGAGCCACTGAACGCAATGGCCGGAGTGGATTCGCTTGAAACGGGCCCCACACGCGAAAAACCCCGAAAAAATGGGTTTTTTCAATTTTTAGTAAGAGGCAGACCCTCTGCCTCTGATGGCAGCAGCGACGGCTACACGCTACTGCGTGCAGCATTCGGCGGGCTGACGTTAGGGGCCCATGGCCCTACATGTGGGCCGCACAGTGATGTTTATTTGTAATCCAATCTGTTCATGAGGTGGGCCACCTCATGAAGTGGGCCCCTGCCAAAAATTAGCTTCATCCATCACTTGGGTGGCCCACACCATAGGAAACAATGGGATTGCACCTCTACCATTGAAACCCGATCTGGGGTCCACCGAAGTTTCAGATCAAGCTGAAATTTATTTTTCCTCCTCGCCCAGGTCTGTGCGACCTTATGAACGGATTGGATAGTGAATAAACATTGTGGTGGGCCCCGCATGGGACCCACAGTGATGTATGTGTTTTTTCCGTCTGCCTGGTGGTACCCACCACGATATTCGTGTTTTACCTCCACCGTCCAGCGGACGGTGGAGCCCACCTTATGCATGTATTTCATTCACCCCCCCTTCCGGATGACAAAAAAACATTGCAGTGGGCCTTCCCCTAGCCCACTCGTCGGATGACAAATAAACATTGCAGTGGACCCAAGGTCCACGTGACCTTATGAAAAGATTGGATGGCAAATAGATATTACAGTGGACCCCACTCGTGATGCGTGTGCCAAATCCAAACCGTCCATCCACTCGGTAAGATCATTTTAAGGCATGAGTGAAGATTGGGTGGGCCACCTATGTTTGGGTTAGGCCCATTTGATTTGCAAAAGGCCTATGAGTTAGGCCCATTTAAATTATGAAAGGCCCATGAGTTAGGCCCCTTTGGTTTATAAAAGGCCCATGAGATTGGGCCCATTTTGAAGTATTCCAAGGCCCTTGGGATTAGGCCCATTTGATGCAATCTAAGGCCTATGGGTTAGGCCCATTAGATTTGTAAAAGGGCTATGGGTTAGGCCCATTTGATTTGTAAAAGGGCTATGGGTTAGGCCCATTTGATTTGAAAAAGCCCTATGGGTTAGGCCCATTTAAGACATATAAGACCCATGAGATTAAGCCCATTTGATGCAATCTAAGGCCCACGGGTTTTGACCCATTGCAATGCACTTAAGGCTCATTGGTGCAGCCCATTGATGTGGCCCATTTGATGAATAAAAGGCCCATATGACATGACCCATTGGATGTATTTAAGGCCCAATGGGATATACCTAAGGTCCATTCCAATGTGTCCAACCAACATGGTTTGCGTAATGATGTTTACTAAGGGTTATGGCTTGGGAGCAATGGTGGTTTGACATCCACATTGCAAATATAGTGTTGGTTAAATGTCTGCATTATGACTCTCCCTAGGGTCCATTATTAGGCTCGTACTTATTGTGTATAGGCTGTTCAAGCCCATCTGCATTGTAAGAATAGTTCATCTCATTATAACATGTTTAGTATAATTCCATGACTCATGATCATACACATCATATGTATGCTTGATATGAGAATTGACTTATCATAGCATATGCCTTCGAGCAGGCTGTTTATGGGCCACCGGTTAGGCGGTGTTGCCCTGCATGAGCGCATGATATGCGCAGGATTTGTTGCATGACTGGATAGCATGATTCATGCATTTCGCATTTGTGTGATATGGTTATTGTACGCCCTAGCGACATCAGGGCCGTAGCCTCCACAGACGTATCGTGGTTGGCAGGATTGGATACCGCAAATCTCGTTCTACATGGGGTGCTATAGATATCTCTGGGTGAAAGTCTCTAAACCCTTATGGTACTAAGAGGTTGCTCCAACGTCTAGACCGAGTGGGTAGATGAGCGTTGAGTACCGATTACCAAACGGTTGCTCTCTCCACTGTATTGTTGTAGGTTGGAAGGGGGTGCGGCCTTACTTGCCCGAGTGTAGGG
The DNA here is from genome assembly GCA_037074715.1 of Magnolia kwangsiensis. Lineage (NCBI taxonomy): Eukaryota > Viridiplantae > Streptophyta > Magnoliopsida > Magnoliales > Magnoliaceae > Magnolia > Magnolia kwangsiensis. The sequence goes on from CM073573.1 coordinate 91,689,125, forward strand.
GGCAATGCTAGGCTGAGTCTGACTAGCTCGAGGAATGGGTTCGCTGTCGACGAGTCGCACCCGATATTGGCAGACGGATAGTGAGGTCTCTTCCACTTACCTTATTGCACGCGATGTGGCGACAATCTGATTTAGAGTGTACTAGACCCCGATGATATCCCAGATTTGAGCTGTATTGATATGTGGACATAAATGAGGATCTGTATGCTTGAGTTGTATTTCACATCGCATGGCCTTGGGATGGCCGATATCATTCATGTCTTGCATCGCATAGCCTTGGTACGGCTCATGATATTTATGGATCCATCTGCATATTCCGCATTACTCTGATATTACATGTTCATATTATTACCTTGTGCACACACTTTTACCACCCTCTAAGCTTTCTATAAAATTATGCACGACCGTTGCGTGTAGGTGACATTGGGGCACAGCAGCTGTAACGCCCGTGAAAAATCCGTACTTGGGCTCGAGTACCAATTCGACCCGAAATCGCGTAGAAATAAATTCCATGGAAATTAAGCGTAAGTTAGCTAGCGCAATGCTAGAGTAGCTGGGAAATAGTCCCGGATCACTTTAAATACGTTCTGCAAGACCCAAATCGAGTAGAACAAACAACTCTACAATACTCTATAACCTCGGATCAAACTCTAAGCGGGTTTGTTCTCTGGACCATATTAAAATTTTGTATTGGATTTAGACCGCGCGTCGAAGGTTCGATACCTCCTATCTTAGACCGTTAGAACCGCCCAGGTGGACTTGACAATCATCTCGAAAATCAAGTCAAACCGATAATCACAGACGATTTCGTTGAACCCGGACTGAAGCGACCGCGAATAGGGATGAATTTGGAATTTCAAATTCAAATCTGGCACACGACTTGACGCGTCAGTATTAAGCGTTATGACCGTCAGAATTCATCCAGATTACACCCTCGGATCAGGAAAAATTTCTATTTATTATCATGAGACTTTCAGCCCTGATCTACGCGCGGTGACCGTTGAACTGAAACTGGTCCGCCACGTGCGATCTGCGAACCCTGCCAGACTGAAAACTTAATACGAGCTACATCTGGTGCACATGAGCTTAAGTCCGATCGCAATCGACCAGGGGACCACCAGAAAGCAGTTTTTGGACCGAAACAGCCCCGAAATGGATAGGCACCAAGTAAACTTCGTCCCGGAGCCTATTTTCGGCGATTTTAAGCTTATAAAAGGGGTTGAAACCCTCATTTCTCCCTTCCATCCGAAAATCACAAACCCTAGAAAAAGGAGAGAGAGTTTGAGAGAAAGAGAAGAAGAGATTCTTCCCGCTTCCGAGCCCCTGACAGTTGCTGCTTCAGCACTTCTTTCCAATCACCTGGCTGGTGATTTCTCCACTTTTTCAGGTATAAAATAACCCCAAAAACTTGCTGATTTAGGGTTTACTTATATGCATAACATATTAGCTAACGTATTCCATAAATCAGGCTCTCCTACTGCCGTAGACGAAGCGTACACGCTCCGTTCAAAATCCCGCAACCGTAAGAGACTAGGTGAGGATTTTAGACGCTTTGATTGACGGTTTACAACGCTTTCAATGTCGTTTAATAGTAGATTATCGACGGCATCGCCGTTTGACATGTACAACATGCTCTCCGTTTCCTGTTTCGTAAATTAACGAAGAATATGAGATTTAGGGCATTTTAGTCATTTGTAGGAAGTACGGTCTACATGCATATTTTGCTGACGTGATTGACATGGTTTGTCGCCACATTAGAGAGTTAGGAATGCTTGCATAATCAGTTTGGCGAAGAGATTCGCCAAGTTGCGCACTTTGGGTCGACATACTATATGTGGACTTAAGTGTGTAGTGTATGTGTTTGTATAAATGCTTGTATTAGTATGTATTGTATTGAATAATGTTATGTAGTAGTTTGAGATTGATTTCCTGATTAAAATGCTGACCTAAATGATTTCCTACATGCTTACCTTATGCATGATTGCACTACATGCATAGAAAGTATGCCTTGAAGATTTGCTTAAGTTGAACGTTATAACATGTGTTAACATGCTCACATGATGTATTTCAATTCCAATACCTTTGCATATCGTGTTAATATGATTCCATAGATGTGTGGGACTAGATTTAGTCCAGGCAGTCGGTAACCGAGCGAATTCGTGGCTGACTGGTCATAGCCACGAACGACGCGTCGATGAACGTGATTCGTGTTGAGAGTTGGCGGCAGTGGTTAGGCCACGCGAAGTGTTTTACGCACTTCATGTCGTTCGACTTGAGATGCGATCGCGCTAGTCGAGCACGTCAAGTAACCCGACTGGCCGATGTATGTTCACCTTGTATGTGTCATAACTGCTTGAACCTAGGGTACTGAACTTACCATTGTAAACCCTGTTAACCGTGGTACCTTGATCCACGAAGACTCATGAGCCGGGCATGGTGGTATGGGACACCGTGGTCGAGCTGTCGGCCTACGCTGGGGCCACAAACCTCCCCGTAGTGACCAGTGAGCACCTTGACTCGTGAGCAGATTATGGTGGTATGGGACACTATATTCTAGCTGTCGGCCTACACTGATCAGGCGACGAGCCCTTTGTAGTGACCGCGAGCGTATTCTGAGTCCACGGGAGGCGACGACCCTTCCGTTGCAGTAAAGTACGGTAGGCCTGTATTGATAAGGTGATGGGGGAGCGGTGCAACGAGTGCGAGCAACAGCCCTGGCAGCCCTTGCAGTGACCTACGAAATATACATCGTATGAGATTACTAGGAGTGACGACCCTATACAGGATCTGTGTTGGGATTGATACAAGGGAATTACCTTAGTTTCCCAATCCTGCTGTTTGAATGGACTAATAACAACTTGGAAATCATATCACCATAGCATTGCATGTGCCTGGAAGATGTGGAGCACTCTAGGGAGTGTGGCATGCCGCGGTCGTAAGATGTTGCAGCATGAGGGTGATCGTCGGTGAGGGCATACATCACGTCATATCATCTTGCATTAACAACAGTATTAGGATTGTCTGATTTACTGCTTTACTATTATCGCGTGATTGAATTGTGAACATGCTAATCTTTGCTCTATGATTCCACTGAGTTGATCACTCATTCCCGCATTACGGGATGGTGTTTGCAACACCCACCAGACCCTGTTGTAGCTGCAGGTGAGGACGAGATCCAGGAGGTGGAGCCAGAGATCGACGAGGACCAGGATGAGTTCTCGTATATGCAGTATCATGACGGCTTCCCGTAGGTGACCTGGATCGAGGGGACATCAGTGGGACTTTCTTTTTGAACATTATTCTTTTGTTATGTATATGTACATGAGACTCAGAGATGTAGTCATACTTTGGAGACAGATGAGATTACTTTGTTTTCCCATACAGTGATATATACATTGTTTAGTCTTCCGCTTGCTTTTATCACTGGATCTGAAGTATGAATTGCAGTTTTGGTATACTTTTACTCATGTGAATGCTTTAAATCAGACAACATTGAATCATAACCATTTTTGTTGCATAAGTGACGGTCTGGAACTCGGGAGTTTAGTTTATACACGACCCCCGATTTTCAGGGTGTTATAGCAGCGCTGAGGCAGGAGCACGTTGCGGATCATTTTGGAGTTTTTGTCCTTCATCATTGTATTTCCCTTTATGCTCATTGTACTTGTAAAGTTTTTTATCATAGTGGAAATGTAATGGAGTTCTTGGTTGTTGTATGTGGGTTATGCCTTTAGTTATGCTTATTACGAATCAAACTGACGTTGAAAATCCTCCTCGTAGCATCTCAGGATCGGAACCTGGCGAATGGGCGCTAGGAGCCGAGAATGGGGTTCTACGGAGGCTGTCAGCACCAGATTCGGCGATCAAAAATTTTGTGAGCCCAGTTTTCGAGTTTGGGGCGTGACTCGCACTTGGCAAAATTACGGTGACGTTGGAAATAGGAGTACTGAATACTAACGTTGTATGTCATGTCATAAATGCAGTGACGACATACAACCTTCTCCTAGGAAGGCCATGGATACACCAATACAATATCATACCCTCCACTCTCCATCAATGTTTCAAATACTGTAAAGACGGGGTACAACGTAAAGTAATGACCGATGCGAGACAGTATACAGAAGCTGAGTCTTTCGTTGCAGATGCAAGTTATTACAAAGAATTTGCCACCGGAAAGATAGATAAGGATGAAAGTGACGTCCTGAAGAATGATCAAGAGAGCGCAATCACAGAAATGGCAGAAAAAGCAGTGTCGTCCAAAATAGCAGAGATCAGCAAGAAGTTCTATTTTATGCCAAAACATTTAAGACAATCGGGACAACCGCCGTTAACTTTGCTATCATCTGAACAGTTGAAGATTTTAAAGTCAAATTATACGGTGCCGCTACCGTATGCTGAAAGAAATAAACCATTTTCGACCGCTCCAACAAGATTTCAAGTTAAAGCCAATGAAAAATATTTTGAGCCAATCAAATTCTACGTTTCAGAAGTAGTAAGGACGAGAGAAGTGGCTCAAAATAATGAATACCATGGTAGGTTGATGCCGCAAGACCTTCAAAAGTATAGTCCTGCAAGTAAGAAAATTATGAAAAACATGGGCTTTGATTATGAAGAACTCATTGGCCTAAATCACGGGAAGGGAATTCAGGTCCCCATTGGGGTCAATCAGGAGAAGCGTAGAAAACTTCAAGGGTTGGGGGCAAGCTAGTCAATGAATACGAATACAGTCTTATAGCCTCCCACAGAAATATGCTTCCTCCATATCTCCAAGAATAAAAAAATGTATCCCCACTGACGGTCACGATCATATCCAGGGGGCAAATTCAAAGCTAAATGAGATAAAGCGTGCTCAATAAAGGAAAAACCCTTCAAGGAAGTAAATGAAAGCCTATATTGGCCTATATTGGCGCTAGCAAAAGGGAAACTGGTTCCGAAGACGATATTGATTTTGATACAGAACATTATCAAGATAATAATTCTGTATCAAAAGGGGGCAGACAAAGGCATGCGAAATTCGTTATCCTTGAAGATAGATTGCAATTTTGATGCTTCTAAATCATCGCCAAATACAAAGCATCAATGACGATCGCCAAATACAAAGCGTCATTGACAATCGCTGAATAAAAGCGTTGATGATTGTTGTCAGAATAAGCAAGTGCCAATGATCGTCGCCAAGATAAGCAACTATCACTGTCGTCATCAATGGCTCACGCAAGCTTATCTTATCAAAATTGCTATCATCACCAAGCTGATAAACTATTTCAAATACAACATAGATATTCTCAGAATATATCGGCAACGGCGAAATATCAATTATTGACTCTCAGAATATATTAACAGCTGGCGAAATATCAACTATGGATTCACCGTTTAACAATGACAAAATATCAATTAAGGCAGCCTAGCCAAGCCTATACGGCCAGCTACGCTTAAGACCTATAATCAATTGAGACAGGTGAGTAAAAGCTGTGAAATATATTTCTCACCATAGAATGCATTTCTTTTGTGTATTTGAATGAAAGACAGGCTTTCAAGCATAACAAGTCATCGCCAAACGCGAAATACCAAGGACAATTGCCAAAAGTAAAGCCAAATGAAAAGCTAATTGCTAAAATTAGCAATTATCGCTATCGAGCAATTAGAAGATCAAGTGATTAAACGATCGCTATCAAGCAAACATTGGCATAAAAAAAAAGAGAGAAGAAAGAAAAAAGAGAGAGAAGAAGAAAGTACTGATGATCGCTATCAAGCAAGCAGTGACATAAAAGGTGCCGATGATCGCCATCAAGCATTGACACTAATTACCGACAGAAAATCTCCATCGAAGTCGACAGAAAATCTCCATGAAATCGAATTATCAGGTATCAATGATCATAAAAAAAAAATAAAAGAGAAAAAGAGAAAAAGAGAAAAAGAGAACAGCTATCGCTATTGTCGATCAATCGCTCATCAAGGTTGCCATCATCGCTAAGCTGATACAAAAAAATGACATAAACATAATACGAAAGTCCTTGTGACATTGTCAGCAGCGGCGAAATGTCAACCATATGATCACAGTAGAATAAATCATACAGTTAACTGTACATATGAATTTGCAATAGCAATGGCTACTCATCATAAAAAGGTAGCCTAGTCAAGTCCCAAAAATGAAAAAGAAAGAAAAGCCAAAGTCCTAAAAGGACCAAAGCTCAAAAGGGACTAGCTATGCATGAGACCTATGAAGATAGCCATTCGGGCAACGGAGAGAAGCCAGTGGCCCTAAAAAGCCCATGAAGGCCATCATACGCATACCCATGCGGGCAGCTAACGGAGTCAATGACCAAAAGCAAAAGGTCAAAAGTTGACTAAAAGCCAGAAGCTCAAAATCTTCAAATGACCAAAGGTCGAAAAAGCTCAAAGTCTTCAAAGACCAAAAGCCAAGAGCCAACAGTCAACCGAATGATCAAAAGAAAAGGGCCAAAAAGTCAACTCAAAGCCAAGTGCTAAAAGTCCTTAAATGACCAGTCAAGCGTAACACCCATGCCGTCTGTATAGCTTTCCGGCAGCGTCACGGGGAACGGAGGACAAGCCCTCCCGTGAATGGGCCCGTCCTTGCAGGCGAAGAAAATGAGGGCCGCACTGCGCGCATGACAAACCAACCATGCATAAGACCCCCTAGATTTGTGATTCGATTCCGGTACGTACTCATGAGGAAGGGCTTAAACCTACTCATTGATGGATCGACAACCATGAATTTGGTACCCCCAAAGGTAGCCTTGTGAGCCCTATGAACTCTAGAGAGTTACCGTGGCCAACCCCGTGCTGTAAATCTAACCGAGTTCACAGCCTCGGTAGCTTCACTGGGCCCCTCTGATGGATCGCAGTTTTTAAACTCCCTAGGCAGTGAGAAGTCCCGCGAACTCTAGAGAGTTACAAAGACCATCACATAAGACCCGAAGTAACGCCGCTTCACCACTCATGAGCTTAAACTGTGTGCAACTAACTGAATTCAAACTTAGCACCGCCAATAAAATATAAATGGATGAGGTCACATAGGAAAACCTCGTACTAACAAAGCATAAAATATTGTTGTTTCATGATTAGTTTCATAGAATATCATGATAAACTATGTGCCATGTTCAAAATGCAGCAAATTCATGTTGAAATCATGACATAGGTGGCATGCCTGAAACAATGCATAATATAGAAGTGCATGAAAAGTTAAATTTACTGATGAAAACCAAAAGAGAACATATTCAAACATGAAAAAGAGAGGGAAAGATTACATGTTTATAATTCCTCAGTGATGCCTATTACATTCATAAATTGCCGTAAGTTCTCTTTTAATTGAAGCTGAGCTGCGTCATGCTTTGATTTTTCTTCAAGAATAATCTTTGTCTGATCAGGAAGGCCAGCTAATTTGTCTTCTAGAGATGTGATCGTTTCGTTGCTCCTGAGTAATTCCAACATCTCAGTATCGGCAGACCAAATATTGACCTCGAGTTTCTCTTTACCCTCCTGTATAGATAGCTCCTTCTCATGACCTTGCAGTTCCATCTGCGAAATCTCTTCTCTTAAAGCTGCGATACGATCTTGAATAAGCTCTTTGTCACCAGTAAGGGTCTTCAAGTGTTCTTGCAACAATAATTGCTCCTGATCTAATTCAGATATCGTGGAAGCAATGAGTGAAGCCCTCTCCTTAGACAAAGTTAACCGCTTCCCATATTCAAGGACTTCTGGAGCAATTGTAATATTCTCTATTGATGCTAGGGAAGCTATCGAATCACGAAATCTAAGGAGGGAATCACGCAAAACAGAAATATTCATCCTCGCCATCTTTGCGGAGTTTTTCAAAATTTCGGTGGCAATGTCCAGATCTGACCATTGTTCAGGGTCCTTGAAGATATGAATTACTATTGACAAAGAGTTTTTCATCAAAATCATTTTGTGAGCAGGAACCTTTGAAGGAAATGGTAACTCAGAGACAGTGGCCACAGATTCGGAACTGGCCGCCCCACTACAGGGGAGAATTCCTGCAAAATGAATAAGAAGGTCAAGCTAGAGTGAGAAATACAAAATGAAGGATTCACAGCTCTTCAAATTAATATATATACCTACCATAGAGATACGACCAGCAAGTAAGGAAACTTTTGGGGCTGCAGAAGTACCAGCTTCTAACATATCAGCAAGAGAGGACGCTCTCACTTTTGTGCTGGAATCTCTGGTAGTAGGAGTTGGTAGATCAGTAGCCTCGACAGGAAATATAATTTCACGGGCCACGCTCTTTAGCGCCACCAGAGGGGCCAAAGAAACCTGTGAGGAGACCATTGGTGTAGCTGGATGAAGTTTTGCAGAGGGGGCAATGCTCGTTTCAATGCAAGCCACATGAGTACCTAAAAAAAAAGAGAATGATAGTGGTGTTAAGATAGTGATCACTTGACAAGCACATAAATGTTTAAGGAATTCGAGCTCCCTTACCAGGTGAATACCCATATTCTCCATAGTCTAAGAGTTCTTCATCCTCTTCGATTACCGCATGTGGCTTGCCAGGGATGGAAGTGGCAGGGGAAGTTTCAGGGACTATGGGGAGATGTTCTTCTGCCACATTTTCGGTGGCCATATCTTCCTCGTCATCTATATTGACCTCTCCCTCTTCATAATTATCATCTTGAACTCCATTATTTCTATCATCATCATTGTCAGATCCCAGGAAAGTGAAATTTCCTGATGTGAAAGATGAGCCTTTGCTAAAAGATGAACTTTCGCTTGTCAGATCTTCCTCATCCACTTCTGCAACCGCGACTTGTTTCCCTTTATAGGAAATAGGCTAGTTGCTTTCCCTTGGAGATCTCCTGCCAACTGGAATCGAGGGAGATGAAGAGACCTGTCTTGCTTCTTCTTGAGGAGTGGGTGACGACGTTTGTTGACGTGCTCGTAATATAGTCATCGGGGACGATGAGCTAGGGGTAAGAGTTTATGAAGAAGGGGCAGGTTTGTCTTGAGCTGTATTTTCTTCAGCTGTAGCAATCTCTTCAGGAATAGGAGAGGATGCTCCTGCAACATCTTCTGGAGCTCGGCCACCAAGGTCGTGGGGAACATGTTCAAATTTCGCCAGGACTCCATGGGCAAACCAACCGTCTAAAGTGTTAATTGGTTTTCTCTCACGGATTGGCTCTTCCGTTGAAATCTTTCTGTAAATTTCACCATGATGAGGAGAGCAACTTTTCTCTGGAATGAAGCCGATTCCATTATCAATTTTTTTTCCCCTAAGCCGAGGTGGATGGAGAAAGAGAAGAGAGTCCACCGGTAGGCGTTTGTTGATCAGAAATGATTGGTGGTCCCACCACCTCATCCAGCTGTAAGAAGTGCAGACTATCCGATCGCAGCTAGGGATGATGAAAAAAGAGTTGACACGGCCACCTAATAGTTGTTTCCATATCATGGCCCAGTTCAAGGGACCTATTCCATAGCAGCGCATTCTCTTAGTAACCAGCCCACAATCTTCTGACACGGCTTGGTCATAATCGAATTGGCAAGCAAAATGACTAGGATAGTAGGGTTCTCTCCAGAATTTCGTTCCTTCCCTGAGTGGCAAACTGTAAGAATGAATTGAAAGAAAAAAGGCCCTTTCTGCTATAGTTAGTGCCCCTTGATCTACCATATCTGTATCTTGAATGTAGTGATGAAGCCGGAACTAGAAGAAGTCTACTTGATCAAAGTCCTGAATCTTATTGATCACCCACTGTACGATCTTCTGGCCATGGCCCTTTGTTGAAAGAACTAAAGAGGAAGATGAGAAGAACTGACGTAAGCTTTTTCCGGTGCTTCAAAAGTCCAGGGGAAATAGACTCCTAGCCATCCGGTGAAATAATGCCACGCGGTATACGCTGATGAAGATCCCAGGGTGAGATTTTTGACGTGTGTAGAGATCTCTGCAAAAGTCCGATAAATGGAGCATAGCACAGGGGGTGCAATAGAATACTTCTGACCTTCTGCTAGAGCTCCGGCGACCACAAAAGTGGTGGGGCGAATAGCATCCGCCCACTTGGAACTAGGAAGAGCAACTATGCTCAACCAGTAAGCAAGGAAGGCTGCCAGTTCCCCAAATGAGCTATAAATTGGTCGTTCTTTCATGTTGTCATGAAGGGTCGTCAGTTCCTTACAATGACTGTCACGAAATCTGCAGAACAAGAAAGGAATTAATATGCAGGAATATGTGGTGAAGAGGAATACACTAATCTCTGGGTCTGAAATACTTGAGTATTCTAGAAAAGTGGGCCAGCCATTGCAGAGGAGATAGTTTGTGAATATTCAAAAATTTTTCCATCCCTCTGAAAAGTTCGACGGTGGTTTCAGAGATGGAAGGTTTGCGATCGGGAGAGGATATAAATGCCAATTCTGCATTGGTCGGTATGAACTCGTCATAAAATCTTCCTGTAAGTGGGAGAGCTGCTATTCAGTGTAGATCCCATAGTGATATGCTCATTTCTCCAAACGATAGGTGAAGGGAATTGGTGGTGGGAGACCAATATTCGAGAAATTCTTTCAATATGCAGGGTTCCTTGTAAAAATATTGGGATGTGACCTCTATCGCATGGTAAAGGCCGACTTTAGCAAGGGTACTTGCATGTTTCTTCAGAATTGCCTCTGCCCAATCAGAGTAATAACGACGAGAAGTCAGTAGGCCTCTTGTGCGAAAATCTTCTGATCCCCAGAGAGGATCACAGTCCTTGTAGCGTTGTCTGACAGTCTCATAAAAATAGGTCGGGAAGAGACTATGCGGACTGTGAAAGGGAGCAAGGAAGATCATGGGATGGGCCTCTCCGATAATCTGTCGGGCTTTCTGCGCCTATATTCTTCCTTCAAGAATTCGGGATTCTCGCGTCACCCACGATTCAGTGTACATCAGCTTTTCTCCGTCCACATAGTCTGTGGGTTCACATTCAAGGATGGATTGGTGACGATGCACGCTAATGGGAATTACTGTCATGCCTTCCGAATGAGGATTGTCAAATTTCATGACACCCTCAATCACTCGAACAGATTCCCAAGAGTTCTGAAGCTTCTTTTTATTATGCTCTTTGATCTTTTCTTCAAACTCTCGCGCCTTATTCCAACGAGTTTTCTTGGAGTGAGAAGCAGGCGGGGTACCTTCTCTGACAGGGGGTCTATCGCTATCCGTGCGAATGTGGGCGGTTATCTTCAACCATTCTTCCCAATCATATTCATGACCGTGCTTGGGAGGCCGTTCTACGTTTCCCATGATTATAGCACGATGAATGGGTGAGGAAAGTGCTTCGATGCTGCCAGTGAAATCAAAAGTTGGGAGTACTGGCTCTTTGAAGTATGACGGGGGTCTGAGTGGTGGTTTTGGTACGCTTGGTCGGTGGTTGGTCAGCGGAAGTTGATGGACGATGAGAAGTATCAGGAGCGTCAGAATGAGAAGGATGCTCCATTTGAGGGTCTACAGGACAGAGGGTCCTCTTGATGTGAGCCATGAAGAGAGAAGGGTTGAAGACTTAAGAAAGGTTGTTGAGGAAAGAGTTCAAAAAATGGAGAAGTCTTGGTTGCGCGGGTCCACGCAATCAAAAGAAGTTACGTGACGTGATGCAGCACTTAAAAAATTACGCGAACAAAAGATTTGTTGCGCGGCTCTGAGCAGACAATGTCTGTTGCGCAGAAAATTACTAAAAATGAAAAAATTTGCCAGAGAAAGCAGAGACTGCAGAAAGTGACGAAGGGTGCAGTATTTATAGGTTACTGAGACCGAGTATATACGCGGCTAGTTGCGCGGGTCTGCGCAAACCAAATGGAATATTTGATCCTTTACTTGTTACTCCAAAAGAGCAAATAAAGGATCAAGGGAGAAATCTGTTGAGGCATAAAAATGGTGAAAGGAATCAAGCAAGTAAAGGTAAAAAAAGAAGAAGAGAAGAACTTTCGAAAAGAAGAAAAGAGAGGTAATTTTCATGGTAGTTGCGCAGATCCGCGCAGACAGTATATGTTACGCGGGTCCACATAATCAATCTCTGTTGCGCGAGACCGTGCAATGAAAGTAACAGCTGCACGGGACTTCGGAATGAGCTGCACTAAAGGGCTTCGTTCAAAATGATCCAAAGCACTGAAAAATAGTCCCACATCACTAATATCAGGATTTTCACACGTGCGAGGGTCTATAAATACCCCCTCTCTTCCTTCATTGAAGGGGATTGAAGATTTTCAAGAGGAGCAGAGCGGAGTGGAAGATAGAAGGTAGGAGAGAAGTCTCCTGGGAGTTGCGTAGGACCGCGCAACCGATATCGGTTTGCTCGGGTCCGCACAACCGGACTGCCCTGCAGTCTATGAAGTCCAAGAGCCGTTGTGCTGCCGAAGTCCGTGGCCCAAGCTTCCTTTCTCTAGGTTTTCTCCTCTTCATGGGTTCTAAGGAGAAAGATCAGTCGATTTAATCGACATTCCTCCTAAGTCCCAGAGGATGGTTGAAACAGGAGCTGTTATGCTGCCAAAATCTCTATTTCATTGAAGGCCCGTCGATCGAATCGGCATTCCTCCTAAGTCCTAGGAGATGATCAAATCAGGCGCCGGAAGGCTGTCGAAATGACCAGTCGATCGAATCGGCATTCCTCCTAAGTCCTAGGAGATGATCAAATCAGGCGCCGGAAGGCTGTCGAAATGAACTCTTGATGCTTAAAGTACAAATCCTTTACTTCTAAATGATTTATCTTAGAATCAAGGGATATAAAGAGGATGTAAACGAACTCAGTATTAATAAAATGTGATGAATGTTCATAGTACTCTCTCTCTGTTATATTTGAATAAGACAATCTCCCCAAATCAAAATGCATTTGTTTCTTTGTCGAAACAATGACTATTAGTGGTAATGATTTGATGATAATGACGTGATAAATGGTGTGGATACATAGGAGAGTACATATAAAAAGATGATTAAAAATAATAAATAAAATGGTGATGATATGATGATAATGATGTGTTTAATGGTGTGGATTCATGGGAGGATACGTATAAAAAGAAGAAGAAGAAGAAGAATAATAAACAAAATAATTTATAAACTTTATGTGGGACCCATTGATTGTGGGCCTCACTAGAATTTTGTAGGCTATCAAAATCATCTAAGTGTGGTCCATTGTGTTGGCCCTACACACACACACTCACACCCATGCACACATGTGCACACAACACCGTATAAATACACACACACACACACATACACACACACACACATATATATAAAGGACGTTGCCGCTAGCATCCAGAGGACGCTGCTCTTGCTCAATTAAGGAGGTAAGGCTGTGGGTCCACAATAGGCCCCACCCATGATGTATGTATTAAATCCACACCGCCCATTCAATTTTTCAGATCATTTTAGGCATTGAACTGAAAAATGAAGCAATCCAGTTCTCTGGTAGGCCACACCATCAAAAATTAAGTGAAGACATGCTAAAACATATAAAAGTACTTGCTGGGGCCCACTTGAAATTTCTATGCATCTGAAACTTGGACTGACCCCTCCACCAGGTGAGACACACACAACAGATGGACTAGATCATTCTATTGTGGGCCCCACATATGAAAAAAACAAAACAAAATAGCACTGACGCTATTGCTGCTAACATCTGACGCTGTAGCAAGCAACGTCTCTGCTCACGCTGGAAGGAGGTGGGCCCCACCATGATGTGTGTCGAACATCAGCCTCATGCATTTGATGGGTCCCGTTTAAAAATTGGTCACCTCCAAAATTCAGTCGTACATGGAACTCAAGTGGCCCACACCATAAAAATAAATAAAATAAAAATAAATTTATTAAGCTGAATAAATCAACAATTTTCATGGGGTTTGATCATGAGGTATATGTTATATCTAAACCATCTATCCATTTGGTGAGCTTGTCTTAAGGCTTGATAAGAAAAATAAGATAGATCTAATTATCAGGTAGTCCACACTACAAAAAAAAAAAGTAGTAGGGATTGAACGTCTACCATTGGAACGCTTTTTGGGTCAGAAGTTTTGGACCAATATGAAATTTGTTTTTCCCCTTAAATTCATGTCTTTGTGACCTTATGAACAGATTGGATGGAAAATAAACGTTATGGTGGGACCCATGAATGGTTCAATGGTGAAATCATTATCCTCACTACTAATTGAGGTGAGGTCCAAATAATCTTTGGTTATGATTCTTTTTTTTTTTGATAATCCTCTATAATGATCTCTAAATATAGATAAATAGTATATATATAGTAAATACATCACTATGGGACCCATGTAATTTTGATGTCCTTAAACCGTTCATGCAACTTGGAGCTCAAGTATATAAAAGCACTTGTGGGGTCCATTTAAAATTTTTATGCATCTGAAACTTGGACTGATCCCTCAATTCAGTGGTGCACACATAATGGATGAGTGGGATTTGTGATCCACGCCTCAATGGCCTGACAAGTAATCATGAATGTTTTAATGGAGGGTAATCCTCTCAATTTTTGTGTGTGGTGTGGCCTACATGTGCCATAGATTAACTTGATTTTTATTAGCCCCAAGTCCACCATGGATTGGTGGCCTATTAATTATGCAAATTGGATTGATATGTGAATGGCACTGATCTCTGTTAAAATTTCTGCACCACATAGAAACCATTTGAATTCCATTGATGTGCGGGCCCAAGAATGTTAAGGCCCATTTTGAGTGAATTTCACGTGGGTCCACAGTAGTAATCTTGTTTCAGCCAACCATTAGCCCTCTTCGGCAAGAGTTTGTGATCCACATATATTAAATGTATGCAATATTGAAACATGTGAAATTGTGTTATGTGTATAGTCCTTCACCACTTGGTATGTGACATACATTGTATTATGTTGCTGCCTTAGATTACCTAATTATATAACGAGTGCACAACCTTTCACCACTTGGCACTTTGGTTAGAGTGCGGTCCTAAGTAGTAGAATCATATGACATGTGTTTAAACCGATAAACATGTTCAATTATAACAATTAGTCAGAATTTAGATGTGTGAGGGTGCGATATGTATTTGGCCTCTTAATCATGTGGGCATGTGACGTATGTATGGCCACCTAATCAAATACAATTGTGGAGTATAGGTGTGCGGTTAACCGTATGATTTCAAAATTCACACAAATTCAACCAACTCCATGAAGTTAGGTGGCATTATTGACCACCCAATGTTATGACCATGTGCTTATGGGCATAGCCATAATCACCCAAACCATGAACAATCTGGTTGTATGTGCAGATTTTCTTAGTCATGAGAATTATGGTATAGGTTGGATTATACAACTTAATAATGGAGTGGCCCTCAATTCGGTGTCATGCAACATAAATACAACCCTTACATTATGCTCATAAATGAGGCGGATGCGGGAACCACTAAACTATATTTGATGTGATGGAAACTAGTTTTTGGCCTCTTGATTATGTGACATCGAATCTGAGTCATTCTCCATATGAAGTATTTGGTGGTTATAGTTTAAGAGTTAGTGTAACCGGGAATAGTGGGTATGCTTGTGATTGTGCCGTAGATGCTTTGAGATGCAGTCACTAGACTAAGATACTAAGTGAAATTATGGCATTAGCAACCTAACCATGTGGGAGCTTAATAAATTGGTTGCCCATAGATGTATAAGTAATGATAAGTAATCGCGTGACCTTAAATCATTTAATAATGACAAGTAGAGTGACATTGTGTGACCACTCAACCATATGATTATGTGGTGCATAGGTGACTACTAAACTATGTGAAATTGTGGTACTAGTCGCTTAACTATGTGAAAGTTTAATAAAGCAATTGGCCCATTAGTGTAGCCCATTGATGTAGCCCACTTGATGAGTATGAGGCCCATTAGTGTGGCCCATTGATGTAGCCCACTTGATGAGTATGAAGCCCATTTTTGTGCAGCCCATTGATGCAGCCAACTTGATGTATATTAGGCCCATGTCCAGGGCCCACCTATTATGTATTTATGGCCCATTAGCGAGGCCCATTATAATGTAATTCCGAACCATATGTCGTAGCCCATTGTGATGTATTTGGGGCCTATGGGTCATGGCCCATGGTGATGTATATTAAGCCCATATGAGTGGCCCATTATGATATATTTTCAGCCCATATGATAATGCCCATTGTGATGTATGTTAGGCCCATGTGAAAGGCCCATCGTGATGTGTATTATATAAGCTCTTGAGTGAGGCCCCTGGTGTTGTATAGTTGGCCTTATGTGAGGCCATGGGTCTATTATATGTTAGGCTCTATATGGGTCATTCTTTGGGGGTAATGTTGGTTAAATGTCCACATTGTCGAGGTTGAATATCGATGATGGTAATTGATACCAATTATGAGTATGTGACTGCATAACATCACGATACATGCCCGTATGCATCATCTGCACGTTTTGAGATGTGGTTGACCATTGCATGTCATTGGGCAGGCTGTTATGAGACTCACTGATAGGCAGAGCTATGAGACCTGACTCGAGTTCACATGTGTGCATGTGTGTGTGTGATTGTGAATTTCATTTCTTGTGGTCCCGCAGTCCTACCGGTCGAATTTCGACGACCCGTGACCTTCGGATTATGCTTGCGGTCATCCTTAAGTCCGGTCATGTAGACCTGACTTTGATCGAGCCGAAACTTATGTCATTGCGACAGCATTGTCGCCGCGGTTCCAATGCCGCGTCTTGTGCGTCCATCTGATGTGTGGATCATAGTTGTGTACGTTTCATTCTATGACCCTTGATTTTGATCATGTGGCCCACCTTGGAGTGGTGCATGTGGTCCACACTCCCTCTTTTACAAAAGTTCCAACACATACTATATACATCACCTAAATCTCCATAACTCACACTACCAAGACCTCACACACCACCCACGCCTAACCTACCCTAGCAAACATTGTTTGTATCACCATAGGTTATGATTACTTCCCTTAAAAAGCTTTTTCCTCTCTTTTCCTCTCATTTCTCTCTCTTCTCTTCTTCTCTAGCAATTTCCCTCCATTTCTTCAGCCCATTTTTCTCTATTTTTCCAGCTACCTTCCTCCTTAATCCCCCACCATCTAACCCTTGAAACCTTGTCTCCACCATTGATCCATCTCCCTTGGTGCTAAAGGACCTTAGTGTGAAAGTTTGGTGGTCATCTTTGATGTGGGTGACTATTCTTTTGCTGAATTTATTTCGTTCTTTAATCTCGTTATTTCTTCATGGATGGATCAGATGGGACCCACTAATCCATGGTGGGGATCCCATTTGATCCCATGGATGTGGCCCTTTGGCCCATCCTACATGCATGTCATGATCCATGATGGGGTCATTCTCCATGGACCCCATTATGATGTATTTAATGATCCACTGTATATCAAGGTCATCTAGACCTTAAGGATCATGTTGGGATGGCATCCTAAACATCCATAGCAATTATAAATCATGCATGTAGTGATTTTATATTGCAGTACAATAAATGTAGTTGCATGAGTATGATTCATTCTTGGGAGGGCCCATTAGTGGTAGGGCCCTACCCCGTGGCCGGATTGTGTTTCTTCTCCATATTTCTTTCCTGTATTTATATTAAATTTGATGTATGTGTGGCCCACTTTATGTGCCATACAACTAAGCCCAAGTGGTTAGACATTCAGGCCCACCTTGTTGCCCCAAATTATAGGCATGTTTTAGACAACCTTTGGGCTTGATTTTATGGATGATCTTAGAAGGGGCTTGGGTTTGAGAGTTGTGTGACTCATCTAGGAAGACCCCACCCCGAGGAAATGGTGATTTATTTCCCTTTTAATTATCTTTTGGGGTGGTTTGGATGGCAACATGTTGCTGTCCAAATCTGCCTGGACAGATTTTTGGGTCACCTTGGGGCCTGATTTCTGGATCTTTAGTGGGAATAATGAAATAAAATAATATATGATTCTTATAGCCTCATGACCCACCTACAACCATACCAAATTTCAGCCCCATATAACATTCATTGGGGTCCAAAAGGTGTGGTCCAAGTGAGGTGGACAGTCTAGATTTTTCTGCACTGTTCCAGCAACATTCCACCCTGGACAGGTTGGAATTCTGAAATTTATTAAAATACTTTTGGGTATCTAAAAATTTTAAAACTTTACAGAGAGGTGTCCCACCCATGTTAGGACCTACCTACCAAATTTTGGGGCCAATGGACACCTGTACGTACCATAGTGGTGGTTGGACTGGCCCACTATAATATAGTGTCTAGATCAGTTTGATTTTCAGGATACATTGATTTCTTTAAATGAATTAAAATATTTATAGATGTCTAAAAATTTTAAAATTTTTTACAGGTATTTTTCACTCATGGTAGGATCCACTTACTAAATTTCAAGGCCAATGGATCCCTGTACACACCATGGAAAGGGTCGGACTAGCCCACCATGTTGAGACGTCTAGGTCTGTCCGATTTTCTGGATAGATTATTTTATTTAAAGTAATTAAAATACTTATGAATATTAAAAAATTATGAAATTTTGTAGGGGAGTTTCTCACCTATAAAAGTATAACTCTGTAAAATTTTAGCCTGAAATGATCCCATTCGGGCATCTAAAAGAATGGACCAAGATGGTTGGACTGTCAGATTTTTCTGTTGTACAGCCCAGCAATATGCCTTAATAAAACCATAATTCAAGAATATTTTCTCTAATGGTGGGCCACCTTTTTGGGTTTCCTCTTATTTTATGCATGATGAGGGACCTTGGCCCTAAATTTTTAAAATTTTTGAGGCCCTGGACCCACTCTAATGGAGTGCCCAAATTTAGGACAGTAACATGCATTGCAGAAATTTTTTATACATTATTGTCCCTTATTATTTTAGAACTTTGGGCACCAGCCCATTGGGATTTGTGTGTGATTATTTGGGGACCATCCCTGATGTTCCAGGGCTCATTGGACCCATGATTGTGGGACCCACCATATTGAGGAAATGGGGTATTTATTGCTCCCTTATATTTTAAAATATTCTTGGGCTTAATTAAGGCCTTTTTGGGTCTTCATTGATGATCATTTGTGGGATCCAAATATAAACCAGATTTTAAGACTTCCTAGTGGGCCCAGATTGGGCTAGAACATCCTAGCTTGGCCTAGGCATATGTTGGGCTATCTTCCACCATTTTGATAGACTTATGGGCTGAGATAAAGGTGATATTAAGCCCTTAGTTGCCCACTTAGATTGCTAATTGTTGGGCTGATGTAGTGGGGCCCATTTCACCCAACTTAAACTTATTTTTAAGCCGTAGTTTTGTGCTCATGGGCTGCCCATTAAGTTCAACTAAATGTATGAGTCCTATGGCCATTGGGGCTTAGGCCTTGGGCCTTGATTCCTTTCCTTGGGTCTATGTTGTTGAAGGTAGTATTGGACCCATTTTCTCAAGCCTTTTTGTGGGGCTTATGTATGTGGTTTGGATGTGGGCCTTGGGTCTTGTAGCTATATAGATTATGGTTGGTTATGCCTTGGAAAAATGGTGGTTAAATGTCCCCATTATGGACCTGTAACACCCTGAAAATTGGGGGTCGTGTATAAACTCAACTCCCGACTTCCAGACCGTCACTTATGCAACAAAAATGATTATGATTCAATGTTGTCTGATTTAAAGCATTCACATGAGTAAAAGTATACCAAAACTGCAATTCATACTTCAGATCCAGTGATAAAAGCAAGTGGAAGACTAAACAATATATATCATTGTATGGAAAAATAAAGTAAATCTCATCTGTCTCTAAAGTATGAATACATCTCTGAGTCTCATATACATATACATGAACAAAAGTAAATGTCCAAAATAGTCCCACTGAATTCCCATCAATCCAGGTCGCCTACGCGAAGCCATCATGATACTGCATGTACGAGAACTCGTCCTGGTCCTCGTCAAAGTCTGGCTCCACCTCCTGGATCTCAGCCTCACTTGCATCTACAACAGGGTCTGGTGGGTGTTGCACACACCATCCCGTAACGTGGGAGTGAGTGATCAACTCAGTGGAATTATAAAGCAAAGATTAACATGTTCACAATTCAATCATGCGATAATAGTAAAGCAGTAAATCAGAAAATTCTAATACTGTTGTTAATGCAAAATGACATGACGTGATGTATGCCCTCACCGACGATCTCCCTTAGACGGCAACATCTTACGACCGCGGCATACCACACTCCCTAGAGTGCTCCACATCTTTCAGGCACATGCAATGCTATGGTGATATGATTTCCAAGTTGTTATTAGTCCATTCAAACAGCAGGATTGGGAAACTAAGGTACTTCCCTTATATCAATCCCAACACAGATCCTGTCTAGGGTCGTCACTCCTAGTAATCTCATACGATGTATATTTCGTAGGTCACTGCAAGGGCTGTCAGGGCTGTTGCTCGCACTCGTTGCACCGCTCCCCCATCACCTTATCAATACAGGCCTACTGTACTCTACTGCAACGGAAGGGTCGTCGCCTCCCGTGGACTCAGAATACGCTCGCGGTCACTACAAAGGACTCGTCGCCTGATCAGTGTAGGCCGACAGCTAGAATATAGTGTCCCATACCACCATAATCTTCTCACGAGTCTAGGTGCTCACTGGTCACTACGGGGAGGTTTGTGGCCCCAGCGTAGGCCAACAGCTCGACCACGGTGTCTCATACCACCATGCCCGGCTCATGAGTCTTCGTGGATCAAGGTACCATGGTTAACAGGGTTTACAATGGTAAGTTCAGTACCCTAGGTTCAAGCAGTTATGACTCATACAAGGTGAACATACATCGGCCAGTCGGGTTACTTGACGGGCTCGACTAGCGCGATCGCATCTCAAGTCGAACGACATGAAGTGCGTAAAAAACTTCGCGTGGCCTAACCACTGCCGCCAACTCCAAACACGAATCGCGTTCATCGACGCGTCGTTCGTGGCTATGACCAGTCAGTCACGAATTCGCTCGGTTACCTACTGCCTGGACTAAGTCTAGTCCCAAGCACTTATAGAATCACATCAGCAATATATGTAAAAGTATTGGAATTGAAATACAATCATGTGAGCATGTTAACACATGTTATAACATTCAACTTAAGTAAATCTTCAAGCACATATGTCTCATGCATGTAATGAAATCATGCATACAATCAACATGTAGGAAATCATTTAGGTCAACATATTAATTGAGAAATCAATCTCAAACTACCTCATAACATCATCTAATTCAATACATACTAATACAAGCATTTATACAAACACATACACTACACACTTAAGTCTACATATAGTATGTCGACCCGAAGTGCACAATTAGGCGAATCTCTCCGCCAAACTAATTATGCACGTATTCCTAACTTCCTAATGCGACAACAAACCATGTCAATCACATCAGCAAAATATGAATGTAAACAGTACTTCCTACAAATGACTAAAATGCCCTAAATCTCATATTCTTCGTTAGTTTACGAAACGGGAAACGGAGAGCATTTTGTACATGTCAAACGGCGATACCGTCAAGAATCTACTATTAAACGACATTGAAAGCGTTGGAAACCGTCAATCAAAGCGTCTAAAATCCTCACCTTAAGTCTTGTAGACTCGTGAATTGAAACGGAGCGTATACGCTTCGTCTATGGCGAATAAGGAACCTAATACACGAGATCCATAAGCTACATCACTATGGAAACAAAGGAAACTCAAATCAGCAACTATTTAGGGTATTTTCTTACCTAGAATCGCGGTGAAATCGTCGGGAAAACGGTAGAGGTGTGTTGCTTGAGCACGTGCAACACGTAGCACAAGTGGCAGGAAGAACTCTCCCACTCTCTCACAATCTCTCACCTTTTTCTCTCTCCCAAGTTAGGGTTTCTCTCAAATTCGGATGGGAGAGAGGAGTGAGGGTTTCAACCCCTTTTATAGCCTAAAACATGCCCAAAATAGGCTTGGGAACAATGTTTACTTGGTGCCTAACCAAATCGGGGCCGTTTCGGTCCAAAGGAGCATTTCTGATGGTCCCCTGGCCAAATGCGGTCTGACTTAAGCTCATGCATACTGGATCTAACACACATCCAGTTTTCAGACCGATAGGGTTCACAGATCACACGTGGCAGTCCAGTTTCAGTTTAACGGTCATCGCACCAAGATCAGGCCTATAAGTCTCGTGATATGTAATAGATATTTTTCCTGATCCAAGGGTGTAATTTGGCTGTATTCTGACAGTCAGAATGCTTAATACTGATGCGTCAAATCGTGTGCCAGATTTGAATTTCAAATTCCAATTCTAACCCTATTCTCACTCTCTTCGGTCCGGGCTCAATGAAATAGTCTGTGATTATCGGTTTGACTTGATTTTCGGAATGAGTGTCAAGTCCAGCTAGGCGGTTCTAACGGTCTAAGATAGGAGGTATCGGACTTTCGACGTGCGGTTTAGATCCAATACAAAGATTCAAAGTGGTCCAGAGAACAAACCTGCTTAGAGTTTGGTCCGAGGTTTTAGAGCATTATAGCACCATTGGTTCCACTCGCTTTGGGCCTTGTAGAACGTATTTAAAGTGATCAGGGACCATTTTCCAGCTATTCTAACGTTGCACTAGCTAACCTAGTCATATTTTCTAAAGGAATGAATTCTACGCAATTTCGGGTCGAGTTGGTACTCGAGCCCAAGTATGGATTTTTCACGGGCGTTACAATCTACCCCCTTTAACAAATAATTTCATCCTCAAAATTTTGTACCTTTTCGTACTCCTCGAGAAGCTGTGGGTAGTTCTTTCTGATCTCGGCTTCTGTCTCCCAAGTAGCCTCCTCCTCAGAGTGATGCATCCATAATACCTTCACAAGGGGAATCACCTTGCTACGCAGTACCTGCTCCTTCCTGTCTAGGATACGTGTCGGTCGCAGGATATAAGTAACATCCTCTCCTAACTGCACCTGCTCCCATCTGATGATATGGGAAGGATCAGCAACGTATTTCTTCAGCATAGAAACATGAAATACGTTGTGAACGCTCGCGAGAGGCGTGGGTAAAGCCAATCGGTAAGCCACCTTCCCCTTCTTCCCGAACCGAAGGACTCCCTTCATAGGGGAAACTCACAAAAACACATGATCCCCAACTGTGAACTCTAGTGGCCTCCGTCTCGTATCGGCGTAGCTCTTCTGTCTGCTTTGCGCTGTAAGAAGCCGACGTCGAATAGTATCAATCTTCTCTGACGTCGCCTGCACTAACTCTGGGCCAACCAAGCTACGCTCACCGACCTCTAGCCAGCAATGCGGTGCGCGACAAGGTCGCCCATAGAGCGCCTCATAAGGTGTCATACCGATACTCGCCTGAAAACTATTGTTGTACGCAAACTCCGCATATGCAAGACAATCATCCCAACTGTCCTTGAAGTCCAATGCGCTAGCTCGCAACATATCTTCCAAGATCTGGTTCACCCGCTCTGTCTGTCCGTCTGTCTGTGGGTGGAAGGCAGTACTGAACTTCAACTTCACACCCATAGCCTCCTGAATGCGAGTCCAGAAGATAGAAGTGAACCGCGTGTCTCTGTCCGACACGATCTCCAACGGAACTCCATGCAGACGCACAATCTCCCTGATGTACAATCTAGCCAGCTCGTCTGCAGAGTTCGTAACTCTGATTGGTAGGAAGTGTGCCAACTTCTTCAATCGGTCGACGATCACCCAAATGGAATCATGTCCCTTCCTCGTCTTCGGCAACCCAGAAATGAAGTCCATGGAAATGAAATCCCACTTCTACTCTGCAATCGGCATAGGCTGCAAAAGTCCAGGTGGTCGGCGATGCTCTGCCTTCACCTGCTGACAAGTGAGACAATGGGACACGAACTCAGCTATGTGGGTCTTCATACCTTCCCACCAATACGTCCTCTTCACATCACGATACATCTTTGTGCTGCCTGGATGCATCGCGAGTCGAGTACAATGCGTAGCCTCGAGAATCTCTTGTCTCAAGTCAGGGACATCTGGGACGCATAGGCGGCCACGGTAACGTAAGCCCCCATCCATACCAACTCGCCAGTCGGCGTCAGCATCATCACTGGCCTGCTCTCGAAGCTCAGTAAGATGCGCATCGTCCCTCTGCGCCTCGATGACTCTGTCATCGATCTGAGATCGCACCTGTACATGTGCGATGAACTCAAACGGTTCCTCTACGGTGAGTTTCTGCTCAAAGTCTCGCAAAAACTCAACCATATCCCACTCGGCAACCATCAGCGGAGCCGCAAACTCTATCGCCTTCTTGCGGCTCAACGCATCAGCCACAAGGTTCGCCTTCCCAGGATGGTAAGAGACTTCAAACTTGAAGTCCTTCAACATCTCCATCCATCGCCGCTGCCTCATGTTCAAGTCTCTGCTTGAATATATACTTGAGGCTCTTGTGGTCGCAAAAGAGCTCGAACTCCTCTCCGTAGAGGTAATGTATCCAGAGTCTCAGTGCGAATATAACGGCTGTCAACTCTAGGTCGTGTGTAGGGTAATTCTCCTCGTGCTTCCTTAATTGTCTCGAGGCATACGAAATTACCCTATCCCTCTGCATAAGGACACAACCCAAACCAACGCTAGACGCGTCAGTATATATAGTGTATTTAACCCCTTGCTCTGGCAATACTAGCACAGGGGCGGACGTAAGTCTGTCCTTTAGCTCCTGAAAAGTTGACTCCGCCTTGTCATTCCAGGTGAACTTCACATCCTTCCATGTCAACTGAGATAAGGGTCTTGCGATCTTCGAGAAGTCCTGAATGAAGCGCCGATAGTAGCCAGCGAGACCCAAGAAGCTCCTCACCTCAGTGACAGAACCAGGCTGCTCCCAGTCCTGCACCGCAGCTACCTTAGACAGGTCAACTGCCATGCCATCCTTGGACACCACGTGTCCCAGAAACTTTACCTCCTGCTTCCAGAAGTCGCACTTCTTGTACTGTGCGAACAACTGATGCTGTCTGAGCGTATTCAGGACCAAACGTAAGTGCTCATCATGCTCCTCTCGACTCCTAGAGTACACCAAAATGTCGTCAATGAATACAACGACGAATCGATAGAGGAAAGGCCGAAATAACCGGTTCATCAGATCCATGAACACGGCCGGTGCGTTCGTAAGACCGAACGACATCACGAGGAACTCGTAGTGGTCAAAACTGGTCCTGAATGCTGTCTTCTGCACGTCCTCATCCCTGACGCGCAACTGATGATATCCAGACTGAAGGTCAATCTTCAAGAAGTACTGCGCTCCTCTCAACTGATCAAACAAGTCATCGATCCTGGGTAAAGGGTACTTGTTCTTCACCGTGAGCTGGTTCAGCCTGCGATAATCAATACACAATCGTATCGAACCGTCCTTCTTCCTCACGAATAGGACCGGTGCTCCCCAAGGAGACACACTAGGCCATATAAGGCCAAGCTCTAGCAGACCATCAATCTGCATCCTCAACTCCTCCATCTCACATGGTGCCATGCGATACGTTGGCAGTGAGACGGGTGTAGAACCAGGAACCAGATCGATAGTGAAATCGATCTCATGTCGGGGCGGCAAACCAGGGATCTTCCTGAACAGATCCCCGAACTCGGAAACGACTGGCACATGCTCGAGTACCTGGGCACCAGCACCGTGCAATAAAGTGATGTAACTAAGTATGCGGAAAGGAAGATTTATCCGCACTGAAAACGTGAAAGGCGTGCCCTCAGGCTTGTACACCGTCACCATAAGAGCCTCGCAGTCAATCTCAGCCCTTGCTGCAGTCAACCAATCCATGCCAAGAATGACGTCGAGATAAACGAGCGAGGGATCGACGACAAGATCAAGAGTCATCGTCCTGCCTCCCAGATCAACTAAACAACCCTCACACATCTAGGTAACATCCGAATAATCCCCATGAGCTGCAAAGACTCGCACGCTATCCATAGTGATAGTCTGTAACCCAAGACGCCTGACTACGGCACGCGATATCAAAGAAATCATGGAACTAGTGTCCACCATCACAAGAATGGGAGTACCTCCAATATGGGCTGTGACCTCGAAGGCCGAATGCTGAAAAGTCGGTGTCGCAGCTGCCTCAGCTGTCAATGCATGAACCCGAGCCTGCTGTGGCCTACACGTGTGATGCATGAACCCGAGGGCCGTGGAGGCTGTCTGATCTGCGATACCGTAGGTCTGAATGTAGGGTGAGCAAGAGCTGACCGTATAGGCGGTGCTGATAACGCCTGTGGACGTGCACGGTCGATCTTCTGCAGCGGCGAGAACCCAGTCCCGCATCTGAGAAAAACAACTCTGCGCCAAGTGGTCTGTCCTCCCACAGTATGTACATGTCAAGTCAGGGCGTCGAAACGGTGGTACAGGCGTTGTAGTCCTTGCAGGGGGATCAATGCGAGGCCTCTTGCCCGCAAGGGGCCTGTCTGGTAAGTCTGGTCGTGGCCTAGAAGCAATAGGGCCATGAGATCGCGCAAGCCGATCCACATCCTGCTCTGCCCGCATGGACATGTGAATCAACTCCGCATAAGAGGGAATGGTCAAACAGCACATCTTCGACCGAATATCCGGTCGCAAACCCTTCAGAAAGCGCCGTATGCGCATTTGCTCATCAGCCAAAATCGTCGGGACGTATCTGCCCAACTCCGTGAACCGATGCTCATACTCTGTAACTGTCATAGCTGCCTGTCTGAGACGGAGAAACTCATTCTCCCTGTCGTGCCTGTAAGTCTGGGGATAATACTTCTCATGGAAGCGGAACTCAAATGCTGCCCACGCCCATACAAAGTCGGCGGCAACGGTCCGCAATACGCTATCCCACCACAGGCTGGCCTCTCTCTCAAACAGGAATGTAGCCAGCTCTACCTGTTCGGCCTCAGTGCAATGAAGCATCCGCAAAATCTTCGACACACGGTCGAACCAGTACTCAGCCTCCTCAGGTCTATGAGAACCCGTGAAAGTAGGAGGCCGCAAGCGCTGAAACCGCTCCAATAGGCCCCGTGTATCGGCTGGATTCCCCGCAGGGTAAGCAGGCGGCGCAGGATGAGCCATGCCCTCATCCTGGGCATATGTATAAGCATCCTCAGCTGGATGCGCAGGTGGTGCAGGTGGAGTAGATGGAGCCGCACCCCTACCCTAGGCTAATGTCCCCACGATGGTAGTCAGAAGCTACTGCTGCTGCAGCATTATAGCCATCATCTGCTCGAATCTGTCAGGAGGTGGAGCAGGCTGTGGCAAATGCTGTGTTGAAGTAGATGCACGATATGGCTCTCTGACTGACGGTGTAAATGGCGGTGGTCCAACTGTAGGACCAGCGGCAGGCTGAGACGATCGAACTGCCTCAGGAATCGGGCCCAAAGCAGGGTCCGCATGAGTGTCAGACTGCGAAGGAGTCTGATCCATATGCTCAGTCAGTGCAAGACGAACCGTGCTCCGCATAGCCTTAGGCGACATTCCCTATATTCAAAATAGGGCGCAACCTTGTCAGTCTTAATAGCACAATTACACCGCAATCATTTACACAAGGAGTCAAAGGCATTCCATGCATTTCATTTAATCAAAATTGTCACAATACAAGGGATATATCCTTATAAGCATCACGACGAGAAATACATGGGAACTAAGATAGTTAAAATTGTAACAGCAACATAAGCAAAGCACTAGCCCCAACAGGCTCACATTGATAAAGCAGGAAATGACTAATTACTGACAACTACATCAAGGTCGCATCGCTAGTCTGAGTCTGGGGACGGAGGAGGAGCACCCTTATCCTGTAAGCAACATAGGATCGCCTTCAAGGTGCGAGTCACCTTGCCTAATTTCTTCTTTGTAACGGCCTTGGCATCCGCGACTTCTGCTCAAAGTTCTTGAACTTCCCTTCGCAAAGCGGTCTGACTCTCCTCCATCCGAGCAATGCGATCGTCGATAGTAGCCTGCGCAGAAGGAGGAGGGCTCTCATCTGTATCCTGAGCCTCCTCCTCTGCCTCTTCCTGAGCTTCTTCCTAAACCTCTGCTCCAGGTTCTTCTTCGCTTTGATCTTCCTCATCATCAAAGTCATCCTCGCTGTCTTCCTCAAGCTGGTTTTCACGGTACTGCGACCCAATCTTCATCTTGACCATAGTCGACTCATCAATGGTATGAATCGATACTGGCAATTCTGGCCCAAGACTATAGGCAAACTCAAGTGCAATCTTGTAAATCAGTCAGCCAAAGGGAAGCGATTCGGATGTTCTTCTTGACCTGGCTATGAGGATTATTTGTCGTAAGATGAAAGTAGCCATGCATATGTTCTCTCCCTGGGCCACAAGATACAGGAAATCAACCATAAGGCGTGTACATTCAATGCGATTCGTCGACCTGGGATAAACATTGAATGTGCAGATATGGTGCAGCAGGCACTAATCATCAGACATATACGTCGCCTTAAGGCTATTATTAGGCTGCCATGGAACCAACTTACCGCACAAAAACCTGGTGCGGCGATCTCGTTCACGTCTAGTCCTCAAGTTCTTCTCACTAGGATGAATATCACCAAGAGGCACGTTCAGAAGTCGCGCAATCAGTCGCACATCAATCGTAGCCATCCGATCTCTACCAAAAGGGATTTTGAACTGCAAAGGCTCCAAGGTAGGATTCTGGATACTAGCGTAGAAGGCACGAACGGTGCTCGCATTAGCACGAGCGCGAGCTTCAAAGATCGGACCCCAATGCGCATCTTCAATGCGTTCGAACAATAGATATTCGCCGAATAGTCGTCCATCTACGTCTGCCTCAAACAACACTTTTCGATCAGTGTATTGGCCGTGAGGCATCTCCGATAGAATTGCTCACCCAAGGTGTGCATGGGGATCCAAATCCCGCTTTGTACGGCACTCCAGGACTGCAGCTGGACCTGCGGCGGTGCTTGAACTTGCGGCACCACCCCGCGGTCTTCTCGATTGAGCAGGGTGGCTCGGCCCAGCCTCGTCTGTTGCGGTTTTCCTCTTACCCATCAAAGATATGATGGATGAGAGTGATAAAAGGCCTAAAATGGCTTCCATGAAAGCCATGGAAAACGGCAAAAATGCGGAGAAGTAGCTGTCCAATCTGGAAAAAAGAAATCTAGGCGTCGTAGAGGGATGCTTCAAGCTTCCCAAGAGTGTATTTTCAAGGAGAAATGCAAACGAAAAAGTGGAATGGAGCACCTCACGATTTCAGCTCGATTTGGGGGTTTTTGGAGCTCCAAATGGTGAAATCTTCAAGAGGAAGGGCTGCTAACTCTAGAGAAGTGATGGATGATGGTCGGTTTTGGCCAAGGAGGGATCTAGGAGCGATTTGGGACCACAAAATTTGGAGATAGTTGCTGAAAAATGAAAATGGAGCTATGGGAGGGCTGTTTGTGAAGGAGATGCACATTTTAGGAGTTTTCGTGGGACGGGAGCTATGGGGGGACGATGTACTAGGTATTTTAGGGCGTGCGCCCGAAAACCACATAAAAGGGGCCCACCTGTACGGCGATGCATCGCCGGATCGGCGATGGCATCGCCGACCGGTGATGCATCCGGTCGGTGGGGCTGGATGGGTTCGATCCCCCATGGTCCAGGGACCCCAAAAAGGTACGGTCTGACCCCTGGTTCATTGTACTTTGACCTACATAGGCCCAAACATGTGTTTGGGGATTTTCAGGACCATTCTATAATTCCGAATACAAAACCCTATAATGCAGCATATGATTTTGGGGTAGAAGGATCCAGTACATCCATCTAGACCCTTATTTGCTAAATAAAGTGAAGTTAGAATGTCCTTATGGCCATTTTTCATGAAATTTTACTATTCACTGTACAATTTTGTGGAAGTACTGATTTGTATTATTTTCACATTATTTTTTATTCCTAACATGAAATAGATAAGAAATAAATGAAGATCGGAATGTTTAGAGGAAGAATTTTGAAGATTTTTGGTGAAACGGGGTTTTTAAGCCCTGGCGATTGATTACAGAAGTCGTGGTTATCCCAAGGCCCAAGAATTTACCTTTGCGGGTTTAAAATCGTTCATAGGATGTCTCAACCCGACTTCCTATGGCTTAGAAGCTATTCGGGTTGCTTTACACGACCCGAGATGCGTTACAGACTCGATCGTGCGATCGATTCCAATAGACGTCGCCTATCGGCGAATCTACGATCCTAGAAGTGTTTCTAGACCCTTCTCGCACCCATCTAAGTCAAAGGAAGCGACAGCGTACGTCGCGAGACCATAACTCAGGCCTAGTATACTCTTATTCATGCTCTGATACCAACTTGTAACACCCTGAAAATCGGGGGTCGTGTATAAACTTAACTCCCGAGTTCCAGACTGTCACTTATGCAATAAAAATGATTATGATTCAATGTTGTCTGATTTAAAGCATTCACATGAGTAAAAGTATACCAACACTGCAATTCATACTTCAGATCCAGTGATAAAAGCAAGCGGAAGACTAAACAATATATATCACTGTATGGAAAAATAAAGTAAATCTCATCTGTCTCTAAAGTATGAATACATCTCTGAGTCTCATATACATATACATGAAAAAAAGTAAATGTCCAAAATAGTCTCACTGAAGTCCCATCGATCCAGGTCGCCAACGCGAAGCCATCGTGATACTGCATGTATGAGAACTCGTCCTGGTCCTCGTCAAAGTCTGGCTCCACCTCCTGGATCTCAGCCTCACTTGCATCTACAACAGGGTCTGGTGGGTGTTGGAGACACCATCCCGTAACGTGGGAGTGAGTGATCAACTCAGTTAAATCATAAAACAAAGATTAACATGTTCACAATTCAATCATGCGATAATAGTAAAGCAGTAAATCAGACAATCCTAATACTGTTGTTAATGCAAGATGACATGACGTGATGTATGCCCTCACCGACGATCTCCCTCATACGGAAACATCTTACGACCGCGGCATGCCACACCCCCTAGAGTGCTCCACATATTTCAGGCACATGCAATGCTATGGTGATATGATTTCCAAGTTGTTATTAGTCCATTCAAACAGCAGGATTGGGAAACTAAGGTACTTCCCTTATATTAATCCCAACACAGATCCTGTCTAGGGTCGTCACTCCTAGTAATCTCATACGATGTATATTTCGTAGGTCACTGCAAGGGCTGCCAGGGCTGTTGCTCGCACTCGTTGCACCGCTCCCCCATCACCTTATCAATACAGGCCTACTGTACTCTACTGCAACGGAAGGGTCGTCACCTCCCGTGGACTCAGAATACGCTCGCGGTCACTACAAAGGACTCGTCGCCTGATCAGTGTAGGCCGACAGCTAAAATATAGTGTCCCATACCACCATAATCTTCTCACGAGTCTAGGTGCTCACTGGTCACTACGGGGAGGTTTGTGGCCCCAGCGTAGGCCAACAGCTCGACCACGGTGTCCCATACCACCATGCCCGGCTCATGAGTCTTCGTGGATCAAGGTGCCATGGTTAACAGGGTTTACAATGGTAAGTTCAGTACCCTAGGTTCAAGCAGTTATGACTCATACAAGGTGAACATACATCGCCCAGTCGGGTTACTTGACGGGCTCGACTAGCGCGATCGCATCTCAAGTCGAACGACATGAAGTGCGTAAAAAACTTCGCGTGGCCTAACCACTGCCGCCAACTCCAAACACGAATCGCGTTCATCGACGCGTCGTTCGTGGCTATGACCAGTCAGTCACGAATTCGCTCAGTTACCGACTGCCTGGACTAAGTCTAGTCCCAAGCACTTGTAGAATCACATCAGCAATATATGTAAAAGTATTGGAATTGAAATACAATCATGTGAGCATGTTAACACATGTTATAACATTCAACTTAAGTAAATCTTCAAGCACATATGTCTCATGCATGTAATGAAATCATGCATACAATCAACATGTAGGAAATCATTTAGGTCAACATATTAATTGAGAAATCAATCTCAAACTACCTCATAACATCATCTAATTCAATACATACTAATACAAGCATTTATACAAACACATACACTACACACTTAAGTCTACATATAGTATGTCGACCCGAAGTGCGCAATTAGGCGAATCTCTCCGCCAAACTAATTATGCACGTATTCCTAACTTCCTAATGCAACAACAAACCATGTCAATCACATCAGCAAAATATGAATATAAACAGTACTTCCTACAAATGACTAAAATGCCCTAAATCTCATATTCTTCGTTAGTTTACGAAACGGGAAACGGAGAGCATTTTGTACATGTCAAACGGCGATACCATCAAGAATCTACTATTAAACGACATTGAAAGCGTTGGAAACCGTCAATCAAAGCGTCTAAAATCCTCACCTTAAGTCTTGTAGACTCATGAATTGAAACGGAGCGTATACGCTTCGTCTATGGCGAATAAGGAACCTAATACACGAGATCCATAAGCTACATCGCTATGAAAACAAAGGAAACTCAAATTAGCAACTATTTAGGGTATTTGTTTACCTAGAATCGCGGTGAAATCACCGGAATAATGGTAGAGGTGTGTTGCTTGAGCACGTGCAACACGTAGCACAAGTGGCAGGAAGAACTCTCCCACTCTCTCACAATCTCTCACCTTTTTCTCTCTCCCAAGTTAGGGTTTCTCTCAAATTCGGATGGGAGAGAGGAGTGAGGGTTTCAACCTCTTTTATAGCCTAAAACATGCCCAAAATAGGCTTGGGAACAATGTTTACTTGGTGTCTAACCAAATCGGGGCCGTTTCGGTCCAAAGGAGAATTTCTAATGGTTCCCTGGCTAAATGCGGTTGGACTTAAGCTCATGCATACTGGATCTAGCACACATCCAGTTTTCAGACCGGTAGGGTTCCCAGATCGCACGTGGCGGTCCAGTTTCAGTTTAACGGTCATCGCACCAAGATCAGGCCTATAAGTCTCGTGATATGTAATAGATATTTTTCCTGATCCAAGGGTGTAATTTGGCTGTATTCTGACGGTCAGAACGCTTAATACTGATGCGTCAAATCGTGTACCAGATTTGAATTTCAAATTCCAATTCTAACCCTATTCTCACTCTCTTCGGTCCGGGCTCAATGAAACAGCCTGTGATTATCGGTTTGACTTGATTTTCGGAATGAGTGTCAAGTCCAGCTAGGCGGTTCTAACGG
The DNA here is from genome assembly GCA_037074715.1 of Magnolia kwangsiensis. Taxonomy (NCBI): domain Eukaryota; kingdom Viridiplantae; phylum Streptophyta; class Magnoliopsida; order Magnoliales; family Magnoliaceae; genus Magnolia; species Magnolia kwangsiensis. Next base: position 91,722,195 of record CM073573.1, read on the forward strand.
TCTAAGATAGGAGGTATCGGACTTTCGACGTGCGGTCTAGATCCAATACAAAGATTCAAAGTGGTCTAGAGAACAAACCTGCTTAGAGTTTGGTCCGAGGTTTTAGAGCATTATAGCACCATTGGTTCCACTCGCTTTGGGCCTTGTAGAATGTATTTAAAGTGATCAGGGACCATTTCCCAGCTATTCTAACGTTGCACTAGCTAACTTAGTCATATTTTCTAAAGGATTGAATTCTACGCAATTTCGGGTCAAGTTGGTACTCGAGCCCAAGTATGAATTTTTCACGGACGTTACAGGACCCCTCTAAGTGTGGTTGAATGCCACCTTAATTTCTTGCTAGGCCCATCTCTATATTATTCAAGCCCGTAGCTTGTATCCTTAGTCTCGTGGGCTACCCCAGGTAAATGGGCCTCCACTAGAGGTTGTATCCCTTATGAGGAATTGGTTAAGTACCTAGACCCTCCATAGTTAGGTAGAGAGTTCATCTTTACCTCGTTAGCACTCCTAATCATCTCCATGGCTCATCTCATATGCATCATATGCATACTTGGTTGATGTATGATTGGCCATGGTTGTGTCATTAAGTAGGACATGTTGGTATCTCCCCGAGGGGTGAAGTTTTCTCCTCTGGAGCACTATGGCTGCTTGGGATTGATGCATGAGTGATTATGTGATTCATGCATCTTATATTGCATAGCATGTGGATATCTGTCCTTACTTCATCAGGCCTTGCCTCCATAGGGATATTCATGGATGGCTGTATGTGTGGACACCAGAAATATTAGTTGAGCATACCGGGTGCATAGGATGCCCATGAGTGAAATTTCTAAAACTTCCATGGTAACAAGAATCTACTCCAATACCATGACCGGGTGGAATACATGAGCGTATGGGGACCTTATACCATTAGGCCATGACTCCCACTATCATGTAATCAGTTGGATAGGGGTGTGGCCTTACCTACCCGGTGTGTAGGGGTATTGCTAGGCTGACTCTAACCAGCTCGTAAATAGGTTCGCTACCGTCAAGCCTTACTGGTGATTGGCTGTCCACAGGCGGGTAGTGAGGTCTCTTATACTCGTTTAACTGTACAGGGTCTGTAGAGCAGCAGTCATTCAATAGTGTAATGGACCCCAGTGATTTCCTTATGATTGGAAATGTACTTGACTTATTATTTGGATATGAGCGCTGACATTACTTGCATCGCATTAACATTGGCTGTACAAGCCCCTTCATGCATTATCTTGGTATGACATCTAGTACTCATCGCATCGTATTTATGATAAGCCTTGGTAAGGCTAGTGATTTTTCCATTGAGCATATTTCCCTTCTTGCATCTCCTACTATTCTTTTGTGCACCATTGTCACACACTTTCACCACCCTCTAAACTTCTATAAGCTTATGCACGATTGATGCGTGTAAGAGACTCTAGGTAGGCGTCATAGCTGTAGGGTATAGAGTTGAGTTGAGCTTGAGGGCCCAATGTTGCTGATCTTCCCTTCCTTCTCCCATCATCCTATGTATGTCTATTTAGACCTTCTGAAAGTTGTAAAAGTTTAAATTTATAGTGGATTTTGTGATGTGTGCCTTTGTTATTCTCAGATGTACTTGCTATGATCTTAGATATGCTCATATTGGTAATGACTACATTGTTATAAAAATCCTCCTTGTAGGATTTCAGGATTGAAACTTGTATCAAGAGCTGAGAATAGGGTACTATGGAGGCTGTTAAGACCAGAGCTGGCCATCGGGTTCCTTGGGATTCCGGTTACTGAGTTTGGGGCGTGATAAGAGGTTATCTCACATGAGCGGATAATATGCATGGACTGATGCATGACTGGATTGTATGACTCATGCATCTTGCATTGTGTGCCCTAGCGACATCAGGGTCGTAGACTCCACAGGCATATTATGGATGGCCAAACGGGACATCAAAAATTTATTTCAGCATCGGACTGCCATAAATGGCCCTAGGTGAAAATTCCTAAACCTCTTGGTACCAAAGGACACCCCAACGTGAAGATCGAGTGAATACATGAGCGCCCAAGTACCGAATACCAGGAGGTCGCATCTCCCACTGTGTCGTGGTCAGTTAGGAGGGGGTGTAGCCTTACCCGCCTCAGGATAGGAGGCATAACTAGGCTGAGTTTGACCAGCTCATGAATGGGTTCACTATCGACGTGCCGGATATGTATTGGCAGACTATTGGCCAGACGGATAGTGAGGCTTCTTACGCTCACTTGGATTGTGCTGCTGGGAGAGGGGCAGTGTCATTTGGAGTGTACTAAACCCCGGTGATGATCCTAGAGATGAATTGTACTTATATGTAGACTTATTAAGTAGGAGTTATATATTCATTCATTCATTCACTCATTATCCACTTGGGCAGGTGGTGCGTAATTATTTATTACATGTACCTTCGCAACAACCAGGATTTCAGTTGGGGCGCACGACTAACCTAAAATCAAGAGTTTATCATATTGAGTTTGACTATCCAAATTTAGGTATGGGACTGGTTTGGATAGAGTCCCTTGTGATGGACCCCATAGCCTGCGATACTACGTACTATCATCCCGAATTCACTCCAGCATGGTCATCCCAATCACATCTCATATTGCATTACATCCATGGCATATGACATTTTAGGTTAATGCGTTTCTATATTTAGATACGGCTGACGGTATTCATGAACTCATCAAGAATTTTATATTGCATTGCATCCTCGATATTTGATATTTGGCTCTTTATGACTCATTTGAATAGCTGATCTGTATTGCGTACTCTGATATTGTATGACTCATGGACTTGTCAGTATTTCTGCTTACTATGATATTGTATGATTCATGATCTTACCAGTATTTTTGATATTGTATGATTATGGCATGATAATACGATGATGATGATGTAATTACAGATGCATGTAATATGATTATGGTTGTGGTATTGGAGAAATGAAAATATGACTTAGTGATCCTGGTAGCATTGACTCAGAGTATTACTATGATGCATATGTATTGCATTGGCATTGGCATTGACATCATACCTTACGTACTATATGCCTTTCACCATACATGATTTCTTCGTGGCATATCTATCTTACTTGCATTATGACACATTGCACACACATGTGTACTCACTAGGCTTTTTGCCTAAGCTTCCTATTTCCCATTTTTTTCAGGGAAAGATTAGCTTGGAAGACTTAACTTTCTCGATGCATTGTATCTATTTTTGGATTTGTCAATGTTGATGTCGTGTACCCTTGGAAAGCATTGTACTTATAACCATCAGGATTTATAATGGAGAGTGTTGCTTGGTATTTTGATCATGGATCTTTATGCTCAGGTATTATTATATGTATATATAAAAAAATAGTCAAAAATCTTCCTTATAGTGCGCCAACCTCAGGACTTGGTGTATGGAAGTCAAGTGCCGAATTCAGGGCATCACGGAAGTTGTTCGTCCCCGGACTTAGGGCTTGACAACAAGTCTTGGCCATGATAGAAGGGGTCATTGCCCAAAACATGAATATGTCCCACCTGTACCACCCGTGTAGCACGTTGGAACTATGACTATGAGTGGCTTATTTGAGCTCTTTCAGCATTTTCGCCCTCCTACTTTTACGGGTACTCACAGACCCGAGGAAGCTGAGTATTAGTTGGATCGTATATCCAAGATGCAGAAGCTGTTACACTGTACTGAAGCAGAGTAAGTGGAGCTTGTTCCCTATATATTTGAGAAGAAGGCTAGTCTTTGGTGGGACAACATCCTACAAACCATTCCTGCAGGATACGTGCGGATGTGGGATGCTTTTGAAGTTCGTTTCCATGGAAAGTACTTCCCCCTCACTTACCGTAATGAAAAGGAGGATGAATTTCTTCGCCCCCGACAAGGGGGGATGAAAGTGGTTGAATATGAGAACCGCTTCATGGAGCTGGCCAGATATGCTCTATTGATTCTAGTAGACGAGTCGATGAGAATGTGGTGATTTTCAGAGGGTCTGCAGCCTGATATCCGCATTAAGATGTGTTGCGCTAGTATTCCCAATTATGCTGAGCTAGTGAACATGTCCCTATGGCTGAGCAGGATAGATATAGAGTGTCTCAGACACGTATACCAATGGGCCCGAGGCCTTGACCTGAATAGCCGAACTGACCATTCCTCGGTAAGAGGACGTGTGTAAATTCACCTCCTAGACTAATGGCTCCCTCAACCAAGTAGAGGCAGTCAGATCTTTGGTGCGTCTACTGTAACAAGATGGGCCATAACGAGACCTTTTGTTTTACTAAGATGTGAGATAATAGTTTTACATCACCTCGGAAGATCAACCGCTAGCACTACAAGTTATATTAGCTCCACCTCTACAATTGGCACCGCTAGCACAACCATTTTATCAACCACCCGTACCTCAAAATAAGCCACCTCAACGACCTATGGTAGCGCAACCAAATCGTTCACAACAAGCTCGTGACATGCACTATCAGCGAAAGCTTCTAAGTCAGCACCTGCAGTACCATTAGCTTTTGAAGTCATTGCCCATATCCAAGGTACACCAGTTTTCCTGTTGATGAACACCGAGTCCACCATTTTAATAATATCATGCTCAGCGGTCAAGCGACTGGGGTTAGATACTACCCATATGGTTGGGGTGAGAGTCCTTACGACAACAGGGACCTTCTCTGACACTACTAAGCTTTGTAAGGATTGCCTGATAGCTTAGGAAGCAGAACGGTGTGCGTTAACTTGATCGTCACCCTGTTATATCATTACAATGTCATCCTCAGTATTGATTGGCTCACCGAGATGAAGGCAGAAATCTACTGTGAAACTTGATTGGTGACAGCCCATAGACCTGAAAACACAACCTTCGCTTTTCCTGTTTAGATCAGTTGGCCCTACCGCATTAGTTGTTATGCTTCCCTAATAGAAAATGTTGATGGTCCATCACTTGGAGACATGCCTATAGTCCAAGAATTCATGGACGTGTTAAGAACAATTCCTGGGCTACCTCAGTGAGAGATCAATTTTACCATCAACCTAGTGCCGGGTGCGACACCTATCTCTCTACCGATCGACATATCGCATGTCTCCATGTGAAATGGAGGAGTTAAAGAGACAGATTGATGATCTATTGGATTCAGGTTTCATACGACCGAGTGTATCTCCTCGGGGAGCACCTGTGTTATTTGTAAAGAAGAAAGACGGATCGCTACGATTGTGTATTGATTATCGCAAACTGAATCACATCACCATCAAGAACAAGTATCCTCTGCCCAGGATAGATGACCTATTTGACCAGTTGAAAGGGGCACAATATTTCTCAAAAATCGACCTACAGTTCGAGTATCATCAGTTGCGTGTAAGGAAAGAAGACATGCAAAAAATAACATTTAGAACTAGTTTTGGGCACTACGAGTTCCTCGTGATGCCATTTGGGCTTACAAATGCACTGGACGTGTTAATGGACCTCATGAACTAGATGTTTCGACCATATCTATAACGATTCTTCATCGTGTTTATAGATGACATTTTGATATACCCCAAGAGTTGGAAAGACCACGAAGAACACCTACGAGTAGTCTTCGATACTCTCAGGAAGAATCAGTTATTTTCTTAGTACTGAAAATGCGACTTCTGTAAGGAAGAAATCAAGTTTCTAGGACACGTGGTGTCCAAGGAAAGAATTGCCATGGACCTTGCCAAGGTGACCGCAGTGCAAGATTAGGAGCAGCTTGACTTCGTTACAGAAGTGAGGAGTTTCCTCGAACTTGCTAGCTACTATCGCCAATTCATTAAAGATTTTTCCAAGATAGTCATACCATTCACTACCAAAAAATAGGGCAACGTTGATGCCTAAAAATAGTCTGCAATGACCTTTGCCGAAGGATTTTAGTTGTTACAAGGTCAGTCGGTAAAGGGTGCGTCGGCATTTCCGATGATGGTAAGGGAGACGGTCAAAACCGTCGGCATTTTGAACGGCTAAGGGAGACGGCCAAAACCGTCGGTGTTTTCGACGATTTTAGCCGTCGGCGATTCTCATTAATTCAAAAAAAAATTCATTGAATTTGGATGATATATTTGATTTTAATTTCTCCTTTTTCTATTGTGTAGACTTAATTACCTTCATAAATAGGTTGGTTTGTTTAGGGCTTTGGAGAAATGGGTATATCTAGTTTTGGATGCGCGCGCGCACATCCAAAACTAGATATACCCATTTCTCTAAAGCCCTGAATGAACCAACCTATTTGTGAAGGTAATTAAGTCTACACAATAGAAAAAGAAGAAATCAAAATCAAATATATCACCCAAATTCTGAATATTTGGATTGGATATACGCTTTAGAAAGAGAAACAAGAGAGAGAAGCTTTGGATATCATAGAAAGCAATGTAGAAATTTTAAAGTCATACCAAAACGGTAAGATTAGCCCCACTTAGATTTTCACATGCCTTTATGTCATGCCCTAAACTCAGAAACCATGCTCACAAAATTCTCGTTCGCCGAATCTGGTGTCGACAGCCTCCGTAGAACCTCATTCTCTGCTCTCAGCTCCCATTCGCCAGGTTCCGATCCTGGGATTGTACGAGGAGGATTTTCAAGATCAATTTGATTCGTGATAAGCATAACCAACGGCATAACAAACAAACAACAACCAAAAACTCCATTACATTTCCACTATGATAAAAAACTTTACAAGTACAATGAGCATAAAGGGAAATACAATGATCATGAACAAAATCTCCAAAGTGATCTGCAAAGCGCTCCGGCCTCAGCGCTGCTACGCCCCAACGTCACCTGCACACAACGGTCATGCATAAGCTTATAGAAAGCTTAGAGGTTGGTGAAAGTGTGTGTGCAAGGTAGTAATATGATCATGCAATATCAGAGTAATGCGGAATATACAGATGGATCCATAAATATCATTAGCCGTACCAAGGCTATGCGATGCAAAGTATGAATAATGTCGACCATTCTAAGTCTATGCGATACAAGATAAAAGTCAAGGATACAATCCTCATCTAAGTCCACATATCAATATAGCTCAAATCTGGGATATCACCAGGGTCTAGTACACTCTAAACCAGATCGTCACCCCATCGCGCGCAATAAGGTAAGTGGAAGAGACCTCACTATCCGTTTGCCAATATCGGGCTCGACTCATCGATAGTGGACCCATTCCTCGAGCTGGTCAGACTCAGCCTACCTTTATCCCCTACTCTCGGGTGGGTAAGGCCGCACCCCCTTCCAACCGAGCACGACACAGTAGAGAGCGCAACCATCTGATAATCGGCACTCAACGCTCATCTACTCACTCGGTCTAGACGTTGGAGCAACCTCTTGGTACCATAAGGGTTTAGGGACTTTCACCCAGGGATATCTATAACACCCCATGTAGAATAAGATTTTCGGTATCCAATCCTGCCAACCACGATATGCCTATGGAGGCTATGGTCCTGATGTCACATGTCACGTAAATGCGAGATGCATGAGTCATACTATACAATCATGCAACAATCTCGTGAGCACCATGCGATCATGTGGGACACTCCGTCTCATAAGGAGTCCCGTAAATGTCTCAGCTCGACGGCTTATGCGATGATCAAACATTCCTCATATCAAGCATACATATGATGCGTATGGGCATGAGTAATGGAATTATACTAAACATGTTACAAAGTAATGAATTATCCTTACAACGCAGATGGGCTTAGAAGGCCTACACACAACAATTACGGCCTATCAATGGCCCTAGGGAGAGTCATAATGCGGACATTTAACCAACACTATACTTGCAATGTGGACGTCAAACCACCATTGCTCCCAAGCCATAACTCGTAGTAAACATCATTACACAAACCATGTTGGGTTCACATATTGCAAGGGACCTTAGGTACATCCTATTAGGCCTTCATTACATCAAATGGATTACATTAGTGGGCCTTACGTTCATCAAATGGGCCGTATTACTAGGCTTCACCAATGGCCTTAGGTACATTGCAATGGGTCATAACCTATGGGCCTCAGAGTACATCATAATGGGTCTAATAACATGGGTCTTATGTGTCTTAAATGGGCCTAATCCCATGGATTTTATACATTTCAAATGGGCCTAATCCTATAGGCCTTATATAAATTAAATGGGCTTAAACCCATAGGCCTTATATGTCAAATGGGCCTAAATCCATAGGCCTTATATGTCAAATGAGCCTAAATCCATAGGCCTTATATGTCAAATGGGCCACACCCAAACGTAGGTGGCCCACTTGATCATAGATCGGTCTCATTCTTCAACTCATGCCTTAAAATGATCTTTCCAAGTGGATGGACGGTCTGGATGCATCACATGCATCATGGCGGGTCCCACTATCGCTGGATAGTGCAGAAAAAACACATGCATCATAGAGGGCTCCATCGTCCGCTGGTCGGACGGTGTAAATAAAATAAATATATCATGGTGGGTACCACCGTCCGCCTGGATGGTGGATGTAAAACACATACATCACTGTGGGTCTCATATGGGGCTCACCACAATGTTTATATGCCATCTGACCCGTTGATAAGGTCACACGGACCTGAGTGAAAGGAAAACACAAATTTCATCTTGATCCAAAACTTCTGTGGCCCACAGAAGGGTTTCAATGGCAGAGGTTCAATCCCATTATTTTCTGCAGTGTGGGCCACCTAAGTGTTGGATGGAGCTGAAACTTGGAGGGGGCCCACTACTTGGGGTGGCCCACCTCATGAACAGGTTGGATTTCACATATACATCATGGTGGGGCCCACGGCAGCAGCCGTGGGACGCTGTCCGCCCACCTGCTGCACACAGCACGCTACTGCTGCTGCGTCAGAGAGGCAGAGGCGCTGCCTCTTGTGTTTTTATATATATATATATATATTTTTTTTTATTTTCTTGAGAAAAATCACATGTGGGGCTCACTTCTAGAAAATCTACACCGTCCAATGGATTTAGGGGCTCAAAATACACTGAACAAGTCCAATGTTCAGCATTTTTGACTTGTAAATACAACAAGGTGGGTCCTAACAGCTTTGAATGGTAAAAATACAATTTTCTATGGTATGGCCCGCCTGATTAACAGATCAACCTCATTTTTTGGCTCAACGCCTAAAATGAGTTGGAAAAAGGGATGAATGACATGGATTAATTACATACAACAAGGTGGGGCCTACACAATGGTCCACCCCCAAAGCTTTGAACTAAGCTTATATTTGTGTTTTTCTTATACAGAGACGTCCGGTGTCCTAGACACTGGACGGTTGGACATATGAATTGAGGTGGGCCCTGATTAGGTGAGCCACTTCATGGAGAATAGTGTGGATACATCACACACAAAGTGGGCCACACTTGATGATTTAGATAGAATATAAGCCTCATGGTGGGGTCCATTCAAATAGGCCACACAACCCTATTATAATCTCATAAAATTAAAAAAAAATGAAATAAAAAGGGAGAGAGAGAGATGGAGAGTGGGACACGCGTGTGATGGAGGGCTCCGCCACTATGAGCCCTCTCTTATATGAAATCATACATCAATGGATCCCTCTACACATGGATTCATCAAAAATTAAAAATCAATGGTGGAGATCCTCTCCCCACCAATATGGACGGTTTAGATGACCTTTTTAATGCAAGAAAATAAACATCATGATGGGGTCCATGGAGAATGGCCCCATCATGGAATGATCATGATGATCCTAGTGGGCCATCGACCACATCTTAGGGTCCCAAGTGAGATCCAAACCATTGATCGGTTGGTCTCACTTGGCCCATCTTAAAAACATGAAAAATTACTATTATCTAGCACCCATCGTTCGATCTTCTTGCTCATATGAGTTCCTTAGCACCTTAGCTTTGATTCCAATGGAGGAGATGAGGAATGGATGGTTGATATGGGAGATGAAGGGGTAGGAAAGGTGGACCACACTTGGAGTTTTGGAAGAGAGGGAGAGGCTCATACGTATGGGATTTTTGGTTAGAATGAAGCTTGAGAAATGAGAGAGAGTTGTAACGGAGAGAGAGAGAGAGAGAGAGAGAGAGAGAGAGAGAGAGAGAGAGAGAGAGAGAGAGAGAGAGAGAGAGATAGAGAGAGAGTGATGGGTGATGGATGTGGTGAGTGATACGTGTGTAAGAAATTCTTGACTTTTGTGGCCATTTATGTAAGAAAGGCATGGGTGGTGCAAGAACTTTTTGACTTTTATGGCTTGTTTGGGAAAATGTGAAAGGTGATGTGTACTTAACATGTACTTGACATGTTGAGATTAATGGATTGATGGATTGATGTGATATCTCGTAGAGATTCTTTTGGGTTTCGTAATGAGCGGCATTTTCCTCGCACCGAACGTCAGCCCATATCTCTTGACCAGGGTATCTCCTCAGCGCGCGAGTCACGGCATCGGAACCGCATCGATGGCACGGTCGCTATGGTAATGATCTTAGGTCGAGTCGACTCGGGTTGATGGCATACGAATCATGGTCGTGCGCCAATATTGGTTAAGGGTCGAAGGTTACCAAAATTTGACAAGTAAGACCGCGGAGGTTTATGGAACGGTACGGTCTAGGATACGAGGCCTACACTTTATCCATCCAATGGCATCCAAATCCACATTAGCAGCAAGAGGCTTCTTCTGAGCATGGGCTTTTAGAATCTATCCACATCCATTGTCATCAGGTATAGGGACATACAAAAGCTTCCCAAATCTTCTATTCCAATAATCAGTTGGGCTACACAACCATAAAGGAATAAAATATATGAAGTACATAAAATAGGTGTTTGTTTTTGTGTGTGTGTGTGTGTGTGGGGGGGGGGGGGGAGACGACTGTGTGTTTAACATCTTATAAATGAAGCTATTGTAGCCTTTACATGGCTAATTATGGGTGGGCCGGGATCAATCAAGGGCCTCAAATCAACTGTGCTATGAAGCTTGACTCTAGCATATGTTATAAATGAAGCTATTGTAGCCTTTACATGGCTAATTTCTGCCCATCCACCACATGAACTCTTTTAAGTATAAGACAAGGCATTCCTGATTTTGCATCAAGAGGAACAAAACGTGGGAGTGATCAGGGCAATTAATCTGGTAGGCCACCACATAGATGGGCCATAGACTAAATATCCTAGTTATTGGTTGAACCCATCCATCAGAATGTTATGAGATTTGCCTATGGAATGTGGACTGGTTCTCATTTTTAAGTCAGCCATCATTTTCATCATTTAAGTCTAACCATCCTTTTTGTTTTTCCGAACAGTTATTTGGATGACTGCCACAGTTTGATCACCATGCCATTTGGGTTATGGCCCACCAAATCGAAGTTCTGGCTGAATACACACCAACGCAACATGTAGAGCATAGTAGATGTTTTGGAGTTCACTTCATGGAACCAAAGAAAGTACCAAATTTGAAAATATAAATGGGATAAAGTGCTTGATGAGGGATGAGTTTCAGTAGCATAAATGTTTCTTCATAGTATTAGCTCGAGAAATCTGATGAATGACTCTTCATACTTATAAAAGTGTGTCCAAGGAAATGCATGAACATCTAAGCTCACCTTAGTCGTCCATGCAAATGACCAAACAGTAATGACATCCATTTTCTGCCAGTTATTCTTAAAGAGAGATACTTACATGTGGGTGCCCGTAAACACTGGGCACAAGGTTGACAATTGGATGGTCGTAGAAACTAATTTCATCCAAGGGTCCAATGATGTTAGAAAAGGACATTGTTGTGTTTGAGAGGACTCTGTGAGATACTGATGCCGCTGCCTGTTATACATGAAAGAAAATTCACAATCAACCTTCGAATTTGTCAAGCGGAGGAGAGAGAATTCATATGAATCTATCTAAAGTTCACCATTATTTAGTAATATTTAGTAAAATGTACTGGGAAAAACAAAAGGAACCAACATTTAGGAATTGAGGTAGTTCATTTTTGTATTATTTTAATTCCCAAAACCAAAATAAGTGTAACCGTATCAATTTTCCCCAAAGAAACTGTCACACCCCGAATTTTTGCCAACCTGGGGTTAGACGTCCTTAGGTAATGGGTCAACCATAACACCTTCATAACCTCTCAGAACCCAATTCCAAAGCCAAATAAATCATTTAGAACCTAATTCTTTAGAAATTTAACGTGAATTAGCCAGCGCTACACTAGATTTCCTGCAAAATTAGCACCAACCACTTTAAATACGATCTGGAAGACCCAAAACCTATAAAATCATTGACGCTACCTTACCGTGAAATCCATGATCAAACTCTAAACCTGTTTGTTCTCAGGAACCCTTTGAAACCTTATATTAGATCTAGATCGCACGTCGAAAGTCCGATAGCGATAATCTTAGACAATTACGACCACCTTGTTGGACTTGACAATCATTTCGAAAATCAAGCCCAACCGATATCCTGAGACCATTTTACTGAGTCTGGAGTGAAGAGAGTGAGAAAAGGAAAATATTTAGAAAATTAATTCAATTTAAATAAATCTGGCACATGTCGCTTGCGTGACATTTTTTAAGCATTTAGACCGTCGAAATCTGACCCAAATACACCCTCGGATCAGGGAACATTTTTCACTCAGGTCAGTGTACTTGAAATCCTCGATTGAGTCTCAGTGACCGTTGAACTGAAACTGGTTCTCCACGTGCGATCTGGGAACTCTACCGAACTGAAAACTTAATGTGATCAGGATCCGACATCCATGAGCTTAAGTCCGACCGCATTCAGTCAGGGGACCTCCAGAAACGTTCTTTTGGATCGGGAAAGACCTGATTTGGTTATAACCCAAGTATACTTTTGTTCCAAGTCTATATAGGTGACTTTCTAACCTATTTAAAGACCTTAAACCCTCTCACTTCCCTCCCATACGAATTTTCTAAAACCCTAGAGAAGAGAGGAGAGAAAAGAGAGATTCTGTAAGAGTTGTGGGGAAGGCTTCTTGTCACTCAAACCTGCTACTAAGTGTGCTTAGCTATCGTATTCCAGTCACTCTTCCAGTGATTCCGACTTCATTCTAGGTAAGAAAACCCTGAACTCAACCTGTTTTAGGGATTCTAGCAATACAAGTAGCGAAGTAGCTAACCTATCTTGTGAATTAGGTCGTCATATCGACATTGACGAAGCGTAGACTTTCTATTCGAGTCGATACGCGTCTACGGTGAAAGGTGAGGATTCTAGATGCTTAGATTCACTGATTTCAAAGCTTTCAATGTCATTTAATAGTAGATTATCGACGAGGACGTCGTTTGACATGTAGAACATGCTGTCTATTTTCCATTTTGACTGCGTACGGAGAATATGAGATTTAGGGTATTTTAGGCATTTGCAGGAAATACTGTATACATCTGTATTTTGTTGAAATGATTTCCATGTGTATTTATCGTGTTATGATATTAGTTAGGCATGCATGATCTGTTTGGCGAAGAGATTCGCCCTAATGCACACTTTGGGTCGACATACGCTAAGTGGATAAATGTGTGTAGCCTAAGTGTTTGTATAAATGTTTGTATTAGTATGTATTGAGCAAATATTGTTGTAGATTAGTTTTGAGATTGAATTCTCAATTAATATGATGATGTACATGATTTTCCTCCATGTTGTTATTGAATTGATTTCCTTATATGTATGGAATACATGTGTTTGGTTGATTTGCTTACGTTGTATGTTATAACATGTTGTTAACATGCTTGGATTATTCGTATTTCATTTCTTTTACTCTCATATGATCACTGATGTTGATTACAAGTGCTTGGGGCTATGCTCTAGTCCAGGCAGTCGGTAACAGTTTAGAATTCGTGGTTGGATTCTATTCACCATGAAGGATGTGTATGACGAACCCAAGTCGTACTAAAGTCATCGGCAGTGGTTAGGCCACACGAAGTGCTTGTGCACTTCATGTCGGTCGATTCAACGTGCGCTCGTGCTATCGGACTCATCAAGTAACCCGACTGACCATTGTATGTTCACCTTGTATTAGTCATAACTGCTTGAACCTAGGGTACTGACCTTACCGGTGATAACCCTGATAATCATGGTACCTTGATCCACTAAGACTCATGAGCTGGGCATGGTGGTATGGCACACCGTAGTTGAGCTGTCGGCCTACGCTGGGGCCACAAACCTCTCCGTAGTGACCAGTGAGCAACCTAGACTCGTGAGCAGATTATGGTGGTATGAGACACTATATTCTTGTTGTCGGCCTACACTGATAAGGTGATGGGGGAGCGGTGCAACGAGTGTGAACAACAGCCCTGACAGCCCTTTGTAGTGACTTCGAGCGTACTCTGAGTCTAGGTGAGGCGACGACCCTTCCGTAGCAACCAGAATACAACTGGGCCTGTATTGATAGGTTGATGGGGGATCGGAGCAACGAGTGCGAGCAACAGCCCTGGCAGCCCTTGCAGCGACCTAGAAATATAACATCGTATGAGATTACTAGGAGTGACGACCCTAGATAGGATCTGTGTTGGGATTGATATAAGGGAAGTACTTTAGTTTTCCAATACTGCTGTATGAAAGGACTAATAACAACTCGATAATCATAACCACATCGCACTGCATGTGCCTGGAAGATGTGGAGCACTGAGGGAAGAAAGCATGTCGTGGACGTAAGATGGTGTTGTATGAGGGAGTATGTCGATGAGTGCATCCATCATGTCATTTCATGCTTGCATTAACAAAAGTATCTAGGAATGTCTGATTGATTGCTTTACTATTATCGCATGATTGATTTGATAACATGCTAATCTTTGCTCTATGATTCCACTGAGTTGATCACTCACTCCCACGTTACAGGACGGTGTTTGCAACACCTACCAGACTCTATCTTAGATGCAGGTTGTGATGAGATCCAGAAGCTGGAGCCGGACTACTTCGAGGACAAGGACGAGTTCTCGTACATGCAGTTCTCGAATAGCTTCGCATAGGTGGCCTGGATCAGTGAGATTTTTGCTAGTTGGACTATTATATGACATTTGATTTTGGTTTATGATATGTATATGTGACTCAGAGATGTATTCATACTTTGGAGACAGTTCGAGATTATTTTGTTTTTCATACAGTGATATATATATTCTTCAGTCTTCCGCTTGCGTTTTATCACTGGATCTGGAGTATGAATTACAGTTTTGGTATAATCTTACTCATATTAATGCACTAACTCAGTCAACATTGAATCATCAGCATATTTGTTGCATAAGTGACGGTCTGGAACTCGAGAGTCGGGTTTCTACACGACCTCCGATTTTCAGGGTGTTACAGAAACAGATTCATATCAGGGGCAACAATGGCAAGATGGGGTTGTCTCGGAAGCCCTGGCCCTACCTTTAACCCTACAGGAATGGCCTATGAGAAAGTGTGGGATGATCAAAGGACATCAACTATGAGTGGAACCTGTTACAAAGAGATTCATAAAGAGCACCATATGCTTATATTTATCTTTTGTAGCTATTCTTACCTTCATGCAACTGTTCTTATCCCTCCATGCTTATCTCCATCTAACTATTCTTATCTCCTTTCACGATTTTCTATAACACTATTAAATATAACAATTCGCATACACCCATTTTCTATTTTGGGAATTGAAATGAGCTAGAATAATACATTAATAGGCCATACCCCAAAAACACACCAACCTGACAATCCTAACTATTTTTCAGGAGGAATTTTGAGGAAAGATAAAGATGGGTATAGAGAAGTCAACCACAGTTCCTTTGATCATCCATTTTTGTCCTAGAAAACTTGAATTAGGGGTTAGGATTAGCCAATCGGTGTGAACTTTGTGATATGACCAATCTAAGGTCGGGCCTACCTGATAACCCGTTTGGATCTTATACACATTTGCTACATGGATGAAATCCAAGTCTCGGTAACAAACTTTCTAGTTTTTCGAATTGAAACAGTATTCTTTCGTACTAAATTGCCAAAACAGAAAGTGGGACATAAGAATATGAAGGGGTGATTGTGGCTCCCCAAAAGAAATTGATCCAATGTTATGGTTCAATTTTGACAATAAGACATGAATAGCAGTCAAGCCCGATAAGGTATTAGTAACGTTAAATTCTCAGAATCAATCCTCTCCAACCACTAAAATATAAATACATAAATGTCTGAGAGAGGCCAATGGGCCAGTAGATAGCCTGGCTAAAATTAGGAGTAGACGCAAGCCAACAGTATTTTTCATGACATTGCATCTCTCCCCAGACTAAGGGCCAGTTTCTTCTTAACAAAATAGGGCTCGGAACTATCAGGATGGTGGAGAAAGTCCCTCCCTAGCTAGACATGGCTCGTTTGGTGGTCCCCCGTTCGCTGTTTGGTTGGTGTTTTCCAGGCTCGGCATTCATTTTTCTGGTTTGAGGTTATCTTGTTCCCAGAGGCTTTGGTGGCTCGTTTTTGGCTTGTCCTTTTCTTATTTCTTTCCTGCTTAGCCTTGTATAGGTCTCAAAAAGATAGGTGGGGTCCATTTTCTTTTTGTCTGGACTCGCTCGAAAGGCTGTAAATCCCTAGTTCATCTATAAAAAGTTGGTGATAGTTTAAAATAAATAAATAAAATACATAAAGCTATGAAGTCCAAATAAAGAAACTCAAAATTAGCAGCGTAACATGAGGGATTAGCAACAAATATCTTGTATTGTTGCATACACTGTGATGCATTATTAAGATTCTGAATTTTGAGCAAAAAGAAAAATGCTTGCAGCATATTCCATCTGCAACAAGCATGCAAACAGAGCAATAGAAAATATATATTAGCGGCTCAGGAGTAAGGATGCTAGCATTTGGATCACCCATATTGGCCCATGCAATTGCTCTGCCTTTGATCACCATTTCCGGCTTTACACCAAAGAATGACGGTTTCCACAAAACAAGATCAGCCATTTTCCCATTCTGTAGCATTAAAATGTTTTAAGAGCACATATAGTTGTATTGGAACTGTGACTTCGACCTGTACAACACACCATATACTTTCTTTGAAAGATGAATCACTTTAATAAGGCCAAAGAAAAAAAAATACAACAGAACAACAACAAAGAAAAAGGAAAAGAAAAACACCCAAAAAAGAGAACAAGCACCATATACTGAAATGAGTGGAACCTGTTATGACTCACTGAAACCATTCAAATTTCAAGAAATCAATCATGGGACCCACTTCAGAAGTAGCCCAACAGAAGAGAGTGGAACATCTGAGTCGTGCATTAGGTTGGCCCCACAATGTACATGACCTGGCCCAAAAATGAGACTGGCCACTATCCATGTAGACCACTCCATCACTTTATGTGGCCCACCTAAAGACCCGATGCACAGTTCGTATGTTGCAGCTGCATTCCAGCCCCAGTAAAGCTCATACATAGAAATTAGCATACCTTAATGTTAGGCAAGGTCATGAAATTCTTGCTGACGTGGACAACAAGCTTGTCAATGAAAGCTGGAGCGATGTAGAAACCATGCATGGTGTTGTCTAAGTTGTACCTGAAATAAAACTTCTCATTATTCATTAAACAAATCATGACAAATATTTAAAAGCTTCCAACTCAAACTTGAGGACTCTTCGTTTAACCATATAAGCAATAGAATTGTATTGAGTTGATCCAACATGTCAATGCTCTCACTACTTCAGTTTAGCACTAAGCAGCATAGTAGAGTAAAAAAAGCATGAAGACCAACCACCAAAAAAAAAAAAAAACACTCCTAAACTCAAAATGGTTATTTAATGATCTGATAGCTATCTGAAAGGTGGATAAACATTTACAAATGCTTTTAGAAGAGCAACTAAGATAACGTAAGGGTTAAAAAGAAAAAGTAGAAAAAGCTCAATCCCCTGTTCAACAATGGGATAAGCAACAACTCTATAAATTCAACAATATAACACAGAAAATGTGTATGTGTATATGTATATGTACACGTATCTGTATGCGTATGTGTATGTGTCAATCATAGCATAATAACTACTAGAAATATGACAGTGCATATAAATGCACAGCCGAATTGAATTGTGAACATTCAGTTGAATCAAGTTAAAATAATGAAACTCTAATGATGTGCCCAAAACGAGAGTAGCCATCAAAAGTAAAACCCCATTTACATACATTTCAAGTCTAACTTTGACAGTAATGTAATTGCAATTTGGAGCTAAGCCCTTCAATGCCAAGACTACGGTCATTACAATTTTTTGAACTAACCATCGCAATTCAATTCAACAGTGCATCCAAATGCAGCCTTCAACATATATTACAAACTAAGAGCTAAAAAGAAGTACTAGAAATAAACCATCCATTGGTCAACTAATTCCACAATTCAATTTCAACACATACCGATCCAATCGACAGGTGTCAGCTGATTCCACAAGTTCATCCAGCTACAGTAAATACATACAGCCCATTGGTCAACTCCAAGCAGTTTTGATTCCAATTAAGTTTGAAAATTCTTAGCATTATCATAAGGGTGTATCCAACAAGAAGAATGCTTAATACAAATCATGGAGACAAATGGTTATGTATTTATCATAAGGGTGTATTTGGTTGCACCTAAATCATGAATTTCATGATTAATAAATCTAATCTGGTGGACAATATAATGAAATTCGATGCGTCCAAACGCAGCGTAAACAAACTATAAACTATTTTTTTCACAAATATAATTAATGAAAACACAAGCTATTTGGGAGAACAAAATCAAACCACTTCTTCAAGATGAGTGCTTTCGATTGGTCTAGTACGCTTTCGCTGAGCTACGACCTTCCTTTTTTTCATTTTAGTATACATGGACTAGCACAACACAAAATTAGAAACAATACAAAAACTAAAACACAAATTTCCCTTGTGTTTTCTTTTCTGAAAGTGGGATTGTGTATTTGATTTACATGGTGTGGCATCTAAGGAACTTCCCGAAGACACAAGAGATAACAAATTAGATGGATAGTAACTTTTCCAAGCAATGATCATACAGTAGAGGCCTACCTAAGTGCAGTCTCAATCACTAAGGCTCATCATGTGATAATCAATAAATTAAAAACAAACATTTCAAACATCCATCAAGCTAAATGCACATCCAAACATGTCAATTATTTCAAGCAGGAGAAATTATTTTTCTCAGTTTCATCAAATCGCCTACTCCCTAGCTCTATAGACGGTGTTGTAAGGGACTCTCTTCTAATTGGCAATAGTTGTCCAGTATCTTAATGGATAGCTTTCCTTTCAATTAATTTTCAATAAAAATTTCAGCATTCTATCAAAAAAGATCTTGAGAGTTTCCATGGAAGATTTTTATGTGGAACAGTGGAAGTATGTAACACCCTGAAAATTGGGGGTCGTGTATAAACCCGACTCCCGAGTTTCAAACCGTCACTTATGCAACAAAAATGATTATGATTCAATGTTGTCTGAGTTAAAGAATTCACATGAGTAAAATTATACCAAAACTGCAATTCATACTCCAGATTCAGTGATAAAAGCAAGCGGAAGACTAAAAGATATACATATCACTGTATGGAAAATAAAATAGATCTCAACTGTCTCCAAAGTATGAATACATCTCTGAGTCTCATATACATGTAAATAAACAGAATCACAATGTCA
This sequence comes from Magnolia kwangsiensis, assembly GCA_037074715.1. NCBI lineage: Eukaryota > Viridiplantae > Streptophyta > Magnoliopsida > Magnoliales > Magnoliaceae > Magnolia > Magnolia kwangsiensis. The sequence continues at coordinate 91,741,776 of CM073573.1, forward strand.
AAAATAGTTCTACTGAGAAGTCCCGTTAATCCAGACCACCTAAGCAAAGCCGTCGTGGTCCTGCATATATGAGAACTCATCCTGGTCCTCATCATAATGCGGCTCTGCGTCCTGAATCGCTGCCTCACCTGTATCTAAGACAGGGTCTGGTGGGTGTTGCAAACACCATCCCGTAACGTGGGAGTAAGTAGCTAACTCAGTGGAATAATAGAGCAAAGATTAACATGTTCTCAAATCAATCATGCGATAATAGTAAAGCAGTAAATCAAACATTCCTAATATTATTGTTAATGCAATATTACGTGATATGATGGATGCCCTCACTGACGATCTCCCTTATACGGCACCATCTTACGCCCGCGGCATGCTTTCTTCCCACAGTGCTCTACATCTTCCAAGCACATATAATGTGATGGTGATATGATTACTGATTTATTATTAGTCCTTTTCATACAGTAGGATTGGAAAACTAAGGTACTTCCCTTATATCAATCCCAACACAGATCCTGTCTAGGGTCGTCACTCGTAGTAATCTCATACGATGTATATTTTTTCAGTCGCTGCAAGGGCTGTCAGGGCTGTTGCTCGCACTCGTTGCACCGCTCCCCCATCACCTTATAAATACAGGCCTACTGTACTCTCATTGCTATGGAAGGGTCGTCGCCTCCCGTAGACTCAGAATACGCTCACGGTCACTACAAAGGGCTCGTCGCCTGATCAGTGTAGGCTGACAGCAAGAATATAGTGTCCCATATCACCATAATCTGCTCAAGTGTCATAGGTGCTCACTGGTCACTACGGGGAGGTTTGTGGCCCCAGCGTAGGCCGATAGCTCGACCACTGTGTCGTATACTACCATGCCCGGCTCATGAGTCTTTATGGATCAAGGTACCATAGTTAATAGGGTTTACAATGGTAAGTTCAATACCCTAGGTTAAAGCAGATATGACTCATACAAGGTGAACATACAATGGCCAGTCGGGTTACTTGACGGGCTCGACTAGTACGAGGTATCTCAAGCTGAACGACATGAAGTGCATAAAACACTTCGTGTGGCCTAACCACTCCGGCCAACTCAGAACACGACTCACGTTCATCGACGCGTCGTTCGTGACAAAGAAAAGCCAACCACGAATTTACTCGATTACCGACTTCCTGGACTAGGTGTAGTCCCAAACATTTATGAATCCACATCAGCAATCATATAAGAGTAATGGAGATGAAATACAACAATGTGAGCATGTTAACACATGTTATAACATACAACTTAAGTAAATCATCTAACACATGCATTTCATACATATAATAAAATCATGCATATAGCCAACATGTAGAAAATCATTTACATCAGCATATTATTTGAGAATTCAATCTCAAACTAATTCATAACACCATTTAATTCAATACATACTAATACAAACATTTATACAAACACTTAGTCTACACACTTAAGTTTACATATAGTATGTCGACTCAAAGTGCGTATTTGGGCGAATCTCTTCGCCAAACTGATTATGCACGCATTCCTAATATCCTAATGCGACAAAAAGCCATGTCAATCATATCAGCAAAATATGGATGAAAACAGCATTTCCTACAAATGACTAAAATGCCCTAAATCTCATATTTTTCGTCTGCTTACGAAACAGAAAACAGACAGCATGTCGTACATGTCAAACGGCATTGCCGTCGATAATCTACTATTAAATGACATTGAAAGCGTTGAAATCAGCCAATCAAAGCGTCTAGAATCCGCACCTTTTATCTTATAAGTGTATTGATCCGAACGGAGTATATACGCTTCGTCTACGGCGAACAGGCAACCTATTTCACAAGATGTATAAGCTACCATGCTAAGGAACCAACGAAACCTTAAATCAGCAAGTGTTTAGGGTCTTTTCTTACCTAAAAATGCAACGGAATCACCGAAAAAGTGATTGAGGTGCATTGCTTAAGCACGTGCAACAGGTAGTGCAAGCAGCGGGAAGATCTCTCCCACTCTCTCTCACAATCTCTCACTTTTTCTCTCCCACCGGCTAGGGTTTCTAGCAAATTCGGATGGGTGAGAGAAGTGAGGGTTTAAGGTCCTTTTATAAGCTCATTTCTTCCCAAATTAGGCTTGAGAACAATGTTTACTTTATGCCTAACCAAATCGGGGCTGTTTTGGTCCAAAAAGATATTTCGGGAGGTCCCCTGGCCGAACGCGATCAGACTTAAGCTCATGCACGTCGGATGTCGCCCACATCCCATTTTCAGACCAGTAGTGTTCGTAGATCGCACGTGGCGGTCCAGTTTCAGTTCAGCGGTCATCGCACGTAGATCAGGTCTACAAGTCTCGTGATATGAAATAGAAATTTTTTCTGATCCAAGGGTGTAATTTGGCTGAATTCTGACGGTCAGAATGCTTAATAATAACGCGCCAAGTCGTGTGTTAGATTTGAATTTCAAAATTCTAAATTTATCCTATTCTCACTCTCTTCACTCCAGGCTCAATGAAATAGCCTCTGAATGTCGGTTGGACTTGACTTTCGAAATGATTGTCAAGTCCAGCTAGGCGGTTATAACGGTCTAAGATTGTAGGTATCGGACTTTCGACGCGCGGTCTAGATCTATTACAAAGTTTCAAAGAGGTCCTGAGAACAAACCGGTTTAGAGTTTGATCCGAGGTTTCAGAGTATTATAGTGTCATTGGTTCTACTCGTTTTGGGTCTTGTATAACGTATTTAAAGCGATCAGGGATGATTTCACAGCCACTCTAGCGTTGCGCTAGCTAACTTACGCTTATTTTCTAAAGAAATTAATCCTATGCGTTTTCTGGTCGAGTTGGTACTCGAGTCCAAGTACGGATTTTTTCAGGGCGTTACAATCTACCCCCCTTAACAAAAAATTTCGTCCTCGAAATTTGTACCTTTTCGTACTCCTCGAGAAGCTGTGGGTAGTTCTTTCTGATCTCGGCTTCTGTCTCCCAAGTAGCCTCTTCCTCAGAGTGATGCGTCCACAATACCTTTACAAGGGGAATAACCTTGCTACGCAGTACCTGCTCCTTCCTGTCTAGGATACGTGTCGGTCATAAGATATATGTAACATCCTCTCCTAACTGCACCTGCTCCCATCTGATGATATGGGAAGGATCAGAAACGTATTTCTTCAGCATAGAAACATGAAATATATTGTGAACACTCGTGAGAGGCATGGGTAAAGCCAAACGGTATGCCATTGCTCCCACACGATCGAGGATCTGGAATGGACCAATGAATCACGGTGCCAGCTTCCCCTTCTTCCCGAACCGAAGGACTCCCTTCATAGGGAAAACTAACAAAAATACATGATCCCCAACCGTGAACTCTAGCGGCCGCCGTCTCGTATCGGCATAACTCTTCTGTCTGCTCTGCGCTGTGAGAAGCCGATGTCTAATAATATCAATCTTCTCCGACGTCGCCTGCACTAACTCTGGGCCAATCAATCTGCGCTCACCGACCTCTGCCTAGCAATGCGGTGCTCGACAAGGTCGCCCATACAACGCCTCATAAAGTGCCATACCGATACTCGCCTGGAAACTGTTGTTTTACGCAAACTCCGCATATGCAAGACAGTCATCCCAACTATCCTTGAAGTCCAATGCATAAGCTCGCAACATGTCCTCTAAGATCTGGTTCACCCGCTCTGTCTGTCCGTCTGTCTGTGGGTGGAAGGCAGTACTGAACTTCAACTTCACACCCATAGCCTCCTGAATGCGAGTCCAGAAAATAGAAGTGAACCGCGTGTCTCTGTCCGACACGATCTCCAAGGAACTCCATGTAGACGCACGATCTCTCTGATATATAGTCTAGCCAGCTCGTCTGTAGAGTTCGTGACTCTGATCTATAGAAAGTGTGCCGACTTCGTCAGACGGTCGACAATCACCAATATGGAATCATGTCCCTTCCCCCTCTTCGGCAGCCCTGAAACAAAATCCATGGAAATGAAGTCCCACTTCCACTCTGTGATCGGCATAGGCTGCAAGAGTCTAGGTGGTCGGCGATGCTCTGCCTTCACCTGCTGGCAAGTAAGATAACGGGACACGAACTCTGCTATGTGAGTCTTCATACCTTCCCACCAATAGGTCCTCCTCATGTCGTGATACATCTTCGTACTGCCTGGATGCATCGTGAGTCTGGTACAATGCGGAGCCTCGAGAATCTCTCGTCTCAAGTCAGGGATATCTTGGACGCATAGGCGGCCACGATAACGTAAGCCTCCATCCGTGCCAACTCGCCACTCAGCGTCTGCATCATCACTAGCGTTCTCTCGAAGCTCAGTTAGATGCACATCATCCCTCTACGCCTCGATGACCCGGTCATCGATCCGAGATCGCACCTGTACATGTGCAATGAACTCATACGGCTCCTCTACAGTGAGTTTCTGCTCAAAGTCTCACAAAAACTCAACCATATCCCACTCAGCAACCATCAGCGGAGCCGCAAACTCTATCGCCTTCTTGCAGCTCAACGCGTCAGCTACAAGGTTCGCCTTCCCAGGATGGTAAGAGACTTCGAACTTGAAGTCCTTCAAAGTCTCCATCCATCACCGCTGCCTCATATTCAAGTCTCGCTGCGTGAATATGTACTTGAGGCTCTTGTGGTCACAAAAGAGCTCGAACTCCTCTCCATAGAGGTAATGTCTCCAGAGCCTCAGTGCGAATATGACGGCTGCCAACTCCAGGTCGTGTGTAGGGTAATTCTCCTCGTGCTTCCTTAATTGTCTCGAGGCATACGAAATTACCCTGTCCTTCTGCATAAGGACACAACCCAGACCAACGCTAGATGCGTCAGTGTATATAGTGTATCTAACCCCTTGCTCTGGAAATACTAGCACAGGGGCGGACGTAAGTCTATCCTTCAGCTCCTGAAAATCTGACTCCGCCTTGTCATTCCAGGCGAACTTCACCTCCTTCCATGTCAACTGAGATAAAGGTCTCGCGATCTTCGAGAAATCCCGAATGAAGTGTCGATAATAGCCAGCGTGACCCAAGAAACTCCTCACCTCAGTGACAGAACCAGGCTGTTCCCAGTCCTGAACTGCAGCTACCTTCGCCAGGTCAACTACCATCCCATCCTTGGACACCACGTGTCCCAGGAACTTCACTTCCTGCTTCCAGAAGTCGCACTTCTTGTACTGTGCGAACAACTGATACTGTCTGAGTGTATCCAGGACCAAGTGCAAGTGCTCCTCATGCTCCTCTCGACTCCTGGAGTATACAAAAATGTCGTCAATGAACACAACGATGAATCGATAGAGGAAAGGCCAAAATACCTGGTTCATCAAATCCATGAACACGGCTGGTGCGTTCGTGAGACCGAACGACATCACAAGGAACTCGTAGTGGCCAAAGCTGGTCCTAAATGCTGTCTTTTGCACGTCCTCATTCCTGACACGTAGCTGATGATATCCTGACTGAAGATCAATCTTCGAGAAGTACTGCGCTCCTCTCAACTGATCAAACAAGTCATCGATCCTGGGTAAAGGGTACTTGTTCTTCACCGTGATCTGGTTCACTCTGCGATAATCAATACACAATCGCATCGAACCATCCTTCTTCCTTAAAAACAGGACTAGTGCTCCCCAAGGAGACACACTGGGTCGAATAAGGCCAAGCTCCAACAGACCATCAATTTGCGTCTTCAACTCTTCCATCTCACACGGTGCCATGCGATACGTCGGCAGTGAGACGGGAGCGGAACCAGGCACTAGATCGATAGTGAAATCAATCTCTCGTCGAGGCGGCAAACTAGGGATCTTCCTGAACAGATCCCCAAAATCACAAACGACTGGCGTATGCTTAAGCATCGGGGCATCAACGTCCAGAAGTAAAAAAGTGTAGCTAAGTATGTGGAAGGGAAGATTTACCCGAACTGAAAATGTAAAAGGTGTGCCCTCTGGCTCGTACACCGTCACCATATGAGTCTCGCAGTCAATCTCGGCCCTCCCAACAGTCAACCAGTCCATGCTAAGAATGACGTCGAGATAAACAAGAGAGGGGTCGACGATAAGATTAAGAGTCATCGTCCTGCCTCCCAAATCCACCAAGCAACCCTCACACATCAAGGTGGCATCAGAAAAATCCCCATACGCTGAAAGGACTCGCACTCCATCCATATGAATGGTCGGCAGTCCAAGATGCCTGACTATGGAATGCGATATCAAAGAAAGTGTGGATCCAGTATCCACCATAACAAGTATAGGAATACCTCCGATGTGGGCAGTGACCTCAAAGGCTGAATGCTGGGAAGTCTCTGTCTCGGCTGCCTCAGCTATCAAGGCATGCACCCGTGCCTGCTGTGGCCGGTTCGACCGTTGTACCATGGGCTGTAGAGGCGGCCTGAACTGAGATACGGGAGGTCTGAAGGAAGGGTGCATAGGAGCCAACCGTAAAGGCGGTGCTGATATAGCCTGTGGACGTGTACGGTCGATCTTCTGTGGTGAAGAGAACCCACTGTCCCGCATCCGAGCGAAACAATTCTGTGCCAAATGGCCTGATCTTCCACAATAAGTACATGAAAAATTGGGGCACCGCATCGGGGGTACTGGCGTTGTAGCCCTAAGAGGAGGGTTGACGCGAGGCCTCTTGCCTGCAAAGGACCTGTCCTACAACTCTGGTCATGGCCTAGGAGCAATAGGGCTACGAAATCGCGCAAGTCGATCCACATCCTACTCTGCCCGCATGGACATGTGAATCAGCTCTGCGTAAGAGGGAATGCTCACGCAACACATCTTCGACCGAATATCCGGTCGCAAACCCTCAGAAAAGCGCCGTATGCGCATCTGCTCATCTGCCAGTATAGTCGGGACGTATCTGCCCAACTCAGTGAACCAATGCTCATACTCAGTCACCGTCTTGCCTCCCTGTCTGAGGCACAGAAACTCGTTCTCCCGGTCATGCCTATATGTCTGGGGATAGTATTTCTCATGGAAGAAAAACTCGAACGCTGCCCAGGTCCAAATGTAATCAGCGGTAACGGTCCGCAACACACTATCCCACCATAAGCTGACCTCCCGCTCGAATAAGAACGTAGCCAGCTCAACCTACTCGGACTCTGAGTAATGCAGCATCCGTAATACCTTCGACACACGGTCGAGCCAATACTCGGCCTCTTCGGGTCTATGAGAACCCATAAAAGTAGGAGGCCGCAAGCACTAGAATCGCTCGAGTAGGTCCCGTGTATCTACAGCAGTCCCCATAGGATAAGAAGGCGGTGCAGGATGAGCAATGCCCTCATCCTGAGCATAAGTACCGGCATCCTCAGCTGGATGCACAGGTGGAGAGGTGGAGTCACACTCCGACCCTGGGCTAGAGCCCCCACTATAGTAGTTAGGAGCTGCTGCTGCTGCTGCATCGTGGCCATATCTGCTCAAATCTATCTGGAGGTGGAGCAGGCTGTGGCATGTACTTCGTCGAAGAAGATGCACGGTACCACTCTCTAACGGACGGTGTGAAAGGCGGTGGTCCAACTGTAGGACCAGTAAGAGGCTGAGACTCATGTGCTGTCTCAGGAATCAGGCCCACGGCAAGGTCCGTATGGGCATCAGACTGGAGGAGAACCTGATCCATAGGCTCACCCAATGTAAGCCGAGTTGTGCTCCGTGTAGCCTTAGGCGGCATTCCCTATATTCAAAATAGAGCGTAACCTTGTCAGTCTCAATAGCACAAACACACCGCAATCATTCACATAAAGAGTCAAAGACATTCCATGCATTTCATTTAATCAAAATTGTCACAATACAAGGGATATTTCCTTAAAGGCATCATGACAAGAAGTACATGGGAACTAAGACAGTTAAAGCTACAACAGCAACATAAGTAAACTACTAGCCTTAACAGGCTTACACAATATAAAGTAGGAAACGACTAACTACTACCAACAACATCTAAAATCTCATCGCTAGTCTGAGTCGGGTGATGGAGGAGGAGCACTCTTATCCTGCAAGCAGCACAGGATCGCCTTTAAGGTGCGAGTCACCTTACCGAATTTCCTCTTCATAACGGCCTTGGTATCCTCGACCTCAACTCGAAGTTTCTGAACTTTCCTTCGCAAGGCGACCTGACTCTCCTCAATTCGGGCAATGTGAGCATCACGAGTAGCCTAAGTAGAAGGAGGAGGGCTCTCATCAGTATCTTGAGCCTCCTCTTCTTCCTCTTCCTGGGCTTCTTCCTCTACTTCCGCTCCAGGTTCTCCTTCACTTGGATACTCTTCGCCATCAAAATCGCCCTTACTATCCTCATCAAGCTGAGTCTCACGATACTGAGACCTGATCTTCATCTTGACCATGGTAGACTCATCAATGCAGTGAATCGGAACTGACAACTCCGGCCCAAGTCTGTAAGCAAACTCAAGCATGATCTTACATATGAGCCGGCCAAAAGGAAGCGACTCAGACGTTTTTCTTGATTTTGCTACGAGGATAATCTGTCGCAACATGAAAGTGGCCATACAAACATTTTCTCCCTGGGCCACCTGATATAAGAAATCAACCATAAGGTGCATACATTCAATGCGATTTGTCGACCTGAGATACACGTTGAACGTGCAAATGTGGTGCAGCAGGAGCAAATCATCAGACATATGAGACGGCTTGAGGCTATTGTTAGGCTGCCATGGAACCAGACTACCGCATAGGAACCTAGTACGGCAATCTCACTCATGCCTACTCCTTAAATTCTTTGCACTGGGATGAACATCACCAAGAGGTACGTTCAGAAGTCGCGCTATCAACCGAACATCGATTGTAGCCATCTGGTCTCTACCAAAGGAAATTTTGAACTGCAATGGCTCCAATGTAGGATTTTGGATACGAGCATAGAAGGTACGAACGGTGCTCACATTAGCACGAGAACGGGCTTCAAAGAGCGGACCCCAATGCGCAGCTTCAATGCGCTTAAACAATAGGAATTCGCCGAAGAGTCGCCCTTCCACGTCCACCTCAAACAACACCTTACGGTCAGTATAATCGTCGTGAGGCATCTCTGCTAATAGCACTCGCCCAATTTGTGCATGGGGATCCAAATCTCGCTTTGTATGAAACTCTCGGGCTATGCTTGGACTTGCGGCGGCACTTGAGCTAGCGGCGCCACCCCTCGATCTTCTTGATTGTACCGGGCGACTAGGCCCAGTCTCATCCACTGCGGTCTTTCTCTTTTCTATCAAAGAGAGGATGGTGGAGAAAGAGAAAAAACCCAAAATGGCTTCAACAAAAGCCATGGAAAATGTGGGAAATGGGGAGAAATGGTTGCCCAAATGGATAAAAGGAATTCTTAGCATTGTTGAGGGATAAATCGAGCTTCCAAGGGCTAGAATTTTAAAGAAAAAAGGGAAAGCTAAAAGGGTTTAGAACTCCACACGATTTCAGCTCATTTTGGGGGTTGTAGGAGCTCTAAACGACGAGTTTTGAAAGAGGAGGAGTAGCAAACCATAATGAAGGGATGAATGGGTTCAGTTTCAGCAAGAAATGGGATTGGGAGGGATTTGGAGCAGCGATTTGAGATGGGCAGCAAGAAAAATGTGAAAGGGAGGGCGTTGGGGCATTTTTTGTGAAGGAGGTACCCCTTTTAGGAGTTTTTGATGGACGGGCACTATATGCGAGGGATGCCCGACCCCAAAAACCACACGCGCCAAAATTTCAGCCCATGTGGGGCCCACTGATAGGCGATGCATCGCCGGATCGACGATGGCATCGCCGGCCGGTCACCAATCCGGCCGGTGGGACCACATGGTTTAGGTCCCCTCTATCCTAGGGACCTCAAATATGTATGGGCCCCACCTTAGTTCATTGTAAATTGGCCTAGGGAGGCCCAAAACTCCATTCAGGGCGTTCCAGGGCCAATCTGTAAACCTGAATACATTTCCCTATCATGTAGTATATTCTTTTGGGGTAGAATGAGCTAATACATCCATCTAGCCCATTAGTTGCTAAAGATTGCATATTTAGAATGGCCAAATGGCCAGTTTTCATCTATTTTTACTATTCATTGGAAAATTTGCCTAAGTATGATTTTATGTTATTTTCACATTATAATCAAAGTCTAACATAAAAATAATGAGAAAGAATTGAAGAATGCGGTGGTGAGAGGAAGAATTTTGAAGAAATTAGGTGAAACGGGGTTTTTAAGCCCTAGCGACTGAAAGTAAGGGTTGTAGTTGCCCCACAGCCCAAGGATTCATATCTATGGGTTTAGAACCTTTCAAAGAATATCTCAACCCACCTACTTACAACCTATGAGCTACTTAGGTCGCTTCACGTGGCCCTAGATGCGTTACGGACTCGATCAAGCGATCGATACGTGTAGACTTCGCGTATTGGCAAAACTGTGATCCTATAAGTGTTTCTATACCTTCCTCCCACCCACCTAAGTCAAAGGAAGTGACAGCGTACGTCGCATGACCATAACTCAGGCCCGGTATAATCTCATTCATGCTCTAATACCAACTTGTAACACCCTGAAAATCGGGGTCGTGTATAAACCCGACTCCCGAGTTTCAGACCGTCACTTATGCAACAAAAATAATTATGATTCAATGTTGTCTGAGTTAAAGCATTCACATGAGTAAAATTATACCAAAACTGCAATTCATACTCCAGATTCAGTGATAAAAGCAAGCGGAAGACTAAAGGATATACATATCACTGTATGGAAAACAAAATAGATCTCAACTGTCTCCAAAGTATGAATATATCCCTGAGTCTCATATACATGTAAATAAACAGAATCAAAGTGTCAAAAATAGTTTCACTGAGAAGTCCCATCAATCCAGGCCACCTAAGCAAAGCCGTCGTGGTACTGCATATATGAGAACTCATCCTGGTCCTCATCATAATCCGGCTTTGCGTCCTGAATCGCTGCCTCACCTGCATCTAAGACAGGGTCTGGTGGGTGTTACAAACACCATCCCGTAACGTGGGAGTGAGTAGCTAACTCAGTGGAATAATAGAGCAAAGATTAGCATGTTCTCAAATCAATCATGCGATAATAGTAAAGCAGTAAATCAAACATTCCTAATACTGTTGTTAATGCAATATGACGTGACATGATGGATGCCCTCACTGACGATCTCCGTCATACGGCACCATCTTACGCCCGCGACATGCTTTCTTCCCACAGTGCTCCACATCTTCCAGGCACATGCAATGTGATGGTGATATGATTACCGAGTTATTATTAGTCCTTTTCATACAGCAGGATTGGGAAACTAAGGTACTTCCCTTATCTCAATCCCAACACAGATCCTGTCTAGGGTCGTCACTCCTAGTAATCTCATACGATGTATATTTTGTCAGTCGCTGCAAGGGCTGTCAGGGCTGTTGCTCGCACTCGTTGCACCGCTCCCCCATCACCTTATTAATACAGGCCTACTGTACTCTCATTGCTATGGAAGGGTCGTCGCCTCCCGTAGACTCAGAATACGCTCGCGGTCACTACAAAGGGCTCGTCGCCTGATCAGTGTAGGCCGACAGCAAGAATATAGTGTCCCATACCACCATAATCTGCTCACGAGTCATAGGTGCTCACTGGTCACTACGAGAAGGTTTGTGGCCCCAGCGTAGGCCGACAGCTCGACCACGGTGTCCCATACCACCATGCCTGGCTCATGAGTCTTTATGGATCAAGGTACCATGGTTAATAGGGTTTACAATGATAAGTTCAGTACCCTAGGTTCAAGCAGATATGACTCATACAAGGTGAACATACAATGGCCAGTCAGGTTACTTGACGAGCTCGACTAGTACGAGTGCATCTCAAGCTAAACGACATGAAGTGCATAAAACACTTCGTGTGGCCTAACCACTACTGCCAACTCAGAATACGACTCACGTTCATCGACGCGTCGTTCGTGGCAAAGATAAGCCAACCATGAATTTACTCGATTACCGACTGCCTGGACTAGGTGTAGTCCCAAACATTTATGAATCCACATCAACAATCATATAAGAGTAATGGATATGAAATACAATAATGTAAGCATGTTAACACATGTTATAACATACAACTTAAGTAAATCACCTAACACATGTATTTCATACATATAATGAAATCATGCATATAGCCAACATGTAGGAAATCATTTACATCAGCATATTATTTGAGAATTCAATCTTAAACTAATTCATAACACCATTTAATTCAATACATACTAATACAAACACTTAGTCTACACACTTAAGTCTACATATAGTATGTCGACTCAAAGTGTGCATTTGGGCGAATCTCTTCGCCAAACTAATTATGCACGCATTCCAAATATCCTAATGTAACACCCTGAATTTTGGCTCATCTGGGATTAGACGTCCTTAGGCAATGGGTCAATTAAAACACCTGAAAAAAAAATCGCTTAGAACCCAATTCCATAGCCAAAGAAACTACTTAGGATTAATTCCTTTAGAAACTAAGCATAAGTTAGCTAGCGCAACGCTGGAGTAGCTAGGAAACAGTCCCTGAACACTTTAAATACGTTCTACAAGACCCAAATCGAGTAGAACATATGACTCTATAATACTCTATAACCTTGGATCAAACTCTAAGTCAGTTTGTTCTCTGGACCACTTTGAAATTTTGTATTGGATCTAGACCGTGCGTCGAAAGTCCGATACCTCCTATCTTAAACTGTTAGAACCGCCTTGCTGGACTTGACAATCATTTCAAAAATCAAGTCCAACCGATAAACACAGGCTATTTCATTGAGCCCGGACCGAAGAGAGTGCGAATAAGGTCAGATTTGGAATTTAAAATTCAAATCTGGCACACGACTTGACGCGTCAGTATTAAGCATTCTGACCGTCAGAATTCAGCCAAATTACACCCTTGGATCAGGAGAAATTTCTATTTTATATCATGAGACTTTCAGCCCTGATCTACGTGCGGTGACCGCTGAACTGAAACTGGTCCGCCACGTGCGATCTGCGAACCCTGCCAGAATGAAAACTTAATACGTGCTATATCTGGTACGCGTGAGCTTAAGTCCGATCGCATTCGGTCAGGGGACCACCAGAAAGCATCTTTGGAACCGAAACAGCCCTGATTTGGATATGCACTAAGTGAACTTTGTACCGGAGCCTATTTCGGGCAAGTTTGGGTTTATAAAAGGGGTTGAAACCCTCATTCCTCTCTCCCATCCAAAAATTGCAAAACCCTAGTTTTGGGAGAGAGAAAAGGAGAGAGTTTGAGAGAGAGAGTGGAAGGATTTTTCCCGCCTTCGTGTCGCTGATTCCACGTGCTTCAGCAACTCTTCCCAATCACCTGGCTGGTAATTTCTCCACCTTTTCAGGTATGAAACAACCCTAAAAGTTACTGATTTAGGGATTACTTAGATTCGTAGTGTGTTAGCTAACGTGCTTCGTAAATCAGGTTCTCCTACTACCGTAGACGAAGCGTACACGCTCCGTTCGAAATCACGCATCCGTAAGAGATAAGGTGCGGATTTTAGACACTTTGATTGACTGTTTCCAAAGCTTTCAATGTCGTTTAATAGTAGATTCTCGACGGCAACACCGTTTGACATGTACAACATGCCGTCCGTTTCCTGTTTCGTAAACCAACGAAGAATGTGAGATTTAGGGCATTTTAGTCATTTATAGGAAGTACTGTTTTTATGCATATTCTGCTGATGTGATTGACATGGTTTATTGTCGCATTAGAATGTTAGGAATACGTGCATAATTAGTTTGGCGAAGAGATTCGCCTAAATGCGTACTTCGGGTCGACATGCTATATGTAGACTTAAGTGTAGTGTAAGTGTTTGTATAAATGCTTGTATTAGTATGTATTGAATTAAATGGTATTATGAATTAGTTTAAAATTGATTTCTCAATTAATATGCTGGTGTAAATGGTTTCCTACCTGTTAGCCATATGCATGATTTCATAATATGAATGAAATGCATGTGCTTGACGATTCGCTTAAGCTGTATGTTATAACATGTGCTTGATGATTTCATTATGATTTAGTTTGAGATTGAATTCTCAATTAATATGTTGATGGAAATGATTTCCTATATGTTCGCGATATGCATAAGTTCATTATATGTACGAAAGGCATGTGTCAGATGATTTACTTAAGTTGTACGATATAACATGTGTTAACATGCTCACATGGTTGTATTTCATTTCCATTACTCTTACATGATGCCTGATGTGAATTCATAATTGTTTGGGACTATACCTAGTCCAGGCAGTCGGTAATCGAGTAATTTCGTGGTTGGCTTATCTTTGCTACGAACGACGCGTCGATGAACGAGAGTCGTGTTTAGAGTTGACGGCAGTGGTTAGGCCACGCGAAGTGTTTTACGCACTTCATGTCGTTCGACTTGCGATGCGCTCGTGCTAGTCGAGCCCGTCAAGTAACCCGACTGGCCGTTGTATGTTCACCCTGCATGAGTCATAACTGCTTGAACCTAGGGTACTGAACTTACCATTGTAAACCCTGTTAACCATGGTACCTTGATCCACGAAGACTCATGAGCCGGGCATGGTGGTATGGGACACCGTGGTCGAGCTGTCGGCCTACGCTGGGGCCACAAACCTCCCCGTAGTGACCAGTGAGCACCTGTCTCGTGAGCAGATTATGGTGGTATGGGACACTATATTCTTGCTGTCGGCCTACATTGATAAGGTGATGGGGGAGCGGTGCAACGAGTGCGAGCAACAGCCCTGACAGCCCTTTGTAGTGACTGCGAGCGTATTCTGAGTCTACGGGAGGCGACGACCCTTCAGTAGCAGTAGAGTACAGTAGGCCTGTATTGATAAGGTGATGGGGGAGCGGTGCAATGAGTGCGTGCAACAGCCCTGGCAGCCCTTGCAACGACCTACAAACTATACATCGTATGAGATTACAAGGAGTGACGACCCTAGACAGGATCTGTGTTGGGATTGATATAAGGGAGGTACCTTAGTTTTCCAATCCTGCTGTTTGAATGGACTAATAACAACTTGGAAATCATATCACCATAACATTGCATGTGCCTGAAAGATGTGGAGCACTCTAGGGAGTGTGGCATGCTGCGGTCGTAAGATGTTGCCGTATGAGGGAGATCGTCGGTGAGGGCATACATCACGTCATGTCATATTGTATTAACAACAGTATTAGGATTGTTTGATTTACTGCTTTACTATTATCGCATGATTGATTTGATAACATGCTAATCTCTGCTCTCTCATCCCACTGAGTTGATCACTCACTCCCACGTTACGGGATGGTGTTTCCGGACACCCACCAGTCCCTATTGTGATTGCAGATGATGGCGCGGCCTGCGAGGCGGAGCTGGATTTGATGATGATGAGGAGGATCTCTCCTTTATGCGTGATCTGATTGACGGGAATACAGGGAGGTTGATTAGATACATTGACACTTGTCATTTTATATTTTTAGCGCCCTCATGTATATTCATTTTGTTTACTTTTGAAGTATACATGTATGTGTATAACCTGGTAATATATTCACACTCTGGAGATATACAACAGTTTATATATGTTATACATACTATTACAGTCTTTCGATTGCTAATTTAACTGTCTCTGGAGTATGATATGCTGTTTTGGCTTAATCTCACTCATGTTTAATACATTATCACAGACAACATTCAAT
Source organism: Magnolia kwangsiensis (assembly GCA_037074715.1). Lineage (NCBI taxonomy): Eukaryota > Viridiplantae > Streptophyta > Magnoliopsida > Magnoliales > Magnoliaceae > Magnolia > Magnolia kwangsiensis. The sequence goes on from CM073573.1 coordinate 91,757,386, forward strand.
CATACATATCTATGTTGCATAAATAACATTTTGAAACTCAAGAGTTGGGTTTTTGCTTGACCCCCCGATTTTCGAAATGTTACAGATGGTATCAGAGCATGATTTGGATTAAACCGGGCCTGGGTTATGATCACGCGACGTACGCTGTCGCTTCCTTTGACATAGGTGGGTGCGAGAAGGGTCTAGAAACACTTCTAGGATCGCAGATTCGCCAATAGGCGAAGTCTATTTGAATCGATCGCACGATCGAGTCTGTAACGCATCCAGGGTCGCGTGAAGCAACCCGAATAGCTCCTAGGTTGTAGGTAAGTGGGTTGAGGCATTCTTTGAACGATTCTAAACCCGTAAATGTGAATCCTTGGGCTGTGGGACAACCACGACCCCTGTATTCAATCGTCAGGGCTTAAAAACCCCGTTTCACCGAAAATCTTCAAAATTCTTCCTCCCACCACTCCAATCTTTAATTATTTCTTATCCTTTTCATGTTAGGCATCAATACTAATGTGAAAATAACATAAAATCATACTTTCACAAAATTTTATAGTGAATAGTAAAATTTCATGAAAATAGCCATAAGGACGTTCTAACTTTACTTTATTTAGAAAATAATGGGCTAGATGGATGTAATAGATCCTTCTACCCCAAAATCATATGCTGCATGATAGGGTTTTGCATTCAGGATTACAGATTGGCCCCAAAAATCCTTGAATGGATGTTTGGGCCTCCCTTGGGCAATCTACAATGAACTAAAGTGGGAACCATACCTTTTTGAAATCCCTAGGGCAAGGGGAACCCATCACATATGGCCTCAATGGCCAATTTGCAAGTTCACCGGCGATTCCATCGTCGATTCGGCGATGCATCGCCGGTCAAACTCGTCAGATGGGTTTGGCCTTTGGGCTGGAGGAGTTTGGGGGCTAGGGTAGCCCCCTGGTATGCAGTCCGTACCTTGAAACCTCCTAAAATATGTACCTCCTTCACAAAATGCCCCTCTAAGCTCTCCTTTCTTCACATTTTTGCTGCCTTCCCCTCAAATCTCGATGTCAAACCTCTCCCAATCTCATTTTCGGTCACAACTGACCCTACTCCATCACTCACAACCATTGGCACTCCCTTTCCTCTCTACTTTTATCATTTGGAGCTCCCACAATCTTTATAGAAGGCTGAAAATCGTGAGGTGCTCCATTTCCCTTTTTCATTCTCTTTTCTTTCTGGAAATACATCCTAGGGAAGCTTGAAGCATCCCTCTACAACACCTAGATCTCCCTTTTCTAGTTTGGTTAGCCATTTCCTTGCATTTCCCCCATTTCCCATGGCTATTGTTAAGCTGTTTTAGCCTTTTTCTCCTTTTCCACCATCCTCCTTCTCATGTCCCTTTTATTTGAGCCTTTACCCTCTTTTTGGGTCTCAAAATCGTGCTAACCTCAAATCCCATTTTTCAACTTTCTCCATTTGAGAAGTATTGAAAATACCTGGCCGATAGAGCTCTAGTGGGCAACTGACAGTACTGAACTAGATAGTATTCAAGAAGGTTAGTTGGGACCATGGTAGAAGAATTAGGCATCTATGTCGTTACCCTGTAGCTTGTTTGATTACTGTTTTAAGAATTTTCGTGTTTTGTTGTTGTTAAGTTTAGTGAAGTTACAGGTAGAAACTGTGTTTGTGTTGTGGATTGGGCTTAAAATAGTCGAATTTTGTTGAATGGAATGCACGCCGTCTCATTTCGCTGTAAGGTATGGTCCCTAGATTGGGAGTATTATAACTCTCGGGATTCAGCCTGTAAATTAATTTTATCCCAACCCACCCTCCTACCAAGCATGCCACTTCCGATCCCGCTATGGGACTAGGAATGCGGTTCCATTTAATACAACTAAGCGCTACCGGCCACATAGGCCCTTGGCGTTTTGGACCTAGAGATAGCGCTCCTAGATTTGAAGGATCTGACGATATAGGAAAGCCAATTCTATTTAGACAATCTGGACCCTAAGCAATAGAACAACTCCCTGTAGTGGAAATGGTATGGAACCATTTAACGTATAAACTTAGGCTTTGGATTATAGCTACTGAGTTACAGACTAGCCTACTAGTTACCTTAAGTGTAAAGCCTGTATATGCTAAGGAATTATAGGTTAGATTTGGTTGAAGTAGAACCTTATTCCTTCGATAGATCCCCTTATGACTTATAGGCTTTTATTGTTGCCCATAGGAAGGAGCCATTCACTCTTAGGGACCATTTATAAATCCCTCAGAATGAACTTAGAATGTACTAGCACGCCCCTTAGAATTGCCTTCCCCAAGGGCTTATTGCATTCGGGAATGCGGAATAAAGGAACTATATGTAAGCGATGTATTCGCGGTTTGAATCGACTTCTTATTCCTAGTGGTTACCAATAAATCCAATGCTCTGATCAAGCAGAGGGTCGGCATCGACTAGGATTGAGAACTGATACGAAGAATTTTCTGTCAGAGTCTCGGCAGAAGGTCAATGTATCCGGCTCAGACCCACTACACAACCTTTCTTCCGTGATGGCCCAATCACCTACAACCAAACGGGATCACATTGGCTTTGGGAAATGGCGAAGACTTAAAGCCAGTAGAGAATTTGACATCTTGCCACCAACTCATGCCTGCCCCTGACCTTAACCACAATAGAGATTAGGCTCATCTCTATGATTATAGATACCAATGCCATAGAACGCATCATTAGCGAAGGGAAAACCACTGTAATGAGAGGTTGTTTCCATTTTAGGTTAAGGATAGCCCCTAAGTTGCGTCTCGTTCTGATATACGTAGCGATGCATAGATTCTTGAACTTAAGTAAAACCAAGTTTTAAGGGGAGTAGAACGTATTGAGTCCAATCCAGTTAGGTTAGTCAACGCTCCCGTTCGATCAGAGTGGCGCAGCAGAAGCGTGGTCGGCCTCTTCCCGACTGGCCCAAGATCGAAACCTTTGAGTTAGGATATACGTACGATTAGGTTCTTAAGTAGGATTGAACCTCCCTTAGAAAAGTATTCCTTGCCCTTCGCCAATGTCGGCGAAGACATTGTGTTTTAAGGGGGGTAGATCGTAACACCCCAGATTTTGGCTCATCTGGGATTAGACGTCCTTAGGCAATGGGTCAATTAAAACACCTGAAAAAAATCGCTTAGAACCCAATTCCATAGCCAAAGAAACCACTTAGGATTAATTCCTTTAGAAACTAAGCATAAGTTAGCTAGCGCAACGCTGGAGTAGCTGGGAAACAGTCCCTGAACACTTTAAATACGTTCTACAAGACCCAAATCGAGTAGAACGTATGACTCCATAATACTCTATAACCTTGGATCAAACTCTAAGTCGGTTTGTTCTCTGGACCACTTTGAAATTTTGTATTGGATCTAGACCGCGCGTCGAAAGTCCGATACCTCCTATCTTAGACCGTTAGAACCGCCTTGCTGGACTTGACAATCATTTCAAAAATCAAGTCCAACCGATAAACACAGGCTATTTCATTGAGCCTGGACCGAAGAGAGTGCGAATAAGGACAGATTTGGAATTTGAAATTTAAATCTGGCACACGACTTGACGCGTCAGTATTAAGCATTCTGACCGTCAGAATTTAGCCAAATTACACCATTGGATCAGGAGAAATTTCTATTTTATATCATGAGACTTTCAGCCCTGATCTACGTGCGGTGACCGCTGAACTGAAACTGGTCCGCCACGTGTGATCTGCGAACCCTGCCAGACTGAAAACTTAATACATGCTATATCTGGTACGCGTGAGCTTAAGTCCGATCGCATTCGGTCAGGGGACCACCAGAAAGCATCTTTTGAACCGAAACAACCCCGATTTGGATATGCACTAAGTGAACTTTGTACCGGAGCCTATTTCAGAAAAGTTTGGGTTTATAAAAGGGATTGAAACCCTCATTCCTCTCTCCCATCCAAAAATTGCAAAACCCTAGTTTTGGGAGAGAGAAAAGGAGAGAGTTTGAGAGAGAGAGTGGAAGGATTTTTTCCGCCTTCGTGTCCCTGATTCCACGTGCTTCAGCAACTCTTCCCAATCACCTGGCTGGTGATTTCTCCGCCTTTTCAGGTATGAAACAACCCTAAAAGTTGCTGATTTATGGATTACTTAGATTCATAGCGTGTTAGCTAACGTGCTTCGGAAATCAGGTTCTCCTACTGCCGTAGACGAAGCGTACACGCTCCGTTCGAAATCACGCATCTGTAAGAGATAAGGTGCGGATTTTAGACGCTTTGATTGACTGTTTCCAAAGCTTTCAATGTCGTTTAATAGTAGATTCTCGACGGCAACGCCATTTGACATGTACAACATGCTGTCCGTTTCCTGTTTCGTAAACCAACGAAGAATATGAGATTTAGGGCATTTTAGTCATTTGTAGGAAGTACTGTTTTTATGTATATTTTGCTGATGTGATTGACATGGTTTATTGTCGCATTAGAATGTTAGGAATACGTGCATAATTAGTTTGGCGAAGAGATTCTCCTAAATACACACTTCGGGTCGACATGCTATATGTAGACTTAAGTGTAGTGTAAGTGTTTGCATAAATGCTTGTATTAGTATGTATTGAATTAAATGGTGTTATGAATTAGTTTAAGATTGATTTCTCAATTAATATGCTGGTATAAATGGTTTCCAACCTGTTAGCCATATGCATGATTTCATAATATGAATGAAATGCATGTGCTTGACGATTCGCTTAAGCTGTATGTTATAACATGTGCTTGATGATTTCATTATGATTTAGTTTGAGATTGAATTCTCAATTAATATGCTGATGGAAATGATTTTCTATATGTTGGTGATATGCATAAGTTCATTATATGTACGAAAGGCATGTGTCAGATGATTTACTTAAGTTGTACGATATAACATGTGTTAACATGCTCACATGGTTGTATTTCATTTCGATTACTCTTATATGATGGCTGATGTGAATTCATAATTGTTTGGGACTATACCTAGTCCAGGCAGTCGGTAATCGAGCAATTTCGTGGTTGGCTTATCTTTGCCACGAACGACGCGTCGATGAACGCGAGTCGTGTTTAGAGTTGACGACAGTGGTTAGGCCACATGAAGTGTTTTACGCACTTCATGTCGTTCGACTTGCGATGCGCTCGTGCTAGTCGAGCCCGTCAAGTAACCCGACTGGCCGTTGTATGTTCACCCTGCATGAGTCATAACTGCTTGAACCTAGGGTACTGAACTTACCATTGTAAACCCTGTTGACCATGGTACCTTGATCCACGAAGACTCATGAGTCGGGCATGGTGGTATGAGACACTGTGGTCGAGCTGTCGGCCTACGCTGGGGCCACAAACCTCCCCGTAGTGACCAGTGAGCACCTGTCTCGTGAGCAGATTATGGTGGTATGGGATACTATATTCTTGCTGTCGGCCTACATTGATAAGGTGATGGGGGAGCGGTGCAACGAGTGCGAGCAACAGCCCTGGAAGCCCTTTGTAGTGACTACGAGCGTATTCTGAGTCTACGGGAGGCGACGACCCTTCAGTAGCAGTAGAGTACTGTAGGCCTGTATTGATAAGGTGATGGGGGAGCGGTGCAACGAGTGCGTGCAACAGCCCTGACAGCCCTTGCAGCGACCTACAAAATATACATCGTATGAGATTACTAGGAGTGACGACCCTAGACAGGATCTGTATTGAGATTGATATAAGGGAGGTACCTTAGTTTCCCAATCCTGCTGTTTGAATGGACTAATAACAACTTGGAAATCATATCACCATAACATTGCATGTGCCTGGAAGATGTGGAGCACTCTAGGGAGTGTGGCATGCCGCGGTTGTAAGATGTTGCCGTATGAGGGAGATCGTCGGTGAGGGCATACATCACGTCATGTCATATTGCATTAACAACAGTATTAGGATTGTTTGATTTACTGCTTTACTATTATCGCATGATTGATTTGATAACATGCTAATCTCTGCTCTCTCATCCCACTGAGTTGATCACTCACTCCCACGTTACGGGATGGTGTTTCCGGACACCCACCAGTCCCTATTGTGATTGCAGATGATGGCGCGGCCTGCGAGGCGGAGATGGATTTGATGATGATGAGGAGGATCTCTCCTTTATGCATGATCTGATTGACGGGATTACAGGGAGGTTGATTAGATACATTGACACTTGTCATTTTATATTTTTAGCGCCCTCATGTATATTCATTTTGTTTACTTTTGAAGTATACATGTATGTGTATAACCTGGTAATATATTCACACTCTGGAGACATACAACAGTTTATATATGTTATACATACTATTACAGTCTTCCGCTTGCTAATTTAACTGTCTCTAGAGTATGATATGCTGTTCTGGCTTAATCTCACTCATGTTTAATACATTATCACAGACAACATTCAATCATACATATCTATGTTGCATAAATAACATTTTGGAACTCGGGAGTTGGGTTTTTGCTCGACCCTCCGATTTTCGGGATGTTACACCTAATGTGACAAAAAGCCATGTCAATCATATCAGCAAAATATGGATGAAAACAGCATTTCCTACAAATGACTAAAATGCCCTAAATCTCATATTTTTCGTCTGCTTACGAAACAGGAAACGGACAGCATGTTGTACATGTCAAACGGTGTTGCCGTCGATAATCTACTATTAAACGACATTGAAAGCGTTGAAATTAGCCAATCAAAGCGTCTAGAATTCGCACCTTTTATCCTATAAGTGTATTGATCCGAACGGAGCGTATACGCTTCGTCTAGGCGAACAGGCAACCTATTTCACAAGATGTATAAGCTACCATGCTAAGGAACTGACGGAACCTTAAATCAGCAAGTGTTTAGGGTCTTTTCTTATCTAGAAATGCAGCGGAATCACCGAAAAAGTGATTGTGGTGCGTTGCTTAAGCAGGTGCAACATGTAGTGCAAGCAGCAGGAAGATCTCTCCCACTCTCTCTCACAATCTCTCACTTTTTCTCTCCCACCAGCTAGGGTTTCTAGAAAATTCGGATGGGTGAGAGAAGTGAGGGTTTAAGGTCCTTTTATAAGCTCATTTCTTCCCAAATTAGGCTTGGGAACAATGTTTACTTGATGCCTAACCAAATCAGGGCTGTTTCAGTCCAAAAAGACATTTCGGAAGGTCCCCTGGCCGAACGCGATCAGACTTAAGCTCATGCACGTCGGATGTCGCTCACATCCCATTTTCAGACCAGTAGTGTACGTAGATCGCACGTGGCGGTCCTGTTTCAGTTGAGCGGTCATCGCACGTAGATCAGGTTTACAAGTCTCGTGATATGAAATAGAAATTTTTCCTGATCCAAGGCTGTAATTTGGCTGAATTCTGACGGTTAGAACGCTTAATAATAACGCGCCAAGTCATGTGCCAGATTTGAATTTCAAAATTCCAAATCTATCCTATTCTCACTCTCTTCACTCCAGGCTCAATGAAATAGCCTGTGAATGTCGGTTGGACTTGATTTTTGAAATGATTGTCAAGTCCATCTAGACGGTTATAACGGTCTAAGATTGTAGGTATCGGACTTTCGACGCGCGGTCTAGATCCAATACAAAGTTTCAAAGAGGTCCTGAGAACAAACCAGTTTAGAGTTTGATCCGAGGTTTCAGAGTATTATAGTGTCATTGGTTCTACTCGTTTTGGGTCTTGTAGAACGTATTTAAAGCGATCAGGGATGATTTCACAGCCACTCTAGCGTTGTGCTAGCTAACTTACGCTTATTTTCTAAAGGAATTAATCCTATGCGATTTCTGGTCAAGTTGGTACTCGAGTCCAAGTACGGATTTTTCTAGGGCGTTACAAAGTAACTCATGAGACAGTGGATTATTTGCAAAGCTATTTATTTGCCTACGAGAAAAACTCAAGTAGAGAGTGTCATTCCCTATATCATTGCTTTTTCAGTTATATTGTTTGGATATTTGGTAAATATTTTCTGTGGATTGATTGTTCAATTTCGTTATACAGTGGCAGTGCTAGTTATTTATTGTCCTGCTTAAATTGCATTCTTTATGCATGTTGTTTTATTATTGGTATGTGTGTGCGCACGTGTTTGTTTTATTTGAGAACTCATCACCTGTTTGTTAAAAAAGGAAAGGGTTGCAGCACACCAGTAAAGGTCTTCCTTAAGTGTTGATTTCATGCTAGATTGTAAGATATTGACAAACTTCAGAAGGCTTACAACAGCCATTGCTTCAACTTCATCCACTGGAAGGCCTCTTGAAGCAAGTTCAGTAGCAAACTTTACCTTCAAGTATGACCAAATATATAATTATCAACAACCTCATGCATGGATAGGCAACAGTGAAGCATCAGTATAGAAAACAGGACATTAATCTCTTCAGCAGTTTTGTAGATGACCTTATGAAAGAGAAAAGGTGCAGGAACTTCTACGCTTGAGGTTGATACATAAATATTATAGCCACAATTTTTCTCTCCATGCATTTCTGCAATTTACCCTTAGTCAATTTAGTTCGATACTCCAATGATAACCACAAGTCAGGCCAAGAAAAAACCACTGGCATGCCACTAGAGACTACATTAAAAGTATGCTCTAAATGGAAAAATAACCAACTTTGATTGATGTGGGATCTTGTCTCTCAAATACTTTGCCATCGTAAGGCCGTGAAGATTGCTTTTACTGTCCTATAATTGCTGCTCCAAATGAAAACATTGGGGGGAACAGCCACATGTCTACTTCAAATAGCTTTGCCAAACGATAATGCCCAAATCCGTAATCTGCACAAAATTGTGGAAAGAATCTGCGTAACCACAACTGGTAGAGATGAGGCCACGACTGGTCGAGCGCCACCCACAACCGGTCGTGTAACATCCTGAAAATCGGGAGTCGAGCATAAACTCCACTCCCGAGTTCCAGAACATCACTTATACAGCATTTTCAATGATGGATGAATGTCGGTTGTAGTAGTGCATAAAACATGAAGTGGATTAAGCCAAAACAGCATATCATACTCTAGAAACAGTTAAAATTCATAAGCGGAAGACTGTGATAAATATATAAAATGTATAATTGATTTTAAGTCTCCAGAGTGTGAACATATTACCAGGTTAACTAAATACATGTATACTCCAAAATGGAAAGAAAAGAATATACATGGGTATTTAAAAAAAGGCAAAATACTAAGTGTATTGACATATAATCAGTGACCCTGTAACCCCGTCGGTCAGAACCTGCATATAGGAGAAATCCTCCTCAACATCATCAAGAAAGACCGACTCTACCTTGCAAGCATCGTCACCATTTAAAACTAAAGTAGGGACTGGTTGGTGTGGCCAACACCGTCCCGTAACGTGGGAGTGAGTGATCAACTCAGTGGAAGATATATACAGCAAAGGTTAATATGTTGTCAATCCAATCAAGCAGTAATGATAAGGCAGTACAATCAAATAGGTCCTAATACTCTTATTAATGCAAGAATGATATGAGATAATGATGCATGCTCTCACTACAAACTTTCTCATGCGACATCATCTAACAATCACGGCATGAATCACTACCATTGTGCTCTCACACCAACGCCAATGGCATATGCAGTGCGATGTTATGAATATGATTACCCAATTCTTATTAGTCCTTTTTCATACAGCAGTATTGGGAAGCTAAGGTACCTCCCTTGTATCATTACCCAAACGGTGATCCATTCTCGGGTCGTCAGTCTGAGATAATCTCATACGATGTTACGGTTCTAGGTCACTGCAAGGACTGCCAGGGCTGTTGCGCGCAATCGTTGCTCCTCTCCCCATCACCTTATCAATACAGGCCTAGTTATATCTCACATACTGTAACAAGACTTGTCGCCCTTATGCATTATCAGGATATACTCGAGGTCACTACAGAGGGCTCATCACCAATCAATGTAGGCCGACAGTAAGAATATAGTGTCCCATACCACCATAATCTACTCACGAGTATAGGTGCTCACTGGTCACTACAAAGGGCTCGTCACCAATCAATGGAGGCCGAAAGCACGAATATAGTGTCCCATACCACCATAATCGGCTCATGAGTCTTAGCGGATCGAGGTACCAAGGTTAGAGGGACTTTTCATTAGTAAGTTTGGTACCTTAGGTTCAAGCAGTAGCGACCAAACATGGTGAACATACATCGGTCAATCGGGTTAGTTGATGAGCTCAACTAGGCCAAGCGCACATTGAGTTAAACGCATGGAATGCATAAGCACTCCGTGTGGCCTAACCATTGCCGAACACCCCAAGAACGACTCAGATTCGCTAAGTTAATCTTGAGTGGAGAAAATAACCTCAACCACTATTTACAGAACGGTTTTTGATTGCCTAGACTGTAGTACAACCCCATTCACATACAAATCTAACAACTAGCATATGATTCATATCCTGTATCCATATGAACAATCATGAAGTATAACTTGAATGTAAACAGTACATGCAGGAATTCATCCACACATTTAACATGCTTCAACTAAGTACACAATCCATGGAGGAAATCATACACTCACTTAGCATGGATAATCTAAGTTACATTATTCGTGGAGAATTCATAGACTCACGTATTGTGATGGAGATCCATATCTCAACCAGCTTAGCAATCATACTTTACTAACTACTAATTCACTTAGGCATTTATTCAAACACTTAGATTACACATTATATCATACATATTTTGCATTCATTATCATAAGTATTATGGCAAATCCTTTCATCAAAGGGTTATCGCCTATACATCAATCGTATATTCATGACAGTTAGTCATGGCAAACATGAAAGTGACTCCATACTCATGCAGTCACTTTCACAAACACTTAGACTACACAATATGACATACCCCACGTAAGTTGATAAACATGTATTAGGCTAATTCGTTCACCCAGAAGTTGATACACATGCATCTAACATACATAGATAGCGATTAATCATGACAAACTCAAATTCATATTTCATATGTATACGGTATTTTCTACAAATATGAGGAATACAATATATTCAACATAATTAACGTATAACTGAAAAATGAAACGAACAACACTTTATACATGTGAAATATCATCCTAGGCAAGAATAAATAATTACTTAACATTGAAAGTCTTGGAAACCATAACCTAAACGCATATAGTCCGTACCTTATACCAGAAAATGAAAAATGGATATGATTTAGACGATAAGTCGTCGTCAACGGTGGATACGCTACCTACGGCACGGAACAGGTTTGCTAGAACATCATTGAAACTTTCCTAGGCTTCAAAACAGGTTAGGGTTAGGATTTTTTACCTAAGAACGGAACAAGAATCGCCAGAACAGCGATACAGGTGGACGACTTTGGCCCGTGGAGCAGTAAGGAAAAATCCCAGGAGAAAACCCCAACTTCTCCCTCACTTTCTCTCTCTCTTCTCTCTTCTCTCTCCTAGGGCTTTTTCAAATTCGTATGGGATTTGTGAGAGAGGGTTTAAGGCCTTTTTATAAGCCCAAAAGTGACGAAAATAGACTTGGGGCCAAGGTATACTTATGTTATAACCAAATCGGGTCTGTTCTAATCCAACGAAGCACTTCTGGAGGTCCTGTTACTAAATGCGGTCGGACTTAAACTCTCTAATATTGGATCTAGGTCAAGCTAAGTTTTCAGTCCGGTCGGGTTTTCAGATCGACCGTGGTGGACCAGTTTCAGTTCAACAGTTATGGGAACTCGATTAGAGCTACAAATACTATGACATGTACGGGCCACCTATCCTGATCCGAGAGTGAATCTGGGTTGAATTTTAACGGTCAAAATGCTTAAAAATAATGCACAAGTGAAACGTTCTAGATTTCATAAAAATATAATTAATTTTCTAAATAAATTCACTTTTCTCACACTTCACTCCGGACTGAAGGAAACAATCTCAGGACATCGTTTGGACTTGATTTTTGAGGTAATTGTCAAGTCTAACTAGGCGATCGTAATTGTCTAAGTTCGTCACTATCGGACTTTCGACGTGCGGTCCAGATCCGATACGGAGTTTCCAAATGATCTCAAGCGCAACTGGGCTTAGAGATTGATCCTAGGTTTTAGGGTAACCTAGCGTCAACTATCCTACACGTTTTAGTTCTTACGAATCATATTTAAAGTGATTGGTAATAATTCTACAGGTAATCTAATTTAGCGCTAGCTAATACACGTTAAATTTCTAAAGAATTTGTTTCTAACTGGTTTCTTTGGCTTTGGATTCGAGGTTTGAGAAGTTACTAAGGTGCTATGGTTGACCCATTGTCCAAGGACATCTAATTCCAGGTTGGTAAAAATCTAGGGTGTTACAGGTCGAGACCCACCTTCAACTGGTCGAGCACCCCAGAGAAAAATAGCCCAAAGTCGCTGCACTTTGAGTCGAGTCAGGGCTCGACTCCATGACTGGTAGTGCACTAGCCCATGACCAGTTGTGCAGGGCTCACAACCAATCGAGTACGGGATAAAAAATCCCATCACCTTTGAGCTAATATCCTTGTTAGAAATCCTACAAGTCTTCCATGAGAGACATATATGCCATATGGCTCTTCATAGTGTGAATCCTACATTGCATCAGTTCCCAAACTAAAATCATAAAATCACTTCATCTGATCTTCTTCTTTATTCCCTTTCTTTGATTAATAAATCAGTTCATCTAATCTTTTATTTTCTTTGATGAATAAATCAGTTCCATTGAAGGCCCCACATGAAGGACAATTAACACTAATGGTGGGCCTCACATGATTGATGACCTACATTAAGGTGGGCCCCGTTAATGGACGGTCCACATCAGAGATCGGCCCCTAATGATATAAATAATTCACATCCAAGGCAACCGCATGGATGACCTACTTCAAAGGTTTGGTCCACATGATGGATGTGCAACATCAAAGGCGGGCTCCACACGGTAGACAATCCACATCCAATATTCGACATGATGGATGGTGTGAGACCTGACCCGAGTTTGTATGTGTGCATGTGTGTGTGTGTGTGCATTTCATTTCTTGTGGTGCCGCGGTCCTACCGGTTGAATTTCGACGACCCGGGACCCTCAGATTTTGTTTGCTGTCATTCTTGAGTCTGATCATGTGGACCCGACTCGGATCGAGCTGAGATCTATGCCATTATGACCGCTTTATCGTTGCAGTTTCGACATCGCGTCTTGTGCCTCCATCCGATGTGTGGATCATAATTTGTGTACGTTTCATTCTATGGCCCTTAATTTTAATCATGTGACCCACCTTGGAGTGGTGCATGTGGACCACACTCCCTCTTTTGCACAAGTTCCAACAAACTAGACACACCACCTAAATCCATAACTCACACTACCAAGACCTCACACACCACCCACATCTAACCTACCCTAGCAACATTGTTTCTAACTCCCTACTACAATGATTACTCTTCTCTATCCAAGGCAAGAGAGAGATGATTGCTTGCCTTGAAATCTCCTTCCTCTCTTTTTCCCTCTCATTTCTCTCCCTCTCCCTCTCTCTCTCTCTCTCTCTCTCTCTCTCTCTCTCTCTCTCTTCTCCTCTTCTCTAGAAAATTTCTTCCATTTTTTCAGCCCACTTTTCCTCATATATCCCCCCATCTAACCATTGAAATAAGATCTCATCCATAGATCCATATACTTTGGAGCTTGAAGATCATCTTGGAGGTGTTTGCTTAAAGACCTTGTAGGTGGGTGTACTTGTACTTAGAACCATAGGATCTCCATTCCCTCTTATTTCTCTTCTTCACCTCATGCTTGAAGTATGTGGGGCTCACCAAATGATGGTGGAGGCCCCATGTCTTCTTGGATGTAACCATTAGCCCATCCTTTTGTGCATGCATTACTCATGGGTGGGGTCATTCTCCATGGACCACACCATGGTTTCTTTTCTTAGTTTGAAGGATCCTTAGGTCATCTAGACCCTTGATCCTTGGTGGATATGGCATCTCCACCATTGGATTTTGATTTGAAGATGCATGCATGGGTAGATCTTGTAATCCCATCAATATAGTGGAATGTGTATGCATGAGTGATGAGGGGAAGGGCCTCAATGTGGCGGAGACCCTTCCCTTGTGGCTGAATCTTTATTTTTCTTTGTTAATAATCTTCTGATCATGAGTGTGTGGCCCACATTATGGACCAAAAATATCCAGACCATCCATGAAGGGTGGACGTCCATGACAGTCCACCTTTGGACGTTGGAGCCCCTAATCCACCTATATGGGGCACATGCAAGGGGTATCTTATAATGGAAAGGGTTTGGATGTTTGTGGGGCCCACTGGGGTGGTCCATACATAATTTTCTTGGATTAAATCTCCTTTTAAATAGTGTTTATATTTATTTATTTTCTGTTATATGTTGATGTCCAAAACCATCTGGATAGATTTTTTGGGTCATTTTGAGGCCTGAATTTTGGGCATTTGGAGGGTTTTTTGGTCCCATGTAATGTATGTTTCTTGAAGTTTCCCCACCAATAATCATGCCAAATTTTAGCCCCAACTGACCTTCATTGGGTTCCCAAAGGTGTGGTCCAAGTGAGGTGGACAGTCTGGATTTTCTGCACTGTTCCAGCAACATTTCACCCTGGACAGGTTGGATTTCTGAAATTTATTAAAATACCTGTGGTGTTTAAAAATTATAAAAATTTATAGGGGGGTTCCCACTCATGGTAAGACTCACCTAAAAAATTTTGGGGCCAATGAACGTCTGTACACACCATGGTGGTGCCTGGACCAGCCCACTCTAATATGGTGTCCAGATCAGTCCGATTTTCAGGACAGATTGATTTATTTAAAAGAATTAAAATATTAATAAATGTTTAAAAAATTTGAAAATTTGTATGGGTGTGTTCTACTCATGGTAAGACCCACATACAAAATTTCAGGGCCAATGGACCCCTGTACACACCGTGGAGAGGTCCGGACTGGCCGACAACATCGGGACATCCAGGTCTGTCCAATTTTCTGGACAGTCTATCTTGTTTAAATTAATTAAAATACTTAGAAATAAATAAAAATTCTGAAATTTTTTGAGATTTTGGACCACCTATGAAAGTGTCACTCTGTAAATATTTAGCCTTAAATGACCCCGTTTGGGCATTCAAAAGAATGTGCCAAGATGGTTGGACTCTCAGATTTTTCTGCTGTGCAGTCCAGCAATATGCCTTGATAAAAACCATAATTCAAAAATATTTCTTCTAATGGTGGGCCACCTTTTTGGGTTTCCTCTCATTGTATGTATGATGAGGGACCTTAGACCTCAATTTCCAGAGTTTTAGAGGCCTTGGACCCACTCCAATGGAGTGCCCAAATTTAGAATAGCAACATGTTAAAATTATGCTTGGCCTTGGGCTGAAATTTTGAGGAGTGGGGCCCATCACATTTATGAAGGTCTTAGAGGAAATAATTTACACTTTTAGTTCCTAAAATTTTAGGTTTAATAAATGCACTTTTGAGGCCCACCATAGTTGAATTTAATTAGGTCCATGAATGTAGATAGTTATTATACTCTTTAAGCCCAATTGGGATGAAACTTTCCAAAAAGGCCTATTCAACTCTTGGGCCATTTTTACCATACCATTGTGTTGGGTTAGTGGGCCAGATTACACAAGTAGATGGGCCCTTGGTTGCACACCAAATCAACTTTATACTTGGGCCGGGTTGTAGGCCCAACTTACTTGACTAAGAGCATGGCATTTGCCCATGTGGTTTGAGCAATGGGCTGCCCACTAGGCCACCATAATATATAGGATTACTAGCCTTTATATTGAGTGCTAACCTTTTCCCTATGGGCTCATAGTGGTATATATGGGTTGGGTTATGTGTGTTCCCCTTAGAACCATATTTTGGGTAGGCCTTGGGCCACCCTTTTTGAAGCCTAACATGAGTGTTTGTGGTATGATTATGACTGCTCATTTCTTATTTCTGATGTTGCATGGGCCTTGTGGCTTGATCCATGATCAATTAGAGATGGGCTACCTCTTGGAGACCATTTGTGGTTGGATGTCCACATTAGTGGCCTTAAGGTAGGCCCATGGGCTTCTATGGGCGGTTAAAGGCCCACCATAGACCCTTGCTAGTCCGTTTCATCTATTTAGGCCGATACCAGTGTTCTCCTTAGTCTTGTGGGCTACCCTAGGTATATGGGCCCTCATTAGAGGTTGTATTCCTTATGAGGAATTGATTAAGTACCTACACCCTTCATGGTTAGGTAGAGAGTTCATCTTCACCTTTTTGACACTCCTATTCATCTTTATGGCCCACTCCCATACACATCATATGCATGCTTGGTTGAGGTATGATTGGCCATGGTTGTGCCATTGTGTATGACATGTTGGTATCTCCACGAGAGATGGATGCTTGGGATCGATGCATGGGTGATTGTGTGATTCATGCATCTGACATCGCATAGCTTGTGGATATCTGCCCTTACTTTATCAGGGCCTTACCTCCACAGGGGTATTTATGGATGGCCGTATGTGTGGACACCGAAAATATTAGTTGAGCATACCGGGTGTATAGGATGCCCATAAGTCAAATTTCCAAAACTTCCATGGTACCAAGGATCTACTCTAATGCCGTGACCGGGTGGAATACATGAGCGCACGAGGGACTTATACCGTTAGGCTGTGACTCCCACTGTCGTGTAGTCAGTTGGATAAGGGTGTGGCCTTACCTTCCCGGTGTGTAGGGGGCATTGTTAGGCTTAGTCTGAATAGCTCGTAAATGGGTCCACTACCGTTAGGCCTTGCTAGTGATTTGCTGTCCACAGACGGGTAGTGAGGTCTCTTACGCTCATTTGACTGTACGGGGTCTATAGAGCGGCAATCATTTAGAGTATAATGGACCCCGGTGATTTCCTTATGATTGGAAATGTACTTGACATATGGTTTGGTTATGAGCACTGGCATTACTTGCATTATATCAGCATTGACTGTGTAAGCCCTTTCATTCATTGCCTTGGTATGGCTCCCAGTACTCATTGCATCATATTCATGATAAGCCTTGGTAAGGCTAGTGATATTCTCATTGAGCATGTTTCCCTTCTTGCACCTCTTACTATTCTTCTGTGCACCATTATCACACACTTATACTACCCTCTAAGCTTCTATAAGCTTATGCACGATTGATGCATGCAGGAGATTCTAGGCAGGCATCAGAGCAGCAACGCGTGGAGTAGAGCTGAGCATTTGAGGGCTCTAGTGTTGCTGACCTTTCTCTCTTTTCCTTTTATCTCATGTATGTCCTTTAGACCTTATGGATGGTTATAAAAGTTAAAATTCATAGTGGATTTTGTGATGTGTGCCCTTTGTTATTATCAGATGTACTTGCTGTGATCTTGGCTATGCTCGTATTAGTAATGATTATACTGTTATGAAAATCCTCCTTGTAGGATCCTATGATCGGAACCTGCCTCAGAGCCGAGAATGGGATACTATGCTGTTACGGCCAGAACCGGCCATCGGGTTCCTGGGAATTCCTGTTACTGAGTTTGGGGCGTGACAGGAGTTGGTTTCAGAGCATAGGAAGTAATTCTGGAATGACTCCAGGGAACATCATGAAATAGCGGTGAAGACCGCTTGAGTTGAAGTAGGAATATGTCAATATGTCCTAGAGGGGGGTGAATAAGACTTACAAAAGATTTATAAGTTATATTTCAATCCTATCACATTAATTCTATCATAGAGTACCGATTAGGATTACTCAAAAATTAACTCTACTGGCTTCCAAGCCTGATAGAGGATCCAATCACAAACTACTTATAAGATAAACAATTTTATGAATCAGATTATGATGGATATGACTGTGTGTGCACAAGATGTGATTTCAGATAATCATATATAAAAGCATATAAAGCAATCACATAAATGAAAGAAAATATCAATCTCAAACACAGTCATTTTATAGTGGTTCGACTACTTGTCTACTCTACTATCGGCTTCTACACTCAACCCTTGAGTGACCGAATTTCACTAAGGAGGTTTCCCATGGTTCACCTCAAACCTAAGGTTTTAAATCAGGTTCACCTTCAACCTTTACAGAGGTTTCTACTCGGTTCACCTCAAACCCTGGAGTTTTACTGGCATACTCCTAACCAGATGTTTATGCCCACCAGAGCAAGGGTCCACACAACGCACCCAGAGGTTTCTACTCCGTTCACCTCTAACCTTGGAGTTTTGCTGGCGTACTCCTAACTAGATGTTTATGCTCTCCACAGAGCAAGGGTCCATACAAAGCACTCCGCATGTACACTCCCGTCGGAGGCCTCCTTCAAGGACTTCAAATGATGAGCAACACCTACAACCCAATCCTAAAAAGGAATGATCATAAATGTCCTCCAGACTCTTAGTACTTACAGATAAGTTGATGAGTCCCTTTAGCGTAGTGATGAAGATCTCCTTCTTATTGATGAAGAGTCTTCAGCTCCCTTGATCCGCAACACAAAGATGTACCTATACTAGGCTTTAGGTTAGGTCAAGGTTATGATGGAATACCACTCTCTAAAGATTTTTCTATAAGGAAGATAGAGTGGTTCCAATCATTTATGCATTCAAGGCATCCCAGCTTAATGATTTACCATTAAGGTAGTAGCTGGAGGATCCTTGAATGCGGAAGTTCATTCCCGAATCCACTCTATGAGATATCAATGATGAGGGTGGATTGGAGGATGAACTTCCTGAGAGAAAGGGCTTAAAGTAAATGATAGGAAGGTTAAAACTCTTAAAAGCACTCTCTTCTTTCTCTCACAGCAATAAAGACTAATCTCTCTATATATAGGAAAAAGGTTCCAACGGATATAAACGGTCATATTTATGACAGAGTTCGATATCATCGAGTAATCGTCGATATGATTGAGCGTATACTCTCAATTGTATCGACAAACCTCTCGATGATACAAACTCAATTTTCATTTCGCTTTTATAAACCTTTCGCCAACTGGTCGATGGAATCGAGATACACATCGATGTTATCGGATTTCAAACTCCGATTCTATCGAGATATGGATCAATCTATCGATAGGTGAAAATAAGAGAGAAGCCTTGAAGAATTTCAAAGTTCTATAGATATGATCGGGGAACAATCGATGTCATCGGAATTTGTATATCGATGATATCAGAGACCGTGTCGATGGGATCGATAAGTCATATAGATTTACCTATAAGCTTGTTGGACAATCTATTTCCCGACTCGATCCAATCGACCAGGTCTCGATATGATCGATATATGAATATCGACTTATCGATTGGCACCTCGATTAACATTAAAAATAACCTGAAATTCATGCTGGAGAAGACATGCGCCCATAATCGATATGATTGACTGACTTCTGATATGATCGATATTTGAGTTCAGATTGAATTGGACAGTCATCGATATATAGAAGCTTATGTTAGTTTTCTTTAGAAAAATAGGGGCACCAGAAAACAGTCTGTCAATATTATCGATCCTCTTCCGATAGGATCGATATTTGAATATCAATGACATCGACTCATTAGTCGATATATTGATAAATCGTCCAAATGATTATTTGATTGTTGGACGCTTTTTGTCCTCACTTGATTGTATCGATTGAGATACCGAAGACATCGACAGAGCTGGTCGATCATATCAAAAATGAAATCGATAAAATCGATAAGGTAAGAGAAACTTAAAGATTTTCCTATTTGGTATAAAGTTATCTTAACCCAAAACCCTAAGATGTTTTACTTATTTTAAGGGTTTTAATCACCTGGTGTTTTGGGACATAGGATGTGAGGCTATGATTTATCTATGACAAGCTTCCAAACATCCAGTTAAGGCAGACGCTTGACTTGATCTTCCTGTTAGGTATTGTTGTCCGACTGACTCAACTCACAACGTAATTGACAAACCAGGGCATGTAGTAGGTGCACTTTCACATCACATGTCTGTCAAGAACATGGGGCAAGTAGTGTCCCGAGATCCTTCCTTTCGTTCCATATTGAGCCTGTAATTGACCTAATTCTTTGCGTCGTCATTATTTTATAGACGATGTCACGTGGTCGTGGCATTCGTGGTCGTGGTGCCCTTGGTCGTGGCGCCCGTGGACGAGGCGGTCGAGGTACCCATCTTACTCGAGCACGTCCTACTCCAGTAGTTGAGGATCTGATTCATAAGGTCCCGATCCGGCCTATTCCTCCAGTTGAGTCCCTAGTGCCTGTACCTCCAGTTGCTTCAGTTCCCCCACTTATTCCCCCTACTTAGCCTGCTGTTCCAGTTACTGAGGCTCCTGCCCCGTCGGCCGCACCCGTGCCTCTGCCTGAGGCGAGTGCCACCCCTACCTTTCCGACAGCACCTATAGGAGCTAAGCATTTCCAGCAATTGATGCAGCTTGTTGCCACCGCATTGCAAACCCGTCAGCCAGCTACCGCTGAGGTTTTCGAACAGTCTGACTTACCACGTGCTAGTGCCATAGCCCGCGAGTTTCAACAGCATGATCCCCCTAGGTTTAGTGGTGACCCTGACCCTTCTGCCGCCGAGGCTTGGCGCACTGAGATTGCGAGAATTTTTGACACTATACAGTGTCCTGTGGGCCAGAGAGTAACCCTTGCGACCTATCTCCTTCAGGGTGAGGCCCGTCATTGGTGTTCATCCGTATCCATGATGGTCGGGCCTCAATTCTTTTGGACATGGGAGCAGTTCGTGACCCGCTTCGACCAGAAGTTCTTCCTTGAGCATGTTCAGAATCAGCGGGCGATCGAGTTTGAGACCCTAGTGAAGGGTGATATGACTGTATCTCAGTATGAGGCTCGTTTCTTAGCCCTGTCTAGATTTGTTCCTCATCTCACCAGCGATGAGAAGATGATGGCCCATCGTTTTGTGACTAGGTTATGTCTTGCCCTTCGTAGCCGTGTGGTAGAGCATTGTTTGGAGACATTCGATCAGGTTATTCATCGAGCACTAGTTTATGAGGAGGACTGGGCTATAACCCAGAGGTTGAGAGAGCAGAGTTCCTTTGGAAACCGAAAGAGGAGAGCGTCAGCCGGCAGTTCTAGGCAGCACCGTCAGCAGAGACGGAGGGGAAGATCAGGATTTCAGTAGCCTGCAATTCAGACAGTGGCTTCTTCATCATCTTCAGCACCACCAACCGCCTCATCTTCTATCTCCTTTTCGGGTGTATGCTTTGGCTGTGGACAGGCCGGGCATCAGAGGCGTGAGTGCCCTCTCCCCATTCAGTAGCAGAGGCCACCGCAGTTCCATCCTCCTCGTCTTCCTCAGCAGCAGCAGAGAGCTCAGCTTCCACCCGCCGTTCCTAAGCCCTTCCTCAGCAGCAGAGGCAGCCAGGCAGACCTCCTCAGCAGAGACAGCAGCAGCAGCAACAGCCGCAGCAGCAGCACCAGCAGAGGGGATATCCGTATGTTGTATGATCCCTTGGACCAGTGTATATAGCAGCCCAATAGGCTTAGACTCAAGACACTCAGTCTTCCGATTTTCTTCCCCTACCAGCTCAGGGCCATTTTTATTCTGTGCAGCAAGCGCTAGGCCAGGACCCGCAATCATTGATCGGTAGAGTCGTTGAGGGTATTCTTCTTATTTCTGCTTGCATTGCTCAAGTTTTTTTTGATTCTGGTGCTTCCCATTCCTTTTTGGTCGACCAGTTTTGTCGATCGACCGGTATTCCATCGGAGTCCGTGTCCTAGGCCTTGACCGTTTCAACTCCTATGGGGAAGTCGGTGATATTAATCCATCACTGTCCTTCTTGCCTGATGTTAGTGGGCGAGATGTTCCTTCCTGCTGATCTGTTCATGATGTCGATGGCAGGATTTGATGTGATTCTAGGTATGGACTGGCTTACGGAGTATCATGCCATCTTAGACTGTGCTGCGAGGACAGTTACATTTCAAATTCCAGGCTTGCCAATGTTCCAATTCAATGCCAAGCCCAAAGGAGATCCGTTATCTAGCTTCTTGGCTTCGGTCGTTGAGGATTCTGTGGTAGAGAGTATTGAGCAGCTTCCAGTTGTTTATGAGTACTCGGATGTGTTTCAAGAGATTTTGAGTTTTCTGCCGCGTCGACAGGTAGAGTTCCATATTGATTTGGTGCCTGGTACCGCACCTATCTCAAAGGTCCCCTACCAAATGGCACCGTTGGAGTTGAGGGAACTGCAAGAGCAATTGGATGAGCTTCGGGAGTTAGGTTTCATTCGTCCTAGAAGTTCACCTTGGGGAGCCCCAGTATTTTTTATGAAGAAGGATGGTTCATTGCGACTCTGTGTAGATTATCATGAGCTCAACAGAGTCACCATCAAGAACCGATACCCGCTTCCCTGTATTGATGATCTATTCGATCAGTTGTAAGGTGCGCAGTATTTTTCCAAGATAGACTTGCGTTCTGGTTACCATTAAATTCAGGTCTAAGAGGAGGACATTTCGAAGACGGCTTTTCGAACACGTTATGGTCACTTCGAGTTCCTGGTCAGGTCATTTGGACTGACCAACGGGCCCGCCATATTCATGTCGCTGATGAACGAGGTTTTTCGGTCGTTCCTTGATCAGTTTGTGGTGATATTCATTGATGATATTCTTGTATATTCGAGGAGCCGTGAGGACCATGCCGAGCACCTACGAATTGTACTTAAGACCCTCTGTGCCCACCAGCTGTATGCGAAGCTAGACAAGTGTGAGTTTTGGCAGGAGGAGATGAAGTTCCTTGGTCATGTGGTGACGAGGGAGGGTGTCGTCGTGGACCCCTGGAATGTTAAAGTACGTCAGTGGGGCCAGCCCACGAATGCATCCGAGATTCGCAGCTTCCTTAGTCTAATGGGATATTATCGACAATTTATCAAGGGTTTCTCCCGTATTGAAGCACCGCTGGCCCGGTTGACGCGAAAGGGCGTCGAGTTCATCTGGAGTGATGCTTGTGAGAAGGCATTTTTAGAGTTGAAGACCGTCTCACGTCCGTTCCTGTCCTCACTCTTCCTGATGGGAGTGAAGGTTTTGTTATCTTTACTGATGCCTCTAGAGTTGGCTTGGGTGTTGTACTGATACAGCACGAGAAGCCAGTGGCGTATGCTTGCAACAGCTCAAGGTCCATGAGCTGAACTACCCCACTCATGATTTGGAGCTTGCAGCAATTGTCTTTACGCTGAAGGTATGGAGGCATTATCTATATGGGGTCAGGTTCGAGCTCTTCTCGAATCATAAGAGCTTGAAGTATCTATTTTCGCAGTCCGAGTTAAATCTGCGGCAGAGGCGATTGATCGAGTTGCTAAAAGATTATGATTTTGACCTTCAGTACCACCCGAGCAAGGCGAACGTGGTGGCAGATGCGCTCAACTGTCAGCTACGAGGCCTGGTGGCACATATGATGGTTTGACAGTGGCAGATGCTCAAGGATGTTTTAGAGTTTGACTTTGAGTTTAGTCTACAGTCTTCCATTATTCAGTTTTTGAGCTTGTCGATTCAACCCTCCTTGGTGGCTAGGGTGATCAAGGCTCAGCTGACGGACGAGTCACTTCAAGAGTACCGAGCAGAGGCCACCTCCGTGGAGGAGTCAGATTAGCATATTGGTTCCGATGGTGGATTATGCTTCAGAAGCCGGTTGTGTGTCCCGGACGTTCGAGAGTTACGTCGTAATCTGATGACCAAGGCACACCGATTGAGACTTACTATCCACCCAGGCTCTACGAAGATGTATCGTGATATGAGGAGGCAGTACTTCTGGCAGGGGATGAAGCGTCAAATTATGAGTTTTGTGGCCGAGTGTGACACATGCCAGCGTGTCAAGGTCGATCATCAGAGACCCCCTGGTCCCTTGCAGCCTTTGAGCGTTCCAGAGTGAAAGTGGGAGCACATATTGATGGACTTCATCGTAAGTTTACCGAGGACTCATCGTGGTCATGATACTATCTGGGTTATCGTCAATCCTTTGAGGAAGATGACTCATTTCATTCTGGTGCGTGCTACCTGGTCGATAGATCAGCTTGTAAAGGTGTTCATTGAAGAGATTGTGAGACTGCACGACATCCCAGTTTCGATCGTTTCAGACCGAGACTCCAAGTTTACATCTCAATTTTGGAGGAGTTTCCAGCAGGCGCTAGGGGTCACTTTGCATCTAAGCATCGCTTATCATCCGCAGATGGATGGACAGACCGAAAGGGTCAACCAGATCCTTAAGGATATGCTCAGGGCTTGTGTGATTGACTTTGCAAGTAGTTAGGATGAGCGTATGCGCCTCACTGAGTTTGGATACAACAATAGTTATCAGGCGACTATCGACATGGCTCCTTTTGAGGCACTTTATGTTAGACCGTACAGATCTCCTAGTTGTTGGACCGAGGTTGGAGAGCGTCGTCTCTTAGGTCCCGAGCTTGTGCAGGAGACGTCGAAGGCTATTGATGTTATTAGACAGAGGATGTACACAGCTCAGAGCCGGCAGAAGAGTTATGCTGATCGTCGGCATCGACCCCTTGAGTTCGTAGTCAGGGACATGGTGTATCTAAAGGTCTCGCCTATGAAGGGCATGGTTCACTTTGGTGTAAAGGGCAAGCTTGTCCCAAGATTTATTGGACCTTTTGAGATTACCAAGCGCGTAGGCGCTATGGCCTATAGGCTTACCTTACCTCTTGAGTTGTCCACGATCCACGACGTGCTCCATGTTTCTATGTTACGGAATGTGGGTCGAACACTATTCCCGTTATTGATTGGCAACCACTTGAGGTCCGTGAGGATGCTTCTTACATTGAGTAGCCGATTCGTATTCTTAATCGGAAGGAGCAGGTCCTCAGGACCAAGGTCCCTTGGTGAAAGTGCAATGGGGTCATCATTCTGAGGCCGAGGTGTCTTGGGAACGTGAGGCCAAGATTAGAGAGCGTTATCCCCATTTGTTTGATGATTGATAGATATATGATTGTTTGTATTGCTATTCTTATATGATGATTACTATATGATGGTGGTGTTTTGTCTTTTATTTTATCTTGAATTAGTCAATTTTGAGGACGAAATTTCTTTATTGGTGGGGAGGGTTGTGAGACCCGACCAGAATTTGCATGTGTGCATGTGTGTGTGTGTGAGTGTGCATTTCATTTCTTGTGGTCCCACGGTCCTACTGGTTGAATTTCGGTAACCCGCGACCCTCAGATTTTATTTGCGGTCATTCTTAAGTGCAGTCACGTAGACCCGACTCAGATCAAGCTGAGACCTATGCCATTGCGACCGCTTCGTCGTTGCAGTTCCGACACCGCGTCTTGTGCGTCCATCTGATGTGTGGATCATAAGTTGTGTACGTTTCATTCTATGACCCTTAATTTTAATCATGTGGCCCACCTTAGAGTGGTGCATGTGGCCCACACTTTCTCTTTTGCACAAGTTCCAACACACACTACATACACCACCTAAATCTCCATAATTCACACTACCAAGACCTCACACATCACCCACACCTAACCTACCCTAGCAACATTGTTTTTAACTCCCTACTACAATGATTACTCTTCTCTATCCAAGGCAAGAGAGAGATGATTGCATGCCTTGAAATCTCCTTCCTCTTTTTTTCCATCTCATTTCTCTCCCCCTCTTTCTCTCCCCCTCTCTCTTCACTTCTTCTCCAGTAACTTTCTTCCATTTTTCCAGCTCACTTTCCCTCATATATCCCTCCATCTAACCATTGAAATAAGATCTCAACCATAGATCCATGTACCTTGGAGCTTGAACACCATCTTGGACGTGTTTGCTTGAAGACCTTGTAGGTGGGTGTACTTGTACTTAGAACCTTAGGATCTTCATTCCCTCCTCTTATTTCTTTTCTTCACCTCATGCTTGAAGCATGTGGGGCCCACTAAATGATGGTGGAGGCCCCATGTCTTCTTGGATGTAACCATTAGCCCATCCTTTTGTGCATGCATTACTCATGGGTGGGGCCATTCTCCATGGACCCCACCATGGTTTCTTTTCTTAGTTTGAGGGATCCTTAAGTCATCTAGACCCTTGATCCTTGGTGGAGATGGTATCTCCACCATTGGATTTTGATTTGAAGATGCATGCAGGGGTAGATCTTGTAATCCCATTAATATAGTGGAATGTGTATGCATGAGTGATGAGGGGAAGGGCCTCAATGTGGCAGAGACCCTTCCCTTGTGGCCGAATATTTATTTTTCTTTGTTAATAATCTTCTGATCATGAGTGTGTGGCCCACCTTATGGACCAAAAATATCCAGACCATCCATGGAGGGTGGACGTCCATGACAGTCCACCCTTGGACGTTGGAGCCCCTAATCCACCTATATGGGGCACGTTCAAGGGGTATTTTATAATGGGAAGGGTATGGATGTTTGTGGGGTCCACTGGGGTGGTTCATACCATGATTTTTTTGGATTAAATGTCCTTTTAAATAGTGTTTATATTTATTTATTTTTTGTTATATGTGGCTGTCCAAAACCATCTGGACAGATTTTTTGGGTCATTTTGAGGCCAGATTTTTGGGCATTTGGAGGATTGTTTGGTCCCATTTAATGTATGTTTCTTGAAGGTGTGGACCTCACCTATAATCATGCCAAATTTTAGCCCCAACTGACCTTCATTGGGGTCCCAAAGGTGTGGTCCAAGTGAGGTGGACAGTTTGGATTTTCTACACTGTTCCAACAACATTCCACCCTGGACAGGTTGGATTTCTGAAATTTATTAAAATACCTGTGGGTGTTTAAAAATTATAAATAATTATAGGGTATGGCCCACTCATGTTAGGACTCACCTAAAAAATTTTGGGGCCAATGAACGTCTGTACACACCATGGTGGTGGCTGGACCGGCCCACTATAATATGGTGTCCAGATCAGTCCGATTTTCAGGACAGATTGATTTCTTTAAAAGAATTAAAATATTAATAACTGTTTAAAAATTTTGAAATTTTGTAGGGGTGTGTTCCACTCATGGTAAGACCCACATACAAAATTTTAGGGCCAATGGACCAATGTACACACCGTGGCGAGGGACGGACTGATCGACCACATCGGGACGTCCAGGTCTGTCCGATTTTCTAGAAAGTCTGTTTTGTTTAAATTAATTAAAATACTTAGAAATATATAAAAATTTTGAAATTTTGTGGGGGTGTGGCCCACCTATGGAAGTGTTATCCTATAAAATTTTAGCCTCAAAAAATGGGCCAAGATGGTTGGACTCCCATATTTTTTGGCTGTGCAATCCAGTAATATGCCTTGCTAAAAATCATAATTCAAAAATATTTCTTCTGATGGTGGGCCACCTTTTTGAGTTTCCTCTCATTTTATGCATGATGAGGGACCTTGGACCTTAATTTCCAGAGTTTTAGAGGACTTGGACCCACTCCAATGGAGTGCCCAAATTTAGGACAACAACATGTTATAATTATGCTTGGCTTTGGGCTGAAATTTTGAGGAGTGGGGCCCACCACATTTATGAAGGTCTTAAAGGAAATAATTTATACCTTTAGTTCCTTAAGTGTTGGGCTTAATAAATACACTTTTGAGGCCCACCACAGCTAAATTTAATTGGGTCCATGAATGTAGATAGTTGTTGTACTCTTTAAGCCCAATTGGGCTGAAACTTTTCAGATAGGCCCATTGAACTCTTGGGCCATTTTTACCATACTATTATTTTAGGTTAGTGGGCCAGATTACATAAGTAGATGGGCCCTTGGTTGCCCACCAAATCAACTTTATACTTAGGCCGGGTTGTAGGCCCAACTTACTTGACTAAGAGCATGACATTTGCCCATGTGGTTTGAGCAATGGGCTGCCCACTAGGCCACCATAATATATGGGATTAGTGGCCTTTATGTTGGGCCCTAACCTTTCCCCTATGGGCCCATAGTGGTATATATGGGTTGAGTTATGTGTATTCCCCTTGGACCCGTATTTTGGGTAGGCCTTGGGCCGCCCATTCTGAAGCCCAACATGAGTTTTTGTGGTGTGATTATGGCTACTCATTTCTTATTTCTGATGTTGCATGGGCCTTGGGCCTTGATCCATGATCAATTAGAGATGGACTACCTCTTGGGGACCATTTGTGGTTGGATGTCCACATTAGTGGCCCTAAGGTAGGCCCATGGGCTTATATGGGTGGTTAAAGGCCCACCATAGACCCTTGCTAGACTGTTTCATCTATTTAGGATCATTCCAGTGTTCTCCTTAGTCTTGTGGGCTACCCCAGGTATATGGGCCCCCATTAGAGGTTATATTCCTTATGAGGAATTGGTTAAGTACCTAGACCCTTCATGGTTAGGTAGAGAGTTCATCTTCACCTTATTGGCACTCCTATTCATCTTCATGGCCCACTCCCATACACATCATATGCATGCTTGGTTGAGGTATGATTGGCCATGGTTGTGCCATTGTGTAGGACATGTTGGTATCTCCCCGAGAGATAGATGCTTAGGATTGATGCATGAGTGATTGTGCGATTCATGCATCTGGCATCGCATAACTTATGGATATCCTCCCTTACTTCATCAAGGCCTTCCCTCCACAGGGGTATTCGTGGATGGATGTATGTGTGGACACCAGAAATATTAGTTGAGCATACCGGGTGCATAGGATGCCCATGGGTGAAATTGTCAAAACTTCCATGGTACCAAGGATCTACTCCAACGTCGTGACCGGGTGGAATACATGAGCGCACTAGGGTCTTATACCGTTAGGCTGCGACTCTCACTGTCGTGTAGTCGGTTGGATAGGGGTGTGACCTTACCTGCCCAATGTGTAGGGGGCATTACTAGGCTGAGTCTGACCAGCTCATAAATGGGCCCACTACTGTCAGGCCTTACGCTCGTTTGACTGTGCGGGGTTTGTAGAGCGGCAGTCATTTAGCAGTGTAATAGACCTCGGTGATTTCCTTATGATTGGAAATGTACTTGACATATAGTTTGGTTATGATCACTGACATTACTTGCATTGCATTAGCATTGGCTGTGTAAGCCCCTTCATGCATTGCCTTGGTATGGCTCCCAGTACTCATTTCATCGTATTCATGATAAGCCTTGGTAAGGCTAGTGATATTCTCATTGAGCATGTTTCCCTTCTTGCACCTCTTACTATTCTTCTGTGCACCATTATCACACACTTATACCATCCTCTAAGATTTTATAAGCTTATGCACGATTGATGCATGCAGGAGATTCTAGGCAGGCATCAGAGCAGCAGAGCGTGGAGTAGAGCTGAGCATTTGAGGACTCTAGTGTTGCTGACCTTTCTCTCTTTTCCTTTTATCTCATGTATGTCCTTTAGACCTTATGGATGGTTATAAAAGTTAAAATTCTTAGTGGATTTTGTGATGTGTGCCCTTTGTTATTCTCAGATGTACTTGTTGTGATCTTGGGTATGCTCGTATTAGTAATGATTATACTGTTATGAAAATCCTCCTTGTAGGATCACAGGATCGGAACCTACCTCAGTAGCCGAGAATGGGACACTATGGAGGCTGTTACGGCCAGAACCGGCCATCGGGTTCCTTGCGATTCCGATTACCCAGTCTGGGGCGTGACAGATGGCCCATGAGTCATGTGTGTGGAACATGTACAGTTTATGTACATATTCACATATAGTCATGCATATGACCATTTTTCCCTCCAAAGGGACATATTTTTCCTTAACTGACCACGCCACCTTTACAAGAGGCAGCCATTGATGGTAGGGTTCCCTGAGTTAGATTTTATGACATACATCGGACCATTTTTGACATGTGTACATAGTTATTCAATGGATCATGTTAGTATTTTAGTTAATTGTAATGATTGCATAAATGATAAACACTTGATCATTATAATGTATGAGTTGAATCATGTGTCGCCAAAGAACTTACCTATAAGTGATAGATGGATCCAAAGAAGAGCTTCACTTCCCACTTAATCAACAAAAGTTTCTCCTCTTTTAAATTTAGGATGGAGAGGACTCCAATTAGTCACCTATTATATAGAATGGTTTGCCTTTTTGGTCACTTGCAGAAAAATGCTTTGCTTTTTCCTCCTTTGCATCTCCCTGCCTTCTCTCTTTTTTCATTCCTTTCTTATTCCATTCTAAGATTACTTGAAGAAGAAGAAGAAGAAGAAGTAGAAGAAAAAACATTTAGTATCTTCCTTTGCATTTAATATCTTCCTTTCCTCTGCATCTCCCTGCCTTCTCTCTTTCTTCATTCCTTTCTTTATTCCATGCTAACATTACTTGAAGAAGAAGAAAAAAAAAAACATTTAGTATCTTCCTTTGCATTTCTTGGATCTAGCACCCGTGGGGCTACAATTCATTCATATAGTGAGCTTTACGTAGAGTTATGTCTCAATGAATCATATAGCAAAGAACAAGAAGAAAAATATATAAATATTATCATCATTCATAGCTTTGTGCCAGCTATTACAGGTTGGCTTGCATTACTGCTTGGTAAAGTTTAACAACCAGCTGCCTACCTGACATCAACCCTCTTTTATCGAAGCTTGAGGCTTTACCTAAAGGCATATTACTGCCAAAAGGAGATGTATAGGTTGCTGCGTATGGGTTGCATATTTATAGAACAAAAAAGGTAACCACTAACATAATAGGGAAAAACTTACACAGATGTGTTTCTTTGTGAATGAAGAAAAAATAGAGAAAATTTGCCCAAAAATAATGTTTGTATCTTGAAAGCATGAATGCTAAACAGTTTCTTTATAATTTAAAAATAAAAAATAAAAAAAGAAGAAAGAAGGAATATAATAGAAAATAAACTAGTCGTTCAACACTCAAAAGCAAAAACAGTTTCTTCAAAGCTTTCTACAGAAGAATATAATGACCAAAGTCCAATAAGCAATTTTGTGAAGAAATTTCAATGTGAAGAGTTTGTGGAGAGCCTGTTCTAGATAAGTCAGAACATCAATCTCTATTACAATGCAAGCTAACAAACCTTTAGCACTATTGATGCCCTAACCCAAGATTTAGGTTGAACCACTCGTCAGGTTGGCCACTGTTAGCAAAACAAATGTACAGCTCTGAAAATTTTAGCTGAAAGTATTCTAGTACATCCACCTGTTTCCAATATTGAGGCCCACATGCTGAGTGGAGTATTTTTATTTTTGGGAAAAGATGTACAAGTTTAGATTAACCTGATGGACAGATTGGATCTTACACCTATTTTCCATGTTGGCACATGTGGTGTGTGCATGACCTTTATTGCATGGGCAATTGCACCTAGCAAAGCTTTACATATAAATATAAAGTTGTTTGGCAGCACAAGGTAACTGGGGGTTTCAAATCTTGGCAGCATAAGGTAACTGGGGGTTTCAAATCCAGGGAGTTTCTAATCCCCTCTTTGAGGAGGTTTGCAATCCACGGTGAGAGCTTGAATTATACCTAAAATCATTTCAACAAGCTTGTGCTTGTGGTCCATCCGATACTTGGAATTTCATCATTTTTGGGCAAAGCATAATTTCAATAGGCTTATCACAACCATTGTGTCAAAAATTACATATCTCACTAATTAGAGATAATAAAGCTGATTTAGTAATTAAATTCAATCCCCTATAAATATACCATGGATAGGTAATTTTGGAAGTGAATCCACATGGGCTCATTGTATCCAAACTTAAGGACCTTCAACCATTGGCCATGACCCTCAAGGACTCCCCCTTCTTTGGCTGTAAATGGGCGTGGGTATTCGTTGGTCTTCGCATGGAGAAACTGTTCGATGTTACAATGAGTAATTGGGAAGCCAGGGAACTTAGTCGTGAATAGATTGAATATGCTTGCATTGATGCTTATGCTTCTTATAAAATCGGATATAAGTAACTTGTTGGAAGTGACAGAGGTGTTGGATTGGGATGGACATTGCTGAAACTAATGGTGTATTTGGTTGGGATTTGGATTGCTTTAGATTGGTTTTTCTAACTTCACTGCCTTTAGGATTGCCAGCTTGTTATCATTGTAATGGTTTTCAGTTTGCTTTGAAGGTTTTGGAAAGGATTATTGCCAAATTGCCCATCGGTACCTCTTCTTCTTCTTCTTCTTCTTCTTCTTTTTTTAAATTATTTATTTATTTATTTATTATTATTATTTTTATGAATCTGAATCCTTTGCTTACTAGAAGCAAAAAATAAAAAATAAAAAATATGTTTTCATGTATTCTAATTAGTCTACGCTATCAACATCAGCATTGCTTCATTAATTACAGTGTGTGATAATGTGACCCAATTAGATTGTAACATGCAAGATTTTTTTGATTGTGACAAGTAAAGGATTTAGATTCTTTCTTGTTGAAAATCAATGGTTTTTGAAAAAATAAAAATGAAAATTCAAAATTTTCAAAATTTCAGGATTTTCCCGCCAAAACGCTTTTTTAAATATTTTGAATTAAAAGTACGGTGTGTGTGCTTTGTCCCACATCGAAAATGGTTGAGAAACTTTTGTGGTTTATATGAGATGTTGAGAAGGGTATTCTTACTTGGAGCTTTTTGGAGGAGATGAAACACGGGTTGCGCACTGGAACACACGCACGCGCGCGCTCACGCTCGGGCTCGGGCTCGGGCACAGGCATGGGCAGAGGGTGTGGGCAGTGAGGCAGTGTGGCTGTAGTGGCGCTAGATGGCGCACTTTGTACTTCACACATGCGCATCGTGTCGCAGAGTGGTCGCTCCTTCACGACCTTAAGAGAACTGGCGCGAGACGGTGCGACCTCGGTGCGATGGGTCTGGTCAGTGCCTAAGGGCAGTGCGGATCTAAAATGAACCTGGGTTTTATAGGTGACTGAGAATGGTCGGATCTTAAATCCGAAACGTTCAGCAATTTCAAAAAAATGGCTCTGTACCTTGAAAGCCAAACGGTCCAAAAATGGACGGGCCATGATGATCCAACTGTCAGATCCTTTAATCCGACGACCAGAAACGCCTGAGATTAATGGACAACGGCCAAAAATATATTTCAAACGTTCTGGACCTTTGATTGTAGCCTAGCAACGGTCCACCACCTGATGCCTATATAAACTGGACCATTTCAGTCCGAAATCATCAACTCAACACACCTCTCTCTCCCATCAGATCAAATATAAGAAATATCTCCATAAAAGAATACTGTTATCATCTCTACCGTCCAAGTCTGACAGAAGAGATCTACTGCGTTAAAATTGTTCCACAGTGGACCTATCATGATTGCTGCATGCTAGATCTAGATAAGGCTTGTCTTATCCTGGAAGCAATTCGCCTGTAACCCATCAGCAGTTTATAAAGGGGCGAATCACGCTTTAAAGACAACGTATATTATACGTGATTCAGCCGATCAAAATATTTTATTTTTCAATTTATCTTTTATATTTCGGTGTATCCAAACTTAGATTCTTAACAATCTTAAAGTGTGATTCGATAGACACCGAAAGTGTTGCATCAATCAAATTGATGAACTAGGATCTGATCCAATTGGGCCGATTCGATGGTTCAAATTTCACTACATGGCAGGACAAGCTAAAATTCCTACTGACCTCTCTGAAGATCTTCTACATCTTGGACCCGACTCTCCAGCCTCTGCCTGAAGCAAAGGACACTAACACTCCAGAACAGATCGTTGCTAGGATCAAGTAACAAGAAGATGAACTGCTGTGTCGTGGCCACATCCTCAATGCCCTCTCTGATCGGTTGTACGATTTGTACATGGGGACCACTTCAGCAAAAGAAATTTGGAGCGCGCTGGAATACAAATACAAGGCTGAAGAGGAAAGTACACAGAAATTTCTAATTGTCAGGTATTTTGACTTCACGATGGTAGACAATCTACTGCTGCTTGCCCAAATCCAGGAACTATAGCTTATTGTAAATAAAATAAAAGTCATAAAAATTGATCTTCCTGAATCCTTTCAAGTCGGAGCTATAATCGCAAAATTGCCTCCGAGATGAAAAGATTACAGAAAGTAACTGCTGCATAAATCTGAAGAGTTCACACTAGAACAAATCCAAAAGCATCTTTGTATTGAAGAAGAATCTCGTAACCGAGACAAAAAGGATGATGCTAATGGTAAATCTTCATCCAAGGTAAACGTAGTAGAACAACCATCCCAAAATAATGAGAAAGCTGATTCCCTTAAACCTAACAAAGATCAAGGAAAATTCAAGAAAACTCAAAAGAAGAAAAACGACAAACCTAAGGGAGCTTGCTATGTCTGCGGCAAGACCGGGCATTTTGTCCGAGTCTGTAGGGACCGAAAAAAAGCCTAAGAAAGAGCCTAATGCAGTAGACGATGAAATCGTAGCCATGGTCACAGAAGTGAACCTAGTTCAAGAGAAAATTCTTGGTTGGTGGTATGATGCAGGTGCCACTGTCCATGTATGCAATGATTGATCTGCCTTCAAAACATATGAAGACGAGACCAATGGTCAGGAGGTTCAAATGGAAAATGAAGGACAATCTAAAGTTGTAGGCAGAGGAATCGTGGAATTACTCTTTACCTCTAGAAAGAAGGTAATTTTGACCAACGTATTGCATGTCCCATACATAAGGAGAAATTTTATCTCAGGGGATCTCTTAATCAAGCCTGGGATTAGGGTTGTGTTTGAATCAAGCAAGCTGATCTTGTCTAAGAATGGAAACTTTGTGGGTAAGGGATATGCTTGTAATGGGATGATCAAATTATCTTTGAATGAAAAGAATTCTTCTGCTTACATGATTGAGTCTGTAACACTATGGCATGGTAGACTAGCCCATATTGGCTGCAGTACCATAAAACTCATGGCTAAGAACGGCCTAATGTCATACAATGATAGTGACAAAGATAAATGTGAAGTATGCATACGGTCTAAAATTATCAAGAAATCATTCCCTAGTATTGAGAGATCATCTCAAATATTAGACCTAATGCATACTGACATATGTGAACTAAATGGCGTTCTTACCCGTGGAGGTAAAAGGTACTTTATAACATTTATAGATGATTATTCAAGATGTATATATGTATATCTGTTAAAATCAAAAGATGAAGCATTTAATGCATTCAAGATCTATAAATCTGAAGTAGAAAATCAATTAGATAAAAATATTAAAATCCATTGTAGTGACCGAGGAGAATATTTCTCTAATGACTTTTCTAACTATTGTGAAGAACACGGCATAATACATCAGTGTACAACACCTTATACACCACAATAAAATGGTGTAGCAGAGAGAAAAAATAAGACATTAGTAAAAATGGTCAACTCAATACTAATACAAGCACAGTTGTCATTAAACCTATGGGGAGAAGCACTGTTAGCTACATGTCATGTTTTAAATCAAATTTTATCTAAGAAAACCAAGACCCCTCCATACGAAATATGGAAAGGAAGAAAACCAAACATAGGGTATCTTAGCGTGTGGGGGTGTCTTGCATATTGCAGAACACCAGAACCTAAAAGAACTAAGTTAGGTCCAAAGAGCTATAAAGTGCGTCCTTGTAAGATATGCATAACATAGTAAGGCCTATAGACTTCTAGACTTAGACTCCAATGTAACATAGAGTCTAGAGATATAGAGTTCTTTGAGAATTCTATATTCATGGAGAAAAAAAATGCTGAGATTCAATCTCCTAATGAAACTATAAAAGAAACTCATATAGAAAAGAATACACCAAGTGAATCTTGTATGAGTCAAAGAACAAGAGTAGAAAAGAGTCTTGATCCTAATCAAATAGACTCTCAGTGACTCTCCTTTTATCTGGTTGAAGGTGATAGAGAGAAGGTGATTAGGAAAATACCTATGGTTTTAACTATAGAAGATTAACCTAAAACCTTTAGTGAAGTTATGTCTTCAAGAGACTCCGCTTTCTGGAAAGAAACCATTAATGATGAAATGGATTCCATAATGTCTAACCAAACATGGGAATTGGTAGATCTACCTTTAGGTTCTAAACCAATAGGATGTAAGTGAGTATTTAAAAAGAAATATCACACAGATGGTACAATTCAAACCTTTAAGGCAAGATTAGTTGCTAAAGGTTTCAGACAGAAAGAAGGAATCGATTATTTTGACACTTATGCACTAATAGCTCGAATAACATTGATTAGGATCTTATTCTCTCTAGCATCCATACATCATCTTCATATCCATCAAATAGACGTGAAGATAACATTCCTGAATGGTGATCTCGATGAGGAGGTCTACATGGAACAACCAGAAGGGTTAGTTCTACCAGGAAATGAAAGAAAAGTGTGTAGACTTGTTAAGTCTTTGTATGGATTAAAGCAAGCACCAAAACAGTGGCATGATAAATTTGATTTCAAAGTTCTGTCTTATGATTTTGAACATAATATTACTGATAAATGCATATATTCAAAAGTATGTAATGATTATATTGTAATTATATGCTTGTATGTAGATGATATGCTAATAATCAGTAACAAAATGGAGGTGTAACTGAAACCAAAAAGTTTCTCTCTTCAGTTTTCAAAATGAAGGATCTTAGACAAGTAGATATCATATTAGGTATCAAAGTTAAAAAATATAGTGGGGGTTTTGCATTATGCCAGTATCATTATATTGAGAAACTAATAAAAAAGTTTAATCACTTAAAAATTAAAGAGGCAAAAACCCCGTTTGATCCAAGTATCAAGTTAAAAGAAAACAGTGGAAGAGCAGTTGCACAACTAGAGTATGCTAGTGCTATAGGCAGTCTTATGTATGCAATGCAATGCACAAGACCGGATATAGTATACGCTGTGAGTAAACTAAGCAGGTTTATGAGTAATCTAAGTGTTGAACACTGGAAAGAAATAAGTAGAGTTCTAGGTTACCTTAAAGAAATCAAAGAACTAAGGCTATTTTATTCAAAATTTCCAGCAGTGTTGGAAGGATATACCGATACAAGTTGGATATCGAGTGCAGGGGACAACAAGTCCACTACAGGGTGGATATTCACTCTAAGAGGTGCAGCTATATCTTGGGGATCTAAGAAATAAACTTGCATAACGCACTCAACTATGAAATCTGAGTTCATAGCTCTAGCTGCTATAGGCAAAGAGGCAGAGTGGTTAAGGGATCTTCTATTAGAAATCCCATTCTATGCGAATCCTATACCGGCTGTTTCACTTCATTGTGATAGTGAAGCCACTCTAGTGAGAGCCTACATCGATACCTTTAATGAGAAGTCCAGACACATAAGTTTGTGACATGACTATGTAAGGCAATTGATTCAAGATGGAATCATTGCGATCTCATATGTGAAGTTAAGTAATAACTTGGCTGATCCTTTTACTAAACCTCTAATGAGAGAGGTAGTAAGGACAACATCTAGAGGGATGGGGTTGAAACTCTTTACTTAAGTTTCACCAGTGAAAGAAACCCAACCCTAAATTAGAAAATCTCTAAATATTGGGTTTAATGGGTAATAACAATTCACTGATAAGTGAAAATTTTTAGCACTAAAGAAAATAATGACCTCATCTTGGATGATAGTGCTGGCCGTTATAAAAGAGGGATGCGTATTAAACTCTTAATGAAGTCCAGTCAAATAGGATAAGTGTTTTAACGGAAACACTAGAAGGATTTCACCTATGTGAAAGTAGAAGTGGTGCCGCTTCCCATGAGAATTAGAGTTATCTTGGGATCATTCATGAAACAGGATAAGCACATGGCCATTAAAAGTGCTTAGCAAGATTATAAAGGAACACCTAATGTGGGAGCTATTATATGTGTGATATTTTTGGTTATATCATATAAGAATTACTGGTTCAATGCTGCGGCAACCAGAAATTTTGCAATAACTTTAAAATACTTACACTAAGGAAAGATTCAAATCACAAGATATCTTTCTTTATGCATAATAACTTGTATTCTAGCAGAATTTTCAATGTTTTAAAAAAACCAGTGGGGGATTGTTGAAAATCAATGGTTTTTGAAAAAATAAAAATGAAAATTTAAATTTTTCAAAATTTCAGGATTTTTCCGCCAAAATGCTTTTTGAAATATTTTGAATTAAAAGTGCGGTGTGTGTGCTTTGTCCCACATCGGAAATGGTTGAGAAACTTTTATGGTTTATATGAGATGTTGAGAAGGGTATTCTTACTTGGAACTTTTTGGAGGAGATGAAACACGGGTTGCGTGTTCCAGTGCGTAACACTGGAACACATGCACGCACGCGCTCTCACGCTCGCGCTCAGGTTCTGGCACGGGCACGGGCACTGGCACGGGCATGGGCGAGGGCGTGGGCAGTGAGGCAGTGTGGTTGTAGTGGCACTAGATGGCGCACTTTGCACTTCGCACATGCGCATCATGTCACAGAGTGGTCGCTCCTTCACGACCTTAAGCGAACCGGTGCGAGACGGTGTGACCTCGGTGCGATGGGTCTAGTCAGTGCCTAAGGGCGGTGTGGATCTGAAATGAGCCTGGGTTTTATAGATGAATGAGAACGGTCGGATCTTAAATTCGAAACGTTCAGCAATTTCTGAAAAATGGCTCTATGCCTTGAAAGCCAAACGGTCCGAAAACGGAGGGGCCATGATAATCCAATGGTCGAATCCTTTGATCCGACGACCAAAAACGCCTGAGATTAATGGACAATGGCCAGAAACATTTTTCAAATGTTTTGGACCTTTGTTTGCAGCCTAGCAACGGTCCACCACCTGATGCCTGTATAAAATGGACCATCAACTTAACACACTTCTCTCTCCCATCAGATCAAATACAAGAAATATCTCCATAATAGAATATTGTTATCATCTCTACTGTCCAAGTCTGCCCGCAGAGATCTACTGCGTTAAAATTGTTCCACAGTGAACCTATGATGATTGCTGCACACTAGATCCAAATAAGGCTTGTCTTATCCTGGAAGCAATTCGCCTATAACCCATCAACAGTTTTTAAGGGGGCGAATCACGCTTTAAGGACAACGTATATTATACGTGATTCAGCCGATCAAAATATTTTATTTTTCAATTTATTTTTTATATTTTGGTGTATCCAAACTCAGATTCTTAACATTTCTTTTTATACTTTTCACCATCTATTTGTAGGACCCAAATCAAAGCCATTACATCCTTCAATTCAGAAGTTATCAGAAACATCAGCACATCCATATATGGTGGGTCTTAGCAGACTATAATTTGGATCACCAAACCATAGGTTAGAACCGACTGCTTAAACAAGACCACATGGTTCTTTATTGTTAATTTTGGCACTTTCCCCATTGATCCAGATCATTGATATAATAGGCCACATGGATGGACTATGCTCCGAAATCTAACCAAATAATGTTTTGCTCTTATCATGTACGAGTGTGGAATGTTCCAATATCATTGTTAATTTGAAGACATGATTTGAAGTATTAAGATTAGCCAAGGTTATATTTGGGAAATTGTCTGAGGTGTGATCTGGATCTTCTAATTATATGCCCCACATACTCAATCTGGGTTTTGTACCATGTAATTCCTCAAGCCTCCAAGCCACTAACGTCACACACATGTCAGCATTGTATATGTGTGAGATCCAAACGGTTCATCACATGAAATATACGGTGTGATATTCAATAGCCTAAGTTTTTATCCAAATGGTCTTCATTAGCTGTCCTGCTTGATACATGGCTCATGTCCTACCCACGTTATCTAAACGAGTGCCTATAGGTAGAGGTGCATTTGTTTGAGCTGAAGCTTGAAACGTTCGTGGGGCTCTAAGGGGCGTGGATACTAGTAAGTGGCCCATCCTGATGTATGGGTTTTATCCACACCGTCCATCTATTTTCTCAGCTCATTCTAGCGCATTAACCCAAAATTGAATCCAAAGCTTTAAATGAGTGGATTGGATGGCGTATAAGAACCACGGTGACCCATAAACAAATTGGATGATTTAAATGATGGGGCTTCCATCATGGATAGGTAATTTTAAGGGGGAGTCCTTAACGTACACATGCCAACCGTAGAAGTGAATCCACACCATCCATCAGGATAGCCATATCCATGGCCGAAAATACTCTAGCCGGTAATGACATTCTTACTCGTGGCCTTTAATGGATCATCATCGTAAAATGGATTGTGAGTCCTAATCGGCATATTTATTTATTTATTATCTTTTTGAGGAAATCTGATTCTTTTTCAAGACCAAAGGAAAAGGAAAAAAGAAAAAAGAAGATGAAAATGAAGAGATGCATTAGAGAAAACTGTTACAATACTATTCGAGGGAGGGATGAAATGGGAAAGTAGAATGTACTTCAGTGGAGGTGAAACGGAACGCAGGGCCTTCCGTTTGAAGGGGATGCTCGATGGAAGATGATGCTCAAACGGCCCTGAGAGGATTTCTTGTTGATGGAAGATAAAGGAAAGAGGGAAAAAAGGACAAGAGGGAAAAGAATAGTGGGCGTTGAATGTTTTCATCTTTTAAATAAGATAAAATTTTCAAATCCGTATATTGTGAGTTTACCATTATTTATAACACAAAATCCACAAAAGGTGGTACATGCATGGGACCATTTTCTGGATGGTTAAGATCATTTTACATAATAAAATATATAAATATTTACTATTTATAACTAGATCGATTATTTGGATGGTCTAGATGACTCTATATCTTGGCCACTATTGTTATGGACGAGTCACCACTATTTTATATAAAATACAAGACTCATAATGCAAAACCTTATTCAAAACCGTAAGTTGACCTTCGGACCTGGTATCGCTCTATGGGCCCCACCATGATAGATTTGTTTCATCCACGCCGTCCATCCATTTCATGAAATCATTTTGTATGAGATCCCAAACACCTAGATTAAAATAAATCTTGGGTGGATCACACAATCAGCAAACATTATTGGTTGGACATCCACCATTCAAAATGCATTGCTAATGGATTTTTAGGATTTAGCTATGGCTAAAATCCGTCGGCGTTGCCAACGGCTAAAAACGGTCGGGGAAAGCAACTCTGGACCGTTGGCTTTGCCCTATTTTTTAGTAGTGGTTGTCTCAACTCGAAAAGATCTTAAGTTTGCATGGAACAAGAAAGCATAAACTGCCTTTCAGGAATTAAAGGACAAGCTGACATTCACACCTATGCTAGTACTGCTAGAGCAAAGGATCAAATATATTATATATACTGACGCCTCTGTGTTGGTTTGGGATGTGTACTGATGCAGAAGGATAGGGTGATAGGCTATGCCTCGCGACAGTTGAGAAAGTACGAAGAAAACTACCCCACGCATGTCATGGAATTGACAACAGTCATTTTCGCATTAAAGCTCTAAAGACATTACCTATATGGAGAGGAGTTTGAGCTCTTTTGTGATCACAAAAGCCTTAAGTACATTTTCACGCATAGAGATCTGAACATGGGGCAACGACGTTGGATGGAAACCTTAAAAGATCTCAAGTTTGAGGTCTCCTACTATCCTGGCAAGGCTAACTTTATGGTCGATGCATTGAGCCACAAAAAAACTATAGAATTTGTGGCCCCACTGATGATAGAAGAATGGAATATGGTGGAGTTTGTGCAGGATTTTGAATAGAAGCCATTCGAGAGCGTCGCACACTTCCACTTGCAGCCACTTATTGATGATCGAATTATTGTA
The DNA here is from genome assembly GCA_037074715.1 of Magnolia kwangsiensis. NCBI lineage: Eukaryota > Viridiplantae > Streptophyta > Magnoliopsida > Magnoliales > Magnoliaceae > Magnolia > Magnolia kwangsiensis. Next base: position 91,798,814 of record CM073573.1, read on the forward strand.
GCTCAAAAAGAAGATGAACCATTGGTGAAAATGAGAGAACGAGTGAGTGACAGTGAAGAATCCGAATAGAGAATTGGTTGAGATGGTGGTTTAAGATCGTGGCCGCCTATGCGTCCCGAATCTTCATTGCTTGAGAAGGGAAGTCCTGGAAGCCGCTCACAATTCAAGGATGGCAATGAATCCGGGCAGTACAAAGATGTATAGTGACATGAAGCGTTCATACTGGTGGGATAACATGAAGGCCCAGGTAGCATACTTTGTGTCTCATTGTCTCACATGCCAGCAGGTCAAGGCCGAGCATCACTGACCTCCTGGTTTACTTCAGCCCATGCCGATAGCTGAGTGGAAATGGAATTTCATATCCACAGATTTCATTTTCGGGCTACCCAAGACAAGAAACGGGCATGACTCCATTTGGGTGATTATAGACCAATTGACGAAATCTTCTTATTTCCTCCCGATTAGAATTTCTAACTAGGCAGATGATCTAGCCAAGTTGTAATGCCCTGAAAATCAGGGGTCGAGCATAACTCAGCTCCCGAGTTCCAAAACATCACTTATGCAACATGTTTAATGATGGTTGTATGTAGTCTATATTAATGCATGAAACATGAAGTAGATTAAGCCAAATTAGCAAACATAATCTAGGGACAGTTAGAATACGCAAGCGGAAGACTAAAGAAATATATAAACTAATATAAGTCCCAAAGATATGTATGCTCTGCCAGGTCATAAATACAAGTATTGTCTTGAAATACAAATATCAAAATGTGATAGACCACTAGAAGCATAACCCTGAATCCCCGTCAATCAGGCATGGCTCAATGAACCCTCTTGAAAACTGCATGAAGGAGAACGCCTCCTCATCATCCTCATACTCCTGCTCTGCCTTGAGTGTCACATCATCACCTACAGTGTAACACCCCGAATTTTAGCCAACCTGGGTTAGACGTCCTCAGGCAATGGGTCAACTAAAACACCTGGGAAATCGCTCAGAAACCAATTCCATATCCAGAAATCGCGTAGGATTAATTCCTTTAGAAAATAAGTGTAAGTTAGCTAGCGCAACGCTAGAGTAGCTGAAAAATAGTCCCTGATCACTTTAAATACATTCTACAAGACCCAAATCGAGTAGAACCAATGACTCTATAATACTCTAAAACTTCGGATCAAACTCTAAGCCGGTTTGTTCTCTGGACCACTTTGAAACTTTGTATTGGATCTAGACCGCGCGTCGAAAGTCCGATACCTACTATCTTAGACCGTTAGAACCGCCTAGCTGGACTTGACAATCATTTTGAAAATCAAGTTCAACCGACATTCACAGGCTATTTCGTTGAGCCTGGACCGAAGAGAGTGAGAATAGGGTTAGATTTGGAATTTGAAATTCAAATCTGGCACACGACTTGACGTGTCAGTATTAAGTGTTCTGACCATCAGAATTCAGCCAAATTACACCCTCGGATCAGGAAAAATTTCTATTTCATGTAATGAGACTTGCAGGCCTGATCTACGTGCGGTGACCGCTGAACTGAACCTGGACCGCCACGTGCGATCTACCAACACTGATGGTCTGAAAACGGGATGTGAGCGACATCCGACAAGTACGAACTTAAGTCCGATCGCGTTCGGCCAGGAGACCACCAGAAATGGTCTTTTAGACCGAAACAGCCCCGATTTGGATATACCTCAAGTAAACTTTGTTCCCGAGCCTATTTCGGGCACATTTGGGCTTATAAAAGGGGTTGAAACCCTCATTCCTCTCTCCCATCCGAATTTGAGAAAAACCCTAGATTGGGAGAGAGAAAAGGTGAGAGTTTATGAGAGAGACTGGAGGAGAATTTTTCTGCTGTCGTGCCACCTGTTGCACGTGCTTTAGCAACACGCTCCAATCACTTGGCCAGTGATTTCTCCACATTTTCAGGTAAGAAAATACCCTAGAAAGTTACTGATTTAGTTTTCCTTTCGTTCCATAGCATGTTAGCTGATAGATCTTGTAAATCAGGCTGATTAGTCACCGTAGACGAAGCGTATACGCTCCGTTCGAAACGATACGCTTCTAGGAGATAAGGTGCGGATTTTAGACACTTTGATTGACTGTTTCCAACGCTTTCAATGTCGTTTAATAGTAGATTATTGACGGCAACTCCGTTTGACATGTACAACATGCCGTCCGTTTCCTGTTTCGTAAACCGGCGTAGAATATGAGATTTAGGGCATTTTAGTCATTTGTAGGAAGTACTGTTTTCATCCATAATTTGCTGATGTGATTGACATGGCTTCTTGTAGCATTAGAATACTAGGAATGCGTGCATAATTAGTTTGGCGAAGAGATTCGCCTAAATGCGCACTTCGGGTCGACATACTATATGTAGACTTAAGTGTGTAGTGTAAGTGTTTGTATAAATGCTTGTATTAGTATGTATTGAATTAAATGGTGTTATGGATTAGTTTGAGATTGATTTCTCAATTAATATGCTGATGTAAATGATTTCCTACATGTTAGTTATATGCATGATCTCATTGTATGTATGAAATGCATGTGCTTGATGATTTACTTAAGTTGTATGTTATAATATGTGTTAACATGCTCACATGGTTGTATTTCATTTCCAATACTCTTACATGAATTGCTGATGTGAATTCATGTGTTTGGGACCATACCTAGTCCAGGTAGTCGGTAACCGAGCAAGTTCGTGGTTGGCTTAATTTTGCCACGAACGACGCGTCAATGAACGCGAGTCGTGTTCTTGAGTCGGCGGCAGTGGTTAGGCCACACGAAGTGTTTTATGAACTTCATGTCGTTCGACTTGAGATGCGATCATCTAGTCGAGCCCGTCAAGTAACCCGACTGGCTGTTGTATGTTCACCCTGTATGAGTCATAACTGCTTGAACTTAGGGTATCGAACTTACCATTGTAAACCCTGTTAACCATGGTACCTTGATCCACGAAGACTCATGAGCCGGGCATGGTGGTATGGGACACCGTGGTCGAGCTGTCGGCCTACGCTGGTATTCTGAGTCTACGGGAGGCGACGACCCTTCCGTAGCAGTGAGAGTACAGTAGGCCTGTATTGATAAGGTGATGGGGGAGTGGTGCAACGAGTGCGAGCAACAGCCCTGGTAGCCCTTGCAGCGACCTACAAAATATACATCGTATGAGATTATTAGGAGTGACGACCCTAGACAGGATCTGTGTTGGGATTGATATAAGGGAAGTACCTTAGTTTCCCAATCCTGCTGTTTGAATGGACTAATAATAACTCGTCAATCATATCACCATTACATTGCATGTGCTTGGAAGATGTGGAGCACTGAGCGGGATGCAAGCATGCCGCGGGCGTAAGATGGTGCCGTATGAGGGAGAACGTCAGTGAGGGCATCCATCATGTCATGTCATATTGCATTAACAACAGTATTAGGATTGTTTGATTTACTGCTTTACTATTATCGCATGATTGATTTGAGAACATGTTAATCCTTGCTCTATTATTCCACTGAGTTAGCTACTCACTCCCACGTTACGGGATGGTGTTTCCAGACACCCACTAGTCCCTATTTTAGCTGCAGATGATGGTGCTACTTGAGAAGCGGAGATGAACTTGATGATGATGAGGAGGATCCCTCCTTTATGCGTGTTCTGATTGACGGGATTATAGAGAGGTTGATTAGATACCTTGACACTTGTCATTTTATATTTTTAGAGCACTCATGTATATTCTTTTTGTTTACTTTTGAAGTATACATGTATGTATATAACTTGGTAACATGTTCACACTCTGGAGACATACAACAGTTTATATATGTTATACATACTATCACAGTCTTCTGCTTGTAAATTTAACTGTCTCTGGAGTATGATATGCTGTTCTGGCTTAATCTCATTCATGTTTAATACATTAACACAGACAACATTCAACCATACATATCTATGTTACATAAATAACATTTTAGAACTCGGGAGTTGGGTTTTTACTCGACCCTCCGATTTTCGGGATGTTACATACCGCTAAGTCAAAGTCTGGTTGGTGTTTAAGCACCATCCCAGAACGTGGGAGTAAGTGCTCAACTCAGTGGAGTTATACAACAAAGGTTAATATGTTATCAATTCAATTAAGCAGTAATGATAAAACAGTACAATCAAACATGTCTTAGATACTCTTGTTAATGCAAGGATGATATGAGGTAATGATGCATGCCCTCACCTGCACTCCCTCTTGCGACAACATCTAACGATCGCGGCATGAATCACTACCACTATGCTCTACACCAATGCCAACAGCACATGCAGTGCGATGTTATGAACATGATTACTAAGTTCTTATTAGTCCTTTTCATGCAGCAGGATTGGGAAGCTAAGGTACCTCCCTTATATCTATACCCAAACAATGAATTCTAGGGTCGTCTGTACTAGTAAATCTCATACGATGTTATAGTTCTGGGTCATTGCAAAGGGCTCGTCACCAATCAATGCAGGCCTAGTTATACCTTAGTTACTACAAAAGTCGTGTCGTCTCTAGGCAGTTTCAAGGTATGCTCGAGGTCACTATAAAGGGCTCGTCACCAATCAATGTAGGCCGACAACATGAATACAGTATCCCATACCACCATATTCAGTTCACGAGTTTGGGTTGCTCACTGGTCACTACGGGGAGGCTCGTCACCCCAGTGTAGGTCGACAGCTCGACCACGGTGTCCCATACCACCATGTCTAGCTCATGAGTCTTAGCAGATCAAGGTATCATGGTTAATAGGATTTTACTGGTGAGATCGGTACATTAAATTCAAGCAGTAGCATCCAAACATGGTGAACATACATCGCTCAATCGGGTTAATTGATAAGCTCGACTAGGATGATCGTACGTTAAGTTGATCGAAATGAAATGCATAAGCACTCAGTACGGCCTAACCACTGTCGAACATCCCAAGTACGGCTTGGATTTATCGAACACATCCTGCGTGGCGAAAATAACCTCAACCACCAGTTCAAGAACTGTTACCGATTACCTAAACTGTGATACAGTCCCAACTGTGTACAATTACAATAATGAATATTTCAATTAAATCCTACAATCATATGAACATGTTATGGAATATAACTTAAACATGAATACATGGTACATGGAGGAAATCATACACATAATTAACATGAATAATTACACTAAACAGTTCATGGAGGAAATCATACACACAAGTAAGGTAGTTGGGATTCATACCTCAACTCCCTTATAAATCACACTTTACTAACTACTAACTCATTCAGACATTTTCACAAACACTTAAACTACACTTTTCAACATACATCACGTATGTTGGCCGTATTACGTATTAGGGAAAATCCTTTTGCCAAGGAGTTGTCACATACATAACAACCATGTTCCTATGACAATTAATCATGGCAATTACGAATTCAAATTTCAAATGCATACAAACATTTTAACAAACACATGAAATAATCTATTCATAACATAAGTTATACATATACGTAAAACAAAATAGATAGCGCATTTGGCATGTGTAATGGCATCCACGTTAGTAATAAATCATTAACCGACATTGAAAGTCTTGAAAACCATAACCTAAATGTATATAGTCCGCACCTTAAATCGATAAACGTGTAACGGATATGATTTAAACGGTAAGTCTTTGTCAATGGCGGATTGGCAACCTAAGGCATGAATTAGGTTAGCTACATCAACACTTAGACTATTCTAAGCTCTAAAACAGGTTATGGTTAGGATTTCTTACCCAAATATAGAATTAGAATCGTTGGAATAATGATTCAAATAGGTGGATTAGGCACAAAGAGAGGCAAGGTAGAATCCCTGGGAGAATCTCCAACTTCTCTCTCACTTTGTCTCTCTTTACTCTCTCCTTCTTAGCTAGGGTTTGAAAATTCATATGCAATATGTGAGAAAGAGTTTAAGGTCCTTATATAGGTCCAGAACTTATGAAAATAGCCCCAGGGCCATGGTATACTTAGGTTATAACCAAATCCCGCTTGATCCGATCCAACGGGGCATTTCTGGAGGTCCCTTTACTGAATGCAGTCGGACTTAAGCTCATAGATACTGGATAAAGGTCAAGCTAAATCTTCAGTCCGATCGGGTTTCCAGATCGACCGTGGCGGACCAGTTTCAGTTTAACGGTCACCGAAACTCGATCAGGGCCACAAGTATATTGGCATATGTGGGACATCTTCCCTAATTCGAGGGTAACTTTAGGTCAAATTTCGACGATCATAATGCTTATAATTGGTCCGCAAGCAACACGACTCAGATTACTTATATTCATATTTAATTTCTAAATATATTCACTTTTCTCACACACTTCACTACAGACTCAAGAAAATAGTCTCAGGAAATCATCTGGACTTGAATTTTGAGGTGATTGTCAAGTCCCACCAGGTGATCATAATTGTCTAAGTTCATCGCTATCGGACTTTCGATGTGCGGTCCAGGTCTGATACGAAGTTTCATTGTGCTCCCGAGAGCAACTGGGTTTAGAGTTTACTCCTAGATTTTAGGGTAATGTAGTGTTACTAATTCTACAGGTTTTGGGTCTTGCAGATCGTATTTAAAATGTTTGGTGCTAACTTCACAGGTAATCTAGTTTAGCTCTAGTTAATTCTCGTTAAATTTTTAAAGGATTTGGTCCTAAGTGATTTCTGCTAGAGGTGGTACTCGGGTCTTCGTACGGATTTTTTTAGGACGTTACAATCTACCCCCCTTAAAGAAAAATTTTATCATTGAAATTTTGTACCTTCTCATACTCCTCGAGGATTTGAGGGTAGTTCTTTCTGACCTCAACTTCAGTCTCTCAAGTAGCCTCTTTTCACTGTGATGTGTCCATAGTACATTCACAAGTGGGATGACCTTGCTACACAATACCTACTCCTTCCTATCCAGGATACGTGTCGGTCGCAGTACATAGGTGGCATTATCGCTCAACTGCACCTGCTCCTAACTGATAATGTACGAAGGATTAACGTATTTCTTCAACATGGACACATGAAATACGTTATGCACGCCTACGAGTGGTGTGGCCAAAGCAAGATGATACGCTACTGCCCCCACTGGATCAAGTATCTGAAATGGGCCAATGAATCTCGGCGTGAGCTTCTCTTTCTTACCAAACCGAAGGACTCCCTTCATGGGAGAAACCTTAAGGAATACATGGTCCCCAACTTTAAACTCAAGCGGTTGCCGTCTCATATCGGCATAGCTCTTCTGCCTGCTAGAAATTGACGTCTAATAATGTCGATTTTCTCTGAGGTCGCCTGAACTAACTCTGGGCCAATCAGACTCTTCTCGCCCACTTCTGTCCAGCAATGTGGTGCTCTACACGGGTGACCATACAGTGCTTCATAGGGAGCCATGCCAATAATTGCCTGAAAGCTATTGTTATACGCAAACTCTGCATAAGGAAGATAGTCATCCCAACTGTCCTTGAAATCCAACACACAAGCTCGCAACATATCTTTTAGTACCTGATTCACATGTTCCGTTCGTCGTCTGTCTATGGATGGAACATGGTACTGAACTTCAACTTCACACCCATCACTTCCTGGATACGAGTCCAGAAGATAAATGTGAATTGCGTGTCTCAGTCTGACATGATCTCCAAAGGAACTCCATGCAGACGTACAATCTCCTTGATGTATAACCTGTCCAACTCATCTGTAAAGTTCGTAACTCTGATTGGTAGGAAATGAGCTGGCTTCGTCAATCGGTCAATGATAACCTAAATGGAGTCATGTCCCTTCCACGTCTTCAGTAGTCCTGAAATAAAATCCATAGAGATAAAGTCTCACTTCCATTCAGCTATGGGCATGGGCTCAAGTAGTCCAAGAGGTCGGCGATGCTTTGCCTTGACCTGCCGGCACGTGAGACAACGGGATACAAACTCAGTAATGTGAACCTTCATATTGTCCCACCAGAATGATCTTTTTTATGTTTTGATACATCTTCGTGCTACCAGAATGTATCGCAAGCCTCGAACTATGGGCTGACTTAAGAACTTCTTGTCTCAAGTCAGGAACGTCTAGGATGCATAGGCGACCACGATAACGTAAGCCCCCATCTGTACCAACACTCCACTCTGAGTTCTCATCTGTACTGACCCGCTCTCTCATCTTCACCAAAAGCTCATCGTCTGCCTGAACTGCAATAATCCTATCGTCAATGAGGGGCTGTACTCGAATATGTGCGATAACCTTTACGGTTCCTCTACCATGAGTTTCTGCTCAAAGTCTCGCACAAACTCCACCATATCCTATTCAGCTATCATTAGCGGAGCTATAAACTCTATGGTCATCTTGCGGCTCAACGCGTCTGCCACAAGGTTTGCCTTACCCGGATGGTAGGAGACCTCGAACTTAAAGTCCTTTAAGGTTTCCATCCATCAGCGCTGCCTCATATTCAAGTTTCGCTGAGAAAATATATATATCTAAGGCTCTCGTGGTCGTAAAAGAGCTCGAACTCCTCTCCGTAGAGGTAATGTCTCCAGAGCTTCAGTGTAAAAATGACAGCTGCCAACTCTAGGTTGTGTGTAAGGTAATTCTCCTCGTGTTTCCTCAACTATCTCGAAGCGTATGCAATCACCCTGTCCTTCTGCATAAGGACACAACCCAGACCAACGTGAGAGGCTTCAGTATATATCGTATACTTAACCCCTTACTCTGGTAATACTAGTATAGGGGCGGACGTCAACTTGTCCTTCAGCTCCTGAAAAGCTGCTTTAGCCTTCTCATTTCAGGCAAACTTCAAATCCTTCCATGTCAACTGAGACAACGATCTAGAAATATTGAAAAAGTTCCGAATGAATCGTCGATAGTACCCTGCCAGACCAAGAAAAATCGTCACCTTAGTAACTGAACTGGGCTACTTCCAATCATGAACCGCAGCTACCTTAGCGAGGTCAACTGTTATACCTTCCTTAGACACCAAATGTCCTAGGAACTTAACTTCCTCCTTCCAGAAGTCGCATTTCTTGTACTGCGTGAACAACTGGTTTTTCCTGAGAGTATCCAAGACCGCTCTTAGGTGTTCCTTGTGCTCTTCCCGACTCGTGGAGTATATGAAAATGTCATCAATAAATACAATGACGAATCAATATAGAAACGGCCAAAATACCCTGTTCATCAAATCCATGAACACGGTCGGAATATTTGTGAGTCCAAACGACATCACAAGGAACTCATAATGACCAAAACTAGTCCTGAAGGTTGTCTTCTGCACGTCCTCAGCCCTGACGCGTAACTGATGATACCCAAACTACAAATCTATCTTCCAAAAATACTGTGTCCCCTTCAACTGATCAAACAGATCATCAATCCTGGGCAAGGGATACTTGTTCTTCACTGTCACCTGGTTCAACCTACAATAATCAATACATAACTGCAGGGAACCGTCTTTCTTCTTCACAAACAATACAGACACTCCCCAGGGTGACACACTCAGTCGAATGAACAATACATCAATTTCTCTCCTCAGTTCTTCCTTCTCACATGGAGGCATACAATACGTCGGCAAGGAAATAGGTGTCTCACCGGGCACAAGATCAATAGTAAAGTCAATCTCTCATTGAGATGAAGTCCCGGGATGTTCTCAAATACGTCTGTGAAGTCCTGAACCACAAGCGTATCTCCCAACGTCAAATCATCAATACTCTCTAATAAAGAAGCGTAGCTACTAACTCGACAGGACCAACTGACCTAAACTGATAATGTAAAGACTGTACCCTCAAGTCCGTAGGCTATCACGACTCTGACCTCGCAATCAATCTCTGCTCTCATCTTGGTGAGCCAATCCAACCCAAGGATAACGTCGTAGTGACACAGTGGAGCGACAATCAGTTTAACAACCACTATCCTATCACCCAAATCTACTGAGCATGTAACACTCCAGATTTTTTTTAACCTGGGATTAGACCTCCTTAGGCAATGGGTCAACCATAACACCTTGGTAACCTCTTAGAACCCAATTCCAGAGCCAAAGAAATCACTTAGGATTAATTCCTTTAGAAATTAAGTGTAAGTTGGCTAGCGCTACGCTAGAGTAGCTACAAAATTGTCCCTGAACACTTTAAATATGTTCTACAAGATCCAAAACTTGTAGAATCAATGACGCTATAATATCCTGAAACCTTGAATCAAACTCTAAACCCGTTTGCTCTCAGGAACCTTTTGAAACTTTGTATTGGATCTAGACCACACGTCGAAAGTCCGATACCTACAATCTTAGACCGTTATGACCGCTTAGCTGGACTTGACAATCATTTCGAAAATCAAGCCCAACCGACGTTCAGAGGCCATTTCATTGAGCCTGGAGTGAAGAGAGTGAGAAAAGGGTTATATTTGAAAATTTAAATCCAAATCTGGCACGTGACTTGGCGTGTTATTATTAAGCGTTCTGACCGTCAGAATTCAGCCAAATTACACCCTCGGATCAGGAAAAATTTCTCTTTCATATCATGAGACTTGTAGACCTGATTTAGGTGCGATGACCGCTGAACTGAAACTGGACCACCACGTGCGATCTGGGAACTCTACCAGACTAAAAATTGGGTGTGAGCAACATCTAGTGACCATGAGCTTAAGTCCGACTGCATTCGACCAGGGGACCTCCCGAAATGCTCTTTTGGACTAGAACAGCCCCGATTTGGTTATACCTCAAGTGAACTTTGTTCCAAAGCTTAATTTGGGAAGGTTTTAGCTTATAAAAGGGCTTTAAACCCTCACATATCTCACCCATCTGAATTTGTTAGAAACCCTAGCTAGAGAGTGAGAAAAAGTGAGAGTTTGTGAGAGAGTTTAGGAGTGATCTTCCTACCACCTGCACTAGCTGTTGCACGTGCTTAAGCAACGTATCTCGATCACTTTGCCAGTGATTCCAGCGCATTTTTAGGTAAGGAAAACCCTCAACACTTGCTGATTTAAGGTTCCGTCGATTTCAATAGCGAAGTAGCTTATACATATTGTGTATTAGGTCGCCGGTTCACCGTAGACGAAGCGTATACGCTCCGTTCGGAACGATACAAATCTAGGGTAAAAAGGTGCAGATTTTAGACGCTTTAATTGGCTGATTTCAATGCTTTCAATGTCGTTTAATAGTAAATTATCGACGGTGACGCCGTTTGACATGTACAACATGCTGTCCATTTTCTGTTTCGTAAATGTACGAAAAATATGAGATTTAGGGCATTTTAATCATTTGTAGGAAATACTGTATACATGCATATTTTGATAAAATGTTTGCCATGACTATTTATCATGTTAGAATATTAGGAATGCGTGCATAGTTGGTTTGGCGAAGAGATTCGCCCTTAAGCGCACTTTGAGTCGACATACGCTATGTAGACTAAAGTGTGTAGTCTAAGTGTTTGTATAAATGTTTGTATTAGTATGTATTGAGTAAATGGTGTTGTGTATGAGTTTTAAGATTGAATTCTCAAGTAATATGCTGATGTAAATGATTTCTGTCATGTCGGCTATATGTATTGATTTCATTATATACATGAAATGCATGTGTGGGATGATTTGCTTAAGTTATATGTCATAACATGTGTCAACATGCTTACAATGTTGTATTTCATTTCTGTTACTCACATATGCTTACTGATGTTGATGCACAAATACTTGGGGCTATGACCTAGTCCAGGAAGTCGGTAATGGATCGAATTCGTGGTTGGTGTCTAGGTACCACAAAGGACGCATCGATGAACGTGAGTCGTGTTTTGGGTTGGCAGCAGTGGTTAGGCTACACGAGGTGTTTCATGCACTTCATGTCGTTCAGCTTGAGATGCGCTCGTGCTAGTCGAGCCCGTCACGTAACCCGACTGGCCATTGTATGTTCACCCTGTATGAGTCATAACTGCTTGAACCTAGGGTATTGAACTTACCATTAGAAACCCTGTTAACCATGGTACCTTGATCCATAAAGACTCATGGGCCGAGCATGGTGGTATGGGACACCGTGGTCGAGCTGTCGGCCTACGCTGAGGCCACAAACCTCCCCATAGTGATAAGTGAGCACCCTACTCTGAGTAGATTATGATGGTATGGGACACTATAATCTTACTGTCGGCCTACACTGATCAGGTGAAGAGCCCTTTGTAGTGACCTTGAGTTTATCCTGACACCGCATGGGGGCGACGAGTCCTGATGCAGCCTTAAGGATAATTAGGCCTGTATTGATAAGGTGATGGGGGAGCAGTGCAACGAGTGCGAGCAACAGCCCTGGCAGCCCTTACAGCGACCTACAAATATAACATCGTATGAGATTACTAGGAGTGACGACCCTAGACAGGATCTGTGTTGGGATTGATATAAGCAAGGTACCCTAGTTTCCCAATCCTGCTATATGAAAAGCACTAAGAATAACTTGGTAATCATTATCCATATCATATTGCATGTTCCTGGAAGATGTGGAGCACTGCGGGAAGAAAGCATGCCGCGGACACAAATGGTTCCGTATGAGGGAGTATGTCGGTGAGGGCATCCATCATGTCATTTCATGCATACATTAACAACAAAATCTAGGAATGTTTGTTTCATTGCTTTACTATTATCGCGTAATTGATTTGAGAACATGCTAATCTTTGCTCTATTATTCCACTGAGTTAGCTACTCACTCCCACGATACGGGATGGTGTCGCGAACACCAACCAGTCCCTGTTTTAGTTGCAGATGATGTTGCTGCTTGTGAAGCAGAGCCTGACTTGATGATGATGAGGAGGATCCCTCCTTTATGCATATTCTGATCGACGGGATTACACGGAGGTTGATTAGACACCATGACTCTTGTCATTTTTATATTGTTAGAGTACTCATGTATATTCTTTTCTTTCCATTTTTGGAGTATACATGTATTTAATTAACCTGATAAAATGTTCACACTCTGGAGACTTATAATGAATTATATATTTTATGTATTTATCATAGTCCTCTGCTTGGTAATTTAACTGTCTCTAGAGTATGATATGTTGTTTTGGCTTAGTCTCAATCTTGTTTAATTCCATTCTACAGACAACATGCATTTATCAGTATCTATGTTGCATAAGTGACATTCTGGAACTCGGGAGTTGGGTTTCTACCTGACTCCCAATTTTTGAGGTGTTGCATTTGGTATCAGAGCATGATTGAGATTAAACTGGACCTGGGTTATGGACACGCGATGTACGCTGTCACCCCTTTGACTTAGGTGGGTGCAAAAGGAACCTAGAAACATTTATAGGATCATAGTTTCGCCAATTGGTGAAGTTTACTCAAATCGATCGTCCGATCGAGTCCGTAACGCATCTATGGTCGCGTGAAGTGACCTAAGTTGCCTCTAGGTCGTTAGTTGGCTGATTTGGGAGGATTCTAGAAGAATTCTGAAACCAGAAATTCAAGTCCTTGGGTTGTGGGGCAACCACATCCCTTACACTCTATCTCAGGGCTTAAAAATCCTATTTCAACCAATCCTGAAAAATCCTTCCTCTCACCACCCCATTCTTCAAATCTCTCTTAGTATTTTCATGTTAGGTATTAATCCTAATGTGAAAATGATATAAAATCATACTTAGAATTTTTTTTTATAATGAATAGTAAAAATACGTAAGAATCGAACTTTTGGCCATTCCAATTTTAAAATATTTTGTAACGGATGGGTTAGTTGGATGGATTAGCTCCTCCTACCTCAAAATAATATGTTACATGATGTATAAGTTCATTCTGGTTTACAAACTAGCCCCGGAACACCCCAAATGGAGTTTTGGGCCTCTCTAGGACAAACCACAATGAACTGGGGTGGGGCCCATACTTTTTTGGGGTCCCTAGGGCAAGGGGAACCCAGCCCATATGGCCTCCATCGCCAGTTTGCAAGTTCACCGGCGATGGCATCGCCGGTTCGACGATGCATCACTGGTCAAACTCCACCGTTGGGTCTGGCCTTTGGGATGGAGGTGTTTGGGGGCTAGGGTAGCCCCCTGGTATGCGGTCCGTACCTTGAAAACCCCCAAAAGACATACTTCCTTCACAAAAATGCCTCCCAAGCTCTCCCTTCTCATGTTTGTTGCTACCTCTGCTCCTAAATGTCATTTCAAACCACCTCCATTCTCATTTTCTGCCTCAACCGACATCATTCCATCACTCACAGCCATACAAGCTTCCTCCTCTCTCCATTCTGATCGTTTAGAGCTCTCTCATCCTTCATTGGAGGCTGAAAATCGTGTGGACCTTCATTCCATCTTATCTTGCTCCTTTCTCTTTGAAAATCTAGCCATTGGGAGCTTGATTCACCCCTCTACAGGGCCTAGATTTGTTTCAGCCCATTAGGGCAGCTATTTCTCCCCATTTCCCCTCCTTTTCCGTGGCTTTGTTGAGACTATTTTAGCCTTTTCTCCCTTCCACCATCCTTCCTCTCATTTCCCTGTTATTTGAGCCTTTACACTCTTTTTGGTCTCAATTGTGCAAACCTCAAATCCCATGTAGGCCGTTGTCCTGTAGATTGTTTGATTACCATGTTAGGGATATTCGTGTTTTGTTGTTATTGGGTCTAGTGAAGTCGTAGGTAGAAAATGTGTTTGTGTTAGTGGTTTGGGCTTAGCATAGCCGAATGCATTCCTTTCATATTCCATGTGGAACTTTATTCCATGTATTGTGACAAATTTTGTTGAATGGAGTGCATAATCCCAACATGGGATTAGGAATGCAGTTCCATTTAATAAAACTTAATGCTACTGGCCATATAGGCCCTTGGCATTTTGGACCTAGAGTTAAGTACTCCTAGATGTGAAAGATCTGATGATATAGGAAATCCAATTCCATTTAGACAATCCTGACTCTAAGCGTTAGAACAATTCCCTGTAGTAAAAATGGTATGAAACCATATAACGTATAATTATAGGCTGTGGATTACAACTAGTGAGTTACAGACTAGTCTACTAGTTACCTTAAGTAGTGTAAAGCCTGTATATGTTAAGGAATAGGTTAGATTTGGTTGGAGTAGAACCTCATTCATTCGCTTGATCCCCTTAAGACTTATAGAGTTCTGTTATAACCCTTAGGAAAGTTGTCTAACCTTAGAACCATTCACTCTCAGGGAAAACTATAAATCCCTCAAATTGAGTTTAGAATAAACCAGCTCGCCCCTTTGAATTTCCTTCCCCAAGGGCCTATTGCATTCGGGAACACGGAGTAAAGGAACTGTATATATAAGCGAGGTATTCGCGGTTTGAATTGACTTCTCAATCCTGGTAGTTGCCAATAAATCCAATGCTCTGATCAAGCAGAAGATCGACATCGTCCAGGATTAAGAATTGATACGGTAAATTTTCTGTTCTAGGAAGAAAGTCTATGTATCCGGCTCAGACCCACTACATAAATTTTCTTCTGTGTTGGCTCGACCATCTACAACCAAAAGTTATTGCTTTGCCTTTGGAAAATATTGAGGACATCTAGCCAATAGAGAGTAGGCTTATTTCTACAACTATAGCTACCAATGCCATAGAA
Organism: Magnolia kwangsiensis; assembly: GCA_037074715.1. NCBI lineage: Eukaryota > Viridiplantae > Streptophyta > Magnoliopsida > Magnoliales > Magnoliaceae > Magnolia > Magnolia kwangsiensis. The sequence continues at coordinate 91,814,308 of CM073573.1, forward strand.
CGCATCACTAACAAAGGAAGACCAATGTAGTGAGAGGTTGTTTTTCATTTTATGTCAAGGATAGACCCTAAGTTGCACCTCGTTCCGATATATGGATCGATACATAGATTCTTGAACCTTAAGTAGAACTAAGTTTTAAGGGGGGTAGAACCTTATGATCCCAATTTAGTAGTCGTTAGAACTGCGCAGCGAAACCGTGGTTGGCCCTTTTTCCCACTGGCCCAGGATCAAAACAGCTGAGTTAGATTCTACGTAAGGTTAGGTCATTAAATAGGATTGACCCTTCCTTAGAATGTCAATACTAAAGTCTCTCTAGGGACCCATTACACTTCCTTAAAATGCATGTGTGGGATGATTTTCTTAAGTTGTATGCCATAACATGTGTCAACATGCTTACAATGTTGTATTTCATTTCTGTTACTAACATATACTTACTGATGTTGATGCACAAATGCTTGGGGCTATGACCTAGTCCAGGCAGTCGGTAATGGATCGAATTCGTGGTTGGTTTTTATGTACCACAAAGGACGCATCGATGAACGCAAGTCGTGTTTTAAGTTGGCGGCAGTGGTTAGGCCACACGAGGTGTTTCATGCACTTCATGTTGTTCAGCTAGAGATGCGCTCGTGCTAGTCGAGCCCGTCACGTAACCCGACTGGCCATTGTATGTTCACCCTGTATGAGTCATAACTGCTTGAACCTAGGGTACTGAACTTACCATTGGAAACCCTGTTAACCATGGTACCTTGATCCATAAAGACTCATGAGCTAGGCATGGTGGTATGGGACACCGTGGTCGAGCTGTCAGCCTACGTTGGGGTCACAAACCTTCCCATAGTGACCAGTGAGCACCCTACTCTGAGCAGCTTATGGTGGTATGAGACACTATATTCTTGCTGTCGGCATACACTGATCAAGTGACGAGCCCTTTGTAGTGACCTTGAGTTTATCCTGACACCGCATGGGGGTGACGAGTCTTGATGGAGCCTTAAGGATAATTAGGCCTGTATTGATAAGGTGATGGGGGAGCGGTGCAATGAGTGCGAGCAACAGCCCTGGCAGCCCTTACAGCGACCTAAAAATATAACATCGTATGAGATTACTAGGAGTGATGACCCTAGATCTGTGTTGGGATTGATATAAGGTACCCTAGTTTTCCAATCCTGCTGTATGAAAAGGACTAATAACAACTTGGTAATCATTATCCATATCGTATTGCATGTGCTTGGAAGATGTGGAGCACTGTGGGAAGAAAGCGTGCCGCGGACGCAGATGGTGCCGTATGAGGGAGTATGTCGGTGAGGGCATCCATCATGTCATTTCATGCATACATTAACAACAGAATCTATGAATGTTTGTTTCCTTGCTTTACTATTATCACTTGATTGATTTGAGAACATGCTAATCTTTGCTCTATTATTTCACTGAGTTAGCTACTCACTCCCACGATACGGGACGGTGTCATGCACACCAACCAGTCCGTGTTTTAGTTGCAGATGATGGTGCTACTTGTGAAGCAGAGCCGGACTTGATGATGAGGAGGAGGATCCCTCCTTTATGCGTGTTCTGATTGACAGGATTATAGAGAGGTTAATTAGACACCATGACTCTTGTCATTTTTATATTGTTGGAGTACTCATGTATATTCTTTTCTTTCCAATTTTGGAGTATACATGTATTTAATTAACCTGGTAACATGTTCGCACTCTGGAGACTTACAATGAATTATATATTTTATGTATTTATCACAGTCTTCCACTTACTAATTTAACTGTCTCTGGAGTATGATATGTTGTTTTGTCTTAGTCTCAATCTTGTTTAATTCCATTCTACAGACAACATGCATTTATCAGTCTCTATATTGTATAAGTGACGTTTTGGAACTCGGGAGTTGGGTTTCTACCTGACCCCCGATTTTCGGGGTGTTACAGAGCAAGACTCACAAGTCCGTATAATGTCTGAAAAGGTCTATATAGCTGTAGTGAGTCTCACTCCCTTCGTAGGTGTAGTATCCAACCCTAGCCGCTTGACAGCAGCTCAAGAGATGATCCAAATAGTGGACCCAGTGTCCACTAATAAGAAGACAGGTGTACCTTGGATATGAGCTGGAACCTCAAAAGATCTCGGTGTTAAATCTGCCTCGGGCACCTCAGCTGTAATCGCTTGAACCCGAGCCTACTGTGGGCGATTCGGTGGTGGTACCATAGGCCATTGTGGCGACCTGAAGCGAGGTGTGGGTGGCCTGAAAGATGGGTGGGGTGGTGCTGATCGAAGGGGTGGTGCTGATATGGCCTGAGGGAACTGGTGGTTGATCCTCTAGGGTGGAGAGAATCCACTGTCCCTCATCCTAGTGAAACAAGTCATCTCAGTGTGGCATAGCTTCTTACAGTAGTTGCACCACACATCTGGTCGCCTCATAGGGGTAGGAGATGCCATGAACCTCAGCGGTGAGTCTACACGAGGTCTCTTACCAAGGAAAGGCCTGCTCAGAAAGTCAGGTCACGGCCTGGGAGCCATAGGTGCTCGCATACAGGACAACCTGTCCCCATCTTGCTCAGCTCGCAGGGACATGCCTACCAACTCGGCATAAGAAGAGATGCTCACACAACACATCTTCAAGCGGATCTCAGGCGGCAGCTCAGAAAAATGCCTCATCCATGTCGGCTGATCACCCAGAAGCAAAGGAGCATACCTGCCCAGCTCTGTAAACCGGTTCTCATATTCCGTCACCGACATCCCTCCCTAACGGAGATGAAGGAACTCACTCTCCTTCTCATATCTGTAGGTGACCGAAAAATACTTCTCATGGAAGTGAGTCTCAAATGCCTCCCATGTCTACAGAAATCCCTCCGCTACAGTGCGGAGAACACTATCTCACCATAGACTAGCCTCCTCAAACATGAAGGTGGCAAGCTCGACCTACTCCTCCTCAGAATAGTGTAGCAGCCTTAGCATCTTAGAGATGCGATCAATCCAGTACTTGGCCTCCCAACATAGGTGAAGTAGGTGGAGTCGCCCCCATCATCTGAGCAAAATGCCAGCCATGGTGGTCAAAAACTGCTGCTATTACTGCTACTGGATCTGCTGCTACTGCATTAATAGCATCATCTACACTAGCCTATCAGGAGGCGGAGTGGACTGAGATGCATGGGGCGTCGACGCAGATGCACGATTCTGCTCGGGAACCAAAGGTGTGACAGATGGTACCATAGATGGTGTCACGGGCGTCGGCCCAACAGTGGGGCCAGAAGCTGGCTGAGAAACTGGCATAAAATTAGGATGAGACGAGCCCGAACGGGGATCCATATGGCTATCGCCTAGGGGAGAGACCCCATCAATCGACTCGCGTAAAGAAAGATAGGGAAAAGTCCTCGTGCCCTTAGGTGGCATGACAAACATACGACAGAGGATACAACCTGTGAGATTTTGCATACACATAATCCATCCACACAACATTCACATCTCAACTCAAAGAAACGACATGCATTTCATTTAACAAAATTGTTATAATACATGAGATGCAGCATTACATGGATCGCGACAGAGAATGTATGTGAGCTAATGCAACTAAGCTTCAAATACTAAAACAATTACCAAACTACTATGCCTATAAAGGCTACACATAAGAACAAGCAACAAAACAAATAAACAACGACTACATATAGGACTATTTGTCGGAATCTGGCGATGGAGGAGGGACACCCTTATCCTGCAGACAGCACAGGATAGACTTCAAAGTGCGAGTTACTTTCTTGAACTTGTGCTTCACGAGGCCCCACAAATCGATAATATCCTTCCGTAGGGTGGCCTGAACCTCCTCAAGTCTAACTAAACAGGCTTCCCTATCAGGATCATGATCTCGAGTCGTACGAGGAGGGCTCTCATCCGTATCCTGGGCCTCCTCTTCTTCTTCGTTCTACTCTTCTTCTATTTCAGCTCCAACTTCTTCATCACTCTCTTCCTCTTCGTGTTCTGTCTCATCCTCACTCTCCTCGAGTAGGGCTTGTCGTTGCCAAGGCCCGATATCCATCTGATTGAGAGTAGTCTCAGTGATGTAATGGATCGGTGCAGACAATTTTTCCCCTAGTCTGTAGCCAAACTCAAGTGTAATCCTGCATATGAGACGGCCGAATGAGAGCGATTCAGTCCTTCTATTAGAACGTGCGATAAGGACTATCTGTCACAAGACATACGTAGGCACACATAACTTCTCTCCCTACCCCACCTGATACAAGAAATCCACCATTAGACACATGCACTCACTGCGGTTGCTCCACCTGGGATAGATGTTGAACGTGCAGATGCAATGAAGCAGGTGGAAGTCATCCGTCATATTGGTCGCTAAAAGGCTTTTGTTAGGCTGTCATTCAACTTAATGACCACAAAGGAACCATGTGCGGCGATCCCTTTCACGTGCACTACTCAGATTCTTCTCACTTGCATGCACCTCGCCAAGTGGCACATTTAGAAACTGAGATATGAAAGCAATGTTGATTATAGCCTCCTGATCTCTTTCAAATGGAATTTTAAACTGCAAAGGCTCCAATGTTGGCTCTCGAATGTGGGCATAGAAAGCTCGGATAGTGCCCACATTTGCTCGGTGCTCACCCTCAAATAGTAGACCCCACTTGGCTTCTAGCAGGCGCTCAAATAACAAGTATTCTCCAAATATATGCGCATCTACATGAGCTTCAAAAAGGACCCTACGACTCTCATAAACTCCATGGGATAGTTCGGTGATGGCTCACCGGTGGGGCAAGGTCCTCCCCCCAGGTCAAAAAATGCACGGGTCCCACTTTGGGTCCCCCTGGAAGTGCCTCGATTGGGCCCCTACTCCATTTTGACTCGTTTCGGGTTATTTCGAATGATTTTAGATGCATATGAAAGTTTATCGATTTTAAACAGCTGGGATGGGATAAAACACGGTCTAAACCCATCGATTGACAGTCTAGAAGTGGATTGGAATCATTTTTCATGATCCCGGGTGTGTATGGACACGATCTCGGTGATAGTTTACAGTAATCCTTCGCCAATTGGCGAAACTGGGAAACCTACGCTTATTTCTAGATTTTTCTCGCACCCTCCTACATTATTTTGGCATCAGTGTACATCGTGTGACCATAACCCAGGTCCAGTTTAATCCAAATCATGGTCTGATACCAACTTATAGCGCCCTGAAAATCGGGGGTCGAGCATAACTCACCTCCCGAGTTCCAAAACAACACTTATGCAACATGTTTAATGATGGTTGTATGTAGTATGTATTGGTGCATGAAACATGAAGTAGATTAAGCCAAATCAGCAAACATAATCTAGGGACAATTAGAATACGCAAGTGGAAGACTAAAGAAATATATAAATCAATATAAGTCCCCAAGATATTTATGCTCTGCCAGGTCATAATTACAAGTATTGTCTCAAAATACAAATATCAAAATGTGATAGACCACTACAAATATAACCCTGAATCCCCGTTAATCAGGACATGGCTCACATGAACCTGCCTGAGAACTGCATGAAGGAGAATGCCTCCTCATCATCCTCATACTCCTGCTCTGCCTCGAGTGTCACATCATCACCTGCAGCTAAGTCAGAGTCTGGTTGGTGTTTAGGCACCGTCCCAGAACGTGAGAGTGAGTGATCAACTCATTGGAGCTATACAGCAAAGGTTAACATGTTATCAAATCAATCAAGCAGTAATGATAAAGCAATACAATCAAACATGTCTTAAATACTCTTGTTAATGCAAGAATGAAATGCATAAGCACTTCGTGTGGCCTAACCACTGTCGAACATCCCAAGTACAACTCGGATTTGTCGAACACTTCTTGCGTGGCGAAAACAACCTCAACCACCAGTTCAAGAACAGTTTTCTATTGCCTAAACTGTGATACAGTCCCAACTACGTACAATTATAATAATGAATATTTAAATCAAATACAATCATATGAACATGTTATGGAATATAACTTAAACATGAATACACAGTACATGGAGGAAATCATACACATAATTAACATGAATAATTAGGATAAACAGTTCATGGAGGAAATCATACACACAAGTAAGGTAGTTGGGATTCATACCTCAACTCCCTTATAAATCAAACTTTACTAACTACTAACTCATTCAGAAATTTTCACAAACACTTAAACTACACTTTTCAACATACATCACGTATGTTGGCCGTATTAAGTATTAGGGCAAATCCTTTTGCCAAGGAGTTGTCGCATACATAACAACCATGTTCCTATGACAATTAATCATGGCAATTACGAATTCAAATTTAAAATGCATACAAACATTTTAACAAACACATGAAATAATATATTCACAACATAGGTTATACATATACGTAAAACAAAACAAATAGCACATTTGGCATGTGTAATGGCATCCACGTTAGTAATAAATCATTAACTGACATTGAAAGTCTTAAAAACCATAACTTAAATGTATATAGTCCGCACCTTAAACCAATAAACGCGTAACGGATATGATTTAGATGGTAAGTCTTTGTCAACGGCGGATTGGAAACCTTAGGCATGAATTAGGTTAGCTACATCAACACTTAGACTATTCTAAGCTCTAAAACAGGTTAGGGTTAGGATTTCTTACCCAAATATGGAATTTGAATCACCGGAATAACGATTCAAATAGGTGGATTAGGCATGAAGAGAGGCAGGGTAGAATCCCTGGGAGAATCTCCAACTTCTCTCTCACTTTCTCTCTCTTTACTCTCTCCTTCTTAGCTAGGGTTTGAAAATTTGTATGGAATATGTGAGAGAGAGTTTAAGGTCCTTATATAGGTCTAGAACTAATGAAATAGCCCTAGGGCCATGGTATACTTAGGTTATAACCAAATCAGGCTTGTTCTGATCCAACGAAGAATTTTTTGAGGTCCCTTTACTGAATGTGGTCGGACTTAAGCTCATAGATACTGGATCAAGGTCAAGATAAATCTTCAGTCCAATTGAGTTTTCAGATCGACCGTGGTGGACCAGTTTCAATTCAATGGTCACCGAAACTCGATTAGGGCTACAAGTATATGGGCATATGTGGGACATCTTCCCTAATCTGAGGGTAACTTTGGGTCAAATTCTGATGGTCAGAATTCTTATAATCGGTTCGTAAGCGACACGACTTAGATTACTTAAATTCTTATTTAATTTATAAATATATTCACTTTTCTCACACACTTCACTCCAGACTCAAGAAAATAATCTTAGGACATCATCTTGACTTGAATTTCGAGGTGATTTTCAAGTCCCACCAGGCAATCATAATTTTCTAAGTTCATCGCTATTGGACTTTCGATGTGCAGTCCAGGTCTGATACGAAGTTTCATTGTGCTCTCGAGAGTAACTTGGTTTAGAGTTTACTCCTAGATTTCAGGGTAATGTAGCGTTACTAATTCTACAGGTTTTGGGTCTTGCAGATCGTATTTAAAGTGTTTGGTGCTAACTTCACAGGTTATCTAGTTTAGCACTAGTTAATTCTCGTTAAATTTCTAAAGGATTTGGTCCTAAGTGATTTCTGCTAGAGGTGGTACTCAAGTTTTCGTACGAATTTTTCCAGGACGTTACACAAGTTATACATCAAGGAGATAGTACGACTGCATGGAGTTCCTATAGAGATTGTGTCAGACCGAGACACATGATTCACGTCTATTTTCTAAACTCAAATCCAAGAAGCAATGGGAGTGAAACTGAAGTTCAGTACCGCGTTCCACCCACAGATCGATGGGTAGACGGAACGGGTAAATCAGATATTAGAAGATATGTTGCAAGCGTGTGTAGTTGATTTCAAGGACATTTGGGATGACTATCTCTCCAATGCCGAGTTTACTTATAACAACAACTTCCAGGCAAGCATTGACATGGCTCCTTATGAAGCCCTGTATGAACACCCTTATCAAGCATCACATTGTTGGGCAGAAGTTGGTGAGAAGAGCTTAGTTGGCCCAGATTTGGTACAGGCAACCTCAGAGAAAATCGACATTATCAGGCATCGACTTCTTGCAACCCAGAGTAGACAGAACATTTACGCTGATATAAGACGGCGATAATTGGAATTTGATGTTGGGGACCATGTATTCCTTAAAGTTTCCCCAATGAAGGAAGTCTTTTGATTTAGCAAGAAAGGAAAACTCACGCTGAGATTTATTGGCCCATTCCAGATTCTAGACCGAATGGGTGTGGTGGCATACCGCCTCACTTTGCCCATACCACTCATAGGTGTGCACAACGTGTTTCATGTATCAATGTTGAAGAAATATGTTCCTGACCCTTCTCTTATTATCAAATGGGAGCAAGTACAGCTAAGTGAAGATGCTACATATGTGTTGCGACCAACACGTGTTCTAGATACGAAGGAACAAGTTCTATGTAGCAAAGTGATCTCACTTGTGAAGGTACTATGGATACACCATAGTAAGGAAGAGACTACTTGGCAAACAGAAGCCAAAGTTCATAAGAACTACACTCAGATTCTCGAGAAATACAAAAAGGTACTAATTTTGGGGATGAAATTTTTCTTTAAGTGAGGTAGATTGTAATGTCTCAGAAAAATCCGTGCAAAGGCTCGAGTACCACCTCAGGTAGAAATCCCTAAGAACCGTATTCTGTAGAAATTTAGACAAAAATTAATTAAGTACTAAGCTAAATTAATCGGTGAATTTAACTTGAACCAATATTTATACAAATGGCAAGACCTAAAACCACCAATACTGCTAACTCAACACTACTTTAAAACCTAGGAAAAATCCCAAAAGCTTGTTGCTCTTGGTAGCACATTGAAATTCCATATCAGACCGGGACCACATGTTGAAAGTCTGATGATCGCGAAACTATAGGGTTATAACCATATTATTAGGCTTGACAACCATCATGGGAATTGGGCCCAAATAGTATCTAAAAATGCACAACTTGTGCCCTTAGTAAAGTGTGTGAGAAACACGAATATCTTTAGAAAATGAAATGAAACTTAAGTAAATTAGGCCTTTCGCTTATGCATGAAATTGAGGATTTAAGACCGTTACTTTCTAACCAAACTTCACCTAGGAGAAAAGGAAATTTCCCTGCTCATATTCGTATACTTATGGCCCGGATCGAGCAAGCATGACCATTGATCTAACATGGGTCCTCCACGGCTGATCGGCGTATCCAATCACACCGAAATCACATCTTGGCATAGATCCATTCTCAAGGTACTTACTCTAACATAGGTAAGTAATGGACCTCCCGATGAGCCCCGTTTGTCAAAACTAGCCACCCTTTGGATCTAAATTAAGTATACCATGGCCATGGGGCCATTTGCATCAGTTCTGGGCCTATATAAAGCCCTTAAACCACCCTATCTCTCCCTCATACGAATTTTCTAAAAACCCTAAGGGAGAGAGAGTGTGTAAGTGCTATGATTTCATATCCCTTCAGTTGTCAAATTTTGTGGTGCCAAAACCTATATTTATGTCTTGTACATCTTGTGTTTTATGATTGAAGACTATTCATTGCAATCAAGTCATCGCATTTCAAGACAAGATCTTAAACGAAGAAAGTTTTCAAGACATGGATGAAGAATTCAAGTATTGAAGTCTTCAAGTTTGTATGTTCAAGATTCAATCAAGTTCAAGTTTAGTAGAAGACTTTGTCAAGTCAAGATCAAGCTCAAGAAGGCCTACTACAAGATTTGAATATTCTCAAGCTTCTCTTAAGGGTCATCTGAGTGTACAGACTTTCAATGTCCATCTCACTTTTAAGGTTTGTTTGACCTTAGATTGACCTTAGGTTGGGCTTTACAGTAGGTCATCCTGGATACATAACTCATATACTTTATTATGCTTGTTTGGAGTGTTCTAAGACCAGTCCTAGGGACCTCAAGACCAGTCCTAGTTTTGCTATGACCAGTCTTAAGTTTTTCATGACTAGTCCTAGGTAGTTGAAGATTTTTGAATCTTTTTGGCTGTCCTATGATCAGTCCTGGACATCCTACGACCAGTTCTGTGAGTTCTACAACTCATCCTTCGACCAGTCGTAGCCCTACGACTCAAACTCCAGCTACCATTTTTTGGGTCCTACGACTGGTCGTAGTTGTCTCATGACCAGTCGTAGGTGGTCCACGACCGGTCGTAGATCGCCCAGGACCGGTCGTGGAATAGAAAATCAAATCTCACGAAAATCTTTCAAAAATATTTGGAGCTACGACCAGTCCTAGGTTCCTAAGACCAGTCGTAGATGGGTTTTTTAGGCTATAAATTGAGCACGAACTTCAGAATTTTAGTACTTCAAATCAATCTATTCAAGCATTCTTTAGGCTATTCTCTGAGATAAGTTTATGTTTATTTTAAGCTGCTTTGTGCTTATTTAATATTCCTTTTGCTAGCTTATTCTTATTTGATTTTGATCTACATTCCAATCTTATTAGAAAAGGGGAATTTCTAATATTCCTTCTTCTTGGATTCAAAATCAAATAGATCTAGCCCATTTGATTTAAAATCAATTAGACCTAGAACCATTCTTAAAGTGAGTATTGGACTTTGAACGTCATATTGAACTTCTACTCCGATTGGTTCTACCGGGCTTCTTCGAATGGTGATTTAGGTATTTTACATGTTTTGTAATTTACTTTCTCTGGTTTTTGTTTGAGATTCGCCAGAAAAATCTCATTGTATTGGTTATCTGAGGAGAGCCAGAAAACTCAGATTGTGGAGTTTTTGGATTGTGTAAGCCCGAGATCAAACACACAATTGTAAAGGTTTTAGGTGAACCTGTGAAACCTATTTTGATAGTGCATGCTAATATCCCCTGTGTGAGGATATTAAGAGTGGAGTAGTAATCTGTGTGGTTGTTGGATAACAGTTGGTGTACACACAGGCGAACCACTATATATCGTTGTGTTGTGGATGTGTTTTACTCTTTCATTCTTTTATTCATTCTGTTTTGTGAAGAGTGTTTGTGGATGAATGTTGTAATCACTTCAAGAAAGTGTAGATGAATGTTGTAATAACTTAGGATTTATTTTCTGCAAGTTATTTTGATTTTCTTGCTTATTATTCCTCATTGATTTGTGATACAAAGGACGTTCTAGAAATAAGGTTGTCCTACCTTAAACCTCTGGTTTTTGGTGTAAGGTTGTCCTTAGAACTGATAAAGTATCAATCTCTTTATTTTAGGCTATTGTGATTGTTTTATATTCAGCATTGTGCTTTATATCTTTTTATTATTCCGTTGTTATAAGTTTTATTTGGCATTGCCTTATTCACCCTCCCTCTAGGGTATATAGCTAAGCCCTTTCAAGTGGTATCAGAACCAAATAGCTCGTGCTTATTGTTTATTTATTGGATTTATTTCCTGAGCTAACGATCTAAGCTATATTAAGATGTCAAATTTTGAAAGCCTATCAGTCACTAGGCCACCACCTTTTAATGGCACAAACTATGCTTATTGGAAAGCCAGGATGAGGATCTTCCTTAAATCCTTGAATGAAAGTGTGTGGATGGCCACAGTGAATGAATGGAATCCTCCTATCACTGAAGTTGCTAATGACGATGGTTCAAAAACTATGAAAGTAACGGCTTATTCTCTTTGGACCATACTTCAGAAAAGTGAAAGTAGTGCCAATGCTAAAGCACTAAATGCAATTACTTGTGTATTATCACCAGATGAATTCAAAAGAATCATCTCTTGTGAAAATGCAAAACAAGCATGGGATGTATTAGAAATGACACACGAGGGTACATCTATTGTCAAGAAATCTAAAGTCCAACTCCTCACAACTAAATTTGAAGAAATTCATATGGAGGAGAATGAGTTGTTTATGGATTTCTACACTAGATTGAATGACATTGTGAACTCTATGTGGGGTCTTGGTGATAGAATCCCAGAAAGTAAAGTGTGCGCAAAGATACTACGTTCACTTCCTGAACGATTCAATTCTAAAGTGACCGCGATTCAGGAACTTCGTGATACGAATACCATGAGGGTTGATGAACTAGTTGGTTCACTTCAAACCTATGAGTTATCCTTTAAGGCTCCTAAAGGAAAATTAATTGCTCTCAAATCATTTAAAAATGTTTTACAAGAGAGTACTTCAGATTCAGAAAATACCGAAGATGATATGGCGCTTTTAGCAAAAAGGTTTTACAAAATTTTTAAAAATAAGAAAAAGGTTGATTTTTAAAAATCAAATGATAAGAGACGATCTAAACCTAGAACTCGAAAATCCTTGAAAGATAGTCAATGTTACAACTGTCAAGAGTATGGGCACTTAGCTAACAAATGTCCTAAAAAGGACAAATCTAAAAAGAAAAGCATGATGGCTACTTGGGATGAATCGTCTGATTCTGAATCCTCTTCTAAATCAGAAGATTCTGAAACCGAGTCGGGCGATGATGTTAAAGCCCTTATGACTCTAGCCAAGATCACCTGTTCAAATCATGATGATATATCTAGTGAAGAAAATTTGAATAGTGATTGCGATAATGAAGATGATCTTCAAGATGCTTATAATGCCCTTTATAAAGAGAGTTGTAAAATTACAGTTAAGCTTAAATTACAAAAAGAAAAAATTTTCAAGCTTAAGGAAGATTATGAGTCTCTTGTTTTAGAAAAGTCTCATATTTTCGATTCTTTTGAAAAAACCAAATGTGAATTAGATTTCAAAAACTCCCAAATTGAAGATTTGAAATTCGAAAAAGAAAGACTCAAAAATGAGGTAACCTCTCTTCTGAGTTTGAAAGACACATGGAGATATGCCCAAGGTGATCCAAAATTGAAAAATTATTGTCCGGATCAAGAAAATGTGGCAATCGATCCGGGTTAGGCTATGATAAAAATACATCTCTTAAACAAAAGAACATTGCTCTTAAATTTGTTAAAGGAGAGTCTTCGACCTCAAAAGAAAAGAATACCTATCAAGGTTTTTTCAAAAATTCTAGGTCTTTTCAAAAACCTAAAGGTGGCCATGTCAACTTTAATTTTCAAAACCGAAATCCATTGGCTGAAAAAATAATTGATCTACTCAAGGAGCTACTAAAGTCTAACTCCATGGGTCAATCCTATAACAACAGATAGAAAAAGACCATCTATGCTCCTAAACCCAAAACAGTTCTGAAATAGGTTCCTAAAGTCGCCAGCTTGGTTGCCCACACTGCTTTTAAAGCTACAAGCCATTCAAAGTGGTACCTAGATAGTGGTTGCTCCAGGCATATGACAGGTGACAAAGATTTATTCACTGATCTTAAAGATATGACTGACGGGTCAGTCACATTTGGTGATGGAAGAAATTGCAAGATTATTGGCCAAGGTACGGTTCAGCTTTATAACCTTCCCTTATTTAAGAATGTTTTATATGTTAAGGGTTTAAAACACAACCTATTAAGAATTTCTCAGATATGTGATAACAACCATAATGTGAAGTTTTCTAATTAAGGTTGTGAGATACTTAATAAAAGGGGTTTTGTTATATTAACTGGTCGCAGAACTTCTGAAAACTGCTACATCATTAGTGATGCAAGCTCAACCACTCAATCATGTTACATGGTCCATACTGATGAGACTAAATTATGGCATAAACGCCTTGGACATGTACACTATCGGAACTTATTTAGATTGAGCAAAAGAGAACTAATTAGAGGTCTGCCCAAATTACAAAAAGTAGACAAAATATGTGGTGAATGCCAGTTGGGCAAACAGATTAGGAGCTCTCACAAGAAAGTGAACTCCAATACCACATCTAGACCACTCGAGCTTCTCCACATGGATCTTATTGGACCAACCAGATCGGAGAGTCGAGGAGGCAAAAAATACATCTTGGTTATCGTAGATGATTATACCAGATTCACTTGGGTATCGTTCTTAAAAGACAAAATGAAACCCTGGATGAAGTGAAAAAAGTCATCAAACGAATCCAAAATGAGAAAGGTTCTCTTGTTAGTAAGATTCGTAGTGATCATGGATCTGAATTCGAAAACAGTAGTTTTGAGAAATTCTGTAGCGATCAGGGAATATCACATGAATTCTTTGTGCCCAAAACACCACAACAAAATGGTATAGTTGAAAGAAAAAATAGAGTGCTTCAGGATATGGCTAATGTTATGTTGAATAACATGAAGCTCTCTAGAAATCTTTGGGCTGAAGAAGTTAATACCGCATGTTATATTATTAATCGGGTTTATACCAGTAAATCTGATAATAAGACTGCTTATGAATTATGGTTTGAAAAGAAACCTACTGTCAAATACTTTCAGGTTTTCGACAGCAAGTGTTACATTTTGCATAATCGAGAAAATTTGGAAAAGTTTGAGACGAAGAGTGATGAAGGTATTTTTCTCGATTATTCTTTAAACAGTCGAGCTTATAGGGTTCTAAATAAAAGAACAGGTGTGATAGAAGAGTCCATCAATGTGGTCATTGATGATCATTTGAATACACTAGCTCCGAGTTCAGATGATGAGGAAGCTCTTATTATCAACAATCAAGATACTTCATCAAGTCAAAAAGAATCTGTACCAAGGACTGTTAAAGATCATCCAACCAATCAAATACTTGGAAACCCTCTCACTGGAGTTCGTACCCACAAACAACTTGAGAACATATGTAATTATGTTTGTTTTACATCCCAAATTGAACCGATCAATGTGAAAGAGGCACTATCTGACGAAAATTGGATAGTTGCTATGCAGGATGAACTTAATCAATTTGTTCATAATGATGTCTGGTATCTTGTTCCTAGACCTAAAGATAAACACATTATTGAAACAAAATGGATCTTTAAAAATAAGTCTGATAAGCTTGGAAATATTATACGAAACAAGGCTAGACTGGTTGTACAAGGGTACACTCAGATTGAAGGTATTGATTATGATGAAACCTTTGCTCTAGTCGCTCGCCTTGAGTCAATTAGATTTTTATTTCCATCGCATGCTTTAGAAAATTTAAAATATATCAGATGGAAGTAAAGAGTGCTTTCTTGAATGGCGATTTACATGAAGAAGTGTATGTTGAACAACCTTCAGGGTTTGAAGATCCAAAGTTATGTAACCATGTATTTCGTCTCAAAAAGGCTCTCTATGGTCTTAAACAAGTACCCAGAGCATGGTATGAAAAAGTGACTAAATTTTTAGTTAGTCATAGCTTTCAAGTAGGAAGTGTTGATAAGACGCTTTTTGTTAAGAAGAATAACAATGATATTTTGATAGTTCATTATTTATGGATCTACTTGCTCTAACATGTTTATTGAGTTTGCAGAGTTAATGAAATCAAGGTTCGAAATGAGCATGGTTGGTGAACTTAACTATTTCCTTGGGTTGCAAGTAAAACCACAACCTGATGGAATTTTCATTTCCCAGACCAAATATGCTTCAAATTTGGTTAAAAGGTTTGGATTTGAGAATGGTAAGAACTTTGATACTCCTATGAGTACAACATTAAGACTCTCAAAAGACTCTACAGGTAAAGATATAGATCCTAAACTATATCGCAGTATGATTGGTAGTTTGTTGTATCTTATTGCAAGTAGACCTGATATCGCATTTAGTGTTGGAATTTGTGCAAGATATCAGTCTAATCCTAAGGAATCACATCTTACTGCTGTTAAACGGATTATTAGATATGTCACAAGTTCTATAAATTTAGGTCTATGGTACCCTTTTGATACTAGTGTTCAATTAGCCGGATACTCAGATGCTGATTGGGCCGGTAATATTGATGATAGAAAATCAACCAGTGGTGGTTATTTTTACATTGAAAATTGCTTAGTCTCTTGGTTCAGTAAGAAGCAAAGCTCAATATCGCTCTCCACTGCTGAGGCTGAGTATATTGCAGCTGGATATACATGTACTCAACTAGTTTGGATGAAACGCATGCTTAGCGATTATAGAATTAATCAAGATTCAATGATCTTACATTGTGATAATTCCAGTGCTATAAACATTTCCAAACATCCAATCCAGCATTCACGTACTAAGCATATTGACATTAGGTATCATTATATACGTGAGTTGGTTGAAGAAAAAGTTATTTCTTTGGAATATTGATCAACTGAAAATCAACTTGCTGATATATTTACTAAACCGCTCGATAAAAGCAGGTTTAATAAATTGAAATTTGATCTTGGCATGTGCATTTTACATTGAATATTCTTGCTTACATGTATCATAGTGTACTATATTTAGTATTATTTATGTTTAAATTTTAATTTTTCATTAAAAAATACATTTTTGGTCGATACTCGACCGGTCGTGGCTGTACACGACCAGTCGTGGTTCGACTGGTCGTGAACCACACTCGACCGGTCGTGGATCTCGTGAATGTGATATATTTGGGGAAAATCCTCTTCTTCCTCATTTCCACACCGACCTACGACGAGTCGTGGCTCGACCAGTCATAGGATTTCCTATTTTTCTTTAAGATAAGTCCTATTTCATCATTTTTCTTGAAGATTCATGTTCTCTATGCTTTGATTTGTTCATAGTATAACTTGATTTCATCTCTTGTTGGGATTTTCAAGGGTTTCCTCTCTATTTGCTGATCTAGAGAAAACCCATCTTTCATTTGTGTATCTTTCTTTCTCTTTGAACATCTTTTTGGATATGGATGCTAGAGGAAAAAAGAAAACATCCCATGGTCCATTTTCATCCAAATCTGCACCGATAACTAAATGGCACCTTCGGTCACCCGAAGATGATTCTCAAGATGTAAGAGATTTACGTGTCCGTAACATTATCGTTGAGCATACCGCTGATCTCAATCACATTGCTCCATATGGTGTTATCTCTCTCCTTGAATCTGTAGGCTGGACTAACATTTTACTTTGGGGTGGACCTGCATACCAGTCCATTGCTCAATCGATGGTTGCATGCATCTCTGATTTTTCTCTTGATAATTTAATTTTTTCAATTGATACTAACGAAGGGAAATTTGAAGTAGACCATCATTTGATATCAAGTATTATGGATATACCTGTTAATGATGAAGGTATACCGATTCATACTTTATACGACAAACCATTTGAATCAAAAAAATGCATGTTAATTAGAGATTTGTGCAAAATTGATGCACAATAGACACATAAAGCGAATGCGCTTCCAGTAAAGTATTTGTTACCTAGTTATAGAGTATTACATCATTTCTTCATTTTAAATGTATATCCTCGGTCCGGTAATAAAATCGAGTTGACTTCTTTCATGGTTCGTGTGTTGCATTCTATTGCTTCTGGTACCAAGGTCTGTCTTCCCTCTTTGATTTGTCATTCCATTATTCAGTTTCGTCTCCATCCAGGTCATAGTGATATTCCGTTTGGTTATACCAGATTGATCCGACTAGCCCTGCTCCCTCCTCTGGATCAGATTAGGTGAATTATTTTCTAGATAGTATCACATTATCTTTTTATTTTGGATATGTATTATGGATTATGGTTTGATAACATTGTCTTTTGGATATTATATTTTGGATTATGGGTTATGACTTGATGCTTCGGGATTATATTATGTCCTTTCATATCTCTTTCTAATTATCTGTTTATTTCTCTTCCTATTGTGCCTTTCCCTTGTCATTTTGTGAAAAAAATGGGGAGTAGTAAGCTAAAGCTAAAAGGGGAGTAGTATGGAAAGAGAGAGTAAATTTGTTTAAATTGATTGATTGAAAAGGATATGTGGATTGAAGTCTTGAGGTTTTTATGTTGTGTACTGATTATATGAGCAATACTCGTATTACTCAGGGGGAGTAGAGTATTTTGTGATTTCATGGCTCATGATTCCTTATTATCTTTTATGCTTTGTGTTTTGTCACAAATTTGACAAAGGGGGAGATTGTAAGTGCTATGATTTCATATCCCTTCAATTGTTAAATTTTGTGGTGCCAAAACCTATATCTATGTCTTGTACATCTTGTGTTTTATGATTGAAGACTATTCATTGCAATCAAGTCATCGCATTTCAAGACAAGATCTTAAATGAAGAAAGTTTCCAAGACATGGATGAAGAATTCAAGTATTGAAGTCTTCAAGTTTGTATGTTCAAGATTCGATCAAGTTCAAGTTTTGTAGAAGACTTTATCAAGTCAAGATCAAGCTCAAGAAGGCCTACTACAAGATTTGTATATTCTCAAGCTTCTCTTAAGGGTCATCTGAGTGTACAGACTTTCAATGTCCATCTCACTTTTAAAGTTTGTTTGACCTTAGATTGACCTTAGGTTGGGCTTTACAGTAGGTCATTCTGGATACATAACTCATATACTTTATTATGCTTGTTTGGAGTGTTCTAAGACCAGTCCTAGGGACTTCAAGACCAGTCCTAGCTTTGCTACCACCAGTCTTAAGTTTTTTCGGACCAGTCCTAGGTAGTTGAAGATTTTCAGATCTTTCTAGCTGTCCTACGACCAGTCCTGTGAGTTCTACGACTCATCCTTCGACCGGTCGTAGCCCTACAATAACTCATATACTTAAAGTTCAAGAATCTATGCATCGCTCCGTATATCGGAACGAGGTGTAACTTAGGGACTATCCTTGACATGAATTGGGAAACAACCCCTCATTATAGTAGTTTTCCTTTGCTAATGATGCGTTTTATGACATTGGTATCTATGGCAATAGAGATGAGCCTAATCTCTATTGTGGTTGAGTTCAGGGGCAGGTATGAGTTGGTGGCAAGATGTCTAATTCTCTACTGGCTTTAAGTCCTTGCCATTTCTCAAAGGCAATGTGATCCCGTTTGGTTATAGGTGGTTAGGCCATCATAGAAGAAAGGTTGTATAGTAGGTCTGAGCCAGGTACATAGACTTTCTGTCTAGCTAGGATAGAAGATTTATTGTATCAATTCTTAATCCGAGTCGATGCCGATCTTCTACTTGATCAGAGCATTGGATTTATTGGTAACACTAGGATTAAGAAGTCGATTCAAACTGCGAATACATCGCTTACATGCAGTTTCTTTACTCCGCGTTCCCGAATGCAATAAGCCCTTGTGGAAGGCAATTCTAAGGGGTGTGTTGGTTTATTCTAAGTTCGACCTGAGGGATTTATAAGTCTTCCCTGAGAGTGAATGATTCTAAGTTACATAAGCTTCCTGAGAGTTACTAAAGGAGTCTATGGATGTTATGAGGATCTATCCAAGGAAGGGAGTCTCATTCCAATCAAATCTAACCTACTATTCCTTAGCATATACAGGCTTTACACTACTTAAGGTAACTAGTAGACTAGTTTGTAATCTACAGCCTAATGGAACGGCATTCCTAGTCCCATGTCTGGATTGGAAGTGGCATGCTTGGTAGGAGGGTGGGATAAAATAAATTTTGTAGGCTTAATCCTGAGATTTACAATATGGCAGTGGAAACCATAGGATACACCCAAACTAGGGACAATACCTTACAGCGAACGAAACGGCATGCATTCCATCCAACCATTTTCGGCTATATTAAGCTCAAACCACAACACAAACATTCACATATTAAGCCAAAAAATGTCATGCATTTCATTAAATCAAAATTGCCACAATATAGGAGACATATTCTTACATGTACCATGACAAGAAATGCATGGGAGCTAAGCCAGTCAACTACTACAGCAACATAAGCAAACTACTAGCCTTATCAGGCTTACACACAAAAAGCAGGAAACAACTAACTACAACCCGCGACATCTAGATCTAGATCACTAGTCTGAGTCGGGCGATGGAGGAGGAGCACCCTTATCCTACAAGCAGCACAGGATCGCCTTCAAGGTGTGAGTCACCTTACCGAATTTTCTCTTCATAACGGCCTTGGTATCCTCAACCTCAGCCCAAAGTTTCTGAACTTTCCTTCATAAGGTGACCTGGCTCTCCTCAATTCGGACAATGTGAGCATCAATAGTAGCCTGAGTAGAAGGAGGAGGGCTCTCATCAGTATCCTGAACCTCCTCTTTTACCTCTTCCTGGACTTCTTCCTCTACTTCCGCTCCAGGTTCTCCTTCACTTAGATACTCTTCATCATCGAAATCACCCTCGCTATCCTTATCAAGTTGAGTCTCACGGTACTGAGACCCAATCTTCATCTTGACCATGGTAGACTCATCAATGCAGTGAATCAAAACTGGCAACTCCGGCCCAAGTCTGTAAGCAAACTCAAGCGCGATCTTGCATATAAGCCGGCCAAAAGGAAGCGACTCAGACGTTCTTCTTGATTTCGCTATAAGGATAATCTGTCGCAACATGAAAGTGGTTATACACACATTTTCTCCCTAGGCCACCTGATACAAGAAATCAAACATAAAGCGCGTACATTTAATAAGATTTGTCGACATGGGATACACGTTGAACGTGCAAATGTGGTGCAGCAGGCACAAATCATCAGACATATGAGACACCTTGAGGTTATTGTTAGACTGCCATGGAACCAGACTATGGCATAGGAACCTGGTACGGTGATCTCGCTCATACCTACTCCTCAAATTCTTTACACTGGGATGAACATCACCAAGGGGCACGTTCAGAAGTCGCGCTATCAACCGAACATCGACCAAAGGGAATCTTGAACTGCAATGTCTCCAATGTAGGATTCTGGATACGAGCGTAGAAGGCACGAACGGTGCTCACATTAGCATGAGAATGGGCTTCAAAGAGTTCCTGAGAGCAAATGGGTTTAGAGTTTGATCCAAGGTTTTAAGATATTATAGCATCATTGGTTCTACAAGTTTTGGATCTTGTAGAATGTATTTAAAGCGGTCAGGGACAATTTCACAGCTACTCCAGCGTAGTGCTAGCTAACTTATGCTTAGTTTCTAAAGAAATTAATCCTAAGTGATTTCTTTGGCTATGGAATTGGGTTCTAAGCGATTTCCCAGGTGTTTTGGTTGACCCATTGCCTAAGGACGTCTAATCCCAGGTTGGCAAAAATTTGGGGTGTTACACTAACACCTAGTTAAGATCTAAAATAGTCGTTTGTTAACCTAGCTAATGGATTTCTTAATTTAGGAACCCGTCATTCCATTTTCGAGAAAGTAAGATTCGAACCGAGTCCGAATCGTGTATTCCGACGAAAAGTGCAGACTATAAACGTTTAGGTTATGGTTTTCAATGCTTTCAATGTCAGCTAATGATTTATGACTAACTTGATTACTGCCATATGATCTTAGTTATGACGTTTTCGATACATTATACATGTGTGAACTATGTTGAATACAAGATGCATTCCATTTGTTTGTTGAAATATTTGAATGGACATGAAATTATGATTTATGCTTGTCATGACTGTAAATCTAGGATTCATGTTTATCGTATGTATAATAATCTCTTTGTATAAGGATTTGCCATAATATATTTTGTAACTAATCTAGTCTATGTATTTGGTAATGTGTAGTCTAAGTGTTTGATAAAATGTCTAAATGAGAAATTATTGATGAATTGTATCTAATAAGGGTATTGAGATAAGATTTTCAGTTACCTTATCCATATGTATAGTTTCCTTCATGTAATCTTAATTTTAACTACGCGATTTATGGATGAAATGCAAATTTTTGATAATATGTTCAATGTGTTTGATGCAATGCTTAAATGAGGAATTTTCTTAAATTATTTGTTAAATGTTGATATGATTATCATATGTATTTACATGCTACAACTGATTAAGATTGAGACTACAACGTAGTCTAGGCAATCAGTAACAGTAATCTTAATTTCAACTACGCGATTTATGGATGAAATGCAAATTTTTGATAATATGTTCAATGTATTTGATGCAATGCATAAATGAGAAATTTGCTTAAATTATTTGTTAAATGCTGATATGATTATCTTATGTATTTACATGCTACAACTGATTAAGATTGAGACTACAATGTAGTCTAGTCAATCAATAATAGTTCCCATTCGAGTGGCCAAATTAGTCTTGCCACATTTGACACGTTCGATGAATCCGGGCTATACGATGATCTTCAACAGTGGTTAAGCCACATGGGATGCTTATGCGCTCCATGTCGATTAAGTCAGCGTGTGCTCGTACCAATCGAACTTGTCTAATAAACTGATTGGCCTATTGTGTGTTTAATATATATGGACATCACTGCTTAAATCTAAGGTACTACTTACCATTGTAAAAGCCCTTTTCAACATGGTACCATGATCCGCTAAGACTCATGAGCTGGGCATGGTGGTATGAGATACTGTGGTCGAGCTGTCGGCCTACGTTGGGGTGACGAGACTCCCCATAGTGACTAGTGAGCAACCCAAACTCATGAGCTGAGCATATTGGTATGGGACACCGTGTTCAAGCTATCGGCCTACGCTAAGGTGACGAGTCTCCCATAGTGACTATGAGTATAAACAATGAATTTTCCTATTGACTGCTTTTCATTAGGGGTGATGCCCTGCAACTTGCCTATCATATGTGAATAACTAGGATTGATGGCCTTAGATGAATCCTTCGGTTTGGGTTAATGATATAAAGGGAGGTACCTTAGCTTCCCAAATGTGTTGTATGAATAATCTTAATTAAGTACTCGGTTAACATGACCATGCACTGCATTACATGTGCTTTGGCGAGGAAGTTACACTTTAGGGACGTTATCATGCACGAATTTGGTTATCGGAATCGCTTGTGAGGGAGCTTTGTGTGAGGGCATACATCATTACTACATACCATCCCTGCATTAACAAGAGTAGTTAGAGAATGATTGTTGTACTGCTTTATCATTACTGCTTGATTGACTTGATGACATGTTAACCTTTACTTTATAGTACCATTGAGTTAATCACTCACTCCCAACTTGAGACGGTGTTTTAAAACACCAATCAGACTCTGTTATAGATGTAGGTGATGACGAAGTCTATACAACTGAGTTAGACTTCATAAATGAGGAGGAGGAATTCTCCTATGTTCAATTATCAGGTAGGTTTATGTAGACCTTATACTGATTTAACGGGATTACAGGGTCACATGGATTAGTTGGACACTTACATTTTGACATTTTGTATATTTTGAAACAAACCTTATTACATCATCATACTCTGAAGGCTGTGAACTGCTTATTTATTTCAATACATATACTTCAGACTTTCGCTTGCTTAATTACATTATCTCTAGAGTATGATATGTTCTTTTAGTATAGTCCCACTCATGTTTAATACATTGATATGGACAACATTTAAACATCATTATCCATATTATATAAGTGATGTACTGGATCTCGGGAGTTGAGCTTTTCTCGACCCTCAAAATCAGGGGTATTACAGTCCATCATCGTTGTTGTTTGGTAGATCATGCCACGTACATGTGACGCCCGTGGCCGTGGTGCCTGTGGTCAAGGCATGAGAGGTAGAGGCACCCGTGATACCCGATCGACCCTGGCACATCCTGCTCCACCGTTGTGGACCCTAGTCCCGATCCTATACCCGAGGTTGTGATTTCACCCCCAGTGGCACCATTCCCCCACTTGAGCCTGTTATTCCAGTTTCTGAGTCTCCCACCGCTCTAGTGCCTCCACCTGAGGCTAGTGTCATCCGTGTTCATCCAACGGTTACAGTTAAGGCTGAGCATTACTAGCAGATGATGCAGGCTGTCACTACTATTCTTCAGACCCGTCAGCCCGTTCTTAAGGCCCCTGAGTAGTCTCAGCAGTTGCTAGGCAGCGCATTGCTCCGTGATTTTAGGAAGCATGATCCCCCACAGTTTTAGGATGAGCCAGACCCGTCTACAGTAGAGTTATGGCGTATCGAAGTGGAGAAGATTTTTGATACCATGTAGTGCACCAGTGAGTAGAGAGTTCCATTATCCGTCTTCCTTCTTCAGGATAAGGCCTGTCATTGGTGGAGTTCAATTTCGAGGATGGATAGACCAGATTTTGTATGGACCTGGAAGGACTTTGTGGATCATTTTGACCAGAAGTTCTTTCCAGAGCATATTTGTGAGCAGAGGGTCTTAGAGTTCAAGACCCTTGTGCAGGGTGAGATGATGGTGTCTTTGTAAGAGGCCCGATTTGTTGCCATATCTCGTTTTACCTCGTACCTCATCGACGACGAGAAGTGGATGGCTAAACATTTTGTGAGCAGCTTGCGTCCCGCCCTTCGTTGTCATGTCATGGGACATCTATTGACCACATTTGATGAGGTCGTGCATAGGGCCTTGGTGTATGATGAGGACTGGGCCATGACTAAGAGAACAAGAGATCGGAGTTCTAGTGGTGAATGGAAGAGGAAGGCACCTTCCGGTAGCTCCCGTTAGCACCAGCACTGATGACATCGGGGTCATTCTGGATTCAGATCATATGCAGTGCAGCCAATAGCATCCTCATCACAGCCAGAAGCTCCTTCTGGGCCTTTTACTGACGTATGTTATGGTTGCAGATAGTTTGGGCATCGTAGGCACAAGTGTCCTCATCCCCTGCAGTAGAAGAGGGCACCGCGGCTGCCCCCACCCCATCTTTCATAGCAGTAGCAGCAACAACGACCCTAGCATCAGACTCCTGTTCATAGGCGTCCTCCCTAACAACAGAGGC
Source organism: Magnolia kwangsiensis (assembly GCA_037074715.1). NCBI lineage: Eukaryota > Viridiplantae > Streptophyta > Magnoliopsida > Magnoliales > Magnoliaceae > Magnolia > Magnolia kwangsiensis. The sequence goes on from CM073573.1 coordinate 91,838,770, forward strand.
AGCAGGGTAGGCCGCCATAGCATAGGGCCACATCAGCAGCAGAGGTAGCAGCAGAGGGGATAGGTACCTCCCCCATAGTCCTTAGGTCAAGTATATATTTTCGCACAGCAGGTGCAGGGTCAGGATTCGCAGTCTTCGGGCTTGCTTCCATTACTGACACAGGGCTGATTCTAGGTAGCCCAACAGGACCCGCGATCATCTTCTGGAGGAATGTTGAGGGTATTCTTCTTATCTCCGCTTGTGTTCCTCATGTTTTATTTAATTCTGGAGCATCTCATTCATTCATGGCCAAGGAGTTCTAATGATCGACCGGTCTGCTGTCAGAGTCCGTGCCTGAGGCTTTAGCCTTTTCGACTCCCTTGCAGAAGTTCACAGTTTTGAGTCATTGTTGTTCTTCTTGCCCGGTTTTAGTTGGTGAGATGTTCATTTCCACCAATTTCTTTGTGTTGCCAATGGCCGAGTATGATGTCATCATGGGTATGGATTGTCTTGCCAAGTACCATGCTATCTTGGACTGTGGTGTGAGGACATTCATGTTTCATATTCCCAGCTTGCCGATATTCCAGTTCGTTGCTAAGCCCAAAGGAGAGCTGTTGTCTATTTGTTGGCTTATATTGTTGAGGAGTCTGTGGCAGGGTGTATTGAGTAGCTACCAGTAGTTTGCGAGTTTTCGGATGTGTTCCAGGAGATCCTAGGTTTGCCGCCGCATTGGTAGATAGAGTTTTAGATTGATTTGGTGCCTGGTACTATGCCTATTTCGAAGGCCCCCTACCAGATAACACCGATAGAGTTGCGGGAACTGCAGGAGTAGTTGGATGAGATCCGGGAGTTAGGTTTTATTCATCCCATCAATTCACCATGGGAGCCCCGGTATTGTTCGTAAAGAAGAAGGATGGCTCGTTGAGGCTCTGCGTAGATTACCATGATCTCAATAGGGTCACTATTAAGAATAGATACCCGCTTCCCGAGATTGATGATTTGTTTGATTAGCTGCAGGGTGCTCAGTTCTTTTCTAAGATTAACTCGTGCTCCAGTTACCATCAGATTCAGGTCCGGGAGGAGGATATTCTAAAGAAATCATTCCAGACGTGCTATAATTACTTTGAGTCTCTGTTCATGTCTTTTGGGCTTACCAATCGCTTGACGTGTTCATGCAGCTGATGAACGAGGTCTTCCGGCCCTTCCTCGACCAGTTTGTGGTGGTGTTTATTGATAATATTTTATCATATTCGAGGACCTGAGAGGACTATGGGGAGCACTTGCAGATTGTGCTCGAGACCCTTCATGCCCACCAGTTGTATGCAAAGCTGGAGAAGTATGAGTTCTGGCAGGAGGAGGTGAAGTTCCTCAGTTACATGGTGATGAGGGAGGGTGTCGCTGTGGACCCCTCGAAGGTTAAAGCGTTGCTTCATTGGGGCCAGCCCAAGAATGCAGCCGAGATTCGTAACTTCCTTGTTCTGTCGGGGTACTATTGACAAGTTATTGAGGGTTTCTCCCGTATTGTAGCACTGCTGACCCGGTAGACGCGAAAGGGCGTCGAGTTCGTTTGGAGTGACGCCTGTGAGGAGGAATTTATGGAGTTGAAGGACTGCCTCACGTCCACTCCTGTCCTCTCTCTTCCTGATGGGAGTGATGGTTTTGTTGTTTTTACCGATGTCTCCAGAGTTGGTTTGGGTGGGTGTTATTCTGATGCAGCAAGGGAAGCCCATGGTGTATGCCTCGCCCTAGCTCAAGGTCCATGAGCTGAAATACTCCACGCATGATCTAGAGCTAGCTGTTGTTGTCTTCGCACTAAGGGTGTGGAGGCATTATCTCTATGGGGTTAGATTCAAGCACATTTCGAACCATAAGATCTTGAAGTATTTATTTTCGTGTAAGAGTTGAACATGCGACAGAGACGATGGATGGAATTATTGAAGGATAATGACTTTGACCTTCAGTATCACCCGGGCAAGGCGAACGTGGTGGCAGACACGCTCAAATGCCAACCACGAGGTCTGGTGGCATAGATGATGGTTCGTGAGTGGCAGATGCTCAAGGATGTATCAGAGTTCGAATTTGAGTTCGGTATGCATTCTTCCATTGTTCAGTATTTGAGCTTATCGATTCAACCCTCTCTAGTGGCTAAGGTGATCGAGGCTCAGCAAACGGACGAGTCACTTCAAGGATACCGAGCAAAGGCTGTATCCGTGGAGCAGTCAAACAGGCAGATTGGTTCTGATGGTGGCTTCGCTTTAGAGACCAATTGTGTCCAGGATGTGTCAGAGTTACGTCGTGATCTAATGATCGAGGCACACCGATCGAGACTGACCATCCACTAGGGCTCCACAAAGATGTATAGAGATATGAGGAGGCAGTACTTTTGGTCCGAGATGAAGTGCTAGATTACTAACTTTGTGGCCGAATGTGACACTTATCAGCGTGTCAAGTCCGATCACCAAAGACCCACTCTTCTCTTGCAGTTGTTGAAAGTTTCAGTTTGGAAATGGGAGCATGTATCGACGGATTTCATCATCGGTTTGCTGAGGACTCAACGCGGTCACAATGCCATCTAGGTTGTCATTGATCGACTAATGAAGTCAGTACACTTTATTCCGATGCATGCATCCTGGACTTTGGATCGGTTGGCGAGGTTCTTCATCTAGGAGATAGTGAGACTGCACAACATTCCGATTTTGATCGTTTCTGACCGAGACCTCAGGTTTACATCTTAGTTTTGGAGGAGCTTTCAGCAGGCAATGGGGGCTACCTTGCAGCCCAGCACTGCTTATCATCTGCAGATAGATGGGCAGACCAAAAGGGTCAATCAGATCCTTGAGGATATGCTTAGAGCCTGTGTGATTGACTTTGAGGGTAGTTGGGACGAGCAGTTGCGCCTTGCCGAGTTTGCATACAATAACAATTATCAGGTGACTGTCGGCATGTCTCCTTTTGAGGTACTATATGGTAGACCGTTCAGATATCCTAGCTGTTGGACCGAGGTTGGAGAGCATCGTCTCCTAGATCCCGAGCTTGTGCAACAAACATCAGAGATTGTTAATATTATGTAACACCCCATACTTTCTAGTACTCGGGTGTTATCACGAAGACCTAGATTAATATAAATATGAATCTAACTCAATCTGATGGTATTAACCTAAATTTGACCAACATAGTCAAGCCATTGATGACTCTGATTTAAAGACAGGTCCCACAAAAATAAATAAATAAATAAAATAAAAAGATAAATAAATAACCATGTGTATAGGTCATAACAACAACAATAATAATAATAACATAAAATCATGAGATCGATAGTCCTAATAACCTACCGAGCAGGACCCACAATAGAAGATGCATGCATATGTGAAAATAATAATAAAATAATAAAGAGAAATAATTTATCATAAGAACAATATTAATAAAATTTATATTAATATTAGTAATTGGTATAGTGGTATACTATGAAGGTCTCGAATGCACACGTGACCTAGTAAGACTCTTTTAACCGTTGATGTCTAATTTTAAAATGATCCAACCATTAGATTGATAGAAATTCATTGTTGGGACTAGAAGTTTAGTGTATGTCCCACTTAAGATTTAGATCTGCCCCATCTTTGGTCAGAAACTATGACAACGCCCACCTTGTGGGATGACCGAAGTGGATTTATCACAAACATCGTTGTGGACCCTACTCATATGATGTGTGTGCATAGGGCGTGTGCACACGTGGTGCATGGGACCTTAGAGCTCGGTCGGGCAGGTTTGACCCGCGTCTTTCCAAAAATGGAGAGATTTCTCTCTCACCTCGCTGTTTGCAGTGGACGGACAGAAGTACATTTCTGATGATCTATGGCCCACCACGAGGAATCATCAAGATGATCCGAACTATTCATCATGTCGGGAGTTAGGATTTTACTAGACCCTAGGTCATTTTACATGTAGCTACAAGCATATATGGACACGAATTCAGATGCCTTTAGACTGAGGAAAACCAAGTTTCCAAAAATGGAAACTGTTTGCTCCCTTCCTTTCTTCCAGCTCAGCAATCCACATGAAGCTCTCCCTCCCTGCATCTTAGTTGTTCGTGGAGAATGAATCATGACCGTTGAAAATAGAGGGTGCTGCTGCCAGTTATACAACCGAAGGGAAGATATTTTCTTAGAAGAGAGAGAGTGGAAGTCCTGGATTTAATCTAGGTCGTTTATCCTCAATCCAACGGACTGGGAGAAGGCTAGGTTTTGTTATAAACATGGGAGGATCGAGCAACAGGAGTTGATTCTCCATTCTTGCAGCCGTTCGAGGGAAAACTAACAATCATAACTATTCATAATGAATCTAGTCAAGATAATAGGTGTCATGCCCCAAACTCGGAGATCGGATTCATAGGAATCCCAATCGTCGAATCTGGTGTCAACAGCCTCCATAGTACCCCATTCTCGGCTCCTAGCATTCATACGCCAGATTCCGATCCTGGGATCCTACAAGGAGGATTTTTTTTTTTTGTACATTTAACTCGTAATAAGCATAACCCCAAGTATACCCAAATCATAAAGGCAACATCATCATCACATATCCACTAATATAAACGTTTGAATATAATGCTGAAAGGGAAATACATATGTAAAAAAAATAAAGCTCCAGAAGTTAGCTACATGCTCCAAGCTCCACACTGCTGCAACCTAACATCACCTGCATGCATCTATCGTGCATAAGCTTATAGAAATCTTAGAGGGTGGTGTAAGTGTGTGCACAAGGTAAGTGTCAAGTATTCAATACAATGTCATAATTATACAATAACGAAAATACTGGTAATTCATAATTCGTACATCATCGGAATAAGCAGAAATGCTGACAAGATCATAAATCACATGATAATAGAGTAAGCGAAAGTATGGACAAGTCCATAAGTCAATAAATATCAGGATACACAATATAGAACAATTATGCAATAAAGAATCATAAAGAGCTAAATATCAGATGCCGAGGATGTAATGCAATATATAAATGCGAATGAAATGACCATGCTTGGAGTGTGAAGTCGGGATGATAGTACGTAGTATCGCAGGCTACGGGGTCCACCACAATGGACTTCTATCCAAACCAGTCCCATACCTAAATTTGAATAGTCAGACTTAACGTGGTAAACTCCTGATCTCAGGTTGGTTGCGCGCCCAACTGAAATCCTTGCCATAACGAAGGTACACAACAATTAGTTACGCACCACTAGCCCGAGTTGATAGAGAATGAATGAATGAATGAGCATGCAACTCCTACTCGATAAGTCCACATATCAGTACGGTTACTCTCTGAGAAATCATCAGGGTCTATTACATCCAAATGGAACTGTCGCTCTCCCTAGCCGCACAGTCCAAGTGAGCATAAGAAACCTCATTATCCGCCTGGCCAATAGTCTGCCAATACCTATCTAGCACGTCGATAGTGAACTCATTCCGTAAGCTGATCAAACTCAGCGCTCGGGCGGGTAAGGCTGCACCCCCTTCCAACTGACCACGACACAGTGGAGAGCGCGACCATCTGGAATCGGCACTCAATGCTCATCTACCCACTCGGTCTAGACGTTGGAGCATCCTCTGGTACCAAGAGGGTGTTTAGGAATTTTCACCTAGGGCCATCTATAGCAGCCCGATGCTCGAACAGATTTTTGATGTCCCATCTGGCCATCCATAATATGCCTGTGGAGGCTACGACCCTGATGTCACTAGGGCGTACAGTAATCACAACACAATACAAGATGCATGAGTCATACATTCCAATCATGCATCAATCCTGTGCATGTCGTGTGCTCATGTGGGAGAACCTCCGCCTATCAGGGAGTCTCATATCATCCTGCCCAATGACATATGCAATGATCAATCACATCTTATAACAAACATGTAGATGATGCGTATGGGCATGTACCATGATGATGTGCAGTCACATACTCATAATCAGTATCACAATCGGCCTCGATAATGTAGACATCTAACCAACATTGCCCCAAGAGATGGCCCACGACCTCATACGAAGGCCTAATATACAACACAATAGGCCTTACTCAAGGGTTTAATACACATCACGATGAGCCTTTCACATGGGCCTAACATAGATCACAATGGGCCTTTCACATGGGCCTAACATAGATCATAATGGGCCTTACCCATAGGCTATGAATACATCACAATGGGCCTTACCCATGGGCCATGAATACATCACAATGGGCCTTGCCCATGGGCCATGAATACATCACAATGGGCCTTGCCCATGGGCCCCAAATACAAGACATGTGGGCCCTACACATGGGTCTTGAATACATCAAATGAGCCATGCATCATGGGCCTAATACGAGTCATCATGAGCCTCAACTATAGGTCACATGTACATCATATAAGTCTCAGCAATCAGCCTTGGCAATCAAAATCGGAATCGGAGTAGGCCTTAGTAATCGGAATCTATCACGACAACCAAAATAGATCGATACTCAGAATTGGCAAATCGGTCATGTCACTCAGAATCAACAATCGGTCACGATAATCGGGATCGATCGATAGTCAGAATCAACAAATCGGTCACGACAATCAAAATTGATTGATAATCAAACTCAGCAAATTGGTCACGTCAATTGAAATCAGCAATCGGTCATGACAATCGGAACCGATCGATAATTAGGATCGACAAATCGGTCATGTCGATCGGAATCGACAATCAGTCACGTCAATCGACAATCGGCCACAATCGGTAATCGATCATGATAATCGGCCTCAACAATCGATAATCGGTCAATTGGCCATGGCAAGCAGAGTCAGCAATCAGCCACATCAATCGATAATCGACAATCGATCATAATAATCAGCCTCGATCGCTAATCAGCAATTAGCCATGATAGTCGGAATCGACAAATCGGTCATGTCAATCAGAATCATCAGTCGGTCATGATAATCGATCTCGATACTCAGCCTAACAAAGGACCTAAGCTCACAATATGGACGTTTAACCATCATCATACATCAACGTAAACATTTAACCATCATTGATCCCAAGGAGTGGCCCACATAGGGCCGAGCATAGAGTGGGCCCATGACCTCATACAAGGGTCTAATATACATCACAATGGGTCGAATACACGAGCCTAATATACATCACCATGGGCCACAACCCATGGTCCTCTAATACATCATAATGGGCTACAGCCTATGGGCCTCAATACACATCAAGTGAACCGCATTAATGGGTCTCATATACACGACAAGTGGGCCTTATCAATGGGCCGCACCAATAGGCCTCATATACACCGGGTGGGCCGTATCAATGGGCCATGAAACAAATACATTATGGTGGCCCTCAGGACTTGCTGATGTAATACAACAGCTACATAGAGGAAATGAGGTACGCCAGTCAATCCAATCCCCACCATCTAAGGTCTAGACGGTGTGGATATACAACATATCCTCAAGGTTGGCCCCATCATGGATGGACACTGTGCAGATGCAACACATACATTTAGCGAGGTCCATAGATAAATGGTGCAGATGAAGCACTGCTTCATGGTGGTGCACATGTCCAAGTAAATCAGCACCATCCAAACATTGCCTTATGTAAAATCAGCACATCCCAACACTATCCATGCAAATCAACACTATCCGAACATTATTTAGTACCGTCTAGCACAATTTGGATGGTGTGGATGAGATAAATACACTATGGTGGTGCCCACGCTGGCAAAATAGGTGGACAACTTGGTTAAAACACATATAAGGTGGGTCCACAATGGATGGACGGTTTGATACAACACATACTTCGTGGTGGGGTCACATAACGTCCTGTCATTGGACAACAGTGAGCCCCACCATCTCCAAATGGACATACGGTTTAGATATAACAAATACCTCTAGGTGGGTCCCACATGGGGCCCACCACTCACGTGCATATATATATTTTATATTATTTATTATCATTAACATTTTGTTGAAAATGGATAGTCACTGTCCCTGCACAGTGTATACACACGCAAGGTGGGTTGCCACCGTCCAGAAGATATCTGGACAGTGCAGATACATTAATGTGGGTCCCACCCACACGTGTGGGGTGGGCCACGGATGACCAACTACATACTTCATAGTGGCACAACACATGCATCACATGTGGGATTTCCACACGGATGAACGGCTGGATTGAAACGTATCCATGGTGGGTTCCACAGAACTTGGTGGCGTCACTTCAGGGCCCACCTGTCAATGGCTAATCTGGTGAGTCCCACATGATCTGGACGGTCAAGATCATAGCACGTGGGATCCATGGGAGGATGTAAAACACATACATTGAGGTCTCCACCATCCTGATAATGGACGGTGTTAATAACACATAAATCAGAGCTGGCCCTACACGTGGCAGGTGGGAGTCACACTTTCATTAGGTGAACCCACCGTCCAGCCTATCTGGACGGCAGGGATGAAACACATATCAAGAGGGGCCCCACGTATAAGGTGCACACATCACAAAGGTGGCCCCACATCCAGCTCAAAACGGGCCCCACACGTGGGGAGGGTCCCACCATCCACGTAACACATGCATCATGGGCACCACCGTCCATGCTAGACGGTGTGCATACAAAACATACATCATGGTAGGTTCCACAAGGGTGGAGGGTGCGGGAAAAACACTTACATCAGTGTGTCCCATACGGGGCCCACCATAACATTTTCCTACCATCCAAACCGTGGATAAGGTCACACAGACCTTGGATGAAGAGGAAAAACAAATTTTATATTAATCCAAAACTTCTGTCAACCCAAAAGAGTTTCAATGGCTGACGTTCAAACCTCCACTGTTTCCTACGACGTGGACCACCTGAGTTCCTAAAATGGCTGATCCTTGGGGGCCCCACTGTCCCAAAATGGGACCCAACAAATGCACAGTATGGATGTGGCTGTACGTCACAGTGGAGCCCACGACTGAGACTCACGGTCCCAGCCTCCAGCGTCCACGGCGCTGGACGCTCCTGATGTCAGAGGTAGCAGTAGTCGCTGCTGCCTTATATATATTTTTTAAAATTTTATTTGAAAATAAGTTTTTTTTTTTGGGTTTTCCATATGTGGGGCCCGCATTAGCAGGATCCACTCCAACCATTGCATTTCATGGCTCAAGACCGACCAAACAAGTCCAATATGCGGTGTGTTTTTGTGTGTGGAAACCTCAGGTAGATTTCTACGGTAGAAAACATCATTTGCCATGCTATGGCCCACCAGAAATTTAGGTCAGCTTCATCTTTCGTCCCAATGCCTAAAATAACCTGGGGAATGGAATGGACGGCGTGGATTGAATACATACATCAAGGTGAGGCCTGCATGAGAGGCCATCCAAAAGTAGAAATCAAGCTAGCATTTTTTTTTGCTTGTTAGGTGGTCTGTACACCACACCGACAGTTCACGTTCTCTCCATGGCCACGTCCAGCATCCATGGACACTGGCCGGTTTGAATGCAACGCATGTATAAGGTAGGTCCCACCTACCGCTGTGCTAATGAGGGGTGGGCCCTACCCAGGCGGGCCACTAAATGGCGGGATGGTGTGGATAAGCAATACATTAATGTGGGGTCTATCCGGGTAGGCCACACAATCATTTCATCACCCACAAAATAAAAGAAAAAGAGAGAGAGAAAGAAAGAAAGAAACACCCACTTTTGATCTTCTTGGACTTTTTCTTCCATCAATGTATGCCAGAGATCTAATGGATGCACTTCAACGGTTGAGATCGACTTAGGATGGTGGAGATGGGAGATAGGAAAGTGGGCCACACTTACTCTCCATGGAAGCCATGGACGTTGGGTGCTCTCATGGGGTTGCTTGAGAGAAAATGATAGAAATGAGAGAGAGAGAGAGAGAGATGATGTGAGTGATGGAGTGATGGGAAGAGAGATGGGTGAGGTGATTAAAAGTTGACTTTAGAGTACTTTTGTAAGAGAAAGTATGGTGGCTTGTACTTGACATGTGAAGTGATGGATGGGATTGATTGATGTGATATTTCGTAGAGATTCCTTCGATACCTGCAACGTGCGGCGTTTTCTTCAAACTGAACGCGGGCCCACATCTCCTGGTCTGGGTACTGCCTCGGCACGCAAGACGTGACATCAGAACCGCAGCGACGCCGCGATCGCACTAATATAAGTCTCGGGTCAAGCCGACTCTAATATATGAGAAACGACTCATGATCGCGCATAAACGTCGATAACTGATCGCGGGTCACCGAAATTCGACCGGAAGGATCGCGAGAATTGACAGAACAGTACGGACTAGGATACGGGTCTTACAATAGGTTCTATGATTTATCATTAAATAAAATACTACTATTTGATAATTAAAATTTTATTTATAAGAACTGTGTTATATAGTGGACATTGACCCATATTTAACTCAAGGTTAGGATTTCAACAAATACGAGTCTTTCTAATTACGACATTTAATTAAGTAATCAAATCTAAATCGCAATGCAAAGGGATACAAAGTTTGCACCTCAGCGGGAGATAAGTGCGGCCTAACTCAACATACAGTGAGTTAACTCGGTCCCAACCCAAGTCAACTCGATAGGTGCAACAACTACCCATCCTCACTCTTCCTTTTTATCTTTCTATTTGTTTCCCACAAGCTGGGAATCCAGCAACATTTGGACCATGTCCAAACCAAACTTGGCCGAGTCAACTCGGTTTTATGCGAGTCAGCCCAACGGCCACCTTTCCCTCTAGTTTCTCTTTTTCTCTCTTCTTCCTTCCTCCCTTTTCTCTCTCTCTTTTCCTACTTCTATTCCCTGACCTCACTCAGCCAAAGAAATCAGCAACACACCCCAAACATTATGCCCAACATAGGTCAAGATTCAGCCACTAGCTGAGTTAGCTCGGCTGAGTGGTGGAACCCGACAATAGCTGCTCCACCACTCTCATTCTTCCTCTTTTCCTTACATCCAGACCGAACCCAAGCTCGGCCAACCACGTACCCAACTCGATGTTAAACTGAGTTGAGTTAGCATAGCGACTGGGTGCGGTCCAACAACCCCTGTCTTACACTCAGACAGGAGTGCGGCTGCACCACACCCCATCTCTCTCTTCTGTTCTCTTTCCCCTCTTCTCCCTCTCTCTTTCTTCCCATTCTTTCTTCCTTTCTCACTCTCTTCTCCCTTATCATCCCATCCTTTCTGCTTCTACCAGAGACCCAACAATGGTTGGACAGACCTAACTCAGACCGACAACTGTGCGTTTTGGCTGAGGAAGACAGTCTGCTGTTATTGTCGGACATCTGATCGGTGTCTGTTTCTTTGAAACGAGGGCAGGGGACGACTCCAAATGGTGTCGTGGAGCTTAAGGAAGAAGAAAAATGAAGCTCCATTGGGGTTTTGGTGGTCGGTTCAAATGATGATGAAAACGACAAAGTTTTTGGAGGTGCGGCTGTAAGGAATAAAGAAGGTCATCCCATGCGATATAAGCTCCCTGTTTTGATGCCTTAAGTCTCCCTAAGCCATCGGATGGAGGATGGATGGCTAGGATTCAATCGTGTTGTCCGGTCTCTAGAAACATGCAGCAGTCGGTGGTTTTCTTGCACCGATTTTCTACCAAAAACCTAATTCGTGTGCATTGGCAATGGATGGCCGAGATTGCCAGCACTGGATGGTCATGATTGGAGGAGAAAACCTCACGCGGATTACTTGCCTGGTAGCACGAAAAATAGTTTCCATTTTCAAAAATGAGTGTGCTTTGTAGCTAGATTTGTGGATGAGATTGTGTGCATGTGCATGTAACCCAAAGTTGAAACTTCGTAGAGAAGGGTCGTCTCCACGTCCTTTACAAGATGAACGGTTTGGATCAACCAAAGGATTGCTAATGGTGGGCCATAACTCATTGAGAACAGGCTTTATTCGCTACTTGATAAAAAAAAAAATTTTAAAAAGGAAGGAGGGAAATCCATTCCTCTTTTGGACGAGCACGAGTCAGCACTCGTCAGACCGTGTTTTTGGCATGGTGCACCTTGGGTGCACCCCAACCATGTGCACATGCTCCTCATGTGGGGTATGCCATGATGGGTCTAGTGAATCCATGTTGTTCATCAGTTTTGTTGGCTCGCATAATTGCCTAGTCCAAGGAATGAGGCCAATCTAAGTCTTAGGTGGGCCATACTAATAGAATTTAGGTCCTTTATTGTCGATTACGTCAATCCAGCGGTCGGATTAGTTCCATATCGACCATCAATGGTTAAAACGTCCTAAGGGATCATTTGTGTGTCTACGGACTCCATCACATCTTATTATTTGAATAGTATATTAATTTTAATTTTTGTTATAATTACCTGTAAATACACACACACACATACATATGTTCATTTTATATTAAAGTACAATTACTAACATATTATATCTTTTATATTAATAATCATTTTTCCAGAAGTAATGTACTTAATTTGAAGTATTATATATGTGTGTGTGTGTGTGTGTACTTTTCTTTTACATATATATAAACATTAATTATTCTAAGTGATGTATATTATATATATATACATATATAATATAATACAATAATACGTAATTTAAATTTAAAAATGTAAATATTAGTTAATATACATAAATTTTTGACAATGTGTTGACATACAATTTATTTTATATATAGCTTAAATAATGTGAAAAAAAATAATATACCTAATTTGAATAATTTAAGTTACATATGTATTATTACAAATGATTTAAGTAATATATATATATTATTACAAATAATTATAAAATTATTTTGTATTATAATATATACACATAATTATATCCCATTTAAAATGAATTATTTGGTCTTCTTGGTAATACTCGAGTACTGAAAAGTAAGGAGTGTTATAATCTAGCTCCCTTAAAGAGAATTTCATCCCTGAAATTCAATACTTCTACCTTAAATAGGTTGAGGAAAATCTATTTTCCCTGTCTCTAACTATTCACTATTTTCCCCCGTGAAGCATGTTTGTATGAATAAGCGTTCATGTTTGACTAAAGGACTGGGGTTGTTACAATCTACCCCCATTAAAGAAGAATCTCGCCCATGAAATTCAATCATGCTCATCCCAATTTCTTTCGGTACGAACTATGATCAAGGGTTTGCTAAAATGACGTAGAGAAAAGTTTCATTATTATTCTAATTTATGTGTGGGTTTGAACTTCACAATAACAAATTTTAGGTCATCTAGAGTAAGAATAGTAGTTTGTATTTTCAATATTCGGGTTAACATAAACAGATGGTTATAGATGGTTTGAGCCTGATACAACGATCTTCTTCCTGATCAGGGTAGTGAGTTCCTTATTATCCATTCATAATCCTAATGAACCTTGACCTTCTACTTGATCAGGGCATTGAGGTCGTTCGAATTTTCTAGGATTTAGAATTTGAATCAAACCATGTACACTTCACTTAAATATGATTTTGTTAGTCCGTGAACCTAATTATTTAAGATTTTTTTTTAAAAAAAAATCTCATATAGTCTTCTATTTTAACAAAGGACAGGTCTATGATGGCCTAGCACGCTTTCATGCGCACTCTACTCACCTAGTGCAGTACTTAAATTTCATGATCAAAATTCCTACATGAAAATTTGAGTTTTAAATTGCTAAGTTTTATTCAGACTCTCAAATCTAGTCCTCATAAGCTCAAATTAGGGTAAAAAATTTACCTAAGATTTCATAATTTCACCTCTAATAAATTTTACGCAGTGAAATTGTGGAAAATGTTATTCCTACATAAGGAGATGTATTAGGGAATTCAAACTACAATGCCTAACGCGGTCATCAAGCTTTAAGCGCACTTGTGTCCAATCAAATGTACAATCTAGTGATCAAGGAAATTCCTACATAAGTTCATCTCATTCATTGAATACTGCGATAGTTTTATTCCTAACTAATGATATTTTGAGAAATTTCAAATTATGTATTTCCCGAAACTTGTTCATTGAACGCCAAGTTCAAGGAATGTTCATGTTTGTTCTTATGTACATCGTAGTGGGTATTTGTTCTCCCATGGCATTTTAGGTTTGGTTTCTAAGTTCAAACAACTATTTTGGTAGTTTACAATGGAACTAAAGTTACATTTCTAAGTTCTAAGGTTATCCACACAATGTGCTAGGGAACCTAAAATATTGGGTATTTATATTTTCAACTTTCCTAAATTCTAGGGGAAATACACCTCATTTCAAATGGTCATCCTAATATTCTCTAAGGAATTTCTATATGAGTTAAGGTCCAGGGTTTAACTTAGAATTCTTAAGGAACCTTACGTACATTACAATGGGTATTTGGAACACCTTTAATTCCTAAGTCCAAACAACTACTTTGGTAGTTTATAAGAGGACCAAAGTCTTTCTTCTAAGTTCAAATGTCTAAACTTATAATGTTTAAGGGATATAAGTTTGGTCTATAATTTTTATATCCTCATTTCCTCCCAATTCTAAGGGATTTCTACGTAAGTCGAAGTGGAAGGTATCACCAAAGCTTTCAAGGGAGCTTATAGTTGAAGTCTCTATGTTCTCAAATTGTCCTTAGTTCAGATGGAATTTCACATAAGTTTGGATTGCCATCCAAATAACTTCAAAGGGAACCTAAGTTTTAGTTTATACATTCTCATTCATTCTTGTAAGTCTGAGGTAGATTCACCCAGATTCAAATTTCTAGTTTCAAATGTCCTAACTGAGACATTTAAGGCTTGTATAAGATCATTCCCAAGGCCAAATTTGTCCAAACTATGCTCTGATATCAATTGTAACGCTCTGAGTTTTCAGGACCCGAGTATACGACCTGTTTTCTAAAAACTCGAGTGTTAACTTATAAAGACCAAAAGTCAGCATTTTTTTTTTCTTTCATCAAAGTAAGCAGATGAGTGTAGAGTGGACAAATCAGTATAAAGGAAAATTTCATTTACATTTAGAATATACAAGAAGCTGACCATAATGACTTATACAAACCAATGCCGCCATTCTTACAATTACAAAATGAAATAATATTACAGGTGAAATAAAGTAAATCATAACAATATTGGAATGTGAAATCTAGTAGCAACCCTGTGAACAACAGCGGCTTACTCTATACCTGCATTAACTGTTATGGTTTGATAACATCAATGGCTATCATAGTGAGGAGCACCCTCTAAGATTGCACACTCATCATTCATAATCCAATACAGCTCGCAAGTCATGAAAATGGATATATTAAACAGGATAATTCATAATTATGATCATACACTCAAAAATCATGCCAGTCAACATAATCTCATCATAAGGAAACATAATCGCAATCGCAATACAAGGATATATGTTCAGGTAATCAAATAATCAACCATATGAATTTTTATTATACCAGAAAATCACATTGTATGTGAACACCGCAAGATGGCTAGGAAATCGCTAAGCGAACACCCACTCCACCCGAAAATCATGGTATAAGTAAAATCCATAAGGTGAATTGAAAATCAACCTTTAAACCGCTACTCCACTTGGGAATCATATCATATGTGAACACCGCAAGATGGCTAGGAAATCTCTTAGCGAACACCCACTCCACACGAAAATCATGGTACGACTGAACACCGCAAGATGAAGAGAGAACAACATACTAACGTCTACTTCACCTGAAAATCATATCGTAAGTGAACACCGCAAGATGGTTAGAAAATCGCTAAGCGAATACCCGCTCCACCCAAAAATTATGGTACGACTGAACACCGTAAGATGAAGAGACAAACAACACACAAACTCTAGACCACCCGAAAATCATATCGTACGTGAACATCGTAAGATGGCTAGGAAATCGCTAAGCGAACATCCTCTCCACCCGAAAATCATGGTATGACTAAACACCGCAAGATGGCTAGAAAACCAATATATAAACTCTAGACCACCCAAAAATTGCATCATATGTGAACACCATAAGATGACTAGGAAATTGCCAAGCGAACACCCGCTCCACCTAGAAATCACAATACGAATGAACACCGCAAAATGGCTAGGAAATAATAAGATATACTAATATAACCATTAAGCCACAAAAGGGCACCATGAACCATAAGATGGAGTCCACAATAAATCTCATTCTATCCATTAAATGATCATAAGTAGCAACGTCTAATCAACTAGCAGGTTTTACAAATGGAAATAGCATGTGAGCATCAAATCATTTATACTTGCTAAATTTAAAGAGACATGTCCATTATATGAATCAATTCCACAACATATTAACATATTTATATAATAAGGTAAGTAACACAATAAGAGAAATCAATCTACCATCCATATCTAGATTGATGAAATTAAGTAGGAGGCTCAAAGGGTGAGTCCTCACCTTATGTTTGAACTGCCTACACCATCGCTAAGAAATGCATGCTTCCATGAAATCAATTCCTACCATTAATTGCAAAGTTGTAAAATTAGATCCGAGCCTACACACTAGTTAGGGTTAGGGTCGTAACCTAAGGTTTGGATTAGCTAAGTTTTAGGGCCTTATCTTAAAGTTTACTTTGATGATTAGATTCTAATATTTGAATACTAAATCATTATTAATATTGTTAATATTATCATTATTGAATAATGGATCGAATAATATTCATAATAGGAGCATTAATCCATCAATATTAATAATGATGATTTATAAATTTATATTTAAATATATATGTAACAACAATATCTAATGTTCTTATAATGACTAACAATCTATTAAATAGTAGAGGAAATAAAATAGAATATTTACTAACAGTAAAATGATAATGGCTAATGATAATCATTATCTTGTAAGAATTACACTAATCTCATAAGGAAGATGATAATATTTGCTAATGATAACAATCATAACTATTCATAATGAATCTAGTCATGATAATAGGTTCTATGATCTATTATTACTATTTGACAATCAAAATTTTGTTTATAAGAACTAGGTTATATAGTGGACATTGACCCATATTTAACTCAAGGTTAGGATTTCGAGAAATACGAGTCTTTCTAATTACAACATTTAACTAAGTAATCAAATCTAAATTGCAATGCAAGAGGGTAGAGAGTTTGTACCACAGTGGGAGATAGGTGCGGCCTAACTCAATATCCAGTGAGTTAAGCCGGTCCCAACCCGAGTCGACTCGATAGGTGTAACAACCACCCATCCTCACTCTTCCTTTTTCTCTTTCTATTTGTTTCCCACGAGCTGGGAATCCAGCAACATTTGGACCATGTCCAAACCCAACTTGGCCAAGTCAACTCGGTTTTAGCCGAGTCAGCCCAACGGCCACCTTTCCCTCTAGTTTCTCTTTTTCTCTCTTCTTCCTTCCTCTCTTTTCTCTCACTCTTTTCCTACTTCTCTTCCCTGACCTCACTCAGCCAAAGAAATTAGCAACACACCCCAAACATTGGGCCCAACACAGGTCAGGATTCGACGACTAGCTGAGTTAGCTAGGCTGAGAGGTGGAACCCGGCAAACGGCTGCTCCACCACTCTCATTCTTCCTCCTTTCCTTACATACAGACCGGACCCAAGCTCGGCCAACCATGTACCCAACTCGAGGTTAAACCGAGTTGAGTTAGCACAACGACTGGGTGCGGTCCAACAGCCCCTATCTTGCACTCGGATGGGAGTGCGGCTACACCACACCCTATCTCTCTCTCTCTCTCTTCCATTCTCTTTCCCCTGTTTCTCCCTCTCTCTTTCTTCCCATTCTTTCTTCCTTTCTCACTCTCTTCTCCCTCCTCACCCCTTTCTTTCTGCGTCTACCAGAGACCCAACAATGGTTGGGCAGACCTAACTCAGACCGACAACTGTGAGTTTCGACTGAGGAAGACGGTCTGCCGTTAATGGCAGACATCTAATCGGCGTCTGTTTCTTTGAAATGAGGGCTTTGGATGACTCAGAATGGTGTCGTGGAGCTTGAGGAAGAAGCAAAATGAAGCTCCATTAGGGTTTTGGTGGTGGGTTCGAACGACGACGAAAACGGCTGAATTTTTAGAGGTGCGGCTGTAAGGAATGGAGCAGGTCATCCTATGCGATATAAGCTCCCTGTTTTAATGCCTTAAGTCTCCCTAAGCCATCGGATGGAGTATGGATGGCCAGGATTCGATCATGCTATCCGATCTCTAGAAACAGGTAGCAACCGGTGGTTTTCTTGCACCGATTTTCTACTAAAAACCTAATCTGTGTGGATTGGCAATGGATGGCCAAGATTTCCATCACAGGACAGTCTTGATTAGAGGAGAAAACCTCACGCGAATTGCTAGCCTAGTAGCACGGAAAACAATTTCCGTTTTTGAAAATGAGTGTGCTTTATAGCTAGATTTGTGGTTGCGATTATGGGCATGTGCATGTAACCCAACGACTGAAATTTGGCAGGGATTGGTTGTCGCGACATCCTCTACAAGATGAATGGCTTGGATTAGCCAGAGGATTGCTAATGGTGGGCCATTGAGAAAAGGCTCTGTTCACGGCCTAGCAAAATTTTTTTAAAAAAAGGAAGGAGGGAAATCCATTCCTCTTTCGGACAAGCACGGGTCAGCACTCGTTAGACCGTGTTTGTGGCGTGGTGCACCTTGGGTGCACCCCAACCATGTACACATGCTCCTCATGTGGGGTCTTCCATGATGAGTCTAGTGAATCCACGTTGTTCTTCAGTTTTTTGGCTCGCATAATGGCCTAGTCTAAGGAATGAGGCCAATCCAAGTCTTAGGTGGGCCATACTAATAGAATTTAGGTCCTTTATTGTCGATTGCGTCAATCCAGCGGTTGGATTAGTTCTATCTCAACCATCAACGGTCAAAACGCCCTAAGGGATCATTTGTATGTCTACGGACTCCATCACGTCTTACTATTTGAATAGTATATTAATTTTGATTTTGTTATATATATATATATATATATATATATATATATATATATATATATATATATATATATATATATATATATATATATATATGTTCATTATATATTTAAGTACAATTACTAACATATTATATCTTTTATATTAATAATCATTTATTAAGAAGTAATGTATTTAATTTGAAGTATTATATATATATATGTGTGTGTGTGTGTGTGTGTGTGTGTGTGTGTGTGTGTGTGTGTGTATTTTTCTTTTACAAATATATAAAAATTATTTATTCTAAGTGATGTATATTTTATATATACGATATAATACAATAATACGTAGTTTAAATTTAAAAATGTAAATATTAGTTAATATACATAAAATTTTGACAATGTGTTGACATACAATAATGTGAAATTAAGAGTATACCTAATTTGAATATATATATATATATATATATATATATATATATATATATATGTATATATATATATATATTCACATTATTTTATATATATATATATATATATATATATATATGTATATATATATATATATTCACATTATTTTATATATAGTTTAAATAATCTGAAATAAATAGTATACCTAATTTGAATAATTGAAGTAACATATGCATTAGTACAAATGATTTATGTAACATATATATTATTACAAATAATTGTAAAATTATTTTGTATTATAATATATACATACAATTATATCCCATTTAAAATGAATTATTTAGTCTTCTTGGTAACACTTGAGTACTGAAAAGTATGGGGTGTTACATGAAGACATATGTAATTACGTTTGTTTCACATCCCAGATAGAACTGGCTAACATAAAAGAAGCTCTTACTGGTGAAAACTGGATTGTTGCGATGCAAGAAGAGTTTAACCAATTTATGAGAAATGTTGTTTGGTATCTTGCTCCTATACCTAAAGATAAACATATTATCGGAACTAAGTGGATTTTCAAAATTAAGTCTGATGAACGTAGTAATATAATTCGAAACAAGGCTAAGTTGGTTGTACAAGGGTACACTCAAATTGAGGGTATTGATTATGATGAAACCTTTGCCCCAGTAGCTTGTCTTGAATCAATTAGATTATTTATATCCATTGCTTGCTTTAGAAAATTCAAAATTTATCAAATGGATGTGAAGAGTTCCTTCTTAAATGGTGATCTACACGATGAAGTGTATGTTGAATAATCAATGAGTTTTAAAGACCCCAAGAACACTGATCATGTTTATCGCCTTAAAAAGGCTATCTATGGCTTAAAACAAGCTCCCAGGGCATGGTATGAGAAATTGACTAAGTTTTTACTTAGTCATGATTTTCAAATGAGAAGTGTAGATGAGACTCTTTTTGTTAAGAAACTTAATGATCACATCTTAATAGTGCAAATCTATATTGATGATATTATTTGTGGATCTTCCTTTACTAACATGATTGTTGAGTTTGCAGATGTAATGAAATCTAAGTTCGAAATGAGCATGGTTGGGGAATTGAATAATTTCCTAGGGTTGTAAGTGAAACAACAATCTAATGGCATTTTTATTTCTCAAACTAAATATTCTTTAACTTAATCAAAAATTTTAGATTTGAGAATGGTAAGAATTTTGATACTCCCATGAGTAAAACTTTAAGACTCTCAAAGGACTCTACAGGTAAAAATGTGGATCCTAAATTATATCCTAGTATGATTGGCAATTTACTTTATTTAACTGCTAGTAGACTTGATATTGCTTTAAGTGTTGGTATTTATGCTAGATATCAGTCTGATCCTAAAGAGTCAGATTTAATGGCTGTTAAGCGAATTATGCGATATGTTAAAGTACTTCTAAATTGGGTCTTTAGTATCCATATGATACTAGTGTTTAGTTGGCTGGGTAGTCAGATGCTGATTAGGCTGGTAATATTGATGATAAGAAATCAATCAGTGGTGTTTACTTTTATATTAGAAATTGTTTGGTTTTCTAGCTTAGTAAGAAGCAAAGTTCTATATCGCTTTCAACTGCTGAGGCTGAATACATCACAGCAGGAAATGCATGTACTCATCTTGTTTGGATGAAACGTATGTTAAGCGATTATGGAATTGCACAGGATTCAATGGTTTTATTTTGTGATAATTCAAGTGGAATAAATATTTCAAAAAATCCAATCCAGCATTCACGTACCAAGCACATTGACATTATTTTTCATTAAATTTGTGAATTATGGAAGAAAAGCTAATATCTTTGGAGTACATTCCTACGGAGACTTGAGTTGTTGACATTTTTACTAAGCCGCTCGACAAAAGTAGGTTTAATAAATTGAAATTTGATCTTGGTATGTGCAATCTAAATTGAATATTCATGCATGGTTGTATCATAGTGTATATATTTGATATGTTATTTGTTTAAAATTCAAAATTATATGAAAAATGCATATTTTAGTCGGTACACGACCAGTCGAGGATGTACTCGACCAGTCATGGCATGTCCGGTTGAGGACATCTCACGACCAATCTTATAGCACACTGGTCATTTAAAAAATTGTGGAAAACTTCATCTTCTTCATTTTCACTTTCCTCTCCAATGAGCCGACGCCCGACCAATCGTACCCACCATCTTAGATCTTCAAGGTTAGTGCGTCATTTACATTTTTCTCGTAGATTTTAGTTAATATTACTTTATTTTTACTCTTCGAGTAATTTATTTTGTCATTCATTGCGATTTTGGGGTTTTCTCTTAAAAAATATGATCTAACAAAACCCCTGTAACACCCTGAATTTTTTTCAACCTAGAATTAAACGTCCTTACGCAATGGGTCAACCATAACACTCTCAAAGCTCAATCCCAAAGCCAAAGAAATCACTTTTCAACCCATTTCCTTCAAATCTCATCTTTCACCACCTCATTTTTCAAACTTCTCCAAGTACTTTTATATTAGACACGAATCCTCAAGTTTAAATAGTGAAGAACTATACTTAAACTAAAACTCACTGTAAACGGTCACCGAGATTGAGTCCGTGCACACTCCTGATCATACACAACGACCCCGAATCAGTTCTAGACCATCAATCGAACGGTTTAGACTATGTTTCATTCCATTCTAAACCTAAAAATGAATGTCCTTAGGTGGTAGGTCAACCCCAACATCTTACACTAAATCTCAAAGCCTAAAACCTCTTTTTATCCAATTCCTTCAAAATCTCACCCTCCACCACTTTATTCTTCATTTATTTTCAAGCACATTCATAATATACACCAATCCTAGGGTATAAATGAGGAAGAACAATGCTGAAATAAAAACTTACCATAAATCATAAATAAATGGATAAAATGGGTTTTGACCCTTAACCTTTTAGAATCTAATAAAATAAATAGGTTAGTTGGATATATTAGTGTCTCCTACCCCAAAATCATTTGCTACAAGTCATATAAAATCATTCCATTTTGCAAATTGGCCCCTAAAATGCCTTAAATGGAGAGAGGGCTTAAATGATCAAATTCCAGAGGGTTCAAGGGTAGGACCCAGAAAGGGTGGGACCCAGAATTTTTTGGGCCCTAGGAGGACCTCGTCCAAATGGAGACCCCTCACCAGTTTGACCAAAAGTCAGCGAGGGCCTCGCCGGTGAACAGGCTCGGCTGGGTGGGCCACTCTGGCCTATTGCATGTGGGGCCTAGTGGGACCCTATGGCATAGGGTTCAACTCCTATTTATTTCCCATTTTGGTACTTCCTTCACAAACCACCCCTCCAAGCTTTCCGTTTCTTAAAAAATCTTTCGAATCTCCCCCAAAATCCTTCTCCAAACACTTCCTTGTTCATTTTCATATACCACTCACTTCACCCTTCAAATCCCACCTCAAACAGAAATCATTATAAGCTACTTTATTTAGAAATTAGATGAAACCAACTAAGTGTTAGATTAGATGACCTGTGAAATTGTCACCAATTACTTTAAATATGATCTACTAGAGCCAAAACGTGTAGAATAGGAGACGCTACAATACCCTAAAACCTTGGATCAAACTCTAAACCCGGTTGCTCACGGGAGCATTCAGAAACTTTGTATCGGACCTAGACCGCACATCGGAAGTCCGATTATCCCGAACTTAGACAATCCTGACCGCCTAGTTGGACTTGACAATTACCTCAAAAATCAAGTCCAGATGATGTCCCACGATGATTTTCTTGAGTCCAGAGTGAAGAGTGTGAGAAATGTTAGAATTTAAATAAAATTTATGAAATATGTCACGTGTCGCTTGCGCGCCTTTTTTAAGCATTCTGACCGTCAGAATCTGATCCAAATTTACCCTCGGATGAAGAAAAATGGCCCACTCATGTCAACGCACTTGTGGCCCTGATCGAGAGTTGGTGACCGTTGAACTGAAACAAGTCCGCCGCGGTCGATCTGGAAATTTGACGAAATCAAAAACTTAGCCTGACCTAGATCCAATGTCAGAGAGCTTAAGTCCGACCGCACGTAGAAAAGAAGCTGCAGAAGTGCTCCGTTGGATCAGAACAAGCCCACTTTGGTTATAAAATAAGTATACCTTGGCCCCAAGCCTATTTTCAGCAATTCTAGGCCTATATAAAGACCTTAAAACCCCTCTCTCTCATTCCATACGAATTTCCTAAGCCCTAGGAGAGAGAAGAGAGAAGAGAGAGAAAGAAAAGGGAGACAAAGAGAGAGAGATTTGGAGCTTTTCTCCTGGAATTCTTCCCTGCTGCTCCATGTGCTAAGCCGTCCATTTGTGTTGCTCTTTCAGCGCTTCCAACATTGTTTTTAGGTAAAAAATCCTACCCCTAACCTATTTAGGTACTCCATGTAGCTGTAGTGTTAATATAGCTAACCTATTTCATGGTATAGGTTTCCGTTGAGCCGTTGACGAAGACTTATCGTCTGAATCAACTCCATTTCGTAATTTCTGGTTTAAGGTGTGGATTTTAGATGCTTAGATTACATATTTTCAAAGCTTTCAATGCCGTTTAATGATAGATTGTTTACAAGGATGTTGTTTGACATGTAGAACATGTTATCTGTTTTTCACTTCGAATACGTACGAAGAATATGAGATTTAGGATATTTTAGGTATTTGTAGGAAATATTATATTGGTACATATTTTGCTGATATGATTGCCATGAGTATTTGTCGTCTACCTATGCTAGTTATGCGTGTATGTTCTGTTTGGCGAAGAGATTCTCCCTAATGCACACTTTGGAAAACATATGCTATGTAGACTAATGTGTGTAGACTAAGTGTTTGAATAAATGTATGTATTAGTAAGTATTGAGTAAATAGGGTTGTAGATTAGCGTTGAGATTGGATTCTCAACTAATTTGATGATGTACATGATTTCCTCCATGCTTTTTGTAGTTGAATTGATTACTGTAGGTGTGAAATACATGTGTATGGTTAACTGCTTATGATGTATGTTATAACATGCGGATAATATGCTGGAATTACTTATATTTTCAATTCTGTCTCTCTCATATGATTATTGATTTAAATTACAAGTGTTCGGGGCTATACTCTAGTCCAGGCAGTCGGTAATAGATTTGAATTCGTGGTTGGACTCTATTCTCCATGCAAGACGTGTTTGACGAACACGAGTCGTACGCTGCTTATCGGCAGTGGTTAGGCCACACGAAGTGCTTATGCACTTCATGTCGTACAACTCAACGGGCGCTCGTACTAGTCGAACTCGTCAAGTAACCCGATTGACCATTGTATGTTCACCATGTATAGGTCATAACTCCTTGAACCTAGGGTACTGAACTTACCAGTACTAACCCTGATAACTGTGGTACCTTGATCCACTAAGACTCATGAGCCGGGCATGGTGGTATGGGACACCGTGGTTGAGCTGTCGGCCTACGCTGGGGCCACGAGCCTCCCCGTAGTGACCAATGAGCAACCCAGACTCGTGAGCAGATTATGGTGGTATGGGACACTATATTCTTGCTGTCGGCCTACAGTGATAAGGTGATGCAGGAGCGGTGCAACGAGTACGTGTAACAGCCCTGTCAGCCCTTTGTAGTGACCTCGAGTGTATTCTAAGTCTACGTGAGGCGACGACTCTTCCGTAGTAACAAGAGTACAAACTAGGCCTGTATTGATAAGGTGATGGGGGAGCGGAGTAACGAGTGCGTGCAATAGCCCTAACAGCCCTTGCAGCGACCTAAAAATATATCATCGTATGAGACTACTAGGAGTGATGACCCTAGACCGGATCCTTGTTTGGGAATGATATAAGGGAGGTGCCTTAGTTTCCCAATCTTGTTGTATGAAAAGGACTAATAACAACTTGGTAATCATATTCATATCGCACTGCATGTGCCTGGAAGATGTGGAGCACTGAGGGAAGAAAGCATGCAGCGGACGTAAGATGGTGTCGCATGAGGGAGTATGTCAGTGAGGGCACGCATCATGTCATTTCATCCTTGCATTAATAAAAATATTTAGGAATGTTTGATTGCTTGCTTTACCATTATCGCGTGATTGATTTGATAACATGCTAATCTTTGCTTTATGATTCCACTAAGTTGATCACTCACTCCCACTTTACGAGACGTAATGTACACACCAACCAGACTTTGTCTTAGCTACAGGTGTTGGCAATGCTTTGAGGCAGAGCCGGACTATTCGATGACGAGGAGGAGCTCTCCTATGTCCAATTCTCTGGCGGGTCTAAGCAGACCTGGAGTTACGCTGGCGGGACTATAGGGTTTGGATAGAAAATAATACTTTTCCTTATTGCACATTTCATGTAATTATTTAACCTGGTGATAATCATACTCTGAGAGCTTACCATCATTTTTATATAATTTATATACATACCACAGTCTTCTACTTACATAATTTAATTGCCTCTGGAGTATGATTTGTTGTTTGGCTTAATCTCACTCATGTTTACTGTACTAACAGACAACATTCAATCATCATCATCATATATGTTGCATAAGTGATGTTCTGAAACTCAGGAGTTGGGTTTCTACCCGACCCCCAATTTTTGGAGCGTTACAGATGGTATCAGAGCATGATTTGGATTAAACAGGACCTGGGTTATGGTAACACAATGCACACTGACGCACTCTAACTTAGGTAGGGGGCGATGGAATTTAGAGACAACATTAGAATCCCAAGTGTCGCAGACGAGCGAGATTAACTACCATAGAATAGCTCATATGTAACCGAGACCACGTAAAGTGATCTCACATCCCTACTCCTTTTCACTCAAGCTTCCATCTTCTTCTACATCTTACACCCATCCACCACCATTACCAAAAAACTACTCTGTATAACTCTTCACCTTCCTTATACCCCCCTCATGTGGGCATAAAACCTACACTTTTGTGTCCCATAACCTTCACAACCTCCAAATAATGGGACATTTAGGGCCCGTTCGACCAACTGCATTGGGTAAGATTAGGGCAGATGGAAATTGTAAAAGGAACAATAGATGCATATGTAAGGTATTGCCCCTAGATTAGGTGTATCCCATGATTTCTAATACCATGTTCAGAATGTATGCAATTAGAAGTAAATCCCGGGATCTGGAGATTTGGAAATCCCATCTCCTACTTCCCGACACAAGATTCACTTTCTAAAGTTTATGAATCAATTTTAATTCCATCCCACCCTCCTTCCAAACATGTCATTTCGAATCCCGCGGTGAGATTAGCAACGAAACCCATTGAATATAACTTAGAGTTTTAGACTTAAAGTTGGACTCGTAGACTTTAAGGATTTGGTGGTGTAGGAAATTTTATAAATTAATAACATGAACCTTAGTACCTTCTTAGATGGTATGAGCATATGTTTAGTGTTCGAGTGCAATTAGATTGAGGTCCGGGCAACTCAAATTCAACTAGACAACTTTCACCCTAAGTGATAAAACAAATTCCTTGTATTAGGAAGGGTATGAAATCAGTTAGTGTATAAACATAGGTTTTAGGTTACAACTAGTGGATCACTGCTACTCCTAAGTTAAGACTAGGCTACTGGTTATACTAAGGAATGTAAAAGACTGATTATACTAAGATAATTGGAAAATATACTTAGTTAGTTAGCTTGATTAAGTTAGAGTGAGACCTCGTTCCTTTGTTGAATCCCCTTAATACTTATAGACCACTTTAGTAACTCTTTGACTTAGAAACTCCTCACGCTCAGAGGACACTTATAAATCCCTTAGAATTAATGTTAGGTCAAACTAACGCACCCCTAGAATTATCTTCCCAAGGACTTAGTACAACCGGGGACACGGAGTAGAGAAACTATATATAAGCGAAGTATTCGCGATTTGAATCAAATTCTTAATCCTAGTGGTTACCAATAAATTCAATGCTCTAATCAAGCAGAAGATCGGCATCGAATCGGATTAAAAACTGATACAAGAAATTTTTTATCCTAATTAGACAGAAGGTCAATGTATCCGGCTCAAACCCACTACACTACTTTTCTTCCGTGTTGGCCCGACCACTTACAACCAAAAGTTTGTTAATTCGCCCTTAGAAAGTGTTAAGAACATATAGCCAATAGGGTATAGGTATCTTACCATAAACTCACACCCGTCCCTGGAATTAACCACAACACCCAAGAGAGGTCCTAAATTACGTCTCGTTCTGACATACGAATCAGGACATAGATCCCTGACCTTTAGAGTAGAAATAATTTTTAAAGGGGGTAGAACATTATGAGCCCAATCTAGTTAGGTCGGCTAATACAACCATTAGATCAGAGTGACGTAGCGAAAGAGTGGTTGGCCCCTTCCCCACTGGCCCAGGATCAAAAGAAACTGGTCTAAGTTAGATGAAAAGATAGAAACCCTTAACCCCTACTTTGGACATAGATTAAGATGAGGACTCTTTAGACCAAGACCCAAATAGGAAATTTGAACCTTTCATGATGGGCATTCCCTAAGCTTTTAGAGTGATCGGACTATACAGAGTTACTGAAATATACAACTACGAAGCATTCACGGCTTGACCCAATTCTCAATCCTGGGTGACTACCGATAGACTCATTGCTTGGATCGAGCAGAAGATAAGGATCTACCAGGACTTAGGAAGGGATACGATGAGCCTTCTACCCTAGTCAGGTAGGCGATCGAAGTATCGGGATCAAGCCCACTACAACCGTCTCTCTGTATTAGTCGACTATTGGAAACAAATATCTTACTCTAAGTAGATGGGAATCGTCGTCAAGACTCAAAATAGATAAAGAAATAAATTGAGCAAACCATTAGGGTATAAGCAAGAGATAAAGAGTAATTTTTTTTGGAGGGTAGACTAAAATGCGCCAGATGAGCATAGATAGTGTACACCCTACCACGCATAGGAATGTGAAATCAATAAAGCTTAGGCGAATAGAATAATAGAATCTTTACTCATTACCCTTAGCCAATTTCGGGGACGAAATTATTTTTAAGGGGGGTAGATTGTAACACCCTGGATTTTTGCCAACCTGAAATTAGACGTCTTTAGGCAATGGGTGATTCATAACACTCTCAAAGCTCGATCCCAAAGCCAAAAAATCACTTTTCAAACCATTTCCTTCAAATCTCATCTTTCACCACGTCATTTTTCAAAATTCTCCAAGTACTTTTATATTAGACACGAATCCTTAAGTTTAAATAGTGAAGAACTATACTTGAACTAAAACTCACTGTAAACGGTCACCAAGATTGAGTCCGTGCACACTCCTGATCACACACAACGACACCGAATCACTTCTAGACCGTCAATCGAAGGGTTTAGACTATGTTTCATTCCATTCTAAACCTAAAAATGAATGTCCTTAGGTGGTAGGTCAACCCCAACATTTTACACTCAATATCAAAGCCTAAAACCTCTTTTTATCCAATTCCTTCAAAATCTCACCCTCCACCACTTTATTCTTCATTTGTTTTTAAGAACATTCATAATACACACTAATCCTAGGGTATAAATGAGGAAGAACAATACTGAAACTAAAACTTACCATAAATCGTAAATAAATGGATAAAATGGGTTTTGACCCTTAACCTTTCAGAATCTAACAAAAAAAATAGGTTAGTTAGATAGATTAGTGTCTCCTATCCCAAAATCATATGCTACAAGTCATATAAACTCATTCCGGTTTGTAAATTTGCCCCGAAAATACCTCGAATGGAGAGGGGGCCTAAATGATCAACTTCCAGGGAGTTTCAGGGTGGGACCCAGACTTTTTTGGGGCCTAGAGGGCAGGAGGACCTCACCCAAAAGGAGACCCCTCTCCAGTTTGACCAAAAGTCGGCGAGGGCCGCGCCGGTGAACGGCCTCGGCTGGGCAGGCCACTCTGGCCAATTGCATGTGGGGCCTAGTGGGACCCTATGGTATAGGGTTTGACTCCTATGTCTTTCCCATTTTGGTACTTCCTTCATAAAACACCCCTCCAAGCTTTCCATTTTTTAAAAAATCTTTCGAATCTCCCCCAAAATCCTTCTCCAAACACTTCCTTGTTCATTTTCATATACCACTCACTCCACCCTTCAAATCCCACCTCAAACAGAAATCATTATAAGCTACTTCCTTTAGAAATTAAATGAAACTAACTAAGTGTTAGATTAAATGACCTGTGAAATTGTCACCAATTACTTTAAATACGATCTGCTAGAGCTAAAACGTGTAGAATAGGTGACACTACAATACCCTAAAACCTAGGATCAAACTCTAAACCTGGTTGCTCATGGGAGCATTCAGAAACTTTGTATTGGACCTTGACCGCACATCGGAAGTCTGATTATCCCGAACTTAAACAATCCTGACCGTTTAGTTGGACTTGACAATCACTTCAAAAATTAAGTCCAGATGATGTCCCACGACGATTTTCTTGAGTTCAGAGTGAAGAGTGTGAGAAATGTTAGAAATTAAAAAAAAAATTATGAAATCTGGCACGTGTCGCTTGCGTGCCTTTTTTAAGTGTTCTGACCGTTAGAATCTGATCCAAATTTACCCTCAGATCAGGAAAAATGGCCCACTCATGTCAATGCACTTGTAGCCCTGATCGAGTGCTGGTGACGGTTGAACTGAAACAGGTCCGCCACGGTCGATTTGGAAATTCGACCGAATCGAAAACTCAGCCTGACCTAGATCCAATTTCAGAGAGCTTAAGTCCGATCGCACATAGAAAAGGGGCTGCCAGAAGTGCTCCGTTGGATCAGAACAAGCCCACTTTGGTTATAAAATAATTATACCTTGACCCCAAGCCTATTTTCGACAATTCTGGGCCTATATAAGGACATTAAAACCCCTCTCTCTCATTCCATACGAATTTCCTAAGCCCTAGGAGAGAGAAGAGAGAAGAGAGAGAGAGAGAAAAGGGAGAGAAAGAGAGAGATTTGGAGCTTTTCTCCTGCGATTCTTCCCTGCTGCTCCATGTGCCAAGCCGTCCATTTTTGTTGCTCTTTCAGCGCTTCCAACGTCGTTTTTAGGTAAGAAATCCTACCCCTAACCTGTTTAGGTAATCCATGTAGATGTAGTGTTAATATAGCTAACCTATTTCATGGTATAGGTTTCCGTTGAGCCGTTGACGAAGACTTATCGTCTGAATCAACTCCATTTCGCAATTTCTGGTTTAAGGTACGGATTTTAGATGCTTAGATTACCTGTTTTCAAAGCTTTCAATGCCATTTAATGATAGATTATTGACAAGGATGCTGTTTGACATGTAGAACATGTTGTCTATTTTTCATTTCGAATACGTAAGAAGAATATGAGATATAGGGTATTTTAGGTATTTGTAGGAAATATTATATTGGTACATATTTTGCTTGTATGATTGCCATGAGTATTTATCGTCTACCTATGCTAGTTATGCGTGTATGTTCTTTTAGGTGAAGAGATTTGCCCTAATGCACACTTTGGCCGACATATGCTATGTAGACTAATGTGTGTAGACTAAGTGTTTGTATAAATGTATGTATTAGAAAGTATTGAGTTGTAACACCCTGAAAATCAGGGGTCATGCATAAACCCGACTCCTGAGTTCCAGACCATCACTTATGTAATAAGAATGAATATGATTTAAATTTGACTGAGTTAGAGCATTCACATGAGTAAGATTATACCAAAAATGCAATTCATACTCCAGATTCAGTGATAAAATGCAAGCGGAAGACTGAAAAATATATATATCACTGTATAGAAAACAAAATAAATCTCAACTGTCTCTAAAGTATGAATACATCTCTGAGTCTCATATACATGTAATAAAATAAAAATCAAAATGTCTGAAGTCCAACTAGTATGTCCCGTCAATCCAGGCCACCTATGCAAAGCCGTCGTGAAACTGCATATATGAGAACTCGTCCTGGTCCTCATCGTAATCCAGCTCTGCCTCCTGAATCACTGCCTCACCTGCATCTAAGATAAGGTCTGGTGGGTGTTGCAAACACCATCTCGTAACGTGGGAGTGAGTGATCAACTCAGTGGAATAATAGAGTAGAGATTAACATGTTCTCAAATCAATCATGCGATAATAGTAAAGCAATGAATCAAACATTCCAAAATACTGTTGTTAATGCAATATGACATGACATGATGGATGCCCTCACCGACATTCTCCCTCATACGACACCATCTGCATCCGCGGCATGCTTGTGTACCGCTCAGTGCTCCACATCTTCCAGGCACATGCAATGTAATGTGGATATGATTACCCAGTTCTTATTATTCCTTTTCATATAGCAGTATTGGAAAACTAAGGTACTTCCCTTATATCAATCCCAACACAGATCCTGTCTAGGGTCATCACTCCTAGAAATCACATACGATGTTACATTTGTAGGTCACTGCAAGGGCTGTTGCTCGCACTCGTTGCACCGCTCCCCCATCACCTTATCAATATAGGCCTAATATACTATCATTGCTATGGAAGGGTTGTCGCCTCCCGTAGACTCAGAATACACTCGCGGTCACTACAAAGGGCTCGTCACCTGATTAGTGTAGGCCGACAGTAAGAATATAGTGTCTCATACCACCATAATCTGCTCACTAGTCATAGGTGCTCACTGGTCAGTACGGGGAGGTTTGTGGCCCTAGCGTAGGCCGATAGCTCGACCACGGTGTCCCATACCACCATGCCCGGCTCATGAATCTTTATGGATCAAGGTACCATGGTTAACAGGGTTTACAATGGTAAGTTCAGTACCCTAGGTTCAAGCAGTTGTGACTCATACAAGGTGAACAATCAACGACTAGTCGGGTTACTTGACGGGCTCGACAAGTACGAGCGCATCGCAAGTCGAACGACATGGAGTGTGTAAAACACTTTGTG
The DNA here is from genome assembly GCA_037074715.1 of Magnolia kwangsiensis. Classification (NCBI taxonomy): domain Eukaryota; kingdom Viridiplantae; phylum Streptophyta; class Magnoliopsida; order Magnoliales; family Magnoliaceae; genus Magnolia; species Magnolia kwangsiensis. The sequence continues at coordinate 91,870,880 of CM073573.1, forward strand.
TGGCCTAACCACTGCCGCCAACTCCAAACACGACTCGCGTTCATCGACGCGTCTTTCGTGGCAAATATAAGCCAACCACGAATATACTCCATTATCGACTACCTGGACTAATCATAGTACCAAACATTTGTAAATCAGCATTAATAATCATGTGAGAGTAATTGGAATGCAATACAACAATACAAGCATGTTATCACATGTTATAACATACAACTTAAGCAATTCATTCAACACATGCATTTCATACATACAATGTAATCCATACATATTGCCAACATGATGGAAATCATTTACATCAGCATATTACTTGAGAATTCAATCTCAAAACTATTTCACAACACCATATACTTAATACATACTAATACAAACATTTATACAAACACTTAGTCTACACACTTAAGTCTACATAGCCAAACCAATTATGCACGCATTCCTAATATCCTAATGCGACAAATAGCCATGACAACCAATTCAGTAAAATATGGATGCAAACTGTATTTCCTACAAATGACTAAAATGCCCTAAATCTCATATTTTCCATATGTTTACGAAACAGGAAACGGACAGCATGTTGTACATGTCAAACGGCGTTGCCGTCGATAATCTACTATTAAACGACATTGAAAGCATTGAAATCAGCCAATCAAAGCATCTAAAATTCACACTTTTTACCCTAGTTGTGTGTCGTTTCGAACAGAGCGTATACGCTTCGTCTATGGTGAACAGGCGACCTAATACACAAGATGTATAAGCTACTTCGCTATTGGAATCGACGGAACCTTAAATCAGCAAGTGTTTAGGGTTTTCCTTACCTGGAATTGTGGTGGAATTACCAACGAAGTGATTGGAATACGTTGCTTAAGTACGTGCAACAGCTAGTGCAGGTGGCAGGAAGATCTCTCTCACACACTCTCTCAATCTCATACTTTTCTCTCTCTCTCTAGCTAGGGTTTCTAGCAAATTCGGATGGGTGAGATAAGTGAGGGTTTAAAGCCCTTTTATAGCCTAAAACCTTCCCAAATTAGGCTTGGGAATGATGTTTACTTGAGGTGTAACCAAATTGGGGCTGTTCTGGTCCAAAAGAGTAGTTCGGGAGGTCCCCTGGCCGAACGCGATCGGACTTAAGCTCATGGTCACTGGATGTTGTTCACACCCAATTTTCAGTCTAGTAGAGTTCGTAGATAGCACGTGGCGGTCCAGTTTCAGTTCAGCGGTCATCGCACATAGATCAGGTCTACAAGTTTCACGATATGAAAGAGAAATTTTTCCTGATCCGAGGGTGTAATTTGGCTGAATTTTGACGGTCAGAACGCTTAATAATAACGTGCCAAGTCATGTGCCAGATTGATTAAAATTTCCAAATCTAACCCTTTTCTCACTCTCTTCACTCCAGGCTCAATGAAATAGCCTCTGAACGTCGGTTGGGCTTGATTTTTGAAATGATTGTCAAGTCCAGCTAAGCGGTCATAACGGTCTAAGATTGTAAGTATCGGACTTTCAACATGCGGTCTAGATCCAATACAAAGTTTCAGAAGGTTCCTGAGAATAAATAGGTTTAGGTTTGATCCAAGGTTTCAGGATATTATAGCGTCATTGGTTCTACAAGTTTTGGGTCTCGTAGAACGTATTTAAAATGATCAGAGACGATTTCACAGCTACTCTAGCGTAGCGCTAGCTAACTAATGCTTAATTTCTAAAGAAATTAATCCTACGTGATTTCGGGTCGAGTTAGTACTCGAGTCTCAGTACAGATTTTTTCGAGGCATTACATGAGTAAATAGTGTTGTAGATTAGCGTTGAGATTGGATTCTCAACTAATTTGATGATGTACATGATTTTCTCCATGCTTGTTGTAGTTGAATTGATTACTGTAGGTGTGAAATACTCATGTATGGTTAACTGCTTATGATGTATGTTATAACATGCTGATAAGATGTTGGAATTACTTGTATTTTCAATTCTGTCTCTCTCATATGATTATTGATTTAGATTACAAGTGTTCGGGGCTATACTCTAGTCCAGGCAGTCGGTAACTGATTTGAATTCGTGGTTGGACTCTATTCACCACGCAAGACGTGTTTGACGAACCCGAGTCGTGTGTTGCTTGTCGGTAGTGGTTAGGCCACACGAAGTGCTTATGCACTTCATGTCGTACAACTCAACGGGTGCTCGTACTAGTCGAACTCGTCAAGTAACCCAATTGACCATTGTATGTTCACCTTGTATTGGTCATAACTGCTTGAACCTATGGTACTGAACTTACCAGTGCTAACCTTGATAACTGTGGTACCTCGATCCACTAAGACTCATGAGCTGGGCATGGTGGTATGGGACACCGTGGTCGAGCTGTCGGCCTACACTGGGGCCATGAGCCTCCCTGTAGTGACCGGTGAGCAACCCAGACTCGTGATCAGATTATGGTGGTATGGGACACTATATTCTTGCTGTCGGCCTACATTGAGAAGGTGATGCAGGAGCGGTGCAACGAGTGCGTGCAACAGCCCTCACAGCCCTTTGTAGTGGCCTCGAGCGTATTCTGAGTCTACGTGAGGCGACGATCCTTCCGTAGTAACAAGAGTACAAACTAGGCCTGTATTGATAAGGTGATGGGGGAGCGGAGCAACGAGTGCGTGCAACAGCCCTGACAGCCCTTGCAGTGACCTAAAAATATATCATCGTATGAGACTACTAGGAGTGACGACCCTAGACAGGATCCTTGTTTGGGAATGATATAAGAGAGGTACCCTAGTTTCCCAATCCTGCTATATGAAAAGGACTAATAATAACTCAGTAATCATATTCATATCACACTGCATGTGCTTGGAAGATGTGGAGCACTGAGGGAAGAAAGCATGCTGCGGACGTAAGACGGTGTCGCATGAGGGAGTATGTCGGTGAGGGAACACATCATGTCATTTCATCCTGGCATTAATAACAATATTTAGGAATGTTTGATTGCTTACTTTACTATTATCGCGTGATTGATTTGATAACATGCTAATCTTTGCTCTATGATTCCACTGAGTTGATCACTCACTCCCACTTTACGAGACGTGTTGTACACACCAACCAGACTCTGTCTTAGCTGCAGGTGTTGGCGATGCTTTGAGGCAGAGCCGGACTATTCGATGACGAGGAGCTCTCTTATGTCTAATTCTCTGGCGGGTCTAAGCAGACCTGGAGTTCGCTGGCGGGACTATAGGGTTTGGATAGAAAATACTACTTTTTCTTATTGCACATTTCATGTAATTATTTAACATGGTGATAATCATACTCTGAGAGCTTACCATCATTTTTATATAATTTATATACATACCACAGTCTTCTACTTGCATAATTTAATTGCCTCTGGAGTATGATTTGCTGTTTAGCTTAATCTCACTCATGTTTACTGTACTGACAGACAACATTCAATCATCATCATCATATATGTTGCATAAGTGATGTTCTGGAACTTAGGATTTGGGTTTCTACCCAACCCTCGATTTTTGGGGCGTTACAACCCCACTCCACTTCTTTTGAACCTACTTATTTCTTTGACTCTTCTATTGTAAATGGATGCTAGCGGGAAAAGAAAACTTCCCGTGGTCCATTTTCTTCTAGATCTACTCCAATAATACGGGCCACCTTCGATCACCCGAAGATGATCCCTCATATGTACGGGATTTGCGTTTGCACAAGGTTTTTTTTGAACAATTTGTTGATCTTGAATACATTACTTCTTTTGGTATACTTCTACTTCTTCCAGCTGTAGGATGGGCTAACATCTTACATTGGGGTGGGCCTGCATACTAGTCTATTACTTAGTCCATGTTTGCATGTATTTCTGATTTTTTGACTGAGAATTTAACGTTTAAAATTGATGCTAGAGAAGGTCCTTTTGAAATTGACCGTCATCTGATTTCATGGCTAATGGACATATCTGTTAATGATGAGGGTATTAGTATTCATACTCTAGTTGAGAAACCCTCAGAATCTGTAACGCCTTAGAAAAATCCGTACTTAGACCCGAGTACCGCCTTTAGCAGAAATCATTTAGAACCAAATCCCTTAGAAATTTAATGTGTATTAGCTAACGCTAAACTAGATTACTTATGAAATTAGCTCCAACCACTTTTAATACGATCTGTAAGACCCAAAACCTATAAAATCGTTGACGCTATATTACCCTAAAATCTAGGATCCAACTCTAAACCCAGTTGCTCGCTTGAGTACTTTGAAACTTTATAACGGACCTGGACCGCATGTTGAAAGTCTGATAGCGATGAACTTAGACCAGTATGACTGCTTAGTTGGAGTTGACTAGCACCTCAAAAATCAAGCTCAAATAATGTCTTGAGACCATTTCCTTGAGCCCGGAGTGAAGAGTGTGAGAAAGTGTAGATTTTAAAGAAATTAAATAAGATTTTAAGAAATCTGAGACGTGTCTCTTGTGCGTTATTTCTAAGCATTTTGACCGTTGATTTTTGTCCCAAATTCACCCTCGGATCAGGGAAGGTGGCCCATTCATGTCAAAGCACTTGTGGCCCTGATCGAGTTTCGGTGGCCGTTGAATTGAAACTGGTCCACCACGGACGATCTGGAAACCCGATCGGACTAAAAACTTAACTTACTTAAGATCCAATACTAGTGAGCTTAATTCTGACCGCATTTGATAAGAGGACCTCCAGAAGTGCTTCGTTGGACCAGAAAGATCCTGATTTGGTTATAACATAAGTATACTTTGGCCCTAAGGCTGTTTACGTCGATTTTAGGCTTATAAAAAGGCCTTAAACCCTCATTCCCAAATCCCATATGAATTTCCTAAACCCTAGCCATTTCAAGAGAGAGGAAGGAGAGAGAAGTAAGAGAGAACCTGTTGTTTCTCCGTGGAATTCTTTCCAGTTCTTCTACGTATCAATCTTGCGTATCTGAATTGTTATTCTGGCGATTCTGATTTCATTCTTGGATAAGTTAAGAAAACCCTAACCTGTTTTGGAGCTTAAAGTAGTCGAAGTGAAGTTATAGCTAACATGTTTCATGCCTTAGGTAGCGTATCCGCTATTGATGAAGACTTAACGTCTGAATCATCTCTATTTCGTATTTTCTGGTTTAAGGTGCAGACTATATACGTTTAGGTTATAGTTTTTAAAACTTTCAATGTTAGATAATGATTTATTCATGAAGTGAATGCTATTACACATGTCAAATGCGCTATCCGTTTCGAATTACGTATATGTATAATCTATGTTATAAATAGAGTATTTCATGTATATGTTAGAATACCCATATACGTATGGAATTAGCTGTTATGATTGCCATGATTCTTTGTCATTGATACATGATTTTTATATATGCGATGACTCCTTGATGAAAGGAGTCACCCTATTATGCTATATGGTCGACGTACGTGATGTATGATGAATAGTATAGTCTAAGTGTTTGTATAAATGCTTGATTGAGTTAGTAGCTAGTAAAGTGTGATTTTTTAAGGTTGTTGAGATATGAAATTCAATCAAATTACTTAAGTGTATGATTTCCTCCATGGATTGATTAGCCTAAATTATTCATGTTAGTTGTGTGCATGATTTCCTCCATGTACTGTAGTTATGTTTAAGTTATATTTCATAAATGTTCACATGAATGTAGGATATGAATCATATACCTGTTATTGAGCTTATACGTGATTGGGGCTATATTACAGTCCAGGTAATCAGTAATCATTCTTCAAATGGTGGTTGAGGTCATTTTCGCCACACGGGATGAGTTTAATGAATCCGGGTCATGCTTGGGATGTTCGACAGTGGTTAGGCCACACGGAGTGCTTATGCATTACATGTCGTTCAACTCAACGTGCGCTTGGCCTAGTTGAGCTTATTAACTAACCCGATTTACCGATGTTTGTCCACCATGTTTCTCGCTACTATTTGAATCTAAGGCACTGAACTCACTAGTGAAACTCCCGTTAACCTTGGTACCATGATCCCCTAAGACTCATGAGCCGGACATGGTGGTATGGGACACCGTGGTTGAGCTATTGGCCTATGCTGGGGCGATGAGCCTCCCCGTAGTGACCAGTGAGCACCCTACTTTCATGAGCTGATTATGGTGGTATGAGACACTATATTCGTGTTGTCGGCCTACATTGATTGGTGACGAGCCCTCTGTAATGACCTCGAGTATATCCTGACACTGCATAAGGGCGACAAGTCTTGTTGCAGTATTTAAGATATAACTTGACCTGTATTGATTGGTGACGAGCCCTTTACAGCGATCCAGAACCGTAACATCGTATGAGATTTCCTAGGACTGACAACCCTAGAATGGATCAATGCTTGGGAATTGATATAAGGGAGGTGTCTTAGCTTCCCAATCCTGTTGTATGAAAAGGACTAATAAGAACTAGATAATCATGCTCATATCATTACATTGCATGTGCTATTGGCATTGGTGTAAGAGCACTGAGGAAGTAACTGACATGTGCGACCGTAAGATGAAGATCGCAGAGGGAGATTATGGTGAGGGCATACATCATTCCCTCATATCATTCTTGCATTAACAAGAGTATCTAGGACATGTTCGATAGTGCTGCTTTATCATTACTGCTTGATTGAATTAATAACATGTTAACCTTTGCTGTATAGTTCCACTGAGTTGATCACTCACTCCCACATTTTGGGACCATGCTTAAACACCAACCAGACTCTTACTTAGCTGCAGGTGACGGTGATGCCTGTGAGGCGGAATCGAAGTTCGAGGAAGCGTTCTCATTTATGCAGTTCTCAGGCAAGTTCATGTGAGCGTTGCCCTGACTGGCGGGGATTTCGGGTTATGATTATATTGAGTATACAGAGTTTGATACATGTATTTTGAGACACAGAGTGTACTTATTTCCCAGACAGAGCACGCATATTTTGGGGATTATTTTTTATTTATATATGTATTTAAGACTTTCGCTTGCGTTTTCTCTCTATCCCTAAATTTTTTCTATTAATCTGGCTTAATCTACTTCATGTTTTATGCGATAAGACAGATAACATACATCCATCATTGTTTATGTTGCATAAGTGATGTTTTAGAACTCGGGAGCTGAGTTATGCTCGACCCCCGAATTTCAGGGCATTACAGAATCAGAAAAATGCATGCTCACTAGAGATTTATGTAATATGAATGTGCAATGGACTCATAAAGGGAATGCGCTCCCCTCAAAGTACTTGTTACCTAGATACAAGGTTCTCCACAGAATCTTTATTTCAAATCTGTATCTACGTTCTGTTAATAAAATAGAACCGACTTCCTTTATGGTTCGGGTTTTGCATTTTGTCATCTCTGGTACTAAAGTTTGTCTTCCTTCTTTGATATACCATTCCATCATTCAGTTTCGTCTCTATCCAAGTCGTAGTGATATTCCATTTGCCTATCTTATGACTGTTTTACCTACTAAGGGCTCCCATCCATCATCTTATTTTCAACAATTCAATTATTAATAAGATGAAATTAGAATTAGCTCCTAGCCAAGTGGATGTAGGTAGTGGTGGAGCTAAAGTAAGGAATGAAGAAGAAGCTGGTGATCTTCCTCCTGATGATATAAATATGGATAATATTTTTGATAAAATTGAATCAGATTCTGGAAATGATCCTGACTATGAGCCATCTAATTTTGATGCTCATCTTCATGCTCTAGAGGAGAAGGTAGAGAATATGAATGTTGTCATGATTTACAGTTTAAATATATGCGCAAGTATCTTAGGTGCTTAAACAAGGGCGTTCATCAACTTAATTTACCATTCTTGCTTCTTCTTCAGGATCTGATTAAGTGCTTTACTCTTTGGTCTGTGATAACTTTAATTCTACATGTGTTGGTTTGTGAACTTTATTTGGTTTACTGACTTTTGTTTTGATATAGTTAATGATATGTGAACTTTAATTTGCTTATATTTTGACTAGTTAATCCTTTATTACTCCTGTTTCTTATCCTTTTCCATTTTTTTCTTCCTTTGTCATATTGTTCCAAAAAGGGGAAGAATTTATATGGTTTTGCATATGGATGGATTGATATATCGAATTTGATTATGGATATGGATTGTGGAGTAGCATTTTTTTTCCATATATGTGTGCTACTCAGGAGGAGTAAGTAAGGTGTGCTAGTTGATGATAACTGGTGCATGATTCTTTGTTTGTATGTATATTGGTGACATTATTATTGAGTATGTTTTGTCACAAATTTGACAAAGGGGAATATTGTAAGTGCTATGGTTTTATGCTCCTTTGGTTGCCAAATTTTGTGGTGCCAAAACATCAATCTATGACATTGCATCACCTCTCTAAACACGTTGCTTCAAGTTAAGAACAAAGATTCACTTCAAACCATTTCAAGAAATGCAAATGCAAGCTACAATGAAAGAAGTGATCTTGTTCAAAGACTCAAGTTAGTGTACATCTCGAAATGAAGTGTAATTCAAGCTCTAGAAGATCTCAAGTTCAATGCTACATCAAGTATAGAGATCCCAAGCTTCACAATCTTCAAAGGTCAACTATCATATGAAGTCTCGATATTCATATCTCACTTTCAAGGTATGATTGACCTTAGATTGATCTTAGGGTAGGTCATTTTGTATACATAATTCATATTGAATCTTTTTATATGAATTTGGTCTGTTCTAAGACTAGTCCTGGACCCTGTTTGACTAGTCCTAGAACTGGCTTGACCAGTCCAAGAAATTTCAGGACCAATCCTAAGTTGTTGTAATTTTTTATAATTTTTTGGTTAAGCTACGACCAGTCCTAGAGTCTTCTTGACCAGTCGTGTGAACAGTGTTCGACTTTGAAAGGGCCTAACTATATGCCCTAGAGGGGGGGTGAATAGGGCAATGCCAAATAAAAATAATAACAGCGGAATAATAAAAGAATTAAAGCACAATGCTTAATATAAAACAATTGCAATAGCCTAGAATAACGAGATTGATACTTTATCAGTTCTAAGGATAACCTTACACCAAAAACCAGAGGTTTAAGGTAGGACAACCTTATTTCTAGAACGTCCTTGTATCACAAGCCAAAGAGGAATAAAAGGTAATGAAATGAAAATAACTTGTGGAAAATATATCCTAAGTTATTACAACATTCATCCACACTTTGCTTGAAGTGATTACAACATTCATCCACAAACACAAATCACAAAAATGAATGAATAAATGAATGAAAGAATAAAGCACATCCACAACACAATGATATATAGTGGTTCTCCTGTGTGTACACCAACTGTTATCCAACAGCCACACAGATTGCTACTCCACTCATAATATCCTCACACAGGGGATATTAGCATGCACTATCAAAATAGGTTCCACAGGTTCACCTAAAACCTTCACAATTGTGTCTTTGATCTCGGGCTTACACAATCCAAAAACCCCACAATCTGAGTTTTCTGGATCTCCTCACATAACCAATACAGTAGATTTTTCTAGCGAATCTCAAACAAAAGCCAGAGAAAGTAAATTACAAAATATGTAAAATACCTGAATCACCTTTTGATGAAGCCCGGTAGAACCAATCGGAGTAGTAGTTTGATTCGACATTCAAAGTCCAATACTCACTTTAAAAACGGTTCTAAGTCTAATTGATTTTAGATCAAACGGGCTAGATCTATTTGATTTTGAATCTAGAAGAAAGAATAACAGAAATTCCCCTTTTCTAATAAGATTGGAATGTAGATCAAAATCAAATAAGAATAAGCTAGCAAAATGAATATTAAATAATCACAAAGCAGCTTAAAATAAACACAAACTTATCTCAGAGAATAGCCTAAAGAATGCTTGAATAGAATTGATTTGAAGTACTTAAACTCTGAAGTTCGTGCTCAATTTATAGACTGAAAAATCTCGTCTACGACTGGTCTTAGGATCCTAGGACTGGTCGTAGCTCCAAAGATTTTCGAAAGATTTTCGCGGGATTTGATTTTCAGTTCCACGACCGATCAAGGGTGGTCTACGACCGGTCGTGGGCCACCTACGACTGGTCATGAGACACCTACGACCAGTCGTAGGACCCCAAAAATGGTTGCTGGAGTTTGAGTGGTAGGGCTACGACCGGTCGAAGGATGAGTCGTAGAACTCACAAGACTGGTCGTAGGATGTCCAGGACTCGTCGTAGGACAGCTAGAAAGATTCAAAAATCTTCAACTGCCTAGGACTGGTCCTGAAAAATCTAAGACTGGTCGTAGCAAAGCTAGGACTGGTCTTGAAGCCCCTAGGACTGGTCTTAGAACACTTCAAACAAGCATATAAAGATATATGAGTTATGTATCCAGAATGACCTACAATAAAGCCCATCCTAAGGTCAATCTAAGGTCAAACAAACCTTAAAAGTGAGATGGACTTGAAAGTCTGTACACTCAGATGACCCTTAAGAGAAGCTTGTGAATATTCAAAACTTGTAGTAGGCCTTCATAACCTTGATCTTGACTTGACAAAGTCTTCTAGTAAACTTGAACTTGATCAAACCTTGAACATGCAACCTTGAAAACTTCTATTCTTAATTTCTTCATCCAAGACTTGAAAACTTTCTTCTTTTAAGATCTTGTCTTGAAATGCGATGTCTTGATATGTCTTGATTATAATGAATAGACTTCAAACATAAAACACAAGATATACAAGACATAGATATAGGTTTTGGCACCATAAAATTTGACAACTAAAGGGATATGAAATCATAGCACTTACAATCTCCCCCTTTGTCAAATTGTGATAAAACATATAGCATTAAAGATAATAAGGAATGATAAGTCATAAAACCACAAAATACTCTACTCCCCCTGAGTAATACGAGTATTGCTCATATAATAAATACATAACATGAAAACCTCAAAACTTCAATCCACATATCCATCATTCCACATATCCTTCTCAATAAATACAAACAAAATTACTCCCCCTATCCGTATTACTCCCCTTTTAGCAATGCTTACTACTCCCCCTTTTTGTCACAAAATGACAAGGGAAAGGAACAGTATAAAGGAGAATATAGAGAGTAAATAATGAGAAGGTGATATGAAAGGACATAAAATAAACCTGAAGTGTCATGTCATAATCCATACCACAAAGTACAATACCAAAATGTTATGAAACCTGAATCCATAATACATATCCAAAGTAAAAGAAATGTTATACTATTAAGAAGATAATTCACTTAATCTGATCCAGAGGAGGGAGCAGGAATAAATGGATCAATCTGGTGTAAGCTCTTATTTATGCAACGAAGATATTTTCGCATGTACTTGAATCTCATGTCATGAGCTATATTCATATTATCAAGTTTTTCCTCCAATGCACGAAGGCGTGCATCAAAACCAGAAGGATCATAATCTGGATCATTAGGTGAATCAGTTTCTATATCATCAAATAAGTCATCCACATTAACATCTTGTTGTGGAAGATCACCAGCTTCCTCTTCGCTTCCAGCAACACCACCATCCCCACCGACACCACTAACACCAGCTTCATCAAATTGGCTAGGAAGCAGTTCCAATTTCATCTTATTAAGATAGGCATTATTGAAAATGAGATGAAGAATTGGTGCCTCAATAACAGGTTTATCGACAAGCATGTGACTGGCTAGAACATTCATAAGATAACTGAATGGAATATCATTGTGACCTGGATGGAAACAAAATTGTATAATGGAATGACAAATCAAAGAAGGAAGACAGACCTTGATTCCAGAAGCAATAGAATGCAACACACGAACCATGAAAGAAGTTAACTCGATTTTATTACCGGACCGAGGATATACATTGGAAATGAAGAAACGATGTAGTATTCTGTATTTGGGTAACAGATACTTTGCAGGGAGCGCATTCCCTTTGTGAGTCTAATGCACATCAATTTTGCATAAATCTCTAGTTAACATGCGTTTTTCCGATTCTGAAGGTTTGTCATATAAAGTATGAATCGGTATTCCTTTATCATTAACAGGTATATCCATAATACTTGATATTAAATGACGGTCTACTTCAAATTTCCCTTCTCTTGTATCAATAGAAAATGTTAAATTATCAAGGGAAAAATCTAAAATGCATGTAACCATTGATTGAGCAATGGACTGGTATGCAAACCCACCCCAAAGTAAAATGTTAGTCCAACCTACAGATTCAAGAAGGGGAATAACACCATATGGAGCAATGTGATTTAGATCAGCGGTATGCTCAACGATAATATTACGGGCACGCAAATCCCGTACATCTTGAGTATCATCTTCGGGTGACCGAAGATGCCGTCTAGTTATTGGTCCAGATCTGGATGAAGATGGACCATGAGATGTTTTCTTTTTCCCCCTAGCATCCATATCCAAAAAGATATACAAAGAACAAGCAAGATGCACAAATGAAAGATGTGTTTTCTCTAGATCAGCAAATAGAGAGCAAACCCTTGAAAACCTCAACAAGAGATGAAATCAAACTCTACTATGAACAAATCAAAGCATAGAGATCATGAAACTTCAAGAAAAATGATGAAATAGGACTTACCTTGAAGAAAAATTAGAAATCATATGACTGGTCGAGCCACAACTCGTCGTAGGTAGGTGTGAAAATGAAGAAGAAGAGGATTTTTCCCAAATTATATGATGTTCACGAGATTCATGACCGGTCGAACCACGACTGGTCGTGTAAAACCACGACCGGTCGAGCATCGACCAAAAATGCGTTTTAAATGAAAAAAGTTGAAATTTAAACAATTAAAATGTGAAATATAATACATTTTGATACATGCAAGTAAGTATATTCAATGTAAAATGCACATACCAAGATCAAATTTTAATTTATTAAACCTGCTTTTGTCGAGTGGTTTAGTAAATATATCAGCAAGTTGAGTTTCGATTGGTATATATTCCAATGAAATAATTTTTTCTTCAACCAACTCACAAATGTAATGATACCTAATGTCAATATGCTTAGTACATGAATGCTGGATTGGATTTTTGGTAATGTTTATAGCACTGGAATTATCACAATGTAGAATCATTGAATCTTGATTAATTCCATAATCGCTAAGCATGCGTTTCATCCAAACTAGTTGAGTACATGCATATCCAGCTGCAACATATTCAGCCTCAGCCGTAGAGACCGATATTGAGCTTTGCTTCTTGCTGAACCAAGAAACTAAAAAATTTCCAATGTAAAAACAACCACCACTGGTTGATTTTCTATCATATATATTTCTGGCCCAATCAGCATCTGAATAGCTGGCTAATTGAACATTAGTATCAAAAGGATACTAAAGTCCCAAATTTATAGAACTTGCGACATATCTAATAATCCGTTTAACATCAGTGAGATGTGATTCCTTAGGAGTAGACTGATATCTCACACAAATTTCAACACTGAATGCGATATCAGGTCTACTAACAGTAAGATATAACAAACTACCAATCATACTGCGATATAGTTTAGGATCTATATCTTTACCTGTAGAGTCTTTTAAGAGTCTTAATGTTGTACTCATAGGAGTATCAAAGTTCTTACCATTCTCAAATCCAAACCTTTTAACCAAGTTTGAAGCATATTTGGTCTGAGAAATAAAAATTCTATCAGGTTATTGTTTTACTTGCAAACCTAGGAAATAGTTAAGTTCGCCAACCATGCTCATTTTGAACCTTGATTTCATTAACTCTGCAAACTCAGTAGACATGTTAGAACAAGTAGATCCATAAATAATATCATCAACATATATTTGAACCATCAAAATATCAGTGTTATTCTTTTTAACAAAAAGCGTCTTATTGACACTACCTACTTGAAAGCTATGACTAAGTAAGAATTTAGTCAATTTTTCATACCATGCCCTAGGTGCTTGTTTTAGACCATAGAGAGCCTTTTTGAGACGAAATACATTGTCAGATAACTTAGGGTCTTCAAACCCTGAAGGTTGTTCAACATACACTTCTTCATGTAGATCGCCATTCAAGAAAGCACTCTTTACATCCATCTGAAAGATTTTAAATTTTTCGAAACATGCGATGGAAATAAAAAGTCTGATTGATTCAAGGCAAGCGACTGGAGCAAAGGTTTCATCGTAATCGATGCCTTCAATCTGTGTGTACCCTTGTATAACCAGTTTAGCCTTGTTTCGTATAATATTTTTGAGTTTATCAGACTTATTTTTAAAGATCCACTTTGTTCCAATAATATTTTTATCTTTAGGTCTAGGAACAAGATACCAGACATCATTATGAACAAATTGATTAAGTTCATCCTGCATAGAAACTATTCAATTTTCGTCAGAAAGTGCTTCTTTTACGTTGACCGGTTCTATTTGGGATATAAAACAAACATAATTACATATGTTCTCAAGTTGTTTGCGAGTATGAACTCCAGTGAGAGGATTTCTAAGAATTTGATTGGTTGGATGATCTTTAACAGTCCTTGGTTCAGATTCTTTTTAACTTGATGAGATATCTAGATTGTCAATAATAATAGCTTCATCATCATCTGAACATGGGACTGGTGTATTCAAATGATCATCAATGACCACATTGATGGACTCTTGAATCACACCAGTTCTCTTATTTATAACCCTATAAGCTCGACTGTTCAAAGAATAACCAAGAAAAATTCCTTCGTCACTCTTAGTATCAAACTTACCTAAATTTTCACGATCCCGTAAAATATAACACTTACTGCCAAAAATCCAAAAGTATTTGACAGTAGGTTTCTTCTCAAACCATAATTCATAAGAAGTCTTATTATCAGATTTACTGGTATAAACCCGATTAATAATATAGCATGCGGTATTAACTTCTTCAGTCCAAAGATTTCTAGAGAGCTTCATACTATTCAACATAACATTAGCCATTTCCTGAAGCACTCTATTTTTTCTTTCTACTATACGATTTTGTTACGGTGTTTTGGGCGCTGAGAATTCATGTGATATTCCCTGATCGCTACATAATTTCTCAAAACTACTATTTTCGAATTCAGATCCATGATCACTACGGATCTTACTAACATGAAAACCTTTCTCATTTTGGATTCGTTTGATGACCTTTTTCACTTCATCCAGGGTTTCGTTTTTGTCTTTTAAGAACGATACCCAAGTGTATCTTGTATAATCATCTACGATAACCAAGATGTATTTTTTGCCTCCTCAACTCTCCGATCTGGTAGGTCCAATAAGATCCATGTGGAGAAGCTCGAGTGGTCTAGATGTGTTGTTAGAGTTCACTTTCTTGTGAGAACTCCTAATTTTTTGCCCAACTGGCATTCACCACATATTTTGTCTACTTTTTATAATTTAGGTAGACCTCTAATTAGTTCTCTTTTGCTCAATCTAAATAAGTTCCGATAGTGTACATGTCCAAGGCATTTATGCCATAATTCAGTCTCATCGGTATGGACCATGTAACATGATTGAGTAGATGAGCTAGCATCACTAACAATGTAGCAGTTTTCAGAAGTTCAGTGACCAGTTAATATAACAGAACCCCTTTTATTAACTATCTCACAACCTTGATTAGAAAACTTTACACTATGGTTGTGATCACATATCTGAGAAATGCTTAATAGGTTGTGTTTTAAACCCTCAACATATAAGACATTCTTAAATAAGGGAAGGTTATAAAGTTGAACCGTACCTTGGCCAATAATCTTGCAATTGCTTCCATCACCAAATGTTACTGACCCATCAGTCATATCTTTAAGATCGGTGAATAAAGCTTTGTCACCTGTCATATGCCTGGAGCAACCACTATCTAGGTACCACTTTGAATGGCTTGTTGCTTTGAAAGCAGTGTGGGCAACTAAGCTGGAAACTTTAGGAACCCATTTTATAACTGTTTTGGGTTTAGGAGAATAGATGGTCTTTTTCTGTTTATTGTCGTAGGAACGACCTATAGAGTTCGACTTTAATAACTCCTTGAGAAGATCAATAATTTTTTCAGCCAATTGATTTCGGTTTTGAAAATTAAAGTTGACATGGCCACTTTTAGGTTTTTGGAAAGACCTAGAATTTTTAGAAAAACCTTGATAGGTATTCTTTTCTTTTGAGGTCGAAGACTCTCCTTTAACAAATCTAGGAGCAATATTCTTTTGTTTAGGAGATATATTTTTATCATAGCCCAACCCGGATCGATCGCCACATTTTCTTGATCCGGACAATAATTTTTCCAATTTCGGATCTCCTTCGGCATATCTCAATGTGTCTTTCAAACTCATAAGAGAAGCTACCTCATTTTTGAGTTTCTCTTTTTCAGATTTCAAATCTTCAATTTGAGAGGTTTTGAAATCTAAATCATTTTTTGTTTTTTCAAAAGAATCAGAAATATGAGATTTTTCTAAGACCAGAGACTCATAATCTTTCTTAAGCTTAGAAAATTTTTCTTTTTGTAATTTAAGCTTGACAGCAATTTTACAACTTTCTTAATACAGGGCATTATAAGCATCTTGAAGATCATATTCATTATCGCAACCACTATTCAGATTTTCTTCACTAGATGTATCATCATGATCTGAATAGGTAATCTTGGCTAGAGTCATAAGGGCTTTAACACCATCGCTCGACTCGGTTTCAGAATCTTCTGATTTAGAAGAGGATTCAGAATCAGATGATTCATCTCAAGTAGCCATCATGCTTTTCCTTTTCGATTTGTCCTTTTTAGGACATTTGTTAGATAAGTGCCCATACTCTTGACAGTTGTAACATTGACTATCTTTCAAGGATTTACAAGTTCTAGGTTTAGATCGTCTCTTATCATTTGATTTTTGAAAATCAACCTTTTTCTTATTTTTGAAAATTTTGTAAAACCTTTTTGCTAAAAGTGCCATATCATCTTCGGTATTTTCTAAATCCGAAGTGCTCTCTTGAGAAATATTTTTAGATGATTTGAGAGCTATTGATTTTCCTTTAGGAGCCTTAAAGGATAACTCATAGGTTTGAAGTGAACCAACTAATTCCTCAACCCTCATGGTATCCATATCATGAAGTTCTTGAATCGCGGTTACTTTAGAATTGAACCGTTCAGGAAGTGAACATAGTATTTTTGCGCACACTTTACTTTCAGGGATTTTATCACCAAGACCCCACATAGAGTTCACTATGTCATTCAATCTAGTGAAGAAGTCCATAAACATCTCATTCTCCTCCATATGAATTCTTCAAATTTAGTTGTGGGGAGTTGGACTTTAGATTTCTTAACAATAGAAGTACCCTCGTGTGTCATTTCTAATATATCCCATGCTTGTTTTGCATTTTCACAAGAGATGATTCTTTTAAATTCATTTGGTGATAATGCACAAGTAATTGCATTTAGTGCTTTTGCATTAGCACTACTTTCACTTTTCTGAAGTGTGGTCCAAAGAGAATAAGCTGTTATTTTCATAGTTTTTGAACCATCATCATTAGCAACTTCAGTAATAGGAGGGTTCCATTCATTCACTATGGCCAGCCACACACTTTCATCCAAGGATTTGAGGAATATCCTCATCCTGGCTTTCCAATGGGCATAGTTTGTGCCATTAAAAGGCGGTGGCCTAGTGACTAATAGGCAATCAAAATTTGACATCTTAATATAACTTAGATCGTTAGCTCAGGAAATAAATCCAATAAAATAAACAATAAGCACGAGCTGTTAAGCTCTGATACCACTTGAAAGGGCCTAGCTATATGCCCTAGAGGGGGGGTTGAATAGGGCAATGCCAAATAAAAATAATAACAGCGGAATAATAAAAGAATTAAAGCACAATGCTTAATATAAAACAATTGCAATAGCCTAGAATAAGGAGATTGATACTTTATCAATTCTAAGGACAACCTTACACCAAAAACCAGAGGTTTAAGGTAGGACAACCTTATTTCTAGAACGTCCTTGTATCACAAACCAAAGAGGAATAAAAAGCAACGAAATCAAAATAACTTACGAAAAATAGATCCTAAGTTATTACAACATTCATCCACACTTTGCTTGAAGTGATTACAACATTCATCCACAAATACAAATCACAAAACTGAATGAATAAAGGAATGAAAGAATAAAGCGCATCCACAATACAACGATATATAGTGGTTCTCCTGTGTGTACACCAACTGTTATCCAACAGCGACACAGATTGCTACTCCACTCCTAATATCCTCACACAGGGGATATTAGCATGCACTATCAAAATAGGTTTCACAGGTTCACCTAAAACCTTCACAATTGTGTCTTTGATCTCGGGCTTACACAATTCAAAAACCCCACAATCTGAGTTTTCTGGCTCTCCTCAGATAACCAATACAATGAGATTTTTCTGGCAAATCTCAAACAAAAACCAGAGAAAGTAAATTACAAAACATGTAAAATACCTGAATCACCTTTTGATGAAGCCCGGTAGAACCAATCGGAGTAGTAGTTTGATTCGACGTTCAAAGTCCAATACTCACTTTAAAAATGGTTTTAAGTCTAATTGATTTTAGATCAAACGGGCTAGATCTATTTGATTTTGAATCCAGAAGAAGGAATAACAGAAATTTCCCTTTTCTAATAAGATTGGAATGTAGATCAAAATCAAATAAGAATAAGCTAGCAAAATGAATATTAAATAAGCACAAAGCAGCTTAAAATAAACACAAACTTATCTCAGAGAATAGCCTAAAGAATGCTTGAATAGAATTGATTTGAAGTGCTTAAACTCTGAAGTTCGTGCTCAATTTATAGACTGAAAAATCCCGTCTACGACTGGTCTTAGGATCCTAGGACTGGTCGTAGCTCCAAAGATTTTTGAAAGATTTTCGCGGGATTTGATTTTCAGTTTCACGACCGGTCGACGGTGGTCTACGACCGGTCGTGGGCCACCTACGACTGGTCGTGAGACACCTACGACCGGTCGTAGGACCCCAAAAATGGTTACTGGAGTTTGAGTCGTAGGGCTACGACCGGTCGAAGGATGAGTCGTAGAACTCACAAGACTAGTCGTAGGATGTCCAGGACTGGTCGTAGGACAGCTAGAAAGATTCAAAAATCTTCAACTGCCTAGGAATGGTCCTGAAAAATCTAAGACTGGTCGTAGCAAAGCTAGGACCGGTCTTGAAGTCCCTAGGACTGGTTTTAGAACACTCCAAACAAGCATATAAAGATATATGAGTTATGTATCCAGAATGACCTACAATAAAGTCCATCCTAAGGTCAATCTAAGGTCAAACAAACCTTAAAAGTGGGATGGACTTGAAAGTCTTTACACTCAGATGACCCTTAAGAGAAGCTTGCGAATATTCAAAACTTGTAGTAGGCCTTCATAAGCTTGATCTTGACTTGACAAAGTCTTCTAGTAAACTTTAACTTGATCAAACCTTGAACATGCAACCTTGAAAACTTCTATTCTTAATTTCTTCATCCAAGACTTGAAAACTTTCTTCTTTTAAGATCTTGTCTTGAAATGCGATGTCTTGATATGTATTGATTGCAATGAATAGACTTCAAACATAAAACACAAGATATACAAGACATAGATATAGGTTTTGGCACCACAAAATTTGACAACTAAAGGGATATGAAATCATAGCACTTACAGACTTGTTTATAACCCGTCATGCATCTTTGACTCAAACTCCAACGACTAAACTTGGTGCCTCACGACCAGTCGTGGAGGGCTCACGATCGGTCGTGGATGACCTTCGACCAATTGTGGAACGATTTTATCCGATCGCGCTTAAAATTTTAAAAATCCGTTTCTTCTACGATGTAACACCCTGAAAATCGGGGGTCGTGTATAAACTCAACTCCCGAGTTCCAGACCGTCACTTATGCAACAAAAATGGTTATGATTCAATGTTGTCTGATTTAAAGCATTCACATGAGTAAAAGTATACCAAAACTGCAATTCATACTTCAGATCCAGTGATAAAAGCAAGCGGAAGACTAAACAATGTATATATCACTGTATAAAAACAAAATAATCTCATCTGTCTCCAAAGTATGACTACATCTCTGAGTCTCATGTACATATACATATCAAAAGAATAATGTTCAAAAAGGAAGTCCCACTGATGCCCCCTCGATCCAGGTCACCTACGGGAAGCCGTCATGATACTGTATATACGAGAACTCATCCTGGTCCTCGTCAATCTCGGGCTCCACCTCCTGGATCTCGTCCTCACCTGCAACTACAACAGGGTCTGGTGGGTGTTGCAAACACCATCCCGTAACGTGGGAATGAGTGATCAACTCAGTGGAATCATAGAGCAAAGATTAGCATGTTCACAATTCAATCACGCGATAATAGTAAAGCAGTAAATCAGACAATCCTAATACTGTTATTAATGCAAGATGATATGACGTGATGTATGCCCTCACCGACGATCACCCTCATGCGGCAACATCTTACGACCGCGGCATGCCACACTCCCTAGAGTGCTCCACATCTTCCAGGCACATGCAATGCTATGGTGAAATGATTACCAAGTTGTTATTAGTCCATTCAAACAGCAGGATTGGGAAACTAAGGTACTTCCCTTGTATCAATCCCAACACGGATCCTGTCTAGGGTCGTCACTCCTAGTAATCTCATACGATGTATATTTCGTAGGTCACTGCAAGGGCTGTCAGGGCTGTTGCTCGCACTCGTTGCACCGCTCCCCCATCACCTTATCAATACAGGCCCACTGTACTCTACTGCACGGAAGGGTCGTCGCCTCTCGTGGACTCAGAATACGCTCGCGGTCACTACAAAGGGCTCGTCGCCTGATCAGTGTAGGCCGACAGCTAGAATATAGTGTCCCATACCACCATAATCTGCTCACGAGTCAAGGTGCTCATTGGTCACTACGGGGAGGTTTGTGGCCCCAGCATAGGCCGACAGCTCGACCACGGTGTCCCATACCACCATGCCCGGCTCATGAGTCTTCGTGGATCAAGGTACCATGGTTAACAGGGTTTACAATGGTAAGTTCAGTACCCTAGGTTCAAGCAGTTATGACACATACAAGGTGAACATACATCGGCCAGTCGGGTTACTTGACGGGCTCGACTAGCGCGATCGCATCTCGAATTGAACGACATGAAGTGCGTAAAACACTTCGCGTGGCCTAACCACTGCCGCCAACTCTCAACACGAATCACATTCATCGACGCGTCGTTCGTGGCTATGACCAGTCAGCCACGAATTCGCTCGGTTACCGACTGCCTGGACTAAGTCAAGTCCCACACATCTATGGAATTACATTAACACTATACAAAGGTATTGGAATTGAAATACATCATGTGAGCATGTTAGCACATGTTATAACATTCAACTTAAGCAAATCTTCAAGGCATACTTCCCATGCATATTCAACTTAAGCAAATCCTCAAGGCATACTTTCCATGCATGTAATGCGATCATGCATAAGGTCAACATGTAGGAAATCATTTAGGTCAGCATATTAATCATGAAATCAATCTCAAACTACTACATAACATCATTTAATTCAATACATACTAATACAAGCATTTATACAAACACATACACTACACACTTAAATCCACATATAGTATGTCGACCCAAAGTGCGCAACTTGGCGAATCTCTTCGCCAAACTGATTATGCAATCATTCCTAACTCTCTAATTCGGTGACAAACCATGTCAATCACGTCAGCAAAATATGCATGTAGACCGTACTTCCTACAAATGACTAAAATGCCCTAAATCTCATATTCTTCGTTAGCTTACGAAACGGGAAACGGAGAGCATTTTGTACATGTCAAACGGCGATGCCGTCAAGAATCTACTATTAAACGACATTGAAAGCATTGGGAACCGTTAATCAAAGCGTCTAAAATCCTCACCTTATGTCTTGTAGACTCGGGAATTGAAACGGAGCGTATACGCTTCGTCTACGGCGAATAAGGAGCCTAATACACAAGATCCATAAGCTACATCGCTATGGAAACAAGGGAAACTCAAATCAACAACTATTTAGGGTATTTACTTACCTAAGATCGCGGTGGAATCGCCGGGAAGGTGGTAGAGGTGTGTTGCTTAAGCACGTGCAACACGTAGCACAAGTGGCAGGAAGAACTCCCCCACTCACTCGCAATCTCTCACTTCTTTTTCCCTCTCCCAAGCTAGGGCTTCTCTCAAATTCGGATGGGAGAGAGGAGTGAGGGTTTCAACCCCTTTTATAGCCTACAACATGCCCAAAATAGGCTTGGGAACAATGTTTACTTGGTGCCTAACCAAATCGGGGCCGTTTCGGTCCAAAAGGGCATTTCTGAAGGTCCCCTGGCCAAATGCGGTCGGACTTAAGCTCATGCATACTGGATCTAGCACACATCCAGTTTTCAGACCGGTAGGGTTCCCAGATCGCACGTGGCGGTCCAGTTTCAGTTTAACGGTCATCGCACCAAGATCAGGCCTATAAGTCTCGTGATATATAATAGATATTTTTCCTGATCCAAGGGTGTAATTTGGCTGTATTCTGACGGTCAGAACGCTCAATACTAATGCGTCAAATTGTGTGCCAGATTTGAATTTCAAATTCCAATTCTAACCCTATTCTCACTCTCTTCGGTCCGGGCTCAATGAAATAGCCTGTGATTATCGGTTTGACTTGATTTTTGGAATGAGTGTCAAGTCCAGCTAGACGGTTCTAACGGTCTAAGATAGGAGGTATCGGACTTTCGACGTGCGGTCTAGATCCAATACAAAGATTCAAAGTGGTCCAGAGAACAAACCTGCTTAGAGTTTGGTCCGAGGTTTTAGAGCATTATAGCACCATTGGTTCCACTCGCTTTGGGCCTTGTAGAACGTATTTAAAGTGATCAGGGACCATTTTTCAGCTATTCTAACGTTGCACTAGCTAACCTAGTCATATTTTCTAAAGGAATGAATTCTACGCAATATCGGGTCGAGTTGGTACTCGAGCCCAAGTATGGATTTTTCACGGGCGTTACATACGACCAGTCATAGTGTCATCAAGACTAGTCATAGACGAGTTTCTTCAACTATAAATAGAATAGGAATTTCAGAGTTTGAGAATCCAATTTAAAGTAAAATCAAGGCATCACTCTGAGATAAGTTTGTGTTCATTTTAAGCTACTTTGTGCATATTTAAAATTCTCTTTTGTTAGCTTTTTTGATTTGATTTTTTTTCTATATTCTAATCTAAATTGAAAAGAGGAATTGTTGTATTCCTTCTTCTTAGAATTAAAATCAAATATAGCTAGCCCAACTGGTTTAATTCAAAATCAATCTAGAACTTAGAACCATTTCTTAAGCGAGTATTGGACATTGAACTTCATTTCGAACTTCTACTCCAACTTGGTTTTTTGGGCTACAACAAAAGGAGAAATCCAGGTATTTTACTTTATTATAAATTTCCTTCTTTTAGTTTTATTTGAGATTAAGTTAGAAAAATCTCAATCTGTTGATTATCTAAGGAGAACAAGGAAAACTCAGAAGTAGGGTTTTTTGAATTGTATAAGCCCATTTGAAAGACACAGCTGTGAAGTTTTTGGGCAAACCTGAGAAAACCTATTTTGATAGTGAACACTAATATCCCCTATGTGAGGATATTAGGAGTGGAGTAGCAAGTTGTGTGGCTATTATTTAACAGTTGGTGAACACACAGGCGAACCACTATAACTCTTTGTGTTTTGTGGATGTGTGATTTATTTTTCCTATCTTTTATCATTCAAAGCTATGAGATATATGTGTGGATGTGAATGTTGTAATATTTACATTTCAAGGAATGTGGAGAATGTTGTAATAGTTTAGAATTCAATTCTAGCTATCTTTTTATTGCCCTTAAGTTTTTTCTTTAAATTCTTTAATTGTTCTAGTAAGGTTGTCCTGCCATAAACCCTTAGTTTTTATGGTGAAAGGTTATCCTTAGAACAACTAGAATTTGTGATTGCTTTACATTCCAGTATTGTGATTTGTTTAAAATGCTATCTTTCTTTTTTTCATTTATATTCCGTTGTTAAAGCTTAAATTTGGCATAGTCCTATTCACCCCTCCTCCTCCTCTGGCACTCATAGTTTGGCCTTTTCAAGTGATATCAGAGCCTAATAGCTCACTTTTAATTCTTTATATTTGGATTTATTTCCTGAGCTAATTGATCTAAGCTATATATAAAATGTCAAATTTTGATAGCCTTTCAGTCACTAGGCCTCCACCTTTTGATGGCACCAATTATGCTTATTGGAAAGTTAGAATGATGATATTCCTAAAATCCATGGATGAAAATGTGTGGCTAGCCACAGTGACTAAATAGAAGCCTCCTACCATTGAAGTAACTGGTATCGATGGATCAAAATCAATGAAAGTAACACCTTATTTTTCATGCGTCAATCTTCAGAAAAGTGAGAGTAGTACAAATGCAAAAGCACTAAATACGATCACTTACGCACTATCACATGATGAATTCAAAAGAATTATATCCTGTAATTCTGCAAAGAAAGCTTGGGATATATTAGAAATGATACACGAGGGAACATCAATTGTCAAGAAATCTAAAGTCTAGATCTTCACAACCAAATTTGAGGAAATATATATGGAGGAAAATGAAATGTTTATGGACTTCTACACTAGATTAAATGACATTATAAACTCTTTATGGGGTCTTGGTGATAAAATCCCTAAAAGTAAAGTATGTGCAAAAATACTACGCTCACTACTTAAACGGTTCAATTCTAAGGTAACTGCAATCTAGGAACTTCGTGATACGGACAATATGAGGGTAGAGGAATTAGTTGGCTTTTTACAAACTTATGAGTTAACTTTTAAAGCTCCAAAAGGTAAATCTATTGCCCTTAAATCTTCTAAAAATAGTTTTCGAGAAAATAATAACAATTCTGATTTAGAAAACTCTGAAGACGATATGGCCCTTTTAGCGAAAAATTTTTACAAAATTTTCAAAAGTAAAAAAAGGGTTGATTTTTTAAAATCGAATGATAAGAAGAAATCTAAACCTTAAACTCAAAAATCATTAAAAGACAGTCAGTGTTATAACTGCCATGAATATGTGCATTTAACAAACAATTGTCCTAAAAAGGACAAACCCAAAAAGAAGGGTATATTGGCTACTTGGGATGAATCCTCTAATTCTGAGGCCTCTTCTGAATCAGAAGATTCTAAACCCGAGTCGGGCAATGAAGTTAAAGCCCTTATGACTGTAGCCAAATTCACATTTTCAAAGCTTAAAGAAAATTTTGAGTCTCTTGTTTTAGAAAAATCTCATATTTCAGATTGTTTTGAAAAGACTAAATGTGATTTAGAACTCAAAACCTCCTTGAATGAAGATCTTAAATCTGAAAATGATAAACTTAAAATTAAAGTCTCTTCTCTTTTGAGTTTAAAGGATATATGGAGATATGCCTAAGGTGATCCAAAGTTAGAAAAACTTTTATCTGGATCAAGAAAATGGGGTGACCGAGCCAGTTTGGGCTACGATAAAAATATTCCTCCTAAATAGAAGAATACTCCTCCTAAGTTTTTGAAAGGGGAGACTCAAAACTTAAAAGGGACAAGTACTAGTCAAAATTTTTCTAAAAATACTAAAACTTTTCAAAAACCCAAGAGCAACTATATCAACTATAAAAATCAGAACCGAACCCTTTAGCCAAAAAATAGTTGATTTGCTTAAGGAGCTTTTAAAATCTAACTCGATAGGTCACTCTTACAACAAGTACAAATAAAAGAACACCAACTATACTCCTAAGCCCAAAACAGTTATGAAATGGGTTCCTAAGGTTACCTGCTTGGTTGCCCACACTGCTTTCAAAGCTACAAGCCATTCAAAGTGTTACCTAGACAGTGGATGCTCAAGGCATATGACTGGTGATAAAGGTCTATTCACCGATCTCAAAGACATGACTAATGGTTTAGTCACATTCGGCGATGGTAGCAACTGCAGGATTATTGGCCAAGGTACGGTTCAACTCTATAACCTCCCTTTGTTTAAAAATGTTTTATACGTTGAAAGGCTAAAACAAAATCTATTAAGCATATCTCAAATATGCGATAACAATTATAGCGTAAAATTTTCTAACCAAGGTTATGAAATTCTAAATAATAAGGGTTCAGTAATTAACTTGTTGCAGAACTTCTGAAAACTGCTATATTGTTTGTGAATCTAGCTCATCTAGTCAAACGTGCTACATGGACCATACCAATGAGACTGATTTGTGGCATAAACGTCTTGGACATGTACATTATCGTAATTTATATAGCCTGAGCAAAAGAAAACTAATAAGAGGTCTACCTAAATTAGAAAAATACACAAAATATGTGGCGAATGCCAGATTGGCAAGCAATCAAGGAGCTCTCCCAAGAAGGTGAACTCCAATGCCACATCAAGACCACTCGAGCTTCTCCATATGGATCATATAGGACCTACCAGGATGGAGAGTTGAGGTGGCAAAAAATATATTTTAGTAATCATGGATGATTTTATCGGATTCACTTGGGTAGCTTTCTTAAGGGACAAATCAGAAACTCTTGATGATGTAAAAAGAGTTCTCAAATGGATCCAAATGGAAAAAGGTTCTTAAGTCTGTAAGATCTGTAGTTATAATGGATTTGAATTTGAGAATAGTAGTTTTGAGAAATTTTGTAGCAATCAGGGGATATTACATGAATTCTCTACACATAAAACTCCACAACAAAAAGGAATTGTTGAAAGAAAAAATAGAGTGCTTCAAGAAATGGCTAATGTAATGTTAAATAGTATGAAGCTCCCTAAAAATCTTTGAGCTGAAGCCATAAATACTGCATGCTATATAATCAACCGGGTTTATACGAGAAGATTTAATAATAAAACTGCTTATGAAATGGGGTTCGATAAGAAGCCTACTGTCAAATACTTTCGAGTTTTTGACAGCAAGTGCTATATTTTACGTGACCGTGAAAATCTGGAAAAGTTTGACACTAAAAGTGATGAAGGAATTTTTTTAAGATATTCTTTAAACGGTCACGCATATTGTGTACTGAACAAAAAGACTGGTGTTATTTAAGAATCTATAAATGTGGTCATAGACGATCACTTGAATACACCTGCCCCAAGTTTAGATAATGATGAAGTTCTTTTAATTGACAAACCAGATACTTCATCAAGTCAAAACAATTTTAAATTGAGGACTGTTAAAGATCATCCAACCACTCAGATTCTCAAAAACCCTCTCACAGGTTTGCGCACTCGTAAACAACTTGAAGTGTAATGCATCGAGTTTTCAGGACCCGAGTAGACGACCTGTTTCCCAAAAACTCAAGTGTTAACTTATAAAGACCCAAAGTCCACAATTTTTTTTCATCAGAGTAAGCAGATGAGCGTAGAGTGGACAAATCAGCATAAAGGAAAAGTTCATTTACATTTGGAATATACAAGAAGCTGCCCATAATGACTTATATAAACTAATACCGCCATTCTTACAATTACAAAATGAAATAATATTACAGGTGAAATAAAGTAAATAACAACAATATTGGAATGTGAAATTCGGTAGCAACCCTGTGAACAACATCGACTTACTCTATACCTGCATTAACTGTTATGGTTTGATAACATCAATGGCTATCGCAGTGAGGAGCACCCTCTAAGATTGAACACTCATCATTCATAATCCAAGATAGCTCACAAGTCATGAAAATTGTCACGCCCCAAACTCAAAAATCAGGCTCACAAAATTCTCGATCGCTGAATCCAGCGCCAACAACCTTCATAGTACCCCATTCTCAGTTCCCACCACCCATTCGCCAGGTTCCGATCCTGGGATACTACGAGGAGGATTTTTAAGATTAGTTTGAATCGTGATAAGCATAACCAAAGGCATAACCCACAAACAACAACTAAAAACTTCATTACATTTCCACTATGATCAAAAACTTTACAAGTACAATGAGCATAAAGAGAAATATAATGATGATGAACAAAAGCTCCAAGATGATCTGCAAAGTGCTCTTGCTTCAGCGCTGCTGCGCCCTAACATCACCTGCACGCAACGGTTGTGCATAAGCTTATAGAAAGCTTAGAAGGTGGTTAAAGTGTACGCGCAAGGTGGTAATGCAGTTATGTAGTATCAGAGTAATGCGGAACATGCTGATGAAAGCTAAGAATACCATTAGCCATACCAAGGTCATGCGGTGTAAAACATGAATGATGTCGGCCATACTAAGGCCATGCGATGTGAAATGTAACTCAAGCATAAAAATCATCATCTAAGTCCACATATCAATACAGTTCAACTCAGGAATATCACCGGGGTCTAGTACACTCTAAACCAGATCGCCACCCCATCGCGCGCAATAAGGTAAGTGGAAGAGACTTCACTATCCGCCTGTCAATATCGGGCTCGGCTTGTCGATAGCGGACCCATTCCACAAGTTAGTCAGACTCAGCCTAACATTGCCCCCTACTCTCAGGCGGGTAAGGCCGCACCCCCTTCCTACCGACCACGACACAGTGAAAAGCGCGACCTCCTGGTAATCGGCACTCGACACTCCTATATCCACTCGGTTTAGACGTTGGAGCAACCTCTTAGTACCATAAGGGTTTAGGGACTTTCACCCAAGGATATCTATAGCACCCCATGTAAAATAAGATTTTTGGTATCTAATCCTTCCGACCATGATACCCCTGTGGAGGCTACGACCCTAATGTCGCTAGGGCATACAGTAACCATGTCACACAATGCGAAATGCATGAATCACACTATCCAATCATGTAGCAATCTTGTGCGTATTGTGCGCTCATGTAGGGAAACACCGCCTAACCTGGAGCCCATAAATAATCTGTCCGATGGCATATGCTATGATCAGTCACTTCTCATATCAAGAACACATATGAAGCGTATGATTAGGAATCATAGAACTATACTAAATATGTTATAAAGTAATGCACTACCCTTATAACACAGATGGCCTAGACGGCCTACACACAACAAGCACGAGCATATCAATGGGCCCTACGGAGAGTCGTAATGTGGACATTTAACCAACATTACACTTGCAGTGTGGACGTCAAACCAACATTGCTCCCAAGGCACGACCGTCATAAACATCATTACATAGACCATGTTGGGATCACACATTACAATAGACCCTAGGTACATCCCATTGGGCCTTAAATACATCAAATGGGCCAGATCATATAGGCCTTATATTCATCAAGTGGGCCACATCAATGAGCTGCACCAATGGACCTTATGTACATTGCAATGGGCCATAACCCGTGGGCCTTAGAATGCATCAAAATGGGCCTTGTCTCATGGGTCTTATGTGTATCAAATGGGCCACACCAATTGAGCCCCATATGTACATCAAATGGGCCTCAACCCAAGGCCCTAGTACATCTCAATGGGCCTTAACCCATGGTCCCTAATACATCAAATGGGCCTCAACCCATGGGCCTTACATATAACAAGGTGGGCCTCATACATATATCAATGTGGGGTCTCAATGGACGGCCGCAATAACTCAAAATGGGCCCCATGCATATACCAAAGTGGGGTCCCCTTGAACTATAAATTTAACTCATTCTTTTATCTTAAGCCATAAAATGAGCTTTCCAAGTGGATGGACGGTCTGGATGCAGCACATGCATCATGGTGGGTCCCACTGTCGTTGGACAATGTGAATAAAACACATTTATTACCGTGGGCTCCACCGTCCGCTGGACGGTGTGAATAAATAGATACATCATGGTGGGTTCCACCGTCCACAGCCGTGGACGGTATGGTAAACACATACATCAATGGTGGATTCCACATGTGTGGCCCACCATAATGTTTGCCTGCCATCCAAACCATTCATCTGGTCATAAATAACTGGATAAGGAGGGAAAAACAAATTTCACATTGATTCAAAACTTTTATGGCCCATAAAAGGGTTTCAATGGCAGAAGTTTAATCTCACTGTTTCCTACAGTGTGGGCCACTTGAGCTGTGGATGGAGCTGAAATTTGGAGGGGGCTCACTGCTGGGAGTGGCCCACCTCGTGAATGGTGTGGATGTAAAATATATGTCATGGTGGGGCCCACATGTAGGGCTGTGGTTCCTATCCCGTCTGCCCATACGCAGCATGCTGCTGTTGTTGTCAGGGGCAGCAAGCGTTACCCCTTATGTATTAAAAATTTTAATTTTTATTTTAAACCCATTTTTTTTTAGGTTTTTCACATATAGGGCCCGCGTTAAGTAAATCCACCCAAACCATTGGTCTTTACAGACTATTACAAGTCCATCAAGCCCAATATTGGACATGTCTTGGCGCGTGGGAAATTTTAAGCAAATTTGAAAAGGTGAAAATCACCGTTTTTAATACTATGGCCCACCAGATACTCGGATCAACCTCATTTTTTGGCTCAACGCCTAAAATAAAGTGAGGAATCGATTGGACGGCGTGGATTAAGTCCATACATCAAGGTGGAGCCTGCGTGAGTGGGCCACCCATAAGCTTGGAAACAAGCTGATATTTGTGTTTTCCAAACCACGTCCAGCGTCCCTGGACACTGGATGTTGCACGTAACAAATACATTAGAGGTGGGCTCTGCTTAGGTGGGCCACCTCATGGAGGATGGTGTGGATACAACACATACAAAGTGGGCCCCACTTGTAGATGGTTTGGATAGAATACATGCCTCATGGTGCGGTCCATTCAAGTGGGCCACACAACCATATCATGATCTCATAAAAGAAAATGAAATAGAGAGTGGGACACGCGTGATAGAGGGACCCCGACATTATGGGCCCTCCCTTGCAACCAATCATACATCAAGTGGGTCCCATTACACATGGGCCTATTAAATAAAAAACCAACGGTGGAGATCCCTTCTTCACTAAAATAGACAGTCTAGATGACCCTAGGTATACAAGAAAAATAAACATCATGATGGGGTCCATGGAGAATGACCCCATCATGGAATGATCATGATGATCAAAGTGGGCCATCGGTCACATCTTAGGGTCTCAAGTGAGATCCAAACCATTGATCGGTTGGCCTCACTTGACCCATCTTAAAAACATGAAAACTACACTTATCAAAGCACCCACCATTCGATCTTCTTACTCCCTTGGGTTCCTTAGCTCCTTAACTTCGATTCCAACGGAGGAGATGAGGTTTGGATGGTTGAGATGGGAGATCTTGGGATGGAAAGGTGGGCCACACTTGTAGCTTGGAAGAGAGGGAGGGGCTTGGATGTATGGAGTTCTCTTGCTTGGGAAAGTATTTTGAAAAATGAAGGAGAGAGAGAGTGATGGGTGATGGAGTGATGGATGTGGTGAGTGATGGGTGTAAGAGATTTTTTGACTTTTGTGGCAAATGGTGTAAGAGAAGTATGGCTTGTGTAAGAAATTTTTGACTTTTGGGACTTGTTTGGGAAAGGGTGAAAGATGATGTGTACTTGACATGTACTTGATATGTTGAGATTGATGTATTAATGGATTGATGTGACAAGTCGTAGAGATTCTCTTGGGTTTTGTAATGCGCAGCATTTTTCTCGCACCGAACGCTAGCCCACATCTCCTGATTAGGGTATCGCCTCGGCGCGCGAGTTGGGGCATCAGAACCGCAGCGACGGCGTGGTTGCTATAGTAAAGGTCTTGGGTTAAGTCAACTCAGGTTAACGACGTGTGACTCAAGGTCGTGCACAAATATCGGTTAAGGGTCGAAGGTTGTCGAAATTCAACTGGAAAGACCACGGAAGTCTACGGAATAGTACGGACTAAGATACAGGTCTTACAAAAATGGATATATTAAACAGGATAATTCATAATTATGATCAGACACTCAAAAATCAAGTCAGTCAATAGATTCTCATCATATGCAAACATAATCACAATCGCAATAAAAGGATATATGTTTAGGTAATCAAATAATCAACCATACGACTTTCTATTACACTAGAAAATCACATTGTACGTGAACACCACAAGATGGCTAAAAAATCGCTAAGCGAACACCGCCTCCACCCGAAAATTATGGTACAAGTAAAATCCATAAGGTGAATTGAAAATTAACTTTTAAACCTCTACTTCACTTGGGAATCTTATCGTACATGAACACGGTAAGATGGCTAGAAAATCACTAAGAGAACACCCACTCCACCTGAAAATCATGGTACGACTGAACACCGTAAGATGAAGAGAGAATAACATATCGATGTCTACTTCACTCGGAAATCATATCGTACGTGAACACCACAAGATGGCTAGAAAACCAACATATAAACTCTAGACCACCTAGAAATCGCATCGTATGTGAACACTAAAAGATGGCTAGGAAATCGCCAAGAGAACATCCGCTCCAGCCGAAAATCACAATACGACTGAACACCGCAAAATGGCTAGGAAATAATAAGATATATAAATATAATTAACCATCAAGCCACAAAAGGGCATCATGAATCGTAAGATAGAGTCCACAACAAATCTCATTCTATCAATTAAATGATCACAAGTAGCAACGTCTAATCAACTAACAGGTTTTACAAATGAAAATAACATGTGAGCATCAAATCATTTATACTTGCTAAATTTAAAGAGACATGTCCATTATATGAATCAATTCCATAACATATTAACATATTCATATAATAAGGTAAGTAACGCAATAGGAGAAATCAATGTACCATCCATATCTAGATTGATGAATTTAAGTGGGAAGCTCAAAGGGTGAGTCATCACCTTATGTTTAAACCACCTACACCATCGCTAAGAAATGTGTGCTTCCTTGAAATCAATTCCTACCATCAATTGCCAAGTTGTAAAATTAGACCCAAGCCTACACACTATTTAAGATTAGGGTCTTAACCTAAGGTTTGGATTAGCTAAGTTTTAGGGCATTATCTTAAAGTTTACTTCGATGATTAGATTCTAAGATTTGAATACTAAATCATTATTAATATTGTTAATATTACCATTATTGTATAATGGATCGAATAATATTCATAATAGGAGTATTAATCCATTAATATTAATAATGATGATTTGTAAATTTATATTTACATATATATGTAACAACAATACCTAATGTTCTTATAATGACTAACAATCTATTAAATAGTAGAGGAAATAAAGTAGAATATTTATAAACATTAAAATGATAATGGCTAATGATAATCATCATCTTACAAGAATTACACTAATCTCATAAGGAAGATGATAATATTTGCTAATGATAACAATCATAACTATTCATAATGAATCTACTCATGATAATAGGTTCTAGATCTATCATTAAATAAAATACTACTATTTGATAATCAAAATTTTGTTTATAAGAACTAGGTTATATGGTGGACTTTAACCCATATTTTACTCAAGGTTAGATTTCGAGAAATACGAGTCTTTCTAATTATAACATTTAATTAAGTAATCGAATCTAAATTGCAATGCAAGAGGGTAGAGAGTTTGTACCTCAACGGGAGATAAGTGCGGCCTAACTCAACATCCAGTGAGTTAACTCGGTCCCAACCCGAGTCAACTCGATAGGTGCAACAACCACCCATCCTCACTCTTCCTTTTTCTCTTTCTATTTATTTCCCATAAGCTGGGAATCCAGCAACATTTGGACCATGTCCAAACCCAATTTGGGCCACCTTTCCCTCTAGTTTCTCTTTTTCTCTCTTCTTCCTTCCTCTCTTTTCTCTCACTCTTTTCCTACTTCTCTTCACTGACCTCACTCAGCCAAAGAAATCAGCAACACACCACAAACATTGGGCCCAACACAGGTCAGGATTCGGCGACTAGCTGAGTTAGCTCGGCTGAGAGGTGGAACCCGGAAAACGGCTTCTCCACCACTCTCATTCTTCCTCTTTTCCTTACATCCAGACCAGACCCAAACTTGGCCAACCACGTACCCAAGTCAATGTTAAATTGAGTCGAGTTAGCACAGTGACTGGGTGCCATCCAACAGCCCCTGTCTTGCACTCGGACGGGAGTGCGGCTGCACCACACCCCATCTCTCTCTTCCGTTCTCTTTCCCCTGTTTCTCCCTCTCTCTTTCTTCCCATTCTTTCTTCCTTTCTCACTCTCTTCTCCCTCATCATCCCTTTCTTTCTGCTTCTACCAGAGACCCAACAACGGTTGGACAAATCTAACTCAGACCGACAACTGTGCGTTTTAGCTGAGGAAGAAGGTCTGCCGTTAATGGAAGACGTCTGATCGGCTCCTGTTTCTTTGAAATGAGGGCATGGGATGACTCAGAATGGTGTCGTGGAGTTTGAGAAAGAAGCAAAACGAAGCTCCATTGGGGTTTTGGTGGTGGGTTCAAACGACGACGAAAACGGCTAAGTTTTTGGAGGTGCGGCTGTAAGGAATGGAACGGCTCATCCCATGCGATATAAGCCACCTGTTTTGATGCCCTAAGTCTCCCTAAGCCATCGGATGGAGGATGGATGGCCAGGATTTGATCGTGCTATCCGGTCTCTAGAAACACGTAGCAGCCAGTGGATTTCTTGCACCGGTTTTCTACCAAAAACCTAATCCGTGTGGATTGGCAATGGATGGTTGAGATTTACAGCACCAGACGATCATGATTGGAGGAAAAAACCTCATGCAGATTACCAGCCTGGTAGCACAGAAAACAGTTTCCATTTTCGAACACGAGTGTGCTTTGTAGCTAGATTTGTGGCTGTGATTGTGTGCACGTGCTTGCAACCCAATAGCTAAAACTTGGCAAGGATTGGTCGTCGCCACGTCCTCTACAAGATGAACAGTTTGGATTAGCCAAAGGAGTGTTGATGGTGGGCCATAACTCATTAAGAACAGGCTCTGTTCACGGCCTGACAAAATATTTTAAAAAAAACAGGAAGGAGGGAAATCCATTCCTCTTTCGGACGAGCGCGGGTTAGCGATCGTCAGACCGTGTTTGTGGCATGGTGCACCCCAATCATGTACACATGCTCCTCATGTGGGGTTTGCCATGATGGGTCTAGTGAATCCACGCCATTCATCAGTTTTTTTTGGCTCGCATAATGGCCTAATACAAGGAATGAAGCCAATCTGACTCTTAGGTGGGCCATACTAATAGAATTTAGGTCCTTATTATTGATTGTGTCAATCCAGCAGTCGGATTAGTTCCATCTCGACCATCAACGGTCAAAATGCCCTAAGGGATCATTTGTGTGTCTACGGACTCCATCACATCTTACTATTTGAATAGTATATTAATTTTAATTTTTGTTATAATTACCTAGATATATATATATATTCATTGTATATTTAAGTACAATTACTAAC
Organism: Magnolia kwangsiensis; assembly: GCA_037074715.1. NCBI lineage: Eukaryota > Viridiplantae > Streptophyta > Magnoliopsida > Magnoliales > Magnoliaceae > Magnolia > Magnolia kwangsiensis. The sequence continues at coordinate 91,906,034 of CM073573.1, forward strand.
ATATTATATCTTTGATATTAATAATCATTTATCAAGAAATAATGTATTTAATTTGAAGTATTATATATATGTGTGTATGTGTATTTTTCTTTTACATATATATAAAAATTAATTATTCTAAGTGATGTATATTTTATATATATGATATAATACAATAATACGTAGTTTAAATTTAAAAATGTAAATATTAGTTAATATACATAAAATTAGGACAAAGTGTTGACATACAATTTATTTTATATATAGTTTAAATAATGTGAAATAAATAGTATACCTAATTTGAATAATTTAAGTTACATATGTATTATTACAAATGATTTAAGTAATATATATATTATTACAAATAATTATAAAATTATTTTGTATTATAATATATACATGCAATTATATCACATTTAAAATGAATTATTTGGTCTTCCTTACAACACTTTAGTACTAAAAAGTACGCGGTGTTACATGAAGGCATATGTAATTACGTTTGTTTCACATCCCAGATAGAACCGGCTAATATAAAAGAAGCTCTTACTGACAAAAAATGGATTGTTGCGATGCAAGAAGAGCTTAACTAATTTGTGAGAAATGATATTTGATATCTTGTATACCTAAAGATAAACATATTATCGAAACTAAGTGGATTTTCAAAAATAAGTCTGATGAACTTGGTAATATAATTCGAAACAAGGCTAGGCTGGTTATACAAGGCTACACTCAAATTGAGGGTATTAATTATGATGAAACCTTTGCCCCAGTAGCTTGTCTTGAATTAATCAGACTATTTATATCCATTACTTGCTTTAGAAAATTCAAAATTTATTAAATGGATGTGAAGAGTGCCTTCTTAAATGGTGATTTGCATGAAGAAGTGTATGTTGAACAACCAATGGGTTATGAAGACCCTAAGAACACCGATCATGTTTATCACCTTAAAAAGGCTCTCTACGGCTTCAAACAAGCTCCCAGGGCATGGTACGAGAAATTGACTAAGTTTTTACTAAGTCATGATTTTCAAATGGGAAATGTAGATAAGACTCTTTTTGTTAAGAAACTTAATGATCACATCTTAATAATGTAGATCTATGTTGATGATATTATTTATGGATCTACCTATACTAAATGATTGTTGAGTTTGCAGATTTAATGAAATCTAATTTTGAAATGAGCATGGTTGGGAAATTAAATTATTTTCTAGGGTTGCAAGTGAAACAACAATCTGATGGCATTTTTATTTCTCAAACCAAATATGCTCTGAACTTAATCAAAAAGTTTGGATTTGAGAATGGTAAGAATTTTGATATTCTCATGAATACAACTTTAAGACTCTCAAAGGACTCTACAGGTAAAAATGTGGATCCTAAATTATATCGTATTATGATTGACAATTTACTATATTTAACTACTAGTAGACCTGATATTGCTTTAAGTATTGGTATTTGCACTAGATATTTGTGTAAACCTAAAGAGTCACATCTAATGGCCGTTAAGAAGATTATGTGATATGTCGCAAGTACTTTTAAATTGGGTCTTCACTATCCATATGATACTAGTGTTCAGTTGGGTGGGTACTCAGATGCTGATTGGGCTGATAATATTGATGACAGGAAATCAACCAGTGGTGGTTATTTTTATATTGGAAATTGTTTGGTTTCCTTGTTTAGCAAGAAGCAAAGTTCTATATCACTCTCAACTGTTGAGGCTGAATATATTGCAACAGGAAATGCATGTACTCAGCTTGTTTGGATGAAACGTATATTAAGCGATTATGAAATTGCACAAGATTCAATGGTTTTATTTTGTAATAATTCAAGTGCAATAAATATTTAAAAAAATCTAATCCAACATTCACGTACCAAACACATTGACATTAGGTTTCATTATATTTTTGAATTAGTGGAAGAAAAGCTGACATCTTTGGAGTACATTCCTATTGAGATTCAAGTTGCTAACATTTTTACTAAGCTGTTCGACAAAAGTAGGTTTAATAAATTGAAATTTGATCTTAGTATGTGTAATATAAATTGAATATTCACGCATGGTTGTATCATAGTGTATATATTTGATAAGTTATTTTTTTTTAAAAATAAAAATTATATGAAAAATGCATATTTTAGTCGGTACACGACCAATCGAGGATGTACTCGACCAGTCATGGCACGACCGGTCGAGGACATCCATGACCAATCGTGTAGCATAGTGAATGAAATGAATGTATGCAACTCCTACTCAATAAGTCCACATATCAGTACGGTTCCTCGCTGAGAAATCACCGGGGTCTATTACACTCTAAACCAAATTGTCGCCCTATCGCGCGCAACAAGGTAAGTGGAAGAGATCTCACTACCCACCTGTCAATATCGGGCCCGACTCGTTGGTAGCGGACCCATTAATCGAGCTGGTTAGACTCAGACTAGCATTGCCCCCTCCTCTCGGGCGGGTAAGGTCGTACCCCCTTTCAACCGACCACGACACAGTGGGAAACACGACCTAACGGTATGTGGCCCTCATGCGCTCATGCATCCACTTGGTCTAGACGTTGGAGCAACCTCTGGAACCAAGAGGGTTTAAGGACTTTCACCCAGGGATATTTATAGCACCCCATGTAGAACATATTTTTGATGTCCCATCTAACTCTCCACTATATGCTTGTGGAGGCTACGACCCTGATGTCGCTAGGGTGCACGGTGGTCATAAAAAGCGAGATGCATGAGTCATACCGTCCAGTCATGCATCAAAATTGCTTGTACTGCACGCTCATGTGGGGCCTCCTATCAGGGAGTCCCATAAATAACTGGCATTATGACATATGTAATGGTCAATCATATTTCACAACAAACAAGTAGATGATGCGTATGAGCATGTATCATGATACTATGCTGTCACATACTCATAATCGGTTTCAATAACCGGCATCGACAATCTACCTCGACAATTTGGACATTTAACCAACATTGCCCCTAAGGAATGGCCCACATAAAGCCTAATGTATAGTGGATCCATGGCCTCACACAAGGGCCAAATATACAACACCATGGGCCTCACTCAAGAGGTTAATACACATCACGATGGGCCTTTCATATGGGCCTAACATACATCACATTCAGCTCCATCATCTGGCCCTCAAATGCATCACAATGGGCCTCATCACATAGGCCTCGTATACATCATATTGGGCCTTAGACATGGGCTGAATACACATCACAATGGGGCTCAAATACGGGCCGCATATGCATCTCATTGGGCCTCAAACACAGGCCGAATGCACATCACAATGGGCTCAAATACGAGCCACATATGCATCTCATTGGGCCTCGACAATCAGAATCAGAATCGTCAATCGAAATCGGCATCAATAATCAGAATCGAAATCGGCCTCAACAATCAGCCTTGAGACTCGGCCTCGACAATTGGAATTGGCTTATACAATCAGCCTCGACAAATCAGAGTTGACCTCGATACTTGGCCTTGACAAGCGGCATCGGCTTATACCATCGACCTCGACAAATCGGAATCGACCTCAATACTCAGCCTCGAAAATCAGAATTGGCCTCAATACTTGGCTTTAACAATCGAAACCAATGATCGGCATCAATAATCTGCATCGATAATCTGCATCGGTAATCGACACCGACAATCAGCATCAATAATCGACACCGATAGCCAACACATAAATAAGGTGTGGTCCATAGATGAACAACCGATCAACCATAATATAAAGATCGGCCCTCAACCGTGGTTATATTAAATCGGATAGCACGAAACCATCCGTCTATGGCGAATGGGGCCCACTGATTAGGGTTTAACCCATAAGAGAATGATGAGAATGAGACTATCCAGGCTTAAGGGAAGGTCACAATGAGGACTTTCAACCATCATTGCCCATCAATGTGGACATTTAACTAACATTGCTCCCAAGGAGCAGCCCACACAGAGCCATACGCATAGTGGGCCCATGGCCTCACACAAGGGCCAAATATATAACACCATGCGCCTCACTCAAAGGCTATAAATTTATCACAATGGGTCATGCCAATGGGCCTCAAATACATCACAATGGGCCTCGACCATGGACTTTAAATACGTCATATTGGGCCTCATCTATGGGCCTCGGATACATCTCAATGGGCCTCGAATACATCACAATGGGCCGCATTATATGGACCGCACCAATGGGCCTTATATATATCAAATGGGCCGCACTAGTGGGCCTAATACATAGTACAAAGGGGGCCTAACATATATCAAGTGGGTCGCACTATCTACACCATTCATCTATTCTTAGAGATCATTTTAGAGTATAAAAAAAATCATATCGAAAGATTATCTGGACCACACTCCAAATAACAGTGGTGAAAATGATTTCCACCATTAAAATTCATAAAAGGCCACCATAATATTTACGTTCCATCCAATCTGATCATATAGTCATAAAGACCTGAATAGGAGGAAAAAATAAATTTCATATTAGTCCACAACTTCGGTGACAAAAAAAAGGGTTTTAATGTTGGATGTTCACTCAACACTGCTTTCTGCTGTAGGGTTCACTTGATCATAAGATCTATCTTGTTTTTAGTCTCAAGCCTTAGAAAAGCTACCAAATAGATGGACGGTTCAGATAGAACACATACATCAGTGGGTAGGACCCACCGTCCAACCATCTGGTGGTGCGGTTAAGACCCAACATCCCAGTGGTCCCCATAAAATTAGATGGACAGAGCAGAATGGGTCCAGCAGTCTGGATTGGATGGACGGTTCTTATAAGGGGGTCCACTTAATGGCCATCATTTCTCAAAACGGGTGGGTCCCCACGTGGGGCCCACCATAGCATTTATATTATAATATATATAAAATATTATATATATATATATATCTCAAAACAGGTGGGTCCCCACGTGGCATCTAATCAACCTCCCTGTAATCCCGTCAATCAGAACACGCATAAAGGAGGGATCCTCCTCATCATCATCAAGTCCAGCTCCGCTTCTCAAGCAGCACCATCATCTGCAACCAAAATAGGGACTGGTGGGTGTCCGGAAACACCATCCCGTAACGTGGGAGTGAGTGATCAACTCAGTGGGATAAGAGAGCAAAGATTAGCATGTTCTCAAATCAATCATGCGATAACAGTAAAGCAATAACTCAAACATTCCTGAATACTGTTGTTAATGCAATATGACGTGACATGATGGATGCCCTCACCGACGATCTCCCTCATACGGCACTATCTTACGCCCGCGGCATGCTTTCTTCCCACAGTGCTCCACATCTTCCAAGCACATGCAATGTGATGTAGATATGATTACCAAGTAGTTATTAGTCCTTTTCATACAGCAGGATTGGAAAACTAAGGTACCTTCCTTATATCAATCCCAACACAGATCCTGTCAAGGCTGTTGCTCGCACTCGTTGCACCGCTCCCCCATCACCTTATCAATACAGGCCTAATTATCCTTAAGACTGCATCAGGACTCATCGCCCCCATGCGGTGTCAGGATAAACTCAAGGTCACTACAAAGGGCTCGTCACCTGATCAGTGTAGGCCGACAGCAAGAATATAATGTCTCATACCACCATAATCTGCTAAGAGTAGGGTGCTCACTGGTCACTACGGCAAGATTTGTGGCCCCAGCGTAGACCGACAGCTCGACCACGGTGTCCCATACCACCATGCTCGGCTCATGAGTCTTTATGGATCAAGGTACCATGGTTGACAGGGTTTTCAATGGTAAGTTCAGTACCCTAGGTTCAAGCAGGTATGACACATACATGGTGAACATACAATGGCCAGTCGGGTTACTTGATAGGCTCGACTAGTACAAGTGCATCTCAAGCTGAGTGACATGAAGTGCATGAAACACTTCGTGTGGCCTAACCACTGCTTCTAACCCAAGACACAACTTGCGTTCATCGACGCGTCCTTCGTGGCCAATAGAAACCAACCACGAATTTACTCTGTTACCGACTGCCTGGACTAAGCATAGTCCCAAACATTTATAAATCAACATCAATAATCATGTGAGAGTAATTGAAATGCAATACAATAATACAAGAATGTTATCACATGTTATAACATACAACTTAAGCAATTCATTCAACACATGCATTTCATACATGCAATGTAATCCCTACATATTGACAACATGATGGAAATCATTTACATCAACATATTACTTGAGAATTCAATCTCAAAACTATTTCATAACACCATATACTCAATACATACCAATACAAACATTTATACAAACACTTAGTCTACACACTTAAGTCTACATAGTGTATGTCGACTCAAAGTGCGCCTTTGGGCGAATCTCTTCGCCAAACCAATTATGCACGCATTCCTAATATCCTAATGCGACAAAAAGCCATGTCAACCATTTCAGCAAAACATGGATGTATACAGTATTTCCTACAAATGACTAAAATGCCCTAAATCTCATATTTTTCCTACGTTTACGAAACAAGAAATGGACAACATGTTGTACATGTCAAACAGCATTGCCGTCGATAATCTACTATTAAACGACATTGAAAGCGTTGAAAACAGCCAATCAAAGCATCTAAAATCCGCACCTTTCACTTTAGATGTGTATCGTTTCGAACATAGCGTATACGCTTCGTCAACGGCGTACAGGCGACCTAATGCACACGTACATCAGCTACTTTACTATTTAAATCGAAGAAATCTCCAAATCAGCAAGTGGTTAGGGTTTTCCTTACCTAGAAGTGTGTTGGAATCGCCGGGAAAGTGATTGGAGTGCGCTGCTTTAGCACGTGTAGCAGCAGCAGCAAGTGGCAGGAAGATCTCTCCCACACTCTCACTTTTTCTCTCTCTCAATCTAGGGTTTTAACCAAATTCGGATGGGAGAGAAATGAGAGGGTTTAAGGCCCTTATATAGCCCAAAACCTTCCCAAAATAGACTTGGGAACAAGGTTTACTTGGGTTATAACCAAATCAGGGTTGTTCTGGTCCAAAAGAGCATTTCTGGAAGTTCCCTGGCCGAACACGGTCGGACTTAAGCTCAGGCATACTGGATCTAGTACACATCAAGTTTTCAGACCGAAAGAGTTCGCAGATCGCACGTGGCGGTCCAATTTCAGTTCAGCGGTCACCGCACCTAGATCAGGTCTACAAGTCTCATGATATGAAAGAGAAATTTTTCCTGATCCGAGGGTGTAATTTGGTTGAATTCTGATGGTCAGAACGCTTAATAATAACGCACCAAGTCACGTGCCAGATTTGGATTAAAATTTTCAAACTTAACCCTTTTCTCACTCTCTTCACTCCAGGCTCAATGAAATAGCCTCTGAACATCGGTTGGCCTTGATTTTTGAAACAATTGTCAAGTCCAACAAGGCGGTCATAATTGTCTAAGATTGTAGGTATCAGACTTTCGACGTGCCGTCTTGATCCAATACAAAGTTTCAAAGGGTTCTTGAGAGAAAACGGGTTTAGATTTTGATCCTAGGTTTCAGGGTATTATAGTACCATTGATTGTATAAGTTTTGGGTCTTATAGAACGTATTTAAAGTGGTCAGGGACAATTTCACAGCTACTCCAGCGTAGCGCTAGCTACCTTACACTTAATTTCTAAAGGAATTAATCCTAAGTGATTTATTTGGTTATGGAATTGGGTTCTGAGCGGTTACCAAGGTGTTTTGGTTGACCCATTGCCTAAGGATGTCTAATCCCAGGTTGAAAAAAAATTTAGGGTGTTACACCCAGGTATTGACATTAACACATCAGCTAGGTGGTGGGGTCCACATAGATGAATGGTATGGACTAACGGATACATTAGGGTGGCCCACTTCATCATCGCCTAAATAGTCCCGCACCGTCCAAACAAATACTGTACGTTGTGGATCAAACAATTACATCACAACAGTCCACACATGTGGATGGTGTGGATCAACATCAAGGTGGGACACACTTCATTACAAAAAGAGGAGAGAGAGAGAGAAAGAGAGAGAGAGAGAGAGAGAGAGAGATTGGAGTGACGGAGGAACCCCTCCACTATGGGCCCCTCTTTAATACCAATCATATATCAAGATGGGTCCCACCATATGTGGACCCTTAAATCATAAAAAGTAAAATAAAGATCACCAACCTATAATCTTCTCCTCCTTCCGCCAAAGCATGCTAGAGCTCCAAAGGGACAATTCTAGTGGTTGAGATGAAACTTGGATGGTGGAGATGAGAGATAGAAAGTGGGCTACACAAAGCTTCTCCCATGAAGAGCCATGGACATGGGTTGCTTGGGAGGAAATGAGAGAGAGAGGTTGTAAGGAGTGAGAGGGATGGGTGATGTGTACTTTGACATGTGAGCGGTGGGTTGCTTTGACTTTCGGGTTTCTTGGGGATTGGGTGAAAGGTGATGCGTACATGCCATGAGATGGGATGGAGTACTTGACATTTGACGTGATTGATGAGATATTGGGTAGAGATTCTCGCGAAATTGTAAATGCACAGCGTTTTTCCCGAACTAAACGCGGGTCCACATCTCCTGGTCATGGTATCGCCTCGGTGCGTGAGACACGGTGTTGGAATCGCAGTAATGACGTGGTCGCACTGGTACAAGTCTTGGGTTGGGTCGACTCTATAATACGGGATACGTCTCAGGGTCGGCGTAAATGCCGATAGTAGATCGCGGGTTGTTGGAATTTGACTGGGAGGACCGCGGAGGCATACGAAACAGTACAGGCTAGGATATGGGTCTTACATTCTCGATATCTAGATACTTGGTCTCTATTGGGACCAAGGCTTTACTAACATAGTACACCAGTCGTTATTTTCCCTCTTGCTCTCGAATAAGGGTTGAGTTGACTGTTGCTATCGAGATAGCCAAGTATAATAGTAGCGGCTCTCTTTACTTGGGTTTTGAGAGTAGCAGAGTTGAACTCAAGTACTGTTTGAGCTGCTAGAAGGTGAGCTCATAGTCTTTGGTTCACTCTATTTTTATTTCCTTTCAACTATTTGATGAAGAGTAGGCACTAATTGGTGGCTCGGGAGACAAACCGGTTGAGGCTGGCTATCCTCCTTATGAGGCACTGAACATCTTTCATTGTCCTGAGTGAGCTCATGTATAACAGTGCTTGGATCTTTATGGGGTTCGCCTCAATCCCCTGTTGGCTAATCATAAAGCTAAGGAACTTTCCTGAGCTAATGTTGAAGGCGCATTTACTTGGATTCAGCTTCATCTGATATTTTCGCACAATCACGAACATCTCGTCGAAGTAGGCCATGTGGGCACTAGCTTTAATGCTCTTGATGAGCATGCCATCGACATTGACCTCCATGAAGAGTCTGATCTATTGGACGAACATCTTGTTGATGAGTCTTGTTATGTGGCCTCGATATTCTTCAGCCCGAAGGGCATGACTTTATAGCAGTAAAGCCCATTGTCGGTGATGAAGGTTTTCTTCTGCTTGTTGTAGGGATGCATAGAGATCTAGTTGTAGCCTAAGTAAACATTCATGAAGGATAGGAGCTCATGCTCGGCCGTACTATCAACCAACTAGTTGATCTATGGGTGGGAAAATTATCCTTGGGGCAGGATTTATTTAGGTCGGTGTAATCAGCATGGATTTGCCACTTCCCATTGGACTTTTTTACCAGGTTGACATTGGTGATTCAGTCGAGATAATAGATTTCTTTAATAAAACCAACTTCGAGGAGCTTGCCGACCTCTTCCCCGATGATGATGTCTCGTTCCGGCTTGAAATCTTGTTGCTTCTACGTCACTGGTCGGTGGTCAAGTTCGATGTCCAGTTTGTGGAACCATTACTTCCGGGTCAATGCCGGGCATGTCCTAGTGGGATAGGAAAATACGTCGGTATTCTATCGGAGAAGGCCCATGATCTCATTTCGTAGTAGTGGGGCTAATGACGTGCTAACCTAAACTGTTTGGGTCAGGTCGGAATCGCTGAGGGGAACGACTATGATGTCTTCTACTAGAGCTCCTCTTTTGACCGATTCTTCTCAGGGATCGAGGGAAGTAATTGCCATTGTACGGTGTTGTGTTCTCAAAGTCGTGGAATAGCACTAGCAATCTTCCTTTTGATCTCCTTTGACCTATTCGACCTCATACTCGGTTAGGAATTTCATCGCGAGGTGGTACGTTCATATTACTCACAGCGTATTGAGGGACAGTCGTCTAAGGATGATGTTGTAGATGAAGGAATTGTCAACCACAAGAAAGTTGATCATCATTGTAATTTGGTTCTGTCCTTCTTCTGCTATGACTGGAAGTTGTATGGATCCTTAGGAAGTGACTGTCCCCTGTGAATCCAAGCAGGGGAGTTTTGATAGGTCAGAGTCTAGACCTTCTACCCCCATTTTATTGAAGGTACATGTGAAAAGGACATCAATCGAGCTGCTGGTGTCCACTAGAATTTAGAACACCTTGTGGTTGGCTATAGTCATAGCCACCACTAGGGCATCATCGTGAGGAAGGTGGACACCTCGGGTGTCCTCTTTGGTAAATGTTAGCTACCGGTGGTTAATTTTTATTCTACTTGTGAGGTGGATCTATTGTTTCAAGTTGTCATTACTAATGCTTCGAGTGTGGGCTTCCTATGTTAGATTAGAGTCTCCCCCTCCTGCAGGTATGCTAAAGATGGTGCATGTCTCTCTTGTAGCTTCATTGTTGTTGCCATTACGGGGATGCTCAGTCTTCTGATTTGATCATTCTTCCCTTCTGTTGACATACTCCTGTAGATGTACGTTCTGAATGAGGGCCTCAATCTCTTCCTTGTGGTCGAAACAGTCGCTGGTGGAGTGGCAGTGGTCGTGGTGGAAGTGGCAATGCTTCTGTTGTCTCACCTGTAGCATCGACCTTCATCCTGTTTAGCCATTTGATGAGTCTTTTATCTCGGACCTCCATGAGGACCTGCTCGAGCGTGGTGTTGAGATGAGGGTAGGAGTTGAACTTGCTTACGGGTCATTTGTTTGCCTGTTGACTCCTGGTTGAGTCGTCGTCCATCCTTCGCTTGTTATCACAGTCAGACATCCATTCTTCTTTGGGTTGTTTCTCCCTGGTGGCGCTTCCTCTATTCCTCGTAGGTTTTCACGAGTTGAAGAGTTCTTCAGCATTGGAGTACTTCTAAGCTCAATTAAGGAGTTCAACCAAAGTCGAGGGGGGATTCTTACCAAGCGAAAAAAGGAACCTCCCTTCCTTCAGGCTGGCCATCATAGTGGATAAGGCGATCTGATCCGAATAGCCCTCCACTTATATTTCTTCTTGGTTGAAGTGTATGATGTAATCCTTCAATAGCTCGTTATCTTTCTGGACAATAGTGAGGAGGTGAGTCATCGGCTTTAGCCTTACTTTCCCTCCAATGAAGTTAGTGATGAACGCATTGTTGAGCTGAGTGAATGAGCTAATGGATCATGGTTTTTCTTGTCGAAACCACTTCCCAGCTTCTCCAGTTAAGGTTAAAGAGAAGGCTTGGCACATTATCGCTATCAATGCACCCTAAAGCTCCATCCATGCTTTGAAAGATTCTAGATGCTCGGCCGGGTCAATGGTCTCGAAGTAAGGGTTGATTTGTTGCATCTGAAATCTAGACGAGAGCTAAGCATGAATGATGTGAATGGTGAATGGTGGCTAGGTTTCCTATAACATGGCTTCAATTGAGGTTGTAGCATGCGCCCGGTAAGCTTGTCGTATATCGTTGATCTATCCTCACAGTTCATTGAGCTCGGCCTCCCAGGGGTCTCGAAGTAAGGGGTGATATGTGGCATCCGAAATCTAAACAGGAGCTGAGCATGCACGATGTTAATAGTGAATGACGGCTGAGTTTCATATAACATGGCTTCAATTGAGGTAGGAGAATGCACCAAGTAGGCTTGTCGTATATCGCTGATCTGTACTCTCAGTTCGTTAAGCTCGGCCTCCCAGGGATCCTCATTTTTAACTATTACTTCCACAGGGTTGTCAACCACCATCTCGAGAGCTCTGCCACGCCTCTTCTTCTCCAACTCATGATGTAATTATGAGGCAACCAACATGGCAGTGCCCGAAATGTGAGAAGGTGTTGGTATTGGTGTTTCGCCAACCTGTTAGTTCTACCGAGATTTAACGGGTGCTCGAGTTCGCGAGAAAACTTCTGTGACTACTCAAGCGACAACTTCCTCAGCCACCTGGATGGGAGGAGGGACATGTTGCTCTAACATTCTCTTTTATCATATCGATCTTGTTGGTCAGTACTTCCACTTGTTGCTTTAGGGAGACAAGCCAACCTCCCTGGTTTTGGGACCATTGCACTGGGCTTGTTGGAGTAAAGTCAGCCTAAAGTTGGGAAGACAACTCCCAATGGTCTGCAAATTGCTCAAGCTAAGCAGGGCTGGGCACAACAGCGGTGGCATGGGTTTTCTTTATCCCTTTCACCGTTGTTGGAGCATTATAGGTGAGGGGAGCTACTTTCACTATCGTTCCCACAGATGGAGTAAAACTATTGATGGAGAAATCTGGTTAGCCCTCCTTAGACCTTCGAACACCTCTATAGAGAAAGGACAAAGGATACCCAAGCTAGAGAAGGGTGCCCTCGGATTCCTTGGTCAGGTTGGGAATCTGGGCGTACCTTTCACCATGAGATGTGTCCCTATTTATAGTTTCATAGGGGTGGTGGTATAGTGGGTGATCTCCCTATTTAGTAGGTGTGTATTGTAGAGAGATTTAGATCCCGAACGTGTCATGAGGATCTTCCTAGATCCTCGGCTAAGATCTCGGGTAGATTTGTATTGCAGTCATCTCCTTAAATCCTCGCTTAGGATCTCAGGTAGATACTATCGGGACCAAGTTGACACTACTAGAAGTGCGTGGTGAGAGTATGAGATGGATGGCTATTTCAAAGAGAGGTTATGTTAGCCTGGATCCCATAACGAGTAGTAGTCGAGTTGTCCCTTGGTGTTAACCGGGTTACTGATCTGCCGACCTGCCTTTGGGATATGTAGCCGTGCACTTTTCCTTAATATGATACAAATGGGATATTGGGGATGACCATCCTCTTCATCTTTTCTTACAACAGAGGTTATACATCAGGAGTCTTTGCTAATAGATTTTCCGAGCAACATCTCAAAAACGGATGGGACTATGGATGAGTTTGGTGCTCAAAGGAAGCAGAGATACTTCATCTTCTGGTGGCTGAGCTTGGGGAGTAGATTGTTTCCTTGGTAGTGTGTCAATGTTCTCCAGCTGTTGAGGAGTTCCTTGGTCATAGCTGATGTTGGCCGACCTCGTGATGCACGCGAGTGTCTGACTTGATCTTATCTTTATTAGTCAGTCCATTTTTACTCATAACAATTTGTGTCCGAGATTTTAGTTATGATTGGTTGACAGGTGAGTTGGATTGTGATCGACAATCCCTATTTTATTAGCAAATGTTGGTGAATGTTGCTATTTCTTAGTAGTAAATGGTTAAGGTTCTAGTCTGTAGTCGTTGTTACTAGTCCCAGGAATAGTTTTCAACCACTCCTAATTTTTAGTGACACCTTGTTTAGGAATGGTTTAAAACTATTCCTAAAGGGTTTTAGAATGGTTTTTAACCGTTCCTAAATAGAAATTTTAGTGTAGTGACAAAATAAAGTTGTTGCATTCAACACCCTTACGTGTGTGCTAATGACCAAGCCAAGGCTAATAACAAAGTAATCAGGAATATCTTGAGGAAGTTGATCAACAACACTCCTCAAGAATGGCATATCAAACTATTCGACGCTCTTTGGGCTTATTGAAAATCACCTCAGACTAGTATTAGAATGAGTCCCTTTGCACTCACTTATGCAGTATTATCTTTGGAGGTTACTGTACCATCCTTAAGAGTTGTGTACCAAACTGGCTTGACTCCTTCCACATATATAGAAGCCATCTGTTCTACCTGGAAGAATTAAATGAGATGTGATTGATGGCTCTAGATTCCACAATGGCTAACAAAGCTAAAGTCCCCCGTGCCTAAAATAGAAAGGTAAAAGACAAAGCTTTCAGAGAATGAGATAAAGTCTAGAAAGACATATTGCCTTTACAGACAAAAGAGAATGCCTTAGGTAAGAAATGGTCACCCGCTTGGGACGGATCGTTCATTGTGTTGCAGGTTCTTCAAGGAGGATCTTACATACTTCATAACAAATAGGAAAAAGTTTTCAAAACTCCAATTAATGAAAACTTCTTGAAGTCCTTTTATCCTTCTATGTGGGATTCAATCAACTAAGAAACAACAATATTAACAAAATCCATACCATTAACAGTAGACTGAAGGTTAAATATAGTGGAGATAAAAGACTTTGAAAAAACTTCTTTTATTTATATGGAAAAGGGAAAGATAGAAAGGCCCATGGTCAATTACATAAAAACACAGAAGATTAAGAGAGAGAGAGAGAGAGAGAGAGAGAGAGAGAGAGAGAAAGATAAAAAGGCCTGACCGAATAGGAGTTCAAGTATATGTTACTTTCATTTCTTTTAACTCCTTGAGGGCATGCTCCTTAATCACCTTGGCCTCTTGTCTCTGGGCCTTCTAGGATTCTTCCTCAGTCAGTGCATGATCAAGAAAGAACAGGATGGTATCGATTCGTTGGCAAAGGGAGATGACCTTATTCTACATGTCTTTCTTACGGGGGATGTTCTCTTTCGACCGCTCTTGATACGTCTTGATCAAGGAGCCGATGAAATCTATAACTTCTGAAGAGTTGGGGTAGATTCTCCTAGCGTAGATTGTAACACCCTGAAAATCGGGGGTCGTGTTTAAACTCAACTCCCGAGTTCCAGACCGTCACTTATGCAACAAAAATGGTTATGATTCGATGTTGTCTGATTTAAAGCATTCACATGAGTAAAAGTATACCAAAACTGCAATTCATACTTCAGATCCAGTGATAAAAGCAAGCGGAAGACTAAACAAGATATATATCACTGTATGGAAAAACAAAGTAATCTCAACTGTCTCCAAAGTATGACTACATCTCTGAGTCTCATATAGATGTACATAACAAAAGAATAATGTTCAAAAAGAAAAGTCTCACTGATGTCCCCTCGATCCAGGTCGCCTACGGGAAGCCGTCATGATACTGCATATACGAGAACTCATCCTGGTCCTCGTCAATCTCCGGCTCCACCTCCTGGATCTCGTCGTCACCTGCAACTACAACAGGGTCTGGTGGGTGTTGCAAACACCATCCCGTAACGTGGGAATGAGTGATCAACTCAGTGGAATCATAGAGCAAAGATTAGCATGTTCACAATTCAATCACGCGATAATAGTAAAGCAGTAAATCAGACAAGTCCTAATACTGTTGTTAATGCAAGATGATATGACGTGATGTATGCCCTCACCGACGATCACCCTCATACGGCAACATCTTACGACCGCGGCATGCCACACTCCCTAGAGTGCTCCACATCTTCCAGGCACATGCAATGCTATGGTGATATGATTACCAAGTTGTTATTAGTCCATTCAAACAGCAGGATTGGGAAACTAAGGTACCTCCCTTGTATCAATCCCAACACGGATCCTGTCTAGGGTCGTCACTCCTAGTAATCTCATACGATGTACATTTCGTAGGTCACTGCAAGGGCTGCCAGGGCTGTTGCTCGCACTCGTTGCACCGCTCCCCCATCACCTTATCAATACAGGCCTACTGTACTCTACTGCACGGAAGGGTCGTCGCCTCCCGTGAACTCAGAATACGCTCGCGGTCACTACAAAGGACTCGTCGCCTGATCAGTGTAGGCCGACAGCTAGAAAATAGTGTCCCATACCACCATAATCTGCTCACGAGTCAAGGTGCTCACTGGTCACTACGGGGAGGTTTGTGGCCCCAGCGTAGGCCGACAGCTCGACCACGGTGTCCCATACCACCATGCCCGGCTCATGAGTCTTCGTGGATCAAGGTACCACGGTTAATAGGGTTTACAATGGTAAGTTCAGTACCCTAGGTTCAAGCAGTTATGATACATACAAGGTGAACAAACATCGGCCAGTCGGGTTACTTGACGGGCTCGACTAGCGCGATCGCATATCGAATTGAACGACATGAAGTTCGTAAAACACTTCGCGTGGCCTAACCACTGCCGCCAACTCTCAACACGAATCACATTCATCGACGCGTCGTTCGTGGCTATGACCAGTCAGCCACGAATTCGCTCGGTTACCGACTGCCTGGACTAAGTCAAGTCCCACACATCTATGGAGTTACATTAACACTATAAAAAGGTATTGGAATTGAAATACATCATGTGAGCATGTTAGCACATGTTATAACATTCAACTTAAGCAAATCTTCAAGGCATACTTCCCATGCATATTCAACTTAAGCAAATCCTCAAGTACATACATTCCATGCATGTAATGAAATCATGCATTTTGTCAACATGTAGAAAATCATTTAGGTCAGCATAATAATTGAAAAATCAATCACAAACTATCAAATAACATCATTTAATTCAATACATACTAATACAAGCATTTATACAAACACATACACTACACACTTAAGTCTACATATAGTATGTCGACCCAAAGTGTGCAACTAGGCGAATCTCTTCGCCAAACTAATTATGCACGCATTCCTAACTTCCTAATGCGACAACAAACCATGTCAATCACATCAGCAAAATATGAATGCAAACAGTACTTCCTACAAATGACTAAAATGCCCTAAATCTCATATTCTTCGTTAGCTTACGAAACGGGAAACGGAGAGCATTTTGTACATGTCAAACGGCGATGCCGTCAAGAATCTACTATTAAACGACATTGAAAGCGTTGGGAACCGTCAATCAAAGCGTCTAAAATCCTCACCTAGTGTCTTGTAGACTCGGGAATTGAAGCGGAGTGTATATGCTTCGTCTACGGCGAGTAAGGAGCCTAATACATAAGATCCATAAGCTACATCGCTATGGAAACAAGGAAAACTCAAATCACCAACTATTTAGGGTTTTTACTTACCTAGGATTGCGGTGGAATCGCCGGGAAAGCGGTAGAGGAGTGTTGCTTAAGCATGTGCAACACGTAGCACAAGCGGCGGGAAGAACTCTCTCACTCTCTCACAATCTCTCACTCTTTTTCTCTCTCCCAAGCTAGGGCTTCTCTCAAATTCGGATGGGAGAGAGGAGTGAGGGTTTCAACCCCTTTTATAGCCTAAAACATTCCCAAAATAGGCTTGGGAACAATGTTTACTTGGTGCCTAACCAAATCGGGGCCGTTTCGGTCCAAAAGGGCATTTCTGGAGGTCCCCAGGCCAGATGCGGTCGGACTTAAGCTCATGCATACTAGATCTAGCATACATCCAGTTTTCAGACCGGTTGGGTTCCCAGATCGCACGTGGCGGCCCAGTTTCAGTTTAACGGTCACCGCACCAAGATCAGGCCTATAAGTCTCGTGATATATAATAGATATTTTTCCTGATCCAAGGGTGTAATTTGGCTGTATTCTGACGGTCAGAATGCTCAATACTGATGCGTCAAATTTGTGTGCCAGATTTGAATTTGAAATTCCAACTATGTCCCTATTCACACTCTCTTCGGTCCGGGCTCAATGAAATAGCCTGTGATCATCGGTTTGACTTGATTTTTGGAATGAGTGTCAAGCCCAGCTAGACGGTCCTAACGGTCTAAGATAGGAGGTATCGGACTTTCAACGTGCGGTCTAGATCCAATACAAAGATTCAAAGTGGTCCAGAGAACAAACCGGTTTAGAGTTTGATCCGAGGCTTTAGAGCATTATAGCACCCTTGGTTCCACTCGCTTCGGGCCCCGTAGAACGTATTTAAAGTGATCAGGGACCATTTCCCAGCTACTCCAACGTTGCACTAGCTAACCTAGTCACATTTTCCAAAGGAATGAATTCTACGCAATTTCGGGTCGAGTTAGTACTCGAGCCCAAGTATGGATTTTTCACGGGCGTTACATAGATGCTCTCGATCTCTTTGGTCTCTTCGTACAATTCTTTGCGTTAGACTTAGAGAGTTCGTAGCACCAGCTTGTTAAAGTGATGTTTTTGATTCAAGTGAAGACTCTAGTTCCAAGTGGTGTTGTGGAGGTTAGAGAAATCGACAGCCTCTCTATGAACATCATTCTTCTCTTGCGGAAGGGCAACAAGTTTTTAAATATAGGATTCACCTATGAAGAATGAGGTCCTGAGACTTTGAAGTGTTATTAGAACCCCAAAAAGCTCTTTTAGAGGATCATTAATGTTGAAAACCACCTGAGGTCATGGACGAATGGGTAAATATCATATGGATGTTATAATGCACAAGGGAGTCGGGATTATAAGTAAAGATTTTCTTTAGGAAATTTAGATACTGAACGAGAGGAGAGAGGATTCTAGTAGAAGGCATAAATGTCAAGGGGTTAAGGAACTGTAGAAGGTTGGAGGTTGAGAATATGGATGCATGAGGAAAATGAGAAATCCAAGTGGTACGTTTATAATGATTTAAGGATATGGATCATGTCTTAGTTTAATGCCTCACAATATGCAGTATCGGCCTCGAAAATGTGTATCAGCTTCCAAGGAGTTAGGCTGAGGAGCCATAGTGGCATGTATTTCAGCAAAAGAAATGGCGCACGACTCCTCATTTCTATGCCACACCACCCAGAGAGTTATTATTTTTAGCTCACGAGAAGAAAAAAATGCCAAGTACTAAATGATTGAGACATGGAAAACCAAAAGTGGTGGTCTAGCCAATTTCATTAATCAAGAAAGTAATACAGGCCAATTTAAGATTAAAAGTCAAAAGAGGAAAAAACAACCATTTTCTCTTGTATCTTGGACCACCTGGATTCCTGTAGGTCGAAAGCTATTTAAGTTTTCAATGCCACATGCCTATCCTGACTGACAACCGAGGTGTTGTCTTAGATGAAGGTGACCATGGTGCTAATTTGATTTTTGTTGTCCCCTAGTCCTTGCCAAATCCTCATGATGATTATTCCACATCCCTAATTTTTCCTCAAATGGTGCGATTTGAGTAGCAAGATCAGTCATTTTCATTTTTGATTCCTTTAGTTAAGCATATGTAGCAGAGAGTTGCTCTCTAGTAGTAGTAACTTCATGTACTTTAAGGTCATGGTTGAGTGTTTGGCCTGCATCACACGACCATAATGTTGATATCCTAATACTCATGCATTAAGTCCAGGAACTCATGAAGCACATGCATCTTAGTTGAGAGAGTTTCATCCGACTGAGAGAACAATTGATAACAGTGAATGAGTGAAAGTCTCTTGACCAACCATGTCGAGATGATTTCGATAGCACGTAAGCGTATGTGAGTCCTTAGCTCATCTTGGAGTTGTTGAAGTTCGGAAGAACGTGCTGGAGACTTGGCCACTGTGATATCACTGTTAAGCACTTGACTGAGGGAAGAGAGTACTTCTTCAACCATAAGTCTTCCTCGGGTGATGAAGGACGTGTTGATGACATGTCGAGGTGGCCTTCTTTTTCACCAGAGGCACATTAGTTATAGTTTCTTTAGTCACAAGATCTTATCAAGGTGGTCTTCTTCTTCGGCAAAGGCACATGAGTTATAGTTTCATTAGTCACAAGAGCTTCAATGGTTGCTACTTCACTACACCAATATTGAAAATTTGGAATGACCACGTGTTTGGTTTAGGAACATGCTAAAGTTGTTTCAAATTTGAAACAGTCTTAAACTATTTTAGATGTAAAACGCCGTACGCCCAAATTTGGGGTAGTTTTTACGGGAATTATTCCCCTCTCTCTCCATCAATACCTGATTTTCCTATCGAAACCCAATTTCCCTTCCCCCTCTTTCTCATGCTCTCCCTCTTTTTCCATCAAACCCCATTTCTTTGATTGTGTCTTCAATCAGACCGATTTCCACCATGATTTTTTTGATCCACATAAAAATTCCATTGTTGATCATAGCCTTCCATCTGCCATATTCTCCATCTAACTACGAATTGCTAAATCTTGTTCATAGAAATGGTGGATGTGTTTGGTTCATCGATGGCCCCACTGATGTGGCGTCTTGTAAGAATCCATCCTCTAGCAGAACATCTCCCAAATGAGTCATCAGGGAAGCCTTTGAACCTTCCACCTTGGTAACATTCTGAAAAGGCTAGCTTAAGAAGTCCAAGAGAGGGGGTTAATAGGACTATGCCAAATAATTGAATAAAATACCAAATAAGTAAATAAATCAGAAATCTTAATCACACTAGTATTGAAACGTTGATTCAAACTGATTCATAGGACAACCTTCACCCAAACAAGTTCTACAGGACAACCTTATTTCATGAATATGATAAGAATCAAAATTCAAAACTAAGCAAGACTAAATAAAACTATGTATGACAAACATTCACCACTTTTACATAAAAATAAGTTACAATCATTCACCACAAAAGTAATAAAGGCATTCACTACAACACTAAGAATTATAGTAGTTCGGTGTGTCAACAACTGTTCTCAAATAGCCACACCTACTCCACTCCCAAGATTACTAACCACATAATCTTGACTTTCACTATGAATAAGGTTTTCACAAGGTCACCTTAAAACCTGATACAATTGTTATTTTAACGGGCTATCACAAACAAAGAAACCCCTCTCTGAGATTTTCAGGCTATCTCAAACAAAACCTATAATGAAATTTTCTGTCTATCTCATAAAAAACCAAATGCAGAAAGTAAATTGATACTTATCTTCATCGTAGAAGACGCTGTAGCCGTATAATGGTTTTCTCGAATGATGAATGTTCAATGTTCAGCCTAATATAAAAGGTCCAGGGTTCTATTTGATTTTAATTGAGTTTAAACCAAAAGCTACTTGCATTAATTGCCTTAAATCTCAATAAGAGTAAACACTCTTTTTGAATCAAAATGATAGAGTTTTGAGATGAACGAATTAATAAAAAAGCTATAAAAAAATATTATAGATGTCGCTTGATATCTTGACAGTAAATGAGGCTTCTCTCTCTAAAATAAGGGCTTTAATAGGCTTGAATTATATTTTTGAATTGAAAATGAACCTCAATTTATAGGCAGAAAGTTTGTTCGTTCAACGGGTCTAAGGCAGTTTTTGACTGGCCTAAGCACTGGATTCAGTTCCAACAAGTTTTCAAATTCGAGTGGGATAAGATCTAACAGATCTTCGACTGGTTGAGGGACTTGTTCGACTTGTCAATTGAGGTCTTCGACTGGTCGAACAACCTCTTCGACTAGTCAATCAAGCTGAATTCGACCTAATTTTAGTTGTTGGACTTCGAGTCGAGGAACCTTCGACTAGTCAAAGGTGGTCCTTCGACTGGTCGAGGATACCCTTCAGTTGGTCAAAGGTGCAACAAAATTTCTGTTTTACTTCAGCTGTTGCTTGGACTACTTGAAAATTTTCATAGATTGGTCAAGGCAGAACTCAAGCTAGTTGAAACTCAACCTACAATAAGTATAAAAACCCAAATTTAAATTAGTTTTGAAAGCACCTAAACCTAAGGTCTTTCTAGGGTTTATAAAACCTTTAAGGACTGAATTTTGTAGGTCTAGAACTTCACAAAGGAGCTTGATCTTCTACTAGCATTTTTACTAGTCTAACTTGGTTTTAAACTTAAGCTTGAGCTTGAACTTGAGCTTGAACTTGAACTTTAGCTTAAACTTGAGCTTAACTAGAACATGACTTGCTAAGTTTTTTTGATAAGGTGAAATTTGAAAAACTAGGTGTAACATGTTCTTTAAACATAATAGTAATTACAATCTCCCTCTTTGTCAATTTCATGATAAAACACTTAGTGTTATAAGAATCAGAATCTAGCCCTATAGCCCTGTATATTCTTGTACTCATGATGTAGTTGAAGATTATAAAAATTAGTACTCCCCCTTAACTTGTACTCTCCTTGTTCATATAACCATAAGCATTCTCTAAGAAAATATAACATTCCCATTCTCATACATCATAACATATATTCAAAACATTCCAATCAATCTCATGCATCATATATTCATAATATAGCCATTTCTCTCCCCTTTTGTCACAAGTTGACAAAGGAATAAGGTAAGAAAGCATATGAATAATCACATGAATATATAAGAAAGCATATGAAGTAACTTATTAAAATATTAAAGGCAGGGAACAATCATTCAAGCAAAGTTAAGAACAATTATCCAATGAACCAAGTAGAATATTAGTTATACTTCCCCATAGATGAAAATAAGTAAAAAGAACTCAATCAGATCCTAAAGAAGGAGTAGGCATAGAAGGATCCATTTGATGCAAACTCCTCTTAATGCGGTGGAAGTACTTCTTCATGTACTTCATAGAGGATTTCTGAGTTTACGTCAGGTTATCCTATGAAACCTGTAATGTCGTAATCTTCTCTTCTAGTGATTTGAGTCGATCATCAACCTGTGAAGGTTAAAAATCTGGATCATTTAACTTGTCGAGCTCAGTAAAGATATCGTCTGTAGATGTGTCTTCTAGTAGTGTAGGTACTTCCTCTTCTTCCTCATCTCGTTGGCTCAGAAGAAGTTTCAGATTCATCTTGTTTAAATTAGTATTATCATATAGTAATTCCGACTCGAGTGCCTTAGACGTACGAATAGGAACATTACAATGTAAGGCAATACAAGTCATGAGCTATGCAAACGGAATAGAATCATAACCAGGATGAAGATGAAACTGAATAATGATATAGAAAATAAGAGAAGGAAGACACACTTGTATCCTAGAAATAATAGAGTGAAGAATATTAACCATAAAGGGAGTAAGTTTTGACTTATTCCCTGATCGAAGATATACATTGGACGTAAAGATACAATGAAGAACTCGAAATATATGGAGTACTTGATTGGCACATAAAGCATTACAAGATTGTCATTCCACATTTAACGACGTAGTTTAAGCATAATCGCTTGTCGTTCGGCATGAATCATTTTATTAGTTAAATTTGCTAGAGGAATTCCATCCTTTGCAACGACAATCTCAGTTAAGGCTAAAATAAGATAGCGATCCATAGTGAAAGTCCCTTCCACAAATTTAACCGTAAAGGTTAGATTTTCTAGGGACACATCACTAATTGATGCATACATGGCTCGTGCAATGGAACGATAAGCTTTACCACCCAATCCAAAATGTACTCCCATCCGACTTTTGTAAGCAAAGGAACAAGATTGAATGGAGTAATGTGGGCAATATTAACACTATGCTTAATAATTATGTCTCTTGAGCAGAAATTCCTAACTTATTCCAAATCTTCTTCGAGGACCATTTGAGTTCTCACATTAGATGAAGTCAGGCAAGATGACGAGCTACTACAAGTTCTTCATGTAGTCGTTCTTTTACTACGATGCTCCATTTAATAATTGCACAAATAATAACTAAAGAGGGTAGGGAGATTGTGGGTAAATCAGATCTTTTCACAAATCTCACAACAAATGGGTTTGAAATCAAGAACAAACCCAAAATAAGAGATTAACTAGCAAATATTTACTCAAATATATAAGAAAATTGAAAAATGACCACTTACTAGCAAGATTTAGAAATGGGTTCATCGAGACGGTCACCGACTAGTCGAAGAAGAATGTGAAAATGAGTAGAAAAAAGTAATTTTTTCTATGCGGTCCTTGACTGGTCAAGCAGCGTGCTCGACTTGTCAAGGGCTCTACTGGTCGAGTACATCCTCGACTCGTCGAAAAACCCAAAGCTTTTTTTTTTGTTAATTTTAATTTTATCATCATTTTATTATTATTTTATGCATTTAATTAATTATAAACAAAAAATAAACAAATGTTAAAATAATCAATTAATAACACACAAACCAATATCATTCTTAAAATTTGAAAATCTATTCATGTCGAGTGGTTTGGTCAAAATGTCTGCAAGTTGCTTCTTAGTTTGAATTTATTCTAGTACAACACTCTTATCTTCAACTAGTTCTCGAATATAATGATATCGGATATCAATATATTTTGTAAGAGAATGTTGGATTGGATTTTTTGAAATGTTAATTGCGTTCAAATTATCGTAATATAATGTCATTGTATCTTGCGCAATGTCATAATCAGTAACTTTCTTTTTATCTAAACGAGTTGAGTGGAACTGTTACTAGCTGCAATATACTCAGTTTAGCAATTGAGAGAAATACAGAGTTTTATTTCTTACTGAATCATGAAACTAAATAGTTCCTCACATAGAAACATCCACCACTAGTAGATTTTTTATCATCAATATTTTCAGCCCAGTCTGCATCAGTATATCTAACAATTTGTACAGATGTATTATGCGAATACTAAAGTCCTAAATTAGTAGAACTTATGACATATCTGATTATCCATTTAATAGCAATTAGATGTGATTCTTTAGGATTGGATTGATATCGGACACATATTCCAACACTAAAAGAAATATCAGGTTTACTAGCAGTTAAGTATAAGATACTACTAATCATACTTCGATATAAATGAGAGTCTACACTTTTACCTGATTTATCCTTTAGGGGTTTAAGAGTTGTACTCATTGGAGTATCAAACTTCTTTCCATTCTCAAATCCAAACCTTTTTATAAGATTTAAGGTATATTTTCTTTGTGATATGAATATACCATCTTCATGTTGCTTAACTTGTAAACTAAGAAAGTAGTTAAGTTGACCAATCATACTCATTTGAAACTTAGATTTCATCAGATCTGCAAATTCAATAGACAAGTTAGTGCATGTAGAACCATAAATTATATTGTCAACGTAGATCTGTACTATCAATATATGATCGTTATATGTCTTGATGAATAAAGTTTTATCAACGCTACCCATAATGAAGTTATGACTAAGTAAAAATTTAGTCAATTTTCCGTATCATGCCCTGGGAGCTTGTTTCCAACCATAAAGTACCTTTTTAAGATGGTATACATAATTTAGAGATTTTAAGTCCTCAAAACCTTAAGTTGTTCAACATAAACCTCCTCTTGTAAGTCACCATTTAGAAATGTACTTTGACATCCATTTGATATATTTTAAATTTCTTATGACATGCAATTGAAATGAATAATCTTATGGATTCAAGGCACGCAACTGGTACAAAGGTTTCATCATAATCAATACCTTCTATCTGAGTGTACCCTTTTACAACCAGTCTAGCCTTGTTTCTAATAATATTATCCATTTAATTAGTTTTATTCTTAAAAATCCATTTGGTTCCAATTACATGTTTATCAGCAGGTCTAGAAACTAAGTGTCATAAATCATTTCTGACAAATTGATTTAATTCTTCTTACATGGTAATTATCCAACTTTCATCTGCAAGTGCTTTGTTTACATTGGTCAGTTCAATTTAGGAAGTAAAGCAGACATAATTACATATATTTTTTAATTTTTTTCTTGTTTGTATACTAGTACGAGGGTTATTAAGTATTTAATCAATTGGATGATCTTTAATTGATCTTAATTCAGTATCATTTGATTTAGATGAAGAGTCAGGTATATCAATTATATTGACTTCATCATCATCTAGATCAGAAGTGGGTGTGATTTATTGATAATCAATCACTACATTTATGGATTCATTAATCACCCCAGTTCTCTTATTAAGAACTCGGTAGGCATAATTATTTAGGGCATAGCCTAGAAAATTTTCCTCATCACTCTTAGCTTCAAATTTTCTCGTTCTCTTAAAATAAAGCATTTACATCCAAAAGTCCTAAAATATTTAACAGTGGGCTTTTTAAAAAAAAACATAGTTCGTAAGTTTTTATTTATTTTTTATTTTCTAATTTAAACTCAATTTATAATATAACATGTAGTATTAACAACTTCAACCCATAAATTTTTTAGTAGTTTCATTTTATTCAACATTATGCAAGCCATTTCCTTTAGTACTGTATTTTTTCTTTCAACGATTTCATTTTGTTGAGCTGTTTTGGGAGCAGAGAACTCATGTGATATACCATGATCATAACGATACTTCTTAAAATTGTTATTTTTGAATTTTGTGCCACGATCACTTCTAATTTTGATCATAGATATCTCTTTTTTAGTCTGAATACGTTTTAAAATTCTTTTAACTTCATTAAGAGTATCTGATTTCTCTCTTAAAAAAGCTACCCAACTATATCTGGTGTAATCATCAACAATGACTAGGAAATACTTCTTTCACCTCTACTCTTAGTTCTAGTTAGTCCTACTAAATCCATGTGGAGTAGTTCTAGTGGTTTGATTGTGGCTAAGGAGTTTACTTTCTTGTGATTACTCCTGGTTTGTTTACCAATTTGACATGTTCCACATACTTTTTTTAGCTTGGGTAAGCCTCATAAGTGATCTGTTTTACTCAGTTTATACAAATCTCTATAATTAACATGTCAAAGACGTTTATGCCAAAGTTCAGTTACATCTATTTGGACCATGTAACATGAATGGTTAGATGAGTAAGAGTTATTGATAATATAACAATTTTCAGAGGTCATGCAACCATTTAATATTACATTACCCTTCTCATTTATTATCTCACTGAAATTGTGATAATGACCACTCTAGTAGAAGTAGGATTAGGTCAAAGTATCCTAGAGGGGGTGAATAGGACTTTATAAAATTTTATGAGTATTTAAAATCTTATTACCATTATCTTGATCTAATATAACAATTTATTAAGATATCTTCAACTTAACTCTAATGGCTTTCAAGCCAAATAGAGGATCCAATAACAAGACTATTCAGTATCTAAACAGTATATAAATTTAGTCTATGATAGATGCACTAAGTGACTGTGTGTGAGATGTGATACTTATCAGTTCTACACAATCATCCATCATGTGATCATTCAAACATAATAAGAGAATATGAAAATAATAATCTTAAACATAATCATTTTATACTGGTTCGGCTATATGCCTACTCCACTCCTGGTGGACGCACTCAAACCTTGAGCGTACCGAATCTCACTAACAGATGTTTCAAATTAAATTTACCTTAAACCAGTATAACCTACACAAGGCTGACTCTAGGACCCACACAAGGTACCTAACATGTCTCCACAAGACACAAGTTTATGCCCGACACAGTAGAAAGGGTCAACACATAACACCCAGGTTTTATGCCCTATACAAGAGTAAAGGATCCACATAAGGAACCTAGGGTTTTAGACCACACAGGCTAAGGATCCACACAAGAACCCTAGAGTTTATGCCCTACACAAGAGCATAGGTCAACATATAGCACCTAAGTTTTATGTCATACATAAGAGCAAAGGATCCATACAAGGAACCTAACTTTTAGGCCACATAGGCCAAGGACCTACACAAAGGACCTAAGTTTATGCCCTACACAAGAGCAAGGGTCAACACACAATACCCAAGTTTTAGACCACACAGGTCAAAGACCTACACCAAGGACCTAAGTTTATACCCTACACAGGAGAAAGGGTCAACACACATCACACAAGTTTTAGACCACAAAGTCAAGGATTTACACTAAGGACCTAAGTTTATGCCCTACACAAGAGCAATGGTCAATATATAGCACCCAAGTTTTAGACCACATAGGTCAAGGACCTACACTAAGGACCTATATTTATGCCCTACACAAGAGTAAGGATCAACACACAACACCCAATGTACTCTCCCATCGGAGGCCTCCTATAAGGACTTGAAGGGATGATAAGCACCTATTATCCAATCCTACACAATGGAATGATCAACAGGATCTCTGGACTCTAATAACTTGCAGATAAGTAAATGAGCCCCGTTAAGCACGTTGATGAAGATCTCCTCCTTTGATGATGAATATTCTTCATCTCCCTTGATTCGTAACACTTGTGATGCTCCAATAGATGCGACGGGTCGAGTCAAGGTTATGTTGGAATCCTCCTCGATTAAATATTTTCCTATTTTAGAGGAGTGATTCCAAGCTTTTAAGCATTCAAGGTATCCCAACTCAATGATTTTCGATTAAGATGGTAGTTGGATGATCCAATGGGAAAGTTCAATGCTCAATTCATTCTATTATATATTAATGATGAGAGTGGGTTGAGGGATGAACTCTCTTAAGAAAATGAGCTTAGGGTAGATGATATGCAATAACTCTCTTAAAGCTCTCTTTATTTTTCTCAATCCAGCAACCAAGAACAAACTCTCCTTAAATAGGTAAAAAGTTCTAACGGTAATAAAGATGTCAAATTCTGACAGAGTTCGATGTCATCGGGCCTGCTTTGATGTCATTTAAAGTATACTTGCGATGCTATTGAAGCAAGGTTCGATGATATGGACTTGACTAACGCATATCCCTGAAACTTTTTGCCAGAGAATCGATGCCATCGAGCGTGCGTTGATGTCATCGGAGTTTGAATTCCAATTTCATCGACAATCTGTTCGATACATCGATCATTTCCACATGCTCTTCAAAAGATCTTGTTGGACAATCTTTGATCCATTTCGATGATATCGATAAGACATCGATATCATCGCTATTTAAATTTTGCATACTGAGACATCATCGATTCATCGATCATTCCCATATGGTTTACCCTGTAAGATTGCTAGAATAGTTTTGTCTAGATTCAATCTCATCGATATACCTTCGTTATCATCGAGATTTGAAATCTGATGACATTGAGTAGGGTCTCAAGTCCTCGATCCTTCTAGGTGATTTTCCTTTGAGGCTCGCTGGACAAAAACTTGACCGAGTTCGATGATATCTAACTCATCTCGATATTATCGACGTTTGAATTCAGATGATATTGAGATGGTTCAATTACTTGAGTAATGTTAGTATATTTTCTAAAAGTTGCTGCACAAACCTCAACATAGTTCGATATCATCGATCCTCATTCAATTTGATCGATATTTGAATGTCGATTTTATCAAAATGTTTTTCGATTTATCGAATGTATTGTCTAAAATACTTTGTGGTTACTGGACATAGAATGGCCTAATTCGTTCATATTGATAGGTTGTAGATATCATCGATCGTGAGTGTTCGATGCTATTGATGAGTACTCGATATCATCGAAAACAATCTGAAAAACTTGTAATATTTTTCTATTATGAAATTCAAGTTTACAGACATATGATCTTAGGTTGTTCTAATGTTTTTAAAGGCTTCATATACCTAAGTGTTTTGGGAGATGGGATGTGAGGCTTAATTTACCTTGACAGGCTCGGAGTGCGCATTAACTTGAGGCAATGGCTTGAAAAATCTTCTTTGGGGTTCACTTGACTCATTGACTCAATCCTCACGCTAATTGACAAACCTGGGCACTTTCACTCACATGCATGATCAGAAATTTTTGCACTATGTTTATTATCATAGATTTGCGATATGCTTAAGAGGTTGTGTTTTAAACCTTGAATATAAAGCACATTTTCAAAGGGAGGAGGTTAGGAAGTTGTACAGTACCTTGACATGTTATTTGGCAGTTGCTTCCATCATCGAAAGAAACTGACTATCAATTAACTTACTTGATATTCATTAATATCGCCCTGTCACCTGTCATATGCCTTGAGCATCTATTATCTAGGTACCATTTTGAGTGGCTAATGGCTTTGAAAGTTATGCAGACTACAAGATACTTAACCTTTGGAACCCATTTCATAACGGTTCTAGGTTTTAGAGTGACTTTTGAGTTTCGATACATTTAAGAGTTAGGATTTCTCCTTTCTCTATAAACTCCACAAACATTTGAGTTAGATTTCAATAGCTCTTTAAGTAGGTCCACTATTTTTTCAGCTAAGTGAGATTTATTATTCTTTTGATATTTATAGTTGATGATTTTATTATTTTTAGGAACTTGAAAGGGTTTTGAGTTTTTGAAATCATTAGGATTAAAATCTCTTAAAGTCTTACCTTTGGAGTTAGAAGATTCTCCTCTTACAAAAATAGGAGTAGAATCCTTGGATTTTGAGTTACCTTTAATATATCCTAGACCAGACTTGTCACCACATTTTCTAAATGAGGTCAATAGTTTTTCAAGCTTTTGGTCTCCATGGGTATATTTCCAAGTGTCCTTTAAACTTAAAAGGGAAGAAATTTCAAGTTTTAGTTTTTAATTTTCAGTTTTGAGATTTTGCAATTAGAAGTTTTAAAGCTTAAATCTATTTTTTTTTTTCAAAACAATCTAAAAAAAGAGATTTTCCTAAAATTGTATTTTCAAGTTCTTCTTTTAATTTAGTATATTTCTCTTTATGAATTTTTAGTTTGACAGCAATTTTACAACTCTCTCTATATATAGCATTGTAGGCATCTTGAATATCATCTTCATTTTCGTTTTCAAGGTCACTCCTGAGATTATCATAGTCAAATAGATTACAACAATCTGAGGAAGTGACACTGGCTATGGTCATAAGAGCTTTTACATCATTTGTATTTGCATTCTCTTGTTTTGATTCATTAGACTTAGAAGTGCTATCAGAGTCAGATGATTCATCCCAAACAGCAATCATGCCCTTTCTTTTATACCTATCCTTTCTAGGACATTAATTAGCTAAATGCCCATATTCATGATAGTTGAAACATTAATTGTCTTTGGTTTTAGATTTCTAAGAATTAGATTTTCCTTTTCTTTTATCAGTTGATTTTTAAAAATCTGATATATTTTTAGTTTTGAAAATTCTGTAAAACTTTTTAGCTAACCTTGCCATATCATCTTCTTTTTCTTCAAAATCAGAATTAGAATTAGTTTCTTTTGAAAAAGATTTAGAAGATTTGAAAGCAACAGACTTAGCTTTAGGAGCTTTAAAATTCAACCCATATGTTTTTAAAGAGCCAACTAGCTCCTTAACTTTCATAAGATCAGTATCTCTCAATTCCTGAAGGTTAGTAACTTTATAATTGAATCTCTTAGGAAGCGATCACAGTATTTTTGCATATACCTTTCTTTCTGGGATTCTATCTCCTAGACCCCACATGGAATTTACTATGTCATTTAGTTTTGTATAAAAGTCCATGAAAGTTTCATTTTTTTCCATATGGATTTCCTCAATTCTAGTAGTGAGAATTTGAACTTTTGATTTCTTGGTTATAGAAGTTCCTGCATGTGACATTTCAAGGATTTCCCATGCTTTCTTAGCTGTATCGAATGAAATAATTTTTTTGAATTCATCAAGCAATAGAGCGCAAGTTATGGCATTTAAGGTTTTAACATTAGCACTGTTTTCACTTTTTTGACCTGCAGTCCATAAATATAATGCAGTTTCTCTCATAGATTTAGTTCTAGCATTGCCTAATACTTCAGTCATGGGAGGTTTCCATTTGATCACAATGGCTTGCCACACACTTTAATCTAAGAATTTTATAAAAATCCTCATTCTGGCATTCCACTATAAATAGTTAGAGCCATCAAAAGGAGGTGCCCAGGTAATAGACAAACTATCGAAATTTGACATAATTAAAGCTCTAGATCTTTAACTCAAGGAAATTAATCCAAAAAAATGAGCAACTTAGCTCTGATACCACTTGAAAAGGCGAACTTAAGAAGTCCTAAAAGGGGTGAATAGGACTATGCCAAATAATCGAATAAAATGCTGAATAAGTAAATAAATCAGAAATCTCAATCGCACTAGTATTAAAATCTTGATTGAAACTGATTCATATGATAGCCTTCACCTAAACAAGTTAGGCAGGACAACCTTATTTCATGAATATGATAAGAATCAAAATTTCAAACTAAACAAGAGTAAACAAAACTATATATTACAAACATTCACCACTTTTATATAAAAGAAATTATAATCATTCTCCACAAAAGAAATAAAAGCATTCACCACAATACTAAGAATTATAGTGGTTCGATGTGTCAACAACTATTCTTAAATAGTCATACCTACTCCACTCCCAAGATTACTAACCACGTAATCTCGACATTCACTATGAATAAGGTTTTCAAAGGTTCACCTTAAAACCTGATACAGTTGTGATTTTAATGGGCTATCACAAACAAAGAAACCGAACTCTGAGATTTTCAGACTATCTTAGACAATACCTATAATAAGATTTTCTAGCTTTCTCATAAAAAATAAATATAGAAAGTAAATTGATACTTATCTTCACCGTAAAAGATGTTATAGTCGTATAACACTTTCCTCGAATGATGAAAGTTCAATGTTCAGTCCAATAGAAAAGGTCAAGGGTTCTATTTGATTTTAATTAAGTTTAAACCAAAAGCTACTTGCATTAATTCCCTTAAATCTCAATAAGAGTAAACACTCTTTTAGAATCAAAATGATAGAGTTTTGAGATGTAGGAATTAATGAAAATGTTATAAAATTTTTTATAAATACCGCTTGATAGCTTGAAAATACATGAGGCTTCTCTCTCTCAAGAATAAGGGCTTTGATATGCTTGAATTGTATTTTTTGATTGAGAAAGAACCTCAATTTATTGGCAGAAAGTTTGTTCGTTCGACTGGTCTAAGGAAGTTCTCGACTGGTCTAAGCACCGGATTCAGTTCCAACAAATTTTTAAATTCTAGCGGGATAAGATCTAGCAGATCTTCCACTGGTCGAGGGACCTGTTCGACTGGTTAAAGGAGGTCTTCGAATGTTCAAATAGCCTCTTCGACTGGTCGAATAAGTTGAATCCAACTTGATTTTAGTTTCTAGACTTCGAATCGAGGAACCTTCGACTGGTCGAAGGTGGTCCTTCGACTGGTTGAGGATACCCTTCAATTGGTCGAAGGTGCAACAAAATTTCTGTTTTACTTCAGTTGTTGCTTAGACTAGTTGAAAATTTTCTTAGACTGTTCGAGGTAGAACTCAGGCTAGTCAAAACTCAACCTATAATAAGTATAAAAACCTAAATTTAAATCGATTTTGAAAGCACCCAATCCTAAGGTCTTTCTAGGATTTATAATACATGTAAGGATTGGATTTCATAGGACTAGAACTTCACAAAGGAGCTTTGAAAGACCCGTACCTTAGTACGTACCCTTCCATGGATTCTCGTGATCCTCCCTGTCAAATTTTGACAGCCCATGAATGTAACCGGCATTTGCCCATGACCTTAAGTCACACACTGTCAACCAGAGACTTATAGCCTAATGACCATGCCTTCACCGAGGTTTCGATGACGCGTCTTGTGTGCTGAGGTGATGCACAGGTGTAACACCCCGAATTTTGGCCAACCTGGGATTAGACGTCCTTAGGCCATGGGTTAATTAAAACACCTGGAAAATCGCTTAGAACTCAATTCCATAGCCAAAGAGATCACTTAAGGTTAATTCCTTTAAAAACTAAGCATAAGTTAGCTAGCGCAATGCTAGAGTAACTGGGAAATAGTCCCTGATCACTTTATATACGTTCTACAAGACCCAAATCGAGTAGAACCAATGACTCTATAATACTATATAACCTCGGATCAAACTCTAAGCAGGTTTGTTCTCTGGACTATCTTGAAACTTTGTATTGGATCTAGACCGCGCGTCGAAAGTTCGATACCTACTATCTTAGACCGTTAGAACTGTCTAGCTGGACTTGACAATCATTTCAAAAATCAAGTCCAACCGACAATCACGAGCTATTTCATTGAGCCTGGACTGAAGAGAGTAAGAATAGGGACAGATTTGGAATTTAAAATTCAAATCTGGCACACGACTTGACGTGTCAGTATTAAGCATTCTGACCGTCAGAATTCAGCCAGATTACACCCTCGGATCAGGAAAAATTTCTATTTCATATCATGAGATTTGTAGGCCTGATCTACGTGCGGTGACCACTGAACTGAACCTGGACCGCCACGTGCGATCTACGAACCCTGCCGGACTGAAAACTTGATGCGTGCTAGATCCTGTATGCATGAGCTTAAGTCCGATCGCGTTCGGCTAGGGGACCACCAGAAATCATCTTTTGGACCGAAACAGCCCCGCTTTGGATAAGCATCAAGTGAACTTTGTTCCGGAGCCTGTTTTGGGCATTTTTAGGCTTATAAAAGGAGTTGAAACCCTCACTCCTCTCTCACATCCGAATTTGAGAAAAACCCTAGATTGGGAGAGAGAAAAGGTGAGAGTTTGTGAGAGAGATTAGGAGAGAATTTTCCTGCCTTTGCACCGCCTGTTGCACGTACTTTAGCAACACGCTTCCATCACTCAGCCGGTGATTTCTTCGCATTTTCAGGTAAGAAATAACCCTAATAAGTTGCTGATTTGGGATTGTTTCTGTTCCATAGCATACAAACTGATAGAACTCGTAAATTAGGTTCTCTATTCGCCGTAGACGAAGCGTATACGCTCCGTTCGAATTCACACGTTTATAAGAGATAAGGTGCGGATTTTAGACGCTTTGATTGACTGTTTACAACACTTTCAATGTCGTTTAATAGTAGATTATCGATGGCATCACCGTTTGACATTTACAACATGCTATCCGTTTCCTGTTTCGTAAACCGGCGAAGAATATGAGATTTAGGGTATTTTAGTCATTTGTAGGAAGTACTGATTTCATCCATAATTTGCTGATGTGATTGACATGGTTTATTGTCACATTAGAATGCTAGGAATACATGCATAATTAGTTTGGCGAAGAGATTCGCCTAAATGCACACTTCGGGTCGACATACTATATGTAGACTTAAGTGTGTAGTGTAAGTGTTTGTATAAATGCTTGTATTAGTATGTATTGAATTACATGGTGTTATAAATTAGTTTGAGATTATTTTCTCAATTAATACGCTGATGTAAATGATTTTCTATATGTTAGCAAAATGCATGATTTCATTATATGTATGAAATGCATGTGCTTGAAGATTTGCTTAAGTTGTAGGTTATAACATGTGTTAACATGCTCACAAGGTTGTATTTCATTTCCAATACTCTCATATGATTGCTGATGTGATTTCATAATTGTTTGGGACTATACTTAGTCCAGTCAGTCGGTAACCGAGCGAATTCGTGGTTGGCTTATCTTGGCCACGAATGATGCGTCGATGAACGCGAGCCGTGTTTTGGAGTTGGCGGCAGTGGTTAGGCCACACGAAGTGTTTTACGCACTTCAAGTAACCCGACTGGCCGTTGTATGTTCACCCTGCATGAGTCATAACTGCTTGAACCTAGGGTACTGAACTTACCATTGTAAACCCTGTTAACCATGTTACCTTGATCCATGAAGACTCATGAGCTGGGCATGGTGGTATGGGATACCGTGTTCGAGCTGTCGGCCTACGCTGGGGACACAAACCTCCCCGTAGTGACCAGTGAGCACCTATGTCTCGTGAACAGATTATGGTGGTATGGGACACTATATTCTTGCTGTCGGCCTACACTGATCAGGCGACGAGTCCTTTGTAGTGACCGCGAGCGTATTCTGAGTCTACGGGAGGCGACGACCCTTCAGTAGCAGTAGAGTACAGTAGGCCTGTATTGATAAGGTGATGGGGGAGCGGTGCAACGAGTGCGAGCAACAGCCCTGACAGCCCTTGCAGCGACCTACAAAATATACTTCGTATGAGATTACCAAGAGTGACGTCCCTAGACAGGATCTGTATTGGGATTAATATAAGGGAAGTACCTTAGTTTCCCAATCCTGATGTTTGAATGGACTAATAACAACTCGGAAATCATATCACCATAACATTGCATGTGCCTGGAAGATGTGGAGCACTTGAGGGTCGATTGCATGCCGCGGTCGTAAGATGGTGCCGTATGAGGGAGATCGTCGGTAAGGGCATACATCAAGTCATGTCATATTGCATTAACAACAGTATTATGATTGTTTGATTTACTGCTTTACTATTAGCGCATGATTGATTTGATAACATGCAAATCTCTACTCTCTTATCCCACTGAGTTGATCACTCACTCCCACGTTACGGGATGGTGTTTCCGGACGCCCACCAGTCCCTATTGCGATTGCAGATGATGGCGCGGCTTGCGAGGCAGAGCTGGACTTGATGATGAGGAGGAGGATCCCTCCTTTATGCGTGTTCTGATTGACGGGATTACAGGGAGGTTGATTAGATGCCTTGACACTTGTCATTTTATATTTTTAGCGCACTCATGTATATTCGTTTTGTTTACTTTTGGAGTATATATGTATGTATATAACCTGGTAACATGTTCACACTCTGGAGACATACAACAGTTTATATACGTTATACATACTATCACAGTCTTCCGCTTGCTAATTTAACTGTCTCTGGAGTATGATATGTTGTTCTGGCTTAATCCCACTCATGTTTAATACATTAACACAGAAAGAATTCAATCATACATATTTTTTTTGCATAAATAACATTTTGGAACTCGAGAGTTGGGTTTTTACTCGACCCCCCGATTTTCGAGATGTTACAGATGGTATCAGAGCATGATTTGGATTAAACCGGGCCTGGGTTATGGTCACACGACGTGCGCTGTCGCTTCCTTTGACTTAGGTGGGTGCGAGAAGGGTCTAGAAACACTTATAGGATCATAGATTCGCCAATAGGCGAGACTATTCATATCGATCACACGATCGAGTCCGTAACGCATCTAGGGTCGCATGAAGCGACCTGAGTAGCTCCTAGGTTGTAGGTAAGTGGGTTGAGACGTTCTTTGAATAATTCTAAACCTGTTAATGTGAATCCTTGGGCTGTGGGACAACCACAACCCTTGCATTCAATCGCCAGGGCTTAAAAACCCTCATTCACCTAAATTCTTCGAAATTCTTCCTCTCACCACTCCAATCTTCAATGCTTTCTTATTCTCTTCATGTTAGGCATTGACCCTAATGTGAAAATGATATAAAATCATACTTTGACAAAATTTTACAGTGAATAGTAAAATTTCATGAAAACTGGCCATTAGTCCATTCTAAGTTTGCGTTCTTTAGCAAATAATGGGCTAGATGGATGTATTAGCTCCCTCTACCTAAAAATCATATGCTGTATGATAGGAAATTGTATTCAGGATTACAGATTGGCCCCGAAAATCTCCGAATGCATGTTTGGGCCTCTATAGGTCAATATACAATGAACCAAGGTGGGGCCCATAGTTTTTTGGGGTCCCTGGACCATGGGGGACAAGACCCATGTGGTCCCACTGACCAACATGAGAGTTGGCCGGCGATGCATCACCGACCGGTGGGGCCCACTTGATGTGATTTTTGGGCGCACACCCTATTTTGGGTAGTGTATACCCTCCATGTAGTGTTCGACCAAAGGAAACCCTAAAAAGAGGTACTTCCTTCACAAACAGCCCCTTTCCAAGCCCCATTTTCATTTTTCAGCTACCCTAACCCAAAACCGTGGTTCCAAACCACTCCCAAATCCATTCTTGGCTAAAAACGACCCTACTCCATCATTCTATTACTGTTTGCAGCCTTCCCTCTTATAAATCTCGTCGTTTGGAGCTCTTAAAACCCCCAAATCAAGCTAAAATCGTGAGGTGCTCCATTCCCCTTTTTCATTCTCCTTTCTTTCTGAAAATACATCCTAAGGGAGCTTGAAGTATCCCTCTACAACTCCTAGATTTCATTCTGTCCATTTGGATAATCTTTTCTCCACATTTCCTCCTCTTTCCATGGTTATTGTTAAGGCTGTTTCAGCATTTTCCTCCCTTTCCATCGCCCTCTCTCTCATGTCCCTTTTATTTGAGCCTTTACCCTCTTTTTAGGTCTTAAAATCGTGCAAACCTCAAATCCCATTTCTCCACTTTCTTCGTTTGAGAAGTATTGAAAATACCTAGTCGATAGAGCTCTAATGGGCAACAGACAGTACTAAACTAGATAGTATTCAAGAAGGTTAGTTGGGACCATGGTAGAAGTCCTTTGGTAGAATTAGGCATCTATGTCATTGCCCTGTAGATTGTTTGATTTCTGTTTTAAGGATTTTTATGTTTTGTTGTTATTGGGTCTAGTGATGTCACATGTAGACAATGTGTTTGTGTTAGTGGTTTGGGCTTAGCATAGCCGAATGCATCCTTGTCATAATCCATGTGAAACTTTATTCCATGTATTGTGACAAATTTTGTTAGACGGAGTCCATGCCGTTTCGTTCGCTGTAAGGTATTGTCCCTAGATTGGGAGTATTGTAACTCCCGGGATTCAGCCTACGAATTAGTTTTTATCCCAACCTACCCTCCAACCAAGCATACCACTTCCAATCCCGCCATGGGATTAGGAATGCAGTTCCATCTAATATAACTTAATGCTACTGGCCACATAGGCCCTTGGCGTTTTGGACCTAGAGTTAACACTTCTAGATTTGAAGGGTCTGACGACATAAGAAATCCAATTCCATTTAGACAATCTTGACCCTAAGCAATAGAACAATTTCCTGTAGTAGAAATGGTATGGAACCATTTAACGTATAATCTTAGGCTTTGGATTATAGCTACTGAGTTACAGACTAGCCTACTAGTTACCTTAAGTAGTGTAAAGCCTGTATATGCTAAGGAATTGTAGATTAGATTTGGTTGAAGTAGAACCTTATTGCTTTGATAGATCCCCTTATGACTTATAGACTTCTGTTGTTGCCCATAGGAAGGAGCCATTCACTCTTAGGGAACATTTATAAATCCCTCAGAATGAACTTAGAATGAACTAGCACGCCCCTTAGAATTGCCTTACCCAAGGGCTTATTGTATTCGGGAACGCGGAATAAAGGAAATGCAATTATCAGCGAAGTATTCGCGGTTTGAATCGACTTCTTAATCCTGGTAGTTACCAATGAATCCAATGCTCTGATTAAGCAGAAGATCGGCATCGACTAGGATTGAGGACTGATACAACAACTTTTCTGTCATCGCGGGGCAGAAGGTTTATGTATCCGGTTCAGACCCACTACACAACTTTTCTTCCATGTTGGCCCGACCACCTACAACCACAAGTTATTCCTTTGCCCTCGGTAAATGTTAAGGACTTAAAGCCAGTAGAAATTCGACATCTTGCCACCAACTCATACCCGCCCCTGAACTCAACCATAATAAAGATTAGGCTCATCTCCATGATCATAGGTACCAATGCCATAAAACGCATCATTAGCAAGGAAAACCATGTAGAGAAAGGTTGTTTCCATTTTATGTTAAGGATAGCCTCTAAGTTGTGCCTCATTCTGATATACGGATCGATGCAAAGATTCTTGAACTTTAAGTAAAACCAAGTTTTAAGGGGGGTAGAACGTATTGAGTCCAATCCAGTTAGGTTAGTCGACGCTACCGTTCGATCAGAGTGGCGCAGCGGAAGAGTGATTGGCCTCTTTCCCACTAGCCCAGGATCGAAACATTTGATTTAGGTTATACGTACGGTTAAGTTATTAAATAGGATTTGAACCTTTCTTAGAAAAAGTACTCCTTGTCCTTCGCCAATTTCGGGGACAAAATTGTGTTTTAAGGGGGGTAGATTGTAACACCCCAGATTTTGGCCAACCTGGGATTAGACGTCCTTAGGCCATGGGTTAATTAAAACACCTGAAAAATCGCTTAGAACCCAATTCCATAGCCAAAGAGATCACTTAAGGTTAATTCCTTTAAAAACTAAGCATAAGTTAGCTAGCGCAACGCTAGAGTAACTGGGAAATAGTCCCTGATCACTTTAAATACGTTCTACAAGACCCAAATCGAGTAGAACCAATGACTCTATAATACTATATAACCTCGGATCAAACTCTAAGCAGGTTTGTTCTCTGGACCATCTTGAAACTTTGTATTGGATCTAGACCGCACGTCAAAAGTCCGATACCTACTATCTTAGACCGTTAGAACCGTCTAGCTAGACTTGACAATCATTTCAAAAATCAAGTCCAACCGACAATCACGAGCTATTTCATTGAGCTTGGACTGAAGAGAGTAAGAATAGGGACAGATTTGGAATTTGAAATTCAAATCTGGCACACGACTTGACGTGTCAGTATTAAGCATTCTAACGGTCAGAATTCAGCCAGATTACACCCTCGGTCAGGAAAAATTTCTATTTCATATCATGAGATTTTTAGGCCTGATCTACGTGCGGTGACCGCTGAACTGAAACTGGACCACCACGTGTGATCTACGAACCCTGTCGGACTGAAAACTTGATGCCTGCTAGATCCTGTATGCATGAGCTTAAGTCTGATCGCGTTCGGCCAGGGGACCACCGGAAATCATCTTTTGGACCGAAACCGCCCCGCTTTGGATAAGCATCAAGTGAACTTTGTTCCTGAGCCTGTTTTGGGCATTTTTAGGCTTATAAAAGGGGTTGAAACCCTCACTCCTCTCTCCCATCCGAATTTGAGAAAAATCCTAGATTGGGAGAGAGAAAAGGTGAGAGTTTGTGAGAGAGATTAGGAGAGAATTTTCCTGCCTTTGCACCGCCTGTTGCACGTACTTTAGCAACATGCTTCCATCACTCAGCCTGTGATTTCTTCACATTTTCAGGTAAGAAATAATCCTAATAAGTTGCTGATTTGGGATTCTTTCCGTTCCATAGCATGCAAACTGATAGAACTCGTAAATTAGGTTCTCTATTCGCCGTAGACGAAGCGTATACGCTCCGTTCGAATTCACACGTTTATAAGAGATAAGGTGCGGATTTTAGACGCTTTGATTGACTGTTTACAACACTTTCAATGTCATTTAATAGTAGATTATCGACGGCATCGCCATTTGACATGTACAACATGCTGTCCGTTTCCTGTTTCGTAAACCGGTGAAGAATATGAGATTTAGGGTATTTTAGTCATTTGTAGGAAGTACTAATTTCATCCATAATTTGCTGATGTGATTGACATGGTTTATTGTCGCATTAGAATGTTAGAAATACGTGCATAATTA
Source organism: Magnolia kwangsiensis (assembly GCA_037074715.1). Lineage (NCBI taxonomy): Eukaryota > Viridiplantae > Streptophyta > Magnoliopsida > Magnoliales > Magnoliaceae > Magnolia > Magnolia kwangsiensis. Next base: position 91,946,656 of record CM073573.1, read on the forward strand.
GTTTGGCGAAGAGATTCGCCTAAATGCGCACTTTGGGTCGACATACTATATGTAGACCTAAGTGTGTAGTGTAAGTGTTTGTATAAATGCTTGTATTAGTATGTATTGAATTACATGGTGTTATGAATTAGTTTGAGATTATTTGCTCAATTAATATGCTGATGTAAATGATTTCCTACATGTTAGCAAAATGCATGATTTCATTATATGTATGAAATGCATGTGCTTGAAGATTTGCTTAAGTTGTAGGTTATAACATGTGTTAACATGCTCACAAGGTTGTATTTCATTTCCAATACTCTCATATGATTGCTGATGTGATTCCATAATTGTTTGGGACTATACTTAGTCCAGGCAGTCAGTAACCGAACGAATTCATGGTTGGCTTATCTTAGCCACGAACGACGCGTCGATGAACGCGAGCCGTGTTTTGGAGTTGGAGGCAGTGGTTAGGCCACACGAAGTGTTTTAAGCACTTCATGTCGTTCGACTTGAGATGCGATCGTGCTAGTCGAGCCCGTCAAGTAACCCGACTGGCTGTTGTATGTTCACCCTGCATGATTCATAACTGCTTGAACCTAGGGTACTAAACTTACCATTGTAAACCCTGTTAACCATGGTACCTTGATCCACGAAGACTCATGAGCTGGGCATGGTGGTATGGGACACCGTGTTCGAGCTGTCGGCCTACGCTGGGGCCACAAACCTCCCCTTAGTGACCAGTGAGCACCTATGTCTCGTGAACAGATTATGGTGGTATGGGACACTATATTCTTGCTGTCGGCCTACACTGATCAGGCGATGAGTCCTTTGTAGTGACCGCGAGCGTATTCTGAGTCTACGGGAGGCGACGACCCTTCTATAGCAGTAGAGTACAGTAGGTATGTATTGATAAGGTGATGGGGGAGCAGTGTAACGAGTGCGAGAAACCGCCCTGACAGCCCTTGCAGCGACCTACAAAATATACTTCGTATGAGATTACTAGGAGTGACGACCCTAGACAGGATCTGTATTGGGATTGATATAAGGGAAGTACCTTAGTTTCCCAATCCTGATGTTTGAATGGACTAATAACAACTCGGAAATCATATCACCATAACATTGCATGTGCCTGGAAGATGTGGAGCACTTGAGGGTCGATTGCATGCAGCAGTCGTAAGATGGTGCCGTATGAGGGAGATCGTCGGTGAGGGCATACATCACGTCATGTCATATTGTATTAACAACAGTATTAGGATTGTTTGATTTACTTCTTTACTATTAGCACATGATTGATTTGATAACATGCTAATTTCTGCTCTCTTATCCCACTGAGTTGATCACTCACTCCCACGTTACGGGATGGTGTTTCCGGATGCCCACCAGTCCCTATTGTGATTGCAGATGATGGCGCGGCCTGCGAGGCAGAGCTGGACTTGATGAGGAGGAGGAGGATCCCTCCTTTATGCGTGTTCTGATTGACGGGATTACAGGGAGGTTGATTAGATGCCTTGACACTTGTCATTTTATATTTTTAGCGCACTCATGTATATTCGTTTTGTTTACTTTTGGAGTATACATGTATGTATATAATCTGGTAACATGTTCACACTCTGGAGACATACAACAGTTTATATACGTTATACATACTATCACAATCTTCCGCTTGCTAATTTAACTCTCTGGAGTATGATATGCTGTTCTGGCTTAATCCCACTCATGTTTAATACATTAACACAGACAACATTCAATCATACACATTTTTGTTGCATAAATAATATTTTGGAACTCGGGAGTTGGGTTTTTACTCGACCCCCCGATTTTCGGGATGTTACAACAGGCCAGGAGTGTGGGCCCGTGTTTAGTTCAAGGAAAACGTCGTGGGTTGTAAAACCTAAGAGAATATCTATCCAAATGTCACCTTAATCAATCAATCAATCCCATCAAGGGTCAAGCACATGTCAAGTACACACATCACCCAACACATCACTCAACTCATCACAACCCATACCCCTTTTACACAAGCTACCCCAAAAGTCAACAAATTTCTTACACAACCCATCCCTCTCCCATCCATCACTCCATCCCATCTCCCCTCTCTCTCTTATTTCTCCCTTCTCTTCCAAGCAACCCAAGCTCCTACGTATGAATCTCCCAAGCACTCATGGAGAAGATCTAGTGTGGCCCACTCCTACCCTCTCATCTCCTATCTCAACCATCAAAACTTCATCATATTCCATTAAAGAAGAAGTTGAGAAGCCAAGGAAGCCAAGAGAGCAAGAACAAGACGGTGGGTGATCTTGGACCCACATTTTCATCTTTATTTTTGTGATTTAAGGGACTCACTATGATGTATACTTTATATCAAAGAGGGGCCCATAGTGGCGGGGCCCCTCCACCATCACTGATCTCTCTCTCCCTCTCTCTCCCCCTGTTTGTATGGCCCACCTTCATGTATTATCCCCACCATTCGATCATGAGGCCCATCATGTTACTGCCCATTTTTTTAGGATAGACTTGATGAAGGGGATAATAAAAATATTGGTTTGATCCAAGCCGATGGGCCACACTCTAGTGGACCCCACCGTGTTGCATGGTGTATCCATGCCGTCCTGCATGAGGACCACCATGATTTATGGGTTATATTGCACCGTCTAGCTTGTTGGAAGGTGAGGCCCACTCAATGTTGAAATTGGATTGGCTAGTGAACCTATAACAACTATATAACTGTTGTAATGACATCATCAGAGAGGTGGGCACCATCGTGCGGTATGTATTATATCCCACCATCCACCTATTTGCGTGGGACCCACCCCACACATGTGAGGGTGGGGCCCACCAGAGGCCATTTGATGTATGTATTTTGTCCAACTGTCCATTTGGACACTGGACGTGCAACATACTTAAAAATAATAATAAAAAAATAATATTTCTTAATATAGTGTGTGTGTGTGTATGTATATCTTAGGTGGGCCACACCACATGGGACCCACCCACTTATGTTCATCCCAGCCGTCCATTTAGACGCTGGAACCCCCCTTGATTCACATGTTGTGTGTGCACACCATCCATCTAGACAGTGTTGTGTGGGCCACCACCGTGATGTATGTTTTGTATTCCACATCATCCATTTGGACAGGCTGTGGGGACCCCATCATGATGTATGAGATATATCCATACCGTCTAGCCATCTCCAGTAGCCCCACCTTGATGGACGTGTTCCATCCAAACCATCGATTCATTTGGTGAGCCTGTTCTAAGGCTTAAGATAAAAATGGGGCAGATCCAAATGTCTAGTGGGCCACATACGTGGACCCCACCCCTGATGGATGTGTTTCATCCAAACCGTCCATCCTTTTTTTCTACTAGGCCACCTTGAGGCATGTGTGGTGGGGCCCACATGGGACTCATCTGCCTGAGCTAGATTGGCTGAAGTACCCACAACCAGCTAATAGTTGTTGTATTTATGACAACAGGTTCTATGGGCCACACCATGATGTACATGTTGTGGCCCACACTGTCCAGATGGCTGGACAGTGGGCCACACCATGATGTATATGTTTTATCCTACCATCTATTAGGTGGACCACACTGCAAAAATCAGTGGGATTGAATGCCTACCATTAGAAACATTTGGGGCCACATAAGTCTTGGATTAATATGAAATTTGTTTTTCATCTTAATTCAGGTCTTTACAACCTTATGAACAGATTGGATGGGAAATAAACATTATGGTGGGCCCTATGAGTTTTAAACAGTGAAAATCATTATTTCTGCAGGTATTTATGGTGTGGCCTATAGGATGCGGCCCACTTGTTATATATGCGGCCCATTGTGATGTATTCGAAGCCCATGGGCATGGCCCATTGTGATACGTTTGAGGCCCTTGTATGAAGCCTAACACGATATATGAGATGCCCATGAATGAGGCTCAATGTGATGTATGTGTGGCCATTGCGTTGTGTATGAATCCCTTATGTAGGCCACTCCTTGGGAGCAATGTTAGTTAGATGTCCACATTGATGGGCAATAATGGTTAGATGTCCTCATTGTGACCTTCCCTTAGGCCTTGTTCATCCCATTCGCACCATTCTCTAAGTGTTTTGACTGTAATTATTTAGCCCCATTTGCATGATCCATCTATTCTCATTGGGCTATCCCAAGATATCGAGCCCCATTTGCATGATTCATCTATTCTCATTGGGCTCTCCGAAGATATTGGGCCCCCATTGGTTATTAGTGGGATTACTTCTTTTTATTTTTTACAGTCCATCTAGGACTCATTTGGGACCCATAGGGCATCTAGTGGGCCATGCAATAGTATGGTGAAGGAACCTTTTTCAGATCCCTAGGTTTGTCGGTAGGCCGCTTAGGCCCAACCTTGATGTAAGGGGGGATACATGATCATCATAATATGCTTAGTATAGCTCCACGATCCATGCCCATACGCATCATATGTATTCTTAATTTGAGGAGTGATTGATCATAGCACATGCCATTGGGCGGATTATTATGGTACTCCCTGCAGGATTGCTGCATGACTAGATAGTGTGATTTATGCATTTCGCACTATGTGACATGTTTAATGTCCTCCCTAGCTTATGGGCCCACATGTGGGGCCCACTTTGTTGATGTTTTGGGGCTTCCATCCCAGCCCCATGGACCACCCAGCTAGGACGCCCAAGCATATTAGGCTGCTACTGGACCTCCACTTCAACAGCACGGCCCACTTGATATATATGTTGTATCCACTCCCTTCTTATGGTGAGACCCATTGTGACATGTATGGTTCATTAGGGAACAAGAATTTTACATAAATTAAATTATTGCTAGACTCTAGCAAGCGCAGAAAGTGGGTGGGTTGGAATTTTAGCAATAGACCCAAAGTTGTTGCCCATAATCATTATTTTGAGACAGTATGACCCACCATATTTAAGGATGTTTTGTACACATATCTCTATATTTTCATACAATATTTTTTGGGCTTAATTAGTGCACATTTAAGGCCCACCCCAGTTGGATTTTTATTGGGTCCATATTTTTAGCTAATTGTTCGACCTTTTAGGCCTTATTGGTCTAGAACTTTCTAAATAGGCTCATTGGACCTTTGGATCTATACTTACCATATTATTGTGATGGGTTTGTGGGCCAAATTACACAAATAGTTGGGCCTTTGGTTGTCCACTAAATTAACCTTATACTTGGGCCAAGTTTTGAGGCCCGATTAACTTGATTTAAGCTTAAGGATTTGCCCATATGGTTGGAATAATGGGCTGCCCATTAGGCCCACCACAATATGTAGGTTTATGACCTTTATGATTGGGCTCAAACCTTGATTATGGGCCCACAATATTGCCTATGAGTTGGGCCTTGTAGGCCCATGATTGGTGTAGGCCTTAGGCCTTGATTCGAATTTAGTTAGAGGAGAGCTACCTCTTGAGAACCAGTTAAGGTTGGATGTCCTCCTTGGTGATCTTAAGGTAGGCCCATGGGTTTTCTATAGGTGGTTAAAGGTCCACCATAGACCCTTATCAGGACTACCTATCCTTATAGGCTCATATATTATATTCCTTAGCCTTGTGGGCTACCCCAATCTATTGGGCCCCCACTAGAGGATTGTTCCTTAGAGTATCTGTTTATATATCTAGAATTAGTCCCTCCTCGAGAATGAGGAGTGTATTCCATGTCATCATCATCGTATGGCGCACCTATTTCACCCATATGACCCGTGTGCATCATTGTATGGTTGGATTGCATTAGTATGGGGTCATTGGGTTGGTATGATAGAGGGATGGAGTTTTCCCTTCTTGTGCTCATTGAGTTCTTGGGGTTGGTGTATGATGGGTATGTGTGATTTATGCATCTAGTATTGCATCTCATGGATATTATTATCCTTGCTTCACCACGGCCTTGCCTCCACAGGTATATTCGTGGATGGCTGTATATGGATACTAAAAATATATTATTTGAGCATTTGGGGTGCATAAGATATCCCTACGTGAAACCCTAAAAACCTTCAAGGTACCCAAAAGACGCTTGAACGCCGTGATCAAGTGGAAATTATGAGTGCCCTAGTGCTTTACACCGCTAGGGTGCGTCTCCCACTGTCGTGTAGTCGGTTAAGATGGGATATGACCTTCTCCGCCTGAGTGAGTGGGCATTACTAGGCTGAGTCTGACCAGCTCATGAGTGGATCCACTACCGTCGAGCTTCGTTGGTGATTAGTTATCCACAGGGGGTAGTGAGGTCTCCTACGCTCGTTTGACTGTGCGGGTCTATAAAGCAGCAGTCATCCTGCAGTGTATTTGACCGCGGTGGATTCTTTATGATAGAGCTGTACTTGATATGTGGATTTGATATGAGGTCTGGCATCACTTCATATTTTATTTTCATCGGCTGTATAAGCCTTATATTGCATCTCCTTGGTATGGAGCCCAGTACTCATGTATTACATTGCATAGCCTTAGTATGACTTCTCGCATTCATGACAACCCTGGTAAGGCTTGTGATATTGGCATTGATCATGATCCCCTTCTGTATCCCCATTATTCTTCTGAGCACCATTGCCACACACTTTCACCACCCTTTAAGATTTCATAAGGTTATGCACGATTGATACGTGCAGGAGATCCTAGGTCAGCCCAGTAACGGAAGAGTTGTGGATTTGGTTAGAGTGAGCTGAGGACCTATTGTAGACCTTTCCTTCCCTCTTTCTATATTATGTATTTCCTTTTGAACCTTGTACCTGTAAAGTTTAAATTCTTAATGGATTTTACAGTGTGTTCCTTGGTTTATTTCTAAGATTTACTAACTATGATCTTGGGTATGCTTTATTATATTGGAATTGTGATATGGAAATCCTTCGTTTAGGATCCTTAGATTGGAATCCTGTCTCAGGATCCAAGAATGGGGTACTACGGAGGCTGTTGCGGCTGGAACCGACTACCGGGTTCCTTGTGAGTCCGAACACCGAGTCTAGGGCGTGATAACTACGGTGTTAAGGATCCACTTGTAGCTATCAAGATGCTACCTTACTTAATTCAAGAGAGACAACTGGAATCAGAGTCCTATCTTAACTAGTTGGAAGAAGAGATTGAAATAGCGATGAAGACTACTTTAGTTAAAGTAGGAATATGCCAATATGTCTTAGAGGGGGGGGGGGGGGGGGTGAATAGGACTTTTTAAAGTTCTTTCAATGTATTTAAAAATCCCATTATAATAATCCTTATAGATATGCAATTATCAGGATTATTCGAATGTAACTTTATTGGCTTCCAAGCCTGGTAGAGGATCCAATCATAAACTATTCAAGAGACAATAATATATAACTTAGTTTATGATAGATATGACTGTGTATGTGTGTGAGGTGTGATCAGATAAATAGATATGAACATTGACATAAATCACACATATAAAAGAATAGCAATCGCAAACACAGTCATTTTTATAGTGGTTCAACTACTTGTCTACTCCACTCCCGGTAATCGCACTCAACCCTTGTGTGTACCAGATTTCACTAAGGAGGTTTCATAGTGGTTCACCTCAAACCTAAGGTTTTAAATCAGGTTCACTTTCAACCTTTACAACCTATACTGAGGCTGACTATTTATGCTCTCACGATCAAGGGTCAACACATTGCACTCACTTTTAGGCACATTGGCCAAGGATCTTCCATAAGACCCTAACGGAGGTTTTACATGGTTTACCTCTAACCTAAGGTTTCACATCGGTTCACCTCAAACCTAAGGTTTTGACTGGTTCACCTTCAACCAAATGTTTATGCTCTCCACAGAGAAAGGGTCCACACAACGCACCCACCACATACACTCCCGCTAGAGGCCTCCTTGAGGACTTCAAAGGGTGAGAAACACCTTAGACCCAATCCTACAAAGGAATGATCAAAGGGTCCTCTGGACTTTGGATATTGACAGATAAGTTGATGAGTCCTATTCAGCATGATGACGGAGATCTCCTCCTTATTGATGAAGAATCTTTTGCTCCCTTGATCCGCAATACAAATGATGTACTAATATATGGGGACGGGTTGGGTCAAGGTTATGATGGAATCCTACTCTCTAAATGTTTTCCTATTAGGATGATAGAGCGATTCTAATCATCTATGCATTCAAGGCATCCCATCTTAATGATTCACCATTAAGGTAGTAGCTGGAGGATCCTTTAATGCGGAAGTTCATTCCCCAATCCACTCTATTGAATATCAATGATAAGGGTGGATTGGAGGGTGAACTCCCTTGAGAGAAAGGGCTTAGGTTAAATGATTTAAGGTTTAAACACTCAAAAGCACTCTCTTCTTTCTCTATCAGCAACTAAATCCAAGCTCCCTTTATATAGGCAAAAGGTTCCAACGGATATAAAACGCTCACATTTATTACAGAGTTCGATATCATCGAGCATATACTCTCGATTGTATCGATGGTCCGCTCGATGACACAAACTCAATGTCATACACTTTTGAAAATCTTTTGCCAATTGATCGAGGGGATCGAGACTCATGTCGATGCCATTGGATTTTGAACTCTGATATTATCGATGCGAGTGTTGATTCCTTGACATTTAAAAATGAGAGAGACTTGCTGGAAATTTTTCAGGTCATCAGATACGATCGAGGGATACTCGATATCACGAAATTTGAATACCGATGATATCGAAGGTCATGTCAATGCATCGATAAATCCAAGAATCTTATCAGTGAGCTTGTTAGATGGTTTATGTCCATTCTCGATGCAATCGATCAGGCCTCGATACCATCAATATTTGAATATCGATTCTATAGAGTGACCCTCGATCAGAATTGAGAACCACCTGAAAAATGTTGCTAAACAACTTCACGCCCATGACCGATATCATCGAGAGATTGACGATATGATTGAGTTTTGAACTCCGATGGTATCGATGATGGCTTCGATATATCAAAGTATATATGATATTCTTAAGAAAAAATAGGGGTTCCAGATCTTCTTGTCAATATTATCGAGTCTCCTTCGATCGACTCGAGATTCAATTATCGATGATATCGATATGTATATCGATATTTGGTAATTTCATCCAGATGAATATGTGGTTGCTGGACACTTTAAGCCCTTATTTGATTTTATCGATTGAGCTTCTGAGGACATCGATAGTGCAAGTCGATCATATCAAGACATGTATCAATATAATCGACAGAGCAAGAAAACTTAGAGATTTTTTTATTTTTGAAAAAAATTTCTCACTAAAAACCCTATAATGTCTAACTTGTTTTTAAGGATTTTATTTACCTAGTGTTTTGGGACATGGGATTTGAGGCTTAGATTTACCTATGGCGAGCTTTCACACATCTAGTTGAGGAAGACGCTTGAATTGATCTTCCTGTGAGGCTCTGCAGTCTGATTGACTTAACACACAAGATAATTGACAAACTAGGGCACTAGCAAGAGCACTTTCAGAGATAATCATATCTCTGAACTTCTTATTAATCCAGCCTCAATGGATGAGAATTGTGAAGATTTGGAAGGAATTTCGTCACCCAACCATGCCTAGAAGATGATGACAAACAACAGGATATACTAATACCACAATCTCAAATAGGAAAAGAAGATATTCAAAGCTATTGTAGAGTATATTATAATTTGAGTCACAAAAAACCATAGAAAACTAAAAATATTCATTAAAATCAACTAAAAATCAATGAAGTTCAATGTAAACATAAATCAAAGCAAAGTAAACATCCCAATCATGATACAAGTTTCACCTCTTAGCCCTAGCTAAGAGGTTTAGTTAATCATAAACATGATTAAACCAAAAACTATTAAAGAAAGCATAAAAATAACTAAGGAAGAAGAAGAAAAACTCTTAGCAACAGCTCTCCATCCTTTTTCGTAACTCCTTAAACACTAAAAGATACCTAAGAATGCCCTAGGGACTCATATTTATAGTTGTGAAGTCCCATCTTACGCACTGCCTTGGAATTTTTAGAAATCGCCTGAAATTTATGCACTTCGCATAAGCCCTACATTACACTTCGGTCGGAACGAAGTCCTGTCTGAAATTTATGTGTAAAGTGTTTAGGTCGAACTGAGTCTAACTAAAATCTCTAGCCGAAGTTCGCTTTAGTCGGATCGAAGTTGGCTCAGGTCGGACTGAATTAAGCCTGAAAATCTTGATTTCTTGCTCGATAATTGTAATATCCTGAAAATCGGGGGTCGAGCATAAACTCCACTCTCGAGTTCCAGAACATCACTTATGCAACATTTTCAATGATGGATGAATGTCGGCCGTATTAGTGCATAAAACATGAAGTGGATTAAGCCAAAACAACATATCATACTTTAGAGATAGTTAAATTTCGCAAGTGGAAGACTGTGATAAATATATAAAATGTATAATTTACTGTGAGTCTCTAGAGCGTGAACATGTTACCAGGTTAACTATATACATGTATACTCAAAAAATGAACAAAAAGAATATACACTGGTATTTTAAAAGCGTAAGATGACAAATGTAATGACATCTAATCAGTAACCCTGTAACAACAACGATCAGAACCTGCATATAGGAGAAATCCTCCTCATCATCATAAAGTCCAGCTCTGATTCGCAAGCAACGCCATCATCTGAAACTAAAATAGGAACTTGTTGGTGTTGCAAACAACGTCCCATAGCGTGGGAGTGAGTAGCTAACTCAGTGGAACAATAGAGTGAAGATTAATATATTATCAAATCAGTCAAGCGGTAATGAAAATGCAGTACAATCAAACATTCCTAGCTACTCTTGTTAATGCAAGGATGAGATGCAATAATGATGCATGCCCTCGCCAACATACTCCCTCATGCGACACCATTTCACGTTCGCAGCATGCTTTCATCCCTCAGTACTCCACATCTTCCAGGCACATGTAGTGCGATATGAACATGATTACCGAGTTGTTATTAGTCCTTTTCATACAGCAGTACTGGAAAGTTAAAGTACCTCACTTATATCAATTCCCAACAATGATCCAGTCTAGGGTCATCAGTCCTAGCATATCTCATACGAAGTGCGGTTCTAGGTCGCTGCAAGGGCTGTCAGGGCTATTACACGCACTCGTTACACCACTCCCCCATCACCTTATCAATACAGTCCTAATTTATACTCTTGTTGCTACGGAAGGGTCGTCGCCTCCACATAGACTCAGAGTATGCTCGAGGTCACTATAAAGTGCTGTCAGGGCTATTACACGCACTCATTGCACCGCTCCCCCATCACCTTATCAGTGTAGGCCGACAGCTCGAATACAGTGTCTCATACCACAGTATTCAGCTCACGAGCTTTGGTTACTCACTGGTCACTATGGGGAGGCTCGTCGCCCCAGCGTAGGCTGACAGCTTGATCACGGTGTCCCATACCACCATGCCCGGCTCATGAGTCTTAGCAGATCGAGGTACCATGGTTAACAGGATTTTCACTGGTAAGTTTGCTACCTTAGATTCAAGCAGTAGCATCCATACATGGTTAACATACATTGGGCTAATCGGGTTACTTGATGAGTTTGACTAGTACGAGCGCCCGTTGGGTTGATCGACATGAAGTGTATAAGCACCTCGTGTGGCCTAACCACTGTCGACAAGCAACGCACGACTCGGGTTCGTCAAACACATTCTGCATGGCGAATACAACTCAGCCACGAACTCAAGTTCGGTTACCGAATGCCTGGACTATGGTATAGTCCCAAACACTTTCAATCTAAATCAATAAGCATACGAACAAACAGAATCAAAATAATCAAGTAATCCAAGCATGATATCGAACATGTTAGAAGATACAACATGTACATAAAACCATACACAAACGTTTCGTAAGTAAAGCGATTAAATCAAACACTTGCATGGAGGAAATCATAAACATCATTAAGATTGCTGAGAACCCTATCTCAACACCACTATTAAATTTAGTTCGCCACACAATTTCTCACACAGGCATCTTATCAAATACTTAGACTACACAACTCCAACATACATGATGTACGTTGATTTCGACATAGAATATGACAAATCATTATATCAAGGGGTTGTCTCATACACAACAATCATGTTCTTACATTCAAGACATATGGTAGGCATAAATCATAAATCCATATTTATTTAGTCATTTCAATAAACACTTAGACTACACACATTAGCCTACATAACCTATGTTGGCCAAAGGTGTATTAGGGCAAATCCTTTTGCCAGACAGGTCATACATCCATAACTAGCATATACACACAGCAAATACTCATGGCAATCATATCAACAAAATTTATATGTATACGGTATTTTTTACGAATACATAGAACATAAAAATTTCCATATTCTTCATATTTAACCGAAATGGAAAACGGATAGCATGTTCTATATGTGAAATAGCATCCATGTCAGGAATTTATCATTATCCGACATTGAAAGCTTTGAAAAATGACAACCTAAATGTCTAAAGTCCGTACCTTACGCTATAGAAGTGTAACGAACTCGTTAGAAACTCTGAGTCTTCATATTCATGGAATATCAACCTGTAATACAAGCTAGGTTAGCTATCTAGCTACTAGCTTCAATGGAAACCCTAAAACAAGCTGGGGTTAGGTTTTTCTTACCTAAGAACGATGCTAGAATCATTGGCATGACAATCCAAATACGGTAGATGTGCACGAAGAATGAAAGGAACAACTGCCAAGAACAATCCTCAAACTCTCCCTCACTTTCTCTCTCTCTTTCCTTCTCTTTCTATCTTCTCTCTCTTAGGTTTAGAAAATTTGTATGGGATATGAGAGAGATGGTTTAAGTCTCTTATATGGGCTCTAAATTGATGGAAATAGCCTTATGCTAAGGTATACTTAGGTTATAACCAAATCGGGTCTGTTCCGATCCAACGGAGCACTTCTGGAGGTCCTATTACTAAATGTGGTCGGACTTAAGATCTCTAATATTGAATCTTGATCAAGTTAAGTTTTCAATCCGATCGGGTTTCCAGATCGACCGTGGCGGACCTGTTTCAGTTCAGCGGTCACCGAAAGTCTATCAGAGCCACAAGTACTATGACATGTAAGAGCCACCTGTCCTGATCCGAGGGTAAATTTGGGTCAAAATCCAATGGTCAGAATGCTTAGAAATAAGGCACAAGCGACACGTCTTAGATTTATTAAAAGTATATTTAATTTCTTAAAAATCTTCATTTTCTCACACTCTTCACTCCGGACTCAAGGAAATCGTCCCAGAGAATCGTTTGGACGTGATTTTCACGGTGCTTGTCAAGTCCAACTACACGGTCAATATCTTCTAAGTTTATCGATATTGGACTTTCGACGTGCGGTCCAGGTCCGATACAGAGTTTCAAAGTGCTCCCGAGAGCAACTGGGTTTAGAGTTGGATTCTAGATTTTAGGGTAACATAGCGTCAATGTTTCTACAAGTTTTGGGTCTTGCAGATCATATTTAAAGTGATTAGTGCTACTTTCACAGGTAATCTAGTGTAGTGCTAGTTAATTCACGTTAAATTTCTAAGGAATTTAATTCTAAATGATTTCTTTGGCTTTGGAATTAAGCTTTAAGGGTGATATGGTTGACCCATTACCTAAGGACGTCTAACTCCAGGTTGGTAAAAATCCAGGGTGTTACAATCTACCCCCCTTAAAATAAAATTTCATCCCCAAAATTGCCTAAGGGTAATAAGGAAAGATTAATTATTTCTTTTGCCTAACTTTTGTTGATTTCAAGTTTCTATACGTGGTAGGGTGTATACGATCTATATCAGTCTGGTTCCTTTTGGTTTAAACCCCTTAAAAACTTATTTCTTTATCCATTTCTTACACCCTGATGGTTTGCTAAAATTTATTTCTTTACCTATTTGGAGTCTTGACAAAAATTCTCAACTATATAGAGTAAGATATTCATTTCCAATGGTCAACCAATATGGAGAAACGGTTGTAGTGGGCTTGGTCCCGATACATTGATTATCTACCTGACCAGGGTAGAAGGCTCATCGTATCCCTTCCTAGTCTTGGTAGATCTTGGTCTTCTGCTCAGTCAAAGTAGTGAGTCCACTGGTAGTTTGCCAGGATTGAGAATTGGGTCAAGCCGCGAATGCTTCACAATTATATATTTCAGTAACTCCGTAGTCCGATCACTTTAAAGGCTTAAGGAATGCCCATCACGAAGTTGTTCAAATTTCCTATGTATAAGGTTATCCTTTGGGTCTTAGTCTAAGAGAGTCCTCATTTTAACCTTTGTCCGAGGTAGGGTCTTACAAATATCTTACTAGATCGCCCTAAAAGGTTTCTAATCGCATCATGTGCTAAGACTTCTATTAGGTTTGTACGTAACGAGCGAATTTGTGGATAAACTGACCTCAACTATTGTACTTCAATTCATACCAATTCTTACGAATTGGTTTAACACTTAAACCCTAATTATTGTTATTCCAGTACTTCATTATTAACATTCTAAGGAAGATTCAGGACCTATCCTTACGCACAACGTAGATTAACTTCCTTCGATCCTGGGCCAGTGGGGAAGGGGGCTAACCACGCTTTCACTGTGTCACTCTGATCTAACGATTGTATTAGCTGACCTAACTAGATTGGGCTCATAATGCTCTAACCCCCTTAAAAATTATTTCTACTCAGGCTCAAGAATCTATGCCTCGATCCGTATGTCGAAATGAGGTGTAATTTAGAACCTATCCTGGACATGAAATGAGATACGATCTCCCCATACATTGGTCTCCCTCCCATCAATGATGTGTGTTATGGCATTGGTACCTATGGTTATAGAAAGGAACTACCAAGTGTTGTGGTTAATTTCAGGGACGGGTGTGAGTTTATGGCAAGACGACTAATTCTATCAGGAGTGAGAATTCAATTCGAAATGCGAACACTCCGCTTATGTATAGTTCCTCCACCCTGTGTTCCCGATTGTAATAAGTCCTTAAGAAGGCCACTTTAGTGGATGCTAGACCTAACATTCAATTCGAGGGACATCAGTTTTCTCTAAGCGTGAATAGATTCTAATGAAAACAACTTCCCTAAGAGTCAGGTCTCACTCCAACGAAGCCTAAAAGTATTAGGGGATTCAATGAAGAAGTGAGGTCTCAATCCAACCTAATTAAGCCTACTAATTCAGTCTATCTTTCAATCATCTTAGCATAATCAGTCTCTTACATTACTTAGTAGAACCAATAGGCTAGTCTTAATTTAGGAGTAGTGGTAATCTAATAGTTGTAGCCCAAGGTCTACGCTAATACACTATATGATTTCATACCCTTTCTCATAGAAGAAATTGCTTTATCGCTTAGAGTCGAAGTTGTCTGATTGAAATTAAGTTGCTTGAACTTGAATTTAACTACGCTCGAGCACTCCACGTATGCTTATACCCGCTGAGAAGGTCCTAGGGTTCACGTTATCAATTTATTGGATTCCCATACTGTCGGGTCTTTCAAAATTTAGGAGCACCACTCTAGGTCCAAAACTCCAAGGGCCTATGTGGCCAGTGGTCTCAAGTTGTGTTAAATGGCACTGTTTTCCTACTCCCACCTTAGAATTGGGAGTGGCATGTTTGGTAGGTGGGTGGGTTGGGATTCAAATTAATTTCATAGGCTTTGAAAAATGGATCTTGTGTTGGAAAGTGTGAGATGGGATTTCTAAATCCCATGATAATGAATTCCTAAGTGTAAGTTAAAAGAAAGCCCGAAATTATGTTTAATTGCATACACCAAACATGTTTTTGAAAACCATTTATTGTTGCTTTTACAATTCCATCCATCATAAAACCATTTATGATGGATTGTTAAGTTATGAAGTAGTGAGTCACAAGAGGGGGTTCGTGAGCTCAAGGCAAGGAAAAGAAGGAGATGGGAGATGCATGTACCTGTAGAGGGCAGTTGGGAGAATAAAATGTAAAAACAAACACTTATTTTCTAAGAAGAACAAGGTGGGATATGAAGTTGTCACGCCTTTGAGGCATAAAATGGGGATTTAAGAGGTCAAATGAGAGAGGATAGAGAGTGTAGACAGCAGTGTGGATGGGTTTTGAATGGGTAGGGACAGCGCTGCACGAAAATGAAAGAGGAAGTGATTGGAGGGGTGGTTTTTGCCAAAAATCAAACGTTTGGGAGAGAAAGGAGAGCTTGGGGGTTCACTTTATGAAGGAGGGGCAACTTTTAGGGGATTTTAATCGAAAAACCGTACACCAGGGAGTCTCCCTAGCCCCCAAACATGATCGGCCTGAAGGCCCGACCCGTCCTGGCCCGTTGACCGACGAGGCCTCGCTGACTTGGCGAGGTCATCGCCACCCTCTAGACAATCCGACGAGGCCTCACCATTTGGGCGACGTCCTCCTCCCCCCTTAGGTCCAAAATGATGTGGGTCCCCCCTGGGTCCCCCTAAAACTGCCCCGATTGGGCCTTACCTCCGTTTTGATCCTATCCAGGCTAGTTCGGATCATTTCTGAAGTATAATTGCCTTTAGTAATTTCTAGAGGCTGGGATAGGATCAATAGGGGTCTAGACCCGTCGATAGGCATTCTAGGAGTGTTCCGGGGTCACCTCAAGCGATCACGGAGGTGTACGGACTCGATCTCGGCGATCGATTTCGATGAACTTTGCCATCTGGTGAAACCGGAAATCCTATGAATGTTTCTACATTTTTCTAGTACCCACCTAAGTCGAAAAGCGTCATCGTGTGTTTTGTGACCATAACCCAGGTCCGGTTTAATCCAAATCATGCTCTGATACTGTAACGACCTGAAAAATTTCATACCAAAACCCGAGTACCACGTCGATCAGAAAATACTTAGGATTAATTCTCTTAGAAAATGAACCTAAGTTACCTAGCGCTAAGTTAGAATGGCTGTGAAATTAGTGTTGTTCGCTTTAAATACATTCTGCAAGACTTAAAACTTGTAGAATCAATGAAGCTATAATACCCTGAAATCTAAGATCCAACTCTAAACCCAGTTGTCCTAAGGAATGTTTGGTAACTTTGTATTGGATTTAGACCGCACGTCGAAAGTCCGATATCTACAATCTTAGACCATTATGACCGCTTAGTTGGACTTGACTATCCTTTCAAAAATCAAGCCCAACTGATGTCCTGACACCATTTTACTGAGTTCGGAGTGAAGAGAGTGAGAAAAGGAAAAGATTTAGAAAATTAATTCTATTTTTAAGTAATCTGGCATGTGTCGCTTGAGCGACATTTCTAAGCATTCTGTCCATCAGAATTTGACCAAATATCACACCCGGATCAGGAAAGTTGGCCCTTACATGTCCAAGTACTTTTGGCCTTGATCGAAGTTCGATAACTGTTGAATTGAAGCAGGTTCACCACGGACGATCTGAAAATTCGAACGGATTGAAAACTTAACTGACTGAAGATCCGATGTTAGTGAGCTTAAGTCAGACCGCAATTGATAACAGGACCTCCAAAAATGCTCCGTTGGATCAGAAAGATCCCGATTTGGTTATAACCTAAGTATACCTTGACTTGGAGTCCATTTTCGTTATGTTTGGGCTTATAAAAGGGCCTTAAACCCTTAGCTTTCTAACCCATACGAATTTCCCAATCCCTAGAGATTTAAGAGAAAGAAAAGAGAGAGAAAGTGTGGGAGAATCAGGTGAAACTCCGTAGAATTCTTCCTAGAGCATCTATACATTGAACCGGTATTTTTGAATCGTTCTTCCGGTGATTCTGATCCCATTTTTGGGTAAGTTAAGTTAACCCTAACCTGTTTTGAAGCTTAGACTAGCTGTAGTAGAGTTCTAGCTAACCTGTTTCTTGTCATAGGTAGCGTACTATATGCGTCTGAATCACCTCGAATACGTCTTTTCTGGTTTAAGGTGCGGACTATATGCGCTTAGGTTATGGTTTTCAACCCTTTCAATGATAGTTAATGATTTATTCATGTTGTGAATGCAATTACACATGCCAAATATGCTATCCATTTTGTTTTTCGTATACGTATGCTGTATATTGTAAATACCGTATTTCATGTATATGTTAGAATACAAGTATGCGTATGGAATTTGCTGATTTGCTTGCAATGATAAATTGTCATTGTGATATACCTAATATGTATGTGGCAACTCCTTAGTGAGAGGACTTGCCCTAAATTGCAATGGTGTTGACATACGTGATGTATGTTGAATAGTGTAAGCTAAGTCTTTGTTTAAATGTCTGAATGAGATGGTAGTTAGTATAAGGTGCATACTAAGATGGTAGAGATATGGATTTCAACCATAGTATTTATGTGTACGAATTCCTCCATGAATCATGTAACTTAGGTTGTCCATGCTAAATGAGTGTATGATTTCCTCCATGGATTGTGTACTTAGTTGAATCCTATTACATGTGCGTATGATTTCCTGCATGTACTGTTTACATTCAAGTTATACTTCATTATTGTTCATGTGAATGCAGGATATGAATCATATACTAGTTATTGTATGTGTATGTGAATGGGGTTGTGCCACAGTCTAGGCAATCGGAAACCATTCCATAAATAGTGGTCGAGGTTGTCTTCGCCACACATAATGAGTCTAGCGAATCTGAGTCGTGCTTGGGGAGTTCGCAAGTGGTTAGGCCACACGGAGTGCTTATGCATTCCATGTCGTTCAACTCAACGTGCGCTTGGCCTAGTTGAGCTTATCAACTAACCCGATTGACCGATGCTTACTCACCATGTTTGGTCGCCACTATTTGAATATAAGGCACTGAGCTTACCAGTGAAACTCCCGTTAACCATGGTACCAAGATCCCTTAAGACTTATGAGCCGGGCATGGTGGTGTGGGACCCATGGTCGTGCTGTCGGCCTACGCTGGGGCCACAAACCTCCCCGTCGTGACCAGTGAGCACCCTACTCTGAGCAGATTATGATGGTACGAGACAATATATTCTGGCTGTCGACCTACATTGATTGGTGACGAGCCCTCTGTAGTAACCTTGAGTTTATCCTGACACTGCATAGGGGCTACGAGTCCTGTTGTAGTCTTAAGGATATAAATAGGCCTGTATTGATAAGGTGATGGGGGAGTGGAGCAACGATTGTGCACAACAGCCCTGACAGCCCTTGCAGCGACCTAGAACCATAACATCGTATGAGATATCCTAGGACTGTCGACCCTAGAATGGATCAATATTGGGAATTGATATAAGGGAGGTGTCTTAGCTTCCCAATACTGCTGTATGAAAAGGACTAATAAGAACTGGGTAATCATATTCATGACATTGCACTGCATGTGCCATTGGCGTTGGTGTGAGAGCACAGTGGCAGTGATTCATGCCGCGATCGTTAGATGATGTCGCATGAGGGAGATTGTGGTGAGGGCATGCATCATTCTTCATATTATCTTTGCATTAACAAGAGATCTAGGACTTGTTTGATTGTACTGCCTTATCATTACTGCTTGATTGGATTGATAACATGTTAACTTTTGTTGTATAGTACCACTGAGTTAATCACTCACTCCCACATTCTGGAATGGTGTTTAAACACCAACTAGACTCTGGTTTAGTTACAGGTGATAGTGATGTTGGTGAGGCAGAGCCAGACTTTGACGAGGATGAGGAGGCATTCTCCTACATGCAGTTCTCAGGCGGGTTCATGTGAGCCTGGTCCTGACCAGCGGGGATTTTCTGGGATATATATTGTATCATTTTGAACAGTTCATGTATGTATTTTGAGACACAGATATATGTATATTGCCATGGGCAAAGCACGCATCATTTGAGGATTTATTTTGAATTATTTATGTATTTAAGTCTTCCACTTGCATTTTCTCAATATCCCTGAATTATGTCTGCCAATCTAGCTTGATCTATATCATGTTTTATGCATTAATACAAACAACATACAATCATCATCGAATATGTTGCATAAGTGATGTTTTGGAACTCGGGAGCTGAGTTATACTTGACCCCCGAATTTCAGGGCGTAACAGATACCATCTGTAACATCCCGAAAATCGGGGGGTCGAGCATAAACTCCACTCTCGAGTTTCAGAACATCACTTATGCAACATTTTCAATGATGGATGAATGTCAGTTGTATTAGTGCATAAAACATGAAGTGGATTAATCCAAAACAGCATATCATACTCCAGAGACAATTAAATTTCGTAAGCGGAAGACTGTGATAAATATATAAAATGTATAATTTATTGTGAGTCTCCGGAGCGTGAATATGTTACCAGGTTAACTATATACATGTATACTCCAAAAATGAACAAAAAGAATATACATGGGTATTTTAAAAGTGTAAGATGACAAGTGTAATGACATCTAATCAATAACCCTGTAACCCCGTCGATCAGAATCTGCATATAGGATAAATCCTCCTCATCATCATAAAGTCCGGCTCTGCTTCGCAAGCAACGCCATCATCTGAAACTAAAACAGGGACTTGTTGGTGTTGTAAACATCGTTCCATAACGTGGGAGTGAGTAGCTAACTCAGTGGAATAATAGAGTAAAGATTAACATGTTATCAAATCAGTCAAGCGGTAATGATAAAGTAGTACAATCAAACATTCCTAGCTACTCTTGTTAATGCAAGGATGAGATGCAATAATGATGCATGCCCTCACCAACATACTCCCTCATGCGACACCATCTCACGTTCGCGGCATGCTTTCATCCCTCAGTACTCCACATCTTCCAGGCACATGTAGTGCAATATGAACATGATTATCGAGTTATTATTAGTCTTTTTCATATAACAGTATTGGAAAGCTAAGGTACCTCCCTTATATCAATTCCCAACAATGATCCAGTCTTGGGTCGTCAGTCCTAACATACTCATACAAAGTGCAGTTCTAGGTCACTGCAAGGGCTGTCAGGGCTGTTACACGCACTCGTTACACCACTCCCTCATCACCTTATCAATACAGGCCTAGTTTATACTCTTGTTGCTACGGAAAGGTCGTCGCCTCCACATAGACTCAGAGTACGCTGAGGTCACTACAAAGGGCTGCCACCGCTCCCCCATCACCTTATCAGTGTAGGCCAATAGCTCGAATACAGTGTCTCATACCAACATATTCGGCTCACTAGCTCTGGTTGCTCACTGGTCACTACGGGGAGGCTCGTCGCCCCAGCGTAGGCTAACAGCTCAACCACGGTGTCCCATACCACCATGCCCTACTCATTAGTCTTAGCGGATCGAGATACTATGACTAACGGGATTTCCACTGGTAAGTTTACTACCATAGATTCAAGCAGTTGCATCCATACATGGTTAACATACAATGAGCTAATCGGGTTACTTGAAGAGTTTGACTAGTACGAGCGACCATTGAGTTGATCGACATGAAGTGCATAAGCACCTCGTGTGGCCTAACCACTGTCGACAAGGAACGCACAACTCAAGTTTGTCAAACACGTTTTGCGTGGAGAATACAACTCAGCCATGAACTCAAGTTCGGTTACCGATTGCCTGGACTATGGTATAGTCCCAAACACTTTCAATCTAAATCATTAAGCATACGAAACAACTGAATCAAAATAATCAAGTAATCCAAGCATGATATCGAACATGTTAGAAGATACAACATGTACGTGAAACCATACACAAATGTTTCGTAGGTAAAGTGATTAAATCAAACACTTGCATGGAGGAAATCATAAACATCATTAAGATTGCTGAGAACCCTATCTCAACACCACTATTAAATTTAGTTCGCCACACAATTTCTCACACAGGCATCTTATCAAACACTTAGACTATATAACTCCAATATACATGACGTATGTTGATTTCAATATAGAATATGACAAATCCTTATATCAAGGGGTTTTCTGATACACAACAATCATGTTCTTACATTCAAGACATATGGTAGGCATAAATTATAAATCCATATTAATTTAGTGTAAACCCCGTATCCTAGACCGTACCGTTCCATAGACTTCCGTGGTCTTACCGGTCGAATTCTGGTAACCTTCGACCCTTAACCAATATTTACGTTCGACCCTGATTCGTATACCGTCAACCCGTATCGAATCAACCCAAGACCTTTACCATAGCGACCGTGTCGTCGCTGCAGTTCTGATGCCACGACTTGCGCGCCGAGGTAATACCCTGGTCAAGAGATGTGGGCCAACATTCAATGCAAAAAAAATGTCGCGCGTTGCGAAATCCAAGAGAATCTCTATGAGGTGTCACATCAACCCCATCAATCCATCAATCCATCACATGTCAAGTACACATCACCTTTCACCCATTCCCAATAAACTACAAAAGTCAAGAATCTCTTACAAGCCCATATCTCTCTTACACCAAAAGCCCTCAAAGTCAAAAAGTTCTTACACCACCCATGCTTTTCTTACACAAATGGCCACAAAAGTCAAGATTTTCTTACACCCATCACTCACCACATCCATCACCCATCTCTCTCTCCCTTTACAACTCTCTCTCTCTCTCTCTCTCCTTCTCATTTTCAAACTCAAAAAAATCCAAGGAGAGAAATCCCATACGTATGAGAATTCTCCAAGCCTCTCCCTCTCTTTCAAAACTTCAAGTGTGGCCCACTTTCCTACCCCATGATCTCCCATCCTAACCATCCATTCCCCATCTCCTCCATTGGAATCAAAGCTAAGGTGCTAAAGAACTCATAGGAGCAAGAAGATCGAACAGTGGGTGCTCCTCTAGATGTAAAAAATCTAATTTCTATACCATAGATGTTTTCTTTCTTTCATGAGGGAAATGTAGGACCCACCAATCAATGGTGGAGATCCCACACAATTTGTAACACCCTGAAAATCGGGGGTCGTGTATAAACTCAACTCCCGGGTTCCAGACCGTCACTTATGCAACAAAAATGATTATGATTCAATGTTGTCTGATTTAAAGCATTCACATGAGTAAAAGTATACCAAAACTGCAATTCATACTTCAGATCCAGTGATAAAAGCAAGCGGAAGACTAAACAATATATATATCACTGTATGGAAAAACAAAGTAAATCTCATCTGTCTCCAAAGTATGACTACATCTCTGAGCCTCATATACATACACATGAACAAAAATAAAATGTTCAAAATAGTCCCACTGAAACCCCATCGATCCAGGTCGCCTACGGGAAGCCGTCGTGATACTGCATATACGAGAACTCGTCCTGGTCCTCGTCGATCTCTGGCTCCACCTCCTGGATCTCGGCCTCACCTGCATCTACAACAGGGTCTGGTGGGTGTTGCAAACACCATCCCGTAACGTGGGAGTGAGTGATCAACTCAGTGGAATCATAGAGCAAGGATTAGCATATTCACAATTCAATCATGTGATAATAGTAAAGCAGTAAATCAGACAATCCTAATACTGTTGTTAATACTGACGTGATGTATGCCCTCACCGACGATCTCCCTCATGCGGCAACATCTTACGACCGCGGCATGCCACACTCCCTAGAGTGCTCCACATCTTCCAGGCACATGCAATGCTATGGTGATATGATTTCCAAGTTGTTATTAGTCCATTCAAACAGCAGGATTGGGAAACTAAGGTACTTTCCTTGTATCAATCCCAACACAGATCCTGTCTAGGGTCGTCACTCCTAGTAATCTCATACGATGTATATTTCGTAGGTCACTGCAAGGGCTGCCAGGGCTGTTGCTCGCACTCGTTGCACCGCTCCCCCATCACCTTATCAATACAGGCCTACCGTACTCTACTGCAACGGAAGGGTCGTCGCCTCCCGTTGACTCAGAATACACTCGCGGTCACTACAAAGGGCTCGTCGCCTGATCAGTGTAGGCCGACAGCTAGAATATAGTGTCCCATACCACCATAATCTGCTCACGAGTCTAGGTGCTCACTGGTCACTACGGGGAGGTTTGTGGCCCCAGCGTAGGCCGACAGCTCGACCACGGTGTCCCATACCACCATGCCCGGCTCATGAGTCTTCGTGGATCAAGGTACCATGGTTAACAGGGTTTACAATGGTAAGTTCAGTACCCTAGGTTCAAGCAGTTATGACTCATACAAGGTGAACATACATCGGCCAGTCGGGTTGCTTGACGGGCTTGACTAGCGCGACAGCATCTCAAGTCGAACGACATGAAGTGCGTAAAACACTTCACGTGGCCTAACCACTGCCGCCAACTCTAAACACGAATCACGTTCATCGACGCGTCGTTCGTGGCTATGACCAGTCAGCCACGAATTCGCTCGGTTAACGACTGCCTGGACTAAGTCTAGTCCCAAACATCTATGGAATTACATTAGCAATATATGTAAAGGTATTGGAATTTAGATACAATCTTGTGAGCATGTTAACACATGTTATAACATTCAACTTAAGCAAATCTTCAAACACATACATTCCATGCATGTAATGGAATCATGCATATGGTCAACATGTAGGAAATCATTTAGGTCAGCATATTAACTAAGAAATCAATCTCAAACTACTACATAACATCATTTAATTCAATCCATACTAATACAAGCATTTATAAAACACATACACTACACACTTAAGTCTACATATAGTATGTCGACCCAAAGTGCGCAACTAGGCGAATCTCTTCGCCAAACTAATTATGCAAGCATTCCTAACTCCCTAATGCGACAACAAATCATGTCAATCACATCAGTAAAATAAGAATGTAGACCGTACTTCTTACAAATGACTAAAATGCCCTAAATCTCATATTCTTCGTTAATTTACGAAACAGGAAACGGAGAGCATGTTGTACATGTCAAACGGCGGTGTCGTCGATAATCTACTATTAAACGACATTGAAAGCGTTGTAAACCATCAATCAAAGCGTCTAAAATCCTCACCTTAGGTCTTACGAAAGCGTAGTTTTGAACGGAGCGTGTATGCTTCGTCTACGGCAGTAGGAGGACCTGATTTATGAAGTACGTTAGCTAACACGCCTTGAATCTAAGTAAACCCTAAATCAGCAAGTTCTAAGGTTGTTTTATACCTGAAAAAGTGGAGAAATCACCAGCCAGGTGATTGGAAAGAGTTGCTGAAACAGCAGCAATCGGTGGCTCGGAAGCGGGAAAAATCCCTTCTACTCTTTCTCTCAAACTCTCTCTCCTTTATCCTAGGGTTTGCAATTTTCGGATGGGAGAGGGAAATGAGAGTTTCAACCCCTTTTATAAGCTTAAAAATGCCGGAAACAGGCTCCGGAACGAAGTTTACTTGGTGCCTATCCATTTCGGGGCTGTTTCGGTCCAAAAGCTACTTTCTGGTGGTCCCCTGGTCGATTGCGATCGGACTTAAGCTCATGCGTACCAGATGTAGCACGTATTAAGTTTTCAGTCTGGCAGGGTTCGCAGATCGCACGTGGCGGACCAGTTTCAATTCAGCGGTCACCGCATGTAGATCAGGGCTGAAAGTCTCATGATAATAAATAGAAATTTTTCCTGATCCGAGGGTGTAATCTGGATGAATTTCGACGGTCAGAACACTTAATACTGACGCGTCAAGTCGTGTGCCAGATTTGAATTTGAAATTCCAAATCTGTCCCTATTCGCGGTCTCTTCAGTCCGGGTTCAACGAAATAGTCTGTGATTATCGGTTTGACTTGATTTTCGAGATGATTGTCAAGTCCAGCTAGGCGGTTCTAACGGTCTAAGATAGGAGGTATCGGACCTTCGACGCGCGGTCTAAATCCAATACAATAATTCAAAGTGGTCCAGAGAACAAACCTGCTTAGAGTTTGATCCGAGGTTATAGAGTATTGTAGAGTCATTTGTTCTACTCGATTTGGGTCTTGTAGAACGTATTTAAAGTGATCAGGGACTATTTCCCAGCTACTCTAGCGTTGCGCTAGCTAACTTACGCTTAATTTCCATGGAATTTAATTCTACGCGATTTCGGGTCGAGTTGGTACTCGAGCCCAAGTACGGATTTTTCACGGGCATTACACAATTCCATGGTTGTGGCCTAATGGCCTACCTTATGCATGCATGATCCATGCATGGGGCCTTTCTCTATGGGCCCCATCATGGTAGTTTTATTTCATATCATATTATGTTTATGTCATCTAGACCTTATAACCATGGTGGGGATGACATCCTCACCATGCATTTTAATTATAGGCCCTGCATGTGCAAGATCCATGTTGTAAATGTAAATCTAGGTATGATGTGCGGGTGTGATTGATCTTGGGAGGGCTCAATAGTGGCAGAGCCCCTTTCCCTATGGCCGGATTGTCCTTCTATCTATCTTTTCTCTCATTTTATTTCCTGATGTGTGTGGCCCATTAATGTATTTCCCTTTTTATTTAACTTATATAATAAATTTTATCTAAGTACATGTTGTTGTCCAGAATTTTCTGGACAGTTTCCGGTTGTTTTGGACCGGATTTTGGGACTGTTTGGGGAACTATTCATACCTATTATATATACTTTTCTGAAAGGTGGGGATCTCATCTTGATGTCCCCCAAATTTTAGCACCAACTGACCTTCATTAGGGTCCCAAAGGTGTGATCCAAGTGAGGTGGACAGTCTGGATTTTCTACATTGTTCCAGCAACATTCCACCATGGACAGTTGGATTTTTGAAATTTATTAAAATACCTATGAGTGTTTAAAAATTATAAAATTTTTTAGGGGGGTGGCCTACTTATGGTAGGACCCACCTACAAATTTTAGGGGCCAATAGACTCCTGTACACACCATGGTGATGGCGGGACCGGTCCATTATAACATGGTGTCCAGATCAGTCTGATTTTCAGGACAAATTGATTTATGTAAATGAATTAAAATATTTATAGATGTCCAAAAATTCTGAAATTTTTTAGGAGTGTGGTCCACTTATGTTAGAAGTCACCTATTAAATTTTAGGAGTGTGATCCCCACCTATCAAATTTTATCTAAGTACATGTTGTTGTCAAGAATTTTCTAGACAGTTTCTGGTTGTTTTGGACCAGATTTTGGGACTGTTTGGAGAACTATTTATACCTATTAATTATACTTTTCTGAAAGGTGGGGATCTCATCTTGATGAACCCCAAATTTCAGCCCAACTGACCTTCATTGGGGGCCGTACTGATATGAGGTCTTTTCCACTGTTTGGGAGCCATACTTATATAATAAATTTTATCTAAGTACATGTTGTTGTCCAGAATTTTTTGGACAGTTTCTGGTTGTTTTGGACCAGATTTTGGAACTGTTTGGGGAACTATTCATACCTATTAAAAATACTTTTCTGAAAGGTGGGGATCTCATCTTGATGTCCCCCAAATTTCAGCCCAACTGACCTTCATTGGCGAAACCTAAGAGAATCTCTATGAGGTGTCACATCAATCCCATCAATCCATCAATCCATCACATGTCAAGTACGTGTCAAGTACATGTCAAGTACACATCACCTTTCACCCATTCCCAAGCAACTACAAAAGTCAAGAATCTCTTACAAGCCCATACCTCTCTTACACCAAAAGACTTCAAAGTCAAAAAGTTCTTACACCACCCATGCTTTTCTTACACAAATGGCCACAAAAGTCAAGATTTTCTTACACCCATCACTCACCACATCCATCACCCATCTCTCTCTCCCTTTACAACTCTCTCTCTCTCTCCTTCTCATTTTCCAACTCAAAAAAATCTAAGGAGAGAAATCCCATACGTATGAGAATTCTCCAAGCCTCTCCCTCTCTTTCAAAACTTCAAGTGTGGCCCACTTTCCTACCCCATGATCTCCCATCCTAACCATCCATTCCCCATCTCCTCCATTGGAATCAAAGCTAAGGTGCTAAGGAACTCATAGGAGCAAGAAGATCGAACGGTGGGTGCTCCTCTAGATGTAAAAAATCTGATTTCTATAGCTTAGATGTTTTCTTTCTTTCATGAGGGAAGTGTAGGACCCACCAATCAATGGTGGATATCCCACACAATCCCATGGTTGTGGCCTAATGGCCTACCTTATACATGCATGATCCATGCATGGGGGCTTTCTCTATGGGCCCCATCATGGTAGTTTTATTTCATATCATATTATGTTTGGGTCATCTAGACCTTATAACCATGGTGGGGATGATATCCTCACCATGCATTTTAATTATAGGCCATGCATGTGCAATATCCATGTTGTAAATGTAAATCTAGGTATGATATGCGGGTGTGATTGATCTTAGGAGGGCTCAATAGTGGTGGAGCCCCTTTCCCTATGGCCGAATTGTCCTTCTATCTGTCTTTTTCCTCATTTTATTTCCTGATGTGTGTGGCCCATTAATGTATTTTCCTTTTTATTTAACTTATATAATAAATTTTATCTAAGTACATGTTGTTGTTCAGAATTTTCTGGACAGTTTCTGGTTGTTTTGGACGAGATTTTGGGATTGTTTGGGGAACTATTCATACCTATTAAATATACTTTTCTGAAAGGTGGGGATCTCTCTCCTTCACTTATGTTAGAAGCCACCTACTAAATTTCAGGGCCAATGGACCCCTGTACACACCGTGGTGAGGGCCGGACTGGCCCACCACGTTGGGATGTTCAGGTCTGTTCGATTTTTCTGGACAGTATGTTTTGTTTAAATTAATTAAAATACTTAGAGATATCTAAAAATTATGAAATTTTGTGGGGGTGTGGACCACCTTTGGAAGTATCACTTTATGAAATTTCATCCTCAAGTGACCCCGTTTGGGTATCCAAAAGAATGGGCCAAGATGGTTGGACTCCCAGATTTTTTCTGCTGTGCAGTCCAGCAATATGCCTCGATAAAAAACCATAATTCAAAAATATTTCTTCTGATGGTGGGCCACATTTTTGGGTTTCCTCTCATTGTATTCATGATGAGGGACCTTGGCCCTCAATTTTTAGAGTTTTAGAGGCCTTGGACCCACTCCAATGGAGTGCCCAAATTTAGGACAGCAACATGTTATAATTATGCTGGCCTTGGGCTGAAATTTTGAGGAGTGGGGCCCACCTTATTATAAAGATCTTAGAGGAAATGATTTATACCTTTAGTTCCTTAAATGTTGGGTTTAATGAATGCACTTTTGAGGCCCACCATAGTTGAATTTAATTGGGTCCATGAATGTAGCTAGTTGTTGAACTATTTAAGGCCCATAGAGTGGACCCATTTGATGTGTTCTAAGGCCCATGGGATTAGGCCCATTTGATGTAATTTAAGGCCCATAGAGTGGACCCATTTGATGTGTTCCAAGGTCCATGAGATTGGGCCCATTTGATGTATTTTAAAGCCCATGGGATTAGGCCCATTTGATATGCATAAGGCCCATGGGTCGAGAACCATTTGATGCAATCTAAGGCCCACGGGTTATGACCCATTGCAATGCACATAAGGCCCATTGGTGCGGCCCATTGATGTGGCCCATTTGATGAGTAAAAGGCCCATATGACATGGCCCATTTGATGTATTTAAGGCCCAATGGGGTGTACCTAAGGTCCATTGCAATGTGTGATCCCAACCTGGTTTTTGTAATGTTATTCACTATGGGCTATACCTTGGGAGCAATGTTGGTTTGACGTCCACATTGCGAGTATAATATTGGTTAAATGTCTGCATTGCGACTCTCCCTAGGGCCCATTGGTAGGCCCGTACTTGTTGTATGAAAGCCGTCTAGGCCAGTTGCGTTGTAAGGATAGGGCATTACTTTATAACATGCTTAGTATAACTCTATGACGCACAGCCCATTTGTATCGGTTCATTTGATCGGCCTGCTCGTATCGGACATTTGATTGATTTAGCCCATATGATTAATTAGGCCCATCTTGATATATTTGTGGCCTGTTGCTAAGGCCATATATGAGGCCCGTTGTTGAGGCCCACCTTGATGTGTATGAGGCCTGTTGTTGAGGCCCACCTTGATGTGTATGAGGCCCGTTGTTGAGGCCCACCTTGATGTGTGTGAGGCCCGTTGTTGAGGCCCACCTTGATGTGTATGAGGCCTATTATTGAGGCCCACCTTGATGTGTATGAGGCCCGTTGTTGAGGCCCACCTTGATGTGTATGAGGCCCGTTGTTGAGGCCCACCTTGATGTGTATGAGGCCCGTTGTTGAGGCCCACCTTGATGTGTATAAGGCCCATTGTTGAGGCCCACCTTGATGTGTATGAGGCCCATTGTTGAGGCCCACCTTGATGTGTATGAGGCCTGTTGTTGAGGCCCACCTTGATGTGTATGAGGCCCATTGTTGAGGCCCACCTCGATGTGTATGAGGCCCATTGTTGAGGCCCAACCTAAATATATATGAGGCCCATGTTGCAAGGCCCATTATGATGTATGCAAGGCCCATGGGTCATGGCCCATTACAATGTATCTAAAGCCCAATTGGTGCGGCCTATTCGATATATTTATGGGGTCCATGTCATTAGGCCCATCCTGTTGTATTGGTGACCCGTCCATTGAGGCTCACCCGTGGTATATATTTGAGGCCCATGTGTAGGGCTCACATATTGTATATTTAAAGCCCATGGGTTGTGGCCATAGTGATGTATATTAGGCCTATGTGACGTAGCCCACACTGATGTGTATTAAACCCAGGTATGTGACTCACCTGCGAAGTATATTTGAGGCCCATTGTGATATATCTGAGGCCCATGGGTGCGACCCATCCAGATGTATTTGAGGCCTATGGGCAAGGCCCATTGTGATATGTGTTAGGCCCATGACCAGGGCCCAACTGTTTCGTATATTTGGCCCTTGTGTGAGGCCATGTGCCCATTATATATTTGATTCTATGTGGGCCATTCCTTGGGGGCAATGTTGGTTAAAAGTCCACATTGGTGACGCCGATTATTGATACCATTTATGAGTATGTGACATCATAACATCATGATACATGCCCATTCGCATCATCTGCATGTTTGTTATGAGATGTGATTGACCATTGCATATGTCATTAGGCAGGATGATGTGAGACTCCCTGATAGGTGGAGATTATCTCACATGAGCGCATGACATGCGCAGGATTGATGCATGATTGGATTGTATGACTCATGCATCTTGCATTGTGTTGTGATTACTATACGCCCTAGTGATATCAGGGCCGTAGCCTCCATAGGCATATCGTGGATGGCCAGATGGGACCCGTAAATCTATTCGAGCATCGGGCCTCCATAGAAGGCCATGGGAGAAAATCCCTAAACACCCTCTTGGTTCCACAAGATGCTCCAACGTCTAGACCGAGTGGGTAGATGAGCGTGGAGTACCGATTACCAGATGGCTGTGCTCTCCACTGTGTCGTAGTCGGTTGGAAGGGGGTACAGCCTTACTCGCCCGAGGGAGTTGGTATGGCTAGGCTGAGTTTGACCAGCTCAAGAAATGGGTTCGCTATCGGCGAGCCGGGTAAGTATTGACAGACTACTGACAGGCGGATAGTGAGGTCTTTTCCACTTACCCAGTTGTGCGCTTGATTGGGGCGGTAGGTGGTGTGAAGTGTAATAGACCCCGGTGATTTTCCCAGAGAGGAACCGTACTGATATGAGGACTGACATGATATTATGACACCCCGTCACTGTTGTGCATGTGGGCAGGCGCACGTGGGCGGACGTTGATGTGGGCGGGGCTGAGGCCTGGGCGAGCTACCAGCGGTTGGCAGGCTACTATGCTGACAGGCTACTGAGTAGGAGTTGCATACTCATTCATTCATCCATTCACTATCCACTTGGGTTGGTGGTGCGTAACTAATTATTGTGTATCTTCGTTATGGCAAGGATTTCGGTTGGGCGCGCGACTATCCTGAGATCAGGAGTTTACCACATTGAGTCAGACTATCCAAATTTAGGTATGGGACTGGTTTGGATAGAGGTTCCTTGTGGTGGACCCCGTAGCCTGTGATACTACGTACTATCATCCCGACATCACACTCCAGCATGGTCATTCCATTAGCACCATATACTGCATATTCCTTTACATCTTCGGCGTGTGGCATTGTGGGTGTTATGTTTCTGTATTCCTATGACTTAGATGAGAGTGATGATATTTTTTAGCTCTTTCAAATTGTGTATTACATTATATCCTTATCATTCGACATTTAATTATCTATGACTCATCATTTGCATAGCTGTTCTATATTGCATATTCTAATATTGATTAACTTATGGACTTGTTCATACTTCCGCTTATTCTATTATCGCATGATTATAATCTTGTCAGTATTTCTGTTTACGCTGATAATTCCTTCTCTTATCAGTATTTCTGCTTATTCAGTCATTGTATGGTTTATGGATTAATAGCTTTCCAGTATTGTATGATTATGATATTGTATTGAATACTTGGCACTTATCTCGTGCACACACTTACACCACCCTCTAAGCTTTCTATAAGCTTATGCACAATAGATGCATGCAGGTGATGTTAGGTTGCAGTAGCATTGAGCTTGGAGTGTGCAGCTATTTTCTGGAGCTTTGATTTTGACATATATATTTCCCTTTCAGCATTGTATTCAAATAATTATATTAGTGGATATGTCATGATGATGTTTCCTTTATGATTTGGGTAAACTTGTGGTTATTCTTATTACTAGTTAAATGTACAAATAAAAAATCCTCCTTGTAGGATCCCAGGATCAGAAATATGGCATATGGATGCTAGGAGCCAAGAATGGGGTACTACGGAGGCTGTCGGCACCGGATTCGGCGATTGGGATTCACGGGAATCCGATTTATGGGTTTGGGGCATGACATTTAGTCATTTCAATAAACACTTAGACTACACACATTAGCCTACATAACCTATGTTGGCCAAAGGTGTATTAGGGCGAATCCTTTCGCCAGACAGGTCATACATCCATAACTAGCATATATATATATGTGGAAAATACTCATGGCAATCATATCAACAAAATTTATATGTATATGGTATTTTCTACGAATACATAGAACACAAAAATTTTCATATTCTTCATATTTAACCGAAACGGAAAACGGATAGCATGTTTTACATGTGAAATAGCATCCACGTCAAGAATCTATCATTATCCGACATTGAAAGCTTTGAAAAATGACAACCTAAACGTCTAAAGTCTGCACCTTACGCCGTAGAAGCATAACAAACTCGTTAGAAACTCTAACTCTTCGTATTCGTGGAATATCAACCTGTAATACAAGCTAGGTTAGCTATCTAGCTACTAGCTTCAATGGAAACCCTAAAACAAGCTAGGGTTAGGTTTTTCTTACCTAAGAACGACGCCAGAATCATTGGCATAACAATCCAAATACGATAGATGTGCACGAAGAATGACAGGAATAACTGCTAATAACAATCCTCACACTCTCCCTCACTTTCTTTCTCTCTTTCCTTCTCTTTCTTTCTTCTCTCTCTCTTAGGTTCAGAAAATTTGTATGGGATATGAGAGAGAGGGTTTAAACCTCTTATATAGGCTCTAAATCGACGGAAATAGCCTTTTGGCTAAGGTATACTTAGGTTATAACCAAATCGGGTCTGTTCTGATCCATCGGAGCACTTCTAGAGGTCCTGTTACTAAATGCGGTCGGCCTTAAGCTCTCTAATATTAGATCTTGATCAAGTTATGTTTTTAGTCCGATCGGGTTTCCAGATCGACCGTGGAGGACCAGTTTCAGTTCAGCGGTCACCGAAAGTCGATCAGAGCCATAAGTACTATGACATGTAAGGGCCACCTATCCTGATCCGAGGATAAATTTAGGTCAAAATCCAATGGTCAGAACGCTTAGAAATAACACGCAAGCGACACATCTCATATTTCTTAAAAGTATATTTAATTTCTTAAAAATCTTCATTTTCTCACACTCTTCACTCCGGACTCTAGGAAATCGTCCCAGAGCATCGTTTAGACGTGAGTTTTACAGTGATTGTCAAGTTTAACTATGCGGTCAATATCTTCTAAGTTTATCGCTATCGGACTTTCGATGTGCGGTCTAGGTCGGATACAGAGTTTCAAAGTGCTCCCGAGAGCAACTGGGTTTAGAGTTGGATTGTAGATTTTAGGGTAACATAGCGTCAATGTTTTTACAAGTTTTGGGTCTTGCAGATCATATTTAAAGTGATTAATGCTTCTTTCACGGGTAATCTAGTGTAGCGCTAGTTAATTCACGTTAAATTTCTAAGGAATTTAGTTCTAAATAATTTCTTTGGCTTTGGAATTGAGCTTTAAGGGTGATATGGTTGACCCATTTCCTAAGGACGTTTAACTCCAGATTGGCAAAAATCTGGGGTGTTACAATAATTTTTTGCGATTTTAGTTGGACCGAAGTTAGCTTTAGTCGGACCGAAGTTGGCTCAAGTTGGACCGAATTATAGTTTGAAAATCACGATTCTTGTTGGACTGTTTTGTGCACTTTCGGTGGGACTGAAGTTGGCTCAGGTCGGACCAAACTGTTTATTTTTTCCTCTGTTTGACTTGTGCTTTTGCCCATCTTTTCTCCATCCTTTGCAGTTGATTTTCTTGGATTTTGACGTATTGAAATCTTCAATCTTAGTCTCATAAAATCCACTCCTTTCTTTGGTAATTCTTGAGCATCAAATACATACTTTTAGTATTTTTTCAATCTAAGCTCCCAAATTCACCTTGCAATACAAACATGTATAAATATATACCATTAAGCATTATCGTGTTCATAAAACCAAGATATAAATAGGGGAGAATATGCAATATTTGACACTTAACATACTCCATAACAAGCATTTTGCTAAAACTAAAGAAAAACATGTGTGAAATAATCTTCCACTCTCAAAGTTCAAAACTTCTTTCAGAAAATAATCTTTTGTTCAGATGAGTATAAATGAGTATAATCCAAAGAAATGAGAGTGAAAATTTGAAAACCTAGAGCTGAATCAAATGAGAAATCAGTCAAATAGGTTCTCTATCAGTCACTTAAGAGCGTAAGTTCATATATCAATTTTTTCCAACGTGCTCAGTGAATTCTAACTTACTTCCCATAGAAACACTATTTTTTCATAATGTCAACCATGTTCATCACTTCAATACTAATTGAATAATCAAGTGCTGATTCCAAACTTATCCCCCTTTCCTTCTTTTTCCAATTTTTGATTTTATATTGAAGATCTCTTTTCAAACTTTACATTCTTTTCATTCTTTTACAGTCTTTTCACCACATATGACCTTTTATCGATTTCACTATTTTTTAATCGGTTCTCTTCATCTTTTAAGGTGGATAAAATTCTCGAGACATAATTCTCAACATTTATCAATGATAAACATACTAACAATGAGAAATTCTTGCGTAATTCATATAAAGCAAGCTAAATGTGTCTTGTGATTTAGATCAACATGATATTCAAACTTCCACTTAATCAATTGAGTGCAAGAACTTAGGTAATAGTTTACTTGGTTGATCAAACTCCAACAATTCAAAGTTCAATCTCAATCTTATAATACTCAAAACATTCTTAAGTCAACAAACTATCGCTTTCCAAATAGGTTCTCAATTTGAGAAATTGAAAATTTTCAAAGTTTTTGCTCAAAGATAAGAAAATACTAATCTGTCCCAAAAATAACTAGAAAAATATCTTTGGTAGATAAGAAAATAGAAAATTAATTTGGAAGAACATGTGAAAAAAATCACAAGTTTTCTACAAACTTTTGAGTCATCAAACAAGTCCCGGTGACATCAAACATACATGTTCGAACCTATTTCGGTGACATCGAACTTATCTTGATGACATCGAATAAGAGCTCTCAAATGTCCAGCATCCAAATAGATTCTGGAACAAAATCTTGAGTCATCAAATAGGTTTCGATGACATCGAACCTATCTCGATGACATTGAATAAGAGTTCTCAAATGTCCAACAACCAAACTGGACCAAATCTCAAGTCATCGAACAACCCTCAAATGACAGCGAACTTGCATGTTTGATGTCATCGAACCTATCTCGATGACATCAAAAATAAAAAACTCATGTCCAACAAGCTCAGGTTGAAAAATCACTTAAACTCTTCGATGACTCAAACTACGTTCGATAATGTCGAAAGTCAAGATTCGATTGTTTCGACAAGAAACAAATGTATTCGATTGGAGGATAGTCTTATTCAATTATGACAGAGAGAAAATAGAAAGAGAACACTCATCATTTTTATTTATTCTGAGTACATTTACATCCTTTGATTTCCCTTGATTCTAAGATAGAATATCCCAAAATACAAATGTTGAAAGAGTTTGAATATCAAATCCGACAACATTTCTGCTTATGATTTGTTCATCTCATTGAGAGGAGTATTGTGCAGATATGATCATTATGTATTTCCTCCTTGAGCTCATATTCCTGTAAAGAAGAACGATTAAATTCCATCCAATCATTTCGACAACACTCTGGCCCCTCTATATTTATGGTCGCGCAATAGCATGCTGTTACATGGTCCTGCACAAAGCTCCTTCTTTCTTCTTCCTCTCTTTTCTCCTTGATACCTTCAGATCTCTCTTCTTCTATGGAGCTCTGGTCTTCTTTAGAGTCTTCAATGTATACAAATGAGAGGGGGAGTGGCATATTTATATGCCTCTAAACATGTAAACCCTCGATCTTTGTGCCATGGGGCCACCCTCTTTCAAATCTCAACCATCCGAACCATTCTGACTGATTTTCCTCTATGCAAGTGCACACAACCATCCAGATCATTTGCGCGGTCCCGCGCAATCACTAGGGTTTGCGTGGGTCTACACAAACACTAGAACTTTGTTCTTTTCTTCACTTTCTTCTCATATTTCTTCTTCTAGTTTCCCTCTCTAATTTATTCTAATCCTACATTTTTAAGCCTCAATAGATGCCCCCTTGATCCTTTTTTATCATCCCCTGATAAAGAAATAGGATCAACACTTTGTAAACATCATTACAAAGTCCGCGTAAAGGGCTAAACGAATCAGGTTCCGCTTATCACATCCGGCTTCCCTATAAATATCGAGGCCATTTCTCTATTCTCATTTCCACATTTTGCTGCCAAGCCTTGGTCCATTGAAGATCCACCGTGCAATCGCATGCTCTTGCGCGTTCATCCCGCGTAACAATTATCTATTTACGCAAGCCTTTCACCCTTAGCATGCTGTCACACAACGTCATCTGTTTGGACACATCCACGCAAATGACTCTCTACCAAAAATCCCTAAGTTCAGGATTCCATACTTAGAATTTTTCACAAGGACTGCATTCTTCAAGATGCCCTTTCACCCTAATATCCATCTTTCCATTTTCATCATGGCTCACACCAAAAGGACATTTTTCCTCGTTGAATCATCCATTGCACAACCTTCTCACCAGAATTTACCAAGCCCATCTTCTTCACATGCTCCTGAACCTTCCCTATCCTCAGATCAATAGTAGAGAGAGTGCATGAAGACCCCCAACAGGCACCCTGCATACACCAAAGAACTCGTCCTTCCTAATTTTGATTTCACTGATCGGATTACCACACTACCCTCTCCCATTCACAAGGCAATATCAATGGGTGAAGTTGAACAGCCTCTCAAACATGGCCTTAAGTTCGATTGGGAAGAATGGTTGAAATCAATGACCCACTTGCCAACCATCAGCTAAAAACTACCTGTTAGAGAAGAAACTCCTCCATCCAGATCGAAGAAACCTCGTCAGAATAAGGCCAAAGAATTCCAAGAGAAAGTGGAGGAACACAACAGGAAGAGACTTCAAAATTCCTAAGAGATGGTCCAAGTTATTGAGGGCATCATGAAGTTTGATAACCCTCACAAGTAAGGCTTGGTCATCATTCCACTAAACCTCCATCGACATCAATCCATTCTCAACTGTGAGCCCTCTGATCAGATGAGCATAAAAAAACTAATGTATATGGCGTCCTGGGTGTCGAAAGAGCCTAGCATTTTGGAAGGAACTCTGCTGGCAAAGAAATCAAGGTAACAAATTGGCGAAGTTCACCTAATGAGCTTCCTCACTCCTTCTCATGACCCCCATGCCTTATTTCCCACCCATTTCTACGAGACGGTTCAACGACGCTTCAGAGACCGCGAATAAATCTAGGGCCAGGAAGAGTTCAGAACCAAGGGTCTTCTAACTTCCCGTGCTTATTACTCACACTGAGCAGTGGAAATCTTGGAAAAGCACAACAAGACTTTAATCAAGATCGACCTGTACAACGCGATAAAAGTCACTTCTCAATACTTCTATAGTGAGACTCCCATTTTGAAAGGCTTCATCAACTATTGGTGCCCTACAACCAATTTCTTTCATCTTCAAGCAGGAGAGTTGAGTATCACACTCTGAGACCTTCACCGAGTTGCCGGTCTTCCACTAACAGGGAAATTCTACGATGAAAGGAATTAGTCGTGATAGGTCCTTTCATCGTGACATGGTCCACCAAAATCCAAAATGTGTGACCAATCAATTGCAGACAACAAGGATTCCAAGTCGAAATGACAAATGCATTCCTTATCTACCCGACATTCATGCACAAGAATCCTCCCCAAATATTTTTCCAATATATTAGTTTGTGGTGGAGGAAATGCTGCAACTGGAGGAGGTGTAGGCAGCGCAGATGGAACCTCACCACGTGATGATTGTTTGGTGGTGGTTCCATGGTGGCACACAGGTGATTTGGCAGCTCTAGCTCTTTCTCATGGAGCCATGGACTTTTGTCAGGTAGGTCGAGAGGATTCACCAACTATTGGAGCTTTTCCTTTGTCTCTTTACATGATGAGTTAGGCACTCAAGGATAAGATAACTGGAAATCAAGCAAACTGTTGAGACAAAGAAGAATCGATGAAGATCAACAAGAGAGAAACCTTTATCGACCTAAGCTAAACCAATCTCAATTTGGAGTACCTTGAAAAGATGGGAAGTAGAGTTAGGAATCCTTTGCAATTGAGATGCAAATGGTCTCCCAAACCGTCAATGGCATCAAGAAAAACCATGGAGGAGGAAACGTCCAAAATCTGTGTTGAGGCATAAAAATATTCCATTACAGTGGTCAAAGAATTCTATGGTAAGGATCTTTTGAGGGGTATTTTGGGTATTTTGGTAAAAATATAGCTCCAGGGATATTTTGGGTATTTTGG
Source organism: Magnolia kwangsiensis (assembly GCA_037074715.1). Taxonomy (NCBI): domain Eukaryota; kingdom Viridiplantae; phylum Streptophyta; class Magnoliopsida; order Magnoliales; family Magnoliaceae; genus Magnolia; species Magnolia kwangsiensis. The sequence continues at coordinate 91,985,577 of CM073573.1, forward strand.
TAAAAATATAGCTCCAGGGTAGTTTAGGTATTTTGGTAAAAATCTAACTCCACGGGTAGTTTAGGTATTTTGGAAAAATTCCATATCCAGGGATAGTTTAGGTATTTTGGTAAAATTCTATGTCCTGGGGTAGTTTAGGCATTTTGATAAAAAGCATTGAAAATGGTAGTTTGATAAAAAAAAAAAGGGTGTACAGATGTCATTTTAAGGGAGAGAGGTTGTACACCACCATTTAAGAGGGAGCTTGGTGGACACCATGGTTTAAGAAAAGAGGATATCCATATGTCAAGGGATAAGTGGTGGTGATCACCACTTTGTAAGAGTAGTGGGGCCTATAAATACCCTTCCCCCGCTTCAGTTGAAGGGTTCGATCAGTTGGTGGGCCAGGAAATGGAGAGGAAGAAGTGAAGAGAGAGAGAGAGTGGTGCAATTGCACGGACCGCGCAATAGAGAATGCAGTTGTGTGGATCGCACAAAGACAAATGCAATTACACAGTTTGCACAAGGAAGTTGGCCGTTGTGCCAATCGCCCAAGTAATGAAAGAGCTGTTACGCGGTTTTCCTGTTGTGAGACCAGCGCAATAGATACAGGAATCCATCTAAGTAATGATTCCAGTAAGCCTTACGCCACGTGATGTTGTCCAATGAAGGATTCCCGTTTCGTGAATCACACAACCGACCGGACTTCCAGTCAGGCTTAAACTGAGGAAAAAACTATTTTCCTTCTATTGTGCTGCTGGTGGTGCCCAGTACAACAGCCTTTTAAGAAATCTACACCATTCATCATCTTCCTCTTGGAATTTTAACCATGAATGGTGAGCTTTGATCATCTAATGATGTGGTCCACCTGGATAATCAAGCCTCAAAAGCAGCCGAACGGTCTTCTTTCGATCGCTGTAGAGATCACGTGAATGTACATGGCTAGGAAAGATTAACATGGTTCTGAATGATTTTTCTCCCTCTACCCGATGAATGGTTCAGATCCACCTTTCACTCTATCATGGTGGCCAACAACGATGGAACGGAACCTCTGTTATGAATAGAGTCGACACACGTCAACTCTGTGAAGTTCGGTGGCCCATTTATTGAAGCTGCATGGAAAATCCACTCCTCCCATTGAATTTACGATGAAAAACCATATAGTAAGGACCCCTTTTGGAGTGAAATCAGCGTGGCTCACGATGTTGTTTACTCCGCCATCCATTTCATGTTTAACGATTAAGATCTTGCACTTTCTTACATGAAGACGAAAGGACATCTAGGCTAGGCTAATACCCCCATCCAAAGACAAGTGAATGGTTTTGATCACTCAATGGAGTAGTGAGTGGACCCCACTACACAAAAACGGTGATTGCAGTGAAGACGCTGTTTTATTTTGAATTGGAGAAGAAGATTTCGGTCAGCGCACGCTGGCTGACTTTGGAAAATCCCGTGCACGGCTTGTGCACTTGTACTCCATGTACATGCAATGTGCATGTGGACTTCATCATGATGTTTTTGAGAAATATGCTCTGTTCATCCACATTGGCAGCTCATTTAATGCGTTGGTACTGAATTTGAAGTGTATCCAAATGATAGGCGAGCCCCAAATCATGATTTCAGGGCCTGATATGTCAGTTTGGTCATTTTTACCGAGATTCAGGAGATGAAATTTGACGTGTATAGCTAATTTGTGCTTCTAAGGATGCATATAAAGTTTTGAGTTGAACGGACGGTGGCAACTCCATGATCTTACATTCTTGGGGACTTTTTAGGCCCGTTTAACGTGATTAGACTGATTTCTTGGGGTCCTGGTCCCATTTCAAGGGACTGCTCTATATTTTAAGGAAAAATGACTGGAAGGATGCTTTCAAAATTGATCTCAGCAGTCAAATCAAAGGCTTCATGCCTGCACAAATCTCCATTTCATTGAAGACTGGTTGATCAGATCGACATTCCTCCTAATTACTAGGAGATGACTGAAACAAGCGTTGGAATGCTGCCAAAATTTCTATTTGAATGTCTTCTCTTTCATTCCTTGCATTACATTAATTGTACTTTGCTTTTAGAATCAAGGGAATCCAATGATGTAGATGAACTCAAATAAATGTGATCAATGTTCTCTTATTAAATTCTTTGTTATCATTAAATAAATTCCCCAAATCAAACGCATTTGTTTCTTGTCGAAACAACTGGAACCAAAAAAAATTTCCCACTAGCTCGCCTTTTATCGGGTGGTCATGTAACACCCCATATTTTTATCAGGGTGTTACTAACTGTGGATGGTTATATAGGAGTCAATCTGACCGTAGGATTGATATAGAGCTATAAATGAGACAACATTCATGTGTGTGGCTCACCTAAGCTTTAGAAATCCATCTTATCTTTGGACAGATGTCCTAGTTGGACTTTTAGAATCTAATGGTCGGAGTGGATTCCATAAAGCATCAATGTGGACCCCACTTTTGAATTGTGAGTGTGCACAAGGTGTGTACACCTATAGTGCACCGGACCAAAGTTTGGGTCAAACTGGACATTGACCCAATACAATTTGAAAATGAAGGATTTCCCTCTCCGTCCTTTATTTTCACCAGCGACGGACAACCGTCCGCTGTGTTGATTAGTGGACCATCACCACCACCCTTTTGGAAGATCCAGACCGTCCATCATGTAGGTAGGCCCATTTTGATCAAACCCAGGCCATTTACACGTGTTGGAATGCATGTGCATGCACGTGATCCTTCATGTAAACCGGTTACGTGTGACACATGTTCGAAAATGGAAAACTCCATTAATTCTTTTTGTTTACCAAGCTAGCAATTTGTGTTAGCAATATCCAATGTATATAGGCTGTCCATTCGAGGATATCTCCGCCATTAGAAGCCCTCCACGTGGATCCTTTGAAAATGAAAAAGATTCCTCTCTTACACAACTAGAATCGAAGATAACTCTCTATTAATCATAACCGTCCATTAGGTAAGATCTCGATCGTCCCTTGCACTCACATAGAGGCATATAAATACATTATGAGGTTAGGGTTTCCATCTTCTTCGCATCTGCACAAGAGAAATCGTCCAAAATGATTCAATGATCGAACCCACTGAAAGGGCCTAGCTATATGCCCTAGAGGGGGGGTGAATAGGGCAATGCCAAATAAAACTAATAACAGTGGAATAATAAAAGAAATAAAGCACAATGCTGAATTTAAAGTAATCTCAATAGCCTAAAATAAAGAGAATGATACTTTATCAGTTCTAAGGACAGCCTTACACCAAAAACCAAAGGTTTAAGGTAGGACAACCTTATTTCTAGAATGACCTTTGTATCACAAACCAATGAGGAATAAAAAGCAAGGAAATCAAAATAACTTACAGAAATAAATCCTAAGTTATTACAACATTCATCCACACTTGCTTGAAATAAAATGATTACAACATTTATCCACAAACACAAACCACAAAACTGAATGAATAAAGGAATGAAAGAATAAAGCACATCCACAACAGAACGATATATAGTGGTTCGCCTGTGTGTACACCAACTATTATCCAACAGCCACACAGAATGCTACTCCACTCCTAATATCCTCACACAGGGGATATTAGCATGCACTATCAAAATACGTTTCACAGGCTCACCTAAAACCTTCACAATTGTGTCTCTGATCTCGGGCTTACACAATCCAAAAACCCCACAATCTGAGTTTTCTGGCTCTCCTCAGATAACCAATACAATGAGATTTTTCTGGCAAATTCAAACAAAACCAAAGAAAGTAAATTATAAAAATGTAAAATACCTGAATCACCTTTTGAAGTAGCCCGGTAGAACCAATCAAAGTAGAAGTTCGATTCAACGTTCAAAGTTCAATACTCACTTTAAGAATGGTTCTAAGTCTAATTGATTTTAAATCAAAAGGGCTAGTTCTATTTGATTTTGAATCCAAGAAGAAGGAATATCAGAAATTCCCCTTTTCTAATGAGATTGGAATGTAGATCAAAATCAAATAAAAAATAAGCTAGCAAAAGGAATATTAAATAAGCACAAAGTAGCTTAAAACAAACACAAACTTATCTCAAAGTATTGCCTAAAGAATGCTTGAATAGAATTGAATTGAATTGCTAAAACTCTGAAGTTCGTGCTCTATTTATAGCCTAAAAAATCCCATCTACGACTGGTCTTAGGATCCTAGGGCTGGTCGTAGCTTCAAAGATTTTCAAAAATTTCTACGGGATAAGGATTTGTCGTTCCACGACCGGTCCTGAGTAGCCTACGACTGGTCGTGGGCCACCTACGACTGGTCGTGGATCACCTACGACTGGTCGTATGACCCTCAGTTTAGTTGCTGAAGTTTGAGTCGTAGGACTAAGACTGGTCGAAGGATGAGTCGTAGGACTAAGACTGGTCGAAGGATGAGTCGTAGAACTCATAGGACTGGTCGTAGGACAACTAGAAAGATTCAAAAATCTTCAACAACCTAGGTTTGGTCCTGAAAAACTTAAGACTAGTCGTAGCAGAGCTAGGACTGGTTTTGAAGTCCCTAGGACTGGTCTTAGAACAACCCAAATAAACATATTAAAATATATGAATTATGTATCCAGAATGACCTACAGTAAAGCCCATCCTAAGGTCAATCTATGGTCAAACAAACCTTAAAAGTGAGATGGACATTGAAAGTCTGTACACTCAAATGACCCTTAAGAGAAGCTTGAGAATATACAAATCTTGTAGTAGGCCTTCTTGAGCTTGATCTTGACTTGACACAGTCTTCTACTATACTTGAACTTGATTGTATCTTGAGCATGCATACTTGAAAACTTCTATTCTTGAATTCTTCATCCATGACTTGAATCTTTCTTCATTTAAGATCTTGTCTTGAAATGCAATGTCTTGAAGCAATTAATAGTTTCAAACATGAAACACAAGATATACAAAGCATAGATATAGGTTTTGACACCACAAAATTTGACAACCAAAGGGATATGAAATCATAGCACTTACAATCTCCCCCTTTGTCAAATTTGTGAAAAAACACATAACATAAAGAATAAGAAAGAATCATGAGCCATAAAATCACAAATTACTCTACTCCTCCTGAGTAATATAAATACTACTCTTGTAACCAATACTCTACTCCCCCTGAGTAATACAAATACTGCTCATGTAACCAATCAATAACATCAATACAACATATTCTCATCCACATATCATTCTCAATCAATCAATTCAAATTACTCCCCCTTTCCATACTACTCCCCCTTTTTGTCACAAAATGACAAGGGAAAGTCACAATAGGAAAGAGAACAACAACAGAGAGAGTAATAATAAGCAGATAATGAGAAAGAAATATGAAAGGACATATCATATTTCAAAATATAAACCAGAAGCATCAAGCCATTATCAATCCACAATACAATATCTAAAAGACAATACAATATTCAGAATAAAAGATAATGTTATACTATCCAGATGATAATTCGCCTAATCAGGTCCAGAGGAGGGAGCAGGGATAGTCGGATTAATCTGGTGTAAGCCCCTATTGATGCGATAAAGATATTTTTACATATATTTAAATTGTATATCATGGGCTATACTCATGTTGTCAACCTTCTCCTCCAATGCACGAAGGCGTGCATCATGACTAGATGGATCGTAATCAGGATCATTTGGCGAATCAGATTCAATCTTATCAAATATCTCATCCATATTAACATCCTGTTGAGGAAGATCACCAGCTTCCCCTTCATTTTTGGCTTCACCACCATCACCACCAACACCACCTTCATCAACTTGGCCAGGAAGCAAATCCAAATTCATCTTATTAAGATTGGAATTGTTGAAAATAAGATGATGAATTGGTGCCTCATTAATAGGTTTATCGACAAGAATGTGAGTGGCTAGAACATCCATAAGATAACCAAACGAAATATCACTATGACCCGGATGAAGACGAAATTGTATAATGAAATAACAAATCAAAGAAAGAAGACAGGCCATGGTACTAGAAGCAATAGAATGCAAGACACGAACCATGAAAGAAGTCAACTCGGTTTTATTACCGGACCAAGGATACACATTGGAAATGAAGAAACGATGTAACACTCTGTATCTAGGTAACAAATACTTTGAAGGGAGCGCATTCCCTTTTTGTGTCCATTGTGCATCAATTTTGCATAAATCTCTTGTTAACATGCATTTTTTCGATTCAGATGGTTTGTCATATAAAGTATGAATCGGTATACCTTCATCATTAACAGGTATATCCATAATACCTGATATCAAATTACGGTCTACTTCACATTTCCCTTCTCTAGTATCAATTGAAAATGTTAAATTATCAAGAGAAAATTCTGAGATGCATGCTACCATTGATTGGGCAATGAAATGGTATGCAGGCCCACCCCAAAGTAAAATGTTAGTCTAGCCAACAGATTCAAGGAAAGGGACAATACCATATGGAGCAATGTGATTGAGATCAGCGGTATGCTCAACGATAATTTTACGGACACGTAAATCTCGTACATCTTGAGAATCATCTTTGGGTGACCGAAGGTGCCGTTTAGTTATCAGTGTAGATTTAGATGAAGACGGACCACGGGATGTTTTCTTTTTTCCTTTAGCATCCATATTCAAAAAGATATACAAAGAGCAAGAGAAATGCACAAAAGAAAGGATGAGTTTTCTCTATATCAGTAAATTGAGAAGAAACCCTTGAAAAACCCAACAAGAGATGAAATCTAGCTACACAATGATCAAATCAAAGCATAGAGAGCATGAATCTTCAAGAAAAATGATGAAATAGGACTCACCTTGAAGAAAAACAGGAAAGCCTACGACTAGTCGAGCCACGACTCGTCGTAGGTCAGAGTGGAAATGAAGAAGAAGGGGATTTTCCCAAATTAATCATGATCACGAGCACCACGACCAGTCGAGTGCGGTGCATGACAGGTCATACCACGACTGGTCGTGTACAACCACGACCGGTCGAGTATCGACCAAAAATATATTTTTAATGAAAAAATTAAAATTTAAACATAAATATTATTAAATATAATACACTATGATAGATGCAAGGAGGTATACTCAATGTAAAATGCACATACCAAGATCAAATTTCAATTTATTAAACTTGCTTTTGTCGAGCGGTTTAGTAAATATATCAGCAAGTTGATTTTTGATTGATATATATTCCAAAGAAATAACTTTTACTTCAACCAACTCACGAATGTAATGATACCTAATGTCTATTTGCTTAGTACGTGAATGCTGGATTAGATTTTTAGAAATATTTATAGCATTGGAATTATCACAATGTAAGATCATTGAATCTTGATTAATTCCATAATCGCTTAGCATGCGTTTCATCCAAACTAGTTGTGTACATGCATATCCAGCTGCAATATACTCAGCCTCAGAAGTGGAGAGTGATATTGAGCTTTGCTTCTTGCTGAACCAAGAAACTAAGCAATTTCCAATGTAAAAACAACCACCACTGGTTGATTTTCTATCATCAATATTACCGGCCCAATCAGCATCTGAGTACCTGGCTAATTGAACACTAGTATCAAAAGGGTACCATAGACCCAGATTTATAGTACTTGCGACATATCTAATAATCCGTTTAACAACAGTAAGATGTGATTCCTTAGGATTAAACTGATATCTCGCACAAATTCTAACACTTAACGCAATATCAGGTCTACTTGCAGTAAGATACAACAAATTACCAATCATACTACGATATAGTTTAGGATCTATATCTTTACCTGTAGAGTCTTTTGAGAGTCTTAACGTTGTACTCATAGGAGTATCAAAGTTCTTACCATTCTCAAATCCAAACCTTTTAACCAAGTTTGAAACATATTTGGTCTGGGAAATGAAAATTCCATCAGGTTGTTGTTTTACTTACAACCCTAGGAAATAGTTTAGTTTGCCAACCATGCTCATTTCGAACCTTGATTTCATTAACTCTGCAAACTCAATAGACATTTTAGAGCAAGTTGATCCATAAATAATATCATCAACATAAATTTGAACCATCAAAATATCATTGTTATGCTTCTTAACAAAGAGCGTCTTATTGACACTACCTACTTGAAAGCTATGACTAAGTAAGAATTTAGTCAATTTCTCACACCATGCCCTAGGCGCTTATTTTAGACCATAGAGAGCCTTTTTGAGATGAAATACATGATCAGATAACTTGGGGTCTTCAAACCCTAAAGCTTGTTCAACATACACTTCTTTATGTAAATCGTCATTCAAGAAGTCGCTCTTCACATCCATCTGATAAATCTTAAATTTTCTAAAGCATGCGATGGAAATAAAAAGTCTGATTGATTCAAGGCGAGTGACTGGAGCAAAGGTTTCATCGTAATCGATGCCTTCAATCTGAGTGTACCCTTGTACAACCAGTCTAGCCTTATTTTGTATTATATTTTCAAGCTCATCAGACTTATTTTTAAAGATCCATTTTGTTCCAATAATGTGTTTATCTTTAGGTCTAGGAACAAGATACCAGACATCATTATGAACAAATTGATTAAGTTCATCCTGCATAGCAACTATCCAATTTTCGTTAGAAAGTGCTTCTTTCACGTTGACCAGTTCTATTTGGGATGTAAAACAAACGTAATTACATATATTCTCAAGTTGTTTGCCAGTACAAACTCCAGTAAGAGGGTTTCCAAGAATTTGATTGGTTGGATGATCTTTGACAGTCCTTGGTTCAGATTCTTTTTGACTTGATGAGATATCTTGATTGTCAATAATAAGAGTTTCATCATCTTCTGAACTCAGAGCTGGTGCTTACAAATGATCAACAATGACCACATTGATGTACTATTGAATCACACCAGTTCTCTTATTTAGAACCCTATAAGCTCGAGTGTTCAAAGAATAACTAAGAAAAATACCTTCATTACTCTTCGTATCAAACTTTCCTAAATTTTCACGATCACGTAGAATATAACACTTGCTACCAAAAACTCAAAAGTATTTGACAGTAGGTTTCTTTTCAAACCATAATTCATAAGCAGTCTTATTATCAGATTTGCTGGTATAAACCCGATTAATAATATAGCATGCGGTGTTAACTGCTTCAGCCCATAGATTTCTAGAGAGCTTCATGCTATTCAACATAACATTAGCCATATCCTAAAGCACTCTATTTTTTCTTTTAACTATACCATTTTGTTGCAGTGTTTTGGGCTCAGAGAATTCATGCGATATTCTCTAATCGCTACAGAATTTCTCAAAACTACTGTTTTCAAATTCGGATCCATGATCACTATGAATCTTACTATGTAACACCCTGAAAATCGGGGGTCGTGTATAAACTCAACTCCCGAGTTCCAGACCGTCACTTATGTAACAAAAATGATTATGATTCAATGTTGTCTGATTTAAAGCATTCACATGAGTAAAAGTATACCAAAACTGCAATTCATACTTCAGATCCAGTGATAAAAGCAAGCGGAAGACTAAACAATATATATATCACTGTATGGAAAAACAAAGTAAATCTCATCTGTCTCTAAAGTATGAAAACATCTCTGAGTCTCATATACATATACATGAACAAAAGTAAATGTCCAAAATGGTCCCACTGAAGTCCCATCGATCCAGGTCGCCTACGCAAAGCCATCGTGATACTGCATGTACGAGAACTCGTCCTGGTCCTCGTCGAAGTCTGGCTCTGCCTCCTGGATCTCAGCCTCACCTGCATCTACAACAGGGTCTGGTGGGTGTTGTAAACACCATCCCGTAATGTAGGAGTGAGTGATCAACTCAGTGGAATCATAGAGCAAAGATTAGTATGTTCACAATTCAATCATGCGATAATAATAAAGCAGTAAATCAGACAATCCTAACACTGTTGTAAATGCAAGATGACATGAAGTGATGTATGCCCTCACCGACGATCTCCCTCATACGGCAACATCTTACGACCGCAGCATGCAATCGACCCTCAAGTGCTCCACATCTTCCAGACACATGCAATGGCATGGTGATATGATTTTCAAGTTGTTATTAGTCCATTCAAACAGCAGGATTGGAAAACTAAGGTACTTCCCTTGTATCAATCCCAACACAGATCCTGTCTAGGGTCGTCACTCCTAGTAGTCTCATACGATGTATATTTTGTAGGTCACTGCAAGGGCTGTCAGGGCTGTTGCTCACACTCGTTGCACCGCTCCCCCATCACCTTATCAATACAGGCCTACCGTACTCTACTGCAACAGAAGGGTCGTTGCCTCCCGTGGACTCAGAATAAGCTTGCGGTCACTACAAAGGACTCGTCGCCTGATCAGTGTAGGCCGGCAGCTAGAATATAGTGTCCCATACCACCATAATCTGCTCACGAGTCTAGGTGCTCACTGGTCACTACGGGGAGGTTTGTGGCCCCAGCGTAGGCCGACAGCTCGACCACGGTGTCCCATACCACCATGCCTGGCTCATGAGTCTTCGTGGATCAAGGTACCATGGTTAACAGGGTTTATAATGGTAAGTTCAGTACCCTAGGTTCAAGCAGTTATGACTCATACAGGGTGAACATACATCGGCCAGTCGGGTTACTTGACGGGCTCGACTAGCACGATCGCCTCTCAAGTCGAATGACATGAAGTACGTAAAACACTTCGCGTGGCCTAACCACTGCCGCCAACTCCAAACACGACTCGCGTTCATCGACGCGTCGTTCGTGGCCAAAACTAGCTAGCCATGAATTCGATCGGTTACCGACTGCCTGGACTAAGTCTAGTCCCAAACACTTATGGAGTCACATCAGCAATTTATGTAAGAGTATTGGAATTGAAATACAATCATGTGAGCATGTTAACACATGTTATAACATTCAACTTAAGTAAATCTTCAAGCACATATATTTCATGCATGTAAGGAAATCATGCATATAGTCAACATGTAGGAAATCATTTAGGTCAGCATATTAATTGAGAAATCAATCTCAAACTATCTCATAACATCATTTAATTCAATACATACTAATACAAGCATTTATACAAACACATACACTGCACACTTAAGTCTACATATAGTATGTCGACCCGAAGTGCGCAATTAGGCGAATCTCTTTGCCAAACTAATTATGCACTTATTCTTAACTTCCTAATGCAACAACAAACCATGTCAATCACATCAGCAAAATATGAATGTAAACTGTACTTCCTACAAATGACTAAAATGCCCTAAATCTCATATTCTTCGTTAATTTACGAAACAGGAAACGAAGAGCATGTTGTACATGTCAAACGACAATGCCGTTGATAATCTACTATTAAACAACATTGAAAGCGTTGTAAACCGTCAATCAAAGCGTCTAAAATCCTCACCTTATGTCTTGTAGACTCGTGAATTGAAACGGAGCGTATACGCTTCGTCTACGACAGTAGGAGAACCTATTTTACAAGTTACGTTAGCTAACACGCTATGAATCTAAGTAATCCCTAAATCAGCAACTTTTAGGGTTGTTTCATACCTGAAAAAGTGGAGAAATCACCGGCCAGGTGATTGGGAAGAGTTGCTGAAGCACATGCAATCAGCGACACGAAGGCGAGAAAAATCCTTCCACTCTCTCTCTCAAACTCTCTCCTTTTCTCTCTCCCGAAGCTAGGGTTTTGTAATTTTCAGATGGGAGAGAGGAATGAGGGTTTCAACCCCTTTTATAAGCTTAAAAATGCCGAAAACAGGCTCCGGAATGAAGTTTACTTAGTGCATATCCATTTCGGGGCTGTTTCGGTCCAAAAGATGCTTTCTGGTGGTCCCCTGGTCGAATGCGATCGGACTTAAGCTCATGTGTACCAGATATAGCACGTATTAAGTTTTCAGTCTGGTAGGGTTCGCAGATCGCACGTGGCGGACCAGTTTCAGTTCAGCGGTCACCGCACGTAGATCAGGTCTGAAAGCCTCATGATATAAAATAGAAATTTCTCCTGATCTGAGGGTGTAATCTAGATGAATTCTGACGGTCAGAACGCTTAATACCGACGCGTCAAGTCGTGTGTCAGATTTGAATTTAAAATTCCAATTCTGTCCATATTCGCACTCTCTTCAGTCCGGGCTCAATGAAATAGCCTGCGATTGTCGGTTGGACTTGATTTTTGAAATGAGTGTCAAGTCCAACAAGGAGGTTCTAACGGTCTAAGATAGGAAGTATTGGACTTTCGACGTGCGGTCTAGATCCAATACAAAACTTCAAAGTGGTCCAGAGACCAAACCTGCTTAGAGTTTGATTCGGGGTTATAGAGTATTATAGAGTCGTTTGTTCTACTCGATTTGGGTCTTGTAGAACGTATTTAAAGTGATCAGGGACTATTTTCCAGCCACTCCAGCGTTGCGCTTTCTAACTTACGCTTAATTTCCATAGAAATTAATTCTACGTGATTTCGGGTCGAGTTGGTACTCGAGCCCAAGTACAGATTTTTCACGGGCGTTACATACTAACATGAGAACCTTTTTCATTTTGGATTCATTTAATGACCTTTTTCACTTCATCTAGGGTTTCAGTTTTGTCTTTTAAGAACGATACCCAAGTGAATCTGGTATAGTCATCTACGATAACCAAGATGTATTTTTTGCCTCCTCGACTCTCCGTTCTGATTGGTCCAATAAGATCTATGTGGAGAAGCTCGAGTGGTCTAGATGTGGTATTGGATTTCACTTTCTTGTGAGAGCTCCTAATCTATTTGCCCAACTGGCATTCACCACATATTTTGTCTACTTTTAGAAATTTGGGTAAACCTCTAATTAGTTCTCTTTTGCTCAATCTAAATAAGTTCCGGTAGTGTACATGTCCAAGGTGTTTATGTCATAATTCAGTCTCATCGATATGGACCATGTAACATGATTGAGTAGATGAGCTTGCATCACTAACGATGTAGCAGTTTTCAGAAGTTCTACGACCAGTTAATATAACAGAACCCTTTTTATTAAATATCTCACAACCTTGATTAGAAAATTTTGCACTGTGGTTGTTATCGCATATCTGAGAAATTCTTAAAAGGTTATGTTTCAAGCCCTCAACATATAAAACATTCTTAAATAAAGGAAGGTTATAAAGTTGAACCGTACCCTGGCCAATGATCTTACAATTTCTTCCATCACCAATTGTGACTGACCCGTCAGTCATATCTTTTAGATCGATGAATAAAGCTTTGTCACCTGTCATACCCTCGAGCAACCACTATCTAGGTACCACTTTGAATGACTTATAGCTTTGAAAGCAGTGTGGGCAACCAAGCAGGCAACTTTAGGAACTCATTTCAGAACTGTTTTGGGTATAGGAGTATAAATGGTCTTTTTCTGTCTGTTGTTATAGGAAAGACCTATAGAGTTAGACTTTAATAGCTCCTTGAGAAGATCAATTATTTTTTCAGCCAAAGGATTTTGGTTTTGAAAATTAAAGTTGACATGGCAACCTGTCGATTTTTGAAAAGTCCTTGAATTTTTGGAAAAACCTCGATAAGTATTCTTTTCTTTTGAGATTGAAGACTCTCCTTTTATAAATTTAGGAGCAATGTTCTTTTGTTTAGGAGATGTATTCTTATCATAGCACAACCCGGATCGATAGCCACATTTTCTTGATCCGGATAATAATTTTTCCAATTTTGGATCACCTTGGGCATATCTCCATGTGTCTTTCAAACTCAGAAGAGAAGCTACCTCATTTTTGAGTTTCTCTTTTTCAAATTTCAAATCTTCAATTTGGGAGCTTTTGAAATCTAAATCACATTTGGCCTTTTCAAAAGAATCAGAAATATGAGACTTTTCTAAAATAAGAGACTCATAATCTTCCTTAAGCTTAGAAAATTTTTCTTTTTGTAATTTAAGCTTAACGACAATTTTACAACTCTCTTTATAAAGGGCATTATAAGCATCCTGAAGATCATCTTCATTATCGCAATCACTATTTAGATTTTCTTCACTAGATATATCATCATTATCTGAATAGGTGATCTTGGCTAGAGTTATAAGGGCTTTAACATCATCACCCGACTTGGTTTCAGAATCTTCTGATTTAGAAGAGGATTCAAAATCAGACGATTCATCCCAAGTAACCATCATGCTTTTCTTTTTTGATTTGTCCTTTTTAGGACATTTGTTAGCTAAGTGCCCATACTCTTAACAGTTGTAACATTGACTATCTATCAAAGATTTTTGAGTTCTAGGTTTAGATCATCTCTTATCATTTGACTTTTGAAAATTAACTTTTTTCTTTCTTTTAAAAATTTTGTAAAACTTTTTTGCTAAAAGCGCCATATCATCTTCAAAATTTTCTAAATCCGAAGTGCTCTCTTGTCAAACATTTTTAGATGATTTGAGAGCAATTAATTTTCCTTTAGGAGCTTTAAAGGATAACTCATAGGTTTGAAGTAAACCAACTAGTTCCTCAACCCTCACGGTATCCGTATCAAGAAGTTCCTGAATCGCGGTCACTTTAGAATTGAACCGTTCAAGAAGTGAGCGTAATATCTTTGCGCACACTTTACTTTCTCGGATTCTATCACCAAGACCCCACATAGAGTTTACAATGTCATTCAATCTAGTATAGAAGTCCATAAACATCTCATTCTCCTCCATATGAATTTCTTCAAATTTAGTTATGAGGAGTTCGACTTTAAATTTCTTGACAATAGATGTACCCACGTGTGTCATTTCTAATACATCCCATGCTTGTTTTACATTTTCACAAGAGATGATTCTTTTGAATTCATCTGGTGATAATGCACAAGTGATTGCATTTGGTGCTTTTGCATTGGCACTACTTTCACTTTCTGAATTGTGGTCCAAAGAGAATAAGCCGTTACTTTCATTGATTTTGAACCATCGTCATTAGTTACTTCAGTGATAGGAGGGTTCCATTCATTCATTGTGGCCAGCCACACACTTTTATCCAAGGATTTGAGGAAGATCCTCATCCTGGCTTTCCAATAAGCATAGTTTGTGCCATTAAAGGGTGGTAGCCTAGTGACTGATAGGCTATCAAAATTTGACATCTTAATATAGCTTAGATCGTTAGCTCAGGAAATAAATCCAATAAATAAACAATAAGCACGAGCTATTAGGCTCTAATACCACTTGAAAGGGCCTAGCTATATGACCTAGAAGGGGGTGAATAGGGCAATGTTAAATAAAACTAATAACAGCGAAATAATAAAAGAAATAAAGCACAATGCTGAATTTAAAGTAATCTCAATAGCCTAAAATAAAGAGACTGATACTTTATCAGTTCTAAGGATAACCTTACACCAAAAATCAAAGGTTTAAGGTAGGACAACCTTATTTCTAGAACGAACTTTGTATCACAAACCAATGAGGAATAAAAAGCAAGGAAATCAAAATAACTTACAGAAATAAATCCTAAGTTATTACAACATTCATCCACACTTTCTTGAAATAAAATGATTACAACATTCATCCACAAACACAAACCACAAAACTGAATGAATAAAGGAATGAAAGAATAAAGCACATCCACAACACAACGATATATAGTGGTTCGCCTGTGTGTACACCAACTGTTATCCAACAGCCACACAGAATGCTACTCCACTCCTAATATCCTCACAAAGGGGATATTAGCATGCACTATCAAAATAGGTTTCACAGGTTCACCTAAAACCTTCACAATTGTGTCTTTAATCTCGGGCTTACACAATCCAAAAACCCCCACAATCTGAGTTTTCTGGCTCTCCTCAGATAACCAATACAATGAGATTTTTCTGGCAAATCTCAAACAAAACCAAAGAAAGTAAATTACAAAAATATAAAATACTTGAATCACCTTTTTAAGTAGCCCGGTAGAACCAATCGGAGTAGAAGTTCGATTCAACGTTCAAAGTCCAATACTCACTTTAAGAATGGTTCTATGTCTAATTAATTTTAAATCAAAAGGGATGTAGATTGGAATGTAGATCAAAATTAAATAAAGAAGGAATATCAGAAATTCTCCTTTTCTATTTGATTTTGAATCCAAGAAGAAGGAATATCAGAAATTCTCCTTTTCTAATGAGATTGGAATATAGATCAAAATTAAATAAAAAACAAGCTAGCAAAAGGAATATTAAATAAGCACAAAGTAGCTTAAAACAAACACAAACTTATCTCAGAGTATAGCCTAAAGAATGCTTGACTAGAGTTGAATTGAATTGCTAAAACTCTGAAGTTCGTGCTTTATTTATAGCCTGAAAAATCCTGTCTCTGACTGGTCTTAGGATCCTAGGACTGGTCGTAGCTTCAAATATTTTTAAAGATTTCCGTAGGATAAGGATTTGCTGGTCCACGACCGGTCCTGAGTAACCTACGACCGGTCGTAGGAACCCTAGTTTAGTTGCTGGAGTTTGAATCGTAGGGCTAAGACTGGTCAAAGGATGAGTCGTAGAACTCACAGGACTGGTCGTAGGATGTCCAGGACTAGTCGTAGGACAATAAAAAAGATTCAAAAATCTTCAACAACCTAGGACTGGTCCTGAAAAACTTAAGACTGGTCTTAGCAGAGCTAGGACTGGTCTTAGAACAACCCAAACAAGCATATTAAAATATATGA
This sequence comes from Magnolia kwangsiensis, assembly GCA_037074715.1. NCBI lineage: Eukaryota > Viridiplantae > Streptophyta > Magnoliopsida > Magnoliales > Magnoliaceae > Magnolia > Magnolia kwangsiensis. The sequence continues at coordinate 92,002,117 of CM073573.1, forward strand.
ATTATGTATCCAGAATGACCTATAGTAAAGCCAATCCAAAGGTCAATCTAGGTCAAACAAACCTTAAAAGTGAGATGGACATTGAAAGTCTGTACACTCAGATGACCCTTAAGAGAAGCTTGAGAATATACAAATCTTGTAGTAGGCCTTCTTGAGCTTGATCTTGACTTGACATAGTCTTCTACTATACTTGAACTTGATTGTATCTTGAGCATGCATACTTGAAAACTTCTATTCTTGAATTCTTCATCCATGACTTGAATCTTTCTTCATTTAAGATCTTGTCTTGAAATGCGATGTCTTGAAGCAATGAATAGTCTCAAACATGAAACACAAGATATACAAGACATAGATATAGGTTTTGGCCCCACAAAATTTGACAACCAAAGGGATATGAAATCATGGCACTTACACCCACCACCCAAACGGGCCAAGAGCTTTAAAACCCTTCATCTACAAGCTTCCTATGTTAGATTTGAAGCGTCTGGAGGCATCAGTTCGAAGAAAATCACCATTGCCTGAAGTTTTCCATGAGAGAGCATTTTCTTCCATGCCAAGCTCCACTAGCCGCTGATCTTAATTCGGTCATTAATCTCGCATCCAATCTGTTCATCATGAAACCTAAATAATCAACAATCCATCCTTAAAGTGCTGCTGAGATTTGTTTGAAGAAGAACTCCGAGACAAATTTGAAGATCAGTGTCGCATCGAGCTATCTGAGTTCCATTCCGAGTTCAGGTCACTGAGTCTGACTTAGTTCAAGTAGCTTTGCTCCATTTCATTCAAGTCATTCTCTATGGAAGCCAGAGGATGAGTGAAGTCAGAAGTGAAGAGAAAAGCAGGAAGAGAAAAGAGAAGAATAAAAGATGAAGAGGATAAAGAGGCAGGGTGTTTTCGAATCATGTCGACTCGATTTGAGTCAACTCAGTCAAGTATGGCAAGCATCCCATGCTGGAATGAATTTTGGAAATAGAAGAAAGAAAGAAGAGAGAAAAGAGAAAGGATGAAAAGGAAGAAAAAGATTTGAGAGCGAGGAAGATGGGGGAAACCGAGTCTGTGACTCGCTATAAACTTGGGTTCAAACCATGGTCAAGTTAGGGTCTAGTTTAAGTCTAAACGTTGTTGGTTGTGCTAAGAGAGAAGAATGATAGAAAGGAAAATGAGAGAAGAAGAAAGAGATGATCCGTTCTCTGGGTTGACTCACTGGTCTGTGTGCTGCAGTGAGTCGGGTCAAGTTCGATCAACTCCAATTCCAATCTGATTTGGATACATTTCATCCTGGCTATGTTAGAAAACCAAAGCTGGAGATCAAGTTTGAAGGGAGTGACTCAGTTCATCGTCGAGTTGAGTTGAATCGAGACTACATTTCAAGTAAGTTGATTTTATAGTTTTTGGTTTATATTTTTAATCAACATGAGTTTATTTAATTGACTTTAAAGTCTATTTGTGGGATTTGATTCACCTTATTTAGACCTATTGTGTGAAGTTCGGGTTTGGACTAAGTTACGAGTCATGTTAAGTTAACTCAAGTGATGAGGTGAGTTGATCTCTCAAGCCTCCTATTAGGTTCTAATTAAAGTTAGATTTAAATTTAATGGATCTTAAAATTTTGAATTGAATGTAGGGAATTAGTTTTCCCCCAAATGATCACCACATTGCGATTCACCTCATTCGAGTTCAAGTTGAGTAGGATTCGAGTTAAACGCCTAGATCCATCCTGATCAAGTGCAAATTAGGGCAATGTGACTCAATTCGCCCTTCAGAACTCAAATAGAAGTGAGGATTCACCCTTCAATCTTTCCTCCATTTCAATGGTTAGATTGGTGTACTTTCACGTATCTTATATGCTTGACTTATCATTCATGTTTAGTTTATATGAATGATTTAGCTTTATTTAATTCTACAAATTGTTTAGAATGATTATAGAATGAGATTTGAATTATTGTCTACATGGTAGAATTGAGATACTTCTTAGTGTAGAAATTGACTCTCTAATTTAGTCAAGCAAACAATTCTATTTGCATAACGTTGATATATTTGTATGTTGACGTAAACGATAATTGCTTAGAATTAGAAGATGGAATTAATTGTGATTTAGTTGGTCATTTGTTTGTGTTAAGGGATTGTATTGGAGTTCTAATGCTATATATAGATGAATATGTACATTTAGATTTTTTTTGAGCTAGTGGTCGGTCATGAATGAATCAAACGTTATGTGGTTGTAGAATTACCATCTCGGTGATAATGTCTATATGTTATATTATGAGTGGCCACTAGTTATAGAGATTCTTGTAAATGAGATGTCTTGAATTCTTTATCTTTCCATCACTACTTATAGTTATTTGAGTGTTTTAGAATCTTTCTTGTTTAAGTCTTATGAGCCGGGGATAGTGGAATGGGACACTATGCTCTAGCTGTCGGCCTATGCTAGGTTACGCACACCCCCCATAGTGACCTCTGAGCTTCTTTGATATTTTGTTTGTAAATTAGACTAATAACGGTTAGGTTAATCATGCATACATGGCACACAGGCATTATCGGGTGCCTGGTTGACTGTTTGAAAGACCAGTGTATTGTTCGAGTGACCCTCTTTGCATTTTGAATGGGTTGACTATTTGAAAGACCCGATATCTTATATGAATGGGCCGACTGTATGAAAGGTTCATTCATTTGTTCAGCTGGATGTGCATCCCCAGGCTGATTGCATTCATGCATTCATTCATTAATCAAGATTAAGTTGACGAGTGAATTTATTTGTGAAATGGATTATATCTTCTTATATCATACATTAAACTGTAGTTTGGATGCTATAACTATTTGTGTTCTATTTGTGAGGAATGGACTGTACCTCTACATATTATATTTTGAACTTTGTGTGGATAAGTAGTTGGTGTTATCCTTGTGAATTGTGAAATATAACTTAGATTCTATAGTTCCTTGGATTGTACGTGTAGATTGTATTTTTTTCTTATGTATATGTGGTATCATCCTATATGTCATGTGGTATCATCCTATACAACACTTAGGAAACATAAATTATATTTTTGTATTTTACTTATAAACATTACATTGGATATTGTATCCTCCTGAGATATTTGAATTCCATTATTGACTGTTGTGATGTTTGGTAATCTTGGAGGGTATACCTCACTGGGATAGCCATTGATGCTATTAAACCGTATTTAGTTGGCGCAGGTTATGTAAATGACGTACATGTTAACGTTAATGTGGAGCATGAAGAACTGGATTATCTCGTGACTTTTTATTCTAAAGTTCTTATTTTTTTTTAGTTATTTCATTTGAGTTCGAGTCATTGATTTGTATAAGCGCTATGGGCAGCCATTTGTATATGTTGAAGTATATTTTATAAACTTCCTCCATGTGTGGTTTATTTACTTTCGTTGCGATTGCTCATTTATACTTATAAAAGAAAAAAAAAAAACATTACTGTGAAATGTGGGCTATCCTTGTAGGGTAACTCTAGGGATTTTGGAAAATGAGTACAAAACTCGGGTTATGAAATCCAGGGCATTACAGGTCATATTCGATATCATCGAATTAGATTCGATGACATCAATATACTCTAATCGATGTTATCGAAGTGGTGTTCGATGACAGACTATAGGGTGCGACATTTCCGATTCCGAGAGGTCGTCGATGACATCGAGATGTTCTTGATGATATCGATAAGTCATTTAATTCATTGACTGACTTATCGAGGAGACAAATATGACATTGATATACAGACTTCGATAACCTCTCAGATATGCATATCATAATGTGTTTTCTTATCAGCTTGTATACATGGAAAAATCTGTACAAAAAGTTGTGGGACTCAAACTTATGGACATTTGTCATTTTCATTATAAAAAAGAATTTGATGAGGTATACAAACCTCGGATATAACATATCAATCACAAAAGTGCATCATTTTACACGCATGTCCAGGCCTAGATGTCATGACCTGAACGTATTATCTGTGCTCTGGTGATATTGCTGATGGATCATCCTTCCCATTGCCCTTAATGACATAACACTGGTCACTTGTGCGAAGACCCTTCATAATCGATTTTCCTGATAGGTCTGAGACCTTGCACTCTTGTTTGGTAAATGTTACCATATGCTTGTTATAAAAAATTTTAGAAATTCTTAGAAGATTGTGTGTCAACCTTCTACATGAAGAGCATTCTCATTTTTTGAGCAACTCCATTCCAACTATAGTTCCATGCCCCATTACCTTAGCGGTGTTTCCATCTCTAAAGGTGACTATTCCATCATCATGTTTTGAATAATTAGAGAGAAGGGATATGTCACCTGTTGCATTTGTTGAACACCCGCTATCAAGGTACCATTTAACATAACTTCCTATTTTTGGGGATGAATGAGCCATTAGACAATTTCTCTTGTTTTTCTCTACCCATTTAGTGACAGTTTTTTTAGGAGACACTGTTTTCACTTCACTATGGGTTTGTCTAGGTACATTAGGTAACCGAATCGTATTCCCTTGTTTCATTAACTCCTTTGTTTTTTTATTCAATTGAGCCACTTGACTTAATAGTTCCTCCATTCTTTTTATCATTTTCGGTAGACGTGGATGTGTCTTGCCTCTTACCATGTACTATGGTGGACTCTTTATATTTTACATTGTTCTTCTAGTTGGTTTATATTTACCAGTAAGGTTCAACCTGGGATTGTATTGTGTCCTCCCAAAGGTTAGGCACTGAAACTTGTAGTGACCTGACTCTCCACACGAATGACAGACAGGAGTGGCCCTTGTGTTACTTCCTAAGGTAGCACCTTTCTTAATCATTTGAGGCACAGGAGTAGGACTTGGTTTAAAATTTTCATATCCCAATCTTCCCTTGTCTTTTTGTGGTCTCCCCATCCCTAAAATTCTTTCTAGTTTTTCACTACTTTGGGAAAATCTGTAACGAAGCTCAATAGATTTTTTTAAAAAAATTTTCTGCATAAAAAGTAAGTGTGTGATTTTCATTCTTAAGATGCATGTTTTCATCTTTCAATAATTCAATTTGTTTTTTTAGTTTTACTGACTCAAATTTGAGAAATGAATTGATTCTTTCCAGCTTATCATTATCTAAGTGGTATTGTTGAAGGTCATTGATCAAATGAGCATTCATCTCTAAAGCTTTGTCTAGATCAATTCAGAACAATTTATTCTTATTTTCATTGATACCAAGTCTTTTGAGGATATGGATGCTATGTATGTAGAGTTGATTATAGGCATCCTGTATGTTATCCTTTTCTTCTTCTTCTTTTTCTTCCTCATCATTAGAGGGAAATGTTTTTGTGGCTTGAGGTTCATTGATTTTCTCAGTTTTTATAGGAATGTTGGAGGATGTCAAGGTCATAAGAATTTTAAAAGATTTCTAGTCTCCATCACTCTCTAAGTCACTGAATTCTAAATTTGACTCTTAGGTGTCATCCCATGTAGCTGCCATGGCCTTTCCCTTAGTCTTCTTGTTGGGGCATTCAGTGGACAAATGTCCAAATTTCATGCAATTGTAACATTGAGGCTCTCTGGACTTTTTAAAAGGTTTTCCTATGTGGTGCATGTTGTCCAACTGTTTGCCTTTGTATGGCCAGCCACAGTTTTTGTTGAAAAATTTCTTAAACCTTTGAGCAAAGAGAGTCACTTCCTCATCCTCATTTTCTCTCTCTCTTTCCTCTTCCTCCTTAGTGTTGGTGTTTTTTGCAGCTTTGAGGGCATTACTTTTGGATTTTGGAGTTGGTTTGAAGTGTAGTTCGAATGTATGTAGGGAACCTACTAGTTCTTCTACTTTCATTTTGTCCATGTTCCTACATTCTTCAATGGTTGTTACTTTTGAGTTGAAACGTTCTGGTAGGGATCTCAGAATTTTCCTACAGATTTTTGGGACCAAAACTTTCTCTCATAATCCATCCATGCAATTATAGATGGTGTTCAGCTTTGTAAAAAATTCATGAATGTCTCAAGCTCCTCCATTCTGAGATGTTCAAATTGTGAAGTTAGGAGATGCAGCTTGGATCTTTTCACTAGGTTGGCTCCCTGATGGGTTGTTTCCAACAAATCTCATGCTTGTTTTGATGTGTCGTACATACTAATTTGATTAAATACTTCTTGAGACACATCACAATAAATAACATTCATTGCTTTTGCTTTAAAAGTTTACTTTTGTCTATCAAATGGAGTCCACATTTCTTTGGATTTTAGTTTAGAAATAGTTGTGCCATTTTTAAGTACTATTTGTTCAGTTGGTGGCACGTATCCATTTCAACAATGTCCCAAATATCATGATCCAAAGATATCAGAAAGTAGTGCATCCTAGCCTTCCAGTATGCATAGTTTGATCCATCAAATAAAGGGGGTCTAGTCACAGACCAGCCCTCCCCTTTGGCCATAATTCCAACTTCAGTCAATATCACTCTCTATGTGGTTAAGCCCTTAAGAGAAACCCTCTCTGATACCAATTGAAATTGTGGTAAGACTGCTTTAATAGAAGTCAGAATAGGTCAAAGTGTCCTAGAGGGGGGTGAATAGGACTTAATAAACTTTTATGGATAATTAAAAATCCTATTAACCCAATCTTGATTTAATTTGTGATTATCAAGATATACTTACATTAACTCTAAGGGCTTCCAAGCCAAGTAGAGGGTCCAATCACAAGACTACTCAATATTTAAACAAGATTTAACAATTAGTCTATGATGGATGAACAATGTGATAATGTGTGTGGATGCGATTCTTAGCAATTCTAAACATTCATGTTATCATGTGTAATCACTTAAAGTAAGCACGATAAATGAATACCCAAACATCAATCCCAAACACCGTCGTTTATAGGGGTTTGGTTATGTGGCTACTCCACTCCCATCAGACGCACTTAACCCTTAAGTATACTGGATTTCACTAACGGAGGTTTTAAATCAGGTTCACCTCTAACCTTTACAACCTTCACAAGGTCGACTCTAGGACCTACACAAGGAACCTAGACATGCCTACACAAGGCATAGGTTTATGCCCTACACAAGAGCAAAGGTCAACACGAAGCACCTGGATTTTATGCCCTACACAAGAGCAAAGGATCCACATAAGGAACCTCGGTTTTAGGCCACACAGGCCAAGGATCCACATAAGGAACTTATGATTTAGGCCACACAGCCAAGGACCTACATAAAGGACCTAAGTTTATGCCCTACATAAGAGCAAGGGTTAACACACAACACCCAAATGTACTCTCCCATCGGAGGCCTCCTATGAGGGCTTAAAAGGGTGAGATGTACCTATGACCTAATCCTACACAAGGAATGATCAACAAGGTCTCTAGACTCTAATGACTTACATATAAGTAGATGAGCCCCGTTCTATATGTTGATAAAGATCTCCTTTGATGATGAAGATTCTTCAGCTCCCTTAATCCGCAACACTAATGATGCTCCAATGTAAGGTGAGGGGTTGGGTCAAGGTTATGTTGGAATCTAGTCTAATGAATATTACTCATTTGAGAAACGGAGTAATTCCAAACTCTTAAGCATTTGAGGGATCCCAGCTCAATGATTTACCATTAAGATGGCATTTGGATGATCCTTGAATGAGGAAGTTCATTCACCAATCCACTCTATTGAATGTTAATGATGAGAGTGGATTAAAGGATGAACTCCTATGAGAAAAAAGGGCTTAGGATAAGTGGTATGCAATTACTCTCTCAAAGCTCTCTCACTTTTTCTCACTTTTGCAACAAGAGCAAGCTTCCATTATATAAATAAAAAGTTTAAACGGTAATAATATTGTTAAAGACTGACTGAGTTCGATGTCATCAGACCTTATTCGATATCATCAAACGTATACTTTCGATGGTATCGAATTTAGGCTCGATGAAACGAACTCAACTGAAGATGAACTTGAAACTCTTCTAACTGAGGATCAATGTCAATGATCCTATCTTGATATTATTGATTTTTGAATTACAATGACATCGAGACTCTCTCGATTAGTCTCTCTCGATTCCTCGATCATTTCCTCATGATTTTCCTCATAAGCTTGCTGGAATAGTTTTGACCAGATTCGATGTCATCGTGACTCCCTCGATATCATCGTGATTTGTATTTCGATGACATCGAGTAATGTGTCAATTCCTCGAACATTTTAGATAATTTTCCTATGAATTTTGCTAGACAAAACTCATCCCTGATTCAATGTTGTTGAGATCCTATCGATGACATCGTGATTTGAATATCGATGGCATCGATTCAGTTTTGATTCCTCGAGCAGTATCAAAATATTTTCCAAGGCTTTGCTCGATAATTCTCTAAGTCTATCGATGTAATCTACTAACTTTCGATGTCATCGATAACGGCTGGTCGATATCATTGAATGGATGTTTGATTTATCGAACATGTTGTCCAAATGACTTTGTGGTTACTGGACATAAAAGACCTAATTCGATATCATTGAGAACTGTTCGATGCCATCGAACAAGAGTGTTCAATGTCATTAACACAAACTCGATATCATCGAACTTTGCTGAAAAACTTTGAAGATTTTCCTGTTTGAAACTTAAGTTTTCAAACTGTTTCATCCTATGTTGTTCTAAGTCTTTTAGAGCTTTTGTTTACCTGGGTGTTTTGGGATTTGGCATGTGAGGATTGATTTACCTATGACGGGCTTAGAACACACATCTGGTTGAGGTGATAGCTTAATCAATCTTCATAGGAGGCTCACCTGACTCACCGACTCAACTTACATGCTAATTGACAAACCATGACACTTTCAAAATTTATCCCTACTAATGAAGAACTACCATGCATTTCTTCACTCAACCGAGGGGCTTCAATCTCGAAAACAACCATGGAACTCTTCCAAGAAATGTCCAAGTTCCGCATCCATAAGTTGTCTCCCTTGCAATGGGTCGTGCATTTCACCAGAGCCTTTTGGTAATTCCAAACCTAGGATCAACCATTTCATTATTAAACTTACGCTTCTTATATTTCTAACCATTTCTCATTTCTTCTACAGATTTTATGGCTGTCATTCGCAAGAATTGATAGATCTTCGTGAGAGGATAAAAGACAGCGCGGAATATAGCCTTTTTAGAGAGCTAGCGGCTTTCATGGTCTATTGGCTGAGCGTAGTAGTACTTCCCAACTCAAAATGGGTAGATGTCATTCGCCCTACTGTATTTTTTGTCGCTGGTGCTATGGCAGAAGGCCACAAACACTCCCTTGCTCCTCCAGTTTTATGTTCCGTTTACAAGGCTCTTGGAGAGGTAGGGACTCATGTGAAAAGTCCCATTATCAGAGTCTCTTCCACATAGACCCCATGGCACTACATTACTAGTTGGATGGGCATCTACTTCCCCTGGACCTTCGAAGCCCCAGAGAAAGCGTACATTCATCCCTCACATCTTCCCTTATGGTTCTTCCAGAAGAGAGCCATGACTAAAAGGTCATACGACTGGGTGGTCAACAAGATCTTAGCGACTGATAAAATTGATCCAATTCTGTCTTCATTGATACAAAGAAGACACCGACATGGTGGATACCGAGTCACTTTCCCCAGGAGAAAGTGCGTTTTATCTTTCTATTCGATCTTGTAGCCTTCCCCTGAGAAAAGGGACAAAATTCTGGAGAGAACCTTACTCTCCCAACAGATTTTCCCATCAATTTGGCTTTGATGAAGCCATCGTAGAGGATTGCGGACTACTAACAAGAAGAATACACAACTACAGTACCGGCCCATATAATTGGGCAATGATGTGAAAATAGTTTCTAGGTGGCCACATCAGATCTACCTTCATGATTCTAGGTAGTAACCATACAATCCAGGCTTCGTATGGTTGGATGAGATGGTGGGTTCACTAGTCATACCTAGTCAATGAGTGCTCACCAGTAACCCATCCAATCTGCATTTCTGCTCCCAAGCTAAAAGGCTGAAAGTTTGAAGAAGGAATTGACTGCATACCGAAGAGAAGTAGTGCACCTTTCCCTGGTCGGCTTTGTAGAAGAATATCATTAGAAGAGCCAATCCATGAAAGGAAACCTGCTAACACCCTAGAAGGGTGGATAGCTCATGGGATTATTATGAAATTTGAAAAAGTTCCTCGAGATCGTTCTAGCAGAATTGTTGAAGATATTGCGCAAGTTCCTTCTTCGGCTCAAGAGTATGTTGCTATAATTCAAGATGATCTAGTTCCTTCCCCCACCCCTTAGCCTGCTCATTTTAGCTCATCTTCTCTAATGACTAGGTCTCGAGCACGTTCTCAGGCTTCTACTTCTACCCATCAAGGGGGAATTATTCCTTCGACCTCTCCAACCCCAGTCGACAAAGATCCTCATTTAGAAAGTAACAAAATTTCCCATTCAAATAGTGACTGAGGAGATAGAGGAAGAATTAGAAGAAGATATTGTATCCTCATCATCTAACGGTAGTTCTTCCACTGAATATGACACTAAGGAAGATAATGAAGAGACTGGAGAAGATAATGATTTTGAAGAAGGAGAGTTTAATATTAATGATGAGAATGACACTATTGCCGAATGTGTTTCTATTGGCGAAGATCATCCTTCAATAATTCCTTAAAGTGTTGAAGCCGATGTTCATCCTGATATTGATATTCCTGTAACAATTCCAATAGCAATAGAAGATGAAGAGGAACCCTTAGATTACAGGGAGTATGGATATTCACCTAGTAAGGAGTTTTCCATAATTTTCATCATCATTTAAAATTTTAAATATAATCACTATTTTTTTATTATCATTATTATCTCTATTTCAGATGCTCAGGCCACTGGTGATAAGGCAGATGATATTCCAACTAAGGAGATCATTCCTGCAATACAATCTGTTTCAGTGAGAGTTCCCTTAGCTCCCCTTGTTCCACCAAGGGTCATAGCCCGTGAAGTCATTTTCCTCACAGAATTAATTGATGTAGCAACTCCTACCACCATTGATTCTAATATTGATGCTAGAGCTCCTTTTGTTTGCTAATATGATAAAACCTAGTTTTTCTGCCACCAAAGAAGCACAGCCTCCAAACGATCATGCTCTTGTAGGAGGTATATTCATCGTGTGCCTTATATATATATATATATATATATATATATATATATATATATATATATATATATATATATATCCTTTATGTTATAGATTTTGTTCTAACTTCTTTCCTCTGTTATATTATAGTGAATCCTCCTTTGAGTGGCTCAGCCAGTTCTAATTCAGTGGCTACAGTGTCTGACCTGCTGTCCTTGGAGAAAGTTCCTACTTACAAGCTGACTCTGATGAGGAACTCCATGTCAGCAGCAGTGCACATGTTTAAAGATCCTGATCAGTGGTCGGATCCCAACATTACCATAGAAGTGTTAGATAGCGCACAAAAATGTCCAGAATCAATGTCTCTCCTCTATGTGATTCTCTCGTAAGATTCCATGATTCAATATCTATTTTGAAATCCATGGAGGATGTGGTCATTGCCCTAAAAATTTTGGAATATGGGAGACAACTAACTTCCTCCAAAGAGAAAATTTCTCGCATTGCTTCTATGATTTCTTGACATGATCGAGAACAAAGATCTCTTCAAGAGCAATTAAAGATCTCCAATGATAATAGGGTAACTATCCAAGGTCAAATCAATCTTTTAAAGAAACAAATTTCTCAATTGGAGATGAAGGGTCGAGAAGAAGAACTGAATATAAATAAGATCCAAGAAGAGATACAAGCCAACATTTGCTCGGTTGATTTTGAAAAGTCGGAGATGACCAAGAGTGAAGAACTCATTGCTTCCTTATAGAAGAAGTTGGCTGCCATTCCTGGCCACACAAAGATTATCCTTGAGGCTAAATCAAAGCACATCAAAGCTCAATTCAATTGAAAGGGGATCTACAAAAGTATTTAGTAGCATTGGGCATGTCGGAAGACTTGTAAAAAGAAAAAAGGTTTGTTTGTTTTTATTTATTGTCATATGTAATTTCTTTCGACCTTCAAGATATATGAATGAATTGCAGCACTTTGAGATGACTACTTTTAAATCTGACAATCATAATCTATTTTAAGGATATATTTACACAGCACTTAACAAGATATTATACCTTAACAGGGTATGTAATTCTAGTTTTACCATGAAATAAAATGGCAATTTATCATGATTGTTAATATGGTGTTTCCTATGTGATATTTATTTTAATAGGTAGAACTGGATTTCAGTTTAGTTAGTTGGCCTTGCACATAGTTTAAGCTCTTGAGTAGTGGAGCAACCACAGTTTTTTAGACTCATGAGTAGTTGGATTCGAGTCTCATGTGAATGGTCTCTGTAACTCTTTAGAGTCCACTGGACTTATCACAGCCGGGGAGTTCACAAATTGCGATCCATCAGAGGGGCCCAGTGAAGCTATTGGGGCCGTGAACCCGAATGCACAGGGTTGGCCACGGTAACTCTCTAGAGTTCACGGGGCACGCAAGGTTGCCGTAGAGTACCAAATCGAAGGCCGTCAGTCCATTAATGAGAGGGTATTTTATTTTAAAGACCCTATCCTCATTAGTTACTACTGAAATCAAGTTAGGAATCTGGGGGGTCTTATGCATGGTTGGCCTATCTATGGATAATGGCCAAAGAGCGCACACTGTAGGCCACTTTTTTCTTTGCCTGCAAGGTTAGACCCATTCATGTGGGGCATTTTCTTCCTTCCCCGTGACGTTATCGGAAGCTATACAAACGACATTGGTCTCATGTATGACCAACCATTGTGGACTTTTTGGCCGCTTAGGGCTTTTAGTCGCTGGCTCCATCCGCTGCCCGCATGGGTATGCATATGATAGCCTATACGGGATTTTTAGGGTCACTAGCTTCTCACTGCTGCTTGAATATATATATATATATATATATATATATATATATATATATATATATATATATATATATATATATATATATATATATATATATATATATATTGCAGAAGGCAGTAGGTCTTATGCGTAGTTTAGCCATATAGGCTTGGCTGGGCTGCCTCAAATTATAAGTTATCATCGTTGTTGTAAAATTTATGTGTGGCCGGCCATATAGGCTTATTCCACTACCATGAATGTTGAATCAATAATTGATACATCGCCACTGCCAATAATTTTTTGACAACATTCATGTTATATTTAAAATAGTGTATCAGCTTGGCGATGACAACAATTTCGATAAGGCAGCTTTTGTATAAGTGATTAATGACAACAGCGATAGTTGCTAATTTTGGTGATAATCACGACACTTGATGATAGTTGACGATAATATCATTTGATGATAATCATCGGCGCTTGGCAATAGCTGACGATAATATCATTTAGCGATAATCATTGGCGCTTAGTCTTGATATGCTTGAGAATTCACCCTTTATTCATTTGTATGAGAAGGAATACATGGTTTCACCTCTTGAGGCTTTCATCATTTCACTTATTCTTTCTCCCTTTGAATATAGAAGCATTATTTTGATAATCTTCTGGATTAAAACTGCCTCTATCTTCAGGGACGATATTTTTTTATGAAGTGGGTAATGACTGTTATGATAATACCTCATCCACCTTGATCCGTAACTCTATATGCTCCATTAGAGTATACTTCGATTATGATGTATGACTCATCCCATTTAGGGTCAAACTTTCCCCATGTGCCTAATGACAAAGATGAGGACTTTTCCTAACGATACACCAAAGGCCCATTTAGCCGGATTCATTTTCAGTTGCTTCTTTCTGAGGCGACGAAAAACCTAAGTCAGATGTTCACAATGTTCTTCATGGTCATTCGATCTGACTACCAATCATCCACATAACATTCAACATGTTTATGCATCATGTCCTGAAAGATATCCTCCATTGCTCTTTGATATGTCACGCTGACATTGTTAAGACCAAATGACATAACTTTATACCAATAAATTCTCAATGAAGTTCTGAATGTTGCGGCTTCTTCTTCTTCAGGAGCCATTCTTATTTGGTTATAGCTGACGTAGCCATCTATGAAGGACATGAAAACATATTTCTTTATACTGTCAATTAACAACACAGTCATTGGCAATGAGAAATCATCTTTCGGGCAAGCCTCATTTAGATTCCTAAAATCAACACATACCCTGATCTGTCCACTTTTCTTCTTTACGGGGATGACGTTTGATATCCATTTAGGGTATTTGACCTCTCTGATGAACCTGACTTTTATTAGTTTATTTATTTCTTCTTTTATCAGAGGAATTAGGTCTGGATGCATAGAACAAGGATGGTTTTAGGCACGACATTTTTGCATATGTCCAAGCGAATGCATCCTTGTTCTCTTTCAAAAGTTTGATAAATTGATCGGCTTCTTATTTGAGGAGGGTGGCGCTTATGAACGTATTCCTTAGCTCTTCTTCAGTTCCCAAATTTATTTCTCGTAAACTGTCAATTGTTGGTTGCCCCTCGTCTTCTATCTAAAAGTGCCCTTGGTTTGTCAATTAGCGTGAGTGTTGGGTCAGTCAGACTGCAGAGCCTCATAGGAAGATCAATTCAAAAAGTTTTCTTCAACTGGATGTGTTCGAGCTCACCATAGGTAAATCTAAGCCTCACATCCCATGTACCAAAGGACTAGGTAAATTAAGCCCTTAAAACAAGTTAGAATATCATAGGGTTTATAAGTGAGAAAACTTTTTCAAAACCCAAATTTTTAAGTTTTCTTGCTTTGTCGATTGTATCGGTACACATATCAATATGATCGACCTGCACTATCGATGTCCTTAATGACAAATCGATTCCATGAAAATGAGGACAAAAGTGTCCAGTAACCACACATATCTTTCGACGGAATTATCGATGTAAATCTCGAGTTTAAAGGTGACTCGATAATATCGACAGGTAGATCTCCGACACCCCTATTTTTCCTTTAAAATATCATATGTGCATCGATATATCGACACCTTCCCTGATACCATCAGAGTTCAAATCTCAATGATATCGGAGGGCTCTCGATGATATCGGTCTTGGGCATAAAGTTTTTCAGCAAAATATTTCAGAATAATTTATGTACGATCAAGGGTCACTCGATAGAATCGATACTCTAATATCGTTGATATTGGTACAGTCTCGATGGCATTGAACAGGGATAAAAAATATCCAGCAAGCTTAAACGAAAATCCTTTAGATTTATCAATGCCTCGACACAGCTATCGATATCATCGACATTCAAATTTTGATGATATTGAAGGTCCCTCG
The DNA here is from genome assembly GCA_037074715.1 of Magnolia kwangsiensis. Classification (NCBI taxonomy): domain Eukaryota; kingdom Viridiplantae; phylum Streptophyta; class Magnoliopsida; order Magnoliales; family Magnoliaceae; genus Magnolia; species Magnolia kwangsiensis. The sequence continues at coordinate 92,017,340 of CM073573.1, forward strand.
ATCATTCTTGCAAACCTGAAATATTTTGTAGCAAGTCTCTCTCATTTTCAAATGTCAAGGAATCGAACCTCACATCAATGAAATCAGAGTTCAAAATTCGATGACATCGACATGAGTTTTGATTCCCTCAACCAGCTGACAAGAGGTTTCAAAAGCGTATGACATTGGAGAAGACCATCGATGCAATTGAGAGTATACGCTCGATGATATCGAACTCTATCGTAAATGTGACCGTTTTATATCCGATGGAACCTTTTACCTATATAAAGAGGACTTGTCTATTGTTGCTGGTAGAGAAAGAAGAGAGTTTATTTGAGTGTTTTACCTTAAATCATATACCCAAAGCCCTTTCTCTCAGGGGATTTCTTCCTCCAATCCACCCTCATCATTGATATTCCATAGAGTGGATTGGGGAATGAACTTTCTGTTTAAGGATCTTCTAGCTACTACCTTAATGGCGAATCATTAAGCTGGGATGCCTTGAATGCATAGATGAGTGGAATCACTCTAACTCCTTTATAGGAAAATATTTGTGAGTAGGATTCCATCATAACCTTGACCCAACTCGTCGCTATACATTGGTATATCTTCTAAGTTGCTGATCAAGGAAGCAGAAGACTCTTCATCAACATAGGAGGAGATCTTCATCAAGAGCTAAAAAGGGCCCCATCCACTTATCTATAAGTAACTAGAGTCCAAAGGATCCTTTGATCATTCCTTTGTAGGATTAGGCTAAGGTATTTTTCACCCTTGCAAGTCCTCAAGGAGGCCTCTGGCGGGAGTGTACATGGTGGGTGGTTTGTGTGGACCCTTGCTTTATGGAGAGTATAAACATTTGGTTAAAGTGAACCAGTTAAAACCTTGGGTTTGAGGTGAATCATGTGAAATATCTGTTAGGGTCTTATGAAAGATCCTTGGCCAGTGTGCCTAAAAGTAGGTGCGTTGTGTTGACCCTCGCTCGTGAGAGCATAAATAGTCAACCACGATGTAGGTTGTAAAGGTTGAAGGTGAACCTGATTTAAAACCTTAGGTTTGAGGTGAACCACTATGAAACCTCGTTAGTGAAATCCGGTACACTCAAGGGTTGAATGCAGTTACCGGGAGTGGAGTAGATAATAATCGAACCACTATAAAAATGACTTTATTTGCAATTGTTATTCGTTTATGTGTGTGATTTACTTCAATACTTTCATATCTGTATCTGAGATTACACCTCACACACATACACAGTCATATCCATCATAAAGTAGGTTATATATTGTTCACTTCTTGAATAGTTTGTGATTGGATCCTCTACCGGGCTTGGAACTAGTAGAGTTACTTTTGAATAATCCTGATAAATGCATATTGATAGATTAGTGTAATAGGATTTTTAAATAAACTATAAAAACTTTAAAAAGTCCTATTCACCCCCCTTTAGGACATATTAGCATATTCCTACTTCAACTTTAGTGGTCTTCACCATTATTTCACTATCTGCTTTGGAGCTGTCTCAGGATGTTTGATTATTTCAGAATCTGTTTCTTTTGTCATGTCAACTATAACCATATTCATCGAAGACTTTACCCCCAATCCTTGAAACTTCTCTCGCCTTTTTTGATTGACCCCGATTGGAATTTGAATTCATTTCCCATAATTTAGGCCGGTTGGTTCTTTATAATCAAAACTCATGTTTTTCATGATTTTCCTGCTAGCTAGATTGTACCTCTTGAGATCTTCGGATGTCAATTTTCCATAACCTATGTTATTATCACCCTTTGTTCTGTCTTCACTTCCGAATGGGCATAAAATTTGATTGGCTCTAGGTACTTCGTGTTGGACTTGACGTGAAATCTCTTCGGAATAGCCAAAAACGGTTTATTCCTCTAGCATACAGTAGCAGCACTGTATAGTTTGACTGCAAGATTTCGAGCTGTTTGGGTGTGTTGGACATAAAAAGAAGAGAAAAAAAAGAAAGGAGAAAATAGGAGCTCTTGTGCGGAAATCAACTGAAAATAGCCTTTGTGTGAAAATCAACTGTTGTGTGGAATTTAACGTTAAGAAGGAGATTTGCGCACAAAGGAATACATAGAAAGGTGTCCACACAAAGGAGTCCACAAAAAGGGAATCCGCATAAAGGAGGAGCGCACAACACGTAGCGCACAATAAGCAGCGCACAGAAAAGTCTGCACAAAAGGGGATCGTGGTGCTGACATGGTACATTCGCACGTTTGAGAGGGCTATAAATACCCCTCGACCCCTCTACAGGGTCATTGGCTAGCAGTTGAAGAGCAGTAGATCAAAGAGAGAGAAGGTAGAATGAAGTTTGAGTTCACTGTCCGTTGTGCAGAACGGTTGTTGTGCGGCGCACAACACTTGTTACGCACAAAGGCTCGTTATGCACAAAGCTCTTCAGCACACAAAAGCTCGTTGCACATATAGCCCTCCAGCGCACAAAGGATTCGCTGGACAAAGCCTCCAGTGCACAAAGGCTTCAACCTCCAGCGCATAATGAACCCTTTTTAGTGAGTTTTAGCATGATATTTGATATAATTGAATATCTACTTTCTTTTATAATTTGTAAGTATTTTATTTTGGAATCAAAGGGAGAATGGGATGTAAATGAACTTGGAATGAATAAATAAATAAAATGATTATTCTTTTTACCTTCTTTTATTAATTATAAAGTGAATAGAGTTTCCCCAAACAAAACACATTTGTTTCTTGCTCGAAACAAAATGGCAACTCTGCTGGGGATACAATTGTTTCTGGCGGCCATACAAAGTTGTAGATCAAGATGGACATGGTATTGGTATACCGGTCAATGCTCGCTTCATTAAACGATGTTGTCCCTGAAGACACTACTGATTTTTGAACCAAAATATTATTAGAATAATGATTCTATATCAAATGGGGGCAAGAATAATCAAGATCACGACTATGTACAATCAAATGAATGAATAGCAAGGAAAGTTGTAGGCACGTCAAGATTATGTACCAATAAGCAAATCATGAAGAAAGTGCGCATCGTCATCATTAAGTGAGTTCTACAAAATTCTGTTGAAATTGGTATTATCACCAAGCTGATATATTACAAACAACACATGTGATAATTGTCGAAGATATTAGCAGAAGTGGTGACATATTATCAATCTCAGGCAGATATGCTTATTAGCCTTTGGATAATGAACCCCACTTACTATTATTTCTTAAGGCAGCCTAACCAAGCCCTAAAATGGCCAACTACGCTTAAGGCCTATCATTTTTGTCATTCGGGCGGCGGCGAGAAGCCAGTGGCCCTAAAAAGCCCGTGAAGGTCATCGTACGCATACCCATGTGGGCAGCTGATGAAGCTAATGACTAAAAGCCTAAAAGGCCAAAAAGTCCTCACAGCCAGTCACGCGTGAGACCAATGCCTTCTGTATAGATTTTCAGCAGCGTCACGGGGAACAGAGGAAATTGTCCTCCCATGAATGGGCCCGACATTGCAGGCGAAGAAAAAGCTAGCTACAGTGTGAGCTCTTTGGCCATATCTATAGATAGGTCAATCATGCGTAAGACCCCTCAGATCTTTGGCTTGATTTCAGTATTAACTCATGAGGAAGGGCTTAAACCTACTCATTGATGGACTGGTGGCCCTAGATTTGATACCCCAAAGGTCACCTTGTGAGCCCCATGAACTCTAGAGAGTTACTGCGACCAACCCTGTGCGTAATTCCAACCAATTTCACGGCCCCGGTAGCTTCACTGGGCCCCTTTGATGGATTGCGATTTGTAAACTCACAAGGCTGTGAGAAGTCTAATGAACTCCTAAGAGTTATAGAGACCATCACGTGAGACCCGACTCTTGCATGAGTTTAAGAAACTACTTGCTCCAACTACTTAAGAGCTTAAATTGTGTGTGAACTAACTCTACTACCTTCAAAACAAAATAGTCCACCCATTGAGATAAAACACCACATAAGGTCGCCATTTAGTATAAAAAAATAAAGAAGAAAGAGATGAAAATTCATTAAAAATATTATAGTTTGTTCATATGTTACATCACCAAAAGGAATAAGGAAACACATGCATCACAATATGATATGAAATTTCTTTACAGATCTTCAGTTATATTCAATGCTGTTACATATTGCTGTAATTCCTCTTTTAATCGAAGTTGTGATGCAGAAGTTGTTTGCTCAGCCTTTAGAATGATTTTAGCTTGATCAGGAATGTCAGCCAATTCCAATTCTAAAAGAGTGGCAGTTTCTTAATTTTTCATTTGTTCAGTCTTTACAACCTCAATGGCCTGGATGTTGGCTTCAAGTTCTTCTTTAACTTGATGAATAATTACATCTCCTACTTCCTTTTTACCCTTGAGCAGCAATATCTCTTTTTCAAGAAGGGTAATTTGATCATCGATAACTGCTTTATTTTTATCAGAAATTTTTAGCTTCTTATGGAGAGATTGGCCGGTAATCTCATAGGTAGCAAGAATGTCAGCCGAACGAGAAAGTTTCTCCTTAATTGATATCAATTCTTTCTGACGATTGAGGATTTTCGGAGCAACAACGATACTTCGAGCGGATTCTAAAATTTTAGTTAAACTATAGAATTCTGATAAACAGTCATGGAGGGATTGAACATTGACATGTGTAAGGTGAGCAGAGTGAGCAAGAATAGCTAAAGCACTATCCAAGAAAGATCATTGAGTTAGGTCTTTGAAAGTGTTGATGATGAACAAAAGTGCATTCTTGAATAATCTTAATGCGAGAGGTGATACTATCTCCAATGAAAGTCCATCAAAGACTATAACTACTGATTTAGAGCCCTCAGAACCACTTAGGGTTGGCATGATTGTGGCTGAATAAGAAGAAAAAGAAAATTGTGAGTTTAGAAGAAGAGGATAAGTTAAATAAGAATATATATATATATATATATATATATATATTTATATATATAGACACACACACACGCACACATATACATAAGTACCTTGCTCAGGAACAATTGAGGGTCAAATATTGCAAATCAGACCCAGTTATTTCCTAGATTTATGAGCATGATACCGTTTAATGGCCCAATTTAATCGTGTTTGTGATGCAGAGTGTATTTACAAGCATGAACTGAAAAAGGGTGCTTAAAGCATAGATTTAACGCTCTGATGACACCAAAGGCAAGGGACGGACTTTAGGGGACCAAGATCGATGAAATTACATGCCAAAGATCTGAAAAAATGGGGAAACTGAAGCTCAAGTGGCCCGAAATTCGTCCAGAATGCATGATCATAGTGTTCCCACCATTTGTTCGGATTGAAACTTTATATATGGCTTGAAGACCATAAATTAACCGTACACGTCAGATTTTAACCCTCGAATCCCTGTAGAAGTGGCCCAATCGATAGATCAGCCCATAAACCATTGATTTTAGGCCCACCTAATATCCGGATATGCTTCAAAATTAAACTCAACGCCTTAAATGATGTGACAGAGTGGATGGACAGGGAAGATTTCAGATAAGAATCACCTTGGGATCCATACACGCGACGCGTGTATAGGTATGTATGTGGCTGGACGCACACCGTAACTCAAGAAATCGGTCAGCGTGCGCTGACAGATATTTCTTTATAAAAAAATTTCTAAAGCCATAGCATCATTGAACCTATTACCGTTCTTGGCTAGTGGACCCCACCCCTCATCCATTTAGATAATCTGAACCATCCATTGTGTCCATAGGATGGCCAAGACCAACGCCTAGTTGTCCTTTTAGTTCCACGCAGGCGATTACAAGATCCTAGCCGTTAAAAGGAAGATGGACGACAAAATGAAGATTCTCATAGGCCACACCAAAACGACTCCAAAAACACTCCCTCCCGAACGGTTTTTCATCCTGGAGCCAATGGACGGAGTGGATTTCATAGATGACATCAATCAATGGTCCACCGACCATCACAGAGCCGCGTCGTAGCCTCGGTTTCGTGACAAGGGCTGCGGTTCACTCCTGATGGGCCACCATCATCATGAATTAAGACTATCCACATCGTTCATTGAATTCAGGAGGTCAAACCGACCGTACCCTGATCTGAAGACCAATTTTCTCGGACACTGCACGTACATGAAGTCTTAGACGCAGAATGAACGGTAAAGTGAAAGATCTGATGGGACACGGCGAAATCAGCCAAGAACCATTCATTCTAGATGAATTTTTTGAAAGGAAGATAATGGATGGAGTGAATTGCTCATTTGACTCCGAACATGGGCCTCACAACATTCACCACAATCGGTAATGCATAACAGGCCCTGCGTCCGAGAAAATTGGCCGCTATGGGCCGGTTGTGCAACTTGATCACGGCCGGATCACTGATCCAACCCGACCAAATGCTGGAGAAGGGGGTTACAACCCTTCCTATGGAATTAGAAGGAACGCCATGGATGGATCTTTCACCTAAACTCAGGACATACGCAGCTATTTGTTTGCGTTCTTTCTCTGCTGCGCATAACAGGGGCTCGTGGGCCATTTTGCTTTGCGTAAGGAGAGTCGGTTCATCCGACTCTGGCCACTGTTAATGCTTACTATATAAAAGAGAGAGAGAGAGAGAGAGAGAGAGAGAGAGAGAGAGAGAGAGAGAGAGAGAGAGAAAGGATACCAGGGCTGGCTTGGGCGTGGATGTGAAGCACAGGAGAGAGAAAGAGAGTTTTTAGTTTAAATTTGTTTTTCTTTTTTCTTTTTCTTTTCTTTTTTTACTGTTTTTCTTAAATTTTGGAGATCTAGCCAATCATGGTTGGCTGAACCTCTTAGATAGGGCTAAGAGGTGAAGCTTGTAGTGTGATGGGAGGACTATTTTATGCTTTTTATTTAGACTGAATTGATGTTGATTATAGTTTATTTAAGGGAATGTTTTTAGTTTTTAATGGTCAGTTGTGACTAAAATTACAATGAATCTGTGATGGCTTTAAGCATGTTCCTATCTTTTTTATGTTTATGACGTCTGGAAGCCCTGTTGTTCACCATAGTCTCCTGGGCATGGTTGGATGATGGTACCCTTCCTAACCTTCATACACTGATTGATTGGTTGGTAATTAGTTTAATTCTGTTGTTTTCTTCATCTCCTGGGCATAGTTTGGTGATGGAATCCATTCTAATTCATATACCTTTCATCTCTTTAAAACTATATCAAGTAAGTTCAGTTTAATTTTCATGATTCTTAAAGTAGGCGTAAGATCTTCCTGATCTCTACAACTGGATCCTCTGAATCCCTAGTTTCCTATCTCTAATTTCTCTTAAGTTTTAGATAATCTCTTATTATTATTCATCAATTTATATTTGATTTAGATTTCATCTTAGGATAGTTCTATTTCTACCTAGTTTCAGATTACGTACAAGTTTCAGTCCCTTGAAATTCGACCTCGGTCTTACCGAGTTTATTACTACATCACAACCCTGCACTTAGGGAGTGAACAGGAACAACGACAAGGGTAGCTTGAGTAGAGCAGGTTGAAGGAATTGTAGATCCTAGTGTATCTGCAGTTGCAACAACATTGAAGGAGAGTTCCTGAGCCCCTCTCATACTAGAATCAACAGTTGTTGGGGTCGGTAAGTCAACAAGGTCCAAGAAGAATTCCAAACTCCGAGCCACTGGTTGAATAAAGGAAGGACGCGTCGTGGGAGTTCTATTTGCATGAGGAGGAGAATCAAGTGGTGCAGCTAGGGCTGGAAAAGTTTCCTCTATGTCGTGATGAAGAGGAGCATCTTCTATTTTTATTAGGAGTCTTGACGATTGAGCCTCTGTCTTTATTACATTGGTGCTCCATGAATAGTTGTGCTGGTAGTCTCTGCAATCCACGGAGAATATGCGGCATCAAAGGAGAATAAAATATTCGCTCCAAGGGAACATTCATATTCACCATAGTCAAGTTGCTCCTCTTCTAGAGAATCCATTGTGGTTGGAAGAGGAACATTTAGATCAGTTGGAACATCATGAAGTAGAGATTTAGCCCTGACATCTCCTTCTTCCCCAACGTCTACTTCAGCATCAATATTCCCAACGTCTACTTCAGCATCAATATTCGCATCTAGTAAAGCATTTCCTTTGTTAGTTAAACTTGTAGAAAAAGATAGATCGTCACTATCAGTGTTAGCCGAATATTCTGAAGAACTGTCTTCTACCGATATTGTTTGTTTCTCTTTATAAACAGTCTTTATCAAAAGAAGACGTGTACTTCGAACTGGAGAAGGAGCTGGTTAGGCCAAAATGATAGGAGATAATGATTTAGCTCGAGATTAGGTCATATGAGACATAACAGCTTGATTTGCAATAGGAGAAATTGAGGTTGTAATACGACAAGCCACCAAAGAGATTGCAACGGCTGAGGGGCCCATGGTAGTGCAAACAATATTGGAAGAAGTAGCAATGATTGCAGGTTCTATGGTAGTAGGGACGACAGAAGTACCATGAATAGGTTGATCTCCTCTCTCGGGAGTTGGAGATGGTAGAGCACCACCATAGTCTCAAATCCCTCACGAGGAGCAGGGGGCCGTACTCCTCACTTTATCAAATCTAAAGGAGAGCCAAATACAAACTAGCCTTCCAGGGTGTTTGATGGTTTTACTTCTTTAATAGGCTCTTCTAAGGAAATCTTACGATAGGGTTGTACAGGAGTAGTAGCTTGATCTTTCTCGTAAAAATAACCTATTCCCTGTTCCGACCTATAGTTCATCGAGCATGGAGGAGGAATCCAAAGGGGACGGTTCACTGTAAAATAGTTACGTATCAAATAGTATTGGTGTGCCCACCATCGCATCCAAGCGTTTGAGGTTGTCACTCGACGGTTATATCCTGGTAGAACGAACTGAGAACCGAAATTCCTTACCAAAAGTTGTTTCCATATCAGTGCCAGTTATAAGGGCCAACTCCATAGCTTCGCATAATTCGGGTAATGTCTTCTCCTATTTGTGGCATAGTGTAGTCGTATCGAAATTTCTTGGCAAACTGATTGGGGTAATATGGCTCTCCAAAATTATGCCCCTTCTTGTAAAGGAAGACTACAAGAACGAATGCATATGAAGAAGATCTACTCGATAGGATCCAAATTATTGTTATCCTCAACATCCCTATCTTCAGCCTGATGATCTAAGTAGAAGGAAAAAAAGTCGACGGACTATAGATTGTCAATCTTGTCTACTATCCAGTCATATGTCTTCTTTATCATTTTCCGCCACTGAAAATGTCATAAAGGTAGATGCTCAGGATGGACATAAGCTTTTTCTAGGTCATTATATGTCCAAGGAAAGTAGAAGCCTAGCCAACTAGAGAAATAATGCTAGGGAATGAAAGAAGATGAGACTCCCAGTGCTGGGCTTGAATAATGCGCCACAGCATGTCCAAAAGCTCGGTACAACAAACATAATACGGGAGGAGCTAAAGAATATTTTTTTCTACCCTCTGCCATTGTGCCAGGCGTGACAAACAAAGTAGGTCGAATGGAATCTGAACTTTTGGAACTTGGAAGTACGATCAAGCTCAGCCAGTAGGCTAGGAAAGCAGCCAATTTAGTTTTGGCAGTAAATTCAGCAGGGCCCCTTATCTTTTTTCAAGTAGCTTCTAGCTCAAGGCCATGACTACTAGGAACTCTGAAAAAGGGAAGAAAGAAGATTTAGTAATTTACACAAACAATTAAGTATCATTGAAAGATGAAGAGAATGATAAGGATACTAACATAAATATCGCAAAAAGTGTGCGAGCCATGAAAGTGGAGATATCTCGAGAATGTTTAGGAAATAAGACATTTCTTGAAAAGCGCAATTATTGAAGAAGTAATCTTGGGAATCCTGTTTGGGGCTATATAAGCAAATTCTTTATTCGTGGGAATGTATTCGTCTAAGAAAGATCCAGAAATGGGTAGGCCTGCCATTCTAAATAGATCCCATAAATTGATGCTTACTTCTCCAACAGGGAGATGGAAGAAATTTTTGGTAGAGGACCAATACGTCAGAAAACCCTTTTAGATCATTATGTCCTTGTGAAAAATTCAAAAGTAGCTTCTATAGCATGGTAGACTTTGGCTGCAACAAGGGCATTTTCATATTTCTTTAAAATTGCTTTCGTCCATACACTGTAGTATGGACGATCTGTCCAAAGACCCCAGGTCCTGAACTCTTCCTTACCCCACAAAGATTCACAATGGCGAAAGCGTTGCTGAATTGTTTGAAAAAAAAATGGGTGGGGTATAAGTCGTGAGGATCGAAGCATGGCATGAGGAAGCTCATATATGCTATCTGTCCAATTTTCTGGACCATTCCTTTCTCCATCAGCTAGCCTTTAAGAACTATTGGCTCCTTTATTACCCAGTTTGACACGTATAGAAGCCTGTTTTGTGTCATGAAGTCAGTTGGTTCACTTTGCATTATGGAGCGGTGACGGTGAAGGAGCAAAGCAATGGTCATGGTTTTAACCTTATAAGGATTATGGAATTTAATCAAATCTAGATAAGATTTGATCGAATCCCAAGCGTTCTGGAAGAGCCTTTGATTATGTTCTTAGATTATCTCTTGAAAAATTTCATCTTTGCTTTTTCCTGTTTTCATTTTATTTAAGGCCTCAACAGGTGAAGTCTCGGCAGCAGATAATTAGGTGACATCTGTTCGAAGGTTAGCTATGGATTTCAACTAATTTTCCCAGTCTGACTCTTGTCCCTCTGTTGGGGGTCCCTCTATTTCTCACATTAGAACGGCCATTCGAATGTGGTCGGATAGACGCTGAATACGATCAGTATGATGATAATAAGGGCAGGTTCCTTGAAAAAGATGGTATAATCTTCAGACCTAGGCCTTTTGTGAGCATGGGATTCAGTTTGCTAAGGATCGGAAGGTCCTGCAATGTTTATAGAAGTATGAGGCCTCTTTGATGAGCCAGCCATCATGAGATGCACAGGGAGTTAGCAGAAAAATCAGGGCTAAAGAGAGATTTGTCAAGGTTAAAAATTGAAGATGAAATATGAAGTTGTTGTGCGCTCATCTTTATGCATAAAAAATATAGGGCTGTTGAGCTCTCATCTTTGTGCGCAGGCAATAAAGATGTTGTGCACCCATCTCTGTGCTCAGATAGATGGAGTTGTTGTGCGCCCATCACTAAGTCTTTGTGTGAAAAACTTAGTGAATAGGCTGATGAAGTTACTGTTCGATAGCTTTTGTGCGCAAAAGTTACCTGTCTTGGTTTGAAAGGCTTTTGTGCTAGAAAGGCTATTATACGGGAAACGCTGTTGTGCAGGAAAGGTATTGTGTGGTGCACAATAAGGTTAGAGCACAACGATCTAGCTAAAAAATAATTTAACATAGTGAGCAGCAGAGGAGAATGGATTGAAAAAGGCAAAGTCTTATATTTATAAGAGAAGAATGACTTATTGTGCACTAGCGGTTGTGTGCTGACCATTGTGCGCAAAACCGATGTGTGCGCACAATCTAAAGAGTAGATGTATTGAAAGGGTTGCGTATAATAGAATTAATTTTCTTATTATTGTTCCTACATTCTTTTATAGGCATAAAAGAATGCAGGATCAAGGGGGCATTTGTTGAGGCATAAAAAGAAGAGAGAGAAAAAGAAAGAAAGGAGAAAATAGGAGCTATTGTGCGGAAATCACTGAAAACAACCTTTGTACGGAAATCAACTCTTGTGTGGAATTTAACATTGAGAAGTAGATTTGCACACAAAGGAAAACACAGAAAGGTGTCCACATAAAGGAGTTCGCAGAAAGGGAATCCATACAAAGGAGGAGCGCACAACACGGAGTGCACAGTAAAGCCCGTACAAAAGGGGATTACGGTGCTGACATGGTACATTCGCATGTGTGAGAAGGCTATAAATACCCCTCAACCCCTCTGCAGGGGTCATTGGCTAGCAGTTGTAGAGCAATAGATCAAAGAGAGAGAAGGTAAAATGAAGTTCGAGTTCGTTGTTCATTGTGTGAAACGGTCGTTGTGTGGCGCACATCACTTGTTGTGCACAAAGGCTCATTGCGCACAAAGCTCTTCAGCACACAAAAGATCGTTGTGCACAAAGCCCTCCAACACACAAAGGATTCGGTACACAAAGCCTCCAGTGCACAAAAGCTTCAACCTCTAGTGCATAATGGACCCTTTTTAGTGACTTTTAGCATGATATTTGATATAATTGAAAGTCTACTTTCTTTTATAATTTGCAAGTATTTTATTTTGGAATTAAAGGGAGAATTAGATGTAAAAGAACTTTGAATGAATAAATAAATAAAGTGATTATTCTTTTTACCTTCTTCTGTTAATTATAAAGTGAATAGAGTTTCCCTAAACAAAATACATTTGTTTCTTGTTCGAAACAGGGTGATAATAATGTTAACGGAGGCTGTCCCGATTGTCTCAAACACTTTAGTACAAAGTAAAATTTCTTTCTTGCTTGATGATTCTATCTTTACAGTTTCTTTTCTTATCACCTTCGTATGAGCAATTTTTGGGGTTTCATTTTCATCATTCTCCTTTTCTTTCTTTCTGGTGAATCCATTATAGTAACTAGTATCGGCGAAGAAGGCTTTGACTTCTATATACGGCCTCATATTAGCTATTACTTTGTGTTATACCCCGTCTTTATAATATTTGAAACACTAGTGAAGGGTGGATGGTATAATGCCATATTGATGCATCCATGGTCTTCCCAAGAGGAGATTGTATGTCGTCACTGCAGTAATAACATGGAAAACAATATCTGTAGTTAACTCTCTTATTTCCAATGTTACCGTAATTTTACCAAGCGTACATTTCCCATCTTAGATAAAGCCCTGTATCATCATTCCACTATGGCGTAAATTAGAGCGACGGTATCCTAATTCATTTAGCATTGTTAATGATAATAGATTTACCACAGACCAATTATTCAACATTATTCGCTTGACCTGCTTACTATGAGTATGACCTACGATCATCAATAGTCTATTGTGTTCTGTATCGCATGTTAAATCATCGTCAGAGAAGGAAACTACTGGCATGCAATCCTCCTAATCCTTACGCTCTACATTTTCCATTTATCTAAGTAACGCTTCTCTAACATCATGGTCAGACAAGGCCTAAATCAGGCTTTGCCGAAAATCTTTCGATAATCTTAACGCATCATAAATGCTTAATTAAGTCGGTATACGTTTCCCTGTTTCCTTCTTCTCTTCTTCCTTATCATTTCCAAAATAATTCTTGGTAACCTTTGCTTTTACTGCTTCAGCTTTCTATCTTGAGGGACTCATCACCCTTTTTTCTAATCATAATGTGATTACTGTGGCTTTTCCTATAATCTTACGATGCTCTTTCCCTGCTCTTTCATGAGTATCTTCTCGCAGTTAATACATTCACCGTCACTTTTGCATATCTTTCTTTTTATTTTTCAATTATTATCTCGCATATGTTTATCATTCTTTGTATTATGCATTTTAGTGTGAAATAATTTTTTGTTGGGTGTCTTATCAAACGATGATAGTGATAGAAGTCTCTTTCTCTTGTTTTTACGGCTTCCTTAGGGCATTTGGATGGAGGTAATTCTATCGTACCAGCCTTCATCAATTGATTCATCATAGGGACTACATCTTCCTTTTCAAATCCAAACCATTCATGAGAGTTAAGCAACCTGGGCCTTTTGTCACCAATCTGCCTCTAGGACGATTTGACTCTTATTTCCTTTTGGTATTTTTTCCTCTTATTTCCCCAGCAGAGTTGTCATTTTGTTTCGACAAGAAACAAATGTATTCGATTTAGAGGATATACTTATTTAATTATGACAGAGAAAAAATAGAAATAGAAAGAGAACAATCAACATATTTATTTATTCTGAGTACATTACATCCCTTGATTTCCCTTGTGTCATGACTTTTCTTTTCATGATCGACTACATTTGTAATCAACCTATTGGGTTCCCTTCTAGCTATTTCATAGTGAAATGTTGACATTTTCCTAGTCATCAATTCCAAAGCGTGAGTTTTTGTGGGTAAATCATGAAAAGTTTTGATATCGGCACTGGTGAGACCGAATGCAATTACTGTCTCCATAGAGTTCAAGCATGTCTTCACCTACTCTTTCTCCTAATGTCTTCCACCTGTCTATGAATTTCTCTACAGGCTCCCCTTCTCTCTACCGTACTGAGGCTAATTTTATGATACTGATATCATGCTCTGACGAAAAGAAGTTTGACATGAAGGCATCTTGCATCTATTCCCAAGTCCACATTAATCCTGGTGCTAAACTAGAGTACCATTGAAATGCCTTACCTATCAAAGAAGACCCGAACAGTCGAAGGTAATATTGTTGCACTGTAGAGAAGATTCCCATGCTGGTGATGAAATACATTAGATGTTCTTCTGGCGATCCATCTCTGTTAAGCTTTTGAAAATTAGGATGCTTGAAATTAGGTAGAAAAGGAACATCTTCTACCTCTCTCAGATACAACATTCGGTATCTAAATCGGCCAACATTCTCACATTCTCCTTCTATTCTGACTGTTGCCGTACTTCCTCTTGAGTTATTGCTCTTACTATGGGAGCGAACCCGAGTGATCCTGTCCTTAGCAGCTGGGAGCCTTCAAGTTGCTGCTCTCGTTCTTTCATGGCACCCATCATTGGTGGAGCCATCATCAAAGCTACATTGTGCGTGAGAGTTTTTAAGGCTTCTTGGAGTTTCTTCATTCTTTCATCAGCGTTTTCTGTGCTCGTGCCATCTCAGTCATATGATCCTCCGTAGTTGGCAGGGGTCCTTGACTTATTCTGGCCATACATGCGATGACCTCTCCATTCCCTTATGAAGCTATCGTCGGGGTAGAGTGGGAATATATTGACAAAATGAGGCTTATGAAAAGGGAAGTTTCATTTGATTTCCTTGTACTTCCACAACAGTCGGTCGATTGAGGTGATGCGGTAGTTAGTGAGCTTGTTAGAGGTGACTTACTTGTCTGTCCCTTTATCCATTGAATCCCTATAGCAGGCAGGGCTGGAAAATCATGTGATGTCAGTGGAGGAATGGTTTTCCCTGGGTATAGTGCCAGAGGAATGAGCTTGGGGTTCTTTCCAACTACATTTCATGTTACTGGCCCCTTGACCCTTTGTAGAGATGAATTCACCCTGGCGATCACTACATTTTGGGCCCTCGTTCTTCAAGATGCTACGACAATCTAGTTGGTATCACTTTCTTGTGTTGGTGGTGAATCAGATATAACTAAGGCCATAGCTTGGGTTGTGTCATTCTTACTTGTAGGAGATTGGGCTTTATGACCTGTAAGCTGATTCGTTACATATTCCACCACAAAATCTGGTTGCAGTGAAATAGAAATTCACCTTCTTTGTTAGGTTTGCCATCGATCATAACTCATAGTTTTATCTTCTTACCTTCATGCAAAATATAAAATCTCAATTAGTATCCGAATGATAAAACATTCTATCTTAGAGATGAAGGGGAGGATGTTCCCATTGAGAGTTTTCATTTTGGCTTAAAAAAGACACCAAATTATGACAAAAGTTCTCATAACCTTCTCAATATTTATCTTAAATAAGATAAATCCTTAGTGGAGTAGCCATTTTGTTTCGACAAGAAACAAATGTATTCTATTTGAAGGATAGTCTTATTTAATTATGACAGAGAGAAAATAGAAAGGGAACAATCATCATATTTATTTATTCTGAGTACATTTACATCCTTTAATTTCCCTTGATTATAAGATAGAATATCCCAAAATACAAATGTTGAAAGAGTTTGAATATCACATCTGGATATTAAATCTGGCATCATTTCAGTTTATGATTCGTACATCTCATTGAGAGGAGTATTGTGCAGATATGATCATTATATATCTCCTCCTTGAGCTCATATTCTTGTAAAGATCGAATTCCATCTAATCATTCCGATAGCACTCTAGCCCCTCTATATTTATGGCCACACAACACCATGGTGTTGCGCGGTCTGTCACAAAGCTTCTTCTTTCTTCTTCCTCTCTTCTCTCCTTGGTACCTTCAGATCTCTCTTCTTCTCTGAAGCTCTGATCTTCTTCAGAATCTTCAATGTCTGCAAATGAGAGGGGGAGTGGGGTATTTATAGGCCTCCACATGTGTGAACCCTCAATCTTCGTACAATGGGGCCCACCTTCCATCAAATCTCAACCATCTAAACTATTCTGACTGATTTTCCTCTGTGCAGGTGTGCGCAACCATCCAAACCATTTTTGCAGTCCCACACCTGTGCAAACACTATGAACTTTGTTCTTTTCTTCACTTTCTTCTCATACTTCTTCTTCTAGTTTCCCTTTCTGATTTATTCTTGATCCTTCATTTTTATGACTCAACATCAATGACATCGAATGTATGGTCGATAACATCGAATATGAACCTGGCTTGTCCAAAGAGTTCTATTGAAAGAATCATGAACTCCCTTCGATGACATCGAAATTCAAATTTAGATGACATCAAAGGTATGATTGATTACATCGAATATGGACTATACTTGTTCAAAATGTTATAAAGAAAAAGAATTAAACTTCTCGATTTCATCAAACTGAAGTTCGATTCGATGACATCAAAATTTAAATTTTGATTACATCGAACAATGATATGAGTTTGTCCAGCAAGCTTCAAACATTTTTTTATAAAAATCCCAGTGTCATCAAACTGTCACTTAATGACATCGAAGGTGACCTTTGATGACATCGAATGTAGAGAAAATCTCCCCATTTTTTTACCATTGGGATTTTTGCCTTTATATCCAAAGACTTAGTTTCTAATTTTGTATTGAGAAAAAGAGTGAGATCTGAGAGAGTTATTGTTACCTACCATTATAAATATTTTTTTCTCATGGGAGTTCATCCTTCAACCCTTCTTAAATGCAATCATTGAAGAATCAATAGATTGGATTGAAGAATGCACTTCACCATTCAAAGATCCTCCAGCAACACATTTAATGGAAAATCATTGAGTTGGAATCCCTTGAATGCATAATACTCTAGGATCTCTTTGTCACTTAAAGACCAACATTCATTAGAGTAGATTCCTCAAAATACCCTGACCCAACATGAAGAATTGCATTGGGAGCATTTACAGTTGTTACATATCAAGGGAGTTGAAGATCATTTGTTAACAAGGGAGATTATCTTCACTATGTGCTAGAAACAGGGTTCAGCTACTGACAAGTATGTCGCTACAGTCCATAGAATCTGAAGACATTTCCTTATGTAGGATTGGGATTCAGGCTGCATCTCACAAACTTGTAAAGACCTTATTATAGGCCTGTGACAGGAGAATACCTATAGAGTCCTTGTGTAGGATCTATATTGCCTTGTGTAGACATGTGCGATTGCCTTGTGTAGGCATGTGCGGTTGCCTTGTATAAGCAATTCCTTATGTAGGATATATCTGTCTTGTGTAGAAAATACCTTGTGTAGGTCGTGAAGGTTTATGTGTGATTGCCTTATGTAGGCATGTGCATCAGTCGAGAGTTGAGTAGGCACGTATCTGAACCACTATATATCATTGTGTTTGTGATGAATCTTGTTTACATGGATTGATTGTTAAAATACTCACTTATGCACAATATATGTTTGATAAAATGTTGCATTTAGATCTCTCCCTATTTTAGAATATGAATGTGAATGAATTCTTGATAACCTTACCCAACTAGACTTAAATCGGTAGTTGTTATAGCTTAGTAGGATTAGAGATTTTAAAAGTCCTATTCACCCCCCTCTATGACCTTGGTTATACATCCATACTTCAATAGAAGTAGTCTAACCGCAAGGTGTTTTCCATCCTCTAAAAAATCATGCAACACACGGCATTCAAATCGTGTTTCTTGCATCTACGAGAGGCAACAAATCGTAGGTTTCCAACGCAAAGCCTGGCACCAAAACTGATTCAAACAGGATTTCTATGACTAATTCAAGCTATTCGCATGTTTGTATGAGGATTCTAACTCCTTCTAGCAATGTTAGGAGTCAAGAAAGGCGGGATAAACGCGATAGATCCACCATTCTTCCTAGAACCAAGCCACACCATGCGGAAGTTTCTTCCATGCAAACCACCAAGCAAGGACATTAAAACCCTCAATCTCATTGGTCAGGTAGTGTCAATTGACCAATCCAAACCCTCCAGAAGAAACGGTTCGAAGAAAGAAGGGAAAGATCGGAACCTACCATTAAAGTGTCTATCTTCTTCCCCGATTCGACGATGTTCGTGTGATTCTAAAATCCCTCTATCTGAAAATAAAAAATGGCCATTAGGTGGACCCCACAAATACGAATAAAACTCTTAAAAACCTTGGCTAGATCCATCTCGATAGAAGTCATTAAACAACATCCAAAATTGCCACCACAACTCGTTCCATGCACGGCGTAACCTGACGCTTCACAGCTACATAAGGGACAATATGGAGATGTTAAAAGGGTATAAAATCCTTCCCTACCATCACACCAACACCCATAATAAATCTGAGAGTGAGAGAGAGAGAGAGAGAGAGAGAGAGAGAGAGAGTGAGAGAGAGAGAGAGAGAAATAAATGAGAAAGAGAGAGAAATGAGAGGGAGGAAGGAATTCGAGTGGTAGAAACAGCACCGAAAATCCAATAAGTTTTGTAGGAGCCAAGATCCGTTAGAGTCACTTTGGCCAGCCACCGGCAGCGAAGAAGGGAAAAGAGCTAGGTGCATGCACCAACTTGCTTAGTTGCTGCCCCAAGCTCGATTCAGGTCCAAATTTAATTCTTTCCTTTCCTTTTGTTCCTTTTAAATATTTCATTTTTCTTCCCTTTTTATTTTAGCGATAGCAGTGGAGGATCCCACCATGATGAACTAAGTCAACTTGGTGGAATAATATGCATAGAACCTCAGAAAATTCTAAGTTGAAACATATAATACGCTTAAATCATACCTTAATCAAGGTATATTAAAGATTCACTAAACTTAGCTAAATCTAGTATTATTATAAACCAAGCCCTAACTCTAACCATTCGAACCATGTGAATTAAGATAAGAATTTTATCTTAAAGTCACCTTTCAAAGATCAGATGATTAAAGGTGAGGTTTTTTCCTTTAACTTTTGTGATAATTTGATTTGATTATCTTATTCTTACGTGATTTGAGTTTTATTATTATAAATCATCACCTTACGAATGACTACTGCACAATTTAAATTATCACATTATTACCTTGTCATGTGTTGAGGGTCAAATATTGCATGTTATCCCCCATTTATATCTTGGTTTTATGAACATGATAATGCTTAATGTTATGTTTTACGCATGTTTGTGTTGCAAGGTGAATTTGAGAGCTTGGATTGAAAAGAATGCTAAAAGTATGGATTTAATGCTCCAAAATCACCAAGGTAAAGGTGGGATCTTAGGAGACCAAGAACGGAGAATTCTCATGTATAAGATTCATGGAAACCAAGTACAAATGATGGAGAAAAGATTGACAAAGGCACAAGTTAAACAGCACATTTGGGTGCCACCTAAGCCAATTTCGGTGCCACCAAAAGTGCACAAAACAATCTAGCAAGAAAACAGTTTAATTTAGTGTCACCTAAGATTATTTTGGTTGCCAAAAACTATAGAAAAATGTTGGTTGGGGGATTGATTAGTTAAACTAATCAGGGTTTTCTCAATTTTGAGAAAACTTTTGAAAATTTTTCAATGTTTCAAGTTGAAATCTGTTTAAGAAGCGATGAATTATGTATTTAAGAATGCTTTGAGTATGATGATAAGATATAGATTGAATTTTGAATTGTTAGAGTTTGATCATCTAAAGAATATATCAATTACGGTTCTTCTGATTAATTGATTAAGAGAAAGTTTGAATGTCATGTTAATCTAAATCACGAGACACATTCAATTTGTTTTCTATGAATTATGCTAGAATTTCTGACTCTTAGTATGTGAATCATTGATAGATGCTGAGAATCAAATCTGAAGAATTTTATCCACCTTAAAAGAAGAAAAGAACCAGTTAAAAAATAGGAGAACGACAAAAGGGTCATGTATATTGAAAGATTGAAAAGATTGAATGAATACAAATGACCATTGATATAAAATCAAAAACTGGAAAAGAAGGAGAACGGGATTAGTTTAGAATCAGTACTTGATTTCAAATCAATCTTGAAGTGATGAGCATTGCTAATAGGATGAAAAATAGTATGTTTATGGGAAGTAAGTTGATTTTCACCGAAAACATTAAAGAACATGATATCTAGACTTATGCTTTGATTCAATTGATAAAGAATCTATTTGATAGATCACTTATATGATTCAGCTCTAAGTTTTCAAAATATCATTTTCTCACCTTAATTCTACTTATTCATACTTTTTTTTTTATCAAAAGGCTGCTTCATTGATATTGAAGGAATTTACAAAAGGACTGATTTCAGGATTCCCCAGGAGAATAAGGACCTGGGGAAGCCTATCATATCGTAAACATAACAAAAAAAAATATGGCCAGACAAAAAGCCTTCGAGCCAGCCAAGGAGTGACACAGAAGCCCCTCTAAGCCTCTCTAATCACCTCCAACCCCATCTTATCGAGAAAAAGAAGACCACGGATCTAGGGCAGGAGATCAACAAGAAGATTAAAGGAGGTGAAGATCTGAGTCTTGTTGCCTTGGCGGGCCAAGGCGTCCATTGGGGCATTCCCTTCCCTAAAGATGTGAGCAATCTTAATTAGGCCTCTACTCTTCAAGCTATTGATCCGTCTTAACTATTAGTTCCATTTCTAACCTGGTTGGCTTTGCCCGTTCGGCACTTTCATGATCTGCATAGAGTCAGATTCGATAATGACCTGATTGAAGCCTTTAGACAAACAGTTGGCTAACCCATTACTCATTCATACTTAAGTGCACAAAAGATTATTTTCCTAAAGAGGTTTTGGACATTGAGCATTGAGGTTTATTTAATGCATACTTTGCTCAGGACTAACAAAATGTTAGTTGGGGATTGTGTTGAGGGTCAAATATTATATTTTATCCCCCATTTATATTTAGGTTTTATGAACATCACGATAGTATAATATTGGAAATCCCACTTCTACTGATCAATATAATATCATGGACGTAATGTGTTTTGGGTAGCGACCTTGTAAGGCCCATATCCTAGTCCGTACCATTCCTTAGACTCCCGCGACCCTCCCCGTCGAATTCCGGCAACCCGTGACCTATAATCAGCATTTGCTTGCGATCCTAGGTCACATCTTGTAAACCTGAGTTGACTCAACCCGAGACTTGTATCCTAGCGACCGCATTGTCACCCAGGAGTTGTGGGCTCGCATTTATTTTGAGAAAAATGTTGCCCATTGTAAATCCCGAGAAAAGAATCTCTACCATTTATCAATCAATCAATCACAAGTCAAGTACAACCCATCACACCCATTCCTCTCTTACACAAGCCATCCCCAAAGTCAACTCTTCCTTACACCACCCATCCCTTCCTTATACCCATTCCTCTCATCCCATCCCTCTTACAACACCCTCTCCTCTCTCATTCTCTCTACCATTTTCCCAAGCTTACATGAGAGAAAAATTCTAAGGAGAGAAAGAACCAAGATCAAGGCCCACTTCCTACCCCTAAACTCTCATCTCCACCCTTCAATTCTCATCTTCCACCATTAAAGGGAAAGCCTAGGAGCTAAGGAGTCCAAGGAGCTAAAGAAGAAGACTAATAATGAGTGATCTAGGATTCCCACCATGGATTTATGTGATTTAAGGGCTCACTTATGGTGGGACCCATTTGATGTATGTTTATATCTTGTAAAGGGAGCTCATAGTGACAGAGCTCCCTTCACCACTCGATTCTCCATCCTTCCCCTCCTCTCTCTCTATCTCTATTATTGCATGATGGCCACCTAATTAGTACATGTATGGATGATCCAGATCATCCATCTGGACAGTCCGAATGAAGGGGGGGGGGGGGGGGGGGGGTGGTAAACATATATATCAGTAGATCTGAAACTGTGGTGGGACCCACCTTGATGTATCTATTATGCCTCCATTGTCCAAGGGCAGGGATGGTGGGGCCAGAAGTGGCATGTGTGTGCTGTCCACACCATCCAACGTGGACGGTACTGGACGAAGCATGGTGCATGTGCTTTATCCATGTCATCCATGTTTGGACTCTGGAGGAAGGAAAACACAAATATCTGCTTGATCCAAAACTTTGGTGGGCCACTCTATGTGGTCCCATGTGATATATGTATTTTATCCCACCGTCCATCTGGACAGTTGGGATCGCCACCAGCTATAGCTGTTGTAATGACGTCAGCAAGTTCTGGGTCTATTCATGAGGCATGTGGTGTATCCCAGCCATCCATCTATTCCTGGCAGCGGGTGGGGCCCACCCCACACGTGCTGCACGTGTGGCCAGGTGGGGCCCACCTTGATGTATGTATTTTATATCTGCATTGTCCAGAGTGTTGGATGGTGCTGTTGTGTGAGGCCGACCGTGATGTATGGGTCTCTTCCACGCTGTCCGTTTGTTGGACGGGTGGGGCCCACCTTGATGTATTGTTTCATCCAGTCATTCATTTGTAGGACCCCCATGATATTATATTTCATCCAGCTGTCCATCTGTGGGATCCACATGATGGATCTGTTTTATCCACACCGTCCATAGGCTGGGACGGGTGGGGCCCTCCTTCATGTATATATTCTATATCCGCATCGTCCATTTGTTGGGAACGGTGGGACTCTTGATGCATGGATTTTATATCTAGTCGTCCATTTTCTACTGGACATGGACCCCACCTTGATGTATATCTACACCATCCATGGGACGTGGGGTCCACCATGATGTGTATTGTATTCAGGCCCATCTTGTAAGCCCACCTTAAGGTGTATGATGTGCATGTGGCCCATCTATTTTGTGGATAATGGGCTGCCCCATGAGGCCCAATGTGATGTATTTATGGCCCATTAATGAGGTACAATGCGATATATTTGCGGCCCATTTGATGAGGCCTAATGTGATGTATTTGTGGCCCATTTGATGACGCCCGATGTGATGTATATGAGGCCCATATAATGAGGCCCGATGTGATGTATATGTGGCCCATGTGTGAGGCCCATTGTGATGTACATTGGCCCATATGATGAGGCCCGATGTGATGTATACAAGGCTCGTATGATGAAGCCCATTGAGAAGTATATTAGGCCCTTATGTGAGGCTATGGGCCCCACTATATGTTTGGCCCTATGAGGGCTACTCCTTGGGAGTAATGTTGCTTAAATGTCCACATTGATGGATAATAATGGTAAAATGTCCACATTGATAGACAATGATGGTTAAATATCCACATTGTGACCTTCCCTTAGGCCTTTTTTAGGCCCATTCTCATCCTTCTCCAAGTGGGTTAACCCTAATCATTAGGCCCCATTGATAATTGCAGGATCCATTTATTCTTATTGGGCTAACCCAAAATGTTGGGCCCCCATTGGTTGCTAGTAGGGTCATTTTTTTAATCTTAGAGTCCATCTAGACTTATTCAGGCCCCTTAGGGCATCTAGCGAGCCATATGATAGTATGGTGAAGGAATCTCATTTCGAATCCTTAGGATTATAAGTAGTCTACCTAGGCCCAACCTTGATATGATGAGAGTTCATCATCACCGTAGATGGAAGGATCCATGCTATCAGATTTGGTATATCCACAGTCGAGGATTGACTCTCATATTATGGATCTAATGTCCATTTATGGACCCCACCTTATGTATAGGCCAATTATCAATGCCGACTATGAGTACATGCTAGTATAACATCATGATACAAACCATTAAGATGGTATGAGACCCATTGTGATTGTATTCAGCTCATTCTCATTTTTCCTTAGTGAGTTAGCCCAAATTGATGGGCCCCTATTTTTATTAGTATGATCCATCTCGTCTTATTGAGCTATCCCAATTCTTTGGGTCCCCATTGATGCTAGTAGAAGTATCCAAATCTGGAAGCCCACTCTTAGGCCCATGAGTAGGACTTTTAAACCCATCATTGTCATGAGAATGATGCATCATCACCTCTGAGCATAGGTAGAAGAATCTGTGGAATTAGATTTGGTATATTCATTATGAGGACCAATCCTCATGCTATGGATTAGATCTGATGTCCTTCTATGCAGCCCACCATATATAGGCTAATTATTGATTTCGATTATGTTAGTATATGCACTGAGTATGTGTTAATATAGCATTATGATTGTGTAAGTAAGTGTGAGATTAATTATGATTGTATGAGGCCCATTGTGTGATTGTATAAGGCCCATCGTGTGATTGTACAAGGCCCGTTATGATTATATGAGGCCCATTATGATTATATGAGGCCCATTATGATTGTATGAGACCCAATTATGATGTAAGAGGCCCATTATATGTGTGAGGCCATTGTATGTCTGAGGTCCACCATGTGTAGGTGATTATTGCACACCACCCATTCACCTATACAGGCTATGGGCCATCTTATACCGGCCCACTATGATGTATGTGATTATAATCATGCTTGGTATACTTCATGATACATGCCAATACGCATCATCCACAAGCTTGTTATGAGGAGTGATTGAGCATAGCTCGTGCCATTGGGCTGATTGTTTATGAGACTCCCTGAGAGACGGAGTTGCCCCATATGAGCATGCGGTATATGCAGGTTTGATGCATAACTGGATAGTATGACTCATGCATCTTGTATTTTGTGATATGACCACCGTATGCCCTAGCGACATCAAGGTCGTGGCCTCCACAGGCATGTCATGGATGGCTAGATGAGACACCAAAAATGCTTGGTTCTAGCATACAGGCGCGATTAATGTCTCTGAGTGAAAATCCCTAAACTCTTTAGGTAAAAAGATGCTCCAACATTTAGACTGAGTGGATATATGTGAGCACATGAGGACTGTATACCAGTAGGTCATGTCTCCCACTATGTCGTGGTCGGTTGGGAGGGGGTGTGGCCTTACCCGCCTAAGGGAATCGACAATGTTAGGCTGAATCTGACCAGCTCATAAATGGGTCTGCTATCGATGAGTCGGGCCGATATTGGTAGGTGGATAGTGAGGTCTTTTCCACTTACCTAGTTGTATGAGGTAAAAATTTGACGTAGGGTATATTAGACCCCGGTGATGATCCTAGAGATGTATGGTACTGATATGTGAACTTATTGAGTAGGAGTTGCATACTCAGTATTTTTTGACTCATTCATTCATTCATTCACTATCCACTCGAGTTGGTGGTGCGCAACTAGATCATTATGTATACCCTCACAATGGTCACGATTTCAGTTAGGTATGCGACTAACCTAAGATCAAGAGTCTACCACATTGAGTCTAGCTATCTAAATTTAGGTATGAGACTAGTTTGGATAAAAGTCCCTTGTAATAGACCCCACAATTTGTGATACTACATACTATCATCCTGACTTCTTACTTCAGTTTGATCATTTCTTTTACACCGCATATTGCATTGCATCCTCAACACATAACATTTGGTTTACTATGCTTCCATATTGTATAGCCTAAATGAGGTTGATGGTATTATGGACTGGTCATGATCTACATATTACATTACATCCACGACATATAGCATTTGGGTTGCTATATTTTTACATTTATATGGCCTAAATGAGGCTGATGGTATTCGTGGCTCTTCTAAATTGCATATTGTATTGCATCCTTGGTATCTGATATTTGGCTCATTATGACTCCACATTGCATAGACAATCTGCATTACACACTCTGATATTGAATGACTTATAACCTTGCCAGTATTCTACTTACGCTGATATGTGTGTGCTTGGTACTTATCTTATACACACATTTACACCACCCTCTAAGCTTTCTATAAGCTTATGCACGAAGTTGCATGTAGGTGATGTTAGGTCACAGTAGCTTTGAGGCAAGAGCTTGTAGCAGATCACTTTAAAGATTTTATTATTTATGTATTTTCCTTTCAGCATTATACTCAAATATTTATATTAGTGGATATGTGGTGTTGATGTTGTCATTTGTGCCTTAGCTATACTTGTGGTTATGCTTCTTTATTTATATATAAAAAAAATTCACACTGAAAATCCTCCTTGTAGGATCCTAGGATCGAAACCTGGTGTATGGGCACTGGGAGCAGAGAATGTGGTACTATGGAGGCTGTCAGCATCGAATTTAGTGATCAAGAATTCTGTGATCCCATTTTTCGAGTTTGGGGTGTGACAGACCCTCGTAGTCGCCACGTAATCCCTTTGGTTGGGTAGTGGTGCATAATCGATGTAAGTAAACCGTCATACGTGTTACATCATGTATCATGATTGGATGTCGTAAATAGTCACTCTATAAACAAGTTATGTCATGTAAATCTTCCAATTGCGTTGTTGTGTCGCCTTGAGATGTTCGTATAATCAACGTTAATATGGAACATGCAAACAAATCTCCATAGTATGGGATGCGAGGCGAGCCGGATATCTTTAAACTACTTTCCACATTGTGATGATCACTGAGTGGGATGAACCACACACAATGCTAATTATGCATTCATATAGATTGGTTGCGCATACTAATACCACTCGTAATGATGGAGTACAAGACGTATCAGAACCCTCACATTATTCTTATGAATCTCTTGAATTATAGTTAATCTTAAAGGAAGGGTGATGATATAGGTAGGGCATTGACCCTCGCCAATCATACAAATATTGTAGGTGAATTATAGGGTGATGATATGACTGATAATCATTCTATGGAAGATTCTTTCAAAAAGAAAAGAAGGATAACACCATGAATTGTTTTATTTATTTTTTAGTACAAACTTTGATAATGTAGTAAGCTCCCATTGAGAGGGCATTAAAAAATTATGTGTATGATTTTTACTTTAATGGAATAATAAAACAGTTGTTTTTATTCTTATGAATGGTTACCTTCGTGAATGTAACTGGATGTGATTTATCTAAAAAAATAAATAAATAAGGTGCGATTTTGAAGTATATAATTTTTTATATTATTAACATCCAGAATTCTTGGGCACAAGTATGTACTCGTGTCGTGAAAATTCAGAGTGTTACATACATTACTTTGGCCAATAATCTTGCATTTTCTCTCATCTCCGAATATAACTGATTCGCCATTAATTTGGTTGATATTTGAGAGTATAACTTTATCACCTGTCATGTGTCTCGGACATCCACTATTTAGGTACCATCTGAATGACTACTTTCTTTGAAAGTTGTGTGGATAATAAGAAACTTAACCTTTGGAACTCATTTCATTACAGTTTTAGGTTTAGGAGGGTATCTTGTTTTTCACTGTGTTTGGGAGTTACGATTTGTCATGTTTCTATATACTCCATTCTTACCGGTGTTAGATTTCAATAGCTCTTTAAGTAAGTCCATAATTTTATCAACTAAATGAGAATTTTTATTATTATTCCTTTGATATTTGTGGTAGTTGGCACTATTTTTTATTTTAGAGACTTGAAAGGGTTTTGAATTTTTGAAGTCATTCTTTTTATAGTTTAACTCTTTTAGAGTTTCTACTTTAGAGTTCAAGGACTCTCCTTTTACAAAACTAGGAGTAGAATCCTTATATTTCAAAGAATTATTTTTAATATATCCCAATCCACACTTGTCACCACATCACTGAGATGAGGTTAATAGTTTTTCAAGTTTCTAGCCACCTTTGGTATATTTCCAAATGTCCTTTGAACTTTGAAGCGAGGAAACTTCAAGTTTTAATTTCTCATTTTCAAATTTAAATTTTTACAATTAAATTTTTTTAACTTAAATATAACCTCGCTTTTTCAAAACAATCTAAAAAATGAGATTTTTCTACAATAACCTTTTCAAGTTCAAATTAAAGTTTATCGTAATTCTCCTTTTGAATTTCTAGTTTATCCGCAATCTTACAACTTGCTCTGTATAGGGCATCATATGTATCTTGAAGATCATCTTCATTTTCAGAGTCACTTCTTGGAGTTTCATAATCAAACATTTCATAGTCATCTGAAGAAGTGATTCTAGCTATAGTCATAAAGGCTTTTAATTCATTTGCATTTTCCTGATCTGATTCGTCGGTTTTTGAATTAGTTTCAGATTTTGATGATTCATCCCAAGTAGCTATCATGCCTTTTCTTCTATATTTATCCTTTTTAGGACATATAGAAGAAATATGCCTACATTCAGAACAGTCGAAGCATTGGGTGTCTTTTGTTTTAGATTTTCAATAGTTTGAATTTCCTTTTCTTTTATCAAACAGTTTTTAAAAATTCTATAGAATTTCTTTGCTAACATAGCTATATCATCTTCATTTTCTTCAATGTCATAATTTACATTAAAATCTTTTGAATTAGATTTAGAAGATTTAAGAGCAATGGATTTGATCTTAGGAGCTTTGAAATTTAGCTCGTAAGTTTGAAGAGAACTAACTAACTCCTCAAACTTCATAATGTCGGTATCCCTCAATTCCTGTATAGCAGAACTTACGAATTAAACCTTTAAGGAAGTGATCACAATATTTTTGCGAAAACCTTGCTTTTAGAGATTCTATCTCATAGACCTCACATTTAATTCACTATGTCATTCAGTTTCGTATAGAAGTCCATAAAAAATTCATTTTCTTCTATACAAATTTCTTCGAATTTGGTTATAAGGATTTGGATCTTAGATTTTTTGACAATGTTGGTTCCTTCATGTGCCATTTTAAGAATATCACATGCTTGTTTAGCTATATCATATGAAATAATTCTTTTAAATTCAACTGGCGATAAAGCACAAGTTATTGCATTAGCATGACTTTCACTTTTCTGAACAGTTGTTGAGAAAATATATGCGGTTTCTTTCATTGATGTGGTTCCATCTTCAGCTATTACTTCCATCATATGAGGGATCCACTTAGTCACAGTGGCTAGCCGATTTTTCAAGAGATTTTGATTTTTTTTTTAGCTCGAACTTGAAGTTAGTTCATCTGATGAAGTTAGGGTGGTCGAACTCCATATCAAATATATACAGATAAGCCAAAGTGAAAGAATTTTTGAAACAGCCTTACATAAGGTCTTTTTAGGGTTATACCACCTATTTTTTTTTAGCAAATATATAGTTCAACTAAACTTGAAATGGTGTGTCGTCTTCTTGAGATGAAAAGTCGATCTTGAACCGATCTTCAAACATGTAAAGTAGTTGTGATCTAGCAATTCTTACGATCTGTTTGGTATCACTTTTGTCTTATGAAATTTGACAACTTTAAGTGTGCTAAACATATAAGCACTTACAAACATAATTGGAATCAAAGTCCTATCTTATTTAGCTGGATAATAGAGTAGTTAAACCATCATTCATAAACCAAAACAAATTTGAACTTCATTTGAATTGGTTCCGACATAAAGCATCAAAGTATTGATTTGTAGGGAATCTAAAGCATTTATTGTACCCTTAGTCAACTGCAAATCAATGAATTTTATAGATCAATCCCTTGCAAAATAGGTAAGCAATCACCGTTAGCTTTTTTAAGCATCCAATGTGCCCAGAGTCGACAATGGATCAAAGTAATATAAAAATATATCTTCATTTAAACAAAATATCAATGAATTGTTTAAAAATCAAACCAATTACTTGAATCAAGGTAATTTAAAACATTAAAAATAAATACAAGCTTCATCTATTAACCCTAATTAAGAGATTTAACCAACCATAAACATGATTGAACTAAAACTCAAAGGAAAAACATAAAAACCAAAGACGAACTAAAGGATTGAAGAAGAATAAGGACTCCTTAAAAATTTCACAAATCCTCTCTTTCTCTTTTTCCCTAATTCATGTTTAGGAAGGCTAGGATCACTCCTTTAAATATTAAATAAATAAATTCATTCCAACTTTAATTTTATACACTTTTGTTATGCTTCGGTCACACCGACTATAGCCTTTAGTTGCAATCGAACATACGTTTGGTCGCACTAAATTCTGTCTTGGGGTGGTAGCCGAATTTCACTAAAATAGATATAAAGTTTTTATCTCCCACAGGTCATACCTCTACTTCGATGGCATCAAACCTAACTTCAGTCGTACCTATGTCTCAAGCCAAATTTATTTCAAAAACCACAATTTCTTGCTGGACTGTTTTGTGCATATTTGGTCGGACCGAACCAACCTCAAATGGGACCAAATAATCTATTATTTTTCTCTCTTAGATCTTTAGCACTTGAAATCTCCATTAATTACCTCCAAATCTTTACTTTATCATTCTTTGAGCATTAAATATTCTCTTTAATCGTTCTTTTTATCTTAGTTCTCCAAATCACATTGTATAGCAAAATATACTTAAATAGATCAATTAAACACATCTATGCTTATAAAACTAATGCATAATAAGGAAAAATATACAATATTTTATACTCAATAACCTATGTTGAGGTTGATTGTGGTCCAAATCGCCCATGTCCCCGACCACGGATGAATCTGCCTAGTGAGGATGGTTGGGTGTTGTAAGTGTGGGTGGTAACATTAGCCATGAGTGTGGCTACCAATAAATGTGTCTTGACCATCAAGGTGCATTTCAAATGCTAGTAGATGAGACTGAAAGTCATCCATGGAGATATCCTCTAATGTGTTGTCAGGGTGGTAACAATGGTATCATACATTGTATTAAGATCATTGAGAATAGCTTGCTGCAAATTAGATTCAGGCATTGGTTTGCCTAGGGAAGTAAAAGAGTCAACGAGTTTCTTTGTCCGTTGAACGTAATCAGTCATGGACAATTTCCTTTTCATATTGTTTATAAGTTTCGTCTGATATGCATGGTTCATGCACGAGAGCAAGATGCATATTACTTCTCAAGTGCAATTTAGATGGAGCGGCCGATGATTTGGGCTAATTTTGTTTCAAAAAGGGAAGAAATAAGCCAACCAAGCAACAGCTGATCTTGTTTATGCCCAGCAACATAGGATAGGTTAAGATTGCTTGATCCTTCATTGTATCATTCAAGGATCATACCCTGTAAGTAAAGGGGGACAACAGAGTGACCCATCAATGTATCATTCAAGATCATACCCTTTAAGTAAAGGAACAAACTGTGCGCGCCATAAGAGATAGTTATGGTGATCAATTTTGACGGAAATAAGGTGATGAATATGAGTAGTTTGAAGAGTTGGGGGTGAAATATTTAATGAAGAAGTTGCCATTGTGACGAGAGTGTAAGAGACGATGATTACTTCGACGTGAGTCTCTTTCAAGAGGCCCTGATACCATGAGAATGATAATGTGAAGGAATGCTGAAAAATGGGAAAAAGTCACCATTGCTATGGGTGATGAGTTTCATCTATATTTATATTGTTTGAATTAGTTAATGTACAAAGTACAAGAGTTATAAAGTTGATTGAGAAATTATTACAGAGATAATTAAGGAACCATTGTAAATTTGATCAAGGGACTCTTACAAGTTTTGGTCACCATAGGGTGGATCTCATGCACTTAAAGTCGTTCCCCTCATAGAAGTGGTAGCATGCTCCTTGTATACACAGGACGGGTTACAAAAAGGTTTTCGGCCCGTCATAATTTAGGCTTGTCTGGATGCAACTTTTGAAAATATGTTTTTTTCAGAAAAAGAAAATATTTATTTACTCACCTTCGACTTGGTTTTCGGGTGCTTACTTGGTTAGGTTGAAACTGAGAAATTCCGGTTTTTAAACGGGCCATAAAACCAAGTGTTTCTTTATCAATGTTAGCTTTGAAGGTTCCATCAAAACTTGCCCTGGGAGAATCCTTAGGGAGTTTTGGATTGTTGGTTTTTATATTTCTTGCCTGGACACTTCTTTGATTTTTAAATAGTTTGGTTTACATTTTTTGGTTGAATTTTACATTTTTCAATAATTCCATTATTCAAATTTTCCTTTAAAAAAATTCCAGGGTGGGGATGGAAGACTTGAGAAATTAAAATAGTATTTCAAACTTCTCTCAAAATTTTCAGAAAAACAAGAGTATCAACTAAACAAGATTTAATCATTCCAAAAAAAATTACTAAGCTAAACCCTAACATTCCGTAGGAAACATATATAAAAATCAGGGAATGAATTTGCCAACAACCATACAAGCCCTAAGGTTTTATTTGTGATCCATTAAATGAGAACGTGGAATGGGTAAAATTAAGAACTTGTCCAATAAGGTTTTATAATCTGTGATCAAGGAAATGAGAATGTAGACTTAATAAATCTATGAACTTGTCAAATTATTTGATTTATTCCAAAGTCTATTGTACTGTATGAGAATCAGATTACAAATTTATGAATTTGGGAGCATTTATAGCAATATAAAGAATTTATTGTAAATGAATTACTATTCTTATTATAAAAACGTCTCGCCATGAGGATTAGCCAAGACTTCAGTTGTTTTAGGACGGATCCAATCCAAACATTTCTTCTTTAACAAATCAAACATGCAATGCCCACTACGATGCTTTAATGATGTCCTATCTGTACGTCCTTAATTTGGGCTACATCCTCTTCTCCTTTGTTAACAAAACTCAAGCTTATCCAAAGCTCAATTGAGCATTTTGAAATATTGTCATTTATAGGGTGTTAAATATACAAAACATAGTGGGCCCCATGTACAATCTAGAACGTTTCTAATGGTGAGCATTAACATCCCAACTATTCCCTTTGGTGTGGCCCACCTAAGTTTTGGATTAGCCTTAGTATTTAAAGCGAAGGAAAAAGATAGGGGGCGATTATGATGGGCGGATGGATGTCATTTAACCGTCCAGTTGGGCCCTACCCATCGATTTGTACATTAAGGGTTTATTTATTTATTTATTTTATTTTTAAATTTTTTGAGGGGGATTTGGAAGTCCAGAAATCTTGACAAATCCCAACCAAAAAACAAACAAAAAGTGGAGATCTAAAATCAGGGGATTTCACAAATCTCCACCTAAAATCTCTCACACCAAATAGCCCCCTAAATGTTCATGTATACTACTTGAACAGGATGTGCATGTGACTATGCATATATACTACATGAAAAAAGGAGAGAGGGAGAAGAAAAAAGCACCGAATCCAAACTCCTCAATAAAAACATAAGATCACATATAAAATCCTATAACAAATGAACAATCCAACATGGGTGCATCTATGCACCGAATCACAAACGCATATCTAGAGAGGAAAACCTCCTTATTTCACATCCATAGTAAGAAAGACACTCTGCAATGAAAATAGCAAGCAAGCATTGATACAACACGAAGTGGTAGCAAGTAGTCAGGTAGAGATTAGCATGTATCATTTGTGGCGAGGCTGAACCCGAGGTTTACAGTGCAATTGTTTTGCACATCCACAGAAGCACTAGCATCAACAACCAATCCTGGAATGTTTATCAGTGCTTGCTTGGTACAATTGCAGGTTGGATTTATTCCTAGCTCAGCTTCCATATTCTGGATGTTGACCAGACCATTGCAGCAATCCGATGAAGGAATAGTTGTGGTATCATTTAGAGCTTCCACGCATGGCTGGATGTCTGCCTCGGCATCGATGCATTGGGCTGCGGTGGCCATTTGGGCTGAATTCATGATGAGAAGGAACCCCACCAGCATTGCAGACACATATGCATGCTCCATCTTACCCCGGACCTTGCTTTCCTTTACTACTACACCAGTATCGATCATAAGCAAAAGATTAGAGATGTGTCTAAGACAAGGCTACAATTTGCCTTTTTATACCGTTGCCTATGGAGGGATGGTAGTCTTCTGATTGGAATCATATGCACGAGTTTCTTGCTTTTGAGACATGTTACAATATGAGTGGTAGAATCCATGTTATTAAAGGGGGTCGGTGCACAACCATCTCCTGCCGTTCCAAGATTGGTAGACGGGAATCCCTACGCAATTAGAAAAGTGATTTCAAAACTCACAACTGGAGATGCATGCTGGATTCCCCTTCTATGTGTTTGGACGCTAGGAGATTAAGAAATGGCTCCAATACAAATACTTGTATGTTAAGCTTAATGTACAAATAGATGTGTGGGGCCAACTATAGTGTGACATCCAATCAATCCATCACGTGAACGCCTTCCTGTTCTCCTTGTAGTCCAAAACTTAAGGGGGCCACAACAAACAATTTTAAAGGATTTAGGTATTAGTTTTACGTGTTGTGGCCCACCTGAGTTTTGAAATGACCTTCTTTTTATAGTATATATTCATCCTGGTCAGAGACACCTTCTGAATGTACTAGATGGAACATCCAAAAGACACTGGGCCCCACAAACTACCTGGAAGATTTTTAATGGTGGGCATCCTATTCTAACCGTTCCGTTATGTAGCCAACCTGAGTGTTGAATCAGCCTGATTTTTGAGCCAGAAGGAAAGTATTGGGTGCAAAATAATGGATGGATTGGATGTCTTTAAAGCATCATGGTGGACCACACATGCTGATTTATACCTTAAGTTAAGGTAAAAAAATGTTTTTATTGAAAAGGGGAGCGGATTAGGTGCGGCCCTGATAGTGGAGCCCACCTTAATGTATTTAATGTGCATCCACGCTGTTCATCCGATCTTACAACTTAGTTTAGGGCACAGGCCCAAAAATGAAGTAGATCCAAATCTTAGGTGGACCACACCATAGGAAACATTCATAATTGAACGCCAACCATTAAAAAATTCCTAAGTCCCACCGTAATGGCCAAAGTAATATTTATTTGCCATCTAACCTGTTGATATGGTCACATAGGCCTTAGATGATGGGAAAAAAAAAATATCAGCTTGATTAAAAAGTTGTGGCCAACAAAATATTTTTAGTGGTCAATCACCACTGTTTCATATGGTATGATCCACTTGAAGTTTGGATCTACTTTATTTTTAGGTTCATGAATTTAAATAAGTTGAAAAAAATAAATGAACGGCATGGATATACAATACATATATCAAAGTGGACCGCATGGTTAGTACCGTACCGTGTTAGGTAAGGCCAGTGCGGGATTTAAGTCGCTTCCATTGAAAAAAGTTTTCCTAGTACTCACCGTGCCATTTGTTTATACTATTAACATCACTGATGTTAAGAAGAAAGAATGAGAGTTGCCTGATACACATGATTCATGAAGCAGGCCCTAAACTTCATAGTGAAGATTGGTTAAGAAATGAACATCAAGGTAAGATGCAAGCGGATTGCCTACGAAAGGCTTTTGGAGGAAGTTCCTATAATGAGAAGCTAGGTAAGAGTCATAGTGTTATTTGTGATAAATCCACTTTGTACATCCGTTTACCAAGCTCATGTTAGTATATGATATAAAACTCAAGAAAGAAAGTCTGGAAAGAAATGCCTAGAGGGTAGAAACCTTCTTAGGTTCACTTTGATGTTTAGGTAGCTCTCGTTCTTTCTCCTTCGTTACTTAAAGCTTATCTAAGATAATGATATTGATTTTATTTCCTAATATATATATTAATATATTCAATCCCAATTATTTATAAAGTCATTAACATTGTTACAAAGTGAAAAACATAGCCTGAATCAAAACTTTTAAATGTTTCAACGGTAGTCATTCAATCTCCACTTTTTTTCTCCTGAGTGCCTCCTTTAGATTTGGATCCCCTTCAATTTTTGTCTCATCTCTTCAAATGAGCTGGCAAAATAGATGAGCGGGGTGGATTTATAGCAAACATTATTGTGGGACTCACCTAGCTTTGCAGCGGGAACTTTCTGCCAAAGCCATGACAGGCAATCCAGGTCACGTCCCGTCCCCTTCACCAAACAAAATGCAACAAAAGGAACATCCTATGGTTATAGTCGTTTAAAGGAGTTGCATGATACCCATGCTACGTATGTATGACGCTTCATACACAGGCACTCATAAATTATACCGCTAACTATCACCATGTCACGATAATAATATTAGATAGGTTGCACCGTTGTAGGTGGAAATTGGATTGTTGAGACTCATTATTTTATTTTTATTTTTCATTCTAAATGTGGAGTAATGCGGGGAGGAGGTGTTGAGGTCGAGAACCGTCTTCCACAAGGAGATAACTATTTTGAATCCAAGGAACTTCTCCAGACTCCTCATAGAGATACCTCGAATCTATGAGGAAAATTAGAAAATCAAATAATTTCTAAAAATTCATAATAAATTGATTGATGATTAAAATGAGCTTATAACCTTATTAATAATAACATGAAACTCGGGAAGAAGATTTAGAATTAAACTACAAGTACAACTCCTATAAATCATGACTTACTATAAACAGTAAGCTTACTATTTATAAACGGTCGTCATTCCTACTAGAAAATTTTCAGCCAAAAATAGTAAGTGTCCTATTTGGTTCAACCATGTTATTCTCGAAATTATTCTAAGAACTTCTCATATTCGATGCAACTCCTAAAGCCTAATGGATGAAGAGTTATAATCAAACTAAAACTTACTATAAATAGTAAAAAAAGAAAATAAAGCAGATGTTCGGATCACTTCCACTTCTATTGGTCCTTTTCTACCTTGGCCATGAAATTGTATGCCACTTGCTCTACATCATGGAGGGAGTATTTGATTGGGCCACATCCCTATTAATAGATAGCCATGTAAAGAATGTTTGAAAGTTGTTAGGGTAAGTAGGGACCTATATGTTATTTCTTAGTGACACGTACTCCAATCAAATTCTTAAAAATCGGGTCACCACTGACATACTTGATGGTAGGGCAATCAACAATCCCTGCTCTTTGGCATTCCTGAGTGCATGCATATCATCCATCACACTGACAAAACATCAAAGTTTTTCTTCTATTACCTCCGTAGGCCTTGCCGACTTGAGATCTCTACTACACTTACTGTAAGTAATAGGAAGTGCAGAAGTGTGAGCCCTTCAGATCTGACTGTCTACACAATATAAAACCTCTACAAAGCTGAAGATGAATGCTCTAGATCTAGTGGCATGCCTATTTACTACTGGAGCAGATGGGGCTGTTCACCCCTCTGATTCAATGGTATAGATGGCCCCGGATTATGATCTATGGCTTAGATCATCCCAAGGACATGCTAAATGGACAAATTTCAATAAATTACTTTTCCTATTATTTTACTCTTGTTATTCCTTAATAATTTTCACGAGCGAGCCTCATCCTATTTATAGAAAGGGACATGAGTTTGGATGAGACCAGAAGTTATCCGATCTTATCCCTATTTCCACATCTTATTTAAGCTTTAATTTGAATCCCTTCTCATAACGAAAGAGGCCGGAAGAGGCCTAAACTCATGGGACCCACCCACTAGTAATTACTCACCAGTGAGCCCCACTGGACTATCTCCAACATCTCCCATTCAATCACATTGTGGAATAGGCACAAAGAATTTGTCCATCTAACTCGCCTAATAACAATCAAAACCAAACATCGCAATCAAAAGAATCAGAAGCACGGGACCAACTGGATCACTATAATATTTTCACAGGTATTAAAGTACTAAGTGACCACCTTACTAGTACTCAATAACCCAAGTTTTGCAATGCCTATCCTAATCCGCATAACCACACCAGATGAAGTTAAATCCTGATCTAGAGTACTTTTCCAACATACGCACTTATCCAATTTATTGAGTTATTTTGAAAACTCGATTTTTCTCAAACTTCGCCTAAAATCAATTTTAAAGCAATATTTAAATATATGTTTTTTATGAAAAAATATTGTTTGCAAAAGTCTAATAAAAACAACTCAATACTACCATTGGATAAGTTTTCAAGTGCGTATTTATAGTTATAGAAACTTGGTGTACTGTCATGGGATCTTCCTCACGCAGATGTGTAATTTGGGATCAATCAAACCACTTTCCTGACGTAACCAATTCTGGCCAATCAAGACCTTTCGTCATAGTATGCTAAAGTAGTGACACTCAATCTCATCCTCCCATATACAAGAGGAAGGTAGCTAAGGATACAAAGAGTCACCAATGGGATTGACTACTTGCACGTTGTAATGATTAGATCAATTCAAAGAAATCTATAGGTAAAAGGTCTCCGCACGTGGTTAAATCTATGTCGTAAATTAGACAATACTAGGTGTATGTCAGGTCTACAATACACAGGTTATTCTACATAAGGTACGACTCATATCATAACCTCATAACCTGGCTATAAATTCAGGCCATAATATTGATCATATGAAAAAGGAATGGTGCGATTATGTTATTCGACTTTATCAGTCTGATCTTGTAGGAACATACAACTCACTCATATCCTCATCCTTTATTATTCGTAATAAAAAGAAGTTCATACCTCAGTGTATGAACATGGCCCCAAATGTACCTCTTGTACATTCAAGGTTAGTCAACCCATACGAGTGGGGTGACCGGCCTGCCGACAAAAATAGAAATCTTACATAATCTCAAGGTAAATGTTGATGATCTACTTAGCTAGTTTATATTAGTATTCAATACTAAATAAATGGAATATGTTATTTGTTAATGAAGGATCGAAGGTAATAAAAACAACTACATCACTCAAGCTTTCCCCAATCCCAACTGCCTGATGTGAACCTATAAGTGCTATGGTTTTATGCTCCTTTGGTTGTCAAATTTTGTGGTGTCAAAACATCAATCTATGTCTTGTGTAGTTCATTGGTATATATGAGACATTGCATATGGGTTCAAGACATTGCATCACCTCACTAAACACGTTGCTTCAAGTTAAGAATGAAGATTTACTTCAAACCATTTCAAGAAATGCAAATACAAGCTATAATGAAAAAAGTGATCTTGTTCAAAGATTTAAGTTAGTGTACATATCAAAATGAAGTGTAATTCAAGCTCTATAAGATCTCAAGTTCAATGCAACATCAAGTATTGAGATCCCAAGCTTTACAATTTTCAAAGGTCAACTATCATATGAAGTCTCGATGTTCATATCTCACTTTCAAGGTATGATTGACATTAGAGTAGGTCATTTTGTATACATAATTCATATTGAATCTTTTTATATGAATTTGGTCTGTTCTAAGACTAGTCCTAGACCTTGTTTGACTAGTCCTAGAACCAACTCAACCAGTCCAAGAAATTCTAGGACCAGTCCAAAGTTGTTAAAAATTTTCTGAATTTTTTGGTTAAGCTACGACCAGTCCTAGAGTCTTCTCGACTGGTCGTGTGAATAATGCTCGACTTGTTCATGACCTGTCGTGAATCTTCGACTCAAACTCCAGCGACTACACTTGGTGCGTCACGACCAATCGTGGAAGGCTCACGACCGGTCCTGGATGACCTTCGACCAGTCATGGAATGGTTTTATCCGATCGTGCTTAAAATTTTAAAAATCCGTTTCTTCTACCACCGGTCATAGTGTCCTCAGGACCAGTCGTAGATGAGTTTCTATAACTATAAATAGAACACGAATTTCAAAGTTTGAGAATCCAATTTGAAGTAAAATCAAGGCATCACCCTGAGATAATTTTGTGTTCATTTTAAGCTACTTTGTGTATATTTAAAATTCTTTTTTTTTTAGCTTTATTAATTTGATTTTATTTCTATATTCTAATACGAATTGAAAAGAGGAATTGTTGTATTCCTTCTTCTTGGAATCAAAATCAAATATAGCTAGCCCAACTGGTTTAATTTAAAATCAATCTAGAGCCTAGAACCATTTCTTAAGTGAGTATTGGACTTTGAACTTCTATTCGAACTTCTACTCTGACTTGGTTCTTCTAGGCTCCAACAAATGGAGAAATTTAGGTATTTTACTTTATTGTAAATTTCATTCTTTTGGTTTTATTTAAGATTAAGCCAGAAAAATCTCAATCTGTTGGTTATCTGAGGAGAGACAGAAAAACTCAAAAGTGGGGTTTTTCGAACTGTATAAGCCCATTTGAAAGACACAACTTTGAAGGTTTTGGGTGAACCTGAGAAAAATTATTTTGATAGTGAACACTAATATCCCCTGTGTGAGGATATTAGGAGTGGAGTAGCAAGTTCTGTGACTGTTGTTTAACAGTTGCTGAACACACAGGTGAACCATTATAACTCTTTATGTTTTGTGGATATGTGATTTATTTTTCCTATCTTTTATCATTCAAAGTTATGGGATGTATGTGTGGATGTTAATGTTAAAATATTTACATTTTAAGCACTGTGGGGAATGTTATAATAGTTTAGAATTCAATTCTTACTACTTCTTTTTATCACCTTTAAGTTTTTTCTTTTAATTCTCTAATTGTTCTAGTAAGGTTGTTCTGCCATAAACGCTTGGTTTTTATAGTGAAAGGTTGTCGTTAGAATAACTAGAATTTGTGATTGCTTTACATTCTGGTATTATGATTTGTTTAAAATACTATCTTTCCTTTATTCATTTATATTCTGCTATTAAAGTTTAAATTTGGCATAGTCCCCCCCCCCCCCCCCCCCTCTCTGACTCATAGCTTGGCCTTTTCAAGTGGTATCAGAGCCTAATGGCTCGCTTTTAATTCTTTATATTTGGATTTATTTCCTGAGCTAATCGATCTAAGCTATATATAAAATGTCAATTTTTGATAGTCTTTCAGTCACTAGGCCTCTACCTTTTGATGACACCAATTATGCTTATTAGAAAGCCAGAATGAGGATATTCCTAAAATCCATGGATGAAAATGTGTGGCTAGCCACAGTAACTAAATAGACCCCTCCTACCATTAAAGTAACTAGTATTGATGGATCAAAATCAATGAGAGTAATACCTTATTTTTCATGGACCAATCTTCAGAAAAGTGAGAGTAGTGCAAATGCAAAAGCACTAAATGCAATCACTTGTACACTGTCACCAGATGAATTCAAAAGAATTATATCTTGTGATTCTGTAAAGCAAGTTTGGGATATATTAGAAATGATACACGAGGGAACATCAAATGTCAAGAAATCTAAAGTCCAGATCCTCACAACCAAATTTGAGGAAATACATATGGAGGAAAATGAAATGTTTATAGACTTCTACACTAGACTAAATGACATTGTGAACTCTTTGTGAGGTCTTAGTGATAAAATCCCTGAAAGTAAAGTATGTACAAAAATAATGCGCTCAATACCTGAACGGTTCAATTCTAAGGTAACTGCGATCTAGGAACTTCGTGATACGGACAATATGAGGGTAGAGGAATTAATTAGCTCTTTATAGACTTATAAGTTGACTTTTAAAGCTTCAAAAGATAAATCTATTGCCCTTAAATCTTATAAAAAAAGATTTAAAGAAAATAATAACAATTCTGATTTAGAAAACTCTGAAGATGATATGTCCCTTTTAGCAAAAAAGTTTTACAAAATTTTCAAATGTAAAAAGAGGGTTGATTTTAAAAAATCTAATGATAAGAAGAAATCTAAACCTAAAACTCAAAAATCATAAAAACACAGTCAGTGTTATAACTGCCATGAATATGGGCATTTAGCAAGCAAGTGTCCTAAAAAGGACAAACCCAAAAAGAAGGGTATGCTGGCTACTTGGGATGAATCCTCTGATTCTGAAGTCTCTTTTGAATCAGAAGATTCTAAAACCGAGTCGGGCAGTGAAGTTAGAGCCCTTATGACTCTAGCTAAATTCACATTTTCAAATAATGATGATTTAACAAATGAAGAAAATTTGAACAGTGATTGTGAAAATGAAGATGATCTTCAAGATGCTTATAATGCCCTATACAAGGAAAGTTGTAAAATTGCAGTCGAACTTAAGCTTAAAAAAGAAAAAATTTCAAAGCTTAAAGAAAATTTTGAGTCTCTTGTTTTAGAAAAATCTCATATTTCAGATTGTTTTGAGAAGACTAAATGTGATTTAGAACTCAAAACCTCCTTGATTGAAGATCTTAAATATGAAAATGATAAACTTAAACTTGAAGTCTCTTCTCTTTTGAGTTTAAAGGATACATGGAGATATGCCCAAGGTGATCCAAAGTTAGAAAAACTTTTATCCGGATCATGAAAATGTGACGACTGATCGGTTTGGGTCATGATAAAAATATTTCCCCTAAACAGAAGAATACTCCTCCCAA
The DNA here is from genome assembly GCA_037074715.1 of Magnolia kwangsiensis. NCBI lineage: Eukaryota > Viridiplantae > Streptophyta > Magnoliopsida > Magnoliales > Magnoliaceae > Magnolia > Magnolia kwangsiensis. Next base: position 92,059,228 of record CM073573.1, read on the forward strand.
GTTTGTGAAAGGAGAGACTTCAAACTCAAAAGGGACGAGTAATAATCAAAATTTTTCTAAAAATACTAAAACATTTCAAAACCCCAAGAGCAACTATATTAACTATAAAAATCAGAACCGAAACCCTTTAACCGAAAAAATAGTTGATTTTCTTAAGGAGTTTTTAAAATCTAACTCAGTAGGTCACTCTTACAACAACTACAAACAAAAGAAGGCCAACTATACTCCTAAACCCAAAATAGTTATGAAATGGTTTCCTAAGGTTACTTTCTTGGTTGATCACACTGCTTTTAAAGCTACAAGCCATTCAAAGTGGTACGTAGACAGTGGATGCTCAAGGCATATGACTGGTGATAAAGGTCTATTCATCGATCTTAAAGACATGACTGATGGTTCAGTCACATTCGGCGATGGTAGCAACTACAGGATTATTGGCCAAGATACGGTTCAACTCTATAACCTCCCTTTGTTTAAAAATGTTTTATACGTTGAAGGGTTAAAACACAATCTGTTAAGCATATTTCAAATATGTAATAACAATTATAGTGTAAAATTTTCTAACTAAGGTTGTGAAATTCTAAACGATAAAGGTTCAGTAATATTAACTGGTCTCAGAACTTCTGAAATTGCTATATTATTAGTGAATCCATCTCATCTAGTCAAACGTGTTACATGGTCCATACCGATGAGACTGATTTATGGCATAAACGTCTTGGACATGTACACTACCGTAATTTATATAAACTGAGCGAAAGAGAACTAATAAGTGGTCTACCTAAATTACAAAAAAATAGATAAAATATGTGGCAAATGCCAGATTAGCAAGCAATCAAGGTGCTCTCACAAGAAAGTGAACTCCAATACCACATCAAGAGCATTCGCGCTTCTCCATATGGATCTTCTAGGACCTACCAGGATGGAGAGTCGAGGTGGCAAAAAATATATATTTGGTAATCATGGATTATTTTACTAGATTCACTTGGGTAGCTTTCTTAAGGGATAAATTAAAAACTTTTCATGATATAAAAAGAGTTCTCAAACGGATCCAAATGGAAAAAGGTTCTCAAGTCTATAAGATCTGTAGTGATCATGGATCTGAATTTGAGAATAGCAGTTTTGAGAAATTCTATAGCGATCAGGGAATATTACATGAATTCTCTGCACCTAAAACTCCACAACAAAATGAAATTGTTGAAAGAAAAAATAAAGTGCTTCAAGAAATGACTAATGTAATGTTAAATAATATGAAGCTCCCTAAAAATCTTTGGGCTGAAGCAATAAATACTGCATGCTATATAATTAACTGGGCTTATACGAGAAAAACTAATAATAAAACTGGTTTTGAAATGTGGTTCAATAAGAAGCCTACTGTCAAATACTTTTAAGTTTTTGGCAGCAAGTGTTATATTTTACGTGACCATGAAAATTTGAGAAAGTTTGACACTAAAAGTGATGAAAGAATCTTTTTAGGATATTCTTTAAATAGTTCCGTATATCGTGTACTGAATAAAAGGACTGGTGTTATTCAAGAATCTATAAATGAGGTCATAGACGATCACTTAAATACACTTGCCCCAAGTTCAGATAATGATGAAGTTCTTTTAATTGACAAACCAGATACTTCATCAAGTCAAAACAATTCTAAATTGAGGACTGTTAAAGATCATCCAACCACTCAGATTCTTGGAAACCCTCTTATAGGTGTGTGCACTCGTAAACAACTTGAAGTGTAACGCCCCGAGTTTTCAGGATCTGAGTATACGACCCGTTTCTCAAAAACTCTAGTGTTAACTTATAAAGAGTCAAAGTCCACACATATTTTTTTCTTTCATCAGAATAAGCAGATGAGCATAAAGTGGGCTAATCAGCATAAAGGAAAATTTCATTTATATTTGGAATATACAAGAAGCTGCCCATAATGACTATATAAACTAATGCCACAATTCTTACAATTACAAAATGAAATAATATTACAGGTGAAATAAAGTAAATTACAATAATATTGGAATGTGAAATCTGGTAGCAACCCTGTGAATAGCATCGACTTACTCTATACCTGCATCAACTGTTATGGTTTGATAATGTCAATGGCTATCGCAGTGAGGAGTACCCTCTAAGATTGTACACTCATCATTCATAATCCAATATAGCTCGCAAGTCATGAAAATGGATATATTAAACAAGACAATTCATAATTATGATCATACACCCAAAAATCAAGACAGTCAACAAAATCTCATCATAAGCAAATATAATCGCAATTACAATATAAGGATATAAGTTCATGTAATCGAATAATCAACCATACAACTTTCTATTACACTAGAAAATCACATTGTAAGTAAACACCACAAGATGGTTAGGAAATCACTAAGCGAACACCCGCTCCAACTGGAAATCATGGTACAAGTAAAATCCATAAGGTGAATAAAAAATCAACCTTTAAACCTCTACTTCACTCGGGAATCATATCGTACGTGAACACCACATGATGGCTACGAAATCACTAAGCGAACACCCGCTCCACTCGAAAATAATGGTACGACTGAACACCGTAAGATGAAGAGAGAACAACATACCGACGTTTACTTCACTCGAAAATCATATCGTACGTGAACACTGCAAGATGATTAGGAAATCGCTACGCAAACACCTGCTCCACCTGAAAATCATGGTACGACTGAACACCGCAAGATGAAGAGACAAACAACATATAAACTCTAGACCACTCAAAAATTATATCATACATGAACGCCGTAAGATGGCTAGGAAATCGCTAAGAGAATACTCGCTCCAACTGAAAATCATGGTACGATTGAACACCGCAAGATGGCTAGAAAACCAATATATAAACTCTAGACCACCCGAAAATTGCATCGTATGTGAACACCACAAGATGGCTTGGAAATCACCAAGCGAACACCTGCTCCAACCAGAAATCATAATACGACTGAACACCGAAAAATGACTAGGAAATAATAAGATATACGAATATAACCATCAAGCCACTAAAGGGCACCATGAACCGTAAGATGAAGTCCACAACAAATCTCATTCTATCCATTAAATGATCACAAGTAACAACGTCTAATCAACTAGCAGGTTTTACAAATGAAAATAGCATGTGAGTATCAAATCATTTAAACTTGTTAAATTTAAAGAGACATGTCCATTATATGAATGAATTCCACAACAGATTAACATATTCATATAATAAGGTAAGTAACGCAATAAGAGAAATCAATGTACCATCCATATCTAGATGGACGAATTTAAGTGGGAAGCTCAAAGAGTGAGTCCTTACCTAAGGTTTGAATCGCCTACACCATCACTAAGAATGCGTGCTTACTTGAAATCAATTCCTACCATCAATTGTAAAGTTGTAAAATTAGACCCAAGCCTACACGCTATTTAGGGTTAGGGTCTTAACCTAAGGTTTGGATTACCTAAGCTTTAGGTCCTTATCTTAAAGTTTACTTCGATGATTAGATTCTAGGATTTGAATACTAAATCATTATTAATATTGTTAATATTACCATTATTGTATAATGGATCGAATAATATTCATAATAGGAGTATTAATCCATCAATATTAATAATGATGATTTGCAATTTTATATTTAAATATATATGTAACAACAATACCTAATGTTCTTATAATGACTAAAAACCTATTAAATAGTAGAGGAAATAAAATAGAATATTTACTAATAGTAAAATGATAACGGCTAATGATAATCATCATCTTACAAGAATTACACTAATCTCATAAGGAAAATGATAATATTTTCTAATGATAACATTCATAACTATTCATAATGAATCTAGTCATGATAATAGGTTTTATGATCTATCATTAAATAAAATACTACTATTTGATAATCAAAATTTTGTTTATAAGAACTAGGTTATATAGTGGACTTTGACCCACATTTAACTCAACGTTAGGATTTCGAGAAATACGAGTCTTTCTAATTACAACATTTAACTAAGTAATCAAATCTAAATTGCAATGTAAAAGGGTAGAGAGTTTGCACCTCAGGGGGAGATAAGTGGGGCCTAACTCAACATCTAGTGAATTAACTCAGTCCCAACCCGAGTCGACTCGATAGGTGCAACAACCACCCATTCTCACTCTTCCTTTTTCTCTTTCTATTTGTTTCCCACAAGCTGGGAATCCAACAACATTTGGACCATGTCCAAACCCAACTTGGCCGAGTCAACTCGGTTTTAGCCAAGTCAGCCCAACGACCACCTTTCCCTCTAGTTTCTCTTTTTCTCTCTTCTTCCTCCCTCTCCTTTCTCTCACTCTTTACCTACTTCTCTTCCCTGACCTCACTTAGCCAAAGAAATCAGCAACACACCCCAAACATTGGGCCCAACATAGGTCAGGATTTGGCCACTAGCTGAGTTAGCTCGGCTGAGAAGTGGAACCTGGAAAACGGCTGCTCCACCAGTCTCATTCTTCCTCTTTTCCTTTCATCCAGACCGGACCCAAGCTCAGCCAACCATGTACTCAACTCGATGTTAAACCGATTTGAGTTAGCATAGCGACTGGGTGCCATCCAACAACCCCTGTCTTGCACTCGAACAAGAGTGCGGCTGCGCCACACCCCATCTCTCTCTTTCGCTCTCTCTCTCTCTCTCTATTTCTCTCATCCGTTCTCTTTCCCCTCTTTCTCCCTCTCCCTTTCTTCCCATTCTTTCTTCCTTTCTCACTCTCTTCTCCCTCATCATCCCTTTCTTTCTACTTCTACCAGAGACCCAACAATGGTTGGACAGAATTAACTCAGACCGACAACTGTGTGTTTTGGCTAAGGAAGACGGTCTACCGTTAATGGCGGACATCTGACCGGCGTTCGTTTCTTTGAAACGAGGGCATGAGACAACTCAGAATGGTGTCTTGGAGCTTGAGGAAGAAGCAAAATGAAGCTCCATTGGGGTTTTGGTGGTGGGTTCAAACAACGACGAAAATGGCTGAGTATTGGGAGGTGCGACTGTAAGGAATGGAGCAGCTCATCCCATGCGATATAAACTCTCTGTTTTGATGCCATAAGTCTCCCTAAGCCATCAAATGGAGGATGGATGACCAGGATTCGATCATGCTGTCCGGTCTATAGAAACATGTAGCAGCCAGTGGTTTTCTTGCACCAGTTTTCTACCAAAAACCTAATCCGTGTGGATTGGCAATGGATGGCCGATATTGCTAGCACTAGACAGTCGTGATTGGAGGAGAAAACCTCACGTGGATTGCCAGCCTGGTAGCACTGAAAATAATTTTCATTTTTTAAAATGAGTGTGCTTTGTAGCTAGATTTATGGCCAAGATTGTGTGCAAGTGCATGCAACCCAACGGCTGAAACTCGGTAGGGATTGGTCGTCCCCACGTCCTTTACAAGATGAATGGTTTGGATCAGCCAAATGATTGCTGATGGTGGGCAATAACTCATTGAGAACAGGCTTTGTTCGGGGCCTAACAAAAAAAAAATTTAAAAAGGAAGGAGGGAAATCCATTCCTCTTTCGAACGAGCATGGGTCAGTGCTCGTCAGACCGTGTTTGTGGCGTGGTGCACCTTGGGTGCACCCCAACCATGTATACATGCTCCTCATGTGGGGTCTGCCATGATGGGTCTTGTGAATCCACGCCGTTCATTAGTTTTGTTGGCTCGCATAATGGACTAGTCCAAGGAATGAGGCCAATCCAAGTCTTAGGTGGGCCATACTAATAGAATTTAGGTCCTTTATTGTCGATTGCGTAAATCTAGCGGTTGGATTAGTTCCATCTCAACCATCAACGGTCAAAACGCCTTAAGGGATCATTTGTGTGTTTATGAACTCCATCACATCTTATTATTTGAATAGTATATTAATTTTAATTTTTGTTATAATTACCTATAAATACATACACACACATACATATATGCATTGTATCTTTAAGTTCAATTACTGGCATATTATATCTTTTATATTAATAATCATTTATCAATCAATAACGTACTTAATTTGAAGTATTATGTGTGTGTGTGTATTTTTCTTTTGCATATATATAAACATTAATTATTCTAAGTGATATATATTATATATATATATGATATAATACAATAATACGTAGTTTAAATTTAAAAATGTAAACATTAGTTAATATACATAAATTTTTGACAATGTGTTGACATACAATTTATTTTATATATAGCTTAAATAATGTGAAATAAATAGTATACCTAATTTGAATAATTTAAGTAACATATGTATTATTACAAATGATTTAAGTAACATATATATTATTACAAATAATTGTAAAATTATTTTTCATTATAATATATACACACAATTATATCCCATTTAAAATGAATTATTTGGTCTTCTTGGTAACACCTGAGTACTGAAAAGTATGGGGTGTTACAATCTACCCCCCTTAAAGAGAATTTCGTCCCCGAAATTCAATACTTCTACCTTAAATAGGTCGAGGAAAATCTATTTTCCCTGTCTCTAACTATTCACTATTTTCCCCCATGAAGCATGTTTGTATGAATTAGCGTTCTTGTTTGACTAAAGGACTTGGGTTGTTACAGTCTACCCCCCTTAAAGAAGAATCTCTCCCACGAAATTTGATCATGCTCATCCCAATTTCTTTCGGTACCAACTATGATCAAGGGTTTGCTAAAATGACGTAGAGAAAAGTTTTATTATTATTCTAATTTATGTGTGGGTTTGAACTTCACAATAACAAATTTCAGGTAATCTAGAGCAAGAATAGTAGTTTGTATTTTCAATATTCAGGTTAACATAAACAGACAATTATGGTTGGTTTGAGCCTGATACAGCGATCTTTTGCCTGATCAGGGCAGTGAGTTCCTTGGCATTCATTCCTAATCCTAATGAACCTTGACCTTCTACTTGATCAGGATATTGAGGTCATTAGAATTTTCTAGGATTTAGAATTTGAATCAAACCACATACACTTCACTTAAATATGATATCGTTAGTCCTAGAACCCATTTATTTAATATTTTATTTTATTTTTTAAAATCTCATATAGTCTTCTATTTTAACAAAGGACAGGTCTATGATGGCCTAGCATGCTTTCATGCGCACTCTGCTCATCTAGTGCAGTACTTAAATTTCATGACCAAAATTCCTGCATGGAAATTTGAGTTTAAAATTGCTAAGTTTTATTCAGACTCTCAAATCCAGTCCTCATAAGCTCAAAATAGGGTAAAAAATTTACCTAAGATTTCATAATTTTACCTCTAATAAATTTTACGTGGTGAAATTGTGGAAAATGTTATTCTTACGTAAGGAGATGTATTAGGGAATTCAAACTACAATGCCTAACATGGTCCTCAAGCTTCGAGCGCACTTGTGTCCAATCAAACGTATAATCTGGTGATCAAGGAAATTCCTACAAAGCATAAGTTCATCTCATTCATTGAATACTGCAATAGTTTTATTCCTAACTAATGATATTTTGAGAAATTTCAAATTATGTATTTCCCGAAACTTGTTCATTGAGCGCTAAGTTCAAGGAATGTTCATGTTTGTTCTTATGTACATCGTAGTGGGTATTTGTTCTCCCATGGCATTTTAGGTTTGGTTTCTAAGTTCAAACAAGTATTTCGGTAGTTTACAATGGAACTAAAGTGACATTTCTAAGTTCTAAGGTTATCCACACAATATGCTAGGGAACCTAAAATATTGGGTATCTATATTTTCAACTTTCCTAAATTCTAAGGGAAATGCACCTAATTTCAAATGGCCATCCTAATATTCTCTAAGGAATTTCTATATGAGTTAAGGTCCAAGGTCTAACTTAGAATTCTTAAGGAACCTTACGTACATTACAATGGGTATTTGGTACACCTTTAATTCCTACGTCCAAACAACTACTTTGGTAGTTTATAAGAGGACCAAAGTCTTTCTTCTAAGTTCAAATGTCTAAACTTATAATGTTCAAGGGATATAAGTTTGGTCCATAATTTCTATATCCTCATTTCGGCCCAATTCTAAGGGATCTCTACGTAAGTCGAAGTCCAAGGTATCACTAAAGCTTTCAAGGGAGCCTACAGTTGAAGTCTCTATGTTCTCAAATTGTCCTTAGTTCAGATGGAATGTCACATAAGTTTGGATTGCCATCCAAATAACTTCTAAGGGAACCTAAGTTTTGGTTTATACATTCTCATTCATTCTTGTAAGTCTGAGGTAGATTCAACTAGATTCAAATTTCTAGTTTCAAATGTCCTAACTGAGACATTTAAGGCTTGTGTAAGATCATTTCCCAAGGCCAAGTTTGTCCAAACTATGCTCTGATACCAACTGTAACACTCTGAGTTTTCAGGACTCGAGTATACGACCTGTTTCCCAAAAACTCGAGTGTAAACTTATAAATATATATATATATATATATATATATATATATATATATATATATATATATATATATATATATATATATATTTTTTTTTTTTTTTTTCTTTCATCAGAGTAAGAAGATGAGTGTAAAGTGGACAAATCAGCATAAAAAAAAATTTCATTTACATTTAGAATATACAAGAAGCTGCCCATAATGACTTATACAAACCAATGCCTTCATTCTTACAATTACAAAATGAAATAATATTACAGGTGAAATAAAGTAAATCATAATAATATTGGAATGTGAAATCCAGTAGCAACCCTGTGAACAACATCGACTTACTCTATACCTGCATTAACTGTTATGGTTTGATAACGTCAATGGCTATCGCAGTGAGGAGCACTCTCTAAGATTGCACACTCATCATTCACAATCCAATATAGCTTGCAAGTCATGAAAATGGATATATTAAACATGACAATTCATAATTATGATCATACACTCAAGAATCAAGCCAGTCAACAGAATCTCATCATAAGCAAACATAATTGCAATCGCAATATAAGGATATAAGTTCAGGTAATCAAATAATCAACAATACGACTTTCTATTACACCAGAAAATTACATTGTACATGAACACCGTAAGATGGCTAGGAAATTGCTAAGAGAACACCCGCTCCACCCGAAAATCATGGTATAAGTAAAATTCATAAGGTGAACAAAAAATCAACCTTTAAACCTCTACTTCACTCAGGAATCATATCGTACGTGAAGACCGCAAGATAGCTAGGAAATTACTAAGCGAACACCCGCTCCACCCGAAAATCATGGTACGACTAAACACCGCAAGATGAAGAGAGAACAACATATCGACGTCTACTTCACCCAAAAATCATATCGTACGTGAACACCACAAGATGGTTAGGAAATAGTTAAGCGAATATCCACTCCACTTAGAAATCATGGTACGACTCAACACCACAAGATGAAGAGACAAATAAAACAAAAACTCTAGACCACCCGAAAATCATATCATAAGTGAACACTGCAAGATGGCTAAGAAATCGCTAAGCGAACACCCACTCCACCTGAAAATCATGGTACAACTGAACACTACAAGATGGCTAGAAAACCAACATATAAACTCTAGAGTACTTGAAAATCGCATCGTATGTGAACACCACAAGATGACTAGGAAATCGCCATGCGAACACCCGCTCCACCCAAAAATTACAATACGATTGAACACCGCAAAATGGTTAGGAAATAATAAGATATATGAATATAACCATCAAGCCACAAAAGGGCATGTAACACCCCAAAAATCGGGGGTCGAGTAGAAACCCAACTCCCGAGTTCCAGAACGTCACTTATGCAACATAGATAATGATAAATGCATGTTGTCTGTAGAATGACATTAAACAAGATTGAGACTAAGCCAAAATAATATATTATACTCTAGAGACAGGTAAATTAGCAAGCGGAAGACTGTAATAGTATGTATAACTGTAACATGCCGAAAATCGAGGGTCGAGTAAGAACTCCACTCCCGAGTTCCAGAACATCAGTTATGCAACATAAATGTGTATGATTGAATGTTATCTGTGTTAATGTATTAAACATGAGTGAGATTAAGCCAGAACAGCATATCATACTCCAGAGAGTTAAATTTATAAGCGAAAGACTTTGATAGTATGTATAACATATATAAACTGTTGTATGTCTCTAGAGTGTGAACATGTTACCAGGTTATATACATACATGTATACTTCAAAAGTAAACAAAAAGAATATACATGAGTGCTCTAAAAATATAAAATGACAAGTGTCAAGGCAACAAATCAATCTCCCTGTAATCCCGTCAATCAGAACACGCATAAAGGAGGGATCCTCCTCATCATCATCAAGTCCAGCTCCTCTTCTCAAGAAGCGCCATTGTCTGTAACCAAAATAGGGACTGGTGGGTGTCCGGAAACACCATCCCATAACGTGGGATTGAGTAGCTAACTCAGTGGAATAATAGAGCAAAGATTATCATGTTCTCAAATCAATCATGCGATAATAGTAAACCAATGAATCAAACATTCCTAATACTGTTATTAATGCAATATGACATGACATGATGGATGCCCTCACTGACGATCTCCCTCATACGGCACCATCTTCGTCCGAGGCATGCTTGCGTACCACTCAGTGCTCCACATCTTCCAGGCACATGCAATGTGATGGTGATATGATTATCAAGTTATTATTAGTCCATTCATACAGCAGGATTGGGAAACTAAGGTACTTCCCTTATATCAATCCCAACACAGATCCTGTCTAGGGTCATCACTCCTAGTAATCTCATACGATGTATATTTTGTAGGTCGCTGCAAGGGCTTCCAGGGCTGTTGCTCGCACTCGTTGCACCGCTCCCCCATCACCTTATCAATACAGGCCTACTGTACTCTCGTCGCTATGGAAGGGTCGTCGCCTCCCGTAGACTCAGAATACGCTCGCGGTCACTACAAAGGACTCGTCGCCTGATCAGTGTAGGCCGACAGTAAGAATATAGTGTCCCATACCACCATAATCTGCTCACGAGTCATAGGTGCTCACTGGTCACTAGGGGGAGGTTTGTGGCCCCAGCATAGGCCGAAAACTCGACCACGGTGTCCCATACCATCATGCCTGGCTCATGAGTCTTTGTGGATCAAGGTACCATGGTTGACAGGGTTTACAATGGTAAGTTCAGTACCGTAGGTTCAAGCAGTTATGACTCATACAGGGTGAACATACAATGTCCAGTCGGGTTACTTAACGGGCTCGACTAGCACGAGCGCATCTCAAGTCGAACGATATGAAGTGCATAAAACACCTCGTGTGGCCTAACCACTGCCGTCAACTCTAAAACACGACTCGCGTTCATCGACGCGTCGCTTGTGGCGAAGATAAGCCAACCACGAATTTACTCGGTTGCCAACTGCCTGGACTAGGTATAGTCCCAAACAATTATGAATCCACATCAGCAATCATGTAAGAGTAAGAAAAATGAAATACAACAATGTGAGCATGTTAACACATGTTATAGCATACAACTTAAGTAAATCATCTAGCACATGCATCTCATACGTATAATGAAATCATACACATAGCCAACATGAAGGAAATCATTTACATCAGCGTATTATTTGAGAATTCAATCTCAAACCAATTCATAAGACCATTTAATTCAATACATACTAATACAAACATTTATACAAACACTTAGTCTACACACTTAAGTCTACTTATAGTATGTCGACTCAAAGTGCGCATTTGGGCGAATCTCTTCGCCAAACTGATTATGCACGCATTCCTAGTATCCTAAGGTGATAAAAAGCCATGTCAATCATTTTAGAAAAATATGGATTTTTACAATATTTCCTACAAATGACTAAAATGCCCTAAATCTCATATTTTTCGTCTGCTTACGAAACAGGAAACGGACAGCATGTTTTACATGTCAAGCGGCGTTGTCGTCGATAATCTACTATTAAACGACATTGAAAGCATTGAAAACAGTCAATCAAAGCGTCTAAAATCTGCACCTTTCACTTTAAATGTGTATCGTTCCGAACGAAGCGTATACGCTTTGTCTACGGCGAACAGACAACCTAATACACAAGATTCGTAAGCTACATCGCTAAGGAATCGATGGAACTCTAAATCAGCAAGTGGTTAGGGTATTTTCTTACCTATAAATGTGGCGAAATCACCGGCAAAGTGATTGGATTGCGTGTCTTAAACACGTGCAGCAGTAGCAGCAGGTGGCAGGAAAATCTCTCCCACCTTCTCTCACAAACTCTCACCTTTTCTCTCACACTAGTTAGGGTTTCTAGCAAATTTGGATGGGTGAGAGAAGTGAGGGTTTAAACCCCTTTTATAACCTAAAAACTTCCCAGATTAGGCTTGGGAACAATGTTTACTTGATGCCTAACTAAATCGGGGTTGTTTCTGTCCAAGAAGACATTTCTGGTGGTCCCCTGGCCGAATTCGATCGGACTTAAGTTCATGCATACTGGATCTAACACACATCAAGTTTTTAGACTGGTAGAGTTCCCAAATAGCACGTGGCGGTCCAGTTTCAGTTCAGCAGTCATCGCACCTAGATTAGGTCTACAAGTCTCGTGATATGAAATAGAAATTTTTCCTGATCCGAGGGTGTAATTTGGCTGAATTCTGACGGTCAGAATGCTTAATACTGACGTGCCAAGTCGTGTGCCAGATTTGAATTTTAAATTTCAAATCTAACCCTATTCTCACTCTCTTCACTCCAGGCTCAATGAAATACCCTCTGAACATTGGTTGAACTTAATTTTCGAAATGATTGTCAGGTCCAGCTAGGCGGTTATAACGGTCTAAGATTGTAGGTATCGGACTTTCGACATGCGGTCTAGATCCAATATAAAGTTTCAAAGAGGTCCTTTCAAAGAGGTTTTAGAGTATTATAGCACCATTGATTCTACAAGTTTTGGGTCTTGTAGAACGTATTTAAAACAGTCAGGGACTATTTCACAGCTACTCCAGCGTAGCGCTAGCTAACTTATGCTTAGTTTCTAAAGGAATTAATCCTAAGTGATTTCTTTGGCTATGCAATTGGGTTCTGAGCGATTTCCCAGGTGTTTTAGTTGACCCATTGCCTAAGGACATCTAATCCCAGGTTGGAAAAATTTCGAGGTGTTACAATCTACCCACCTTAAAACATAATTTCGTCCCCAAAATTGCCGAAGGGTAAGGAGTATCTAGCAAGACTTCAGTATTGACATTCTAAGGAAGGGTCAATCCTATTTAATGACCTAACCGTATGTATAACCTAAATCAAATGTTTCGATCCTGGACCAGTGGGGAAGAGGCTAACCACACTTCCGCTGCGCCACTCTGATCGAACGGTTGCATTGGCTAAGCTAACTGGATTGGACTCAATATGTTCTACCTCCCTTAAAACTTGGTTCTACTTAAAGTTCAAGAATCTTTGCATCGATCCGTATATCGGAACGAGGCACAACTTAGGGGCTATCCTTGACATGAATTAGGAAACAACCTCTCATTACAGTGGTTTTCCTTTGCCAATGATGCGTTCTATGGCATTGGTATCTATGGTGATAGAGATGAGCCTAATCTCTATTGTGGTTGAGTTCAGGGGCAGGCATGAGTTGGTGGTAAGATGTCTAATTCTCTACTGGCTTTAAGTCCTCACCATTTTCCAAAGGCAATGTGATCACGTTTGGTTATAGGTGGTTGGGCCATCACAGAAGAAAAGTTGTGTAGTAGGTCTGAGCCGGATACATAGACTTTCTGTCTAGCTAGGAAAGAAGATTTATTGTATCAATTTTTAATCCGAGTCGATGCCGATCTTCTACTTGATCAGAGCATTGGATTTATTGGTAATCACTAGGATTAAGAAGTCGATTCAAACCACGAATACATCGCTTACATGCAGTTCCTTTACTCTGCGTTCCCGAATGCAATAAGCCCTTGGGGAAGGCAATTCTAAGGGGTGTGTTGGTTTATTCTAAGTTCAATTTGAGGGATTTATAAATTTTCCCTGAGAGTGAATGGTTCTAAGTTAAATAAGCTTCCTGAGAGTTACTAAAGGAGGCTATGGATGTTATAAGGATCTATCCAAGGAAGGGAGTCCCATTCCAATCAAATCTAACCTACTATTCCTTAGCATATACAGGCTTTACACTACTTAAGGTAACTAGTAGACTAGTCTGTAATCTACAGCCTAATGGAACGGCATTCCTAGTCCCATGTCAGGATTGGAAGTGGCATGCTTGGTAGGAGAGTGGGGTGGGATAAAATAAATTTTGTAGGCTTAATCCCAGGATTTACAATATGGTAGTGGAAACCATAGGATACACCCAAACTAGGGACAATACCTTACAGCGAACGAAACGGCATGCATTTCATCTAACCAAATTTGGCTATATTAAGCCCAAACCACAACACAAACATTCACATAACAAGCTGAAAAAAAATGCCATGCATTTCATTAAATCAAAATTGCCACAATATAGGAGACATATTCTTACATGTACCATGACAAGAAATGCATGGGAGCTAAGCCAGTCAGCTACTACAGCAACATAAGCAAACTACTAGCCTTATCAGGCTTACACACAAAAAGCAGGAAACAACTAACTACAACCCGCGATATCTGGATCTAGATCACTAGTCTGAGTCGGGTGATGGAGGAGGAGCACTCTTATCCTGCAAGCAATACAGGATAGCCTTCAAAGTACGAGTCACCTTACCGAATTTTTTCTTCATGATGGCCTTAGTATCCTCAACCTCGGCCCGAAGTTCCTGGACTTCTCTTCGCAAGGCGACCTGACTCTCCTCAATTCGGGCAATGTGATCATCTCTAGTAGCCCGAGTCACAGGAGGAGGACTCTCATCGGTATCATGAGCCTCCTCTTTTACCTCTTCCTGGACTTCTTCCTCTTCTTCCACTCCAGGTTCTCCTTCACTTGGATACTCTTCGTCATTGAAATCGCCCTCGCTATCCTCATCAAGCTGAGCCTTACGGTACTGAGACCCGATATTCATCTTGACCATAGTAGACTCATCAATGCAGTGAATCGGAACTGGCAACTCCGGCCTAAGTCTGTATGCAAACTCAAGCGCGATCTTGCATATAAGCCGGCCAAAAGGAAGCGACTCAGACGTTCTTCATGATTTCGCTATGAGGATAATCTGTCACAACATGAAAGTGGCCATGCACACATTTTCTCCCTGGGCCACCTGATACAAGAAATTAACCATAAGGCACATACATTCAATGCGATTTGTCAACCTGGGATACACGTTGAACGTGAAAATGTGGTGCAGTAGGCGCAAATCATCAGACATATGAGACGCCTTGAGGCTATTGTTAGACTGCCATGGAACCAGACTACCAATAGGAACCTGGTACGGCGATCTCGCTCACGCCTACTCCTCAAATTCTTTACACTGGGATGAACATCACCAAGGGGTACGTTCAGAAGTCACACTATCAACCGAACATCGGCCGTAGCCATCCGGTCTCTACCAGAGGAAATCTTGAACTGTAATGGCTCCAATGTAGGATTCTGGATACGAGCGTAGAAGGCACGAACGTTGCTCACATTAGCATGAGAACGGGCTTCAAAGAGCGGACCCCAATGTGCAGCTTCAATGCGCTCGAATAATAGGAGTTGTTGAAGAGTCGCCCTTCTAGCCCATTGTTGGTGACAAAGGTTTTCTTCTTCTTGTTGTAGGGATGCATGAAGATCTGGTTGTAGCCTAAGTAAGCATTCATGAAAGACAGGAGCTCATGCTCGGTCGTACTGTCAACCAGCTAGTCGATCTATGGGAGGGAAAACTATCCTTGGGGAAGGATTTATTTAGGTCGGTGTAATTAGCATGGATTTGCCACTTCCCATTGGACTTTTTTACTAGGTCGACATTGGCGATCCAGTCAAGATAATAGATTTCTTTAATAAAACCAACTTCGAGGAGCTTTCCGACCTCTTCCCCAGTGATGGCGTATCGTTCTGGCTTGAAAGCTCGTTACTTATACCTCACTGGTGGGTGGTCAGGTTCGCGTCCAGTTTGTGGACCATTACTCCCGAGTCGATGCCAGGCATGTCCTAGTGGGACAGACAAATACATCAACATTCTATCTGAGGAGGCCCATGATCTCATTTTGTAGTAGTGGGGTTAATGACAAGCTAACCTAAACTGCTCGGGTCAGGTCGGAATCACTGAAGGGAACGACTATGATGCCTTCTACTAGAGATCCTCTTTTGATCGATTCTTCTCATGAATCAAGGGAAGTAATTTCCATCGTACAGTGTTGTGTTCTCAAAGTTGTGGAATAGCACTAGCAAGCTTCCTTTTGATCTCCTTTGACCTATCGGACCTCATACTCGGTTGGGAATTTCATCGCGAGGTGGTACGTTGATATTACTCATAGAGTATTGAGGGACGGTAGTCCGAGGATGACGCTGTAGACAGAGGAACTGTCAACCACAAGAAAGTTGATCATCATTGTTATTTAGTTTTATCCTTCTCCTGCTATGACTGGAAGCTGTATGGATCCTTTGGAAGTTATTATGTCCCCTGTGAATCCGGGCAGGGGAGTTTTGATAGGTCGGAGTCTAGACCTTCTGACCCCCATTTTATTGAAGGCACTAGTGAAGAGGATATCAACCGAGCTATTGGTGTCCCCTAGAATTCAGAACACCTTGCGGTTGGCTATAGTTATAGCCATCACTAGGGCATCATCGTGAGGATGGTGGACACCTCGGGCATCCTCTTCGGTAAATGTTAGCTCACAGGTGGTTACTTTTTATTCTTTTGAGGGTCTACTTGTGAGGTGGATCTGTTGTTTCAAGCTGTCATTACTAATGCTTCGAGCGTGGGTTTTCTATGCTCGATTAGAGTCTACCCCTCCTGCAGGTATGCCAAAGATGGTGCATGTCTCTCTTGTAGCTTCATTGTTGTTACCATTGCTAGGATGTTCGGTCTTCTGATCTGATCGTTCTTCCCTTCTGTTGACATACTCCTATAGATGTAGGTTCTGAATGAGGGCCTCAATCTCTTCCTTGAGGTCGAAACATTTACTGGTGGAGTGGCAGTGGTTATGGTAGAAGTGACAATGCTTTTATTATCTCACTTGACAACATCGACCTTCATCCTGTTTGGCCATTTGATGAGTCTTTTATCTCGGACCTCCATGAGGACCTGCTCGGGCGTGGTGTTGAGATGAGGGTAGGAGTTAAACTTGCCTTCAGGTCATTTGTTCGACTGTTGACTCCTGGTTGAGTCATCGTCCATCCTTCGCTTGTTATCACAGTTAGACATCCATTCTTCTTTGGGTTGTTTCTCCCTGGTGGCGCTTCCTCCATTCCTTGTAGGTTTTTGCGAGATGAAGAGTTCTTCGACATTAGAGTACTTCTGAGCTCGATTGAGGAGGTCAACCAAAGTCATGGGGGGATTCTTGCCAAGCGAAAAAAGGAACCTCCCTTCAGGCTGGCCATCATAGTGGCCAAGGTGATCTGATTCGAATAGCCCTCCACTTGTATTGCTTCCAGGTTGAAGTGCATGATGTAATCCTTCAATAGCTCGTTTTCTTTCTGGACAATGGTGAGGAGGTGAGTCATTGGCCTCAGCCTTTCTTTCCCTTCGATGAAATTAGTGATGAATGCATTGTTGAGCTGAGTGAATGAGCTAACGGATCATGGTTTTTATTTTTGAAACCACTTTCGAGCTGCTTCAGTTAAGGTTAAAGAGAAGGCTTGGCACATTACAGCTACAATGCACCCTAAAGCTTCTTCCATGCTCTAAAAGATTCTAGATGCTTGGCTGGGTCAGTGGTCTCGAAGTAAGGGTCAATTTATGACATCTGAAATCTAGACGGGAGCTAAGCATGAATGAGGTTAATGGTGAATGGTAGCTATGTTTCCTATAACATGGCTTCAATTGAGGTCGTAGCATGCGCCCGGTAGGCTTGTTGTATATCGTTGATATGTCTTCACAGTTCTTTAAGCTCGGCCTCCCAGGGTCTCGAAGTAAAGGGTGATATGTGGCATCCAAAATCTAAACAGGAGCTAAGCATGCACGATGTCAATGGTGAATGGTGGCTAGGTTTCCTATAACATGGCTTCAATTGAGGTAGGAGAATGTGCCCGGTAGGCTTGTCATATATCGCTAATCTATCCTCATAGTTCGTTAAGCTCGGCCTCCTAGGGATCCTCATTTTTAGCTATTACTTCCACAGGGTTATCCTCGACCACCGTCTTGGGAGCTCTGTCACGCCTCTTCTTTTCCAACTCATGATGTAATTCTGAGGCAGCCAGCGTGGCAGTGCCTGAAATGTGAGAAGGTGTAGGTATTGGTGTTTCGCCAACCTATTAGTTCTATCGAGATCTTACGGGTGCTTGAGTTCGTGAGGAGACTTTTGTGACTTCTCGAGTGACAACTTCCTCAGCCCCCCTGGATGGGAGGAGGGACATGTTGCTCTAACATTCTCTTTTATCATATCGATCTTGTTAGTCAGTACTTTCACTTGTTGCTCTAGGGAGACAAGTCAACATCCTTGGTTTTGGGACCGCTGCACTGGTCTTGTCGAAGTAAAGTCAACCTAAAGTTGGGAAGACAACTCCCAATGGTCTGCAAACTACTCTAGTTGTGCAGGGCTGGGCACAACAGCGGTGGTATGGGTTTTCTTTCTCCCTTTCATCGTTGTTAGAGCATTATAGATGAGGGGAGCTGCTTTCACTATCGTTCCCATGGACGGTGCTTAACTATTGATGGAGAAATCTGGTTAGACCTCCTTAGACCTTCAAACACCTATACAGAGAAAAGACAAAGGATACCCAGGTCAGAGAAGGGGGCCCTCCAATTCCTAAGTCAGGTAGGGAATCTGGGTCTGGTCAAACGTAAGGGTTTTATGCGTGAGATTATGTGTACCTTTCACCATAAGATGTATCCCTATTTATAGTTGCATAGGGGTGGTGGTATAGTGGGTGATCTCCCTATTTAGTAGGTGTGTACTGTAGAGAGAATTGGATCATGAACGTGTCATGATGATCTTCCTAGATCCTTGGCTAAGATCTTGGGTAGATTCATATTGCGGTCATCTCCTTAGATCCTTTGCTGGGATCTTGGGTAGATATCGTCGGGACTAAGTTGGCACTACTAGAAGTGCATGGTGAGAGTATGAGATGGATGGTTGTTTCAAAGAGAGGTTACGCTGGCCTGGATCCCTTAACGAGTAGTAGTCAAGTTTTCCCTTGGTGTTAACCAGGTTACCGACCTGCCGACCTGCCGACCTGCCTTTGGGATATGTAGCCATGCACTTTTCCTTAATAGGATACAAATGGGATGTTGGTGATGACCATCCTCTTCATCTTTTCATACAACAGAGGTTATACTCTGGGAGTCTTTGCCAATAGATTTTTCGATCAACATCTAGAAAATGGATGGGACTATGGATGAGTTTGGTGCTCAAAGGAAGCGGAGATGCTTCATCTTCTGGTGGCTGGAGTAGACTGTTTCCTTGGTAGTGTGTCACCGTTCTCCGGCTATTGAGGAGTTCCTTGGTCATGGCTGATGTTGGCCAACCTCATGATGCACATGGGTGTTTGACCTGATCTTATCTTTATTAGTTATTCCATTTTTACTCATAACAATTTATATCCAAGATTTTAGTTCTGATCAGTTGACAGGTGAGTTGGATTATGATTGAAAATGCCAATTTTATTAGTAAATGTTGATGAATGTTGCTATTTTTTTAGTAGTAAATGGTTAAGGTTCTAGTCCATAACCATTGCTACTAGTTTGTAGTCGTTGTTACTAGTTGCAGGAATAGTTTTCAACCGCTTCTAATTTTTGGTGACGCCCTATTTAGGAATGGTTTAAAACTATTCCTAAAGGGTTTCGAAATGGTTTTCAACCATTCCTAAATAGCAATTTTAGTGTAGTGACAAAATAAAGTTGTTGCACGCAACACCCATACATGTGTGCTAATGACCAAGCCAAGGCTAATAACAAAGTAATCAGGAATATCTTGAGGAAGATGATCAACAACACTCCTCAAGAATGGCATATCAAACTATTCAACACTCTTTGGGCTTATTGAAAATCACCTCAGACTAGTACTGGAATGAGTCCCGTTGCACTCACTTATGGTCATGATGCAGTATTACTTTTGGAGGTTACTGTACCATCCTTAAGAGTTGTGTACCAAACTGGCTTGACTCCTTCCAAATTTATAGAAGCCATCTGTTCTAGATGGAAGAATTAAATGAGATGTGATTGATGGCTCTAGATTCCACAATGGCTAACAAAGCTAAAGTCCCTCGTGACTATAACAGAAAGGTAAAAAGCAAAGCTTTCAGAGAATGAGATAAAGTCTAGAAAGACATATTGCCTTTATGGCCTTAGGTAAGAAATGGTCACCCACTTGGGAGGGACTGTTCATTGTGTTGCAGTTTCTTTGAGGAGGATCTTACATACTTCATAACAAATAGAAAAAAGTTGTCAAAACTCCAATTAATGGAAACTTGTTGAAGTCTTTTTATCCTTCTATGTGGGATTTAATCAACTAAGAAACAACAATATCAACAAAATCCCTACCATTAACAGTAGACCGAAGGTTAAATATAGTGGAGATAAAAGACTTTGAAAAAAATTCTTTTATTTATATGGAAAAGGGAAAGATAGAAGGGCCCATGGTCGATTACATAAAAACACAGAAGATTAAGAGAGAGAGAGAGAGAGAGAGAGAGAGAGAGAGAGAGAGAGATAAAAAGGCCTAACCGAATAGGAGTTCAAGTATATGTTGCTTTCATTTCTTTTAACTCCTTGAGGGCATGCTCCTTGATCACCCCAACCTCTTATCTTTGGGCCTTCTAGGATTCTCCCTCAGTCAGTGCATGATCGAGAAAGAACAGGATGGTATTGATTTGTTGGTAAAGGGACATGACCTTATTTTGCATGTCTTTCTTGCTGGCTATGTTCTCTTTCGACCGCTCTTAATACATCTTGAGCTAGGAGTCAATGAAATCTATAAATTCTGGAGAGTTGGGGTAGATTCTCCTAGCGTAGATGCTCTTGGTCTCTTTAGTCTCTTCGAACAATTCTTTGCGTTGGACTTAGAGAGATCATGCACCATCTTGTTAAAGTGATGTTGTCGATTCAAGTGAAGACTCTAGTTCCAAGTGGTGTTGTGGAGGTTAGAGAAATCGACAACCTCTCTATAAACATCATTCTTTTCTTGCGTCAAGGTAACAAGTTTTTGAATATCGGATTCACCTATGAAGAATGAGGTCCTGAGACTTTGAAGTTTTATTAGAACCCCCAAAAGCTCTTTTAGAGGTTCATTAATGTTGAAAACCACTCGAGGTTATGGATGAATGGGTAAATATCATATGGATGTTATAATGCACAAGGGAGTTGGGATTATAAGTAAAGATTTTCTTTAGGAAATTTAGATCTTGAGTGAGAGGAGAGAGGATTCTAGTAGAAGACATAAATGTCAAGGGCTTAAGGAACTGTAGAAGGTTGGAGGTTGAGAATACGGATGCATGAGGAAAATGAGAAATCCAAGTGGTACGTTTATAATGATTTAAGTATATGGATCATGTCCGAGTTTCATGCCTCACAATATGCAGTATCAGCCTCCAAAATGCGTATTAGCTTCCAAGGAGTTAGGCTGAGGAGCCATAGTGGCATGTATTTCAGTAAAAGAAATGGCGCACGACTCCTCATTTCCATGCCACACCATCCAGGGAGTTATTATTTTTAGCTCGCAAGAAGGAAAAAATGTCAAGTACTAAATGATTGAGACATGGAAAACTAAAAGTGGTGTTCTAGCCAATTTCATTAATCAGGAAAGTAATACAGGCCAATTTAAGATTAAAAGTCAAAAGTGGAAACAACCATTTTCTCTTGTATCTTGGACCACCTGGATTCCTATAGGTCGAAACCTGTTTGAGTTTTTAATGCCACATACCTATCCTGACCGACAACCGAGGTGTTGTCTTAGACGAAGGTGACCATGGTGCCAACTTTGATTTTTTGTTGTCCCTTAGTCCTTGCCAATTCCTCATGATGATTATTCAACATCCCTAATTTTTCCACAAATGGTGCGATTTGAGTAGCAAGATCAATCATTTTCGTTTCTGATTCCTTTAGTTAAGCATATGTAGCAGAGAGTTACTCTCCAGCAGTAGTAACTTCATTTACTTTAAGGGTCATGGCCGAGTGTTTGGACTGAATCATATCGACCATAATGTTAATATCCTGATACTCATGCATTGAGTCCAGGAACTCATGAAGCACATGCATCTTAGTTGAGAGAGTTTCATTCGACCAAGAGAACAATTGATAACAGTGAATGGGTGAAAGTCTCTCGACCGACCATGTCGAGATGATTTCGACAGCACGTAAGTGTATTTGAGTCCTTAGCTCATCTTGGAGTTGTTGAAGTTTGGAAGAACGTGCTAGAGACTTGGCCATTATGATATCATTATTAAGCACTTAACTGAGGGAAGAGAGTACTTCAACCAGAAGTATTTCCTCGAGTGATGAAGGAGGTGTTGATGACATGTCAAGGTGGTCTTATTTTTCAACAGAGGCACATTAGTTATCGTTTCTTTAGTCACAAGAGCTTGTCGAGGTGGTCTTCTTCTTCAGTAAAGGCACATGAGTTATAGTTTCATTAGTCACAAGAGCTTCAATGGTTTCTACTTCACTACACCAATATCGTAAAATCGGAATGACTACGTACTTGGTTTAAGAACATGATGAAGTCATTTCAAATTTGAAACAGTCTTAAACTATTTTAGACGTAAAAAGCCGTACTCCTAAATTTGGGGTAGTTTTTATGGGAATTATTCCCCCCCCCCCCCCCCCCCCCCCCCCCCCCCCCCTCTCTCTCTCTCCATCAATACCTGATTTTCCTATTGAAACCCTATTTCCCTTCCCCCTCTCTCTCTCGTGGTCTCTCTCTTTTTCCATCAAACCCCATTTCTATGATTGTGTCTTCAACTGGACCGATTTCCACCATGATTTTTTTGATCCACATAAAAATTTCTATCGTTTATCATAACCTTCCATCTGCCATATTCTCCATCTAACTACAAATTGTTAGATCTTGTTCATAGAAATGGTGGACGTGTTTGGTTCATCGATGGCCCCGTTGATGTGACGTCTTGCAAGAATCCATCCTCTAGCAGAATATCTCCCAGACGAGAGATCAGGGAAGCCCTTGAACCTTCCTACCTTAGTAACATTCTGAAAAGGCTAACTTAAGAAGTCCAAGAGGGGTGGTTAATAGGACTATGCCAAATAATTGAATAAAATACTAAATAAGTAAATAAATCAGAAATCTCAATCGCACTAGTATTGAAACGTTGATTCAAACTGATTCATAGGACAACCTTCACCCAAACAAGTTACGCAGGACAACCTTATTTCACGAATATGAAAAGAATCAAAATTCTAAATTAAGCAAGAGTAAATAAAACTATCTATTACAAACATTCACCACGTTTGCATAAAAATAATTACAATCATTCACCACAAAAGTAATAAAAGCATTCACCACAACATGAAGAATTATAGTGGTTTGGTGTGTCAACAACTTTTCTCAAACAACCACACCTACTCCACTCCCAAGATTACTAACCACATAATCTCGACTTTCACTATAAATAAGGTTTTCACAAGTCACCTTAAAACTTGATACAATTGTTATTTTAATAGGCTATCACAAACAAAGAAACCCCTCTCTGAGATTTTCAAGCTATCTCAGACAAAACCTATAATGAGATTTTTTGGCTATCTCATAAAAAACTAAATACAAAAAGTAAATTGATACTTATCTTCACCGTAGAAGACGCCGTATCCATAGAACGCTTTTCTCGAATGATGAATGTTCAATGTTCAGTCCAATAGAAAAGGTCCAGGGTTTTATTTGATTTTAATTAAGTTTAAACCAAAGGCTACTTGCATTAATTCCCTTAAATCTCAATAAGAGTAAACACTCTTTTAGAATCAAAATGATAGAGTTTTGAGATGAATGAATTAATGAAAAAGCTATAAAAAATATTATAAATGTCGCTTGATATCTTGACAATAAATCAAGCTTATCTCTCTAAAATAAGGGCTTTGATAGTCTTGAATCATATTTTAGGATTGAGAAAGAACCTCAATTTATAGGCAGAAAGTTTGTTCTTTCGACTGGTCTAAGGTAGTCTTCGACTGGCCTAAGCATTAGATTCAGTTCCAACAAGTTTTCAAATTCGGGCGGGATAAGATCTAACATATCTTTAACTAGTCGAGGGACTTGTTCAACTTGTTGAATGAGGTCTTCAACTGGTCGAACAGCCTCTTTGACTGGTCGAACAAGATGAATTCGACCTGATTTTAGTTGCTGGACTTCGAGTCGAGGAACCTTTGACTAGTCAAAGGTGGTCCTTCGACTGGTCAAGGATACCCTTCAATTGGTCAAAGGTGCAACAAAATTTCTGTCTACTTTAGCTATTGCTTGGACGACTCAAAAATTTTCTTAAATTGGTCAAGGAAGAACTCAAGCTAGTTGAAACTCAACCTATAATAAGTATAAAAACCCAAATTTGAATCGGTTTTGAAAGCACCTAAACCTAAGGTCTTTCTAAGGTTTATAATACCTGTAAGGACTGAAGTTTGTAGGACTAGAACTTCACAAAGGAGCTTGATCTTCTACTAGCATTTTTAGTATTCTAGCTTGGTTTTAAACTTAAGCTTGAGCTTGAACTTAGACTTTAGCTTAAACTTGAGCTTAACTAGAACATGACTTGCTAAGTTGTTTTGACAAGATGAAATTTGACAAACTAGGTGTAACATGTTGTCACGCCCCAAACCCGAGGACAGACAACTTTCGTGATGCCTCGAATCCGGCACTCGACTTCCATACACCAAGTCCCGAGTTCGGCGCACCACAAGGAACATTTTGACTGAATTATTTTTTTTGTTTACACATATATAATAATACCTGAGTATGAAGATCCATGATCAAATTACCAAGCAACATTCTCCAATAAAAATCCTGATGGTTACAAGTACAGTGCTTTCCAAAAGGTACACAATGTTAACATTGCCAAATCAAAAAATAGATGCAATGCTTCGAGAAGGCAAAGTCTTCCAGGCTACTCTAGCCCTAAAAAAATGGGAAATAGGAAGCTTAGGCAAAAAGCCTAGTGAGTACACACGTGTGTGCAGTGTGTCCTACATGCAAGTAAGATAAATATGTTGTAAGAAAATCTTATATGTGAAAGGCGTGTAGCATGTAAAGTATGATGTCAATGCCAATGCAATGCATATGCATTATAATAATACTCCAAGTCAATGCTACCAGCGTCACCAAGTCATATTTTCATCTCCTATACCACAGCCATAACCGTATTACAAGCATCTGTAATCACATCATCATCATTATATTATTATACTAAAATTATACAATATCAGAAATACTGACAAGTCCATGAGTCAAACAATATCAGAATATGCAATACAGATTAACTATGCAAATAAAGAACAATATCAGAATACGCGATACAGATCAACTATACAAATGAGGAGTCACAAAGAGTCAAATATCAGATCTCGTATCTAAACCATATAAATGCAGAAACACATGTAACCCATAATGCTATATGCTACGGATGTAATGCAATATACGGTGTGAATAGAATGACCATGCCAGAGTGTGAAGTCGGGATGATAGTACGTAGTATCGCAGGCTATTGGGTCCATCATAAGGGACTTCTATCCAAACCAGTCCCATATCTAAATTTGGATAGTCAGACTCAATGTGGTAAACTCCTGATCTCATGTAAGTCGCGCGCCCTAACCAAAATCCTAGCCATTGTGAAGGTACACGTATAAATAGTTACGCACCACCAGCCTAAGTGGATAGTGAATGAATATACAACTCCTGCTCAATAAGTCCATATATCAGTACAGTTCCTCTCTGAGATCATCACCGGGATTTAGTACACTCTAAATGGCACTGCCCCTCTCCCAGCAACACAGTCCAAGTGAGCGTAAGAAGCCTTACTATCTGCCTAGCCAATAGTCTGTCAATACTTATCCAGCACGTCGATAGCAGACTCATTCACGAACTGGTCAAACTCAGCCTAGTAATACCTCCTACCCTCAGGCGGGTAGGGCTACACCCCCTCCTAACCGACCACGACACAGTGAGAGACGTAACCTCCTAGTATTCGACACTCAGGTGCTCATGTATCTACTTGGTCTTAATGTTGGGGCATCCTCTGGTACCAAGAGAGTTTAGGGATTTTCAACCAGGGTCATTTATGGCAGCCCGATGATAAAATAAATTTTTAGTGTCCCGACTGGCCATCCACGATATGCCTATGGAGGCTACGACCCTGATGTCGCCAGGGCATACAATACAAGATGCATGAGTCACACAATCTAGTCATACATCAATCCTGCACATATCATGTGCTCATGTGAGATAGCCTCCGCCTATTAGGGAGCCTCATAACAATCTACACTATGGTATATGCAATGGTCAATCATATCTCATAACAAACATACAGATGATGCGTATGAGCATGTATCATGATGCGTATGGACATGTATCATAATTCTATGTTGTCACATACTTATAATCGGTATCAATAACCATCATCGACAATCGAAATCAGTGAGAATAGGCCTAACAAGGCATAAGGGAAGGTCACAATGTGGGCATTCAACCATCATTGCCTGTCAATGTGGACATTTAACCAACATTGCTCCTAAGGAGTGGCCCATATAAACATCAATACATACATCATGAAAAAATCACGCATCACATCGGCCCTCATATACATCTCTTTGGGTCTCATACAAGGGTCATACATTCATCACATTGGGCCTCACTCATGGGCCGCACATACATCACATTGGGCCATATCATATGAGCCTTACACATCGCAATGGGCCTCGGCACATGGGCCATGAATACACCACATCAGGCTTCACAACCCATGGGCTTCAGATACACAATAGGTGGGCCCTACACATAGGCCTCAAATACATCTTAATGAGCCACAACCCATGGGCCTAAGATACATCTCAATGAGCCACACCCATGGGTCTCAAATACATCACATTAGGCCTCGCCCATGGGCCTTGAATACATTGCAAGTGGTCTCAAATCTATTTCACAGGTAGGCCACATACCTGGGCCTAATACACATCACTATGGGCCACATCACATGGGCCAAAAATACATCAAAACGAGCCTCATCACATGGGTCGAAAATATATCTTAATGGGCCTTGCCCATAGGCCACGAATATATGGCTACACTAATTATGAAAAGTCTTATACTATAACCACTTCACACATCACATAGTTATGGCTCATATTTAGTGTCACATGGTTAAGGGCCAAGAGCCACATTTCATCATACCACTTACAGTTTAGAGATCACAGTGTATAGAATCTAGGACCTTAATAGCATTAGCTTGGGTAACATAACTCTACATCACATTCGGTTTAGTATACAAATTAGTTATATGTGATTCAAGTAGTGGTATCTATATCGATAAGCACAAACCTACGTTGTTGAATGGCCATCAATGCCACTTAATTTCATATGGTTAGGTGGCCTTGTACGTATTTCACATTCATACAATTAGATGACAACATATACTACATATACTCCACCATTTCCTATGATTAAGTGGCTATATATACATCAAATACCTACATAATGAATGGACCAAACAGGTATATCACATCCTGTAATACCCCGAATTTTGGCCAATTTGGAATTTGACGTCCTTAGGCAGTGGGTCAATTAAAACACCTATAAAATCGTTCAGAATCCAATTCCATAGCCAAAGAAACCACTTAGGATTAATTCCTTTAGAAATTAAGCGTAAGTTAGCTAGCACAACGCTTGAGTAGCTGGGAAATAGTCCTTGATAACTTTAAATACGTTCTACAAGACCCAAATCGAGTAGAACCAATGACTTTATAATACTCTATAACCTCAGACCAAACTCTAAGCAGGTTTGTTCTCTGGACCACTTTGAATCTTTGTATTGGATCTAGACCGCGCGTCGAAAGTCCGATACCTCCTATCTTAGACCGTTAGAACCGCCTAGCTGGACTTGACACTCATTTCAAAAATCAAGTCAAACCGATAATCACAGGCCATTTCATTGAGCCCGGACTGAAGAGAGTGCGAATAGGGACAGAATTGGAATTTCAAATTCAAATCTGGCACACGAGTTGACGTGTCAGTATTAAGCGTTCTGACCGTCAGAATTCAGTCAGATTACACCCTTGGATCAGGAAAAATTTCTATTTTATATCATGAGACTTGCAGCCCTGATCTACGTGAGGTGACCGCTGAACTGAAACTGGTCCGCCACGTGCAATCTGCGGACCCAGCCGGACTGAAAACTTAATACGTGCTAGATCTGGTACGCGTGAGCTTAAGTCCGATCGCATTCAGTCAGGGGACCACCAGAAAGCATCTTTTGGACCGAAACAGCCCCGATTTGGATATGCACTAAGTGAACTTT
This sequence comes from Magnolia kwangsiensis, assembly GCA_037074715.1. NCBI lineage: Eukaryota > Viridiplantae > Streptophyta > Magnoliopsida > Magnoliales > Magnoliaceae > Magnolia > Magnolia kwangsiensis. The sequence goes on from CM073573.1 coordinate 92,087,671, forward strand.
GTACCGGAGCCTATTTCGGGCAAGTTTAGGCTTATAAAAGGGGTTGAAACCCTCACTCCTCTCTCCCAGCCGAATTTGTAAAAATTCCTAGATTGGGAGAGAGAAAAGGTGAGAGTTTGTGAGAGAAGGTGGGAGAAATTTCCTGCTGCTTATGCCACGTGCTGTACGTGCTTAGGCAACGTACTCCGATCACTTTCCCGGCGATTCCTCCACGTTTTCAGGTAAGAAAATACCCTAGAGGTTTCTGATTTGAGGTTCCTTTCGTTTCCTAGCGAAGTAGCTAATAGAACTTGTGTATTAGGTTATCTAATCACCGTAGACGAAGTGTATACGCTTTGTTCGAATTTACACATCCATAAGAGACAAGGTGCAGATTTTAGACGCTTTGATTGGCTGTTTCCAAAGCTTTCAATGTCGTTTAATAGTAGATTATCGACGGCAACGCCGTTTGACATGTACAACATGCTGTCCGTTTCCTTTTTCGTAAACCGGCGAAGAATATGAGATTTAGGACATTTTAGTCATTTGTAGGAAGTACTGATTTCATTTATATTTTGCTGATGTGATTGACATGATTTGTTGTCGCATTAGAATGTTAGGAATACGTGCATAATTGGTTTGGCGAAGAGATTCGCCTAATTGCGCACTTCGGGTCGACATACTATATGTAGACTTAAGTGTGTAGTGTAAGTGTTTATATAAATGCTTGTATTAGTATGTATTGAATTAAATGGTGTTATGAATTAGTTTGAGACTGATTTCTCAATTAATATGTTGGTGTAAATGGTTTCCTACATGTTAGTCATATGCATGATTTCATAATATGAATGAAATGCATGTGCTTGATGATTCGCTTAAGCTGTATGTTATAACATGTGCTTGATGATTTCATTATGATTTAATTCGAGATTGAATTCTCAATTAATATGCTGATGGAAATGATTTCCTATATGTTGGCGATATGCATAATTTCATTATATGTATGAAAGGCATGTGTCAGATAATTTACTTAAGTTGTACGATATAACATGTGTTAACATGCTCACATGGTTGTGTTTCATTTTCAATACTCTCACATGATTGTTGATGTGGATTCATATGTGTTTGGGACTATACTTAGTCCAGGCAGTCGGTAACCGAGTGAATTCGTGGTTAGCTTATCTTCACCACGAACGACGCGTCGATGAATGCGAGCCGTGTTCTGGAGTTGGCGGAAGTGGTTAGGCCACACGAAGTATTTTACGCACTTCATGTCGTTCAACTTGAGATGCGATCGCGCTAGTCGAGCCCGTCAAGTAACCCGACTGGCCGTTGTATGTTCACCCTGCATGAGTCATAACTGCTTGAACCTAGGGTACTGAACTTACCATTGTAAACCATGTTAACCATGGTACCTTGATCCACGAAGACTCATGAGCTGGGCATGGTGGTATGGAACACCGTGGTCGAGCTGTCGGCCTACGCTAGGGCCACAAACCTCCCCGTAGTGACCAGTGAGCACTTAGTCTCGTGAGCAGATTATGGTGGTATGAGACACTATATTTTTGCTGTTGACCTACATTGATCGGGCGACGAGTCCTTTGTAGTGACCGCGAGCATATTCTGAGTCTACGGGAGGCGACGACCCTTCAGTAGCAGTAGAGTACAGTAGGCCTGTATTGATAAGGTGATGGGAGAGCGGTGCAACGAGTGCGTGCAACAGCCCTTGCAGCCCTTGCAGCGACCTACAAAATATACCTCGTATGAGATTACTAGGAGTGACGACCCTAGACAGGATCTGTGTTGGGATTAATATAAGGGAAGTACCTTAGTTTCCCAATCCTGCTGTTTGAATGGACTAATAATAACTCGAAAATCATATCACCATACCATTGCATGTGCCTGAAAGATGTGGAGCACTTGAGGATCGATTGCATGCCGCGGTCGTAAGATGGTGCCGTATGAGGGAGATCGTCGGTGAGGGCATACATCACGCCATGTCATATTGCATTAACAACAGTATTAGGATTGTATGATTTACTGCTTTACTATTATCGCATGATTGATTTGAGAACATGCTAATCCTTGCTCTATTATTTCACTGAGTTAGCTACTCACTCCCACGTTACGGGATGGTGTTTTCGGACACCCACCAGTCCCTATTGTGATTGCAGATGATGGCGCGGCCTGCGAGGTGGAGCTGGACTTGATGATGATGAGGAGGATCCCTCCTTTATGCGTGTTCTGATTGACGGGATTACAAGGAGGTTGATTAGATGTCTTGACACTAGTCATTTTATATTTTCAGAGCACTCATGTATATACTTTCTTTCTATTTTGAGGTATACATGTATATGTTTAACCTGATAACATGTTCATACTCAAGAGGCACACAACAGTTTATATATGTTATACATACTATCACAGACTTTCCGCTGGTAAATTTAACTGTCTCTGGAGTATGATATGCTGTTGTACCTTAATCTCACTCATGTTTAATACGTTATCACAGACAACATTCAATCATACATATCTATGTTGCATAAATAACATTTTAAAACTCGGGAGTTGGGTTTTTGCTCGACCCCCCGATTTTCAGGATGTTACAGATGGTATCAGAGCATGATTTGGATTAAACCGGGCGTGGGTTATGGTCACGCGACGTACGCTGTCACTTCCTTTGACTTAGGTGGGTGCGAGAAGGGTCTAAAAATACCTATATGATCGCAGATTCGCCAATAGGCGAAGACTAATCGAATCGATCGCGTGATCGAGTCCGTAACGCATCTAGGGTCGCGTGAAGCAACCCGAATAGCTCCTAGGTTGTTGGTGAGTCAGTTGAGACGTTCTTTAAACGATTCTAAACCCATTAATGTGAATCCTTGGGCCGTGGGACAACCACGACCCCTGTATTCAATCGTCAGGGCTTAAAAACCCCGTTTCACCAAAAATCTTCAAAATTCTTCCTCTCACCACTTCAATCTTCAATTATTTCTTATCCATTTCATGTTAGGCATCAATCCTAGTGTGAAAATAACATAAAATCATACTTTCACAAAATGTTACAGTGAATAGTTAAATTTCATGAAAAATGGCCATAAGGCCATTCTAACTTCGCTTTCTTTGGCAACTAATAGGCTAGATGGATGTACTAGCTCCTTATACCCCAAAATCATATGCTGTATGATATGGTTTTATATTCGGGATTGCAAATTGGCCCCGGAAAGCCCCAAACTCATGTTTGGGCCTATATAGGTCAATATACAATGAACCAAGGTGGGAACCATACATTTTTGGGATCCTTGGACCATGGGGGACCAAACCCATGTGGTCCCACCGGCCACCATGCAAGATGGCCGGTGATTCCATCGCCGGTTCGGCGATGCATCGCCGTCCGGTGGGGTCCACTTGATCTGATTTTTAGGCGCACGCCCTATTTTGGGTCGTGTACACCCCCCATGTAGGGTTCGTCCATAGAAAACCCCAGATGGGGGTACATCCTTCACAAACAGCCCCATCCCTAGCCCCATTTCATGTTTTTCTGATGCCCTCCTCCAAACCATGGCTTCAAATCATTCCTAAACCCATTCCCTGCTAAAAACGGCCACACTCCATCACTTCATTGAAGTTTGCAGCCTTCCCTCTTACAGATCTCGTCGTTTGGAGCTCTTACAACCCCCAAATCGAGCTGAAATCGTGAGATGCTCCATTCCCCTTTTTCATTCTCTTTTCTTTCTGAAAATACATCCTAAGGGAGCTTGAAGCATCCCTCTACAACGCCTAGATTTCATTCTGTCCATATGGGCAACCATTTCTCCGCATTTCCTCCGCTTTTCATGCCTATTGTTAAGGCTATTTCAGCTTTTCCTCCCTTTCCATCGTCCTCTCTCTCAAGTCCCTTTTATTTGATCCTCAAACTCATGGAAACCTGCTTACCCATCCCATTTCTCCACGTTCTTCGCTTGTTTGATTACTGTTTTGAAATTTCTGTGTTTTGTTGTTGTTAGGTAGAAAATGTGTTTGTGTTGTGGTTTGAGCTTAATATAGCCGAAATTTGTTGAATGGAGTGCATGCCGTTCATTTTTTGTTAGGTATTGTCTCTAGATTGGGAGTATTGTAACTCCTGAGATTCAGCCTATAAATTAATTTTTATCCCAACCCACCCTCCTACGTAGCATGCTACTCCCAATCCCAACATGGGATTAGGAATGTAGTTTCATTTCATACAATAGGCCCTTGGCGTTTTGGACCTAGCGATAGCACTCCTAGATTTGAAAGATCTGACGACATAAGAAATCCAATTCCATTTAGATAATCTTGACCCTAAGCAATAGAAGAATTCCCTGTAGTAGAAATGGTATGGAACTATTTAACGTATAAACTTAGGCTTTGGATTATAACTACTGAGTTACAGACTAGGCTACTAGTTGTCTTAGGCAGTGTAAAGCCTATATATGCTAAGGGATAGTAGGTTAGATTTGGTTGGAATGGGACTCCCTTCCTTCGATAGATCCCCTTATGACTTATAGACTTCTGTTGTTGCCCATAGGAGGGAGCCATTCACTCTTAGGGACCATTTATAAATCCCTCAGAATGAACTTAGAATGTACTAGCACGCCCCTTAGAATTGCCTTCCCCAAGGGCTTATTGCATTCGGGAACGCGGAATAAAGGAACTACATGTAAGCAACGTATTCGCGGTTTGAATCGACTTCCTAACCCTAGTGCTTACCAATAAATCCAATGCTCTGATCAAGCAGAAGATCGGCATCGACTCGGATTAAGAATTGATACAATAAATCTTCTGTCCTAGCTAGACAGAAAGTCTATGTATCCGGCTCAGACCCACTATACTACTTTCTTCCGTGTTGGCTCGACCACATACAACCGAACGGGATCACAGTGTCTTTGGGAAATGGCAAGGACTTAAAGCCAGTAGAGAATTCGACATCTTGCCACCAAGTCATATCTGCTCCTGAACTTAACCACAATAGAGATTAGGCTCATCTCTATGATCATAGGTACCAACGCCATAGAACGCATCATTAGCAAGGAAAACCATGTAGAGAAGTTGTTTCCCAATTTATGTCAAGGATAGGTCTTAAGTTGCACCTCGTTCTGATGTACGGAGCGACGCATAGACTCTTGAACTTTAAGTAAAACCAAGTTTTAAGGCGGGTAGAACAAATTAAGTCCAATCTAGTTAGGTTAGTCAACGCTACCGTTAGATCAGAGTGGCGCAGCGGAAGAGTGGTTGGCCTCTTTCCCACTAGCCCAGGATCGAAACATTTGATTTAGGTTATATGTACGGTTAGGTTATTAAATAGGATTTGAACCTTCCTTAGAAAAAGTACTCCTTACCCTTTGCCAATTTCGGGGACGAAATTTTTTTTTAAGGGGGATAAATTGTAATACCCCAGATTTTGGCCAATTTAGAATTTGACGTCCTTAGACAGTGGGTCAATTAAAACACTTGGAAAATCATTTAGAACCCAATTCCATAGCCAAAGAAACCACTTAGGATTAATTCCTTTAGAAATTAAGCGTAAGTTAGCTAGCGCAACGCTATAGTAGCTGGGAAATAGTCCCTGATCACTTTAACTACGTTCTACAAGACCCAAATCGAGTAGAACCAATGACTCTATAATACTCTATAACCTCGGACCAAACTCTAAGCAGGTTTGTTCTCTGGACCACTTTGAATCTTTGTATTGGATCTAGACCGCGCGTCAAAAGTCTGATACCTCCTATCTTAGACCGTTAGAACCGCCTAGCTGGACTTGACACTCATTTCGAAAATCAAGTCAAACCGATAATCACAGGCCATTTCATTGAGCCCGGACTGAAGAGAGTGCGAATAGGGATAGAATTGGAATTTCAAATTCAAATCTGGCACACGAGTTGACGTGTCAGTATTAAGCGTTCTGACCGTCAGAATTCAGTCAGATTACACCCTCGGATCAGGAAAAATTTCTATTTTATATCATGAGACTTGCAGCCCTGATCTACGTGCGGTGACCGCTGAACTGAAACTGGTCCGCCATGTGCGATCTGCGGACCCAGCCGGACTGAAAACTTAATACGTGCTAGATCTGGTGCGCGTGAGCTTAAGTCCGATCGCATTCGGTTAGGGGACCACCAGAAAGCATCTTTTGGACCAAAACAGCCCCGATTTGGATATGCACTAAGTGAACTTTGTACCGGAGCCTATTTCGGGCAAGTTTAGGCTTATAAAAGGGGTTGAAACCCTCACTCCTCTCTCCTAGCCGAATTTGCAAAAATTCCTAGATCGGGAGAGAGAAAAGGTGAGACTTTGTGAGAGAAGGTGGGAGAGAATTCCCTGTTGCTTATGCCACGTGCTGTACGTGCTTAGGCAACGTACTCCGATCACTTTCCCGGCGATTCCTCCACATTTTCAGGTAAGAAAATACCCTAGAGGTTGCTGATTTGAGGTTCCTTTCGTTTCCTAGCGAAGTAGCTAATAGAACTTGTGTATTAGGTTATCTAATCACCGTAGACGAAGCGTATACGCTTCGTTCGAATTTACACATCCATAAGAGACAAGGTGCGGATTTTAGACGCTTTGATTGGCTGTTTCCAAAGCTTTTAATGTCGTTTAATAGTAGATTATCGACGGCAACGCCGTTTGACATGTACAACATGCTGTCCGTTTCCTGTTTCGTAAACCGGCGAAGAATATGAGATTTAGGGCATTTTAGTCATTTGTAGCAAGTACTGATTTCATTCATATTTTGCTGATGTGATTGACATGGTTTTTTGTCGCATTAGAATGTTAGGAATACGTGCATAATTGGTTTGGCGAAGAGATTCGCCTAATTGCGCACTTCGGGTCGACATACTATATGTAGACTTAAGTGTGTAGTGTAAGTGTTTGTATAAATGCTTGTATTAGTATGTATTGAATTAAATGGTGTTATGAATTAGTTTGAGACTGATTTCTCAATTAATATGTTGGTGTAAATGGTTTCCTACATGTTAGCCATATGCATGATTTCATAATATGAATGAAATGCATGTGCTTGATGATTCGCTTAAGCTGTATGTTATAACATGTGCTTGATGATTTCATTATGATTTAATTCGAGATTGAATTCTCAATTAATATGCTGATGGAAATGATTTCCTATATGTTGGCGATATGCATAATTTCATTATATGTATGAAAGGCATGTGTCAGATGATTTACTTAAGTTGTACGATATAACATATGTTAACATGCTCACATGGTTGTGTTTCATTTCCAATACTCTCACACGATCGTTGATGTGGATTCATATGTGTTTGGGATTATACTTAGTCCAGGCAGTCGGTAACCGAGCGAATTCGTGGTTAGCTTATCTTCGTCACGAACGACGCGTCGATGAACGCGAGACATGTTCTGGAGTTGGCGGCAGTGGTTAGGCCACACGAAGTGTTTTACGCACTTCATGTCGTTCAACTTGAGATGCGATCGCGCTAGTCGAGCCTGTCAAGTAACCCGACTGGCCGTTGTATGTTCACCCTGCATGAGTCATAACTGCTTGAACCTAGGGTACTGAACTTACCATTGTAAACCTTGTTAACCATGGTACTTTGATCCACGAAGACTCATGAGCCGGGCATGGTGGTATGGGACACCGTGGTAGAGCTGTCGGCCTACGCTGGGGCCACAAACCTCCCCGTAGTGACCAGTGAGCACTTAGTCTCGTGAGCAGATTATGGTGGTATGGGACACTATATTCTTGCTGTCGGCCTACACTGATCAGGCGACGAGTCCTTTGTAGTGACCGCGAGCGTATTCCGAGTCTACGGGAGGCGACGACACTTCAGTAGCAGTAGAGTACAGTAGGCCTGTATTGATAAGGTGATGGGGGAGCGGTGCAACGAGTACGTGCAATTGCCCTGGAAGCCCTTGCAGCGACCTACAAAATATACCTCGTATGAGATTACTAGGAGTGACGACCCTAGACAGGATCTGTGTTGGGAATGATATAAGGGAAGTACCTTAGTTTTCCAATCCTGCTGTTTGAATGGAATAATAATAACTCGAAAATCATATCACCATACCATTGCATGTGCCTGGAAGATGTAGAGCACTTGAGGGTCGATTGCATGCCGCGGTCGTAAGATGGTGCCGTATGAGGAAGATCGTCGGTGAGGGCATACATCACGTCATGTCATATTTCATTAACAACAGTATTAGGATTGTATGATTTACTGCTTTACTATTATCGCATGATTGATTTGAGAACATGCTAATCCTTGCTCTATTATTCCACTGAGTTAGCTACTCCCACATTACGGGATGATGTTTCCGGACACCCACCAGTCCCTATTGTGATTGCAGATGATGGCGCGGCCTGCGAGGCGGAGCTGGACTTGATGATGATGAGGAGGATCCCTCCTTTATGCGTGTTCTGATTGACGGGATTAGAGGGAGGTTGATTAGATGTCTTGACACTTGTCATTTTATATTTTCAGAGCACTCATATATATACTTTCTTTCTATTTTGAGGTATACATGTATATGTTTAACCTGGTAACATGTTCATACTCAAGAGGCACACAACAGTTTATATATGTTATACATACTATCACAGACTTCCGCTAGTAAATTTAACTGTCTCTGGAGTATGATATGTTGTTCTAGCTTAAGCTCACTCATGTTTAATACGTTATCATAGACAACATTCAATCATACATATCTATGTTGCATAAATAACATTTTGGAACTCGGGAGTTGGGTTTTTGTTCGACCCCCCGATTTTCGGGATGTTACACATCCTCACACCACTAGAGTCTACATATTTGTTATAATTAAACATGTTTAAGAATTTAAACACAAGTCACATGATCTTATTACTTAAGACTGTACTCTAACCAAAGTGTCAAGTGATCAAGGGTTGTCCACAATCAGCCCATTAAAGAGATTATTCATCATTACTTTAAAAATTACAATACTAGTTCATCATGGGTTCAACACATGGAGATTACAAACTCTTGTCGAAGAGGCCCAATGGTTGGCCCAAACAAGGCAACCATTGATGGGCCCACATGGCGTTCACTCAAAATGGGCCTTAAGATTATTGGGCCCACACATCAATGGAATTTACAATGAGTTCTATGTGGTGGTGCTCATAGGGTTTTCCCATGAAGTTAAGTCATGTGTGATCCACTTAAGACTTAGGTCTGCTTTGATTCTAGTCCAAATCCTAAAATGATATGAGGAAGTGGATGGTCCTCTTGGATTAAATAGATGCACCATGGTGACCTTAGGTTGGATTTAATAGTTAAGTCCTAATTTTCACAACCTTGTATTGTAGGGTCCAATTCAGGTTGGATTGATTGATCTTCGAGACAATTCCCTAAAGGGGACCTAGTACATGGGCTACATGGGTTGAATATCTAATACATCATCAGATGGCCCATAACAAATTTTTCAATGAGAAGAGTTGAATTTGCATTATTTCAGGAAGTAAGACTATTTAATCATTGGATGGGCCTAAGTCTTGGTAACATATCGTTGAAAGGGTTGATATAATAGATGAATGACGAGGATCTTAAATATATATCATGTCATAACCATGGTGGATTAAGTGGCTTAACACCAACATCAAAGTGGGTCATACCACACACAAGTTAAGAGGTTTACCCTCCGTTAAATATTCATAATCATTTGCTGGGCCCACAAAGATGTGGTTCATAAACCCAGCCCATCCATTATGTGTATCCCACTTGGTTGAGGGGTCAAACCAAGTTTCAGATACAACCAAATTTCAGGTGGACCTAACAAGTGATTTTATATGCTCGAGCTTCGAGTTGTACGAAACGGTTTAAGAAGATCAAAGTTACATGGGTCCTAAAGTGATGTATTTATTATACTTATACCGTTCATCTATTTTTTTTAATTAATTAATTATTATTTTATTTTATTTTTTTAGAGATCATTTTAGAAAATGATCCAAAAATGAATCATAACCAAAGATTATCTAGATCTCACCTCAATTAGCAGTTAGGATAATGATTTCACCGTTAAACCATTCATCAGGCCCACCATAACATTTATTTTCCACCCAATCTGTTCATAAGGTCACAAAGACCAGAATTAAGGGGAAAACAAATTTCATATTGGTCCAAAACTTCTGACCCAAAAAGGGTTCCAATGGTAGATGTTTAATCCTTGCTCCTTTTGTAGTTTGGCTCACTTGATAGTTAGATCTATCTTATTTTTCTTTTCAAGCCTTAGGTCAAGCTCACCAAATGGATGGATGGTTTAGATATAACATATACCACATGATCAGACCCATAAAATTACTAATTTATTCAGCTTCATAAATTTATTTTTATTTTCATTTTTAATTTTTAATTTTTTTTTTATTTTAGTTTTTGATGGTGTGGACCACCTGAGTTCCGTGTATGGCTGAAATTTTGGGGTGGCCCACTTTTAAACGGGAACCATCAAATGCACGGTGCTGATGTTCGACATGCATCAAGGTGGGGCCTGTAGTGGGGCCCACTTTCCTCCAGTGTCAATAGTAGATGCTGCTTACTGCAGCATCATCCAGACGCTGATGGCGACAGCGTCATATATATATTTTTATTATTTATTTTCAAATATGGGACCCACAACAGGACGATCCAGTCCGACTGTTGTGTGTGTCCCACGTGGTGGACGGGTCTGTCCAAGTTTCAGATGCATCCAAATTTCAGGTGGGCCTCAATGAGTGCTTTTATATGTTTAAACATGTCTTCACATGATTTTTGATGGTGGGGAATACCATAGAACTGGATTGACTTCATTTTTTGGTTCAACGCCTAAAATGATCTGAAAAAGTGAATGGACGGCGTGGATTTAATACATACATCATGGGTGGGCCTACCGTGTACCCACAGTCCAAACCCCTTTATTTAAGCAGCCAGGCGCTGCCTACTTCAGCATCCAGAGGATCTTGGCAGCAGCGTCTAGTGTATTCTTTTCTTTTATTTCTTGTGGTGAGCACGTGTGTGCATAGGCACGTGTGTGTTGGCCTGCCTAGTGGGCCACACTTTGGGATGGTTTGGATGGCCTACAAAAATTCTAGTGGGGCCCACAAACAGTGGGTCTCACATAAATTCTATAAACAATTATTTTATTTTTTTTGTATTCTCCCATGAATCCACACCATTATATGTATCATCACCGTTCACCCATGAATCTACACCATTAAGCACACTATTAAACACATCATTCTCCTATGTATCCACACTATTGATCATATCAAATCGTCAGCATAAGTAATCAAAAAGAAACAAACTAAGAGTGGAGTGGATGTGCTCACCTTGATGAATTGGATGGATGGTTGAGATGGATGGAAGGGATGAGATTGATGGAGTTGATGGCCCACCAAGATCAGTCCTCTTTCTCTCTATGGAAAATGGTGAAATGCTAAGGGATGGAGGGGTATTTATAAAGAAATGGATAAATTTTTGGTCAAGTTAGGTTAATGTGATTAATATTAGCTTATGTTAGGATTATGGTAATTAATTCATGCTTTGTAATTAATGGTGGATTAAAGGAGTATGGGATGGCATGGCATGATGATGTCATGCATGAGGTGTGGCATGGAGGAGAGTTGACTTTTCATGCACATGAGAGATGAGAAGTTTGGGTGTGTAACATCACACACATGGGTAAAGATTCTCTCACCCATGTGTGGCATGTGCATGTATGTATGACATGTGTTGTGCACATGTGTGAAGTGGAGTACATGGCGCCATGCGCACATGATACACTAATTATCCTTCACGGCATATCTCACAAACGAAATATCGATCGTACAAACGCACGGGTTGTACCTCTACGATCGCAACGACGGGGTGGTCAATATGAGATAGGTTTCGAGGTACTGGGGTTCCGGTCAGTTGGGTGTGTACTATGAACAACCAATCCATGTTTAGCTAAGGGAGTCGATCATTATGTACATAAGCATATAAAATAGTACGGAATAGATGGGGTGTTACACATGTGCTTTAAACATAATAGCACTTTCAATCTCCCCCTTTATCAATTTTGTGACAAAAAACTTAGTGTTACAAGAATCAGAATGTAGCCCTGTTGCCCTGTATATTCTTGTACTCATGATGTAGTTGAAGATTGTAAAAATTAGTACTCCCCCTTAAGTTGTACACTCCTTGTTCATATAACCATAAGTATTCTCCAAGCAAATATAACATTCCCATTCTCATACATCATAGCTTATATTCAAAACATTCCAATTAATCTCATTCATCATATATTCATAATATACCCATTTCTCCCCTTTTTTGTCACAAGTTGACAAAGGAAGAAGGTAAGAAAGCATATGAATAATCACAAGAATATATAAGAAAGCATATGAAGTAGCATATTAAAATTTTAAAGGTAGGGAACAATCATTCAAGCAAAGTTAAGAACAATTATTCAACGAACCAAGTAGAATATTAGTTATACAGCCCCATAGATGAAAATAAGTAAAAAGAACTCAATCAGATCCTAAGGAAGGAGTAGGCATAGAAGGATCCATTTGATGCAAACTCCTCGAAATGTGGTGGAAGTACTTCTTCATGTACTTCATAGAGGATTTATGAGTTTACGTCAGGTTATCCTGTGAAACCTGTAATGTCATGACCTTCTCTTCCAGTGATTTGAGTCGATCATCAACCTGTGAAGGATAAAAATCTAGATCTTCTAACTTGTCGAGCTCAGTAAAGATATCGTCTGTAGATGTGTCTTCTGGTAGTGTAGGTACTTCCTCTTCTTCCTCATCTCGTTGACTCGGAAGAAGTTTCAGATTCATCTTGTTTAAATTAGTATTATCGAATAGTAATTCCGACTCGGGTGCCTTAGATGTAAGAATAGGAACATTACAATGTAAGGCAGTACAAGTCATGAGCTATGCAAACGGAATAGAATCATAACTAGGATGAAGATGAAACTGAATAATGATATAGCAAATAAGAGAAGGAAGACAAACTTATATCCCAGAAACAACAGAGTGAAGAATATTAACCATAAAGGGAGTAAGTTCTAACCTATTCCCTGATCGAAGATATACATTGGACGTAAAGATACAATGAAGAACTCGCAATATAAGGAGCATTTGATTGCCACGTAAAGCATTACAAGATTATTATTCCGCATTTAAACGACGTAGTTTATGAATAATCGCTTGTCATTCGGTATGAATCATTTTATCAATTAAATTTGTAAAAGGAATTCCATCCTCTACAACGACAATCTCTATTAAGGCTGAAATAAGATGGCGATCCACAATGAAAGTCCCTTCCACAAATTTGACCGTAAAGGTTAGATTTTCCAGGGACGCATCACTAATTGATGCATACATGGCTTGTGCAATGGAACGATAAGCTTTACCGCCCCAACCCAAAATGTATTCTCATCCGACATCTGTAAGCAAAGGAACAAGATTGAATGGATCAATGTGAGCAATATTAACACTACGCTTAAGAATTATGTCTCTTGAGCGGAAATCCCTAACTTGCTCTGAATCTTCTTCGGGGCCCATTTAGGTTCTCACATTAGATGAAGTCAGCCTAGATGACAAGCTAGCATGAGTCTTCGTGTTCTTTTACTACGATGCTCTATTTAATAACTGCACAAGTAATAACTAAAGAGGGTAGAGAGATTGTGGGTAGATTAGATCTTTCCACAAATCTCACAACAAATGGGTTTGCAATCAAGAATACACCCAAAATAAGAGATTAACTAGCAAATATTTACTCAAATCTACAAGAAAATTGAAAAATGATCACTTACTAGCAAGATTTAGAGATGGGTTCATCGAGAGGGTCACCGACTAGTCAAAGAAGAATGTGAAAATGAGTAGAAAAAGTAATTTTTCACTTTTAGGGAATAATCTGCGCGGTCCTTGACCGGTCGAGCAGCGTGCTCGACTTGTCAAGGGTTCGACTGGTCGAGCACATCCTCGACCCGTCGAAAAACCCAAAGCTTTTTTTCTTAATTTTAATTTTATTATCATTTTTTATTATTTTATGCATTTAATTAATTATAAACAAGAAGCAAACAAATGCTAAAATAATTAATTAATAACACACAAACCAATATCATTCTTTAAATTTAAAAATCTATTCATGTCGAGTGGTTTGGGCAAAATGTCTTCAAGTTACTTCTCAGTTTATATATATTCTAGTACAACACTCTTATCTTCAACTAGTTTTTGAATATAATGATATCGAATATCAATATGTTTTATACGAGAATGTTAGATTTGATTTTTTTTAATGTTAATTGTGTTTGAATTATCGTAATATAATGTCATTGTATCTTGCGCAATGTCATAATCAGTTAACATTCTTTTCATCTAAATGAATTGAGTGCAACCGCTACTAGCTGCAATATACTTAGTTTAACAATTGAGAGATACAGAGTTTTTTTTTCTTACTGAGCCATGAAACTAAACAATTCCCCACGTAGAAACAACCACCCCTAGTAGATTTTTTATCGTCAATATTTTCAGCTCAGTTTGCATCAGTATATGTAACAATTTATACAATTGTATCATGCAAATACTAAAGTCCTAAATTAGCAGAACTTGCAACATATCTGATTATCCATTTAATAGCAATTAGATGTGACCAGTCTAGCCTTGTTTCTAATAATATTACCCATTTAATTAGTTTTATTCTTAAAAATTCATTTGGTTCCAATTACATGTTTATCAGCAGGTCTAGAAACCAAGTGTCATACATCATTTCTGACAAATTGATTTAATTCTTCTTACATGGTAATTATCCAACTTTCATTGGCAAGTTCTTTGTTTACATTGGTCAGTTCAATTTAGGAAGTGAAGCAGACATAATTACATATATTTTCTAATTTCTTTCTTTTCTGTATACCATATGAGGGTTACCAAGTATTTAATCAGTTGGATGATCTTTAATTGATCTTAATTCAGTATCATTTGATTTAGATGAAGAGTCAGGTATATCAATTATATTGACTTTATCATAATCTAGATCAAAAGTGGGTGTGATTTGTTGATAATCAATCACTACATTTATGGATTCATTAATCACCCCAGTTCTTTTATTAAGAACTTGATATGCACGACTATTTAGGTCATAGCCTAGAAAAAATTTCCTCATCACTCTTAGCTTTGAATTTTTTCAAATTTTTTCGGTCTCTTAAAATAAAGCATTTACATCCAAAAGTCCTAAAATATTTAACAGTGGGCTTTTTATTAAAACGTAGTTCGTAAGTTTTTTTATTTTTTATTTTCTAATTTAAAATCGATTTATAATATAACATGCAGTATTAACAACTTCAGCCCATAAATTTTTTTGTAGTTTCATGTTATTCAACATTATGCTTGTTGTTATGGGAAGATCCGAGCCCCTGATAAACCCAAGAGTAAGTACCAAAGTAATTCAACTAAGTGCATCAATAACTGAGGCAACGCTCATGCGACCTAATGTAAGCGCCCCTGAAGAAGTACACTACGAGGGTGTTCTTACTGTGGAGCCGCGGATCGAAGTGACTTCCGCACTCCGGTCGAAAGAGATAGGCTGCCTACCTAACATCTGACAAAACACGAATGATCCGACCAACGGCGACCAATGACATCGATTGAAGGAAACTTGACCCGATAAGATAAGTCCGACACCTTGCCTTAGACCTCAAAGTTTCCAGAGGACTTGATAATCTAGAAGCGGGGTCCGTTATCTCAGTTCGGGGCTCCGCTCGATTTAAGAAATCGTTCCTCTTCAACTAGATAATTGGTTAAGGCTGAGTAACATCTTGTCAAGACGTGTTGTGCCAAGGAAACATGTTAAGGCGGGCACTCCGTCTGCCAGATTCGAAAAGTTCCATAAGAAAATGTTTCCGATTACTTCGCCCCCAGATACGCGTTATCCGCCTGATGCGCTACACGATCCACAGATTGCATATAATATCCCCACGATCTTAGTATCCTGCTGATTGAGTAAATAGTGTCGACAATAGCGGACCCAGACCATCCAACAGTCAGGTATAAATACATTGAGACCCCACTGCTATAGGTATGTAATATCCTACGCTCTCTTCTTCTCTCCACTTAGACCTAGATTCCCTTAACCTGACTTAGGCATCAGAGGGTCCGCAGGCTTAGCCAGGGTTACCTTTGCTTATTCTTATTGTGCAGGATCAAGACGTTGAAGAGATCCAAGTTCTGGGAGACGGAAGGGAGAGTCGTCCAGATTTTGACCTCAACATTTTTTGGCGCCGTTTGTGGGAATCTGATACGAAAGTTCAAGTTCCTATTTTCAAATGCAATGGCAAGAGGAAAGAAGAAAGCGGTAGTTGTGGAACCAGAACCGAATGAGCAAACTCGCTCATCGTCGCTACTTCATGCCGAATCAGCTTCGGGGCCTTCCCAACGTTCTCGCAACTGGGTGAGTAAGTATCGAGCTATGCAAAATGAGATTCAAGCCCTACGTGATGAAGTAAAGAGAATAAAGCAGCAGTAGGAGCCACAGCCGCACCCAATCCAGGAGGATCCTATTCCAGAGCTGGTCGGATTGTTCGTAGAGGATCACTCTGTGCCGAGGAGTATGAGGCCCGTGGAACCCCAACACTCTTGGGTCCTGCTTTCGGGTCAGAATCCTCCCCCATTACAAGTTAGAGTCTCGGCACTGAATACCGCCACTTAGGCCCCCACTAACAACTCGATCACCTCGGCCCTGACACCTATGGACCTCTGCCATCAGAACTCTAGAAATAGAAGATACCTCAGAGATTGTCGCTAAGAATAAAGATCCCTGGGAAGCGCAGTTTGCAGAACTCAATGACAAGTTCTTAACCATGGAAAGGAAGCAGCAATTGTCGACAGTTCCCACCACGGTTCAAGTAATGATGGAAGAGATCGAACCTCCTTTCACCTCCACCATCATAGATGAGGTGATGCCACAGAGGTTTTAAATATCTCCTGCCATCCAGTATTCTGGATCCGGTGACCCATCCGAGCATCTAGAAGCTTATCGTTCGTGGATGCAAATCCAGACAACAACAGATGCAATGATGTGTAGGGGATTTTCCATCACCCTCATAGGATCTGCTCAGAGTTGGTACTGTCAACTCAAGCCCACTTCCATCGGGTCCTTTTCAGAGTTAAGCTGACTATTCCTTACCCAAATTATAAGTGCTAAGAGAAGTCAAAAACCTAATACTCACCTGCTCACCATTAAGCAAGGGCCGAAAGAGTCCTTGAAGGAGTACATTGCTCGCTTTAATGAGGAAACGTTGCAGGTAGAAGACTACGATGACAAATGGCCCTCACTGCAGTGTTCAACGGTCTGAAAGAAGGGAGCTTCACTTTCTCCATTGGAAAGAACCCATCAAAGATATTAGCAGACTTCGTGGCGAGACCTCAAAAAGACACTAGGCGAGACCTCAAAAAGACACTAATGCTAAGGAGTTTACTAACACCCGTAAGAGTGTGCAAGCAACCGATGTAGCCAGCAAAGGAAAGAGGCTTAGGAATGAAGAACCTCGGCCTACCGAAAAATGGGCAGATGACCGTGTCCCTCGTGATCGTCCACTGAGCCAGAAATCAGAAGGAAAATTTTTTTCCTACACCCCCATCAATACATCTGCCGAACAAATCCTATTAGATATCCGAGGAGACAAACTTCTAAATTAGCCTGATTGCATGAAGGCCGACCCGAAGCGTAAAGATAAGCGGAAGTTCTGTCACTTTCACCAGGACCACAACCACAATACAAACGATTGTATGGATCTTAAGGATGAAATCGAGTCCCTCATCTGCAAAGGACATCTGCATTGATACACCAAAAGAGAAAGATTTTCTCGGAAGGAAGAACAAGACCAAGAGTAACCAAATAACCCCATGGAAGAGTCAGCCGAAATTCGCACCATCTTCGGGGTCTCCGCCTGTGGAGGAGATTCAAACAGGGCCCGAAAAATCTACTCTTAGAAGTTCGATCCGAAACATTACATCCATTTAACTGAGCGTTCCAGCAAGGAAGTCATGGTCATCCTATGCAGTCTGACCTTTATAGAAGATAATGCTCATGGGATCCAGTATTCGCATGATGATGCCCTGGTGGTCACAATGATCATAAAAAATCACAAGGTGTACCGCATCCTAGTCGGCACTGAAAGTTCAGCCGATACCGGTCTGAGTTTTAGACTCCCGAGAACCCACTGAGAACTCATCAATGGAAGATCTGGAGAAAGTGCCCCTCGACGAACCAGACCCGAGCAAGACTGTTCAGCTCAGCACATCACTAAGCTCTGAGCAACAGTTCGAAATGTTAGCATTTTTACGGTGACACAAGGAAGTCTTCGCATGGTCGCATGCCGACATGCTAAGGATCTCTCCTGATGTCCTAGTCCATAGACTGAATGTGGACTCAAACCACAGACCGGTAAAACAAAAGAGAAGACCATTTGTTGTCGAGCGCTATGAGGCCATTGTCGAGGAGGTCTCCATCCTACTTGATGTTGGCTTCATAGCAGAAGTATATTATCCCGACTGGATTGTAAATGTAGTGCTTGTCAGAAAATCCAACGGGAAGTGGCGAGTCTGCGTAGACTACTTAAACTTGAATAAGGCATGCTACAAGGATAGCTTCCCATTACCTCGGATTGATCAACTCGTGGACAACACAGCTAGTCATGAGTTACTCTCTTTCCTAGACGCCTATTTTGGGTACAACCAAATTGCAATGCATCCCCCAGGCAGGCACAAGCATGCCGTTATCACAGACAAGGGGCTCTACTGTTACCTGGTCATGCCATTTGGCCTAAAAAATGCTGGGGGGACATATTAGAGGCTGGTTAATCAGATGTTTGCTAAACAGATCGGAAGCACTATGGAGGTATACGTCGATGATATATTGGTAAAGAGTATCAAGGCGTCTGATCATCTGACGAATCTCGAGGAAACATTCAGTTCCTCCGAGAGTAACAGATGAAGTTGAATCCCACAAAGTGCATCTTCGGGGTTGATTCAGGGAAGTTCCTCAGGTTCCAGGTCAGCCAACGGGGTATCGAGGAAAATCCTGAGAAGACTAATACTCTCCTTGGAATGAGTTCACCTCGGACCGTCAATGAAATACAATGCCTCACAGGAAGAGTTGCTGCACTCGGACGGTTCATATCCAGAGTGATGGATAAATGTCTCCCCTTCTTGCAACAATTGAAGGGTCATAAGAAGGCAGAATGGATACCAGAATGCGAGCAAGCCTTTCAGCAACTAAAGTAATACCTGGGCTCACCCCCCCTCCTGAACAAGTTGGAAGAAGGTGAGCCCCTATTCTTGTACCTCACGGTCTTGGCCTCAGCTATCAGCTTGGCCTTGATTAGAGAAGTCGAGAACAAGCAATATCCCATATACTACGTGAGCAAAGCAATGATACCTGCAAAGATGAGATATTCATCCATAGAGAAGCTAGCACTCAGCCTCGTTGTTTCGGCTCAAAGGTTACGCCCTTACTTTCAAGCTCATTCCATCATCGTCTTGACCGACTCCCCTCTTAGACAAGTTCTCCAGAGACCCGAGGTTTCAGGTCAGATGACCAAGTGGTCCATTAAACTCAGGGAGTTCGACCTCCAATTTCGTTCAAGAACAGTAATCAAGGGTCAAGTCGTGGTGAATTTCACAGCTGAGTTCACCACTCCGAGCTAAAAAGAGATCAGTGACGAAGTTAAAATGACTGACTATCCCCCTGGGGTCCTAAAAAGTGGTGTTGGATCAAGGGTGGATTCTTTACATCGACAGGTCATCCAATGCTAAGGGGGCCGGAGCTGGAATAGTCCTGGTTGAACCTGATTTAACGTCTATCCAGTACGCGATCAGACTCGGATTCAAGGGTTTAAACAATGAAGCAGAATACGAGGCTTTAGTAACTGAACTCAGGTTGGCGACGAGTCTGGGCATTCAGTCTCTTCAGGTCAGATGCGATTTGCAGCTGGTAGTAAACCACTTCTCCTCCGAGTATGAAGCTAAAGAGATGAGGATGATCGCTTATCTCGACAAAGCAAGAAAATTGATTGAAAAATTTTGGAATTGCACTATCCAGCAAATCTCAAGAATAAAAATTTCATAGGCCGATGCCCTAGCGAGACTCGCCACAGCCACGGAGGGGAAAATCCCGCGATTCATCCCCGTTGAATTCATGGAACATCTGAGCATCGGTCAAGTAGAAGAAGTCAATCCAGTGCTCACTTATCTGAGCTGGATGGACCCAATCTTCAACTATCTCACATTAGGTGAAATTCCCTCAGATAAATTAGAAGCAAGACAACTCAGAGTCAGAATGGCTCGGTATGTCATCCTAGATGGTATGTTATATAAGAATGGATATTTCCAGTCTTACCTTAGGTACCTCTGACCCGACAAAGCCGATTATGTGATTTGGGAGACTCACGAAGGAATTTGTAGTAACCATTTTGGTAGCCAAGCCCTGGCCCTGAAGATACTCTGTCAAGGGTACTTCTGGCCAACCCTTAAGTAGGATTCAAAGGATTATGTTTGAAAATGCGACAAATGCCAACGTTATGCAGCTGTGCTGAGATAACCAGTTGAAGAGATGACCCCCATGAGTAGACCTCGACCATTCACCCAGTGGAGGATCGATATCATCGGCCCCTGCCTACAGGGAAGGGAAAGGTTAAGCTCGCCATTGTCGCAGTTGACTACTTCACCAAATGGGCGGAGGCTGAACCTGTTGCGAAAATCACCAAATAAAAAGTGATTGATTTCATCTGGAAAAATATTATTTGTCGGTTCGGGATTTCGCGCATCATCGTGTCAGACAATGGCCGACGGTTTGATAATGACAAGTTCTGCGGCATGTGTCAGGGTCTTGGCATCACAAATGCGTATTCCTCATCTCGACACCCACAGTCCAATGGGAAAGTGTAAGTGGTAATTGAAGTCATAAAACACCATCTCAAGAAGAAGTTAGTGAAAGCAAAGGGCAATTAGGCTGAGGAGTTTCCATCCGTGTTATGGGCCTACAGGACCACAACTCAGTCTTCAAATGGAGAAACCCCATTTTCGCTCTCCTACGGCTCGGAAACAATGGTGCCAGCAGAGATTGGCCTTCCTACTGCTTTGGTAAAGAATTACCATGAAGGTTAGAACTCTAAACAGATCGCAACAAACCTGGATCTGCTCGAGGAAGTCAGAGACATCTCGAGGCTCCAAGTCGCCACTCCACATCAATAGGTGGCGCACTTCTACAATTCTAAAGTCAAGGTTAGGCGGTTCCACCCAGAGGGCTTAGTTCTTCGCTGGGTATTCCAAAACAGCTGAGCTAGGGGCTAGGGTACTTGGGCTTAACTGGGAAGGACCATATCGCATGGTCCAATCAATAAAGCTAGGTTCCTACCACTAAAAAGACCTTGAGGGTCGTTAGCTCCCTCACCCTTGGAACGCCGAGCACTTAAAGATTTACTATACCTAATGCATTAGCCTTTAACGCCCTTAACAAATGTACACCTCTAAGCGACCTGCCTTTAAGGTTGTCAATAAAATTCATGATTCATCTTTTACATGTAGTTATCTACTAAGTAAAAGTTACCTCTCATATTCAAAGGCGAACTGAACGGACTGATCCCTTAGAGAAGGGGTTAGAACGTAATCCTACAAAAAATCGACATGGTATCCCCTCCAAGTCATGGGAAAAATAAAAAGATGACTCGACTCCTTAGCAGGATAATCGACTCATGTAACGTCCTAAAAATAGGGGGTCGAGCAGAAGCTCAGCTCCCGAGTTCCAACACATCACTTATGCAACATAGATAATGATGATTGAATGTTGTTCATATTAATGCATTAAACATGAGTGGGATTATACCAAAACAACATATCATACTCCAGAGACCGTTAAAATTTTCGCAAGCGGAAGACTTTGATAGATATATAAAATATATAAACTATTGTAGGTCTCCAGAGTGTGAACATGTTACCAGGTTAAATATATACATGTATACTAAAAAATGAACAAGATGAATATACATGGGTGTTCCAAAGGTGCAAACTAACAATTGTAATGGCATCTAATTAGCATCCCTGTAACCCCGTCGATCAGAACATGGTCTACCCGCCTGATAACTGCATATAGGAGAAACCCTCCTTATCGTCATAAAAGTCCGGCTCCGCTTCACAAGCATTGCCATCATCTGAAACTAAAATAGGGACTGGTTGGTGTTGCAAACACTGTGCCGTAACGTGAGAGTGAGTGATCAACTTAATGGAATCATAGAGCAAAGATTAACATGTTATCAATTCAGTCAAGCAGTAATGATAAAGCAGACATAACAGACATTCCTAGATACTCTTGTTAATGCAAGGATGAAATATTTTCATGATGCATGCCCTCGCCTACACTCCCTCATGCGACACCATCTTACAGTCCCGGCATGCTTTCTTCCCTCTGTGCTCTTTAATCCGGGGCACATGCAGTGTGATGTTATGAGTATGATTATCGAGTTATTATTAGTCCTTTTCATACAATAGGATTGGGAAGCTAAGGTACCTCCCTTGTATCAATACCCAAACAATGATCCATTCTAGGGTCGCAGTCCTAGACAATATCATATGATATTATAGTTCTAGATCGCTGTAAAGGGCTCGTCCTTAATCAATACAGGTCTAGTTATATCATATATACTGCAATAAGGCTCGTTGCCCTAATGCAGTCTCAAGATATACTCGAGGTCACTACAAAGGGCTCGTCACCAATCAGAGTAGGCCGACATCTTTAATATAGTGTCTCATACCACCATAATTGGCTCACAAGTCTAGGTTGCTCACTAGTCACTACAGGGAGGCTTGTCACTTCAGTGTAGGTCGACAGCTCGACCACGGTGTCCCATACCACCATGTCCGGCTCATGAGTCTTAGCGGATCAAGGTACCAAGGTTAGAGGGGCTTTTCATTGATAAGTTTGGTACCTTAGGTTCAAGCAGTAGTGCCCAAACATGGTGAACATACATTAGTCAATCAGGTTAGTTGATAAGCTTAAGTAGGTGTAACACTTCAAATTTTTTCCAACCTAGAATTAGACGTCCTTAGGTAATGGGTCAACCATATCACTCTTAGAGCTCAATCCCAAAGTCTAAACATCGCTTTTCAACCCATTTCTATCAAAAATCTCACCTTTCACCACCTCATTCTTCAAATTTCTCCAAGTACTTTCATATTAGACATAAAACTTAAAGTTTAAAAGGTAAAGAATTATACTTAAACTAAAACTTACTATAAATGGTTCATACATGCATAAAATGGGATTTCAACTATGAAATTCTTGAAATCACATGATGTAGATAGGTTATTTGTTTATATTAGCTTCTCCTACCCCAAAATCATATATTGTATGTCATATAACTCATTTCAGTTTGTAAATGAGATTCGATAAATGCCTCAATGGACTCGTGGGCCCAAACTACTCAATTCGGGGGGATCCAAGGTGGGCCCCACATGTTTTCAGCATCCCTGGGGGGTGAGGACCTCTCCCCTGGGGTGATCCCTTACCAAATAAGTCAGTGACCAACGAGGACCTTGCCGAGTCGGCGAGGCCTCGTCCATACAGGGGACAAGCAGCTCGGTTTTTGCACTTTTTCTACCCATTTTATCAAACTTTGAAAAATCATATCTCCTTCGTTATAACTCCAATTTAGGTGATTTAAAAACTAGATTGAAGCTAAATGATTTTAGTTTTATATAAAAATATGTGAAAAATATAATAAAATACTTAATATAGTTCAAAGTAGGACGTTGTGACAAACTGTCTGAAAATCATTTGTTGGATAGCTGCTGCTTCTGGAACTTTTAGAATTTTTCTACAACTCAAAATCTTATGAAATTTTGTGGAGATAGGGTAAACTTGATGGTGAACCAGAATAAAAATAATTAAAATAATATGATACCTATTAGTACCCAAAATGGGGAATGGAATGGCCCTAGGGCCGTATTCTGCCATAATTAGGGTAGAATTTGATTAAGTACCAAACTGAATACTCAGTAGAATTAACTTTAACCAATTTAAATATAAAATATAAAACCCAAAATGATTAAGACCGCTAACTCTATGTTACCTAAAAATATAGAATCAATCTTTAAACCCAGTTTCTCTCGGGAGCATTTAGAAACTTCGTATCGGACCTGGACCGCACGTCAAAAGTCCAATAGCGATGAACTTAGACCATTATGACCGCCTAGTTGGACTTGAGTACTACCATGAAAATCACGTCCAAACGATGCTCTGGGATGATTTCCTTAGTCTCGAGTGAAGAGTGTGAGAAAATGAAGATTTTTAAGAAATTAAATATATTTTTATGAAATCTGGCACGTTTCACTTGTGTGTTATTTTTAAGCATTCTGACCATTAGAATTTGACCCAAATTCACCCTCGGATTAGGATAGGTGGCCCTTACATGTCAAAGTACTTGTGGCCTCAATCGAAGTTCAGTAACCGTTGAATTGAAACCGGTCCGCCACGTGCGATCTAGAAGTCCGACTGGGACGAAAACTTAACTCCACCTAGATCCAAGGTTGGTGAGCTTAAGTCCGACCACACACAGAAAAGGGGCTTCCAGAAGTGCTCCGTTGAAACGGAACAGTCCGTATTTGGACATAACCTGAGTATACCATGACCATGAGCCTATTTCTAGCAATTCTGGGCCTATATGAGGACCTTAAAACCCCTCTTTCTCTTCATATACGAATTTCTAACCCTAAGGAGAAAAGAGAGTAGGAAAGAGAGAGAAAGTGTGAGAGAGAGTTGGTGTTCGATCCAGGGCTTCTTCCCTGCCATTCCACGTACTCAACGATCACGTCTGCATCATTTTTTCGGCGATTCTGACTCCGTTCTTGGGTAAGAAAACCTAACCCTAATCAGTTCTAGAGGTTTGAATAGCGTAAGTGATGAAATAGCTAACTTATTTCATGCTACAGGTTACCTTTGTGCCGTAGACAAAGACTTAGAGTCTTTGTCGAGTTCGTTGCGATTCTACGGAGAAAGGTGCGGATTTTAGATGCTTGGATTACCTGTTTTCAAAGCTTTCAATGCTGTTTAATGGTAGATTGTTGACAAGGATGCCGTTTGACATGTAGAACATGCCGTCTGTTTTTCATTTCGAATACATACGACGAATATGAGATTTAGGGTATTTTAGGTATTTGTAAGAAATATTGTATACGTACATATTTTACTGATATGATTGCCATGAGTATTTATCGTGTATCTATGCTAGTTATACATGTATGATCTGTTTGGCGAAGGGATTCGCCCTAATGCACACTTTTGGCCGACATATCTATGTAGACTAATGTGTGTAGACTAAGTGTTTGTATAAATGTATGTATTAGTAAGTATTGAGTAAATAGTGTTGTAGATTAGCATTGAGATTAGATTCTCAAGTAATTGGATGATGTACATGATTTTTTCCGTGCTTATTGTGTATGAATTGATTACCTTATGTGTGAAATACTCGTGTATAGTTAACTGCTTATGATGTATGTTATAACATGCTGGAATTACTTGTATTTCAATTCTGTCTCTCTCATATGAATATTGATTTAGATTACATATGCTTGGGGCTATATTCTAGTCCAGGTAGTCGGTAACAGATTAGAATTTGTGGTTGGATCCTATTCGCCACGAAGGATGCATCGACGAACCCGAGTCATACTTTGGTTGACGGTAGTGGTTAAGCCACACGAGGTGTTTATGCACTTCATGTCATTCGGCTTGAGGTGCGCTCGTACTAGTCGAGCTCGTCAAGAAACCCGACTGACTGTTGTATGTTTACCTTGTATTGGTCATAACTACTTAAACCTAGGGTACTGAACTTACCAGTGATAACCCTGATAACCGTGGTACTTTGATCCACTAAGACTCATGAGCCGAGCATGGTGGTATGAGATACCGTCGTAGAACTGTTGGCCTATGCTGGGGCGACGAGCCTCCCCGTAGTGACCAGTGAGCACCTTAGACTCGTGAGCCGATTGTGGTGGTATGGGACACTACATTCGAGCTATCGGCATACTCTAATGGGTGACGAGCCTTTTGTAGTGACCTCGAGTGTACTCTGAGTCTACGTGAGGGGACGACCCTTTCGTAGCAACAAGAGTACAAACTAGGCCTGTATTGATAAGGTGATGGGGCAGCCGTGTAACGAGTGCATGCAACAGCCCTGAAAGTCCTTGCAGCGACCTAGAAATATTTCATCGTATGAGACTACTAGGAGTGACGACCCTAGATAGGATCTTTGATGGGAATGATATAAGGGAAGTACCCTAGTTTCCTAATCCTTCTGTATGAAAAGGACTAATAATAACTCGGTAATCATATTCATATCACACTGCATGTGCTTGGAAGATGTGGAGCACTGAGGGAAGAAAGCATGCCGCGGACGTAAGATGGCGTCGCATAAGGGAGTATGTCGGTGAGGGCTTGCATCATTATTGCATCTCATCCTTACACTAATCACAGTATTTAGGAATGTTTGATTTGCTTGCTTTATCATTACTACTTGACTGAATTGATAACATGTTAACCTTTGCTCTATGATTCCACTGAGTTAGCTACTCACTCCCACATTACGGGATGGTGTTGTACACACCAACCAGTCCCTGTTTTTAGTTTCAGATGATGGCGTTACTTGTGAAGCAGAGCCGAACCTTGCTGTTTGCTGATGAGTTCTCTTTCATGTAACTCTCTGGCGGGTTTATTCGACCTGGAGTTGCACCGACGGGACTTCAGTATTTGGGTTAGAAGACATTACATTTTTCTCATTTTGTACATTTTGTAATCAAACTTGTAACTGTTAACCTAGTGACATTCATACTCTGAGGACTTACTATCCCTCTTATCTAGTTTAACTACTTATCACAGTCTTCCGCTTGTAAAATTTAAATGCCTTTGGGGTATGATATGCTATTTTTTGGTATAATCCCAATCATGTTTGATGCCCTTCTACAGAAAACATTCATTCATTATTATTTATGTTGCATAAGTGATGTTCTGGAACTCGGGAGTTGGGTTCCTACTCGACCCCCGATTTTCAGGACGTTACAGTAGGCCAAGCAGACATTGAGTTGATCGACATGGAATGCATAAGCACTCTGTGTGGCCTAACCACTGTGGAACATCCCAAGTACGACTCGAATTTTTTGAACACATCCTTCGTGGCAAAAACAACCTCAACGAACAGTTCAAGAAAAATTACCGATTACCTGGACTATAATACAATCCCAACTACATACAATCTCAATAATGAACATTTAAATCAAATCCTACATTCATACGAACATGTTATGAAATATTACTTAAACATGGATACAATACATGGAGGAAATCATACACAGTTAAATAGATCATGAAAGAAATCATACACATAGTTAAACAGATCTTGGAGGAAATCATACACACAAGCAAGGTAAATGAGATTCATATCTCAACACCCTTATAAATCATACTTTATTAAATAATAACTCATTCAGGCATTTATACAAGCACTTAGGATACACTATTCAACATACATCAC
Source organism: Magnolia kwangsiensis (assembly GCA_037074715.1). Classification (NCBI taxonomy): domain Eukaryota; kingdom Viridiplantae; phylum Streptophyta; class Magnoliopsida; order Magnoliales; family Magnoliaceae; genus Magnolia; species Magnolia kwangsiensis. The sequence continues at coordinate 92,115,205 of CM073573.1, forward strand.
GTATGTCGGCCATATTACATATTAGGGCAAATCCTTTTGCCAAGGAGTTATCACATACATAACAATCATGTACTAATGACAATTAATCATGGCAATCACAACATCAGATTCCTCATGCATACAAATATTTCAACAAACACATGAAATACTCTATTTATAACATAGGTTACACATATACGTAAAACAAAACAGATAGCACATTTGGCATATGTAATAGCGTTCATGCCAATAATAAATCATTATCTAACATTGAAAGTCTTGAAAACCATAACCTAAACGTATATAGTCCACACCTTAAACCGAAAAATACGTAATGGATATGATTAAGACGATAAGTCTTCGTTAACGGCGGATTGGTAACCTAAGGCATGAAATAGGTTAGCTACAACAACACTTAGACTTCTCTAAGCTCCAAAATAGGTTAGGGTTTGATTGTCTTATCCAAAAATGGAATTAGAATCATCGGAATACGATTCAGATACGATGGATTAGGTACGCAGAGGAACTGGGAAGAATTTCAATATGAAACACCAACTTCTCACTCACTTTCTCTCTCTTATCTTAGCTAGGGTTGAAAATTCGTATGGGATATGTGAGAGAGGGTTTAAGGCCCTTATATAGGCCCAAAATCGACGGAAATAGCCCTAGGGCCAAGGTATACTTAGGTTATAACCAAATCGGGTCTGTTCCGATCCAACAAAGCATTTCTGGAGGTCCCTTTGCTGAATGTGGTTAGACTTAAGCTCTCTAATATCAGATCTTGATCAAGTTAAGTTTTCAGTCCGATCGGGTTTACAAATCGACCGTGGCGGACCAGTTTCAGTTCAATGGTCACCAAAACTCGATCAGGGCCACAAGTAATTTGACATGTGTGGGCCATATTCCTTGATTTGAGGATAAATTTGGGTCAAAAACTAATGGTTAGAATGCTTATAAATGGCACGCAAGAGACACAACTCAGATTACTTAAATTCTTATTTAATTTCCTAAAAATCTTCACTTTCTCACACTCTTCACTCCGAACTCAAGGAAATAGTATCAGGACATCGTTTAGACTTGATTTTTAAGATGATAGTCAAGTCTAACTAGGCAGTCATAACTGTCTAAGTTCATCGCTATCGGACTTTCGATGTGTGGTTTAGGTCCGATATGGAGTTTCACGTTGCTCCCAAGATCAATTGGTTTTAGAGATTGATCCTAGGTTTTTAGGTAATATAGAATTAGTGGTCCTACTCATTTTGGGTCTTGTACTTTATATTTAAAGTGGTTCAAGCTAATTCTACTGAGTATTCAGTATAATACTTAACCAAATTCCATCCTAATTATGGTAGAATACGGTCCTAGGGCCATTCTATGCCCCATTTTTGGCACTTCTAGTTATTATATTATATTAATTATTTTTTTAATAGTTCATAATCAAGTTTAACCCATCTCTACCAAATTTCATGAGATTTTGTGTTATAGAAAAATTCTAAAAATTTAAGAAGCAGCAGCTGTCCAATAAGTGATTTTCGGACAGTTGTCACAATGACCTACTTTAATCTATATTAAATATTTTATTATATTTTAAAAATATTTTTATATAAAAATAGACTCATTTAATTTCAATATGATTTTTGAATCACCTAAATCAGACTTATAACGAGGGAGATATGATTTTTCAAAGTTGGATAAAATGTGTAAAAAAAATACAGAAAATGGGCTGCCTAATCCGCTGTACGGACTAGGCCTCACCAAACCGGCGAGCCCCTCGCCGGTCACTGGATAGTTGGGTGAGGGCTCACCCCAGGGACGATGTCCTCCCTCTCAGGAATGCCAGAACCATGTGGAACCCACCCCGGGTCCCCCCGAATTGAGTCATTTGGGCCCACAAGTCCGTCGAGGCATTATCGGGTCTCCTTTGTAAATTGGAATGAGTTACGTGATTTACAATATATGATTTTGGGGTAGGAGAACCTAATATATCCAAATAAACTATCTATATCATGAGAATCCAAAAATTTAATAGTGAAAATCACATTTTATTCATGTATTTACATTTATAATAAGTTTTAATTTAAGTATAATTCTTCAACATTTAAACTTTATGATTTATGTCTAATATTAAAGTACTTGGAGAAATTTGAAGAATGAGGTGGTGAAAGGTGAGGTTTTTAAGGAAATGGGTTGAAAAGTGATTTATTTGTCTTTAGAATTGAGTTATGAGAAGTTATCAAGGTGTTATGGTTGACCCATTACCTAAGGACGTCTAATTCTAGGTTTGTAAAAAATCTAGGGTGTTATAGCTCATCATCCAACTAGCACGTAAAATAGTGGTTTCTCGCCAATCGTGGGATAAGCCGAACACCCAAGAGTTCGGACTTGACAATAATCAAGCCAGGAAGACTTAAAAGACCTACTAAAAGGCATTGGAGGGGGCTGACCTGTCAAAGGATCGGCTCTGCTCGGCCATGCATGGAGGTAAACTAACAGGTCAACGGTTCAGATTCGACAATTAATAATCAGCATCAAACACCATCAACAATCAGCATCAAACACCCAAAAGTTAACTAACACAAGAAAAATCATCCAAGAAGCCCTTTTCAAAGGGTTATATATATATATATATATATATATATATATATATATATATACCATCCATTCAAAAATGATAATAATATCATCTGTTTAGAAAAAGAAAGGGGGGGCTTATGCAGTTGGGGGCGCTTGGGAATCGGGAGCTTGGTCAGGGCAGACGTCATCAGTAGGCTTCTCTCCAGCGTCATCAGGCAACAAGGGCTTGAGGTTAAGGTTTGAGTACAAGTCCTGGATCATTTCAATACAAGCATCATAGCTACATTTGTAAAACTTGGTGGCTTCGGCATTCCTTTCCTTTGAAGCCTTGAAAGCATCAATCACAGCCGCTATTGCTCCCACCAGGGAAGCCTCGTCTTCATCCCGTTGAGCTTCCACTACTTGGGAGATGACTCGGCTCTGTTCCCTAGCCGCCTCAGCCTTAGTCCTTTCCAAGACATCTCTCAGCCGAGGAATCTCCTTGGCCAACGAATCCCCATGAGCCCTAGCCCTCGTCAGCTTGGCCTCCGTGGCCCCGCATCAGACCTCAAGGTAACCTGCAACCTTCTACAGCTGGAGCTCTCTGGCCTTCCCATCTTCAAGATGTCGACACAGCTCTCCCAGTTTGAGTTGGAAAAGGGTAGCCTTGTCACTGTGGATCCCCACCTCATTCCAGAGTGCTTCCACCTCGGCATCCCTCCTCTTAAGCTCCTGTATTCCCTCCCAAGCCGAGAAGATCCTCAGGATAGTCTAAACGGAGATAAAAAAGAGCATGTGGATGAGGCAGAAATAAAAAGAAGCAAAAAATTAATGATCGATACCGTGTAGAAAACGGAAGCCAGGTCATTCAAGAAGGAGGTGTCTGACTTGATAAGGAGTTTGGAAATATCCTCCTCGGGGGCATGCTTGGCAGCCTAAGGTATCAAGTAAGATAGGTGGTAGCCCGGCTTGAACCTCCAGCCGCTTGTCACCACCTAGGCCGAGCCCATTACCTCCCCAACCTCGATTCAACTGCCTGCTGAGGTTTGAGCCTTGGCCCCAAACTTATTTCTAGCTTGGGGGGGGGGGGGGAGAACATAACATCAGCCATCCTAATAGCCTCCTCCCATTCGGAGGAAGAGAGTACAACATTGCAAGGCTTGGGAGCTGCGGGGGGAGCCTCCATGGTGGGAGGAATGGCGGTGGGAGGAACGAAGGGAGCAATAGTTACTAGAACCAGCATATCGGTAAGCATTGCAGCTAGAGCTGTCTGCATGTCGGCAAGCACTGCAACCGGAGCCTCCTGCGTATCGGCAAGCACCATAGTTGGAATCACCAAACTGAACCAAAGGGGCCCTCCCCACAAGGGGAGGCCTGCCTCCTTCGAACGGTAGTCTTCGTCCTCGACTCGGCCCTTAGCATTTCCTCTGTCGTCGGAGCAGTCTTCCTCCTCCGAGAACCAAACACCTCAGCCATGCCTGCACAGCAAATAATGGATCAATAACCAAACAAATGAGATTGATCTCACCAAAGGTAATAAGATGGTAACTTACTGAAGTATGTGGGGAGACTTGCAAAGCCCAGACCAGTGAAGGTTGGCCATAGTGATCAGGTCTATTTAGGAGTGAAGCTCCCTTGGTCTCGTTCTAGCCTTGACGATGCAGCTCTTCTGGACTAGTCGAGGAGTGGTGTGCCCCTTGAAAAGTCTACAAGGACAAAAAAGGCTTTATTCTAACTGAAGTAGAAAGGAAATTTAAAAAAAGAGAGGGAAAGAAAGAGAATCGCAGTCCGACCTGGTTTTGAAAATCGGGTGAGAACCTGAGTCGACAAAGTCCCAAGCTCCACCGCTAGCGCCTCCCACTCGCTTGCCGTCCAAAACCACTTATTCTTCCAATCCTTGTTGGAAGATGAAAAGTTCATCACCAGCCTCGACCCTTTGCTGCCTCGGGTCATAAAATAGTCCATGGTTCTTGGTTATCGTGCTTAACCAGGTACAGGCTCATCAACTCCTCTGGGGTCAGTTCCAGATTCCCAACTTGGTGTCAAATGATGAAGGAAGAGATTAACACCCTCCAAGCATTAGGGGTGAATTACCCAGGGGCAAGTCTGAGGTAAGCTGTTATAGCATAGATGAAAAGATGTAGGAGTTGTTACCTCGGGTTGTAAAATAGTACCATGGTTCTTAGTCGTCGTGCTTAACCAGGTACAGGCTCATCAACTCCTCCGGGGTCAGTTCCAGATTCCCAACTTGGTGCCAAATGATGAAGGAAGAGATTAACACCCTCCAAGCATTAGGGGTGAATTACCCCATGGTAAGTCTGAGGTAAGCTGTTATAGCGCAGATGAAAAGATGTAAAAGGAGCTGAAGCCCATATTGTAGTGCACAGAGGAAGATAGCAACTTCCCCCTCAGCTGGGGCACTAGCAGTTTTGAGGGGCCTGAGGGCCCTTATGTAAACGAAGTTCGAGATCTGGAACTCTGAGAGGATCCATTTCATTTGAGGCTCCGACAGAATAGAGCCTCCAGGGACTACCTGTGAGGCTCGTCCACTCGTGGGCATTTCTGTAGCCTCGGCGATAGCAATCTGGGGGGCTCGATCAGCCTTCTTCTTTCTAGCCCATTGTGTCTGAGCCCCTACCTCCTTCTGTCTTCAAGGCAGGGGGTATAAAGTTATAGCTTTAAAGGGGCCTTCAAAGGCCCCTCTCCCACTATCTGAGCTCCCCAACTCAGAGTCATCACCATACTCCTGAACAGTCTTGAGATCAGATGACATTATAAAGAGAAGAAAAAAGGAACGATGCAAGAGACTCACCGGGCGCTCACTGAAAATCGCCTCTACCGAAAAAAGCTTAGTCGGTCGGAATCACCTACAGGAAACTTCTAGTCGACTGAAATTTCCTTCAAAGAAAATTGCCTTCTCTGGTACACGCTCAAAGTCAAAATGCAAGTGAAAAGAGCAAGTCCAAAAGGAGATTATATAAGCCACAGAGAATCTTTGCATTAATGGCGAGGAGTGATGGGCGTAGCTGAATCGTCGCAAGCTGATTCCCAAGCACACGTGGCTATCTGTTGTTGGCCTAGCCCCTGCTAGGTTGTATAGTTTTGACATTGAATGGTGTGCTCCGATATGCGAAACGACACCCGAGTAGGTGGAACTGTCACATGGATTCTTCCTCGGGCTTACATGGTGACTCATCATAGGCTAAGCGATTATTTGGAATCGTAACCGTCGCCACACGCCTGTAAGAGAACAGCCCGCAGGCACAAAATCCTAGGTATATGATGCTTTAAATTCAAAAATTAAAATTACACAAGCATGGGCGGGCGATCTTCGACGTGATTACTCTTCGAGTCCACAGTTGAACTCGAAGAGTAGGGGGCTTCTATTATGGGAAGATTTGAGCCCCTAATAAACCCAAGAGTAAGTACCAAAGTAATTCAACTAAGTGCATCAACAACCAAGGTGACGCTCATTTGACCTGATGTAAGCATCCCTGAAGAAGTAAGCTATGAGGGTGTTCTTACTACAGAGCCACGGATCGGAGTGACTTTCGCACTTCGATCGAAAGAGATAGGCTGCCTACCTAACGTCTGACGGAACACGGAAGATCCGACCAATGGCGACTAATGGCATTGATTACAGGAAACCCGACCTGATAAGATAAGTTCGACACCTTGCCTTGGACCTCAAATTTTCCAAAGTGCTTGATAATCTAGAAGCAGGGTCCGTTATCTCAGTTCGGCGCTCGACTCGGTTTAAGAAAGCGTTCCTCTTCAAATAGATAATTAGTCAAGGCTGAGTAACGTCTTGTCAAGACGATCGAGCCAAGGAAACATGTTAAGGTGGGCACTCCGTCTATCAGATTTGAAAACTACCATAAGCAAATGTGGCCGATTACTTCGCTCCCAAATATGCATTATCCGCCTGATAAGCTACACAATCCAGAGATTGCATATAATTATCCCCAAGATCTTAGTATCCCACTGATTGAATAAATAGTGCCGAAAATAGTAGACCCAGACCGTCCAACATTCAAGCATAAATACATTGAGACCCCACTACTACAGGTATGTAATATCTTACACTCTCCTCTACTCTACACTTAGACCCAAATTTCCTTGACCTAACTTAGGTATCGGAGGGTCCCCCGACTTAGCCAGGGTTACCTTTACTTGTTCTTATTGCGCAGGGTCAAGATGTTGAAGAGATCCAAGTTCTGGGAGACGGAAGGGAGAGTCGTCTAGATTTTAACCTCAACACTAGCCATTTCCTATAGTACTCTATTTTTTCTTTCAACAATTTCATTTTGTTGAGGCATTTTGGGAGCAGAGAACTCATGTGATATACCATGATCATAACAATACTTCTTAAAATTTTTATTTTCAAATTTTGTGCTATGATCACTTCTAATTTTGATCACATATATCTCCTTTTCAGTCTGAATATGTTTTAAAATTCTTTTAACTTCAATAAGAGTATCTGATTTCTCTCTTAAAAAAGCTACCTAACTATATCTGGTGTAATCATCAATAACGACCAGGAAATACTTCTTTCACCTCTACTCTCAGTTCTACTTAGTCCTACTAGATCCATGTGGAGTAGTTGTGTGGTTTGATTGTGGCTAAGGAGTTCACTTTCTTGTGACGACTCCTGGTTTGTTTGCCAATTTGACATGTTTCACATACTTTTAAAAAAAAAAACTTTTTTAGCTTGGATAAGCCTCGTAAGTGATCTATTTTACTCAGTTTATACAAATATCTATAGTTAACATGTCAAAGACGTTTATGCCAAAGTTCAGTTTCATCTATTTTTACCATGTAACATGAATGGTTAGATGAGCAAGAATTATTGATAATTTAATAATTTTCAAAGGTCATGCAACCATTTAATATTACATTACCCTTCTCATTTATTATCTCACTGAAATTACGGTAATGATCGCTCTAGTAGAAGTAGGAATAGGTTAAAGTGTCCTAGAGGGGGGGAATAGGACTTTATAAAATTTTATGACTATTTAAAATCTTATTACCATTATCTTGATCTAATATAACAATTTATCAAGATATCTTCAACTTAACTCTAATGGCTTCCAAGCTAAATAGAGGATCCAATAACAAGACTATTCAGTATCTAAATAGTATATAAATTTAGTCTATGATGGATGCACTAAGTGACTGTGTGTGAGATGTGATACTTATAAGTTCTAAACAATCATGCATCTTGTGAACATTCAAACATAATAAGAAAATATGCAAATAATAATCTCAAACATAGTCATTTTATACTGGTTCAGTTATATGCCTACTCCACTCCTAGAAGACACACTCAACCCTTGAGTGTACTGGATTTCACTAGCAGAGGTTTCAAATTAGGTTTACCTCAAACTAGTATAACCTACACAAGGTTGACTCTACGACCTACACAAGGTACATAACATGTCTCCACGAGGCACAAGTTTATGCCCCACACAAGAGCAAGGGTTAACACACAGCACCCAGGTTTTATGCCCTACACGAGCAAATGATCAACATAAGGAACTAGGGTTTTAGGCCACACAGGCCAAGGATCCACATAAGAACCCTAGAGTTTATGCCCTACACAAGAGCAAAGGTCAACACATAGCACCAAAGTTTTATGTCATACATAAGAGCAAAGAATCCACACAAGGAACCTAACTTTTAGGCCACACAGGCCAATGACCTATCCTAAGGACCTAAGTTTATGCCCTACACAAGAGCAAGGGTCAACACACAGCACCCAAGTTTTAGACCACACCGGTCAAGGACCTATACTAAGGACCTAAGTTTATACCCTACACAAGAGCAAGGGTCAACACACAACACCCAAGTTTTAGACCACACAGGTCAAGGACCTACACTAAAGACCTAAGTTTATGCCCTACACAAGAGCAATGGTCAACACACATCACCTAAGTTTTAGACTACATAGGTCAAGGACCTAAGTATATGCCCTACACAAGAGCAAGGGTCAACACACAACACCCAATGTACTCTTCTGTCGGAGGCCTCCTATGAAGATTCGAAGGGGTGATAAGCACCTATTACCCAATCCTACACAAAGGAATGATCAACAGGATCTTTGGACTCTAATGACTTATAGATAAGTAGATGAGCCCCGTTAAGCACATTGATGAAGATCTCCTCCTTTGATGATGAATATTCTTCAACTCCCTTGATCTGCAACACTTGATGATGCTCCAATAGATGTAACAGGTTGAGTCAAGGTTATGTTGAAATCCTACTCTATTAAATATTTTTCTATTTTAAAGGAGTGATTCCAAGCTTTTAAGCATTCAAGGTATCCCAGCTCAATGATTTTCCATTAAGACGGTAGATGGATGATCCTTGAATAGGGAAGTTCAATCCTCAATCCACTCTATTAGATATTAATAATGAGAGTGGGTTGAGGGATGAACTTTCTTGAGAAAATGATCTTAGGGTAGATGATATGCAATAACTCTCTCAAAGCTCTCTTTATTTTTCTCAATCCAGTAACCAAGAACAAGCTCTCCTTTAATAGACAAAAAGTTCCAACGGTAATAAAGATGTTAGATTTTGACAGAATTCAATATCATCGGGCCTGCTTTCATGTCATCGAAAGTATATTTGCAATGCTATAGAAGCAAGGTTCGATGATATGAACTCCACTAAAGTATATACCCGAAACTTTTTGTCAAAGAATCGATGTCATCAAGCGTGTGTCGATATCATTGGAGTTTGAATTCTGATTTCATCAACAATCTATTCAATACATCAATCATTTCTACATGCTTTTCAAAAGATCTTTCTAGACAATCTTTGATTCATTTTGATGATATTGATCAGATATCATCGCTATTTGAATTTTGCATATCGATCATTCCCATATGGTTTACCTTATAAGATTGCTAAAATAGTTTTGTCCAGATTCGATCTCATCAATATACCTTCGATATCATCGAGATTTGAAATCTGATGACATTGAGTAGGGTCTCGAGTCCTAGATCTTTCTAGGTGATTTTCCTTTGAGGCTCGCTGGACAAAAACTTGACCGAATTCGATGATATCAAACTCATTTTCGTATCGTCGACATTTGAATTTAGATGATATCAAGATGGTTCGATTACTTGAGCAATGTCAGTATATTTTTTAAAAGTTGTTGTACAAACCTCAACGTAATTCGATATCATCGATCTTCATTCAATTTGATTGATATTTAAATGTCGATATTATCGAAATATTTTTCGATTTATCAAATGTATTGTCCAAAATACTTTGTGGTTACTGGACATAGAATGGCCTATTTCGTTGATATCGATAGGTTGTTAATATCATCGATCATGAGTGTTCGATGTCATTGATGAGTACTCGATATCATCGAATACAGTCAGAAAAACTTGTAATATTTTTTTGTTCTGAAATTCAAGTTTACAGACATAGGATCCTAAGTTGTTCTAATGTTTTTAAAGGCTTCATATACCTAAGTGTTTTGGGACATGGGATGTGAGGCATAATTTACCTTGACAGGCTCGGAGTGCGGATTAAGTTGAGACAATAACTTGAACAATCTTCTTTGAGGCTCACTTGACTCATTGACTCAATCCTCACGCTAATTGACAAACCAAGGCACTTTCACTCACATACATGATCAAAAAATTTCACAATATGTTTATTATCACATGTTTGAGATATGCTTAAGATGTTGAGTTTTAAACCTCCAATATAAAGTACATTTTCAAAGGGAGGAAGGTTAGGAAGTTGTACAGTACCTTGGCATGTTATTTGGCAGTTGTTTCCATCATCGAAAGTACCTGACCATCCATTAACATATTTGATATTCATTAATATCGCTTTGTCACCTGTCATATGCCTTGAGCATCTACTGTTTAGGTACCATTTTGAGTGGATAATGGCTTTGAAAGTTGTGTGGACTACAAGACACTTAACCTTTGGAACCTATTTCATAATGGTTCCAGGTTTCAGAGTGAATTTTGAGTTTCGCTGCATTTAAGAGTTAGGATTTCTCCTTTTTCTATAAACTCCAAAAACATTTAAGTTGGATTTTAAAAGCTCTTTAAGTAGGTCCACTATTTTTTTAGATAAGTGAGATCTATTATTCTTTTGATATTTATAGCTGATGGTTTTATTATTTTTAGGAACTTGAAAGGGTTTTGAGTTTTTAAAATCATCAGGATTAAAATCTCTTAAAGTCTTACCTTTAGAGCTAGAAGATTCTCCTTTTACAAAAATAGGAGTAGAATCCCTAGATTTTGAGGAGTTACCTTTAATATATCCCAGACCAGACTTGTCACCACATTTTCTAAATGAGGTTAATAGTTTTTCAAGCTTTTGGTGTCCATGGGTATATTTCCAAGTGTCCTTTAAACTTAAAAGGGAAGAAATTTCAAGTTTCAGTTTTTAATTTTCAGTTTTGAGATTTTGCAATTCAGAAGTTTTAAAGCTTAAATCTATTTATTTTTTCAAAATAATCTAAAAAATGAGATTTTTCTAAACCTGTATTTTCAAGTTCTTCTTTTAATTTAACATATTTCTCTTTTTGAATTTTTAGTTTGACAATAATTTTACAACTCTCTCTACATATAGCATTGTAGGCATCTTGAATATCATCTTCATTTTTATTTTCAGGGTCACTCCTGAGATTATCATAGTCAGATAGATTACAGCTATCTAAGGAAGTGACACTGGCTATGGTCATAAGAGCTTTTACATCATTTTTATTTGCATTCTCTTGTTTTGATTCATCAGACACAGAAGTGCTATCAGAGTCAGATGATTCATCCCAAGTACCAATCATGCCCTTTCTTTTTTATTTATCCTTTCTAGGACATTTATTAGTCAAATGCCTGTATTCATGATAGTTAAAACATTAACTGTCTTTGGTTTTAGATTTCCAAGAATTAGATTTTCCTTTTCTTTTATCAGTTGATTTTTAAAAATCTGATACATTTTTATTTTTGAAAATTTTGTAAAACTTTTTAGCTAACATTGCTATATCACCTTCTTTTTCTTCAAAATCCAAATTAGAACTAGTTTCTTTTGAAATAGATTTAGAAGATTTAATAGCAACAGACTTAGCTTTAGGAGCTTTAAAATTCAACCCATATGTTTGTAAAGAGCCAACTAGCTCCTCAACCTTCATAAGATCAATATCTCTCAATCCCTAAAGACAGTAACTTTATAATTGAATCTCTTAGGAAGAGATCACAATATTTTTGCATAAACCTTTATTTTTGGGATTCCATCTCCTAGACCCCACATGAAATTTATTATGTCATTTAGTTTTGTATAGAAGTCCATGAAAGTTTCATTTTCTTTCATACGGATTTACTCAATTTTGGTAGTGAGAATTTGAACTTATGATTTCTTGGTTATAGAAGTTCCTTCATGTGTCATTTCAAGGATATTCCATGCTTTCTTAGATATATCGAATGAAATAATTCTTTTGAATTCATCAGGTGATTAAGCGCAAGTTATGGCATTTAAGGTTTTAGCATTAGCACTGTTTTCACTTTTCTGAGCTGCAGTCCATAAATATAATATAGTTTCTCTCATATATTTAGTTCCATCATTGCCTAATACTTCAGTCATGAGAGGTTTCCATTTGATCATAGTGGCTTGCCACACACTTTAATCTAAGAATTTTATAAAAAATCCTCATTCTGGCCTTCTACTATAAATAGTTAAAGCCATCAAAAGGAGGTGCCCCGGTAGTAGACAAACAATGGAAATTTGACATAATTAAAGGTCTGGATCTTTAACTCAAGGAAATTAATCAAAAAAAAATGAGCAACTTAGCTCCGATATCACTTGAAAAGGTGAGATTAAGAAGTCCTAAAGGGGGTGAATAGGACTATGTCGAATAATAGAATAAAATGCTGAATAAGTAAATAAATCAGAAATCTCAATCGTACTAGTATTGAAATGTTGATTGAAACTGATTCATATGATAGCCTTCACCTAAACAAATTATGTAGGACCACCTTATATTCACAAATATGATAATAATTAAAATTCCAAACTAAGTAAGAGTAAACAAAATTATAATTACAAACATTCACCACTTTTGCATAAAAAAAAAATTGCAATTATTTACTACAAAAGTAATAAAAACATTCACCACAATACCAAAATTATAGTGGTTTAGTGTGTCAACAACTATTCTCAAACTGTCATAGCTACTCCACTCACAAGACTACTACCCACGTAATCTCAGCTTTCACTATGAATAAGGTTTTCAAAGGTTCACCTTAAAACTTGATATAGTTGTGATTTTAACGGGCTATCACAAACAAAGAAACCCTTCTCTGAGATTTCCAGGCTATCTCAAAAAAAACCTATAATGAGATTTTCTAGCTATCTCATAAAAAATAAATACGGAAAGTAAATTGATACTTATCTTTCATCGTAGAAGATGCTGTAGCTGTAGAACGCTTTCCTCGAATGATGAATGTTTAATGTTCAGTCCAATAGAAAAGGTCCAGGGTTCTATTTGATTTTAATTAAGTTTAAACCAAAAGTTACCTGCATTAATTCCCCTAAATCTCAATAAGAGCAAACACTCTTTTAAAATCAAAATGACAGAGTTTTGAGATGAAGGAATTAATAAAAAAGTTATAAAAAAAATTATAAATACCGCTTGATAGCTTGACAATAAATGAAGCTTCTCTCTCTAGAGTAAGGGCTTTGATATGCTTGAATTGTATTTTTGTATTAAGAAAGAACCTTAATTTATTGGCAGAAAGTTTATTCCTTTGACTAGTCTAAGGCAATTTTCGACTAGTTTAAGCACCGGATTCAGTTCCAATAAATTTTAAAATTCGAGTGGGATAAGATCTAACAGATCTTCAACTGGTTAAGGGAGCTGTTCGACTCGTTGAAGGAGGTCTTCGACTATTCGAACAGCCTCTTAGACTGGTCGAAGAGGGTCCTTCGACTGGTTGAGGATACCCCTCAACTAGTCGAAGGTGTAACGAAATTTTTGTTCTACTTCAGCTGTTGCTTGGACTAGTTGAAAAATTTCTTAGACTGGTCGAGGCAGAACTCTAGCTAGTCAAAACTCAACCTACAATAAGTATAAACACCCAAATTTAAATTGATTTTGAAAGCACCTAAACCTAAGATCTTACTAGGATTTATAATACATGTAAGGACTGAATTTCATAGGATTTGAACTTCCCAAAGGAGCTTTATAAGACCTGTACCTTAGTTCGTACCATTCCGTAGATTCCCGCGATCCTCCCTGTTGAATTCTAACTACCCATGATATGTAATCGACATTTTTACGTGACCCTAAGTCACACGTTGTCAACCTGAGACTTGTACCCTAGCGACCACGCTGTCGTCAAGGTTCTGATGCCGCGTCTCGCACACCAAGGTGATACTTAGGCCAGGAGATGTAGGCCCGCGTTCAGTTCAAGGAAAACGTCGTGGGTTACAAAACTTAAGAGAATATCTATCCAAATGTCACCTCAATTAATCAATCAATCCCATCAAGGGTCAAGTACATGTCAAGTACACACATCACCCAACACATCACTCAACCCATCAAAACCCATACCCCTTTTACACAAGCTACCCCAAAAGTTAATAAATTTCTTACACAACTCATCCCTCTCTCTCATTCATCACTCCATCCCATCTCCCCTCTCTCTCTTATTTCTCCCTTCACTTCCAAGCAACCCAAGATCCTATGTATAAACCTCTAAGCTCTCATGGAGAAGCTCTAGTGTGGCCCACTCCCTACCCTCTCATCTTCCATCTCAACCATCAAAACTTCATCATCTTTCATTAAAGAAGTTGTAAGTGCTATGATTTCATATCCCTTTGGTTGTCAAATTTTGTGTTGCCAAAACCTATATCTATGTCTTGTATATCTTGTGTTTTATGATTGAAGACTATTCATTGCAATCATTACATCGCATTTCAAGACAAGATCTTAAATGAAGAAAGTTTTCAAGACATGGATGAAGAATTCAAGTATTGAAGTCTTTAAGTTTATATGTTCAAGATTCGATCAAGTTCAAGTTTAGTAGAAGACTTTGTCAAGTTAAGATCAAGCTCAAGAAGGCCTACTATAAGATTTGTATATTCTCAAGCTTCTCTTAAGGGTCATCTGAGTGTACAGACTTTCAATGTCCATCTCACTTTTAAGGTTTATTTGACCTTAGATTGACCTTAGGATGAGCTTTACAGTAGGTCATTCTGGATACATAACTCATATATTTTATTATGCTTGTTTGGAGTGTTCTAAGACCAGTCTTAGGGACTTCAAGACCAGTCCTAGCTTTGCTACGACCAATCTTAAGTTTTTCAGGACCAGTCCTAAGTTGTTGAAGATTTTCAGATCTTTCTGGCTGTCCTACGACCAATCCTGGACATCCTACAACCAGTCCTGTGAGTTCTACGACTCATCCTTCGACCGGTCGTAGCCATACAACTCAAACTCTAGCAACCATTTTTGGGGTCCTACGACCGGTCAAAGGTGTTCCATGACCAGTCGTAGATGGCCCACAACCGGTCGTGAAACAAAAAATCTTATCCCGCAGAAATCTTTTAAAAATCTTTGGTATCATGACCAGTCCTAGGATCCTAAGACCAGTCGTAGACGGGATTTTTCATGTTATAAATAGATCACGAATTTCAGAGTTTTAGTACTTCAAATCAATTCTATTCAATCATTCTTTAGGCTATACTCTAAGATAAGTTTGTGTTTATTTTAAGCTACTTTGTGCTTATTTAATATTCCTTTTGCTAGCTTATTTTTATTTGATTTTGATCTACATTCCAATCTTATTAGAAAAGGGGAATTTCTGATATTCCTTCTTCTTGGATTCAAAATCAAATAGAACTAGCCCTTTTGATTTAAAATCAATTAGACTTAGAACCATTCTTAAAGTGAGTATTGGACTTTGAACGTTGAATCGAACATCTACTCCAATTGGATCTACCAGGCTTCTTCTAAAGGTGATTCAGGTTTTTTACATTTTTGTAATTTACTTTCTCTGGTTTTTGTTTGAGATTCGCCTGAAAAATCTCATTATATTGGTTATCTGAGGAGAGCCAGAAAACTCAGATTGTGGGGTTTTTGGATTGTGTAAGCTCGAGATCAAAGACACAATTGTAAAGGTTTTAGGTGAACCTATGAAACCTATTTTGATAGTGCATGCTAATATCCCCTGTGTGAGGATATTAGGAGTGGAGTAGAAATCTATGTGGCTGTTGGATAACAATTGGTGTACACACAGGCAAACCACTATATATCGTTGTGTTGTGGATGTGTTTTACTCTTTCATTCTTTTATTCATTCTGTTTTGTGGAAAGTGTTTGTGGATGAATGTTGTAATCACTTCAAGCAAGTGTGGATGAATGTTGTAATAACTTAGGATTTATTTTCTGCAAGTTATTTTGATTTCCTTGCTTATTATTCCTCATTGATTTGTGATACGAAGGACATTCTAGAAATAAGGTTATCCTACCTTAAACCTCTGGTTTTTGGTGTAAGGTTGTCCTTAGAACTGATAAAGTATCAATCTCTTTATTTTAGGCTATTGTGATTGTTTTATATTCAGCATTGTGCTTTATATCTTTTATTATTCCACTGTTATAAGTTTTATTTGGCATTGCCCTATTCACCCCCCTCTAGGGCATATAGCTAGGCCCTTACAAGTGGTATCAGAGCCTAATAGCTCGTTCTTATTGTTTATTTATTTGGATTTATTTCCTAAGCTAACGATCTAAGCTATATTAAGATGTCAAATTTTGATAGCCTATCTGTCACTAGGCCACCACCCTTTAATGGCACAAACTATGCCTATTGGAAAGCCAGGATGAGGATCTTCCTCAAATCCTTGGATGAAAGTGTGTGGCTGGCCACAGTGAATGAATGGAACCCTCCTATCACTGAAGTAACTAATAGTGATGGTGCAAAATCAATGAAAGTAACGACTTATTCTCTTTGGACCACACTTCAGAAAAGTGAAAGTAGTGCCAATGCAAAAGCACTAAATGCAATTACTTGTGCATTATCACCAGATGAATTTAAAAGAATCATCTCTTGTGAAAATGCAAAACAAGCTTGGGATGTATTAGAAATGATACACGAGGGTACATCTATTGTCAAGAAATCTAAAGTCCAACTCCTCACAACTAAATTTGAAGAAATTCATATGGAGGAGAATGAGATGTTTATGGACTTCTACACTAGATTGAATGACATTGTGAACTCTATGTGGGGTCTTGGTGACAAAATCCCTGAAAGTAAAGTGTGCGCAAAAATACTACGCTCACTTCCTGAACGGTTCAATTCTAAAGTAACTGCGATTCAGGAACTTCGTGATACGGATATCATGAGGGTTGAGGAATTAGTTGGTTCACTTCAAACCTATGAGTTGTCCTTTAAAGCTCCTAAAGAAAAATCAATTACTCTCAAATCATCTAAAAATATTTCACCAGAGAGTACTTCGGATTCAGAAAATACCGAAGATGATATGGCGCTTTTAGCAAAAAGGTTTTACAAAATTTTCAAAAATAAGAAAAAAGCTGATTTTCAAAAGTCAAATGATAAGAGACGATCTAAACCTAGAGCTCGAAAATCATTGAAAGATAGTCAATGTTACAACTGTCAAGAGTATGGGCACTTAGCTAACAAATGTCCTAAAAAGGATAAATCAAAAAAGTAAAGCATGATGACTACTTGGGATGAATCATCTGATTCTGAAACCTCTTCTAAATCAGAAGATTCTAAAACCGAGTCGAGTGATGATGTTAAAGCCCTTATGACTCTAACCAATATCACCTATTCAGATCATGATGATATTTCTAGTGAAGAAAATCTGAATAGTGATTGCGATAATGAAGATGATCTTCAAGATGCTTATAATGCCCTTTATAAAGAGAGTTGTAAAATTGCCGTTAAGCTTAAATTACAAAAAGAAAAATTTTTTAAGCTTAAGGAAGATTATGAGTCTCTTTCTTTAGAAAAGTCTCATATTTTAGATTCTTTTAAAAAGACCAAATGAGATTTAGATTTCAAAACCTCCCAAATTAAAGATTTGAAATTCAAAAAAGAGAAACTCAAAAATGAGGTAGCTTCTCTTCTGAGTTTGAAAGACACATAGAGATATGCCCAAGGTGATCCAAAATTGGAAAAATTATTGTCCGGATCAAGAAAATGTGGCGATCGATCCGGGTTGGGCTATGATAAGAATACATCTCCTAATCAAAAGTACATTTCTCCTAAATTTATAAAAGGAGAGTCTTCAACTTCAAAAGATAAGAATACCTATCAAGGATTTTCTAAAAATTCAAGGTCTTTTGAAAAACCTAAAGGTGGCTATGTCAACTTTAATTTTCATAACCGAAATCAATTGGCTAAAAAAATAATTGATCTACTCAAGGAGCTATTAAAGTCTAACTCTATAGGTCACTCCTATAACAACAGACAGAAAAAGACCATCTACGCTCCTAAACCCAAAACAGTTCTGAAATGGGTTCCTAAAGTTGCCAGCTTGGTTGCCCACACTGCTTTCAAAGCTTAAGCCATTCAAAGTGGTACTTAGATAGTGGTTGCTCCAGGCATATGACAGGTGACAAAGCTTTATTCACCGATCTTAAAGATATGACTGACGGTCAGTCACATTTGGTGATGGAAGCAATTGCAAGATTATTGGTTAAGGTACGGTTCAGCTTTATAACCTTCCCTTATTTAAGAATGTTTTATATGTTGAGGGCTTAAAATACAACCTTCTAAGCATTTCTCAGATATGTGATAACAACCATAGTGTAAATTTTTCTAATCAAGGTTGTGAGATAGTTAATAAAAAGGGTTCTGTAATATTAACTGGTCGCAGAACTTCTGAAAACTGCTACATCGTTAATGATGCAAGCTCATCTACTCAATCATGTTACATAGTCCATACCAATGAGACTGAATTATAGCATAAACATCTTGGACATGTACACTATCGGAACTTATTTAGATTGAGCAAAAGAGAACTAATTAGAGGCCTACCCAAATTACAAAAAGTTGACAAAATATGTGGTGAATGCCAGTTGGGCAAATAAATTAGAAGTTCCCACAAGAAAGTGAACTCCAATATCACATCTAGACCACTCGAGCTTCTCCACATGGATCTTATTGGACCAACTAGATCAGAAAGTCGAGGATACAAAAAATACATCTTGATTATCGTAGATGACTATACCAGATTCACTTGGGTATCATTCTTAAAAGATAAAATTGAAACCCTGGATGAAGTGAAAAAGGTCATCAAACGAATCCAAAATGAGAAAGGTTCTCATGTTAGTAAGATCCGAAGTGATCATGGATCAGAATTTGAAAACAGTAGTTTTGAAAAATTCTGTAGCGATCAGGGAATATCACATGAATTCTCTGCCCCCAAAACACCACAACAAAATGGTATAGTTGAAAGAAAAAATAGAGTGCTTTAGGATATGGCTAATGTTATGTTAAATAGTATGAAGCTCTCTAGAAATCTTTGGGCTGAAGCAGTTAATACCACATGTTATATTATTAATCAGGTTTATACCAGAAAATCTGATAATAAGACTGCTTATGAATTATTGTTTGAAAAGAAACCTACTGTCAAATACTTTTGAGTTTTTGGCAGCAAGTGTTATATTTTACGGGATCGTGAAAATTTGGGTAAGTTTGATACAAAAAGTGATGAAGGTATTTTTCTTGGTTATTCTTTGAACAGTCAAGCTTATAGAGTTCTAAATAAGAGAACTGGTGTGATTCAAGAGTCCATCAATGTGGTCATTAATGATCATTTGAATACACCAGCCCCAAGTTCAGATGATGATGAAGCTCTTATTATTGACAATCAAGATATCTCATCAAGTCAAAAAGAATCTGAAACAAGGACTGTTAAAGATCATCCAACTAATCAAATACTTGAAAACCCTCTCACTGGAGTTCGTACTGGCAAACAACTTGAGAACATATGTAATTATGTTTGTTTTACATTCCAAATAGAACCGGTCAATGTAAAAGAAGCACTTAATGAAGAAAATTGGATAGTTGCTATGCAGGATGAACTTAATCAATTTGTTCGTAATGATGTCTGGTATCTTATTCCTAGACCTAAAGATAAACACATTATTAGAACAAAATGGATCTTTAAAAATAAGTCTGATGAGCTTGGAAATATTATACGAAATAAGGCTAGACTGGTTATACAACGTTACACTCAAATTGAAGGCATCGATTACGATGAAACCTTTGCTCCAGTCGCTCGCCTTGAATCAATCAGACTTTTTATTTCCATCGCATGCTTTAAAAAATTTAAAATATATCAGATGGATGTAAAGAGTGCTTTCCTGAATGACGATTTACATGAAGAAGTGTATGTTGAACAACTTTCAGGGTTTGAAGACCCTAAGTTATATGATCATGTATTTCGTCTCAAAAAGGCTCTCTATGGTCTAAAACAAGCGCCCAGGGCACGGTATGAGATATTGACTAAATTCTTACTTAGTCATAGCTTTCAAGTAGGAAGTGTCGATAAGACACTCTTTGTTAAGAAGAATAACAATGATATTTTGATGGTTCAAATTTATGTTGACGATATTATTTATGCATCTATTTGTTCTAACATGTCTATTGAGTTTGAAGAGTTAATGAAATCAAGGTTCGAAATGAGCATGGTTGGCGAACTTAATTATTTCCTAGGGTTGCAAGTAAAACAACAACCTGATGGAATTTTCATTTTTCAGACCAAATATGCTTCAAACTTGGTTAAAAGGTTTGGATTTGAGAATGGTAAGAACTTTGATACTCCTATGAGTACAACATTAAGACTCTCAAAAGACTCTACAGGTAAAGATATAGATCCTAAATTATATCGTAGTATGATTGGTAGTTTGTTGTATCTAATTGCAAGTAGACTTGATATCGCATTCAGTGTTGGTATTTGTGCAAGATATCAGTCTAATCCTAAGGAATCACATCTTACTGCTGTTAAACAGATTATTAGATATGTCGCAAGTACTATAAATCTGGGTCTATAGTACCCTTTTGATACTTGTGTTCAATTAGCCGAGTACTCAGATGTTGATTGGGCCGGAAATATTGATGATAGAAAATCAACCAGTGGTGGTTGTTTTTACATTGGAAATTGCTTAGTTTCTTGGTTCAGAAAGAAGCAAAGCTCAATATCGCTCTCCACTACTGAGGCTGAGTATATTGCAGCTGGATATGCATGTACTCAACTAGTTTGGATGAAACGCATGCTTAGCGATTATGGAATTAATCAAGATTCAATGATCTTACATTGTGATAATTTCAGTGCTATAAACATTTCCAAAAACCCAATCCAACATTCACGTACTAAGCACATTGACATTAGGTATCATTACATACGTGAGTTGGTTGAAGAAAAAGTTATTTCTTTGAAATATATATCAACCAAAAATTTAAATTGAAATTTGATCTTGGTATGTGCATTTTACATTGAATATTCTTGCTTACATGTATCATAGTGCACTATATTTAGTATTATTTATGTTTAAATTTCAATTTTTTTCTTAAAAAATGTATTTTTGGTCGATACTCGACCAGTCGTGGATGTACACAACCAGTCGTGGTTCTACCGGTCATGGATCTCGTGAATGTGATGTATTTGGGGAAAATCCTCTTCTTCCTCATTTCCACACCGACGTACGACGAGTCGTGGCTTGACCAGTCATAAGATTTCCTATTTTTCTTTCAAGGTAAGTCCTATTTCATAATTTTTCTTGAAGATTCTTGCTCTCTATGCTTTGATTTGTTCATAGTATAGCTAGATTTCATCTCTTGTTGGATTGTTCAAGGTTTTTCTCTCTATTTGCTGATTTAGAGAAAATCCATCTTTCTTTTGTGCATCTTGCTTGCTCTTTGTATTTCTTTTTGAATATGGATGCTAGAGGAAAAAAGAAAACATCTCGTGGTTCATCTTCTTCTAGATCTGCACCGATAACTAAACGGCACCTTTGGTCACCCGAAGATGATTCTCAAGATGTAAGAGATTTATGTGTCCGTAACATTATCGTTGAGCATACCGCTGATCTCAATCACATTGCTCCATATGGTGTTATCCCTCTCCTTGAATCTGTAGGCTGGACTAACATTTTGCTTTGGGGTGGGTCTGCATACCAGTCCATTGCTCAATCAATGGCTGTATGCATCTCAGATTTTTCTCTTGATAATTTAACATTTTTAATCGATACTAGAGAAGGAAAATTTGAAGTAGACCGTCATTTGATATCAGGTATTATGGATATACCTATTAATGATGAAGGAATATTGATTCATACTTTATACAACAAACCTTCTGAATCAGAAAAACGCATGATAACAAGAGATTTATGCAAAATTGATGTACAATGGACTCACAAAGGGAATGCGCTCCCGAAAAAGTATTTGTTACCCAGTTACAGAATATTACATCGTTTCTTTATTTCCAATGTATATCCTCGGTCTGGTAATAAAACTGAGTTGACTTCTTTCATGGTTCCTGTGTTGCATTCTATTGCTTCTGGTACCAAGGTCTGTCTTCCTTCTTTGATTTGTCATTCCATTATTCAATTTCATTTCCATCCGGGTCATAGTGATATTCCATTCGGTTATCTTATGACTATTTTAGCCACTCACATGCTTCTCGATAAACCTATTAATGAGGCACCAATTCATCATCTTATTTTCAACAATGCCAATCTTAATAAGATGAAATTGGATCTGCTTCCTGGCCAAGTTGAGGAAGGTGGTGATGGAGGTGTTGGTGGTGATGCTGGAAATGAAGGGTAAGCTAGCGATCTTCCACAACAAGATGTTAATATGGATGACATATTTAATGATATAGAAACTGATTCACCTAATGATACAAATTATGATCCTTCTGGTTTTGATGCACGCCTTCGTGCATTGGAGGAAAAAGTTGATATTATGAATATAGCCCATGATATGCGATTTAAGTACATGTGAAAATATCTTCGTCGCATCAATAAGGGCTTACACCAGATTGATCCGATTATCCCTGTTCCCTCCTCTGGATCAGATTAGGTGAATTATCTTCTGAATAATATGTCATTTCCTTTTATTTTGGTTATGTATTATGGATTATGGTTTGATAACATTGTCTTTTAGATATTGTAGTATGGATTATGGCTTGATACTTCAGGTTTATATTATGTTCTTTCATATCTCTTTCTCATTATTTACTTTTTATTCTCTATGTTCTTCTTCCTTTTATGCCTTTTCCTTGTCATTTTGTGACAAAAAGGGGGAGTAGTAAGCTAAAGCTAAAAGGGGAGTAATATGGAAAGGGGGAGTAAATTTGTTTGAATTGATTGATTGAGAAGGCTATGTGGATTGAAGTCTTGAAGTTTTCATGTTGTGTACTGATTATATGAACAATACTCGTATTACTCAGGGGGAGTAGAGTATTTTGTGATTTCATGGTTCATCATTCCTTATTATCTTTTGTGCTATGTGTTTTGTCACAAATTTGATAAAGGAGGAGATTATAAGTGCTATGATTTCATATCCCTTTGGTTGTCAAATTTTATCGTGCCAAAACCTATATCTGTCTTATATATCTTGTGTTTTATGATTGAAGACTATTCATTGCAATCATTACATCGCATTTCAAGACAAGATCTTAAATGAAGAAAGTTTTCAAGACATGGATGAAGAATTCAAGTATTGAAGTCTTAAAGTTTGTATGTTCAAGATTCGATCAAGTTCAAGTTTAGTAGAAGACTTAGTCAAGTCAAGATCAAGCTCAAGAAGGCCTACTACAAGATTTGTATATTCTCAAGCTTCTCTTAAGGGTCATCTGAATGTATAGACTTTCAATGTCCGTCTCACTTTTAAGGTTTGTTTGACCCTTAGATTGACCTTAGGATGAGCTTTACAGTAGGTCATTCTGGATACATAACTCATATATTTTATTATGCTTGTTTGGAGTGTTATAAGACCAGTCTTAGGGACTTCAAGACCAGTCCTAGCTTTTCTACGACCAGTCTTAAGTTTTTCAGGACCAGTCCTAGGTTGTTGAAGATTTTTGGATCTTTCTGGCTTTCCTACGACTAGTCCTGGACATCTTACGACCAGTCCTGTGAGTTCTACGACTCATCCTTCAACCGGTTGTATCCCTACGACTCAAACTCCAGCAACCATTTTTAGGGTCCTACGACCGGTCGTAGGTGTTCCGCGACCGGTCGTAGATGGCCCACGACCAGTCGTATACCGCCCAGGACCGGTCGTGGAACAGAAAATCTTTCAAAAATCTTTGGTGCTACAACCAGTCCTACGATCCTAAGACCAGTCGTAGACGAAATTTTTTAGGCTATAAATAGAGCATGAATTTCAGAGTTTTAGTACTTTAAATCAATTCTATTCAAGCATTCTTTATGCTATACTCTGAGATAAGTTTGTGTTTATTTTAAGCTACTTTGTGCTTATTTAATATTTCTTTTGCTAGCTTATTTCTATTTGATTTTGATCTACATTCCAATCTTATTAGAAAAGGAGAATTTCTGATATTCCTTCTTCTTGGATTCAAAATCAAATAGAACTAGCCTTTTTGATTTAAAATCAATTAGACTTAGAACCATTCTTAAAGTGAGTATTGGACTTTGAACGTTGAATTGAACTTCTACTCCGATTGGTTCTACCGGGCTTCTTCAAAAGGTGATTCAGGTATTTTACATTTTTGTAATTTACTTTCTCTGGTTTTTGTTTGAGATTCGCCAGAAAAATCTCATTGTATTGCTTATCTGAGGAGAGCCAGAAAACTCAGATTGTGGGGTTTTTGGATTGTGTAAGCCCGAGATTAAAGACACAATTGTAAAGGTTTTAGGTGAACCTGTGAAAGCTATTTTGATAGTGCATGCTAATATCCCCTGTGTGAGGATATTAGGAGTGTAGTAGAAATTTGTGTGGCTGTTGAATAACAGTTGGTGTACACACAGGCGAACCACTATATATCGTTGTGTTGTGGATGTATTTTACTCTTTCATTCTTTTATTCATTCTGTTTTGTGGAAAGTGTTTGTGGATGAATGTTGTAATCACTTCAAGAAAGTGTGGATGAATGTTGTAATAACTTAGGATTTATTTTCTGCAAGTTATTTTGATTTCCTTGCTTATTATTCCTCATTGATTTGTGATACAAAGGACGTTCTAGAAATAAGGTTGTCCTACCTTAAACCTCTGGTTTTTGGTGTAACGTTGTCCTTAGAACTGATAAAGTATCAATCTCTTTATTTTAGGCTATTGTGATTGTTTTATATTCAGTATTGTGCTTTATATCTTTTATTATTCCGCTGTTATAAGTTTTATTTAGCATTGCCCTATTCACCCCCCCTCTAGGGCATATAGCTAGGCCCTTACAGAAGCCGAGAAGCCAAGGAAGCCAAGGGAGCAAGAACAAGACAGTGGGTGATCTTGGACCCACATTTTCATCTCTTTTTTTTTTGTGATTCAAGGGACTCACCATGATATATACTTTGTATCAAAGAGGGGCTCATAGTGGCGGGGCCCCTCCACCATCACCGATCTCTCTCTCACTCCTTCTCTCTCTCTCTCTCTGTTTGTATGGCCCACCTTCATGTATTATCCTCACCATCCGATCATGAGGCCCACCATATTACTGCCCATTTTTTTATGAGACAGACTTGATGAAGGAGACAATACAAATATTGGTTTGATCCAAGCCGGTGGGTCATGCTCTAGTGGACCCCACCCTGATGCATGGTGTGTCCATACTGTCCTGCATGAGGATCACCATGATTTATGGGTTATATTGCACCGTCCAGCTTATTGGACGGTGAGGCCCACTCAATGTTAAAATCAGATTGGCAAGTGAACCTACAACAACTATATAGCTACTGTAATGACATCATCAGAGAGGTTGGCCCCATCGTGCGATATTTATTATATCTCACCGTCCACCTATTTGCATAGGACCCACCCCACACGCGTGACACGTGTGAGGGTGGGTCCTACCAGACGCCATTTGATGTATGTATTTTATTCAATCATCCATCTGGACGCTAGACGAGCAACATACTTTAAAAAAAAAATAATAATAAAATAATATTTCTTAATATAGTGTGTGTGTGTGTGTGTATCTTAGGTGGGCCACACCACGTGGGACCCACCCATGTATGTTTATCCCAGTCGTCCATCTGGATGCTGGTGTGTGGGCCCCCCTTGATTCATGTGTTGTGTGTGTACACCGTCCATATAGACAGTGCTGCGTGGGCCACCACCGTGATGTATGTTTTCTATTCCACATCATCCATTTGGACGAGCTGTGGGGACCCCATCATGATGTATGAGGTATATCCATACAGTCTAGCCATCTCCAGTAGCCCCACCTTGATGGACGTGTTTCATCCAAACCATTCATTCATTTACTAAGCCTGTTTTAAGGCTCGAGATAAAAATGGGGCAGATCCAAATGTCTAGTGGGCCACGACGTGGACCCCACCCCTGATGGATGTGTTTCATCTAAACCGTCCATCCTTTTTTTCTACTAGGCCACCTTGAGGCATGTGTGGTGGGCCCCACATGGGACTCATCTATCTCAGCTAGATTGGCTGGAGTACCCTCAACCAGCTAATAACTGCTCTATTTATGACTTCAGGTTCTATGGGCCACACCATGATGTACACGTTGTGGCCCACACTGTCCAGATGGCTGTACAGTGGGCCACGCCGTGATGTATATGTTATATCCTACCGTCTATCAGGTGGACCACACTACAAAAATCAGCGGGATTGAATGCCTACCATTAGAAACATTTGGGGCCACAAAAGTCTTGGATTAATATGAAATTTGTTTTTCATCTTAATTCAGGTCTTTGCAACCTTATGAACATATTGGATGGCAAATGAACATTATGGTGGGCCCTATGAGTTTTAAATAGTGAAAATCATTATTTCCGCTGGTATTTATGGTGTGGCCCAGAGGATGCGAACCACTCGTTATATATGCGGCCCATTGTGATGTATTCGAAGCCCATGGGATTGGTCCATTGTGATACGTTTGAGGCCATTGTATGAAGCCCAACACGATATATGAGAGGCCCATGAATGAGGCTCAATGTGATGTACGTGTGGCCGTTGTGTTGTGTTTGAATCCCTTATGTAGGCCACTCCTTGGGAGCAATGTTAGTTAGATGTCCACATCAATGGGCAATAATAGTTAGATGTCCTCATTATGACCTTCCCTTAGGCCTTGTTAGGACCATTCTTGACCATAATTATTGGGCCCCATTTGCTTGATCCATCTATTCTCATTGGGCTATCCCAAGATATTGGGCCCTATTTACATGATCCATCTATTCTCATTGAGCTATCCCAAGATACTGGGACCCCATTGGTTATTCGTGGGATTACTTCTTTTATTTTTTTAGAGTCCATCTAGGACTCATTTAGGCCCCCTAGGGCATCTAGTGGGTCATGCAATAGTATGGTGAAGGAACCTTTTTCATATCCCTAGGTTTGTTGGTACGCCTCTTAGGCCCAACCTTGATGTAAGGGGGGATACATGATCATCATAATATGCTTAATATAGCTCCACGATCCATGCCCATATGCATCATATGTATGCTTGATTTGAGGAGTGATTGATCATAGCACATGCCATTGGGTAAATTATTATGGTACTCCCTGCAGGATTGCTGCATGACTGGATAGTGTGATTTATGCATTTCACACTGTGTGACAAGTTTATTATCCTTGCAATGTCTTTCGCTCCCAAAGATGAACATGAGGCTCAAGTTCAGTTTGCGCTTGAATGGGGAATTCCAGAAATATCTGCAGTTATGGGTTCCCAACGACTGTCATTTTCAAGCAGGGTCTTTGATATTGTGCACTGTGCACGTTGTCGGGTTCCTTGGCACGCAGAAGGTTATCATCTAGCTTTCAACTCCTAAAATACTCTCAGTTTCTTTTATGATGTGTTTATGTTGCACTTGATTTGTTATGAACTATTATGACATTAGCAACTCCCTACAGGTGGTACTCTTCTTCTGGAGTTGAACCGTGTGTTATGGCCTGGTGGTTACTTTGTCTGGTCGGCTACTCCTTTATATCAGAAGCTGAAAGAAGATGTGGAGATTTGGAAGGGTAGGATCCCAATATATCACCTTTTACTCTCTCTCTCTCTCTAAAGTATCTATACTGAGATATATGGATTTTTCCATTTTAGCCATGAGTTCTCTGACGACATCAATGTGTTGGGAACTTGTCACGATCACGACACACGTCGACTCTGTGAAATTCATTGGCCCATTTATTGAAGCTGCATGGAAAATCTACTCCGTCCATTGAATTTAGGACGAAAAACCATTTAGTAAGGACCCCTTTTAGAGTGAAATCAGCATGGCCACGATGTTGTTTACTCCACCGTCCATTTCATGTTTAACAGCTAAGATATTACACTTTCTTGCATGAAGATGAAAGGACATCTAGGCAAGGCTAATACCCCCATTCAGAGATAAGTGAATGGTTCAGATCACTCAATAGAGTAGTGAGTGGACCCCACTACAAAAAAATGGTGATTGCAGTGAAGACGCTATTGTATTTTGAATTGGAGAAGAAGATGTTGGTCAGCGCACACTGACTGACTTTGGGAAATCTCGTGCACGGCTTGTGCACTTGTACTCCATGTACATGCAATGTGCATGTGGACTTCATCATGATGTTTTTGAGAAATATTGTAACACCCCAGATTTTTGTCAACTTGGAGTTAGACGTCCTTATGCAATGGGTCAACCATAACACCTTGGTAACCTCTCAGAACTCAATCCCAAAGCCAAAGAAATCACTTTTCAACCCATTTCCTTCAAACTCTCACCTTTCACCACCTCATTCTTCAACTTCTCTAACTAATTTCATATTAGACACGGGTCCTCAAGTTTAAATAGTGAAGAACTATACTTAAACTAAAACTCACTGTAAACGGTCGCCGAGATCGAGTCCGTGCACACTCCTGATCACACCCAACGACCCCAAATCACCTCTAAACTGTCAATCGAAGGGTTTAGGCCATGTTTCATTCCATTCCAAACCTAGAAATGAATATCCTTAGGTGGTAGGTCAACTCCAACATCTTACACTCAATCTCAAAGACTAAAACCTCTTTTTATCCAATTCCTTCGAAATCTCACCCCCTACCACTTTATTCTTCATTTATTTTCTAAACACATTCATAATACACATCAATCCTAGGGTATTAATGATGAAGAACAATACCGAAGCTAAAACTTATCGTGAATAGTAAATAAATGTATAAAATGGGTCTTGACCCTTAACCTTTTGTAATATAATAAAATAAATAGGTTAGTTGGATAGCTTAGCGTCTCCTACCCCAAAATCATATACTATATTCCACATAAACTCATTTCGGTTTCCAAATTGGCCTCAAGAATTTCTCAAATGGAGTAATGGGCCAAACGACCAACTTTCAGGGGGACCCAGGGTGGGCCCCATACTTTTTGGGGCCTAGGGGACAGGAGAACCTTGCCCAAATGGTGAGGCCTCACCAAATCAACCAGTGGTCAGTGAGGACCTCGCCGGTTCGGTGAGGCCTTATTGGTAAACGCACAGGGTTAGGTCGGGCCTTCGGGCTGATGGTCTTTGGGGGTTAGGGTAACCCCCGGGTACATGGGCCTTCCCTTAAAAACATCCCAATCACCTACTTCCTTCACAAAGTGACCCTCCAAGCTCTCCTTTCTCCCCCAAACGTCTGATTCTTGGCAAAAACCACCCCTTCAAACTCTTCCTTCTTCCATTTCCAAGTACCCTCACTTCACCCTTCAAATCTCATCTCAAACAAAAATCAATAAAGGCTACTTCCTTTAGAAATCTAACGAGAATCAACTAGCGCTGCACTAGATGACCTATGAAATTCTCACCAATCACTTTCAATACCATCTACTAGAGCCAAAACGTATAGAATAGGTGACGCTACAATACTCTAAAACCTATGATCAAACTTTAAACTCGGTTGCTCACAAGAGCATTCAGAAACTTTGTATCAGATCTGGACCGCACATCGGAAGTCCGATTATCCCGAACTTAGACAATCCTGACCGCCTAGTTGGACTTGACAATCACCTCAAAAATCAAGTCTAGATGATGTCCCACGACAATTTTCTTGAGTCCAGAGTGAAGAGTGTAAGAAATGTTAGAAATTAAATATAATTTATGAAATTTGACATGTGTCGCTTACGCACCATTTTCTAAGTGTTTTGACCGTCAAAATTCGATCAAATTTTGCCATCGGATCAGGATAGGTGGCCCTTACATGTCATAGTACTTGTAGCTCTGATCGAGTACCGGTAGCCGTTGAACTAAAACTGGTCTGCCACGGTCGATCTGGATTTCTGATCAGACTGAAAACTCTTCCTGACCTAGATCCAATATCAAGGAGCTTAAGTCCAACCGCATTTGATAAGAGGACCTCCAAAAGTACTCCGTTGAGATGGAACAGTCCGTATTTGGACATAACATAAGTATATTTTGGCCCCAAGTCTATTTTCATCGATTTTGGACTTATAAAAAGGGTTTAAACCCTTACTCTCTCATTCCATATAAATTTCCTAAGCCTTAAGAGAAAAAAGAGAGAAAAGAGGGAGAGAGTGGGGGAGAAGATGGGGTTTTTCTTCCATGGATTCTTTCCTGCTACTCTTGTGCTTCAACGCCACTTCTACACCACCATTCCGGTGTTTTCAGCTCCGTTCTTAGGTAAGAAATCATAACCCTAACCTGTTCTAGAGTTCCAAATAGTATAAGTGATCATGTAGCTAACCTATTTCATGGTATAGGTTGCCGTTGAGCCGTTGACGAAGACTTATCGTCTGAATCGACTCCATTTCGCAATTTCTGTTTTAAGGTGCGGATTTTAGACGCTTTGGTTACCATTTTTCAAAGCTTTCAATGCCGTTTAATGATAGATTGTTGACAAGGATATTGTTTGAAATGTAGAACATGCTGTCCGTTTTTCATTTCGAATAGGTATGAAGAATATGAGATTTAAAGTATTTTAGGTATTTGTAGGAAATACTATATACGTACGTATTTTTCTGATATGATTGCCATGAGTATTTATCGTGTACTTGTACTAGATATGCATGTATGATCTGTTTGGCGAAAGGATTCACCCTAATACACATTTTGGCCAACATAGCTCATGTAGGCTAATGTGTGTAGTCTAAGTGTTTGTTGGAATGACTAAATAATTATGGATTTATGACTTATGCCTGCTCTATGTATGGAATGTAAGAATATGATTGTGTGTATGAGACAGCTCCTTGATATAAGGATTCGTCCTATTCTATGTTGAAATCAACATACGTCATGTATGTTGGAGTTGTGTAGTCTAAGTGTTTGATAAAATGTCTGTGTGAGAAATTGTGTGACGAACTAAATTTAATAGTGGTGTTGAGATAGGATTCTCAACAACCTGAATGATGTCTATGATTTCCTCCATACAAGTTGTTTGATTTAATCGCTTTACTTATGAAATGTTTGTGTATGGTTTCATATACATGTTGTATCTTCTAACATGTTTGATAACATGCTTGGATTACTTTATTTCAATTCTGTCTATCTCATATGCTTATGGGTTCAGATTGCAAGTGTTTGGGGCTATGCTATAGTCCAGGCAGTCGGTAACAGTGTAGAATTCGTGGTTGGATTCTATTCGCCACGAGGGATGTGTATGACGAACCCGAGTTGTACTAGAGTCTTCGGCAGTGGTTAGGCCACATGAAGTTCTTGTGCACTTCATGTCGGTCGATTCAACGTGCGCTCGTGCTAGTCGGACTCATCAAGTAACCCCACTGACCATTGTATGTTCACCTTGTATTTGTCATAACTGCTTGAACCTAGGGTACTGAACTTATCAGTGATAACCCTGATAACCGTGGTACCTTGATCCACTAAGACTCATGAGCTGGGCATGGTGGTATGGGACACCATGGTTGAGTTGTCGGCTTACGCTGGGACCACAAACCTCCCCGTAGTGACCAGTGAGCACCCTACTCTGAGCAGATTGTGGTGGTATGGGACACTATATTCTTACTGTCGGCCTACATTGATAAGGTGATGGGGGAGTGGAGCAATGAGTGCGAACAACAGCCCTGGCAGCCCTTTGTAGTGACCTTGAGTTTATCCTGACACCGTATGGGGGTGACGAGTTCTGATGCAGTTTTAAGGATATAAACTAGGCCTGTAATGATAAGGTGATGGAGGAGCGGAATAACGAGTGCGTGCAACAGCCCTGACAGCCCTTGTAGCGACCTAAAAATATATCATTGTATAAAAATACTAGGAGTGACGACCCTAGACAGGATCCTTGTTGGGAATGATATAAGGGAAGTACCCTAGTTTCCCAATCCTGCTGTATGAAAAGGACTAATAACAACTCGGTAATCATATTCATATCGCACTGCATGTTCCTGGAAGATGTGGAGCACTGAGGGAAGAAAGCATGCCGCGGACGTAAGATGGTGTCGCATGAGGGAGTATGTCGGTGAGGGCATCCATCATGTCATTTCATGCTTACATTAATCACAGTATTTAGGAATGTTTGATTTGTTTGCTTTATCATTATCACTTGATTGATTTGATAACATGTTAACATTTGCTTTATGATTCCACTGAGTTAGCTACTCACTCCCACGTTACGGGACGATGTTGCGCACACCAATCAGTCCCTATTTTAGTTTCAGATGATGACAATGCTTGCGAAGCAGAGGCGGACTTGATGATGATGAGGAGGATCCCTCCTAAATGCAAGTTCTGATCAACAGGTTTACAGGGTTACTGATTTGATGTCAATACACTTTGTATCTTTCCTTTTATTTACACACCCATGTATATTCCTTTCTTTCTATTTTGGAGTATACATGTATTTAGTTAACCTGGTAACATGTTCACACTCTGGAGACTTACAATCATTTATATATTTTATATATTTATCACATTCTTTCGCTTACTAATTTAACTGTCTCTGGAGTATGATATGTTGTTTTGGCTTAGTCTCAATCTTGTTTAATGTCATTCTACAGACAACATGTATTCATCATTATCTATGTTGCATAAGTGACATTTTGGAACTCGGGAGTTGGGTTTCTACTCGACCCCTGATTTTCGGGACGTTACAAATATGCTCCATTCATCCGCATTGACATCTCATTTAATGCGTTAGTACTGAATTTGAAGTGTATCCAAATGATAGGTGGGCCCTAAATCATGATTTCAGGGGTTGATCTGTCAGTTTAGTCATTTCTGCTTAGATTCAGGAGATGAAATTTGACGTGTACATCTAATTTGTGGTTCTAAGGCTGTATATAATTTTTCGAGTTGAACGAACAGTGGTAACCCCATGATCTTACATTCTGGGGGACTTTTTAGGGCCGTTTAATGTGGTCAGACTGATTTCTTGGGGTCCTGATCACATTTCAAGGGACTGCTCTATATTTCAAGGAAAAAATGACTGGAAGGATGCTCTCAGAACCGATCTCAGCAGTTAGATCAAAGGCTTCAAGCCCGCACAAACCTCCATTTCATTGAAGACTGGTTAATCAGATCGACATTCCTGCTAAGTACTAGGAGATGAATGAAACAAGCATCGGAATTCTGTCGAAATTTCTATCTGACTGTATTCTCTTTCATTCATTGCATTACATTAATTGTACTTTTCTTTTAGAATCAAGGGAATTCGAGGATGTAAATGAACTCAAATAAATGTGATCAATGTTCTCTCACTAAATTTTTTATTATCATTGAATAAATCTCCCAAATCAAATGCATTTGTTTCTTGTCGAAACAACCGGAACCAAAAAAAGTTTCCCACTAGCCCGTCTTTTATCAAGCGGTCATATTCGATATCATCGAATTAGATTCAATGACATCGATATACTCTAATTGATGTTATCGAAGAGGTGTTCGATGACAGACTATAGGGTGTGACATTTCTGATTCTAAGAGGTCTTCAATGACATCGAGATGTTCTCGATGATATCGATGAGTCATTCGATTCATTGACTGACTTATCGAGGAGAAGAATATGACATTGATCTACAGACTTCGATAAACTCTTAGATATGTATATCATAATGTGTTTTCTTATCAGCTTGTATACATGGAACAATCTGTACAAAAAGTTGTGGGACTCAAACTTATGAACATTTGTTATGTTCATTATCAAAAAGAATTTGATGAGGTATATAGACCTCGGATAAACATATCAATCATAAAAGTATATCATTTTACGCGCATGTTCAGGTCTAGATGCCATGACTTGAATGTATTATTTGTGCTCTGGTGATATTAAGGCAAATGGATCATCCTTCCCATTGCCCTTAATGACATAACACTGGTCACATGTGCGAAGACCCTTCATAATCAATTTTTTTGATAGGTCTAAGATCTTGCACTCTTGTTTGGTAAATGTTACCATATGCTTGTTATCACAAATTTAAGAAATGCTTAGAAGATTGTGTGTCAACCCTTCTACATGAAGAGCATTCTCATTTTTGAGCAAATCCATTCCAACTATAGTTCCATGCCCCATTACCTTAGCAGTGCTTCCATCTCAAAAGGTGACTATTCCATTATCATGTTTTGAATAATTACAGAGAAGGGATATGTCACCTGTTGCATGTCTTGAACACCACTATCAAGGTACCATTTAACATAATTGCCTATTTTTGGGGATGAATGAGTCATTAGACAATTGCTCTTGTTTTTCATGCCCATTTAGTGACAATTTTTTTAGGAGACACTGTTTTCACTTCACTATGGGTTTGTCTGGGTACATTCGGCAACTGAATCATATTCCCTTGTTTCATTAACTCCTTTGTTTTTTTTTTATTCAATTGAGCCACTTGACTCAATAGTTCCTCCATTCTTTTTTTCATTTTTGGGGGACATGGAGTGCCTTGCCTCTTACCATGTGCTTTGGTGGACTCTTTATATTTTACATTATTCTTCTGGTTGGTTTATATACACCAATAAGGTTCAAACTGGGATTGTGTTGAGACCTCCCAAAGGTTAGGCATTCAAACTTGTAGTGGCCTGAGTCTCCACACGAATGACAGACAAAAGTGGCCCTTGTGTTACTTCCTGAGGTAGCACCTTTCTTAATCATTTGATGCGCAAGAGTGGGACTCAGTTTGAAATTTTCATATCCCAATCTTCTCTTGTCTTTTTATGGTCTCCCCATCCCTAAAATTCTTTCTAGTTTTTCACTACTTTGGGAAAATTTGTAACCAAGCTCAACAAAATTTTTTTTCTACGTAAAAAATAAGTTTTTGATTTTCATTCCTAAGATACATGTTTTCATCTTTCAATAATTCAATCTTTTTTTTTTAGTTTTACTGACTTAGATTTGAGAAATGAATTGATTCTTTCCAGCCTATCATTATCTAAGTGGTATTGTTGAAGGTCATTGATAAAATGATTATTCATCTCTAAAGCTTTGTCTAGATCAATTTGCAACAATTTATTCTTATTTTCATTAGTACTAAGTCTTTTGAGGATTGGGATGCTATATATGTAGAGTTGATTATAGGCACCCAGTATGTTATCCTTTTCTTCTTCTTCTTCTTTTTCTTTGTCATCATCAGAGGGAATGTTTCTGTGGCTTGAGGTTCATTGATTTTCTTTGTTTCTATAGGAATGTTAGAGGATGTCAAAGTCATAAGAATTTTTAAAGATTTCTGGTCTCCATCACTCTCTGAGTCACTGAATTTTGAATTTGATTCTTCAGTGTCATCCCATGTAGCTGCCATGGCTTTTCCCTTAGTCTTCTTGTTGGGGCATTCAGTGGACAAATGTCCAAATTTCCTACAGTTGTAACATTGAGGCTCTCTGGACTTTTTAGAAGGTTTGCCTATGTGGTGCATGTTGTCTAACTGTTTTCCTCTGTATGGCCGACCACAATTTCTGTTGAAAAATTTCTTGAACCTTTGAGCCAAGAGAGCCACTTCCTCATCCTCATTTTCTCTCTCGCTTTCTCTTCCTCCTTAGTGTTGGTGTGTTTTGCAGCTTTGAGGGCATTACTTTTGGATTTTGGAGTTGGTTTGAATTGTAGTTCGAATGTATGTAGGGAACCTACTAGTTCTTCTACTCTCATTTCATCCATGTTCCTACATTCTTCAATGGTTGTTACTTTTGAGTTGAAATGTTCCGGTAGGGATCTCAGAATTTTCCTACAGATTTTTAGGACCAAAATTTCTCTCCTAATCCACCCATGGAGTTACAGATGATGTTCAGCTTTGTAAAAAATTTCATGAATGTCTCAAGCTCCTCCATTCTGAGATGTTCAAATTATGAAGTTAGGAGATGCAGCTTGGATCTTTTCACTAGGTTGGTTCCCTCATGGGTTGTTTCCAACAAATCCCATGATTGTTTTGATGTGTCACACATACTAATTTGATTAAATACTTCTTGAGACACATCACAATAAATAACATTCATTACTTTAGCATTAGAAGTTTTCTTTTGTTTATCAAATGGAGTCCACATTTCTTTGGATTTTGGTTTGGAGATAGTTGTGTCATTTTCAAGTACTATTTGTTCAGTTGGTAGCACATATCCGTTTTCAACAATGTCCCAAACATCATAATCCAAAGATATCAGAAAGTAGTGCATCCTAGCCTTCTAGTATGCATAGTTTGATCCATCAAATACAGGGGGTCTAGTCACAGACGAGCCCTCCCCTTTGGCCATAATTCCAACTTCAGTCAAGAGAACTCTCTAGGTGGTTAAGCCCTTAGGAGAAACCCTCTCTGATACCAATTAAAATTGTGGTAAGACTGTTTTAGTAGAAGTCGGAATAGGTCAAAGTGTCCTAGAGGGGGGTGAATAGAACTTAATAAACTTTTATGGATAATTAAAAATCCTATTAACCCAATCTTGATTCAATTTACGATTATCAAGATATGCTTACATTAACTCTAATGGCTTCTAAGCCAAGTAAAGGGTCTAACCACAAGACTACTCAATATTTAAACAAGATTTAATAATCAGTCTATGATGGATGAACAATGTGACAATGTGTGTGAGATGTGATTCTTAGCAATTCTAAACATTCATGTTATCATGTTTCATGTAATCACTTAAAGTAAGCATAATAAATGAATACCCAAACATCAATCCCAAACACCGTCGTTTATAGTGGTTCGGCTATATGGCTACTCCACTCCCGGCGGACGCACTTAACTCTTGAGTGTACCGGATTTCACTAACGGAGGTTTTAAATTAGGTTCACCTCTAACCTTTAGAACCTTCACAAGGTCAACTTTAGGACCTACATAAGGAACCTAGACATGCCTACACAAGGCATAAGTTTATGCTCTACACAAGAGCAAAGGTTAACACGAAGCACTTGGATTTTATGCCCTACACAAGAACAAAGGATCCACACAAGGAACCTCAGTTTTAGGCCACATGGGACATGGATCCACACAAGAAACCTAGGTTTTAGGCCACACAGGCCTAGGACCTACACAAATGTAACGCCCTGAAAATCGAGGGTCGAGCAGAAGCTCAGCTTCCGAGTTCCAATGCATCACTTATGCAATATAGATAATGATGATTGAATATTATTCAGATTAGTGCATTAAACATGAGTGGGATTATACCAAAACAGCGTATCATACTCTATAGACAGTTAATTTTTGCAAGCGGAAGACGGTGATAGATATATAAAATATATAAATTGTTGTAAGTCTCTAGAGTGTGAACATGTTACCAGGTTAAATATATATATGTATACTAAAAAATAAACAAAATGAATATACATGGGTGTTCCCAACAGAACAAAATAACACGTGTAATGGCGTCGAATCAATATCCTTGTGACCCCGTCGATCAGAATATGGTCTATATATACCCAGATGATAGCTGCATATAGGAGAAACCCTCATCATCATAAAAGTTTGGCTCCGCTTCGCAAGCATTTTCATTATCTAAAACTAAAACAGGGACTGGTTGATGTTTCAAACACCGTCCCATAACGTGGGAGTGAGTGATCAACTCAGTGGAACAATAGAGCAAAGGTTAACATGTTATTAATTCAGTCAAGTAGTAATGATAAAGTAGTACAACAAACAAGCCCTAAGTACTCTGATTAATGCAAGAATTGGATGTATTCATGATGCATGACCCCACCTGCACTCCCTCTGTGATCTTCATCTCACGGTCGCGAATGTTAGTCACATCCTCAATGCTCTGCCCAACGCCAAATGGCATATGCAATGCGGTGCATGAACATGATTACCAAGTTCTTATTAGTCCTTTTCATACAACAAGATTGAGAAACGAAGATACCTACCTTATATCAATTCTCAAACAATGATCCATTCTAGGGTCCTCAATCCTAGTAAATCTCATACGATGTTGTAGTTTTAGGTCATTATAAAAGGCTCATCACCTGATCAATGTAGGCCTAGTTTATACTCTAGTTGCTACGGAAAGGCTCATCGCCTCAGCGTAGTCTCAGAGTATGCTCGAGGTCACTATAAAGGGCTCATCAACTTATCAGTGTAGGCCGATAACTTGAATACAGTGTCTCATACCACCGTATTCGGCTCATGAGATTTGATTTTCTCACTGGTCACTACGGAGAGGCTCGTTGCCCCAGCGTAGGTCGACAGTTCGACCACGGTGTCCCATACCACCATACCCGGCTCATAGGTCTTAGCAGATCGAGGTACAAAGGTTAAAGGAGATTTTCACTAGTAATTTGGTACCTTAGGTTCAAGCAGTGGCGTCCTTACATGGTGAACATATATTGGGCTAATTAGTTTAGTAGACG
The DNA here is from genome assembly GCA_037074715.1 of Magnolia kwangsiensis. Taxonomy (NCBI): domain Eukaryota; kingdom Viridiplantae; phylum Streptophyta; class Magnoliopsida; order Magnoliales; family Magnoliaceae; genus Magnolia; species Magnolia kwangsiensis. Next base: position 92,153,599 of record CM073573.1, read on the forward strand.
AGTTCAACTGGTAAGAGCGTACGCTGAATTTATCGACAAGGTACCGTTGTCGACGATCCTCGTAAGACTCGGATTCACCGAACGCATCAATTGTTGTGAGACTAGCTCAGCCACTCAAACAGGAATTGTTACCAATTGCCTGGACTACATTGTAGTCCCAATCATATTCAAATGCAGCATATGGATACATGTGATAATCATAAAGGCATTTGACAAACAATCCAAGTACAACACTTATGTGAGTATTTTATCAAACACGTAAGGCACATGTTAACATACAAAGGCATTTCATCCATAAATCATGAAATAATGAGATAGGTTACATGAAGGAGACAGTAGTTACAGAGAAGGTAATCGAGAATCCTATGTCAATACCCTCATTAAACACATTTCATCAAGCATTTTCTCATTCAAGCATTTTATCAAACACTTAGAATACACATATTAATATACATGTATTCGACTAGTTATAACATATATCCTGGCAAGCCCTTTTTCAAAGGAATTTCCACATATACAACAAGCATATATTCATATTTAATAATCTGACAAGTACATATTCAAATCCCATATTCATTCAAACATTTTTACAGGCACTTAGACAATACATATTTTATACTTCTAATAAATTAGTTAAACCACATATTATGGCAAATCCTTCTACATAGGAGTTGCCATATGTATAACAATCATGTATTCCCACACATCAATCATAACATGTATAAATCATAATTTTATATTCATTCAAACTTTTCAAAAAACACATGAAATGCATTATATTCAACATAGTCACACACACACACACACACACACACACACACACACACACACATATATATATGTAATAAATGAAAATCCTTACATCTAAGCACATGTGACAACAATCAAGTCAGTCATAAATCATTAGCTGACATTGAAAGCCTTGAAAACCATAACCTAAAACATCCATAGTCAGCACCTTTCGCTGGTAGACTCGTAACGAACTCAGTTTAAACCATAAGTCTTTGTCTATGTCACGATGACAAACTTTAGCATGAAATAAGTTAGATATTTCTCCCTACACTCTATTCAAATCCCTAAAACTAGTTAGGGTTAGGATTCCTTACATAAGAACGAAGTTAGAATCGCTAAAATACAGATCCAGAAGCGTGATTTGACCCGTGGAGCGATGGGATCGAATCCTAGGAACTCTCTCCCACTCTCTCTCTCACTTTCTCTCTCTTTTCTCTCTCCACTCTCCTAGGGCTTTCCAAATTCGTATGGAATAGAAATGGTGTGGGTTTAGGCCTTTATATAGGCCCATGACTGATGGAAATGGCCCCATGGCTAAGGTATACTTAGGTTATAGCCAAATAGGGTTTGTTTCGATCCAACAGAGCACTTCTGGAGGCCCCTTTGCTGAATGCGGTCAGACTTAAGCTCCCTGACCATGGATCTAGGTCAAGTAAAGTTTTCAGTCCGATCGGATTTATAGATCAGACGCAACGGACTAGTTTCAATTCAATGGTCACCGGAACTCGATTAGGGCCACAAGTGCACTGACATGTGTGGGACATTTCCCCTGATCTAAGGGTGTAATTGGGTCATATTCTAATGGTATGAATCATTATATTTGGCCCGCAAGTGACACGACTCAGATTACTTAAATTCAGATTTTATTTCAAAAGAAATTCAAGTTTCTTACTCACTTTACTCCGGGCTAAAGTAAATCATTATGGGATACCATCTGGACTTGATTTCTAAGGTGGTTGTCAAGTCCAGCAAGATGCTCATATTCGTATAGCTTTGGGGTAATCGGACTTTCGACGTACGGTTCAGGTCCGATACGAAGTTTCGGCATGCTCCCGAGAGCAATCGGGTTTAGAGATTGATCTTAGATTTCTAAGTAACGTAGCATTAGCAGTCCTACTCATTTTAGGTCTTATAAATTATATTTAAAGTGGTTTAAGCTAATTCTACTAAGTATTCAGGTTAGTACTTAACCAAATTCTACCCTAATTATGGCAGATTAAGGTCCTAGGGCCATTCTATGCCCCATTTTTTGCACTTCTAGTGAGTATATTATTTTAATTATTTTTTTTGTAGTTCATCATCAAGTTTAACCCATCTCCATAAAATTTCATGAGATTTTTTTTTGTAGAAAAAATTTAAAAATTCAAGAAGCAGCAGCTGTACAATAAATGATTTTCGGATAGTTGTCACAATGACCTACTTTAAACTATATTAAATATTTTAATATATTTTTTACTTATTTTTATATAAAACTACACTCATTCAAATTCATTCTAGCTTTTGAATAACCTAAATTAGAGTTATAACGAGGGAGATATGATTTTTCAAAGTAGATCAAAATTATAGAAATTTATAAAAAAACGAACCGCCCAGCCTGCTGTACGGACGAGGCCTCGCCAAACCTGCGAGCCCCTCACTGGTCACTGGTCATTTGGGTGAGGGATCTCCCCAAGGAAAATGTCCTCCCCCCGGGGGGGTGCCGGATACATGCGGGACCCACCTCGGGTCTCCCCGAATTGTGTCGTTTGGGCTCACAAGTCCGTCGAGGCATTATCGGGTCTCATTTGCAAACCGAAATGAGTTACGTGATATACAATGTATGATTTTTGGGTAAAAGAATCTAATCTATCCAAATGTCCTATCTATATCATGAAATTCTAAAAATTTAATATTTAAAATCCCATTTTATTCATGTATTTACCATTTACAGTAAGTTTTAGTTTAAGTATAGTTCTTCACCATTTAAACTTTAAGATTAGTGTCTAATATGAATGTACTTGGAGAAATTTGAAGTATGAGGTGGTGAAAGGTGAGATTTTGAAGGAAATGGGTTGAAAAGTGATTTTTAGACTTTGGGAATGAGCTCTGATAGTGTTATAGTTCACCCATTGCCTAAGGACGTCTAACTCCAAGTTGATAAAAATTCGGGGTGTTACAATCTACCCCCCTTAAAAATAATTTCATCCCTGAAATTGGCTAAGGGTAATAAGTAAAGATTCTATTATTCCTTTCGCCTAAGCTTTACTTATTTCAAGTTTATATGCATGGTGGGGTATATACATCTATACTAGTTTGGCACATTTTTTATCTATCCTCCTTAAAAATTTACTCTTTATCTCTTGCTTGTACCCTGATGATTTTCTACAACTTATTTCTTTATCTATTTGGAGTCTTGACGACGATTCCCATTTACTTAGAGTAATATATATGTTTTCAATGGTCGACCAATACGGAGAGACGATTGAAGTGGGCTTGATCACGATACTTCGATCACTTACCTAACCAACGTAGAAGGCTCATCGTATCCCTTCCTAGTCCTGGTAGATCCTGATCTTTTGCTCGGTCAAAGTAGTGAGTCCATTAGTAGTTTGTCGGGATTGAGAATTGGATCAAGCCGTGAATACTTCGTAGTTGTATATTTTAGTAACTCCGTAGTCCAATCACTCTAAAATCTTAGGGAATGCCCATTACTGAAAGGTTCAAATTTTCTATTTATAAGATTGTCCTTTGGGTCTTAGTCTAGGAGACTCCTTGTCTGAATATATGTCCAAGGTAGGGGTTAACAAGCACCTTTATAGATCATCCTAAAGGGATTTCTAATCATATAGAGTTGGCTAAGACTTCTATTATGTTCGTATTTAACGAGTAGATTTGTGGATACACCGACCTCCGCTCATTCCCATTGTTAGGTATATGATTTAATATGAATGGGTTCAACACTTAAGCCCTAATTATTTTCCTTTAAAGACTTCATTATTGATATTCTAAGGCAGATTCAGATCTTATTTAATGACCTAACTTTACGTATAACCTGAATCAATTTTCTTCGATTCTAGGCCAGTGGGGAAGGGACCAACCACGCTTTCGCTACGCCACTTTGATCCAATGGTTGTATGAGCTGACCTAACTAGATTGGGCTCATAATTTTCTACCCCCCTTAAAAAACTTATTTATACTCTCAAGGCTTAAGAATCTATATCCTGATCCATGTGTCGGACCTATCCTTGACATGGAATGTAATACGATCTCCCAATACATTGGTCTTCCTTTCATTGATGATGTGTACTATATCATTGGTACCTATGGTTATAGAAATGAGCCTAATGTCTATTATGGTTGATTCCAGGGACAATTGTGAGTTGGTGGCAAGATGCGTAATTATACCAAAGACTCTTACTACAGTCCTGACTTATCCTCTTTAATCATATCCAATTTAATACCGTAATATAATCTATACATTATTAGTACATAAGGAAGTTAGACAAAACAGGTTAACGAGAAAACTATCTCTCTAAGTTCATATGTATAATATGTATGCTAGAATAGTCTGTGATTTGGGACCTAATTCCTAACAGTCTATTGCCCATTGAGACATTTCTTGGGACTAAAAAGAAAAATCTCTATTGGCTATAGGTTCTTAAGACTTCTCAAAGACAAAGTAATAAACTTTTGGTTATAGGTTGTCGGGCCAACACGGAAGAAAAGTTGTGTAATGGGTCTGAGCCGGATACATAAACCTTCTGCTTAGACTATGACAGAAAATTTATCGTATCAGTTCTTAATCCTAGTTGATTCTGATCTTCTGCTTAATCAGAGCATTGAGTTCATTGGTAATTACCAGGATTGAGAATTCATTTCAAACTGCGAATACTTCGTTTATATATAGTTACTCTATTTCGTGTTTTCGATTGTAATAAGTCCTTGGGAAGGCAATTCTAAAGGGTTTGCTGATTTATCCTAGCATTCAATCCGAGGGATATATAAGTTTTCTCTAAGCGTAACTAGTTTCTAAATCAAAACAACTTTCCTAAGAGTTGTTAAGGATGCCTATAAGTATCAAGGGAATCCAATAAAGGAACGAGGTCTCACTCTAACCAAATCAAGACAACTAACTAAGTCTATATTTTAATTATCTTAGAAAAATTAATCTTTTACATTCATTAGGATAATCAGTATCCTAGTCTTATCTTATGTGTAGTGACAATTCACTAGTTTTAATCCAAAGTCTATGTTTATATGCTAGATGATTTCATACCATTTATAATACAAGAAATTATTTTATCACTTAGAGTTAAAAGTTGTCTGATTAGAATTTAGTTGCCCGAATTGAGTTGCCCAAACCTGACTTTAATTGCACTCGAGCACTTCACATATGCTCATACCAGCTAAGGAGGTCATAGGGTTCGCATTAATAATTTATTAGATTTCCTATACTGTCCGATCTTTCGAAATCTAGGAGTACCAACTCTAGCTTCAAAACTCTAAATGCCCCAGCACTTGCTGGTCATTATTGTTTATATACTCTTCAATCCCAAGGTCCTACTTATCTCATTACTCCCCTCTAAATTTCTAGGTTTGAGTCCTTAGGCCTGTAGGGTCCATTTTTTTCCTAACTGTACACGCATATATTCACGCCTTATTAGATTTGCTTCGAGTTCGAAATTGTCAAATACAACTCCAATTCATCGACTATCGGTCTAAATGTGATTGAGATCCATTCGCATGATCTTAGGTACATATGGCTAAACTACTGTAGTTAATCTCGCCTGTCGGCGATACTTGGGATTCTAATGTGGTTTCTAGATTTCATCGCCCCCTACCTAAGTCAGAGTATGTCAGAGTGCATCGTGTTACCATAATCCAGGTCCACTTTAATCCAAATCATGCTCTGATGCCATCTTGTAATGCCCTGAAAATCAGAGGCCGAGTAGAAGCTCAGCTCTCGAGTTCCAACGCATCACTTATGCAACATAGATAATGATGATTGAATGTTGTTCAGATTAGTGCATTAAACATGAGTGAGATTATACTAAAACAACGTATCATACTCCAGAGACAGTTAAATTTCACAAGCGGAAGACGGTGATAGATATATAAAATATATAACCTATTGTAAGTCTCTAGAGTGTGAATATGTTACCAGGTTAAATATATACATGTATACTAAAAAATGAACAAAATGAATATACATGAGTGTTCCCAATAGAACAAAATAACACGTGTAATGACGTCCAATCAACATCCCTGTAACCCCGTTGATCAGAATATGGTCTACATAGACCCGCCTGATAGCTGCATATAGGAGAAATCCTCCTCATCATCATAAAAGTTCAGCTCCAATTCGCAAGCATCGCCATAATCTGAAACTAAAACAGGGACTGGTTGGTGTTTCAAACACCGTCCCGTAATGTGGGAGTGAGTGATTAACTCAGTGGAACAATAGAGTAAAGGTTAACATGTTATCAATTCAGTTAAGCAGTAATGATAAAGCAGTACAACAAACAAGTTCTAAGTACTCTGATTAATGCAAGAATTGGATGTAGTCATGATGCATGCCCTCGCCTGCACTCCCTCTGCGATCTCCATCTCACGGTTGCGCTTGTTAGTCACTTCCTCAGTGCTCTGCCCAACGCCGAACGGTACATGCAATGTGGTGTATGAACATGATTACCAAGTTCTTATTAGTCCTTTTCATATAGTAAGATTGAGAAACTAAGGTACCTCCTTTATATCAATTCCCAAATAATGATCCATTCTAGGGTCGTCAGTCTTATTAAATCTCATACGATGTTGTGGTTCTAGGTCACTACAAAGGGCTCGTCACTTGATCAATGTAGGCCTAGTTTATACTCTAGTTTCTACGGAAAGGCTCATCGCCTCAGCGTAGTCTCAGAGTATGCTCGAGGTCACTAAAAAGGGCTTGTCATCTTATCAGTGTAGGTCAACAGTTTGAATACAGTGTCCCATACCACCGTATTCGGCTCACGAGCTTTGGTTACTCACTGGTCACTACGGGGAGGCTCGTTGCCCCAATATAGGCCGATAGCTCGAGCACGGTGTCCCATACCATCATGTCTGGCTCATGAGTCTTAGCAGTTCGAGGTACCAAGGATAAAGAAGTTTTTTATTGGTAAGTTTGGTACCTTAGGTTCTAGCAGTGGCGTCCATACATGATGAACATACATTGTGCCAATCGGTTTAGTAGAGGAGTTCAACTGGTATGAGCGTACGCTGAATTTATCGACAAGGTACCATTGTCGACAATCCTCGTAAGACTCGGATTCACCGAACGCATCAATTGTGGCGAGACTAGCTCGACCACTTAAACAAAAATTATTACCGATTGCCAGGACTACGTCTTAGTCCCAATCATATTCAAATGCAGCATATGGATACATGTGATAATCATATAGGCATTTGACAAACAATTCAAGTACAACACTTATGTGAGTATTTTATCAAACACGTAGGGCACATGTTAACATACAAAGGCATTTCATCCATAAATCATGAAATAGTGAGATAGGTTACATGAAGGAGATAGTAATTACAGATAAGGTAATCGAGAATCCTATCTCAATACCCTCATTAAACACATTTCATCAAGAATTTTCTCATTCAAGCATTTTATCAAACACTTAGAATACACATTAATATACATGTATTCGACTAGTTATAATATATATCCTGGCAAGCCCTTTTTCAAAGGAGTTGCCACATACACAACAAGCATATATTCATATTTAATAATCATGGCAAGCACATATCCAAATCCCATATTCATTCAGACATTTTTACAAGCACTTAGACGATATATATTTCATACTTGTAATAAATTAGTTAAACCACATATTATGGCAAATCCTTCTACATAGGAGTTGTCATACATATAACAATCATGTATTCCCATACATCGATCGTAACATGCATAAATCGTAATTTCATATTCATTCAAACTTTTCAAAAAACACATGAAATGCATTATATTCAACATAGTCACACATATATATGTAATAAATGGAAATCCTTGCATCTTAGCACATGTGACAGCAACCAAGTCAGTCATAAATCATTAGCTGACATTGAAAGCCTTGAAAACCATAACCTAAAACATCTATAGTCCGTACCTTTCGCCGGTAGACTCGTAACGAACTCAGTTTAAACCATAAGTCTTTGTCTACGACACGATGGCAACCTGTAGCATGAAATAGGTTAGCTATTTCTCCCTACACTCTATTCAAATCCCTAAAACCAATTAGGGTTAGGATTCCTTACCTAAGAATAAAGTTGGAATCACTGAAATAGTGATCTAGAAGTGGTGATTTGACCCGTGGAGCGATGGGATCGAATCCTAGGAACTCTCTCCCACTCTCTCTCTCTCACTTTCTCTCTCTTTGCTCTCTTGTCTCTCCTAAGGCTTTCCAAATTTGTATGGAATAGAAATGGGGTAGGTTTAGGCCTTTATATAGGCCCAAGACTGATGGAAATGGCCCTAGGCCAAGGTATACTTAGGTTATAGCCAATAGGGTCTGTACCGATCCAACAAAGCACTTATGGAGGCTCCTTTGCTAAATGCGGTCGGACTTAAGCTCCTTGACCATGGATCTAGGTCAAATGAAGTTTTCAATCCAATCAGATTTACAAATTAGACATGGCGGACCTGTTTCAATTCAACGATCACCGGAACTCGATCAGGGCCACAAGTGCATTGACATGTGTGGGACATCTCTCCTGATCCGAGGGTGTAATTGGGTCAGATTCTGATGGTCTGAATCATTATATTTGGCCCACAAGCGACACAACTCAGATTACTTAAATTCGAATTTTATTTCAAAAGAAATTCACATTTCTTACTCACTTTGCTCCAGGCTCAAGTAAATCATTATGGGATACCATCTGGACTTGATTTTTGAGGTGGTTATCAAGTCCAGCAAGATGGTTGTATTTGTATAGCTTTGGGGTAATTGGACTTTCGACATGCGGTCCAGGTCTGATACGAAGTTTCGGCATGCTCCCGAGAGCAACCGGGTTTAGAGAATGATCCTAAGTTTCTAGGTAATGTAGCATTAGCAGTCCTACTCATTTTGGGTTTTACATATTGTATTTAAAATGGTTCAAGCTAATTCTACTGAGTGTTCAATTTAGTACTTAACCAAATTCTACCCTAATTAGGGAAGATTAAGGTCCCAGGGCCATTCTATGCCTCGTTTTTGGTACTTCTAGTTAGTTTATTATTATAATTATTTTTTTAATAGTTCATCATCAAGTTTACCCCATCTATATGAAATTTTATGCTATTTCGTGTTGTAGAAAAATTCTAAAAATTCCTGAAGCAGCAGCTGTCCAACGAATGATTTTCGGACAGTTGTCACAATGACTTACTTTAAACTATATTAACTATTTTATTATATTTTTTGCTTATTTTTATATAAAACTAGACTCATTTAGATTCAATCTGATTTTTGAATCACCTAAATATGAGTTATAACAATGGAGATATGATTTTTCAAAATTGGATAAAAATTACAGAAATTTATGAAAAATGGACCGCCCATCCCGCTATACGGACGAGGCCTCGCCAAACCGGCGAGCCCCTCGCCGGTCACTGGTCATTTGGGTGAGGGCTCACCCTAAGGACAATGTCCTTCCCCTCCTCTCCCCCCCCCCCCCCCCCCTCCGAGGGTGCCGGATACATGCGGGACCCACCCCGAGTACCCTCGAATTGTGTCATTTGGGTACACGAGTCCATCGAGGCATTATTGGGTCTCACTTACAAACCAGAATGAGTTACGCGACGTACAATATATGATTTTTAGGTAGAAGAAGCTAATATATCCAAAATTTCTATCTATATTATGAAATTCCAAAAATTCAATAGTCAAAATTCTATTTTATTCATGTGTTTACCATTTACAGTAAGTTTTAGTTTAAGTATAGTTCTTCACCATTTAAACTTTAGGATTAGTGTCTAATATGAAAGTACTTAGAGAAATTTGAAGTATGAGGTGGTGAAAGGTGAGATTTTGAAAGAAATGGGTTAAAAAGTGATTTTTAGACTTTGGGATTGAGCTTTAAGAGTGTTATGGTTGACCCATTGCCTACGGATGTCTAACTCCAGGTTGGCAAAAATCTGGGGTGTTACAACAAAGGACCTAAGTTTATGCCCTACACAAGAGCAAAGGTCAACACACAACACCCAAATATACTCTCCCATCGGAGGCCTCCTATGAGGGCATGAAAGGGTGAGATGTACCTGTGACCCAATCCTACGTAAGGAATGTTCAACAGGGTCTCTAGACTCTAATAACTTACAGATAAGTAGATGAGCCCCGTTCTGCACATTGATAAAGATCTCTTCCTTTGATGATGAAGATTCTTCAGCTCCCTTAATCCGTAACACTGATGATGCTCCAATGTAAGGTGAGGGATTAGGTTAAGGTTATGTTGGAATCTACTCTAATGAATATTACTCATTTGAGAAATGGAGTAATTCTAAACTCTTAAGCATTCAAGGGATCTCATCTTGATGATTTACCATTAAGATGGCATTTAGATGATCCTTGAATGAGGAAATTCATTTACCAATCCACTCTATTGAATGTCAATGGTGAGGGTGGATTGAAGGATGAACTCCTATGAGAAAAAGGGCTTAGGATAAGTGGTATGCAATTACTCTCTCAAAGCTCTCTTACTTTTTCTCACTTTTGGAACCAAGAGCAAGCTTCCATTATATAGACAAAAAGTTTCAATGGTAATAACGTTGTCAAAGACTAACTGAGTTTGATGTCATCAAACCTTATTCGATATCATTGAACGTATACTTTCAATGGTATTGAATTTAGGCTCGATGATTCGAACTCAACTAAAGATGAACTTGGAACTCTTTTAAGGATCGATGTCATCGAGCCTATCTCGATATCATCAATTTTTGAATTACGATGACATCGAGACTCTCTCGATTAGTCTCTCTGGATTCCTCGATCATTTCCTCGTGATTTTCTTCATAAGCTTGTTGGAATAGTTTTGACCAGATTCGATGTCATTGAGACTCCTTCGATATCATCGTGATTTGTATTTCGATGACATCGAGTAATGTGTCAATTCCTCAAGCATTTTAGATGATTTTCCTCTGAAGTTTGCTGGACAAAACTCATCCCTGATTCAATGTTGTCAAGATCCTATCGATGACATCGTGATTTGAATATCAATGGCATCGATTCTATTTTGATTCCTCGAGCAGTATCAAAATATTTTTCAAGACTTTGCTCGATAATGCTCTAAGTCTATTGATATAATCTACTAATCTTCGATGTCATCGATAACGACTGTCGATATCATTAAATGGATGTTTGATTTATCAAACATTTTGTCCAAATTACTTTGTGGTTACTGGACATAAAAGACCTAATTCAATATCATCGAGAACTGTTCGATGCCATCTAACAAGAGTGTTCGATGTCATTAACACAAACTCGATATCACCAAACTTTGCTGAAAAACTTTGAAGATTTTCTTGTTTGAAGACTATTTCATCCTATGTTGTCTAAGTCTTTTAGGGCATTTGTTTACCTAGGTGTTTTGGGATTTGGCATGTGAGGATTGATTTACCTGTGACGGGCTCAGAACACACATCTGGTTGAGGTGATAGGTTAATCAATCTTCATATGAGGTGCACCTGACTCACCGACTCAACTCACACGCTAATTGACAAACTATGACACTTTCAAAATTTGTCCCTACTAACGAAGAACTAGCATGCATTTCTTCACTCGACCAAGGGGCTTCAATATCGAAAACAACCACGGAACTCTTCCAAGAAATGTCCAAGTTCCGCATCCATAAGATCTCTCCCTTGCAATGGCTCACGCATTTCACCTGAGCCTTTGGTAATTCCAAACCTGAGATCAACCATTTCATTATTAAACTTATGCTTCTTATATTTCTAACCATTTCTCATTTCTTCTGCAGGTTTTAAGGCTGTCATTCTCAAGAATTGATAGATCTTCATGAGAAGATAAAAGACAGCGCGGAATATAGCCTTTTCGGAGAGCTAGTGGCTTTTCCTGGTCTACTGGCTGAGCATAGTAGTACTTCCCAACTCAAAATGGGTAGATGCCATTCGTCCTACTGTATTTGTTATCGTTGGTGCTATGGCAGAAGACCACAAACACTCCCTTTCTCCTCCAGTCTTATGTTCCATTTACAAGGCTCTTGGAGAGGTAGGGACTCATGTGAAAAGTCCCATTATCAGAGCCTCTTCCACATAGACCCCATGGCACTATATTATTGGTTGGATGGGCATCTACTTCCCCTGGACCTTCGAAGCCCCAGAGAAAGCGTACATTCATCCTTCACATCTTCCCTTATGGTTCTTCCAGAAGAGAGCCATGAGTAAAAGGTCATACGATTGGGTGGTCAACAAGATCTTAGCGACTGATAAAATCGACTTCTTCCAATTATGTCTCCATCAATACAAAGAAGACACCGACATGGTGGATACCGAGTCACTTTTCCTAGGAGAAAGTGTGTTTTATCTTTTTATTCGGTCTTGTAGCCTTCCCTTGAGAAAAGGGACAAAATTCTAGAGAGAACCTTACTCTCCCAGCAGATTCGCCCATCAATTTGGCTTTGATGAAGCCATCGTAGAGGATTGTGGACTACTAACAAGAAGAATGCACAACTACAGTACTGGCCCATATAATTGGGTAATGGTGTGAAAATATTTGTTAGGTGGATGCATCAGATCTACCTTCATGATTCCAGGTAGCAACCGTACAATCCGTACTTTATATGGTTGGATGAGGTGGTGGGTTCACTAGTCATACTTAGTCAATGAGTGCTCACCGGTAACCCATCCAATCTGGATTTCTGCTCCCAAGCTCAAAGGCTGAAAGTTTCAAGAAGGAATTAGTTTCATACCGGAGAGAAGTAGTGCACCTTTCCCTGGTTGGCTTTGCAGAAGAATATCATTAGAAGAACCAATCACAAAATGAAACCTGCTAACACCCTAGAAGGGTGGATAACTCATGGGATTATTATGAAATTTGAAAAAGTTCCTCGAGATCGTTCTAGTGGAATTATTGAAGATATTGTGCAAGTTCCTTCTCCGGCTTAAGAGAATGTTGTTGTAATTCAAGATGATCCAGTTCCTTCCCCCACCCCTTAGCCTACTCGTCCTAGCTCGTCTTCTCCAATGACTAGGTCTCGAGCACGTTCTCAGTCTTCTGCTTCTACCCATCAAGAGGGAATTATTCCTTCGACCTCTCCAACCCCAGTCGACAAAGATCCTCATTTAGAAAGTAATAGAATTTCCCATTCAAAAGAGAAATGAATAGTGACTGAGGAGATAGAGGAAGAATTAGAAGAAGACATTGTATCTTCATCATCTAATGGTAGTTCTTCCGTTGAATATGACATCGAGGAAGATAATGAAGAGACTGGCGAAGATAATGATTTTGAAGAAGGAGAAGTTAATATTGATGATAAGAATGACACCATTGCTGAATGTTTTTCTATTGGCGAAGTTCATCCTTCAATAATTCCTCAACGTTTTGAAGTCGATGTTCATCCTGATGTTGATATTCCTGCAACAATTCCAATAGCAACAGAAGATGAAGAGGAACCCTTAGATTACTGGGAGTATGGATATTCTCTTAGTAAGAAGTTTTCCATAATTTTCATTATCATTTAAATTTTTTAATATAATCATTATTTTATTATTATCATTATTATCTCTATTTCAGATGCTCAGGCCACTGGTGATAAGGCAGATGACATTCCAATTGAGGACATCATTCCTGCAATACAATTTGTTTCAGTGAGAGTTCCCTTAGCTCCCCTTGTTCCACCAAGGGTCATAGCCCCTGAAGTCATTTTCCCCACAGAATTAACTGATGTAGCAACTCCCACCACCATTGATTCTAATACTGATGCTAGAGCTCCTTTTGTTTGCTAATATGATAAAACCTAGTTCTTCTACCGCCAAAGAAGCACAGCCTCCAACCGATCATGCTCTTGTAGGAGGTATATTCATCGTCTGCATAATATATATATATATATATATATATATATATATATATATATATATATATATATATATATATATATATATATATATATAATCCTGTATCCTTTATTTTATAGATTCTGTTTTAACTTCTTTCCTCTGTTATATTATAGTGAATCCTCCTTTGAGTGGCTCGGCCAATTCTAGTTTAGTGGCTACAGTGTCTGACCTGCTGTCCTTGGAGAAAATTCCTACTTACAAGCTGACTCTGATGAGGAACTCCATGTCAGTAGCTGTGCACATGATTAAAGATCCTGATCAATGGTCGGATCCCAACATTGCTATCGAAGTGTTGGATAGCACCGCAAAAATGTCCAGAATCAATGTCTCTCCTCTACATGATTCTCTCATAAGATTTCGTGATTCAATATCTATTTTGAAATCCGTGGAGAATGTGGTCATTGCCCTAGAAAATTTGGAATATGGGAGACAACTAACTTCCTCCAAAGGGAAAATTTCTCAAATTGTTTCTGTCATTTCTGGACATGATCGAGAATAGCGATCTCTTCAAGAGCAATTGAAGATCTCGAATGATAATAGGGTAGCTATCCAAGGTCAAATCAATCTTTTAAAGAAACAAATTTCTCAATTGCAGATGAAGGGTCGAGAAGAAGAACTAAATATAAATAAGATCCAAGAAGAGATACAAGCCAACATTTGCTTGGTTGATTTTGAAAAGTCAGAGATGACCAAGAGTGAAGAAATCATTGCTTCCTTATAGAAGAAGTTGGCTACCATTCCTGGCCACACAAAGATCATCCTTGAGGCTAAATCAAAGCACATCACAGCTCAGATTCAATTGAAAGAGGATCTATAAAAGTATTTGGTAGCATTGGGCATGTCGGAAGACTTGTAAAAAGAAAAATGGTTTGTTTGTTTTTATTTATTGTCATATGTAATTTCTTTCGACCTTCAAGATATAAGAATGAATTGCAGCATTTTGAGATGACTACTTTTAAATCTCAGAATCATAATCTATTTTAAGCATATATTTACACAACATTTAACAAGATATTATACCTCAACAGGGTATGTAATTCTATTTTTACCATCAAATAAAATGGCACTTGATCATGATTGTTAATATGGTGTTTCTTATGTGATATTTATTTTAATATGCAGAACTAGATTTCAGTTTAGTTAGTTGGCCTTGCACACAGTTTAAGCTCTTGAGTAGTGGAATAACCATAATTTTTTAGACTCATGAGTAGTTGGAGTCGAGTCATGATCTCTGTAACTCTTTAGAGTCCACTGGACTTATCACAGCCAGGGAGTTCACAAACCAAGATCCATCAGAGGGGCCCATTGAAGCTACTGGGGCCATGAACCTGGTAGGATTTACACACAGGGTTGTCCATAGTAACTCTTTAGAGTTCACGAGGCACGCAAGGCTGCTGTAGAGTATTAAATCCAAGGCCGTCAGTCCATCAAGGAGGGGGTATTTTGTTTTAGAGACCCTATCCTCATTAGTTACTACTGAAATCAAGCCAGGAATTTAGGGGGTCTTACGCATGGTTGGCATATCTATGGACAATGGCCAAAGAGCGCACATTGCAGCCCACTTTTTTCTTTGCCAGCAAGGTCAGACCCATTCACGTGGGGGCATTTTCTTCCTTCCCCGTGATGTTGTTGGAAGCTATACAAACAACATTGGTCCCACGTGTGACTGACCATTGTGGACTTTTTGGCCGATTAGGGCTTATAGTCACTAAATCCATCCGTTGCCCGCATGGGTATGCAAGTGATAGCCTATATGGGATTTCTAGGGTCACTACCTTCTCACTGCTGTTTGAATAATATATATATATATATATATATATATATATATATTCGATGATAATAGGTCTTTTGCGTAGTTTGGCTGTATAGGCTTGGCTGGGCTGCCTTAAATGATAAGTTGTCATCGTTGTTGTAAAATTTATGTGTGGTTGGCCATATAGGCTTATTCCACTGCCATGAATGGTGAATTAATAATTAATACATCGCCACCGCCAATAATTTTTTAACAACATTCATGTTATGTTTAAAATAGAGTATTAGCTTGGCAATGATAATAATTTCGATAAGGCAACTTTTGTATAAGTGATTAATGACAACAGCGATAGTTGTTAATTTTGGCGATAATCATCAACACTTGATGATAGTTGAGGATAATATCATTTGACAATAATCATCGGCGCTTGGCAATAGCTGACGATAATATCATTTAGCGATAATCATTGACGCTTAGTCTTGATATGCTTAAGAATTCGCCCTTTATTCATTTATATGAGGAAGAATACATGGTTTTGCTTTTTAAGGCTGTTTCATCATTTCACTTATTCTTGGCCCCTTTCAATATAGAAGCATTATTTTGATAATCTTTTGGATTAAAATTGCCTCTATCTTCAAAGATGATATTTTTTGATGAAGCGGACATTGACTGGTATGATAATACCTCATCCATCTTAATCTGTAACTCTGTACACTCCATTAGAGTATACTTCGGTTATGATGTATGGCCCGTCCCATTTAGGGTCGAACTTGCCCCATGTGCCTAATGACGAAGCTGAAGAATTTTCCTCAGGATACACCAAAAGCGTATTTAGCTAGATTCATCTTCAATTACTTCTTTCTGATTCGATGAAAAAATGAAGTCAGATGTTCATGATGTTCTTTATGGTCATTCAATCTGATTACCAAATCGTCCACATAACATTCAACATGTTTATGCATCATGTCCTGAAAGATATTCTCCATTGCTCTTTGATATGTCACGCCGACATTCTTAAGACCAAACGACATGACTTTATAGCAATAAATCTCCAATGAAGTTCTGAATGCTGTGGCTTCTTTGTCTTCAGGAGCCATTCTTATTTAGTTATAGCTGGAGTAACCATCTATGAAAGACATGACAACATATTTCATCGTACTGTCAATTAACAACACAGTTATCGGCAATGGGAAATCATCTTTCGAGCAAGCATCATTTAGATTCCTGAAATCAACACATACCCTTATCTGTCTGCTTTTCTTCTTTACGGGGATGAAATTTAATATCCATTTAAGGTATTTAACCTCTTTGATGAACCTGACTTTTACCAGTTTATTTATTTCTTCTTCTATCAGAGGAATTAGATCTGGATGGAATTGCTTTTGCACTTGCTTAATCAGCTTCTTTTCTTTAGAAATATTCAACCGATGCATTGCTACCGATGGTTCTAGGCATGACATTTTTGCATATGTCCAAGCGAATACATCCATGTTCTCTTTCAAAAGTTTGATATATTGATCGACATCTTATTTGAGGAGGGTGGCACTTATGAACATATTTTGTAGCTCTTCTTCCGTTCCTAGATTTATTTCTCACAAACTGTCAATTGTTAGTTCCCTCTCGTCTTCTGTCTAAAAGTGCCCTTAGTTTGTTAATTAACGTGAGTGTTGAGTAAGTCAGACTACAGAGCCTCATAAGAAGATCAATTCAAAGCGTCTGTTTCAATCGGATGTGTGCAAGCTTGCCATAGGTAAATCTAAGCCTCACATCCCATGTCCCAAAATGCCAAGTAAATTAAACCTTTAAAATAATTTAGAACATCATTAGGTTTATAAGTAAGAAAACTTTTTCAAAACACAGAAAATTTCTAAGTTTTCTTGTTTTGTCGATTGTATCGATACACATATCGATATGATCGACCTACGCTGTCGATATCCTTGATGACAAATCGATTCCATAAGAATGATGACAAAAGTGTCCAGCAACCACACATATCTCTGGAAGGAATTATTGATGTATCGATATACCTATCGATACCATCAATATTTGAATCTTAAGTTTGTTGAAGGTGACTCGATAATATCGATAGGCAGATCTTCGGTGCCCTTGTTTTTCGTTAAAAATATCATATGTGCATCGATATATTGGTTCCATCCCCAATGTCATTGAAGTTCAAATCTCAGTGATATCGGAAGGCTCTCGATGATATCGGTCTTGGGCGTGAAGTTTTTCAGCAAAATATTTCAAGATAATTTATCTATGATCGAGGGTCACTTGATAAAATCGATATTCTAATATCGAAGATATCGGTACAGTCTCGATGGCATCAAACAGGGATAAAAACTCTCCAGCAAGCTTAAGCAAAAATCCTTTGGATTTACCGATGCCTCGACACAGCTATCGATATCATCGACATTCAAATTTTGATGATATCGAAGGTCCCTCGATCATTCTTATAAACCTAAAATATTTTGTAGTAAGTCTCTCTCATTTTCAAATGTCGAGGAATCGAACCTCACATCAATGAAATCGGAGTTCAAAATTCGATGACATCGACCCGAGTTTCGATTCCCTCGACCAGCTGGCAAGAGGTTTCAAAAGCGTATGACATTGAGTTTAAGTCATCAAGCGGACCATCGATGTAATCGAGAGTATACGCTTGATAATATCAAACCCGCTCGATGTTATCGAACTCTGTCATAAATGTGACCGTTTTATATCCATTGGAACCTTTTACCAATATAAAGAGGACTTGTTTATTGTTGCTGGTAAAGAGTGCTTTTGAGTGTTTTACCTTAGATCATATACCCAAAGCCCTTTCTCTTAAGGGAGTTCCTCCTCCAATCCACCCTCATCATTGATATTCAATAGAGTGGATTGGGGAATGAACTTCCGCATTCAAGGATCCTCCAGCTACTACCTTAATGGTAAATCATTAAGTTGAGATGCCTTAAATGCATAGATGATTGGAATTACTCTATCTCCTTTATAGGAAAATATTTGAGAGTAGGATTCCATCATAACCTTGACCCAACCCGTCACCATGCATTGGTATATCTTCTGAGTTGCAGACCAAGGAAGCAGAACACTCTTCATTAACATAGGAGGAAATCTTCATCAAGAGCCTTATCCACTTATCTATAAGTAACTACAGTCCAGAGGACCCTTTGATCATTTCTTTGTAGGATTGGGTCTAAAGTGTTTCTCACCCTTGCCTAGCGGGAGTGTACCTAGTGGGTACGTTGTGTGGACCCTTGCTCTGTGGAGAGCATAAACATCTAGTTAAAGGTGAACCAGTCAAAACCTTAGGTTTGAGGTGAACCGTGTGAAACCTCTATTAGGGTCTTATGGAAGATCCTTAGCCAGTGTGCCTAAAAGTGGATGTGTTGTATTGATCCTTGCTCGTGAGAGCATAAATAGTCAGCCTCAGTGTAGGTTGTAAAGGTTAAAGGTGAACCTGATTTAAAACCTTAGGTTTGAGGTGAACCGCTGTGAAACCTCCTTAGTGAAATTCGGTACACTCAAGGGTTGAGTGCAGTTACCGGGAGTGGAGTAGACAAGTAGACAAACTAATATAAAAATAACTGTGTTTATAAATGCTATTCTTTTATGTGTGTGATTTACTTTAATACTTTCATATCTGTATATCTGAGATCACACCTCACACACATACACAGTCATATCCATCATAAACTAGGTTATATATTGTTCACTTCTTGAATATTTTGTGATTGGATCCTCTACCGGGCTTGGAAGCTAGTAGAGTTACTTTGAGTAATCATGATAAATGCATATTGATAGGATTAGTGTAATATGATTTTTAAATAAACTATAAAAACTTTAATTGCCATATTCCTACTTCAACTTAAGTGGTCTTCACCGCTATTTCACTATCTGCTTTGGAGTTGTCTCAGGATGTTTGATTATTTCACAATCTGTTTCTTTTGCCATGTCAACTGTAACCATATTCACCAAAGACTTTGCCCCCAATCCTTAAAATTTCACTCACTTTTTCTGATTGACCCCGATTGGAATTTGAATTCATTTCCCATAATTTAGGCCGGTCGGTTCTTCATAATTAAAATCCATGTTTTTCATAATTTTCCTGCTAGCTAAATTGTACCTCTTGAGATCTTCGAATGTCAATTTTTCATAACCTATGTTATTATCACCCTTTCTTTTGTCTTCACTTCTGAATGGGCGTAAAATTTGATCGGCTCTGGGTACTTCGTGCTGGACTTGACATGAAATCTCATCGAAATAGCCAAAAAAAGTTTATTACTCTAGTATATGGTAGCAGTATTATATAGTTTGACTGTAAGATTTATAGCAGTTTGGGTGTGTTGAGGCATAAAAAGAAGAGAGAAAAAGAAAGAAAGGAGAAAATAGGAGTTGTTGTGCGAAAATCAACTGAAAACAACCTTTGTGTGGAAATCAACTGTTGTGCGGAATTTAACATTGAGAATCAGATTTGCACACAAAGGAATACACAGAAAGGTGTCCACATAAAGGAGTCTGTAAAAAGGGAATCCGTACAAAGGAGGAGTGCACATAGAGCGCACAATAAGAAACACATAGAAAGGTCCACACAAAAGGGGATCGTTGTGCTGACATGGTATATTCGCACGTTTGAAAGGGCTATAAATACCCCTCGACCCCTCTGCAGGGGTCATTGGCTAGCAGTTGAAGAGTAGTAGATCAAAGGGAGAGAAGGTAGAATGAAGTTTGAGTTCACTGTCCATTGTGTGGATTGGCCGTTGTGCAGCGCACAACACTTGTTGTGCACAAAGGCTCGTTAGGCACAAAGCTCTTCAGCACAAAAAGGCTCATTATGCACAAAGCCCTCCAGTGCACAAAGGCTTCACCGTGCAAAGCCTCTAGCGCATAAAGGCTTCAACATCCAATGCATAATGGACCCTTTTTAGTGACTTTTAGCATGATATTTGATATAATTAAATATCTGCTTTCTTTTATAATTTGAAAGTATTTTATTTTGGAATCAAAGGGAGAATGGGATGTAAAAGAACTTGGAATGAATAAATAAATAAAGTGATTATTCTTTTTACCTTTTTCTGTTAATTATAAAGTGAATAGAGTTTTCCCAAACAAAACACATTTGTTTCTTGTTCAAAATAAAATGGCGACTCTACTAGGGACACAATTGTTTCTAGCGGCCATACAGAGTTGTAGATCAAGATGGACATGGTATTGGTATACCGGTCAATGCTCGCTTCATTAAATGATATCGTCCCTAAGAACACTACTGATTTTTGATCCAGAATATTATTAAAATAATGATTCTGTATCAAAAGGGGGCAAGAATAATCAAGATCACGGCTATGTATAATCAGATGAATGAATAAAGAAGAAATTTGTAAGCACGTCAAGATTATGTACCAATAAGCATTGCATGAAGAAAGTGCCCATCATCATCATTAAGTGAGTTTTACGAAATTCTGTTGAAATTCGTATCATCACCAAGCTGATATATTATAAATAACACAAGTGATTATTGTTGAAGATATTAGCAAAAGTGGTGACATATTATTAATCTCAGGCAAACATGCCTATTATCCTTGCGACAATAATGGCCACTTACTATTATTTCTTAAGGCAGCCTAACCAAGCCCTAAAATGGCCAACTACGCTTAAGGCCTATCATTTTTGCCATTCGGGCAGTGGCGAGAAGCCAGTGGTCCTAAAAAGCCCGTGAAGGTCATCGTACGCATACCCATGTGGGCAGCTGATGAAGCCAATGACTAAAAGCCTAAAAGGCCAAAAAGTCCTCAACGGTCAGTCACGCGTGAGGCCAATGCCGTCTATGTAGCTTTCCAATAGCGTCACAGGGAACGAATGAAAATTCCCTCCCGTGAATGGGCCCGACCTTGCAGGCGAAGAAAAAGTTGGATACAGTGTGAGCTCTTTGGCCGTGTCCATAGATAGGCCAACCATGTGTAAGACCCCCCAGATCTTTGGCTTGATTTCAGTACTAACTCATGAGGAAGGGCTTAAACCTACTCATTGATGGACCGATGCCCATAGATTTCGTACCCCAAAGGTCACTTTGTGAGCCTCATGAACTCTAGAGAGTTACTGCGGGCAACCTTGTGCGTAATTCCAACCGAGTTCACGGCCTCGGTAGCTTCACTGGGCCCCTCTGATGGATCGCGGTTTGTGAACTCACCAGGCTGTGAGAAGTCTAGTGAACTCCTAAGAGTTACAGAGATCATCACGTGAGACCCGACTCCTGCATGAGTCTAAGAAACCGCTTGCTCTAACTACAAAAGAGCTTAAACTGTGTGGGAACAAACTCTACTAACTTCAAAACAAAATAGTTCCGCCCATTGAGGTAAAACACCACATAAGGTTGCCATTTAGTATATATAAAAAAAAGAAAGAGATACAAATTCATTAAAAATTATTATAGTTTGTTCATATGTTACATCACCAAAAGGAATAAGGAAACACACGCATCACAATATGATATGAAATTTCTTTACAAATCTTTAGTTATATTCAATGTTGTTATATAGTGCTGTAATTCCTCTTTTAACCGAAGTTGTGATGTAGAAGTTGTTTGCTCAGCCTTTAAAATGATTTTACCTTGATCAGGAATGTTGGCCAATTTCGATTCTAAAAGAGCAGCAGTTTCCTAATTTTTAATGTGTTCAGTCTTTATAAGATCAATGACCTGGATGTTGGCTTCAAGTTCTTCTCTGACTTGATGAATAATTACATCTTCTGCTTCCTTTTTACCCTTGAGCAGTAATATCTCTTTTTCAAGAAGGGTAATTTGATCATCAATAACCGCTTTATTTCTATCAGAAATTTTTGTCTTCTCATGAAGAGATTGACCGGTAATCTCATGGGTAGAAAGAATGTCAGCCGAACAAGAAAGTTACTTGTTAATTGATGTCAATTCTTTCTGACGACTAAGGATTTCCGGAGCAACAACGATACGTCGAGCGACTACTAAATTTTTAGTTGAACTATAGAATTCTAATAAACAGTCATGGAGGGATTGAACATTGACATGTGCAAGGCGAGAAGAGTGAGCAAGAACGGCCAAAGCACAATCCAAGAAAGTCCATTGAGTTGGGTCTTTCAAAGTGTTAATGATGAACAAAAGTGCGTTCTTGAATAATCCTAACGCGAGAGGTGATACTTGTAGTTACTGAGCTAGTGCCCTCAGAACCACTTGGAGTTGGTATGATTGTGGCTGAATAAGAAGAAAAAGAAATTTATGAGTTTAGAAGAAGAGAATAAGTTAAATAAGAATATATATATATATATATATATACACACACACACACACACACACACACACACACACACACACACACACATAAGTACCTTTCTCAGGAACATCGACAAGGGTAGCTTGCGCAGAGAAGGTTGAAGGAATTGTAGATCCCGGTGTATCTGCAGTTGTAACAACTTTGAAGGAGAGTTCTTGAGCCCCTCTCATACTAGAATCAACAGTTGTTGGGGTCGGTAGGTCAACAAGGTTCGAAAAGAATTCCAAACTCCGAGCCACTGGTTGAATAAAGGAAGGATGCACTGTGGGAGATCTATCTGCATGAGGAGGAGAATCAAATGGTGCAGCTGAGGCTAGCAAAGTTTCCTCTGTGCCGTCATGAAGAGGAGCATATTCTGTTTTTATTGGGAGTCTTGATGATTGAGCTTTGTCTCTGTTAACATTGGTGCTCCATGAGCAGTCATGCCGGTAGTCTCTATAATCTGTGAAGAATATGTGGCATCAAAGGAGAAGAAAATATTTTCTCCAGAGGAACATTCATATTCACCATAGTCAAGTTGCTCCTCTTATAGAGAATCCATTGTGGTTGGAAGAGGAACATTTGGATTAGTTGGAATATCATGAAGTGGAGATTTAGCCCTAACATCTCCTTCTTCCTCAACGTCTACTTCAACATCAATATTCACATCTAGTAAAGCATTTCCTTTGTCAGTTAAACTTGTAGAAGAAGATAGATCATCACTGTCAATGTTAGCCAAATATTCTAAAGAAGGAGCTGGTTGGACCAAAATGACAGGAGATAATGATTTAGCACGAGATCGGGTCATAGGAGACGTAACAACTTAATTTGCACTAGGAGAAATTGAGGTTGTAAGACGACAAGCCACTGGAGAGATTGCAACTGCTGAGGGGCCCATGGTAGTGCAAACAATATTGGAAGAAGAAACAATGATTGCAGGTTCTATGGTCGTAGGGACGACAGAAGTACCATGAATAGGTTGATTTCCTCTCTCGAGAGTTGGAGATGGTAGAGTACCACCCATAATCTCAAATCCCTCACGAGGAGCAGGGGGTTGTACTCCTCACTTGATCAAATCTAAAAGAGAGCCAAATGCAAACCAGCCTTCCAGGGTGTTTGATGGTTTTACTTCTCTGATAGTCTCTTCTAAGGAAATCTTATAGCAGAGTTGTCTAGGAACAACAGCTCGGATCTTTCTCGTAAAAATAACCTATTCCCTATTCTTACCTATAGTTCCTCAAGCGTGGAGGAGGAATCCAAAGGGGACGATCCACTGGAAAACAGTTACGTACCAAATAGTACTAGTGCGCCCACCATCGCATCCAAGCATATGAGGTTGTCACTCGATGGTTATATCTTGGTAGAACGAACCAAGAACCGAAATTCCATACCAAAAGTTATTTCCATATCAGTACCAGTTATAAGGGCTAACTCCATAACTTCACATAATTTGGGTAACGTCTTCTCCTATTTGTGGCACAGTCTGGTTGTATCCAAATTGTCAGGAAAACTGATTGGGGTAATATGGCTCTCTCCAAAATTATGCCCCTTCTCGTAAAGGAAAACTGCAGGAACGAATGCATATGAAGAAGATCTGCTCGATAGGATCCAGATTGTTGTATCCTCGACACCGCTATCTTCAGTCTCATGATCTAAGTAGAAGGGAAAGAAGTCGATGGACTTCAGATTGTCAATCTTGTCTACTATCCAGTCACATGTCTTCTTTATCATTTTTCGTCGCTGAAAATGTCATAAAGGTAGATGCTCATGATGAACATAAGCTTTTTCTAGGTAATATGTCCAAGGAAAGTAGACGCCTAGCCAACTAGAGAAATAATGCTCGGGAGTGAAAGAAGATGAGACCCCTAGTGCCAGGCTTGAACAATGCGACGCAGCATGTCGAAAAGCTCGGTACAATGAACATAATATAGGTGGAGCTAAAGAATATATTTTTCTAGCGCCAGCCACGATAAATGTAAGCCTCGTATCCTAGACCGTATCGTTCCATAGACTTCCGCGGTCTTACCGATCAAATTTCGGCAACCTTCGACCCTTAACCAATATTTACGTGCAACCCTGATTCGTATGCCGTCAACCTGTATCAACTCAACCCAAGACCTTTACCATAGCGACCATGCCGTCGCTGCGGTTCTGATGCCGTGACTTGCACGATGAGGCGATACCCTGGTTAAGAGATGTGGGCCAACGTTCGGAGCGAAGAAAACGCCTCGCGATGCGAAACTCAAGAGAATCTCTACGAGGTGTCACATCAATCCCATCAATACATCAATCCATCACATGTCAAGTACATGTCAAGTAAACATCACCTTTCACCCATTCCCAAGCAACTACAAAAGTTAAGAATCTCTTACAAGCCCATACCTCTCTTACACCAAAAGCCCTCAAAGTCAAAAAGTTCTTACACCACCCATGCTTTTCTTACACAAATGGACACAAAAGTCAAGATTTTCTTACACCCATCACTCACCACATCCATCACCCATCTCTCTCTCCCTTTATAACTCTCTCTCTCTCTCTCTCTCTCTCTCTCTCTCTCTCTCTCTCTCTCTCTCTCTTTCTCATTTTCAAACTTAAAAAAATCTAAGGAGAGAAATCCCATACGTATGAGAATTCTCCAAGCCTCTCCCTCTCTTTCAAAACTTCAAGTATGACCCACTTTCCTACCCCATGATCTCCCATCTTAACCATCCATTCCCCATCTCCTCCATTGGAATCAAAGCTAAGGTGCTAAGGAACTCATAGGAGCAAGAAGATCGAGCGGTGGGTACTCCTCTAGATGTAAAAAATTTAATTTCTATAGCATAGATATTTTCTTTCTTTCATGAGGGAAGTGTAGGACCCACCAATCAATGGTGGAGATCCCACACAATCCCATGGTTTGTGGCCTAATGGCCTACCTTATGCATGCATGATCCATGCATGGGGCCTTTCTCTGTAGGCCCCATCATGGTAGTTTTATTTCATATCATATTATGTTTGGGTCATCTAGACCTTATAACCATGGTGGGGATGGCATCCTCACCATGCATTTTAATTATAGGCCATGCATGTGCAAGATCCATGTTGTAAATGTAGATCTAGGTATGATGTGCTAGTGTGATTGATCTTAGGAGAGCTCAATAGTGGCGGAGCCCCTTTCCCTATGGCCGGATTGTCCTTCTATCTCTCTTTTCCATCATTTTATTTCCTGATGTTTGTAGCCCATTAATGTATTTTTCATTTTTATTTAACTTATATAATAAATTTTATCTAAGTACATGTTGCTGTCCAGAATTTTCTAGACAGTTTCTGGTTGTTTTTGGACCAAATTTTGGGACTGTTTGAGGGACTATTCATACCTATTAAATATACTTTTCTAAAAGGTGAGGATATCATCTTGATGTCCCCCAAATTTCAGCCCCAACTGACCTTCATTGGGGTCCCAAAGGTGTGGTCCAAGTGAGGTGGACAGTCTGGATTTTATGCACTGTTCCAGTAACATTCCACCATGGACAGTTGAATTTTTTAAAATTTATTAAAATACCTATGGGTGTTTAAAAATTATAAAAAATTTTAGGAGGGTGGCCTACTTATGTTAGGACCCACCTACAAAATTTTGGGGCCAACACACCATGGTGATGGCGGACTGGCCCATTATAATATGGTGTCCAGATCAGTCCGATTTTCAGGACAGATTGATTTATGTAAATGAATTAAAATATTTACAGATGTCTAAAAATTTTAAAATTTTTTAGGAGTGTGTTCCACTTATGTTAGAACCCACCTACCAAATTTTAGGGCCAATGGACCCCTATATACACCGTGGTGAGGGCCGGATTGGCCCACCACGTTGGGACGTCCAGGTCTGTCTGATTTTTCTGGACAGTCTGTTTTGTTTAAATTAATTAAAATACTTAGAGATATCTAAAAATTATGAAATTTTGTGGGGGTATGGACCACCTATGGAAGTATCACTCTGTGAAATTTTAGCCTCAAGTGAACCTGTTTGGGTATCCAAAAGAATGGGCCAAGATGGTTGGACTCCTAAATTTTTTCTGTTGTGCAGTCCAGCAATATGCCTTGACAAAAAATCATAATTCAAAAATATTTCTTCTGATGGTGGGCCACCTTTTTGGGTTTCCTCTCATTGTATGCATGATGAGGGACCTTGGCCTTCAATTTTCAGAGTTTTAGAGGCCTTGGACCCACTCCAATGGAGTGCCCAAATTTAAGACAACAACATGTTATAATTA
The DNA here is from genome assembly GCA_037074715.1 of Magnolia kwangsiensis. NCBI lineage: Eukaryota > Viridiplantae > Streptophyta > Magnoliopsida > Magnoliales > Magnoliaceae > Magnolia > Magnolia kwangsiensis. The sequence goes on from CM073573.1 coordinate 92,180,740, forward strand.
TGCTGGCCTTAGGCTGAAATTTTGAGGAGTGGGGCCCACCATATTATAAAGATATTAGAGGAAATGATTTATACCTTTAGCTCCTTAAATATTGGGCTTAATGAATGTACTTTTGAGGCCCACCACAGTTAAATTTAATTGGGTCCATGAATGTAGCTAGTTGTTGAACTATTTAAGGCCCATAGAGTGGACCCATTTGATGTGTTCCAAGGCCCATGGGATTAGGCCCATTTGATGTAATTTAAGGCCCATAGAGTGGACTCATTTGATGTGTTCCAAGGTCCATGGGATTGGACCCATTTGATGTATTTTAAAGCCCATGGGATTAGGCCCATTTGATATGTATAAGGCCCATGGGTCGAGAACCATTTGATGCAATCTAAGGCCCACGGGTTATGACCCATTACAATGCACATAAGGCCCATTGGTGAGGCCCATTGATGTGGCCCATTTGATGAGTAAAAGGCCCATATGACATGGCCCATTTGATGTATTTAAGGCTCATTAGGGTGTACCTAAGGTCCATTGTAATGTGTGATCCCAACCTGGTTTACGTAATGTTATTCACTACGGGCTACACCTTGGGAGCAATGTTGGTTTGACGTCCACATTGCGAGTATACTGTTGGTTAAATGTCTGCATTGTGACTCTCCCTAGGGCCCATTGGTAGGCCCGTACTTATTGTATGCAAGCTGTCTAGGCCAGCTGCGTTGTAAGGATAGGGCATTACTTTATAACATGCTTAGTATAACTCCATGACGCACAACCCATTTGTATCGGTCCATTTGATCGGTCTGCTTGTATCGACCATTTGATTGATTTAGCCCATATGATTGATTAGGCTTATCTTGATATATTTGTGGCCTGTTACTAAGGCCATATATGATGCCCGTTGTTGAGGCCCACCTTGATGTGTATGAGGCCCGTTGTTGAGGCCCACCTTGATGTGTATAAGGCCCGTTGTTGAGGCCAACCTTGATGTGTATGAGGCCCGTTGTTGAGGCCCACCTTGATGTGTATGAGGCTTGTTGTTGAGGCCCACCTTGATGTGTATGAGGCCTGTTGTTGAGGCCCATCTTGATGTGTATGAGACCCATTGTTGAGGCCCACCTTGATGTGTATGAGGCCCGTTGTTAAGGCCCACCTTAAATATATATGAGGCCCATGTTGCAAGGACCATTGTGATGTATGTAAGGCCCATGGGTCATGGCCCATTGCAATGTATGTAAGGCCCAATTGGTGCGGCCTATTCGATATGTTTATGGAGTCCATGTCATTAGGCACATCCTGTTGTATTAGTGACCCGTCCATTGAGGCTCACCCGTGGTATATATTTGAGGCCCATGTGTAGGGCCCACCTATTGTGTATTTAAAGCCCATGGGTTGTGACCATAGTGATGTATATTAGGCCTATGTGATGTAGCCCATACTGATGTGTATTAAACCTAGGTATGTGACTCACCTGCGAAGTATATTTGAGGCTCATTGTGATATATCTGAGGCCCATGGGTGCGACCCATCTAGATGTATTTAAGGCCTATAGGTAAGACCCATTGTGATATGTGTTAGGCCCATGACCAGGGCCCACCTATTTTATATATTTGGCCCTTATATGAGGCCATGTGCCCATTATATATTTGATTCTATGTGGGTCATTCCTTGGGGGCAATGTTGGTTAAAAGTTCACATTGTCGACGCCAGTTATTGATACTGTTTATGAGTATGTGACATCATAACATCATGATACATGCCCATTCGCATCATCTGCATGTTTGTTATGAGATGTGATTGACCATTGCATATGTCATTGAGCAGGATGATGTGAGACTCCCTGATAGGTGGAGATTATTTCACATGAGCGCATGACATGCGCAGGATTGATACATGATTGGATTGTATGACTCATGCATCTTGCATTGTGTTGTGATTACTGTACACCCTAGTGACATTAGGGTCATAGCCTCCACAGGCATATCATGGATGGCCAGATGGGACACCGAAAATTTGTTCAAGCATCAGGCTACCATAGATGGCCCTGGGTGAAAATTCCTAAACACCCTCTTGGTTCTAGAGGATGCTCCAACGTCTAGACCGAGTGGGTAGATGAGCGTTGAGTGCCGATTATTAGATGGCTCCACTCTCTACTGTATCGTGGTCGGTTGGAAGGGAGTGCGACCTTACCCGCCCGAGGGAGTAGGCATGGCTAGGCTAAGTTTGACCAGCTCGAGGAATGGGTCCGCTATCGGTAAGCAGGGTAGGTATTGATAGACTACTGACAGGCGGATAGTGAGGTCTTTTTCACTTACCCAGTTGTGCGCTTGATTAGGGTGGCAGGTGGTGTGAAGTGTAATAGACCCCGGTGATTTTCCTAGAGAGGAACCGTACTGATATGAGGACTGACATGATATTATGACACCCCGTCACTATTGTGCATGTGGGAGGACGCACGTGGGCGGACGCTGATGTGAGCGGGTGTGATGTGGGCGGGGTTGAGGCCTGGGCGAGCTACCCCACTAGGCGAGCTACCAGTGGTTGGCAGGCTACTGTGCTGACAGGCTACTGAGTAGGAGTTGTATACTCATTCATTCATCCATTCACTATCCACTCGGGCTGGTGGAGCGCAACTAATTATTGTGTATCTTTGTTATGGCAAGGATTTCAGTTGGGCGCACGACTAACCTGAGATCAGGAGTTTACCACGTTGAGTCAGACTATCCAAATTTAGGTATGAGACTGGTTTGGATAGAGGTTCCTTGTGGTGGACCCCACAGCCTGCGATACTACGTACTATCATCCCGACATCACACTCCAGCATGGTCATTCCATTAGCACCATATACTGCATATTCCATTACATCTTCGGCGTGTGGCATTGTGGGTTGTTATGTTTCTTTATTCATGTGACTTAGATGAGAGCGATGATATTTGTTAGCTCTTTCGAATTGTGTATTACATTATATCCTTGTCATTCGATATTTGATTATCTATGAATCATCATTTACACAGCTGTCCTATATTGCGTATTCTGATATTGATTAACTCATGAACTTGTTCATACTTCCGTTTATTCTGTTATCGCATGATTATAATCTTGTCAGTATTTCTGTTTACGCTGATAATTCCTGCTCTTATCAGTGTTTTTTCTTATTCAGTCATTATATGGTTTATGGATTAATAGCTTTTCGGTATTGTATGATTATGATATTGTATTGAATACTTGACACTTATCTCGTGCACACACTTACACCACCCTCTAAGCTTTCTATAAGCTTATGCACGATAGATACGTGCAGGTGATGTTAAGTTGCAGCAGCATTGAGCTTGGAGCGTGCAGCTATTTTTTGGAGCTTTGATTTTGACATATATATTTCCCTTTCAGCATTGTGTTCAAATGATTATATTAGTGGATATGTGATGATGATGTTGCCTTTATGATTTGGGTAAACTTGTGGTTATGCTTATTACTAGTTAAATGTACAAAAAAAAAATCCTCCTTGTAGGATCCCAGGATCGAAAATCTGGCATATGAATGTTAGGAACCGAGAATGGGGTACTACGGAGGTTGTCGGCACCGGATTCGGCGATCAGGATTCCTGTGAATCCGATTTTTAGGTTTGGGGGGTGACAATAAACAAAGTAGGTTGAATGGAATCTAAACTTTTAGAACTTGGAAGTATGATCAAGCTCCGCCTGTAGGCTAGGAAAGCAGCCAATTCAGTTTCGATAGTAAATTCAGCAGGGCCCCTTATCTTTTTTCGAGTAACTTCTAGCTCAGGGCCATGAGTACTAGGAAATCTGAAAAAGGGAAGAAAGAAGAATTAGTAATTTACACAAGCAAGTAAGTATCATTGAAAGATGAAGAGAATGATAAGTATAATAACACTAAATATTTCGAAAAGTGTGCGAGCCATGAAAGTGGAGATATCTTATGAATGTCTGGGAAATAAGACATTTCTTGAAAAGCGCGATTGTTGAAGAAGTACTCTTGGGAATCCTGTTTGGGGCTATATAAGCGAATTCTTCATTCGTGGGAATGTATTCATCCAAAAAAGATCCAGAAATGGGTAAACCAGCCATTCCGAATAGATCCCATAAACTGATGCTTACTTCTCCAATAAGGAAATGGAAGGAATTTGTGGTAGAGGACCAATACTTCAGAAAATCCTTGTAGATCATTGTGTCCTTATGAAAAAAATTCAGAAGTAACTTCTATAGCATGGTAGACTTTGTCTACAATAAGGGCATTTTCATATTTCTTCAAAATTCCTTTCGTCCATGCACTGTAGTATGGACGATCTGTTCAAAGACCTCGGGTTCTGAACTCTTCCTTACCCCACAAAGATTCATGATGATGGAAGCATTGCTGAATTATTTCAAAAAAATGGGTGGGGTATAAGTCATGAGGATCGAAGCATGGCATGAGGAAGTGCATATATACTATCTACCCAATTTTCTGGACCATTCCTTTCTCCGTCAGGTAGCCTTCAAGAACTTTTGGCTCCTTTATTACCCAGTTTGACACGTACAGAAGCCTGTTTTGTGTCATGAAGTCAGTCGGTTCACTTCGCATTATGGAGCGGTGACGGTGAAGGAGCAAAGGAATGGTGATGGTTTCGACCTTATAAGGATTGTAGAATTTAATCAAATCTAGATAAGATTTGATTGAATCCCAAGCATTCTAGAAGAGCCTTTAATTATGTTCTTGGATTTTCTCTTGGAAAATTTCATCTTTGCTTTTTCCTTTTTCATTTTATTAAAGGCCGCAGCAGGTGAAGTCTCAAGGGCAGATAATTAGGTGACAACTGTTCAAAGGTTGGCTGTGGATTTCAACCAATTTTCCCAGTCTGACTCTTATCCCTCTGTTGGGGGTCCCTCTATTTCTCGCATTAGAACGACCATTCGAATGTGGTCGAATAGACGCTAAATATGATCGGTAAAATTGATGATAACATGGGCAGGTTCCTTAAAAAGGATGGAATAATCTTTAGACTTAGGCCTTTTATGAGCATGTGATTCAGTTTGCTGAGGATCGGAAGGTCCCACAATGTTTACAGAAGTATGAGGTCTCTTTGATGAGCCAGCCATCATGACCTACATAGGAAGTTAGTAGAAAAATCAGAGCTAAAGAGAGATTTATCAAGGTTAAAAATTGAAGATTAAATATGAAGCTGTTGTGCGCTCACCTTTGTGCGCAAGCAATATAGGGTTGTTGTGTGCTCATCTTGGTGCGTAGGCAATAAAGCTGTTGTGCACCCATCTTTGTGTGCAGATAGATGGAGCTTTTGTGTGCCCATCACTAAGTCTTTGTGTGAACGACTTAGTGAACAGGATGATAATGTTATTGTTTGACAACTTTTGTACACAGAAGTTACCCATCTTGATTCGAAAGGCTTTTATGTGGGAAAGGCTGCTGTGCGGGAAAGGTTGTTGTGTGGGAAAGGTATTGTGCGACACACAATGAGGTTAGCGCATAACGGTCTAGCTAAAAAAATAATTTAACATAGTGAACAATAGAGGAAAATGGATTGAAAAAGCCAAAGTCTTGTATTTATAGGAGAAGAATGGCTTATTGTGCGCTAGCAGTTGTGCGCTGACCCTTGTGCGCAAAACTGATGTGCACGCACAATCTAAAGAGTAGTTGTATTGAAAGGGTTGCACACAATAGAATTAATTTTCTTATTATTGATCCTAGATTATTTTATAGGCATAAAAGAATGTAGGATCAAGGGGGCATCTATTAAGGCATAAAAAGAAGAGAGAGAAAAAGAAAGAAAGGAGAAAACAAGAGCTATTGTGCGAAAATCAGCTGAAAACAGCCTTTGTACGGAAATCAACTGTTATGCGGAATTTAACGTTGAGAAGTAGATTTGTGCACAAAAGAATACACAGAAAGGTGTCCGCACAAAGGATTCCGCACAAAGGAGGAGCACATAACAAGGAGCACACAACACGGAGCGCACAGTAAGAAATGCAAAGTAAGGTCCACACAAAAGGGGATTGCGGTGATGACATGGTACATTCGCACGTGTGAGAGGGCTATAAATACCCCTTGACCCCTCTGCAGGGGTCATTGGCTAGCAGTTGACAAGCATTAGATCAAAGAGAGAGAAGGTAGAATGAAGTTCGAGTTCGTTGTTCGTTGTGCGGAATGGATGCAAAAAGGCTTGTTGCGCACAAAGCTCTTCAGCGCATAAAGGATCGTTGCACACAAAGCCCTCTAGAGCACAAAGGCTTCAACCTCCAGTACATAATGGACCCTTTTTATTGACTTTTAGCATGATATTTGATATAATTGAATGTCTGCTTTCTTTTATAATTTGCAAGTATTTTATTTGGGAATCAAAGGGAGAATGGAATGTAAAAGAACTTGGAATGTATAAATAAATAAAGTGATTATTCTTTTTACCTTCTTCTGTTAATTATAAAGTGAATAGAGTTTTCCAAAAAAAAACACATTTGTTTCTTGTTCGAAACAAGGTGATAATAATGTTAACGGAGGCTGTCCCGGTTGTTTTGAACGCTTTAGTACGAAGTAAAATCTTTCTTGCTTTCTCTGTTTCGGACGATTCTGTCTTTACAATTTCTTTTCTAATCACATTCGTATGAGCATTTTTTGGGGTTTCATTTTCATCATTCTCCTTTTCTTCCTTTCTGGCGAATCCATTATAGTAACTAGCATCGGCGAAGAAGGCTTCGGCTTCTGTATACAGCCTTGCATTGGCTATTACTTTGTGTTGTACCCCATCCTTGCAATATTGGAAACACTGGTGAAGGGTGGATGGTATAATGCCATACTAATGCATCCATGATCTTCCTAAGAGGAGATTATATGTCGTCACTGCATTAATAACATGGCAGACAATATCTGTAGTTAACTCTCTTATTTTCAGTGTTTCATAATTTTACCAAGTGCATGTTGCCCATCTTGGTTAAAGCCCTATATCATCATTCCACTAGGAAGTAAATTAGAGTGATAGTATCCTAATTTAATCAGCATTGTTAATGATAATAGATTCAACGTAGACCCATTATCCAACATTATTCGCTTGACCTGCTTTCCGCGAATATGACCTACGATCATCAACAGTCTATTGTGTTCTGTATTGCATGTTAAATCATCGTCGGAGAAGGAAACTACTGGTATGCAATCATCTTGCTTCTTGCACTCTACATTTTCCATTTATATTAGTAATGTTTCTCTAACATCATGGTCAAACAGGGCCTGAATTAGGCTTCGCCGAAAATCTTCCGATAATCTTAACGCATTGTAAGTGCTTAATCGAGCCGGTATAGCTTTCCTTGTTTCCTTCTTCTCTTCTTCCTTATCATTTCCAAAATAATTCTTAGTAACCTCTGCTTTTGTTACTTCAGCTTTCTTTCTTAGGGGACTCGCCACCCTTTTTCCTGATCATAATGTGATTACTACGGCTTTTCCTATAATCTTACGATGCACTTTCCCTGCTCTTTCATTAGTATCTTCTCGGGTAGTTAATACATTCACCGTCACTTTTGCATCTCTCACTTTTTCTTTTCCAATTATTATCTCACATATGTTTATCATTCTTTGTATTATGTGCATTTTAGTGTGAGATAATTTTCTGTTCGGTGTCCTATCAAACGATGATAGTGACAAAAGTCTCTTTCTCTTGTTTTTGTGGCTTCCTCAGGGCATTTAGATGGAGGTAATTCTATCGTACTAGCCTTTAACAATTGATTCATCATAAGGACTATATCTTCCTCTTCTAATCCAAACCCCTCATGAGAGTTAAGTGACCTGGGCCTTTTGTCACCAATCTGTCTTTAGGACGATTCAACTCTTGTTTCCTTTCGATCTTTTTTCCTCTTATTTCCCCAGAAGAGTTGCCATTTTGTTTCGACAAGAAACAAATGTATTCGATTTGGAGGATAATCTTATTCAATTATGATAAAGAGAAAATAGAAAGAGAAAAATCAACATATTTATTTATTCTGAGTATATTTACATCCCTTGATTTCCCTTGTGTCATGACTTTTACTTTTCATAATCGACTACATTTGTAATCAACCTATTAGGTACCCTTCTAACCGTTTCATAGTGAAATGCTGACATTTTCCTGGCAATCAATTTTAAAGCATGAGCTTTTGTGGGTAAATCATGAAAATTTTTTATATCGGCACTGGTGAGACTGAATGTGATTCCTGTCTCCATAGAGTTCAAGCACATCTTCACCTACTCTTTCTCTTCCGGTAATTGTCTGCAAGAAGCTCCTAATGTCTTCCACCTGTCTATGAATTTCTCTACAGGCTCCCCTTCTCTCTGCCTACTGAGGCTAATTCTGTGATACTGACATCACGCTCTGATGAAAAGAAGTGTGACATGAAGGCATCTTGTATATATTCCCAAGTTTGCATTGATCCTGGTGCTAAACTAAAGTACCATGAAATGCCTTACCTGTTAAAGAAGACCCGAACAGCCGAAGGCAATATTGTTGCACTGTAAAGAAGATTCTCATGCTGGTGATGAAATGCATTAGATGTTCTTCTGGCGATCCATCTCCATTAAACTTTTGAAAATTAGGATGCTTGAAATTAGCTAGAAAAGGAACATCTTCTACCTCTCCCAGATACAACATTCGGTATATAAATCGCTTAACATTCTCGCATTCTCTTTCTATTCTGACTGCCTCTTCAACTACCTATCATACTTCCTCTTGAGTTATTACTCTTGCTATGGGAGCGGACTCAACTGATCCTGTCCTTAGCAGCTGGGAGCCTTCAAGTTGTTGCTCTTGTCCGTTCATGGCACCCATCATTGGTGGAGTCGTCATCTAAGCAACATTGTGCGCGAGAGTTGCAAAGGCTTCCTGGAGATTTCTTCATTCTTCTAACAGCATTCTCTGTGCTTATGCCATCCCAGTCATATGATCCTTTGTAGTTGGTAAGGGTCCTTGACTTATTCTGGCCATACATATGATGACCTCTCTATTCCTTGATGAAATTATTGTTGGGTTAGAGTGGGAATATATTGACGTAATGGGGCTTACAACAAGGGGAGTTTCATTTGATTTTCCTGTACATCCACAATAGTCGGTCGATTGAGGTGATGTGGGAGTTGGTGAGCTTGTTAATGGTGACTTTCCTTTCTGTCCCTTTGTCCACTAAATCCCTATAGAAGGCAGGGTTGGAAAATCGTGTGATGTCAGTGGAGGAATGGTTTTCCCTGGGTATAGTGTCGGAGGAACAAGTTCGGGGTTCTTTCCAGCTGCATTTCATATTATTGGTCCCTTGACCCTTTGTAGAGATGAATTCACCCTTGTGATCACTACATTTTGGGCCCTCGTTCTTCGAGATGCTACGACAATATAGTCATTATCACTTTCTTGTGTTGGTGGTGAAGCAGATATAACTCTAGCTATAGCTTGGGGTTTTTCATTCTTGCTTGCAGGAGATTGGGCTTTATGACTTGTAAGCTGATTCGTTGCATATTCCACCACAAAATCCAGTCGCAGTGAAATAGAAATTCACCTTCTTTGTTAGGTTTGCCATCAATCATAACTCACGGTTTTATCTTCTTACCTTCATGCAAGTTATAAAATCTCAATTAGTATCTGAATGATAAAACATTTTATCGTAGAGATGAAGGGGATGATGTTCCCATTGAGAGTTGTCATTTTGACATAAAAAAGACACCAAATTATGACAAAAGTTCCCATAACCTTCCAAATGTTTATCTTAAATAAGATAAATCCTTAGTGGAGTAGCCATTTTGTTTCGACAAGAAACAAATGTATTCAATTTGAAGGATAGTCTTATTCAATTATGACAGAGAGAAAATAGAAAGAGAACAATCATCATATTTATTTATTCTAAGTACATTTACATCCTTTGATTTCCCTTTATTCCAAGATAGAATATCCCAAAATACAAATGTTAAAAGAGTTTGAATATCACATTTGGATATTAAATCCAGCAGCATTTCGGCTTATAATTTGTTCATCTCATTGAGAGGAGTATTGTGTGGATATGATCATTATATATCTCCTCCTTAAGCTCATATTCTTGTAAAGAAGAAAGATCGAATTCCATCCAATCATTCCGACAGCACTCCGACCCCTTTATATTTATGGTCGCACAACACCATGGTGTTGTGCGATCTGTCACAAATCTCCTTCTTTCTTCTTTCTCTCTTCTCTCCTTGATACCTTCAGATCTCTCTTCTTCTCTGGAGCTCTGATCTTCTTCAGAATCTTCAATGTCTGCAAATGAGAGGGGGAGTGGGGTATTTATAAGCCTCCACACGTGTGAACCCTCAATCTTCTTGCAATGGGGCATATCTCCATAAAATCTCAACCGACAAGCTATTCTGACTGATTTTCCTCTATGCAGGTACGTGCAACCATCTAGACCATTTTCGTAGTCTCGCACAATCACTAGGGTTGCGCAAACACTATGAACTTTGTTCTTTTCTTCACTTTCTTCTCATACTTCCTCTTCTAGTTTCCCTTTCTGATTTATTCTTAATACTTCATTTTTATGACTCAACATCAATAACATCAAATGTATGGTCGATAACATCGAATATGAACCTGACTTGTCCTGAGAGTTCTATTGAAAGAATCATGAACTCTTCGATGACATTGAAATTCAAATTTTGATGACATCAAAGGTTTGATCGATTACATCGAATATGGACCATACTTGTTCAGAATGTTATAAAGAAAAAGAACTGAACTTCTCGATTTCATCAAATTGAAGTTCGATTCGATGACATCGAAATTCAAATTTTGATTACATCAAACAATGATATGAGTTTGTCCACCATGCTTCAATCATTTTTTTTGTGAAAATCCCAGTGTCATCGAACTGTCACTTGATGACATCAAAGGTGACCTTTGATGACATCGAACGTAGAGAAAATCTGCCCATTTTTTTACCGTTGGGATTTTTGCCTTTATATTTGGAGACTTGGTTTCTGAGTTTGTATTGAGAAAAAGAGTGAGATCTGAGAGAGTTATTGTTACCTACCATTATAAATATTTTTTCCTCATGGGAGTTCATCCTTCAACCCCTTCTTAAATGCAATCATTGAAGAATCAATAGATTGGATTGAAGAATGAACTTCACCATTCAAAGATCCTCCAGCAACACATTTAATGGAAAATCATTGAGTTGGAATCCCTTGAATGCATAATACTCTAGGATCTCTTTGTCACTTAAAGACCAACATTCATTAGAGTAGATTCCTCAAAATACCCTGACCCAACATGAAGAATTACATTGGAAGCATTTACAGTTGTTACAAATCAAGGGAGTTGAAGATCATTCTTCAACAAGGGAGATTATCTTCACTATGTTCTAGAAACAGGGTTCAGCTACTGACAAGTAAGTCGTTAGAGTCCATAGAATCTGAAGACATTTTCTTGTGTAGGATTGGGATTCAGGGTGTATCTCACAAACTTGCTAAGACCTTATTACAGCCTACGACGGGAGAATGCTTATGGAGTCCTTGTGTAGGATCTATATTGTCTTGTGTAGGCATGTGTGATTACCTTGTGTAGGCATGTGCGGTTGCCTTGTATAAGCAATTCCTTGTGTAGGATATATTTGTCTTGTGCAGACAATACCTTGTGTAGGTTGTGAAGGTTTATGTGTGATTGCCTTGTGTAGGCATGTGCGTCAGCCAGAAGTGGAGTAGGCACGTATCCGAACAACTATATATCGTTGTGTTTGTGATGATTCTTATTTACATGGATTAATTGTTAAAATGCTCACTTATGCACAATATATGTTAGATAAAATGTTGCATTTAGATCTCTCCCTATTTTAGAATATGAATGTGAATGAATTCTTGATAATCCTACTCAACTAGAGTTAAATCGGTAGTTGTTATAGCTTAGTAGGATTAGAGATGTTAAAAGTCCTATTCACCCCCCTCTAGGACAATGGTTATACACCCATACTTCAATAGCAGCAGTCTAATAACAATTTCAATCATAGATGTCCCTCTAGGTGTTTTCCATCCTCTAAAAACTCATGCGACACATGACATTCAAATCATGTTTCTCACATCTACAAGAGGCAACAAATCGTTGGTTTTCAACGTAAATCCTGGCACCAAAACTGAATCAAACAGGCTGTCTACGACTAATTCAAGCTATTCACATGTTCATATGAGGATTCCAACTCCTTCTAGTGATGTTAGGAGTCAAGAAAGGAGGGATAAATGCGATAGATCCATCGTTCTTCCCGGAACCAAGCCACACCATGCGGATGTTTCTTCTACACAAACCACCAAGAAACGACATTAGAACCCTCAATCTCATGGGCCAGGTAGTGTCAGTTGACCAATCTGAACCCTCCAGAAGAAACGGTTCGAAGAAAGAAGGGAAGGATCAGAACCTACCATTAAAGTGTCTATCTTCTTCCCCGATTCAACGATGTTCGTGTGATTCTAAAATCCCTCTATTTGAAAATAAAAAATGGCCATTAGGTGAACCGCACAGATACTAACAAAACTCTTAAAAACCTTGGCTAGATCCATCTCGATAAAAGTCATTAAACAACATCCAAAATTGCCACCACAACTCATTCCATGCACAGCGTAACCTGACACTTCACAGCTACATAAGGAACAATATGGAGACATTAAAAGGGTATAAAATCCTTCCCTACCATCACAACAACACCCACAACAAATCTGAGAGTGAGAGAGAGAGAGAGAGAGAAATAAATGAGAAAGAGAGAGAAATGAGAGAGAAGAAGGAATTCGATGTCAGAAACAACACCTGGAATCCAATAAGTTCAGCAGGAGCCAAGATCCGTTAGAGTCACCACCTGTAGCGAAGAATGGAAAAGAGCTAGGTGCATGCACCAACTCGCTGAGTTGCTGCCCCAAGCTCGGTTCAGGTCCAAATTTGATTCTTTCCTTTCCTGTTGTTCCTTTTAAATATTTCATATTTCTTCCCTTTTTGTTTCAGCAATATCGGTGGAGGATCCCACCATGACAAACTAAGTCAACTCGGTGGAATAATATGAATAGAACCTTAGAAAATTCTAAGTTGAAATATATAATATGCTTAAATCATACCTTAATTAAGGAATATTAAAGATTCACTAAACTTGGCTAAATCTAACATTATTATAAACTAAGCCCTAACTCTAACCATTTGAACCATGTGAATTAGGATAAGAATTTTATCTTAAAGTCACCTTTGAAAGATCAGACGATTAAAGGTGAGGCTTTTTCCTTTAAATTTTGTGATAATTTGATTTGATTAGCTTATTCTTACATGATTCGAGTTTTATTATTATAAATCATCACCTTATGAATGACTACTGCACAATTTAAATTATCACATTATTACCTTGTCATGTGTTAAGAGTCAAATATTGCATATTATCCCGCATTTATATCTTAGTTTTATGAACATGATAATGCTTAATGTTATGTTTTATGCATGTTTGTGTTGCAAGGTGAATCTGAGAGCTTGGATTGAAAAGGATGCTAAAAGTATGGATTTAATGCTCAAGAATCACGAAGGCAAAGGTGGGATCTTAGGAGACCAAGAACGGAGAATTCTCATGCCTAAGATCCAAGGAAACCAAGTACAAATGATGGAGAAAATGTTGGCAAAGGCACGAGTTACACAACACATTTCGGTGCCACCTAAGCCAATTTTGGTGCCACCAAAAGTGCATAAAACAGTCTAGCAAAAAAACATCTTAATTCAGTGTCACCTAAGATTATTTTGGTTGCCAAAAACTATAGAGAAATGTTGGTTGGGGGATTGATTAGTTAAAATAATCAGTGTTTTCTCAGTTTTGAGAAAAAATTTTAAAAAATTTTAATGTTTCAAGTTGAAATATGTTTAAGAAGCGATGAATTATGTATTTATGTAACACCCTGGAAAAATTCGTACTTGGACTCGAGTACCAACTCGACCAGAAATCGCATAGGATTAATTCCTTTAGAAAATAAGTGTACGTTAGCTAGCGCAACGCTAGAGTAGCTGGGAAATAGTCCCTGATCACTTTAAATACGTTCTACAAGACCCAAAGCGAGTAGAACCAATGACGCTATAATACTCTGAAACCTTGGACCAAACTCTAAGCTGGTTTGTTCTCTGGACCTCTTTGAAACTTTGTATTGGATCTAGACCGCGCGTCAAAAGTCCGATACCTACAATCTTAGACCATTAGAACCGCCTAGCTGGACTTGACAATCATTTCAAAAATCAAGTCCAACCGACATTCACAGGCTATTTCATTGAGCCTGGACTGAAGAGAGTGAGAATAGGGTTAGATTTGGAATTTGAAATTTAAATCTGGCACATGACTTGACGCGTTATTATTAAGCATTCTGACCGTCAGAATTCAGCCAAATTACACCCTCAGATCAGGAAAAATTTTTATTTCATATCATGAGACTTGCAGACCTGATCTACGTGCGGTGACCGCTGAACTGAAACTGGACTGCCACGTGTGATCTACGAACACTGATGGTCTGAAAACGGGATGTGAGCGACATTCGACGTGCATGAACTTAAGTCCGATCGCGTTCGGCCAGGGGACCACCAGAAATGCCCTTTTGGACCGAAACAGCCCCGATTTGGATATACCTTAAGTATACCTTGGCCTGAAGCCTGTTTTAGGCATGTTTGGGCTTATAAAAGGGTTTGAAACCCTCACTCCTCTCACCCATCCGAATTTGCTAGAAACCCTAGCAAGAGTGAGAGAGAAAGTGAGAGTTTGTGAGAGTGAGTAGGAGAGAAATTTCCTACTGCTGCACTACCTATTGCATGTGCCTAAGCAACACGCTCCAATCACTTGGCCAGTGATTTCTCCGTATTTCTAGGTAAGAAGATACCCTAAATAGTTGCTGATCTAGTGTTCTTTCATTTCCATAGCATGTTAGCTTATGGATCTTGTAAATTAGGTTGCCTATTCGCCGTAGACGAAGCGTATACGCTCCGTTCGAATCGATACGCTTCTAGGAGAAACGGTGTGGATTTTAGACACTTTGATTGACTGTTTCCAACGCTTTCAATGTCGTTTAATAGTAGATTATCGATGGCAATGCCGTTTGACATGCACAACATGCTGTCCATTTCCTGTTTCGTAAATAGACGAAGAATATGAGATTTAGGGCATTTTAGTCATTTGTAGGAAGTACTGTTTTCATCCATAATTTACTGATATGATTGACATGGCTTCTTGTCGCATTAGGATACTAGGAATGCGTGCATAATTAGTTTGGCGAAGAGATTCGCCTAAATACGCACTTTGAGTCGACATACTATATGTAGACTTAAGTGTGTAGTTCAAGTGTTTGTATAAATGCTTGTATTAGTATGTATTGAATTAAATGGTGTTATGAATTAGTTTGAGATTGATTTCTCAATTTATATGCTGATGTAAATGATTTCCTACATGTTAGCTTTATGCATGATTTCATTATATGTATGAAATGCATGTGCTTGAAGATTTACTTAAGTTGTATGTTATAACATGTGTTAACATGCTCACATGGTTGTATTTCATTTCCAATACTCTCACATGATTGCTGATGTGGATTCATAATTGTTTGGGACTATACCTAGTCCAGGCAGTCGGCAACTGAGCAAATTCGTGGTTGGCTTATCTTTGCCCCGAACGACGCGTCGATGAACGCGAGCCGTATTTTGGAGTTGGCGGCAGTGGTTAGGCCACACGAAGTGTTTTACGCACTTCATGTCGTTCGACTTGAGATGCGCTCGTGCTAGTCGAGCCCGTCAAGTAACCCGACTGGCTGTTGTATGTTCACCCTGTATGAGTCATAACTGCTTGAACCTAGGGTACTGAACTTACCATTGTAAACCCTGTCAACTATGGTACCTTGATCCACGAAGACTCATGAGCCGGGCATGGTGGTATGGGATACCGTGGTCGAGCTGTCGGCCTACGCTGGGGCCACAAACCTCCCCGTAGTGACTAGGGAGCACTTATGTCTCGTGAGTAGATTATGGTGGTATGGGATACTATATTCTTGCTGTCGGCCTACACTGATCAGGCGACGAGTCCTTTGTAGTGATCGCGAGTGTATTCTAAGTCTACGGGAGGCGACGACCCTTCAGTAGCAGTGAGAGTACAGTAGGCCTGTATTGATAAGGTGATGGGGGAGCGGTGCAACGAGTACGAGCAACAGCCCTGACAGCCCTTGCAGTGACCTACAAAATATACATCGTATGAGATTACTAGGAGTGACGACCCTAGACAGGATCTGTGTTGGGATTGATACAAGGGAAGTACCTTAGTTTCCTAATCCTGCTGTTTGAATGGACTAATAACAACTCGAAAATCATATCACCATTACATTGCATGTGCCTGGAAGATGTGGAGCACTGAGCGGTACGCAAGCATGCCGGGGGTGTAAGATGGTACCATATGAGGGAGAACGTCGGTGAGGGCATCCATCATGTCATGTCATATTGCATTAACAAAAGTATTAGGATTGTTTGATTTACTGCTTTACTATTATCGCATGATTAAATTGAGAACATGCTAATCTTTGCTCTATTATTTCACTGAGTTAGCTACTCACTCCCACATTATGGGATGGTGTTTGCAACACCCACCAGACCCTGTTTTAGATGCAGGTGAGGCTGCGATTCAGGAAGCAGAGCCAGACTATGATGAGGACCAGGATGAGTTCTCATACATGTAGTACCACGACGGCTTTGCTTAGGTGGCCTGGATTGATGGGACTTCTCAGTGGGACTCTTTTTGACATTTTGATTTTGTTTATTTACATGTATATGAGACTGAGAGATGTATTCATACTTTAGAGACAGTCGAGATCTACTTTGTTTTCCATACAGTGATATATATATTCTTTAGTCTTCCGCTTGCTTTTATCACTGGATCTGGAGTATGAATTGCAGTTTTGGTATACTTTTACTCATGTGAATGATTTAACTCAGACAACATTAAATCATAATCATTTTGTTGCATAAGTGACTGTCTGGAACTCGGGAGTTGAGTTTATACAAGACCCCCGATTTTCAGGGTGTTACAATTTAAGAATGCTTTGAGTATGATGACAAGGTATAGATTGAATTTTGAATTGTTAGAGTTTAATCATCTAAATAATATATCAATTACGGTTCTTCTACTTAATTGATTAAGAGGAAGTTTGAATGTCATGTTAATCTAAACCACGAGGCACATTCAATTTGTTTTCTATGAATTATGCTAGAATTTATGACTCTTAGTATGTGAATCATTGATAGATGGTGAGAATCAAGTCTGAAAAATTTTATCCAGCTTAAAAGAAGAAAAGAACCAGTTTAAAAAACAGGAGATCGACAAAAAGGTCATGTGTATTAAAAAGATTGAAAAGACTAAATGAATACAAATGACCGTTGATATAAAATCAAAAACTGAAAAAGAAGGAGAAGGGGATTAGTTCGGAATCAATACTTGATTTCAAATCAATCTTGAAGTAATGAGCATAGCTAGCAGGATGAAAACATAGTATGTTTATGGGAAGTAAGTTGATTTTCACCGAAAACATTAAAGAACGCGGTATCTAGACTTATACTTTGATTCAATTGATAAGGAATCTATTTGATAGATGCTTATATGATTTAGCTCTAAGTTTTTAAAATATCATTTTATCACCTTAATTCTACTCATTCATACTTTTTTTTTCAAAAGGAAACTTTATCGATATTGAAGGAATTTACAAATGGACTGATTTCAAGATTCCCCAGGAGAAAAAGGATTGGGGAAGCCTAACATATTACTAAACATAACTAACAAAAACCCGGCCAGACAAAAAACCTTTGAGCCAGCCAAGGAGCAACATAGAAGCCCCTCTAAGCCTCTCTAATTGCCCCCAACCCCATCTTATCGAGAAAAAGAAGACCACGGATCCAAGGCAGGAGATCAACAAGAAGATTAAAGGAGGTGGAGATCTGAGACTCACTGCCTTGGCAGGCCAAGGTGTCCGTTCGGGCATTCCCTTACCTGAAGATGTGAGCAATCTCAAATCGGCCTCTACTCTTCAAGCTATTGATCCATCTTAACTAGTAGTTCCATTTCTAACCTAGTTGGCTTTGCCCATATGGCACTTTCACGACTTGGATAGAGTCAGATTCGATAATGACCCGATTGAAGCCTCTAGACAAACAGTTGGCTAACCCAATACTCATTCATACTTAAGTGCACAAAAGATTGTTTTCGTAAAGAGGTTTTGGACCTTGAGCATTGAGGTTTATTTAACGCATACTTTGGTCAGGACTAGCAAAATGTTGGTTAGGGAATGTGTTAAGGGTTAAATATTGCATCGTATCCCCCATTTATATCTGGGTTTTATGAACATCATGCAAGTATAATATTGGAAATCCCACTTCCACTGATTAGTATAATATCATGGACAAAATGTGTTTTGGGTAGCGACCTTGTAAGGCTCGTATCCTAGTCTGTACCGATCCTTAAACTCCCGCGACCCTCCCCGTCAAATTCTGGCAATCCGCGACCTATAATTAGCATTTACGTGCGACCCTAAGTTAAGACCTGAGTTGACTCAACCCAAGACTTGTACCCTAACGACCGCACTGTCGTTGTAATTCCAACGCCGTGACTTGCACATCAGTGCGATACCCAGGCTAGGAGTTGTGGGCTCGGGTTTATTTCGAGGAAAACGTCGCTTGTTGTAAATCCCAAGAAAAGAATCTCTACCATTTATCAATCAATCAATCACAAATCAAGTATAATCCATCAATCCACCCATCACACCCATCCCTCTCTTACACAAGCCATCCTCAAAGTCAACTCTTCTTTACACCACCCATCCCTTCCTCTCACACACTCATTCCTCTCATCCCTTCCCTCTTACAACACCCTCTCCTCTCTCATTCTCTCTACCATTTTTCCAAGCTTCCATAAGAGAAAAATTCTAAGGAGAGAAAGAACCCAAGATAAAGGCCCACTTCCTACCCCTAAACTCCCATCTCCACCCTTCAATTCTCATCGTCCACCATCAAAGAGAAAGCCTAGGAGCTAAGGAGTCCAAGGAGCTAAAGAAGAAGACCAGCGGTGGGTGATCTAGGATTTCCACCATGGATTTGTATGATTTGAGGGCTCAATTGTGGTGGGACTCATTTGATGTATGTTTATATCTTGTAAAGGGAGCTCATAGTGGCGGAGCTCCCTCCACCACTCAATTCTCCCTCCTTCCCTCTCTCTCTCTATCTCTCTTGTTGCATGATGGCCACCTAATCAGTACATGTATGGACGATCCAGACCGTCTAGCTGGACCGTCCGAATGGTGGGTTAAAAATATATATCAACTGATCTAAAACTATGGTGGGACCCACCTTGATGTATCTATTATGCCTCCACCGTCCAAGGGCAGGGATGGTGGGGCCAGAAATGGCACGTGTGTGCTGTCCACACCGTCAAACGTGGACGATGCTGGACGTACCATGGTGCATGTGCTCTATCCATGCCATCCATCTTTAGACGCTGGATGAAAGAAAATACGAATATCTACTTGATCCAAAACTCTGGTGGGCCACACTATGTGGTCCCACGTGATATGCATTTTATCCCACCGTTCATCTGGATGGTGGGGATCGCCACCTGCTATAGTTGCTGTAATGACGTCAGCAAGTTCTAGGTCTGATCATGAGGCATGTGGTGTATACCAGCAGTCCATTTATTCCTGGCAGCGAGTGGGGCCTACCCAACACATGCTGCATGTGTGGGTGGGTGGGACCCACCTTAATGTATGTATTTTATATCTGCACCATCTAGAGTGTTGGACGGTGCTGTTGTGTGGGGCAGACCGTGATGCATGGGTCTCTTCCACACCGTCCGTTTGTTGGATGGGTGGGGCCCACCTTGATGTATTGTTTCATCTAACTGTCCATCTATAGGACCCCCATGATGTATATATTTCATCCAATTGTCCATTTGTGGGACCCACATGATGGATCTATTTTATCCACACCGTCTATAGGCTGGGACGGGTGGGGCCCTCCATGTATATATTTTATATCCACACCGTCCATTTTCTAGGGACGGTGGGCCTCTTGATGCATGTATTCTATATCCAGCTATCCATTTGTTGCTGGACATGGACCCTACCTTGATATATATCTACACCGTCCATGGGACGTGGGGTCCACCATTATGTGTATTGTATTTAGGCCCATCTTGCAAGCCCACCTTAAGGTGTATGATGTGCATGTGGCCCATCTATTTTGTTGGATTATGGACTGCCCCATGAGCTCCAATGTGATGTATTTATGGCCCATTAATGAGGTCCAATGTGATATATTTGTGGCCCACTTGATAAGGCCTAATGTGATGTATTTGTGGCCCATATGATGAGGCCCAATGTGATGTATATGAGGCCCATATAATGAGGCCCGATGTGATGGTATATGTAGCCCATGTGTGAGGCCCATTGTGATGTACATTGCCCCATATGATGAGGCCCGATGTGATGTATACAAGACCCGTATGATGAAGCCCATTGAGAAGTATATTAGGCCCTTATGTGCGGCTATGGGCCCCACTATATGTTTGACCCTATAAGGGCTACTCCTTAGGAGTAATGTTGGTTAAATGTCCACATTGATGGACAATAATGGTAAAATGTTCACATTGATGGACAATGATGGCCAAAAATCCACATTGTGACCTAGCCTTAGGCCTTTGTTAGGCCCATTCTCATCCTTCTCCATGTGAGTTGACCCTAATCATTAGGCCCCATTGATAAATGCATGATCCATCTATTCTTATTGGGCTAACCCAAAATGTCGGTCCCCCATTGGTTGCTAGTAGGGCTATTTTTTTAAATCTTAGAGTCCATCTAGGACTTATTGGAGCTCCCTAGGGCATCTAACAGGCCATATGATAGTATGGTGAAGGAATCTCATTCAAGATCCTTAGGATTATAAGTAGGCTACCTAGGCCCAACCTTGATATGATGAGAGTTCATCATCACCGTAGACGGAAGGATTTGTGCTATCAGATTTTGTATATCCACAGTCGAGGATTGACCCTCATGTTATGGATCTAATGTCCATTTATGGACCCCGCCTTGTGTATAGGACAATTATCAATGCCAACTATGAGTACGTGCCAGTATAACATCATGATACAAGCCATTGAGATGGTATGAGGCCCATTGTGATTATATTAGGCTCATTCTCATTTCTCCTTAGTGGGCTAACCCAAATTAATGGGCCCTTATTATGATTAGTATGATCTATCTCTCCTTATTGGGCTATCCCAATTCTTTGGGTCCCCATTGATGCTAGTAGAAGTATCCAAACCTGGAAGCCCACTCTTAGGCCTATGAGTAGGCCATCAAAGCCCATCCTTGTCATGAGGAGGATACATCATCACCTCTGGCCATAGGTAGAAGAATTTGTGGTATTAGATTTGGTATATTCATTGTGAGAACCGATTCTCATGTTATAGATTAGATCTGCTGTCCTTCTATTTTCCCCACCATATATAGGCTAATTATTGATTATGACTATGTTAGTATATGCACTGAGTATGTGTTAATATAGCATTATGATTGTATAAGGTAAGTGTTATATTAATTGTAATTGTATGAGGCCCATTATGATTATATGAGGCCCATTGTGTGATTGTATAAGGCCCATTGTGTGATTGTACGAGGCCCGTTGTGATTGTATGAGGCCCATTGTGATTGTATAAGGCTCATTATGATTATATGAGACCCAATTATGATGTAAGAGGCCCATCATAAGTGTGAGGCCCATTGTATGTGTGAGGCCCACCGGGTGTAGGTGATTATTGCACACCACCCATTCACCTATATGGGCTATGGGCCATCTTATACCGGCCAACTATGATGTATATAATTATAATCATGCTTTGTATACTTTATGATATACGCCCATACGCATCATCCGCATGCTTATTATGAGGCGTGATTGAGCATAGCTTGTGCCATTGGGCTGATTGCTTATAGGACTCCCCGAGAGACGGAGTTGTCCCATATGAGAGCGCAGTATATGCAGGTTTGATGCATAACTGGATGGTATGACTCGTGTATTTTACATTTTATGATATGACCACCGTATTCCTTAGAGCCATCAAGGTCATGGTCTCCACAGGCATGTCGTGGATGGCTATATGAGACATTGAAAATACTTGGTTCTAGCATACGGGAGCAATAGATGTCTCTGGATGAAAATCGCTAAACCCCTGAGGCGAGGAGATGCTCCAATATCTAGACTGAGTGGATATATATGAGTGCATAAGGGCTGTATACTAATAGGTCATGTCTCCCACTATGTCGTTATTGGTCGAGAGGGAGTGTGGCCTTACCCGCCAAAGGGAGTCGACAATGTTGGGCTGAGTCTGACCAGCTCACAAATGGGTCCACTATCAATGAGCTGGACCGATATTGGTAGGCGGATAGTGAATTCTTTTCCACTTACCTAGTTGTATTGTGCGTTTGATGGGACAACAAGTTAGCGTAGGGTCTATTAGACCTCGGTGATGATCCTAGAGATGTACGGTACTGGTATGTGGACTTACTGAGCAGGAGTTGCATACTCAACATTTTTTTACTCATTCATTCATTCATCACTATCCACTCGGGCTGGTTGTGTACAACTAGATCATTATGTGTACCCTCGCAATGGTCATGATTTCGGTTAAGTACGCGACTAACATGAGATTAGGAGTCTACCACATTGAGTCTAACTATCCAAATTTAGGTATGAGACTAGTTTGGATCAAAGTCCCTTATGATATACCTCACAACTTGTAATACTACGTACTATTATCCGACTTCATACTCCAGTTTGGTCATTTCTTTTACACCATATCTTGAATTGCATCCTCAGCACATAACATTTGGTTTACTATGCTTCCGTATTGCATAGTTTGAATGAGGTTGATAGTATTATGGACTCACCATGATCTATATATTACATTACGTTTGCGGCATATGGCATTTGGGTTACTATGTTTCTACATTTATATGGCCTAAATGAGGTTAATGGTATTCGTGGCTCTTTTGAATTACATATTGTAGTGCATCCTTGGTATCTGATATTTGGCTCATTATGACTCCACATTGCATAGCCGATCTGCATTGCACACTCTGATATTGAATGACTTATAGCCTTGCCAGTATTCCACTTACGCTGATATGTGTGTCCTTGGTACTTATCTTGTGCACATACTTACACCACCCTATAAGCTTTCTATAAGCTTATGCACGAAGTTGTGCACAGGTGACGTTAGGTCACAGTAGCTTTGAGGCAAGAGCTTATAGCAGATCACTTTGGAGATTTTATTATTTTTATATTTCTCTTTCAGTATTGTATTCAAATGTTTATATTAGTAGATATGTGGTGTTGATGTTGTTATTTGTGCCTTAGTTATGCTTGTGGTTATGTTTCTTTATGTATATAAAAAATTCACATTGAAAATCCTCCTTATAGGATCCTAGGATCGAAACCTGATGTATGGGAACTGGGAGTAGAGAATGTGGTACTACGAAGGCTGTCGGCAGCGGATTCAATGATCAGAAATTCTTTGATCCCATTTACTGAGTTTAGGGCCTGACAGACCCTCTTAGTCGACAAGTAATCCCTTGGGTTGGGTAGTGGTGCATAATCGATATAAGTAAACCGCCATGCATGTTACATCACGTCTCGTGATTGAATGTCATAAATAGCAGGTCCATGAACAAATCATGTCATGTAAATCTTCTAATTGTGTTGTTGTGTTGCCTTAAGATGTTCACATAATCAATGTTAATGTTGAACACGTATACGAATCTCCATAGTATGAGATGTGGGGCGAGCTGGATATCTTTAAACTACTTTCCACATTGTGATGATTGCTGAGTGTGATGAACCATACACAATGCTAAGTATGCATTCATATAGATTGGTTCCGCATACCGATACCACTCGTAGTGGTGAAGTATAAGACGTATCAGAACCCTCACATTATTCTTATGAATCTCTTAAATTATAATTAATCTTAAAAGATAACCATCACTATATGTAAGGCATTGACCCTCACCAACCATACAAATATTGTAGGTTAATTATAGGGTGATGATATAGCTGATAATCATTCTATGGAAGATTCTTTCAAAAAGCAAAGAAGGATAACACCACGAATTGTTTTATTTATTTTTCAGTACAAACTTTGATAATGTAGTAAGCTCCCATTGAGAGGGCATTAAAGAATTATGTGTATACTTTTTGTTCTAATGGAATAATAAATACAGTTGATTTTATTATTATGAATGGTTACCTTTGTGAATGTAACTGGATGTGATTTATCTATATAAAAAAAAAAAAATTAAGGTGCGATTTTGAAGTATCCAATTTTTTACATTATTAACATCTGAAATTTTTGGACATAAGTATGTACTCGGGCCATGAAAATTCAGAGTGTTACATACATTACTTTGGCCAATAATCTTGCATTTTCTTTCATCTCCGAATGTAACTGATTCGCCATTAATTTGGTTGATGTTTGAGAGTATAGCTTTATCACCTGTCATGTGTCTCGGACATCCACTATCTAGGTACCATCTTGAATGACTACTTGCTTTAAAAGTTGTGTGGATAAGAAGACATTTAACTTTTGAAACCCATTTCATTATAATTTTAGGTTTAGGAGGGTATCTTGCTTTTCACTGTGTTTGGGAGTTACGATTTGTCATGTTTCTATATACTCCATTCTTACCAGAGTTGGATTTCAATAGCTCTTTAAGTAAGTCCATAATTTTATCAACTAAATGAGGATTTTTATTATTATTCCTCTGATATTTGTGGTAGTTGGCACTATTTTTTATTTTAGAGTCTTGAAAGGGTTTTGAATTTTTAAAGTCATTCTTTTTATAGTTTAACACTTTTAGAGTTTCTACTTCAGAGTTCGAGGACTCTCCTTTTACAAAAGTAGGAGCAGAATCCTTATATTTTAAAGAATTATTTTTAATATGTCCCAATCCACACTTGTCACCACATCACCGAGATGAGGTTAACAATTTTTCAAGTTTCTAGCCACCTTTGGTATATTTCCAAATGTCCTTCGAATTTTGAAGGGAGGAAACTTCAAGTTTTAATTTCTTATTTTTGAATTTAAATTTTTACAATTAATTTTTTTAAAAAACTTAAATATAACCTAGCTTTTTCAAAACAATCTGAAAAAGATGATTTTTCTACAATAACCTTTTCAAGTTTAAATTAAAGTTTATCGTAATTCTCCTTTTGAATTTCTAGTTTATTCGCAATCTTACAACTTTACCTGTATAAGGTATCACATGCATCTTGAAGATCATCTTCATTTTCAAAGTCACTTCTTGGAGTTTCATAATCAGACATTTTACAGTCATCTGAAGAAGTGTTTTAGCTATAGTCATAAAGGGTTTTAATTCATTCGCATTTTCCTGATCTGATTCGTCAGTTTTTGAATTAGTTTTAGATTTTGATGATTCATCCCAAGTAGCTATCATGCCTTTTCTTCTAGATTTATCCTTTTTAGGACATATAGAAGAAAGATGCGTGCATTCAAAACAGTTTGAATTTCCTTTTCTTTTATCAAACAGTTTTTGAAAATATGTTATTTTCTTGCTTTTAAAAACTCTATAGAATTTCTTTGCCAATATAGTTATATCATCTTCATTTTCTTCAATGTCATAATTTACATTAAAATCCTTTGAATTAGATTTAGAAGATTTAAGAGCAATGGACTTGATCTTAGGAGCTTTGAAATTCAGCTCGTAAGTTTGAAAAGAACTAACTCCTCAAACTTCATAGTGTCGGTATCCCTCAATTCCTGTATAACAGAACTTTCGAATTAAACCTTTAAAGAAGTGATCACAATATTTTTGCGAAAACCTTGCTTTCAGGGATTCTATCTACAAGACCTCACATTGAATTCACCATGGCATTTAGTTTCGTATAAAAGTTCATAAAAAACTCATTTTCTTCCATACAAATTTCCTCAAATTTGATTATAAGGATTTGGATCTTAGATTTTTTGACAATGTTGGTACCTTCATGTGTCATTTTAATAATATCACATGCTTGTTTAGCTATATTACACAAAATAATTCTTTTAAATTCATTTGGCGATAAAGCACAAGTTATTGCATTAACACTGCTTTCACTTTTCTGAACAGTTGTCCAGAAAGTATATGCGGTTTCTTTCATTGATGTGGTTCCATCTTCAGCTATTACTTCCATCATATGAGGGATCCACTTGGTTACGGTGGCTAATAGAATTTTCAAGAGATTTTGATTTTTTTTTAGCTCGAACTTGAAGTTAGTTTATCCGATGAAGTTAAGGTGGCCAAACTCCAGATCAAATATATACGGATAACCCAAAATGAATGGATTTTTAAAACAACCTTACCTAAGGTCTTTTTAGGGTTATACCACCTTTTTTTTAAAAAAAAAATTTTTAGCAAATATATAGTTCAACTAAACTTGAAACGGTGTGTCATCTTCTTGAGATGAAAAGTCGATCTTGAACTGATCTTCAAACATGTAAAGTAGTTGTGATCTAGCAATTCTTGTGATCTGTTCGGTATCACTTTTGTCTTATGAAATTTGACAACTTTAAGTGTGATAAACATATAAGCACTTACAAACTTAATTGGAATCGAAGTCCTATCGTATTCAGCTGGATAATAGAGTAGTTAAACCATCATTCATAAACCAAAACATATTTGAACTTTTTTTGAATTAGTTCCCACATAAAGCATCAAAGTATTGATTCGTAGGGAATCTAAAGAATTTATTGTGCCTTTAGTCAACTGCAGATCAATGAATTTTACAGATCAATCCCTTGTAAAATAGGTAAGCAATCACCGTTAGTTTTTTTAAGCATCCAATGTGCCCGGAGTCGACAATGGATCAAAGTAATATAAAAATATATCTTCATTCAAACAAAATATCAATGAATTGTTTAAAAATCAAACTAATTACTTGAATCAAGGTAATTTAAAACATTAAAAATAAATATAAGCTTCATATATTAGCCTTAATTAAGAGATTTAACCAACCATAAACATGATTGAACTAAAACTCAAAGGAAAAACATAAAAACCAAAGATGAATTGAAGGATTGAAGAAGGATGAGGACTCCTTAAAAACTCCACAACTCCTTTCTCTTTCTCTTTTTCCCTAATTCGTGTTTAAGAAGGCTAGGATCACTCCTTTAAATATATATATTTTTTAAAAAAATGTTCCAACTTTAATTTTATACACTTTTGTTATGCTTCGGTCACACCGACTGTAGCCTTAGTTGCAGCTAAACATACATTTGGTCACACTAAATTCTCCCACAGGTCACGCCTCTACTTCGATGGCATCAAACCTAACCTCGATAGTACCTATGTCTCAAGCTAAATTTATTTCAAAAATTGCAATTTCTTACTGGACTGTTCTGTGCATATTCGGTCGGATCGAACCAACCTCAGATGGGACCAAATAATTTATTATTTTTCAAATGCTAGTAAATGAGACAGAAAGTCATCCATGGAGATATCCTCTAATGTGTTGTCAGGGTGGTAATAATGGTATCATACATTGTATCAAGGTCATTGAGAATAGCCTGCTGCAAATGTAACACCCCAGATTTTTTCCAACCTGGGGTTAGACGTCCTTCGGCAATGGGTCAACTAAAACACCTGGGAAATCACTTAGAATTAATTCCTTTAGAAATTAAGCATAAGTTAGCTAGCGCTACGCTGGAGTAGCTGTGAAATAGTCCCTGACCGCTTTAAATATGTTCTACAAGACCCAAAACTTGTAGAATCAATGGTGCTATAATACTGTAAAACCTCGGATCAAACTCTAAACCGGTTTGTTCTCTGGACCTCTTTGAAACTTTGTATTGGATCTAGACCGCGCGTCGAAAGTTCGATACCTACAATCTTAGACCGTTAGAACCGCCTAGCTGGACTTGACAATCATTTCAAAATCAAGTCCAACCGACATTCGCAGGCTATTTCATTGAGCCTGGACTGAAGAGAGTGAGAATAGGGTTAGATTTGGAATTTAAAATTCAAATCTGGCACACGACTTGACGCGTCAGTATTAAGCGTTCTGACCGTCAGAATTCAGCAAAATTACACCCTCGAATCAGGAAAAATTTCTATTTCATATCATGAGACTTGTAGACCTGATCTACGTGCGGTGACCGTTGAACTGAAACTGGACCGCCACGGGCGATCTACGAACACTGATGGTCTAAAAACGGGATGTGAGCGACATTCAACATGCATGAACTTAAGTCCGATCGCGTTCGTCCAGGAGACCACCAGAAATAGTCTTTTGGTCCGAAACAGCCCCGATTTGGATATAATTTAAGTAAACATTATTCCCGAGCCTATTTCGGGCATGTTTGGGCTTATAAAAGGGATTGAAACCCTCATTCTTCTCTCCCATCCGAAATTGAAAAAAGCCCTAGATTGAGAGAGAGAAAAGGTGAGAGATTGTGAGAGAGAGTAGGAGAGAATTTTCCTACTGTTATGCTACCTGTTGCACGTGCTTTAGCAACACGCTCCAATCACTTGGCCGGTGATTTCTTCACTTTTCTAGGTAAGAAAATACCCTAATTAGTTGCTGATTTGCTGATTCTTAGTTTCCATAGCCTGGTAGCTAATGGATCTTGTAAATCAGGTTGCCTAGTCGCCGTAGACGAAGCGTATACGCTCCGTTCGAATTCACACACCTATAAGAGAAAAGGTGAGGATTTTAGATGCTTTGATTGATTGTTTACAACGCTTTCAATGTCGTTTAATAGTAGATTATCGACGGCAACGCCGTTTAGCATGTACAACATGCTGTCCGTTTCCTGTTTCGTAAACTGACGAAGAATATGAGATTTAGGGCATTTTAGTCATTTGTAGGAAGTACTGTTTTCATTCATATTTTGCTGATGTGATTGACATGGCTTCTTGTCGCATTAAAATACTAGGAATGTGTGCATAATTAGTTTGGCGAAGAGATTCTCCTAAATGTGCACTTCGAGTCGACATACTATATGTAGACTTAAGTGTGTAGTATAAGTGTTTGTATAAATGTTTGTATTAGTATGTATTGAATTAAATGGTGTTATGAATTAGTTTGAGAATGATTTTTCAATTAATATGCTGATGTAAATGGTTTCCTACATGTTAGCTATATGCATGATTTCATTATATGTATGAAATGCATGTGCTTGAAGATTTACTTAAGTTGTATGTTATAACATGTGTTAACATGCTCACATGGTTGTATTTCATTTCCATTACTCTTACATGTTGGCTGATGTGAATTCATAATTGTTTGGGACTATACCTAGTCCAGGCAGTCGGCAACCGAGAAAGTTCGTGGTTGGCTTATTTTTGCCACGAACGATGCGTCGATGAACGCGAGCCGTGTTTTGGAGTTGGCGGCAGTGGTTAGGCCACACGAAGTGTTTTACATACTTCATGTCGTTCGACTTGAGATGCGCTCGTGCTAGTCGAGCCCGTGAAGTAATCCGACTGGCCGTTGTATGTTCACCTTGTATGAGTCATAACTGCTTGAACCTAGGGTACTGAACTTACCAGTGTAAACTCTGTCAACTATGGTACCATGATCCACGAAGACTCATGAGCCGAGCATGGTGGTTGGGATACCGTGGTCGAGCTGTCGGCCTACGCTGGGGCCACAAACCTCCCCGTAGTGACTAGTGAGTACCTATGTCTCGTGAGTAGATTATGGTGGTATGGGATACTATATTCTTGCTGTCGGCCTACACTGATCAGGCGACGAGTCCTTTGTAGTGATCGCGAGTGTATTCTAAGTCTACGGGAGGCGACGACCCTTCAGTAGCAGTGAGAGTACAGTAGGCCTATATTGATAAGGTGATGGGGGAGCGGTACAACGAGTACGAGCAACAGCCCTGACAGCCCTTGCAGTGACCTACAAAATATACATCGTATGAGATTACTAGGAGTGACGACCCTAGACAGGATCTGTGTTGGGATTGATATAAGGGAAGTACCTTAGTTTCTTAATCCTGCTGTTTGAATGGACTAATAACAACTCGAAAATCATATCACCATTACATTGCATGTGCCTGAAAGATGTGGAGCATTTGAGGGATGATTGCATGCCGCGGTCGTAAGATGGTGCCATATGAGGAAGATCGTCGGTGAGGGCATACATCACGTCATGTCATATTGCATTAACAACAGTATTAGGATTGTGTGATTTACTACTTTACTATTATCGCATGATTGATTTGAGAACATGTTAATCCTTGCTCTATTATTCCACTGAGTTAGCTACTCATTCCCACGTTACAAGATGGTGTTTTCGGACACCCACCAGTCCCTATTTTGGTTACAGATGATGGCCTTGCTTGAGAAGCGGAGCTGGACTTGATAATGACGGGGAGGATTTCTCCTTTATGCGTGTTCTGATTGACAGGAGTATAGGGAGGTTGATTAGATACCTTGACACTTGTCATTTTATATTTTCAGAGCACTCATGTATATTCTTTTGTTTACTTTTGGAGTATACATGTATGTATATAACTTGGTAACATGTTCACACTCTGGAGACATACAACAGTTTATATATGTTATACATACTATCACAGTCTTCCGCTTGTTAATTTAACTGTCTCTGAAGTATGATATGCTGTTCTGGCTTAATCTCACTCATGTTTAATACATTAACACAGACAACATTCAATCATACATATCTATGTTGCATAAATAACATTTTGAAACTCGGGAGTTGGAATTTTACTCGACCCCCGATTTTCGGGATGTTACAGCAAATCAGATTTAGGCATTGGTTTTCCTAAGGAAGTAAAAGAGTTAACGAGTTGCTTTGTCCATTGAAAATAATCAGTCATGGGCAAGTTTCCTTTTCATATTGTTTGCAAGTTTCGTCTGATGCGCATGATTCATGCACGAGAGCAAGGTGCACATTGCTTCTCAAGTGCGATCTAGATGGAGCGGCCGATGATTTGGGCTAATTTTGTTTCAAAAAGGGAAGAAATAAGCCAACCAAGCAACATGTGATCTTGTTTATACTAAGAAACATAGGATATGTTAAGATTGCTTGATCCTTCATTGTTTTTTTCATTATAGAGGATGCAAGGGGGGCATGAGAGTGACCCATAAATGTATTGTTCAAGATCATACCCTTTAAGTAAAGGAACAAACTGCGCCAAAAGAGATAGTTATGGCGATCAATTTTGACGGAAATAAGGTGATGAATATGAGTAGTTTGAAGAGCTGGAGGTGAAATATTTAATGAAGAAGTTGCCATCGTGACGAGTGTAAGAGACGATGATTACTTCAACGTGAGTCTCTTTCAAGAGGCTCTGATACCATGAGAATGATAATTAAAAGGAATGCTGAAAAATGAGAAAAAGTCACCATTGCTATGGGTGATGAGTTTCATCTATATTTATATTGTTTGAATTAGTTAATGTACAGGGTACAGGAGTTACAAAGTTGATTGAGAAATTATTATAGAGATAATTAAGGAACCATTGTAAATTTGATCAAGGGACTGTTACAAGTTTTGGTCACCATAGGGTGGATCTCATGCACTTAAAGTTGCTCCCCTCATGGAAGTGGTAGCATGCTCCTTGTATACCTAGGACGGGTTACAAAAAAGTTTTCGACCTGTCATAGCTTAGGCCTGTATGGATGCAAATTTTGAAAATATGTATTTTTCAGAAAAAGAAAATATTTATTTACTCGCCTTAGACTTGGCTTTCCGGTGCTTACTCGGTTAGGTTGAAACCGAGAAATTCCAGTTTTTAAACGGGCCGTTATAAAAGATAGTATTTCAAACTTCTCTCAAAATTTTCAGAAAATCAAAAGTATTCACTAAACAAGATTTAATCATTCCAAAAAAATTACCAAGCTAAACCCTAACATTCCGTAGGAAACATATATAAAAATCAGGGAATGAATTTGCCAACAACCATACAAGCACTAAGGTTTTATTTGTGATCAAGGAAATGAGAATGTGAAATTGGTAAAATTAAGAACTTGTCCAATAAGGTTTTATACTATGTGATCAAGGAAATGAGAATGTGGACTTGATAAATCTACGAACTTGTCAAATTATTTGATTTATTCCAAAGTCTATTGTACTGTATGCGAATCAGATTACAAATTTACGAATTTGGGAGCATTTAAAGCAATATAAAGCATTTATTGTAAATGAATTACTATTTTCTTATTATAAAAGCCTCTCGCCATGAGGATTAGCCAAGACTTCAGTTGTTTTAGGCCGGATCCAATACAAACATTTCTACTTTAACAAATCAAACATGCATTGCCCACTACGATGCTTTAATGATGTCCTATCCGTACGTCCTTAATTTGGGTTACGTCCTTTTCTCCTTTGTTAACAAAACTCAGGCTTATCCAAAGCTCAAAATTGAGCTTTTTGGAATGTTGTCATTTGTAGGGTGTGAAATATACAAAACATAGTGGGCCCCACGTACATTCTAGAACGTTTCTAATGGTGAGCATTAACATCAAACTATTCCCTTTGGTGTGGCCCACCGAAGTTTTGGATTAGCCTTAGTATTTAGAGCCAAGGAAAAAGATAGGGGCCGATTATGA
This sequence comes from Magnolia kwangsiensis, assembly GCA_037074715.1. Classification (NCBI taxonomy): domain Eukaryota; kingdom Viridiplantae; phylum Streptophyta; class Magnoliopsida; order Magnoliales; family Magnoliaceae; genus Magnolia; species Magnolia kwangsiensis. The sequence continues at coordinate 92,213,356 of CM073573.1, forward strand.
TGGGTGGATGGATGTCATTTAAACATCCAGTTGGGCCCTACCCATCCACTTGTACATTTAGGGTTTTTTTTTTTTTTTTTTTTTTTTTGAGGGGTGATTTGAAAGTCTAGAAATCTTGACAAATCCCAACCAAAAAACAAACAAAAAGTAGAGATATGAAATCAGGGGATTTCACAAATCTACACCCAAAATCTCTCACACCAAATAGCCCCCTAAATGTTCATGTATACCACTTGAACAGGATGTGCATGTGACTATGCATATATACTACATGAAAAAAGAAGAGAGAGGGAGAAGAAAAAAGCACCAAATCCAAACTCCTCAATAAAAACATAAGATCACATATAAAATGCTATAACAAATGAACAATCAAACATGTGTGCATCTATGCACCGAATCACAAACGCATATCTAGAGAGGAAAACCTCCTTATTTCACATCCATAGTAAGTAAGACACGCTGCAATGAAAATAGCAAGCAAGCATTGATACAGCACGAAGTGGTAGCAAGTAGTCAGGTAGAGACTAGCATGTATCATTTGTGGCGAGGCTGAACCCGAGGTGTACGGTGCAATTGTGTTGCACATCCACAGAAGCACTGACTTTCACAATCAATCCTGGAATGTTTATCAGCGCTAGCTTGGTACAATTACAGGTTGGATTTATTCCCAGCTCAGCTTCCATATTCTGAATGTAGACCAGACCATTGCAGCAATCCGATGAAGGAGCAGTTGTGGTCTCATTTAGAGCTCCCACACATGGCTGGATGTTTGCCCCGGCATCGATGCATTGGGCTGCGGTGGCCATTTGGGCTGAATTCATGATGAGAAGGAACCCCACCAACATTGCAGACACATATGCATGCTCCATCTTACCCCGGACCTTGCTTTCCTTTACTACTACACCAGTATCGATGATAAGCAAAAGATTAGAGATGTGTCTAAGACAAGGCTGCAATTTGCCTTCTTATAGCGTTGCCTCTGGGGGGATGGTAGTCTTCTGATTGGAATCATATGCACGAGTTTCTTGCTTTTGAGATATATGTTACAATATGATTGGTAGAATCCATGTTATTAGAAGGTGTCGGTGCGCAACCATCTTCTGCAATTCCAAGATTGGTAGACGGGAATCCCTACGCAATTAGAAAAGTGATTTTGAAATTCAAAACTGAAGATGCATGCTGGATTCCCCTTTTGTGTGTTTGGACGGTAAGAGATTAAGCAATGGCTCCCATACAAATACTTGTATGTTAAGCTTAATGTACAAATAGATGTGTGGGGCCAACTATAGTGTGACATCCAATCAATCCATCACGTGAACGCCTTCCTGTTCTCCTTGTATTCCAAAACTCGGGGCACAACAAACGATTTTAAAGGATTTAGGTACTAGTTTTACGTTTCTTGGCCCACCTAAGTTTTGAAATGACCTTTTTTTTTTTTAGTATATATTCATCCTGGTCAGAGACATTCTGAATGTACTAGACGGAACATCCAAAAGACACTGGGTCCAACAAACAACCTCGAAGATTTTTAATGGTGGGCGTCCTATTCTAATTGTTCTGTTATGTAGCCAACCTGAGTGTTGAATCAGCCTGATTTCTAAGCCCGAAGGAAAATATTGGGGTGCAAAATAATGGATGGATTGGATGTCTTTAAAGCATCATGGGGGACTACACATGCTGATTTATACCTTAAGCTAAGGTATAAAATGTTTTTATTGAAAAGGGGAGCGGATTAGGTGCGTTTTATTGAAAAGGGGAGCGGATTAGGTGCGGCCCTGACAGTGGGGCCCACCTTAATGTATTTAATGTGCATCCAAGCTGTTCATCCGATCTTACAGCTTAGTTTAGGGCAGAGGCTAGAAAATGAAGTAGATCCAAATCTTAGGTGGACCACACCATAGGAAACATTCATAATTGAACATCAACCATTAAAAAATTCCTAGGCCCCACGGTAATGGCCAAAGTAATATTTATTTTCCATCTAACCTGTTGATAAGGTCACACAGGCCTTAGATGAAGGGAAAAAACAAATATCAGCTTGATTAAAAAATTGTTGCCAACAAAATATTTTTAGTGGTCAATCACCACTGTTTTATATGGTATGATCCACTTGAAGTTTGGATCTACTTTATTTTTGAGTTCATGACCTTAAATAAGCTGGAAAAAAAAAAAAATGAACGGCATGGATATACAATACATGCATCAAAGTGGACCGCATGGTTAGCACCGCACCGTGTTGGGTGAGGCCAGTGCGGGATTTAAGTGGCTTCCATTGGAAAAAGTTTTCCTGGTGTTCACCGTGCCATTTGTTTATGCTATTAACATCATTGATGTTAAGAAGAAAGAATGAGAGCTGCCTAATACACATGATTCATGAAGCAGGCCCTAACCTTCATAGTGAATATTGGTTAAGAAATGAACGTCATGGTAAGATGCACGACGTGAAGCCCTCCGTGAGCCGGATTGCGTACAAAAGGCTTTTGGAGGAAGTTCCTATAATGAGAAGTTAAGTGAGAGTCGTAGTGTTATTTGTGATAAATCCACTTTGTACATCCGTTTACCCAGCTCATGTTAGTATATGATATAAAACTCAAGAAAGAAAAAGTCTGGAAAGAAATGCCTAGAGAGTAAAAACCTTCTTGGGTTCACTTTGATGTATAGGTAGCTCTCATTCATTCAACATTGCTTTCTGGTTGATTGGAGCCTTCCCAGCCAATGAGGGATAGGCCTGCTTACCAGCGACGAGGGAGGGTCGATTCGTCTCTGCGTCACCCTTCCTCCTCTAGTTCCCCTCCTCAGCCTCCAGCTCCCTCCTCTCCCGGATCTATTTTCTCTCTTTTCATCGGAAATGTTCCTTTTGACTGCTCTAAGGACGATTTATGGCGTATCTTTAGCAAATACGGCAGACTTTTGGATGTCCAAATCCTAACCTTCCAGGGAACATCCAAACCAAGAGGATTCGCATTCGTGCGCTAACGATACGAACAAGACGCGGTAGCGGAAAAAGACATTTTGAATGAAAGACGGATCGATGGCAGGGTTGTATCCGTCCGGTGGGCAAACCCCCAAATCCCAAGCAGAAATATTCAGAAACAGGGGTCTGTCTCAATACCGGGTCGATCCTTCACCTCTATGCTTGCTAAACCTAAACCCACATTGCAAATCCAGATAGATCACAGACTTCTGGAGCCTCTACAACCCAATGTTTTGCAAGAAGACCCCTCCATCAACATCACTTCACGGGCAGACTCCCAGGCTGTAGAAAACCGGCTTCACTTTCTGCGGCTCAGCCTCGTTGGAACCGCGATGAACGATACTATATCCATAGATAGGATGTTGTCCTCCCTTAGGTCTTCTGTTTTCAAATCTTCCCACATTGAGGTTTCGAGAATAGCTTCAGCGAAATTCCTACTCACATTCGATTCGAAGTCCGACCTAGAAGATTTTCTACAGAACGTTGCGCTTCACAAAGAAATGGGGCTGGGATCTTTATCCTCATAGTCCCCTAATGAGGTCGTGGGTATAGAAGGGGTTTGGATTAGATTATTCGGAATCCCTACCCATGCCTGGATGGAGACGGTTATTCTCGACCTTGCTAGCTTCATCGGTAAGGTGGTGCAAATGGACTCCATGAGAAGATATGGATCCTTCCAGGTCTTTTCCAGGATAAAGGTCATTCTCCGGCTAGGGGCTAACTTGAAGCAGGTTCTGAAGCTGCTAGTGTCCGAGAAGGCCTACCCAATCGTTGCGGAGATGGAACCTCTGTTCTCCTCTCCTTCTCGCTCCTGCTCGAATCAGTTTTTAGGAGGCCCCGTGAGCAGCAAGGATTGGGTGGTTAAGAGATTCCATGGTGAGACGTTGGTCCCGGATCTACACCCTTCTTTGGAAATTAGATCTGCTACCTCTCTGGATCACCCGACAGGTGTTTGTCGAAAAACTGAGCTCAGAGCGGATAAACTCTTTGGAGTCCCGGAATGCCTCCCAGGTGTTAGTGGGATGGCTAAGGTTACTCCAGATTCTCCAATAGATGTTCAGGTGCTCAGTGCTACCCAGGAGATCGATTTGCTCCCTCAATCGCCTGCTTCTCATCCAGAAGCCTCCACCTCAAGGGCCCCTAAGGCGGGGGTAGAGCATGCGGCTTCCCCAACGGGGGCTTCAGTTGCAGGAGTCGTTGAGGTTAGTCAGTCCATTCTCCGGTCGCTGATGCAGTTTACAGCCCAATCAGCCCACCTCAATACTGTTTAGCTTACTTCCTTTGACCTTGTGAGGCCTTACTGTGACATCTCTCTAGGAGAATCTCAAATGGTTAGTGGGATGCGGCCTTTCTCTGAGGCACATCAATACCGATAGCATGAGCATCACCAGGCTCAGGGAGACATCCATTTGGTGGGTCGTTTTCAACATCCATCTCTTCAGCCCAACTAGCCACCTTCTAAACCAGGGTGCCTAGAGCTCCAACAGTCTACTCTCGAGCCAGATCCTCTCACTCCATCTTGGCCTTCCCGTAGCATTCTGCATAAATCATGATCAGCAAGGAACTCTCCGGAGAACCCGAAATGCTCTACACACCATTTCAAGTGCTCAAATGTTCATGTAACCCCTTTAGTTAACAGGTTAACAGCTAATATGCAAACTATGACATAGGTGCCTGATGCTGACCCTCAGTGCTCGTTCAGAGGTTATTCTCCCCACGTTAGAAGATCCTAACTAAAGGTGGATCTCTCCCCTTACTTCTTCCAGGCTGGAGTGGATGGGGACACTCAAGTTGATGTGCAAGTTTCCCCTCTATTAGAGGGGTCAGAGCCAGGTGGTAAGGTCCATAACGGACCTGATTGTCGGGTTCAGATATATGAAGCTAGACAGGATCCAACAGGGAAGAATTCCTCAAAAATAGGGAGAATTAGTAAGAAATAGAGGAGACACAAAATACTATATTCCAAGGGCGATTGGAATTCTAGACTTCGGAGGCTGAAACGAAGGGCTGTTAATACTGGATGGGTTACGGATGGATAAAATAATCGTGTCGAACGTTCGTGGTATTGGTAACCAGCGAACCATCCGGTCTACTAGGAGGCTCCTTCTTGGAGCCCATGCTCGGGGACAATCAGCGAGTTGGAGTTGACGTTTCCTTGGGTCTCCACTCCTCCTGCTCTAATAGTGACGTGGGAGGAAAAATATGGATCTTCTACAGCAATCTAATCTCGCTTATTCTTCATAAGTCTGACCAGTCCTTGTTTGTTATCCTATCCATGCAGAACATTCCGTCCGAGCTGTATGCTACCTTTGTCTATGCCAGGTGTGTACGCATTTTGAGAAGACCCCTATGGGATGATCTGGCCTCTCTTTTGTCAGTAGTGCAAGGCCCTTGGGCTGTTTGCGGTGATTTCAATGTTGTCGTTGAGGGTGCTAAGCGTTGGAGCCACAGGGAATTTGACAGATTTAGTGCTTCTGAATTTTCTGATGCAATTAATTCGGCGGGCCTGATTAATCCTGGTTTCTCAGGTAGTTATTTTACTTAGTCCAACAACCAGGCAGGTAACTCTCGAGTCTGGACGAGACTCGACAGAGTGCTAATTTCCCCCTCATGGTTCACTTTTCTTCCAATGTTCCAGGTGGTACATCTCCCGCATGTCAACTTAGACCACGCTCCCCTCCTCCTGATTTGTAGCGCTAGGATGTGAGGTGGGCCCAAGCTGTTCAAATTCCAATGGATGTGGACTCATCATGAATCCTTCATCCAGGTAGTCAAGACTGCATGGAATGAGGCTGAATCCTCACACCCTATTTATAACGTGCTAGCTAAGCTCCGTCATGTTAAGAAGATTCTGAAGGTCTGGAACAAAGTGGTTTTCGACAACATATTCGAGCAGGTCCGAACCACGGAGAGATCACTTCAGGACTTGGAGAGCCAGATGCAGGATCCTTCCTCCCCTCCTGCATAGAATCTGATCCTACTGCAGGAGGTTGCTGCCACCACAACCAAGTTCTTAGATCTCAAGTTGACGGAGGAAATATACTGGAAGTATCTGTCCAAAGTTCACTGGCTAGCGGACGGGGATAAGAATACTCGCTTTTTCCATGCGATGGCGACAGAAAATCAGCGTCGATCTACCATTCGGAGTGTTGTTCTTAAATCTGGCCTGACAATTGAAGAACCATTAGCTCTAAAAGAAGCTGCGATAGCCTATTTTCAGCAGTTGTCCAGTGATAAGGCCTGTTCCCTGCACCAGGATCTGCTCGATTGTATCCCCTAGCTAGTTTCTCAGAGACAGAACGATATGTTCCTTGCTCCCCCCACCCTCTTGGAAGTTAAACAGGTAGTCCAATCTATTCCCACTGATGGGGCTCCAGGCCCGGATGGCTTCTCCAAAAGCTTTTTCGTCTTCCTGGGACGTGGTGGGTCAAGACATTCTTAAGGCGATCTCTTTTTTCTTCCAAGGCGGAAACCTCCCCAGGGCTCTTACAGCTTCAACAATTTGCTTAATCCCTAAAACTGCAGGCCCCCGAAAATTGTCGAACTTCCGCCCGATTAGTCTATGCAACTGTCTCTATAAAATTTTCTCTAAGATCATATCCAGCCGACTCAGCCTCATTCTTCTATCACTTATTTCTTCAAAGCAGGGAGCCTTCATCCAAGGGCGATTAATCTCCGAGAATGTCGCTCTGGCTCAGGAACTTCTCAGAGACTTGAACAGAAAAGTGTGAGGAGGAAATATGGTTATTAAGCTTGATTTGGAAAAAGCGTACGACAAGGTGGAGTGGGGTTTCCTTGGCCAGGTTCTTCAACATTTTGGTTTTAGCTCCCTGTGGTTAGATATGGTGGAAAAATGTTGAGCTAATTGCTGGTTCTCAGTCCTCATCAACGGTGATTTGTCAGGCTTCTTTAAGTCATCTCGGGGGATTTGGCAGGGGGATCCTCTCTCCCCAAGTCTATTCATTTTGTATATGGAGGTGCTTAGCAGGGTTCTTAAGCAGCTGCCTATCCTAGGCTCTTGTCATCCCTATGCTACGACGAGGGGCTGCCCAACCATCTCACACCTCCTATATGCAAACGACACTCTACTTTTTCTTAACGGTTCGAAGACCTCGCTTCTCTAAACTAAGTGTTTCCTGGACTCCTTCCAGGCTTCTTCAAGCCAATGTTTTAACTTACGGAAGAGCTCCCTTTTCTGCTCTAACAAACTCCCCACATCCAGAGTCAGGTCCATAGAGGCTCTTCTGGGGATTGACAATTCTCCGGCATCTTTTGTCTACCTCGGCACCCCCATGGCAGCGTGTAGGCTAAGGTTTACTGATTTTAGCCCTTTAATCGAGAGAGCGGTGGGGCAAATCAAGGGCTGGCAGTAAAAAATTCTCTCTGAGGTCGGACGGGTGGTGTTGATTAAACATATTCTTGGCAGCATGCCTGTGCATTCCATGGAAGTTGTTCATCGGCCAACGTAGGTCCTAGAGGCTTTGGAGAGGCATCTGGCAAACTTCTTCTGGGGTTGGTTGGAGGGCAGGAGGAAGTTTCATTGGAAGAGCTGGAAACATATTACTCTACCAAAAGAGGAGGGCGACATCGACATCAGGAAATTCTCAGAGGTGATGGAGGCATTCCATTTGAAGATGGCTTGGTCAATTAAAACAAGGGAGAGGGACAACCTTTGGAGCTTCTTTATGTCAGCCAAATACGATGTGAATCGGTTCACCTCAGCCCCTGTCCAATCTTCTCGCCTTGCATCCCCGATTTGGAAGCGGATTATGGGTCAATTTCTTACGCTTAATGTCTAAGTTCAATGGAGAATTAGGGAGGGCAGATGCAACCTCTAGCATGATAACTGATCTGGTTTGGGACCTCTCCTAGAGCTCACTGAGACAAATATTCATGATGTTCTATTGAACCTTCAAGTCTGCGACTTCCTAGACCAAAATAGCCCCATTCCACCTTCGGAAATTTTCCTCTACTTACCTCAGCAGGTTTTTAACGTCATCTTCTAGGCTGGATTTTTCCTTTCTGAGGGTCAGGATGTTCCCATCTGGCTGCTAACCCCATCCGACGCTTTCTCTGTGAAATCAGCCTGGAATGTCTGCAGGGTAGTAGGGCTAGATAAGCGCTGGTCCAAGTGGGTCTGGCATGCACAACTGCCCCCCAAGATATCCCTCTTCATTTGAAAAGTGTTGCATAAGGCTGCCCTGGTCGACTACGTGATTCAATCTTGAGGTGTCCACCTCGCTTCCAAATGCAGCTGCTGCAGTCCTTACGATCATTGTACCCATGATTTGGAATCCCTAAATCACCTTTTCCTTGACTGCGGATTGGCTCGTGAGGTTTGGTCTAGTGTTGGGAGTAAGTTTTGTATTTCAGTCATGGTGGTGTCGTCCATTGAGGCTAGGATCACTTAATGGTGGAGTGCTACCACTTTGATTTCTCAACGCCCAGTCGCCCTCATAGTTTCTCCATGCTTCATCCTTTGGGAAATTTGGAAATCCCGTAACACTGCAGTCTTTGAGGGTAAGCTGGTGTCTCCTCCTTTCATCTCAGCAAGGGTTGGACGGTGGATAGACATCATCAATCGTCCGGCTAGCTCGTCCCACTCTCATGAGCAGACAATGGGTAGAAGTTCGGGTGGTGTTTCTTTGATAGTTAAGTGGGGTGCCCCAATGGCTGGATGGGCTAAGGTAAATGTGGATGGCTTTGCTAGAGGGGACTTTGGGGGAGGTGGGATCTGCAGGGGAGACAGGGGAGAGTTCCTTTTTGCCTTCTCAGCTGGCTACAGTGTGGGATCGAATAATCTCGTCGAACTGAGAGCCATCTATGACGGTATGTACCTCTGCCTCCAAAAAGGTTGACGTAAGGTGATTGTCGAAACAAATTCACATCTTCTTGTTAATGTCCTGAATGGGGATTCTCAACCAGCATGGAAATGGTGCTACTGGCTACATAAGATCAAACGTCTGAAGCTCCAAGGGTAGTTTCTCTTTACGCACACCTACAGGGAAGGCAATTCCCCAGCAGATTTTTAGGCTCGACTGGGGAGTCACTCCCAATCTATCTCGGTGTTCGACTCTTTCCAAGACCTCCCACCTCAGCTCAGAGGGTTGATCTTCCTAGATAGATTCGGGCTGAGTACGATAAGGGAGGCCTAATTTCACCTCAATTCCTGTTGTGCAGCGTTATGTAATTTTGTCTTTTCTTGTTTTCCTACATGATAGGTGGGGCCTGGTTTTGTTTGTGCCCCACCCGAAATGTTGTATACTCCTGTGATTAATGGAAGGCAATTTTTTTAAAGAAAAAAAAAGACATTTCTTTCAAAAAAAAAAAAAAGAAAAAGAAAAGAAAAGGTAGCTCTCATTCTTTCTCCTTCGTTACTTAAAGCTTATCTACGATAATGATATTGACTTTATATATATATATATATATATATATATATATATATATATATATATATATATATATATATATATATATATATATATATTCGATCCCAACTATTTATAAAGTCATTAACATTCGAACAAAGTGAAAACACATAAAACATAGCCTGAATCAAAACTTCTGAATGTTTCAACAGTAGTCATTCAATCTCTACTTTTTTTCTCCTGAGTGCCTCCTTGAGATTTGGATCCCCTTCAATTTTTGTCTCAGCACTTCAAATGAGCTGGAAAAATAGATGAGCGGGGTGGATTTATAGCAAAAATTATTGTGGGACTCACCTAGCTTTGTAGCGGGAACTTCTTGCCAAAGCCATGACAGGCAATCCAAGTCATGTCTCGTCCCCTTCACCAACTAAAATGTAGCAAAAGGCACATCTTACGGTTATAGCTGTTTAAAGGAGTTGCATGATACTCATGCTTCGTATGTATGACGCTTCATACACAGGCACTCACAAATTATACTTCCAACTATCACCATGTCACAATAATAATATCAGATAGGTTGCACCATTGGAGTCGAAATTGGATTGTTGGGACTCATTATTTTTATTTTTATTTTTCATTCTAAATGTGGAGTAACACAGGGGAGGAGGTGTTGAGGTCGAGCACCGTCTTCCTCAAGGGGATAACTATTCTGAATCCAAGGAACTTCTCCAGACTCCTCATAGAGATACCTTGAATCCATGAGGAAAATTAAAAAAATAGAATAATTTCTAAAAATTCATATTAAATTGATTGATGATTAAAATGAGCTTATAACCTTATTAAATAATGACATGAAATCGAGGAAGAAGATTTAGAAATAAACTACAAGTAAAACTCTTATAAATCGTAACTTACTATAAATAGTAAACTTATTATTTATAAACAGTCGTCATTCCTACTAGAAATCATGGTTTTCAGCCAAAAATAGCAAGTGTCCTAATTGGCTCAACCATGTTATTCTTGAAATTATTCTAAGAACTTCTGCAACTCCTAAAGCCTAATGGATGAAGAGTTATAATCAAACTAAAACTTATTATAAATAGTAAAAAAGAAAATAAAATGGATGTCCGGATCACTTCCACTTCTATTGGGCCTTTTCTACCTTGGCTATGAAATTGTATGCCACTTGCTCTACATCATGGAGGGAGTATTTGATTGGGCCACATCCTTATTAATAGATAGCCATGTAAAGAATATTTGAAAGTTGTTAGGGTAAGTAGGGACCTATATGTTATTTCCTAGTGACACGTACTCCAATCAAATTCTTAAAAATCGGGTCACCACTGACATACTTGATGGTAAGGAAATCAACAATCCCCACTCATTGGCATTCCTGAGTGCATGCGTATCATCCATCACACTGAAAAAACATCAGAGTTTTTCTTCTATTGCCTCCTTAGGCCTTGCCGACCTGAGATCTCTACTACACTTATTGTAAGTAATAGGAAGTGGGGAAGTGTAAGCCCTCCAGATCTGATGGTCTACACGATATAGAACCTCCACAAAGCTGAAGATGAATGCTCTAGATCTAGCAACACGCCTATTTACTACTGGAGCAGATGGGCCTATTCACCCCTCTGATTCAACAGTATAGACGGCCCTAGATTATGATCTATGGCTTAGATCATCCCAAGGACAGGCTAAATGGACAAAATTCAATATATCACTTTTCCTATTCTTTTACTCTTGTTATTCCTTAATGATTTTCACGAGCAAGCCTCATCCTATTTATAGGAAGGGACATGAGTTTGGATGACACCAGAAGTTATCCGATCTTATCCCTATCTCCTCATCTTATTTAAACTTAAATTTGAAACCTTTCTCATAACGAAAGAGGCCGGAAGAGGCCGGAAGAGGCCTAAACTCATGGGACCCACCCACTAGTGATTGCTCACCAGTGGGCCTCACTAGCCTATGTCCAACATCTCCCACTCAATCATATTGAGGGATAGGTAAAAATAATTTGTCCATTTAACTCGCCTAATAACAATTAAAACCAAACATCACAATCAAAAGAATCAGAGGCACGGGACCAACTGTATCACCGTAATATTCTCATAGGTGTTAAAGTACTAAGTGACCACCTTACTAGTACTTAATAACTCAAGTTTTACAATGTCTGTCCTAATCCGCATGACCATGCCTGATGGAGTTAACTTCTAATCTAGAGTACTTCACCAACATACGCACTTATCCAACTTATTGAGTTATTTTAAAATTTTAATTTTTCTCAAACTTCGACTAAAATCAACTTTAAAGCAATACTTATATATGTGTTTTTTTAAGAAAAAATATTATTTGCAAAAGTCTAATAAAAATAACTCAATGCTGCCATCGGATAAGTCTTCAATTGTATATTTATAGTTGTAGAAACTTGGTGTACTGTCATGGGATCTTCCCCACGCAGATGTGTAATTTGGGATTAATCAAACCGCTTTCCTAGCGTAACTAAGTCTAGCCAATCAAGACCTTTCGTCATAGTACGCTATAGTAGTGACACTCAAACTCATCCTCTCATATACAAGAGGAGGGTAACTAAGGACACAAAGAGTCACCAACGAGATTGGCTACTTGCACGTTGCAATGATTAGATTAAATCAAAACAATCTGTAGGTAAAAGGTCTCCGCACGCGGCTACAATCTATGTCGTAAATTAGACAATACTAGGTGTATGTCAGGTCTACAATATGCAGGTTATTCCACATAAGGTACGACTCATCTCATAACCTCATAACCTGACTATAAATTCAGGTCATAACATTGATCGCATGAAAAAGGAATGGTGTGATTACGTTATTCGATTTTATCAGTCTCATCTTCAATCTTTTTAAGATTGTAAGCGGATACGACTCACTCATATCCTCATCCTTTATTATTCACAATAAAAAGAAGTCCATACTTCAGTGTATGAACATGACCCCAAATTTACCTCTCTTGTACATTCAAGGTTGGTCAACCCATGCGAGTGGGTGACCGGCCTGCTGACAAAAATAAAAATCTTACATGATCTCAATGTAAATATTGATGATCTACTTACCTAGTTTATATTAATGTTCAATACTGAATAAACGGAATTTGTTATTCTTTAATGAAGGATTAAAGGTAGTAAAAATAAGTACATCACTCAAGCTTTCCTCAATCCCAACTGTCTGACGTGATCCTGTAAGTGCTATGGTTTTATGCTCCTTTTTTTGTCAAATTTTGTGGTGTCAAAACATCAATTGATGTCTTGTGTAGCTCATTAGTATATATGATCAAGATATTTCATATGGGTTCAAGACATTGCATCACCTCTCCAAACACGTTGCTTCAAGTCAAGAACGAAGATTTACTTCAAACCATTTCAAGAAATGCAAATACAAGCTACAACGAAAGAAGTGATCTTGTTCAGAGACTCAAGTTAGTGTACATCTCGAAATGGAGTGTAATTTAAGCTCTAGAAGATCTCAAGTTCAATGCTATAAGTATAGAGATCTCAAGCTTCACAATCTTCAAAGGTCAACTATCATATGAAGTCTCGATGTTCATATCTCACTTTCAAGGTATGACTGACCTTAGATTGACCTTAGGGTAGGTCATTTTGTATACATAATTCATATTGAATCTTTTTATATGAATTTGGTCTATTCTAAGACTAGTCCTGGACGTTGTTCGACTAGTTCTAGAACTGGCTCAACCAATCCAAGAAATTCCAGGACCAGTCCAAAGTTGTTATAAATTTTTAGAATTTTTGGGTTGAGCTACGACTAGTCCTGGAGTCTTCTCGACTGGTCGTGTGAACAGTGCTCGACTTGTTCACGACCTATCGTGCACCTTCGACTCAAACTCCAGTGACTAAACTTGGTTCCTCACAACTAGTCGTGGGTTGGTCACGAGCAGTCATGGACGACTCACGACTGGTCGTGGATGACCTTCGACCAGTCATGGAACTATTTTATCTGATCGCACTTAAAATTTTAAAAATCCGTTTCTTCTACGACCATTCATAGTGTCCTCAGGACTAGTCGTAGATGAGTTTCTGAAACTATAAATAGAACATGAATTTCAGAGTTTGAGAATCCAATTTGAAGTAAAATCAAGGCATCACTCTGAGATAATTTTGTGTTCACTTTAAGCTACTTTGTGCATATTTAAAATTCTCTTTAGTTAGCTTTATTGATTTGATTTGGTTTCTATATTCCAATCTGAATTGAAAAGAGGAATTGTTGTATTCCTTTTTCTTGGAATCAAAATCAAATATAGCTAGCCCAACTGGTTTAATTTGAAATCAATCTAGAACCTAAAACCATTTCTTAAGTGAGTATTGAACATTGAACTTCTATTTGAACTTCTACTCTGACTTGGTTCTTCTGTGCTACAACCAAAGGAGAAATTCAAGTATTTTATTTTATTGTAAATTTCATATTTCTTTTAGTTTTATTTGAGATTAAACCAGAAAAATCTCAATCTTTTGGTTATTGAGGAGAGCTAGAAAAACTCAGAAGTGGGGTTTTTTGAATTGTGTAAGCCCATTTGAAAGATACAACTGTGATGGTTTTGGGTGAACAAGAGAAAACCTATTTTGATAGTGAACGTTAATATCCCCTGTGTGAGGATATTAGGAGTGGAGTAGCAAGCTGTGTGGCTGTTTTTTAACAGCTGGTGAACACACAGGCAAACCACTATAACTCTTTGTATTTTATGGATGTGTGATTTATTTTTCGTATCTTTTATCATTCAAAGCTATGGGATGTATGTGTGGATGTGAATGTTGTAATATTTATATTTCAAGCACTGTGGAGAATATTGTAATAGTTTAGAATTCAATTCTTGCTATTTCTTTTTATTGCCCTTAGTTTTTGCTTTTAATTCTCTAATTGTTCTAGTAAGGTTGTCCTGTAATAAACCCTGGTTTTTATGGTGAAAGGTTGTCCTTAAAACAACTAGAATTTGTGATTTCTTTACATTCCAGTATTGTGATTTGTTTAAAATACTATCTTTCCTTTATTCATTTATATTTCGCTTTTAAAACTTAAATTTGGCATAGTCCTATTCACCCCCCCCCCCCCCCCCCCCCCCACCACTCCAGGACTCATAGCTTGGCCATTTCAAGTGGTATCAGAGCCTAATAGCTCGCTTTTAATTTTTTATATTCACCCCCCCCCCCCCCCCCCCTCTAAGACTCAAAGCTTGTCCTTTTCAAGTGGTATCAGAGCCTAATAGCTCGCTTTCAATTTTTTATATTTGGATTTATTTCCTGAGCTAATCGATCTAAGTTATATATAAGATGTCAAATTTTGATAGCCTTTCAGTCACTAGGCCTCCACCTTTTGATAACACCTATTATGCTTATTGGAAAGCCAGAATGAGTATATTCCTAAAATCCATGGATGAAAATGTGTGGCTAGCCATAGTGACTAAATAGACCCCTTCTACCACTGAAGTAACTGGTATCGATGGATCAAAATCAATGAGAGTAACACCTTATTTTTCATGCACAATCTTCAGAAAAGTGAGAGTAGTGCAAATGCAAAAGCACTAAATGCGATCACTTACGCACTATCACCAGATGAATTCAAAAGAATTATATCATGTCATTCTACAAAGCAAGCTTGAGATATATTAGAAATGACACAGGATGGAACATCAATTTTCAAGAACTCTAAAGTCCAGATCCTCACAACCAAATTTGAGGAAATACATATGGAGGAAGATGAAATGTTTATGGACTTCTACACTAGATTAAATGACATTGTGAAATGTTTGTGATAAAATCTCAGAAAGTAAAGTATGTACAAAAATACCGCGCTCACTTCCTGAATGGTTCAATTCAAAGGTAACTGCGATTCAGGAACTTTGTGATACAGACAATATGTGGGCAGATGAATTAGTTGGCTATTTAGAGACTTATGAGTTAATTTTTAAAGCTCCAAAAGGTAAATTTATTGCCCTTAAATCTTCTAAAAATATTTTTTAAGAAAATAATAACAATTCTGATTTAGAAAACTCTAAAGATGATATGGCCCTTTTAGCAAAAAAGTTTTATAAAATTTTCAAAAGTAAAAAGATGGTTGATTTAAAAAAATTGAATGATAAGAAGAAATCTAAACCTAAAACTCAAAAATCATTAAAAGACTGTCAGTATTATAGTTGCCATGAATATGGGCATTTAACAAACAAGTGTCCTAAAAAGGACAAATCCAAAAAGAAGGCTATGTTGGCTACTTGGGATGAATCCTCTAATTCTGAAGCCTCTTCTGAATCATAAGATTTTGAAATCGAGTCAGGCAGTGAAGTTAAAGCCCTTATGACTCTAGCCAAATTCACATTTTTAGATAATGATGATTCAATAAGTGAAGAAAATATGAACAGTGATTGTGAAAATGAAGATGATCTTCAAGATGGTTACAATGCCCAAATTCACATTTTCAGATAATGATGATTCAATAACTTTTATCCAGATCAAGAAAATGTGGCGACCGATCTGGTTTGGGCTACAATAAAAATATTCCTCATAAACATAAGAATACTCCTAAGTTTGTGAAAGGAAAGACTTCAAACTTAAAAGGAACAAGTACTAATTAATTTTTTTCTAAAAATACTAAAACTTTTCAAAAACCCAAGAGCAACTATATTAACTATAAAAATCAGAACTAAAACCCTTTAGTCGAAAAAATAGTTGATTTTCTTAAGAAGCTTTTAAAATCTAACTCAATAGGTCACTCTTACAACAACTACAAATAAAAGAAGACCAACTATACTCATAAACCCAAAACAGTTATGAAAGCCATTCAAAGTGTCACACCCCAAACTCAGAACTGGGCTCACAAAATTCTCGATCGCCGAATCTGACGCCGACAGCCTCCGTAGAACCCCATTCTCGGCTCCCAGCGCCCATTCGCCAGGTTCCAATCCTGAGATGCTACGAGGAAGATTTTCAACGCTAGTTTGATTCGTAATAAGCATAACCAAAGGCATAACCCACAAACAACAACCAAAAACTTTATTACATTTTCACTATGATCAAAAACTTTACAAGTACAATGAGCATAAAGGGAAATACAATGATAGTGGACAATAACTCCAAAATAATCTGCCTCAGCGTTCCTCCCTCAGCGCTGCTGTGCTCCAACGTCACCTGCACGCAACGGTCGTGCATAAGCTTATAGAAAGCTTAGAAGGTGATAAAAGTGTGTGCACAAGGTAATAATATGATCATGCAATATCAGAGTAATGCAGAATATGCAGAGGGATCCATGAATACCATTAGCCGTACCAAGGCTATGTGATGCAATACATGAATGATATCATCCATACCAAGGCTATGCGATGTGAAATGCAACTCAAGCATACAAATTCTCATCTAAGTCCCCATATCAATACAGCTCAAATCTGAGATATCACTAGGGTCTAGTACACTCTAAACCAGATCGTCGTCCCATCGCGGGCAATAAGGTAAGTGGAAGAGACCTCACTATCCGCCTGCCAATATCAGGCTCGGCTCATCGATAGCGGATCCATTCCTCGAGTTGGTCAAACTCAGCCTAGCTTTGCCCCTACTCTCGGGCGGGTAAGGCTGCACCCCCTTCCAACCGACCATAACATAGTGAAAAGCGCGACTGTCTGGTAATCGGCACTCGGCGCTCCTATACCCACTCGATCTAGACGTTGGAGAAATCTCTTGGTACCATAAGGGTTTAGAGACTTTCACTCAGGGATATCTATGAAATAGCAGTGAAGATCGCTTAAGTTGAAGTAGAAATATGTCAATATGTCCTAGAGGGGGGGTGAATAGGACTTTTTAAAGATTTATAAGTTATATTTCAATCCTATCACACTAATCCTATCACAGAGTACAGATTAGGATTACTCAAAAATTAACTCTACTGGCTTCCAAGCCTGATAGAGGATCCAATCACATACTACTTGTAAGATAAACAAATTTATGAATCAGATTGTGATGGATATGACTGTGTGTGTACAAGATGTGATTTCAGATAATCATATATAAAGGCATATAAAGTAATCACATAAATGAAAGACAATATCAATCTCAAACATGGTCATTTTATAATGGTTTGACTACTTGTCTACTCCACTACCGGCTTCCACACTCAACCCTTGAGTCACCGGATTTCACTAAGGAGGTTTCTCATGGTTTACCTCAAACCTAAGGTTTTAAATCAGGTTCACCTTCAACCTTTACAGAGGTTTCTACTCGGTTCACCTCAAACCCTAGAGTTTTACTGGCGTACTCCTAACCAGATGTTTATGCCCACATAGAGCAAGGGTCCACATAACGCACCCAGAGGTTTCTACTCGGTTCACCTCTAACCCTGGAGTTTTGTTGGCGTACTCCTAACCAGATGTTTATGCTCTCCACAGAGCAAGGGTACACACAACGCACCCTGCACGTACACTCTCGTCGGAGGCCTCCTTCGAGGACTTCAAAGGGTGAGCAACACTAAAGACCCAATCCTAGAAAGGAATGATCACAAGTGTCCTCTGGAATCTAGATACTTATAAATAAGTTGATGAGTCTCATTCAGCGCAATGTTGATAATCTCCTCCTTGATGTTGAAGGGTCTTCAGCTCCCTTGATCTGCAATACAAAGATGTACCTATACTAGGCTTTAGGTTGGGTCAAGGTTATGATGGAATACCACTCTCTAAAAATTTTCCTATAAGGAAGATAGAGTGGTTCCAATCATCTATGCATTCAAGGCATCCCAGCTTAATGATTTTTCATTAAGGTAATAGCTGGAGGATTCTTGAATGCAGAAGTTCATTCCCCAATCCACTCTATGAAATATCAATGATGAGGGTGGATTGGAGGATGAACTTCCTGAGAGAAAGAGCTTAGGATAAAGGATATGAAGTTTAAAACACTCAAAAGCACTCTCTTCTTTCTCTCACAGCAATAAAGACTAATCTCTTTACATATAAGCAAAAGGTTCTAATGGATATAAATGGTCATATTTATGACAGAGTTTGATATCATCGAGAAATCATTGATATGATCGAGCGTATACTCTCGATTGTATCGACAGACCTCTCGATGATACAAACTCAATTGTCATTTCGCTTTTGAAAACCTTTCACCAACTGGTTGATTAGATCGAGACATCCATCGATTTTATCGAATTTCGAACTCCGATTCCATCGAGAGATATACCAATCTATCGACAGGTGAAAACAAGAGAGATACGTCTTGAAGAATTTTAGGTTTTACAAATATGATCGGGGAACAGTCGATGCATCGAAATTTGTATATCAATGATATCGGATACATTGTCGATCGAATCGATAAATCGTATAGATTTACGTATAAGCTTGCTGGACGTCTATGTCCGGACTCGATCTAATCGACCGTGTCTCGATATGATCAAGATATGAATATCGATTTATCGACTGGTGCCCCGATCAACATTAAAAATAACCTGAAATTCATGCTGGAGAAAACATGTACCCACAATCGATATGATCGACTGACTTCCGATATGATCGATATTTGAGTTCAGATTAAATCGGACAGTCATCGATATATCGAAGCTTATGTTAGTTTTCTTTAGAAAAATAGGGGCACCGAAAAATAGTCTGTCGATATTATCGATCCTCTTTCGATAGAATCGATATTCGAATATCGATGATATCTACTGGACCATCGATATATCGATAAATTGTCCAGATGAATGTTTTGATTACTGGACGATTTATGTCCTCATTCGATTGTATCAATTGAGATGCCGAGGACATCGACAGAGCTAGTCGATCATATCGAAAAGGGAATCGATATAATCGACAGGGTAAGAGAAACTTAAAGATTTTCTTATTTGGTACAAAGTTTTCTTAACCCAAAACCCTAAGATGTTTTACTTATTTTAAGGGTTTTAATCACCTGGTGTTTTGGGACATGTGATGTGAGGCTATGATTTATCTATGGCGAGTTTCCACACATCTAGTTGAGGCAGACACTTGACTTGATTTTTCTGTTAGGTGTTGTTGTCCGACTGATTCAACTTACACCATAATTGACAAACCAGGGCACTTAGTAGGTGCACTTTCAATCTATAGCACCTCATGTAGAATAAGATTTTCGGTATCCAATTTTGTCAACCACGATACGCCTATGGAGGCTATGACCCGAATGTCGCTAGGGCATATAGTAACCATGTCATACAATGCGAAATGCATGAATCACACTATCCAGTCATGAGTAGTCCTGCACATATTGTGCGCTCATGTAGGGTAACACCGCCTATCCGGGAGTCCCTAAACAATTTTTCCAAGGGCATATGCTATGATCAGTCACTTCTCATATAAAGCATACATATGATGTGTATGATCATGAATCAGGAACTATACTAAACATATTATACGGTGATGGATGTTGTGAGTGATGGGTGTAAGAGACCTTTTTGACTTTTGTGGCAAATGTGTAAGAAAGTTATTGACTTTTGTAAGAACTTTTTGACTTTTATGGCTTGTTTGGGAAAGGGTGAAAGGTGATATGTACTTGACATGTACTTGACATGTTGAGATTGATGGATTGATAGATTGATGTGATAAGTCGTAGAGATTTCCTTGGATTTTACAACGTACGACGTTTTCCTCGCACCGAACGTTGGCCCACATCTCTTGACCAAGATATCACCTCGGCACGCAAGTCACGACATTGGAACCCCGGCGACGACGCGGTCGCTATGGTAAAGGTCTTAGATTGATTTGACTTAGGTTAACGATGTGTGACCTAAGGTCACGCGCAAATATCGATTAAGGGTCGAAGGTTGTCGAAATTCGACCGGTAAGATCGTGAAAATCTATGGAACGGTACGGTCTAGGATATGGAGCTTACATAAAGTGGTACCTAGACAGTGAATGCTCAAGGCATATGACTGGTGATAAAGGTCTATTCACTGATCTCAAAGACATGACTGATGGTTCAGTCACATTCGACAATGGTAGCAACTGCAGGATTATTGTCCGAGGTACGGTTCAACTCTATAACCTCTCTTTGTTAAAAAATATTTTATACGTTGAAGGTTTAAAACACAATCTGTTAAGCATATCTCAAATATGCAATAACAATCATAGCGTAAAATTTTCTAACCAAGGTTGTGAAATTCTAAACAATAAGGGTTCAATAATATTAACTGGTCGCAGAACTTCTGAAAACTGCTTATTGTTAGTGAATCTAGTTCATCTAGTCAAACATGCAACATGGTACATACCAATGAGACTAGTTTGTGGCATAAACGTCTTGGACATATACATTACTGCAATTTGTATGGACTGAGCAAAAGAGAACTAATAAGAGGTCTACCTAAATTATAAAAAATAGACAAAATATGTGGCGAATGCCAGATTGGCAAGCAATCAAGGAGCTCTCGTAAGAAGGTGAACTTCAATGCCACATCAAGACTTCTTGATCCTCTCCATATGGATCTTATAGGACCTATCAGGACAGGGAGTCGAGGTGGTAAAATATATATTTTGGTAATCATGGATGATTTGACTAGATTCACTTAAGTAGCTTTCTTAAGGGATAAATTAAAAACCCTTAATGATGTAAAAAGAGTTCTCAAATGGATCCAAATGGAAAAAGGTTCTCAAGTCTGTAAGATCCATAGTGATCATGGATCTGAATTTGAGAATAGCAGTTTTTAGAAATTCAGTAGCGATCAGGGGATATTACATGAATTCTCTGCACCTAAAACTCCACAACAAAATGGAATTGTTGAAAGAAAAAATAAAGTGCTTCATGAAATGGCTAATGTAATGTTAGTTAGTATGAAGCTGCCTAAAAATCTTTGGGCTGAAGCCATAAATACTGCATGTTATATAATCAACCGAGTTTATACGAGAAAATCTAATAATAAAACTGCTTATGAAATGTGGTTCGATAAATAGCCTATTGTCAAATACTTTTAAGTTTTTAGCAGCAAGTGATATATTTTACGTGACCGTGAAAATCTGGAAAAGTTTGACACTAAAAGTGATGAAGGAATCTTTTTATGATATTCTTTAAACAGTCATTCATATCGTGTACTAAACAAAAGGATCAGTGTTATTCAAGAATCTATAAATGTGGTCATAGACGATCACTTGAATACACCTGCCCCAAGTTCAGATAATGATAAAGTTCTTTTAATTGACAAACCAAATACTTCATCAAGTCAAAACAATTTTGAATTGAGGACTGTTAAAGATCATCCAACCACTTAGATTCTTGGAAACCCTCTCACAGGTGTGCACACTCGTAAACAACTTGAAGACATGTAATTACGTTTGTTTCACATCCTAGATAAAACCAGCTAACATAAAAGAATCTCTTACTGACGAAAACTGGATTGTTGTGATGTAAGAAGAGCTGAACCAAATTGTGAGAAATGATGTTTGGTATCTTGTTCCTATACCTAAAGATAACATATTATCGGAACTAAGCGGATTTTTAAAAATAAGTCTGATGAACTTGGTAATATAATTTGAAACATGGATAGGCTGGTTATACAAGGGTACACTCAAATTGAGGGTATTGATTATGATGAAACCTTTGCCCCAGTAGCTTGTCTTGAATCAATCAGACTATTTATATCCATTGCTTGCTTTAGAAAATTCAAAATTTATCAAATTGATGTGAAGAGTGCCTTCTTAAATGGTGATCTGCATGAAGAAGTGTATGTTGAACAACCAATGGGTTTTGAAGACCCTAAGATCACTAATCATGTTTATCGCCTTAAAAAGGCTCTCTACGGCTTAAAATAAGCTCTCAGGGCATGGTACGAGAAATTGACTAAGTTTTTACTAAGTCATGATTTTCAAATGGGAAGTATATAAGACTCTTTTTGTTAAGAAACTTAATGATCACATCTTAATAGTGCATATCTATGTTGATGATATTAATTATGGATCTACCTGTACTAACATGACTATTGAGTTTGTAGATTTAATGAAATCTAAGTTTGAAATGAGCATGATTGGGGAATTGAATTATTTTCTAGGGTTGTAAGTGAAACAACAATCTGATGGCATTTTTATTTCTCAAACCAAATATGCTCTGAACTTAATCAAAAGTTTAGATTTGAGAATGGTAAGAATTTTGATACTCCTATGAGTACAACTTTAAGACTCTCAAAGGACTCTACAGGTAAAAATGTGGATCCTAAATTATATCGTAGTATGATTGGTAGTGTACTTTATTTAACAAGTAGTAGACCTGATATTGCTTTAAGTGTTAATATTTGAGCTAGATATCAGTCTGATCCTAAAGAGTCACATTTAACAGATATTAAGTAGATTATAGGATATGTCACAAGTACTTCTAAATTGGTTCTTTGGTATCTATATGATACTAGTGTTTAGATGGCTGGGTACTCAGATGTTGATTGGGCTGGTAGTATTGATGACAGAAAATCAACCAGTGGTGGTTATTTTTATATTGGAAATTGTTTGGTTTCCTAGTTTAGGAAGAAGTAAAGTTCTATATTGCTCTCAACTGCTGAGGCTGAATACATCGCAGCAGGAAATGCATGTACTCAGCTTGTTTGGATGAAACGTATGTTAAACGATTATAGAATTGCACAGGATTCAATAGTTTTATTTTTCGATAATTGAAGTGCAATAAATATTTTAAAAAATTCAATCCAACATTCACGTACCAAGCACATTAACATTAAGTTTCATTACATTCGTGAATTACTGGAAGAAAAGCTGATATCTTTGGAGTACATTCCTATTGAGACTCAACTTGCTGACATTTTTACTAAGCCACTCGATAAAAGTAGGATTAATAAATTAATATTTAATCTTGGTATGTGCAATCTAAATTGAATATTCATGCATGGTGGTATCATAGTGTATATATTTGATAAGTTGTTTAAAATTCAAAATTATATGAATAATGCATATTTTAGTTGGTACACGACCAGTCGAGGATGTACTCAACCAATCATGACACGACTGGTTGAGGACATCCCATAATCAGTCATGTAGCGTGCTGGTCATTTTAAAAATTGGGGAAAACTTCATCTTCTTCGTTTTCACTTTCCTCTCCAATGAGCCAACGCTTGACCAGTCGTACCCACCGTCCTAAATCTTCAAGGTTAGTACGTCATTTGCATTTTTCTCGTAGATTTTAGTTACTATTACTTCATTTTCACTCTTGGAGTAATTTATTTTGTCATTCATTACGATTTTGGGGTTTTCTCTTGCAAAATCTGATCTAGCAAAACCCCACTCCAGTTCTTTGAAGCTACTTCTTGTTGTCCATCTTCTTTTAGATCTACTCCAATAACACGGCACCACCTTCAGTCACCCGAAGATGATCCCTCATATGTACAGGATTTGCGTTTGCGCAAGGTTTTTGTTGAACAATCAGTTGATCTTGAACACATCGCTCCTTTTGGTATACTTCCACTTCTTCAAGCTATAGGATGGGAAAACATCTTACATTGGGGTGGGCTTGCATACCAGTCTATTTCTCAGTCTATGTTTGAATGTATCTCTAATTTTTTGACTAAGAATTTAACGTTTAAAATTAATGCTAGAGAAGGTCCTTTTAAAATTGACCGCCATCTGATTTCAAGGCTAATGGACATACCCATTAATGATGAGGGTATTCCTATTCATACTCTAGCTGAGAAACCCTCAAAATCAGAAAAATGCATGCTCACTAGAGGTTTATACAATATGGATTTACAATAGACTCATTAAGGGAATGCGCTCCCCTCAAAGTACTTGTTACCCAGATACAGGGTTCTCTATAAAATCTTTATTTCAAATTTGTATCCGAGTTCTAGTAATAAAACAGAACTAACTTTCTTTATGGTTCAGGTTTTGCATTCTGTCATCTCTGGTACTAAAGTTTGTCTTCCTTCTTTGATATGTCATTCTATCATTCAGTTTTATCTCCATCCAGGTCATAGTGATATTCCATTTGCCTATCTTATAACTATTTTAGCTACTCATATGCTGGTTGTTATGCCTGTTGGAGAGGCTCCCATCCATCATCTTATTTTTAACAATTGAACTATTAACAAGATGAAATTGAAATTGGCTCCTGGCCAAGTAGTTGTATGTAGTGGTGGAGCTGAATTAGGGAATGAAGAAAAAGCTGGTGATCTTCCTTCTGATGATATAAATATGGATGATATTTTTGATGAAATTGAATCAGACTCTAGAAATGATCCTGACTATGAGCCATCTGATTTTGATGCTCGTCTTCATGCTCTAGAGAAGAAGGTAAAGAATATGAATGTTGCCCATGATTTATAGTTTAAATATATGCCCAAGTATCTTAGGCGCTTAAACAAAGCCCTTCATCAACTTGATCCTACCATTCCTACTCCTTCTTCAGGATCTGATTAAGTGCTTTACTCTTTAGTCTATGATAACTTTAATTCTACTTATGTTGGTTTGTGAACTTTATTTGGTTTACTGACTTTTGTTTTAAACTAGTTAATGATATGTGGACTTTAATTTTCTTATATCTTGACTAGTTAATCCTTCATTACTCCTGTTTCTTATCCTTTTCCATTTTTTTCTTCCTTTGTCATATTGTGCCAGAAAGGGGAGAATTTATATGGTTTTGCATATGGAAGGATTGATATATTGAATTTAATTATGGATATGGACTATGGAGTAGCATTTTTTTTCCATATATGTGTGCTACTCAGGAGGAGTAAGGTGTGCTACTTGATGATAACTGGTGCATGATTCTTTGTTTGTATGTATATTAGTTATATTATTGTTAAGTATGTTTTGTCACAATTTTGGCAAAGGGGGAGATTGTAAGTGCTATGATTTTATGCTCCTTTGGTTGTCAAATTTTGTGGTGCCAAAACATCAATCTATGTCCTGTGTAATCTATGTCTTGTATAGCTCATTGGTATATATGATTAAGACATTGCATATGGGTTCAAGACATTACATTACCTCTCGAAACACATTGCTTCAAGTCAAGAACAAAGATTTACTTCAAACCATTTTAAGAAATGCAAATGCAAGCTACAACGAAAGAAGTGATCTTGTTCAAAGACTCAAGTTAGTGTAAATCTCAAAATGAAGTGTAATTCAAGCTCTAGAAGATCTCAAGTTCAATGCTACATCAAGTATAGAGATCCCAAGCTTCACAATCTTCAAAGGTCAACTATCATATGAAGTCTGAATGTTCATATCTCACTTTCAAGGTATGATTGACCTTAGATTGACCTCAGGATAGGTCATTTTGTATACATAATTCATATTGAATCATTTTATATGAATTTGGTATATTCTAAGACTAGTCCCAGACCCTATTCGACTAGTCCTAGAACTGGCTTGACCAATCCAAGAAATTTCACGACCAGTCATAAGTTGTTCCAATTTTTTAAAATTTTTTGGTTAAGCTACAACCAGTCTAGGAGTCTTCTTGACCAGTTATGTGAACAATGCTTAACTTGTTCATGACCTGTCATGCACCTTCAACTCAAACTCTAGAGACTAAACTTGGTGCCTCATGACCATTCGTGGGTTGGTCACAACCAGTCATGGAGGGCTCACAATCGGTCGTGGATGACCTTCGACCAGTCATGGAACGATTTTATCTGATCGCACTTAAAATTTCAATATCCGTTTCTTCTACAACCAGTCGTTGTGCCCTTAGGACCAGTCGTAGATGAGTTTTTGCAACTATAAATAGAACTTGAATTTCAGAGTTTGAGAATCCAATTTGAAGTAAAATCAAGTTATCACTTTGAGATAAGTTTGTATTCATTTTAAGCTACTTTGTGCATATTTAAAATTCTCTTTTGTTAGCTTTATTGATTTGATTTTGTTTCTATATTCCAATCTAAATTGAAAAGATGAATTGTTGTGTTCCTTCTTCTTGGAATCAAAATTAAATATAGCTAGCCTAACTGGTTTAATTTAAAATCAATCTAAAACCTAGAACCATTTCTTAAGTGAGTATTAGACATTGAACTTCTATTCGAACTTCTACTCCGACTTAGTTCTTAAGGGCTACAACAAAAGGAGAAATCCAGGTATTTTACTTTATTATTAATTTCATTCTTTTAGTTTTATTTGAGATTAAACCAGAAAAATCTCAATCTACTGGTTATCCGAGGAGAGCTAGAGAAACTCAGAAGTGGGGTTTTTTAAATTGTGTATGCCCATTTGAAAGACCCAACTGTGAAGGTTTTAGGTGAACCTGAGAAAACCTATTTTGATAATGAACGCTATATTCCCTGTATAAGGATATTAGGAGTGGAGTAATAAGCTGTGTGGCTATTGTTTAATAGTTGGTGAACACACAGGCGAACCACTATTACTCTTTGTGTTTTGTGGATGTGTGATTTATTTTTCCTATCTTTTATCATTCAAAGTTGTGGGATGTATGTGTGGATGTGAATGGTGTAATATTTACAATTCAAGCACTGTGGGGAATGTTGTAATAGTTTAAAATTCAATTCTTGCTATTTCTTTTTATTTTCCTTAAGTTTTTTCTTTTAATTCTCCATAGACCCTTGGTTTTTATGCTGAAAGGTTGTCCTTAGAACAACTAGAATTTGTGATTTCTTTACATTCCAGTATTGTGATTTGTTTAAAATATTATCTTTCCTTTATTCATTTATATTCCGCTGTTAAAGCTTAAATTTGGCATAGTCTTATTCACCCCCCCTCTAGGACTCATAGCTTGACCATTTCAGAACCTGAAATAGATCTCTGGCTATAGGCTTCATCGTGGGATTAGCCATTATCTCCTTAGTAGGATTGTAGCTGTGAGCAACCTTCTTATCTCTCACTTGATCTTGATCTCAATGTTCTTAGACTTCTGGTGGTGTTTAGGGTCCTTTGTTAAGTCAATGGTAGAAGTATTGTCTATCTTCAGCGATATAAACTGACAAACGCTCAATACAACACCCAGACCTATTAAAAATTTGTGAACCCATACACACTCCTGAACCACAGCACAACATGTAATGTACTCACCCTCCACAGATGAAAGAGCTGAAAATGTATGTTTCTTACTCAACCATGAGATAGCTCCCCCTCCGAGTAGGAAGACATATCTTAAAGTAGAGTTTCCCTCATCGATATCATTACCCTAATCAGCATCAGAATATTCTTTGAGATCAAGGCTTATGCCTTCATAACACAACATTAGGTCTTTTGTTCCTCAGAGAAAGCGAAATATATGTTTGATAGCTTGCCAATGAAACTATCCCGGGTTACTCTGACAACGGCTAAGTATGCCAACTATATAGGTAATATCTGGTCCGGTGTAAAGCATAACATACATTAAGCTCCCTACTGCGTTTGCATAAGGTACTGAGGACATATCCAATTTTTGGCTTTAGTTTAGGGACATGATTTCTTGTCTAACTTGAAAGCTTTATCTATAGGGATTTCAACAACTTTTGAATTTTTCATCCTGAACTGCTCTAAGAGTTTTTGTATATAGGTGGCTTGAGACAAGCTCAAAATTTTCTTAGGACGATCCCTGATGATTTTTACCCTAAGAATAAAGTTGGCTTCACCGAGATATTTTATCTCAAAGTTTAAGAATAGCTAATCCTTAATTAATATTAATAATTACATGTCATTACCAGTTAATAGGATATCATCTACATATAGAGATAGTATCAGAAAAGATCTTCCAGACCATTTCATGTATACACAATGATCTTCTTCACTCATTATGAATCTAAAAGTAATGATGGCTAAGTGGAACCTCATGTACCAATGTTTTGAAGATTGCTTCAGCTCATAGATAGATTTCAACTACTTGTAAAATTTCTTTGGATGTTTTTTATCTACATAACCAATGGGTTGTTGCATGTATATCTCTTCATCCAAGTCACCATTTAAGAATGTAGTCTTTACATCCTTCTGATATAACTCTAAGTTTAAACTTGCGACAATGGACAAGATCATGCGAATTGAGGAGAACTTTGCAACAGGTGATAAGGTCTCATCGTAATCAATATCTTCTTTTTGTGTAAAACCTTTAGCAAGTAATCATATTTTATATTGTCCAATGTACCATCTGCCTTTTTTTTTTTATATCTTTAATACCCATTTATTACCTATCACTTTACAATTGGAAGGCAGATCAACAAGTTCCCAAATTTCTTCTTTTCCATTGAAGCAATCTCTTCATTCATATCATTCACCCAAGCGGCCGAGTTAAAAGATAATAATGTATCCTGATACTAATCAGGTTTATCATCATCAACTGAAACCAAGAGAATGTTTGCCCCTCATTATCAAAGTATCTTCGAGGAATCAATTCTTTTTCACTTTAACATAACTCAAGATCCTGCTGAGATGTCCTCTCACTGTCCCGACGAATTATAGGAGGATCATCATTTTGAGAAGAAGAACTCCCACTCTAATGAGATACATCTGGTATTTCAAAAATTTCCATTAGAACCTTTTGCTTCATTCGGTTAGAGTAGTTATCTTCAACGAAGGTCACGTTACGAGATTCTATCTCAATCCATTGTCCCTAGTCCTCATAAACTAGAATGTATCCCTTTGAATGCATAGGGTATCTAATGAACATGCATTCAATGGTTTTACTATCAAGTTTATTTCTATATAGAGTAGGTAGCAAAACATATCCTAAAGATGTCCAAGGGTGTAGGTTGGCTAGAGAAGGAATTCTCCCAGACCACATCTCATATGAGGTCTTAAGAATAGATTTGGATGAGACTTTATCAAGGACATAGACGGCTATTAACAGTGTGTCTCCCCAGAATGTGTCAAAGAGATTGTCTTGTGTTATCATCGATCTAACCATGTCTAATAGTGTCCTGTTCCTTCTCTCTACAACACCATTTTGTTGTGGAGTATAAGCCACTGTGTACTGTAGAACAATGCCAACATTTTCGTAATTTAATTTAACTATTGCAAATGTATACTCGCCACCTCTATCAGATCGAGGATTTTTAATTTTTTTCTCAAGCTGATTTTCCACCTCAGCTTTATATTTAAGAAAACAGAACCTGGGAAGGATTTTAGGGTTATGTGGGGGAATGTTGATCCGTAAGATAACGAGCATCTTGTAAGGAAGAGTGAAGTAGTTGGCTCTAGAAGTTATGAAGATATTAGCCACTATCAAGTTTTAAGTGTGAAATATTGTATATTTCTCCCTTGTTATGCATTGGTTTTATGAACATAGATGCTCTTAATCAATCTAATTACATGTGTTTTCTCTTATGAGGTGATTTTGAGAGTTAAGGAGAAAATGATGCTTAAAGTATAGATTTAATACTCAAAGAATTACCAATTGAAGGTTTGGATCTATGGAGATTAAGATTGGAGAATTCAAGAGTCTAAGATTCAAGGAAACTAAGTGAGGAAGAAAATCGAGGAATCAAACTACAAAAAATTAGAAGTACAAAATTGACCATTCGATGACATCGATGATACCTTCAATGGCATCGAAGTAAGTGTAAATGCCATCACAACCACTTCGATTCCATCATAAAAATCTTTAAAATTCAATTTTGTTGCTACACATATTTGTAAACTTTTCGATGCCATCAAGGGAATGTTCGATGCCATCAAAGCCAAGTTCCATCCCATCGAAGGAGGTTTGATGAAATCGAGAAAATAAATAAATTAAAAAGTTCATTGCTGGACAGTTTCCTGATTTCACCCAGACTAATTGATGGGAGCTTGATGCTATCAAAACTATGATAGCTGCGTAAAATCAAGTCAAATTTGAAGTCGATGCGAATCAAGTCGATTTAAAGTTATGTTTTAGGAGTTTCTAAAGATGAATTATGGTAGAAGAAGTAAACCAAGGAATTGTTGAGCTCTAAGGAGTCTTCCCTCCTCTTCAATCCTTCGTTTCTAGTTAGTTTTTATGTTTTTCTGTTTAAATTTTAGTTCAATCATGTCTATGGTTGGATAATCTCTTAGCTAAAGCTAAGAGGTGAAGTTTGTACTTATTTTTAATGTTTATTTTACTTTGATTTAATTTATTTAGCTTTCATGTTGAATAAGTCATTGATATTTGGTTTAAATAAAGAAGTATTTGTAGTTTATTTTGATCCACCGTCGACTCCGGGCACATTGGATGCTTATGAAGGCCATGAATATTTTCTTACCTATTTTATAAGGGATTGATCTATAGAATTGTAACGCTTTGGTTTCTGAAACCCAAGTATACAACTCATTTTTCAAAAACCTGAGTATATGACTCATCGCATGGTTATATAAAAATAATTCATCGAGCCACTTAGGGAAAATATCAAGTCTATGCAACGTAGGGAAAATATCAAATTAAAGCCACATAGGGAAAATATTAATCAAAGCCACGGAGGGGAAGTATCAAATCGATGCGATTAAAAGAAGAATCATCCCCAAAAGCTAAATAAGCACAAAATCCATAGACGGTAAGCTCACATTAATCTTCCATTTAACTCATTATAAAGTAGCCACTAGGTTGATGGTCCATTATAATCACAATCAATCAAGTTACATCCCAGGTTTAGATATACATATATAGTGGGGTTCTCCTCTAATAGATGTAGAATTTCAAGCTCCACAAGTAGTCCACAAGTAATCCACAAGCATGAGAATATATATAAGTACAACATATAGATATTCATATAGGATAAATGTTGAGCATATAATTTTCTAATTAGATTCAATAACTAACACAAGTAATCATGAATTAACGACATCAGTTATTAGTTGAAATTAAAATAAAACTATCACTTAAACTAACATGGAAGAGGAAAGATTAAGGGGAATAAGTCATCACCTTACAAAATGACTATTGCTTATCTATGCTAATTATGAACTAATTAAAACCTATTGGCTTAATTGGGCGAGTCAACCCAGTGCAACTAGGTGCGATGGTTCAAGCCTGACAAGAACAAGTTAGATTTCTTAGAGAATGACCAATACAAGTTGTTTATAGTCAACATTAAGGTTTTCTCATATCTAAAAATAACTAGATATGAAGGGAATCAACTCACTGATTCGACTCAGTTGGCGTGGAACTGGTTGAGCAGGTTATCGACCTGCCTTTAGGATACATAGCCGAGCACTTTTCCTTAATAAGATACAGATGAGATGTCGGGGATGACCATCCTCTTCATCTTGTTGTACGATGGAGGTCGTACTCCGAGAGTCTTTGCCAATAGATTTTTCAAGAAGTAGCTCGAAAATGGATGGGACTGTGGATGAGGTCGGTGCTCAATGGAAGAAGAGATACTTCATCTTCTGGTATCCGAGCTCGTGGAGTAGGGTGTTTCCTTAGTAGTGTGTTACCATTCTCCGGCTGTTGAGGAGTTCCTTGGTCATGACTGATGATGGCTGACCTCGTGATACGCACAGGTGTCTGACCTAATCTTATCTTTGTTGGTCAATCCATTTTTACTCATAACAGTAAGCCCCCTACTTCCGAGCTCACGCAGCAGACTCGCGAAGTAGGTTAGTATTGGTGAGGTCAGACCATCTCGTGCCTGGGGGTGTTGGGCCTTCTTGTCATTAATGGTGGATAGGGTGACTTGCCTAAGAATCGGGGCGTATTTGCAATAATGATACGACATGCTCAAGCTAATGCTTGCCACTCGAGGTCACGTGCGCTGGTAGCACTCCTGGGCTTCTGACCTGTGGGGTATTGACGCGTGACATCTTTTGGAGAGTTGGGTTGGCCAGTGAGTGGGAGTGATCCACACGTCTGAGCATGATCATCGAGGCACTGTTTTGGCTGTCATATTGAGTGCAGCCATTAAATGTTGCATGGTTGAGTTGTTTATAAAAGGGGATGCCTTAACAACATTTAGGCTATTTACTTTGCCATCCCCTTGCCTCTCTCTCTCCTCACCCAAGACTTTTGTGATTTTCAATGACCTCCCAGCTCTTCCTTCTTCTTCGGTGAGCTCCATTCTTGTCTTCCCCCCCCCCCCCCTCCCCCCCCCCCCCCCCCTCCTTTTTTCTTTTTATTTCTAGTTTAAGGCTTTCGGCTGTCGTTCCATTTAAAGGAACTGTCGAGATTGTTGGACCAGTGGGGTGAGTTGTCTCGATGTGATGATGGGCTGGGTGATCTTGACCCTATATCGAACCCACCCTCTATGCTAGTGATGATGAGTGACAGGGATTTCCAAGAATCCCATGGGTCATGGATGGCTACCGAGTCCTCGGTCAAGCGACCATTGGACATTGAGGGGTTTGCTATGGTTACGAAGTGGATCTTCATCGGAGTCAAAAGAGAAAGGGCCAATTGAGTCAACGCTGAAGAAATCCTACCAGGTACGGATTTGGTCGAGGTACCACATTCTGGACTTAGTGGTACTCTAAGCTCCTGTACTTTATGAGATTCTGAGTGAACCTCAGGCCAGCGAAGTGGTCATATTCTTGGTCACCCCCTAATGAGGTTTGAGGCTCCCTCTCCAATGTATAGTTAGGAAAGTGCTCTTATGTTTGGAGTTAGCTCCTAATTAGATAATCCCAAATGCTTAGAGGGCACTGATGGGGTCATTCATTCTTTGGTTCGAGCTCAACCAACCTGAGCTGATCGTGAATGAATTCCTCCACCTATACCAGGTGAAGTCCAACCCCTGCCATGAGGGTTGGTATTATTTTCCTGCTTGCCCAAAGATTGGCAAGGCCATAATCACGGATGCCCCGACCTCGAACAAGAATTGAAAGAGTAAATGGTTTTGTGTATTGGGATATTGGGAGGCTCCAGTAGCTTATGGGCTTCACCCTCGGGTTCTGACTTGCTTCGTTATACTAGGTCGGTATGTCTGAACCAAAATTTCCTTGTCTTATTTCCTTTTTCTCATCTCTGACTGCGATAGCCTTTGGTAACTCTGTCCAAGTACCCTGCTGAAGTGAGCAAGTCAAAGTGTATCTAAATTGTTGAGGTGAGGTCAGTGGACACTGCATCATGGTCTTGGATGCAGCTGATTATGCTAGAGCTTCTTTACAAATCAGGTCTTGCTTTATTTATATCATGTACACCCTTAGAAGATAGTCGAAGATTATTTCATTCTCATTTTCTTGCTGATCATTTCATTTTGTTGTGTAGAAATGCCTGTATAAAGCTGCTCTAGACGTAAAGAACCCTCCGCGAATGAGCTGGCCAAAAATAAGTAGAGACTGGCTTTAAAGAAGGGGATTGACACTTCTTCATCTACTATTGGTCAGTCGAGGGTGGCCGCCAACCCCACTAGTCTTTTAGACCTACCAGTAGTTTCTACGATGGTCGAGGTTATCGTGGAGGCATCCCCTGTCGTTGAGCCCTAGCCTCCTGAGGTTTGAGCAACTACTGGCTCTGAGGCTCGAGCGGGTAGTCCATTTGGTAGTTGAGGGGTCGAAGCTTGGGGATCCCTCCGATCTGCCTTGGCTAAGACAGAGGGCCTTCTGCCCTAGATATCTTAGCACTTTCTCGACATCGAGTCCACTAAGATGATGGAGTCACCTCCGTCAGCTAGTGTGGGCTAGATGGTGGCACTCTACTATAAGGTAGCGTGTTTCCTTCTGGGTAGTCATTTTTATTACTTAAAAATTTAGTCTTGTCTTCTAACATGGATTTATTTTCAGTTTAGCCTCATCCTTTTAAATGCTCATCATGGGATATTATGTGCTGAGACGAATTGCAAAGAGACGAAGGCAGCTCTTTTGCAGAAGACTGTTAAATCCAAGTAGCTCTGTTCCGAGGTCACTACTCTGAAGGCCTAAGTGGAGGATGCTCAAGAGAAGGGTGCCAGATGGAAGTCTAAGCTGAGTGAGGTGAAGTACAACTTTGGAGTGAAGCTGAAGGAAGTCTAGGTAGCTATTCCGGAGGCTCGGGTGGCGCTCGTAGAGTAGTTCAATGCCTCTAAGGAGTGGGAGGAAGATGGATGCACTCTATATCATCAAGTACAACAAGTTCCTCGAGCATGTTAAGGAGGCATACCCCGAGCTCGACTTGTCCACTTTCGAGGATGGCTCTACTAAGGACCCGACCCCACTGGAAGTTGAGTACCTACCTTCTGAACAACCGACCTCAGCGAGACCTTGAACCCCCTTTCTTTCTTTTGTACTTTTGGCTTTTTTTTATTCCATGATGTAGCCCTCTTATATTAACAAAAAGATCATACTTTTTGTATTAATTGTATGAAATTTTAAGTAGACTTTTCAGGTTTGCTATCTCTTGTTAGTAGGTCGGATTAACGGGAGCTCGAGGGCTAGCTATTGAACCCTTCCCTTTATCAGAGGATTTTTGCTTTTGTAGGGTAGGTGAGTGAGTCGCAATGATTCCTCCGTAGAGGTCTGAGAAGTTTTTATTTTAAGGGGATTGTTCTTCCTCATATTAAAGTGTCCTTATTGAAGATCATGCAACCTGAGTAGCGTTATTAAATAGTGGTCCGACCTTATCTTTAAGGGTCGGGCGACTGGTGAGAACTTTCCTCACATTAAAGGAAGTCCTTAGTAGGCCACGTGGTAGAGTCAGTTAGTGGTCCGACCTCTTCTTTAAGGGTCAGACGACTAGTGAGAGATATTTTTCCCCTCTACTAAGGGAAGTCCTCCATAGAATGTGTAGATCGATGATATCAATGACAGTGTCGATTCATCGATAATTCCAAGGAATTTTCCTATAGGCTTGTTGGACAGTTTTTGTCCAATTTTGATGACATCGACCTTGTCTCGATATGATCGATATTTGAATATCAATTTTATCGAGTGACCCTTGATCCAAGAAAAATAACCTAAAAACTTGTTGGATAGATTTGTGTCTCTATCCAATATCATCAAAGGTCTACTGATATCATCGAGATTTAACTTCTGAGGATATTGAGGAGCCCTTCGATATATTGAGAATCACATGATTTACCTTAGTCACTTTTTGGACACAACTGGCTAGATGTTGATTTTATCGAGTTGACTTGATGGACTCGAGATTCAAATTTCGATGATATTGAACAGTCTATCGATTCATCAATAATTCAGTCCAGAGATCTTTGTGGTTGTTGGACATCTTAGTCCTCATTTCGATAATATCGAGTGAGTTTCGAGGTCATCAATAACAGTGTTCGATTTCATCGAGCCTTGTATCGATAAATCGACAAAGGTAGAAAATTAAAAGATTTTCCTAATTTTAGAAAAAAGTTTTCTAACCAAAAAATCTTAGGATGTTCTATTCAATTTTAAGGGTTTTATATACCTGGTGTTTTGGGACATGGGATGTGAGGCTATGATTTACCTGTGATGAATTCGGGCACACATCCTGTTGAGGCAAACGCTTGATCAATCTTCCTACGGGGCTCCTTTGTCGAGTTGACTCAACTCTCATGCTAATTGACAAACCAGGGCACTTTCAGATTCGAACTATTGGGAGCCCAATCTCTACCGGGACTACGGCTTCAGCCTCGAAGGCCAGGGAAAAGGGAGTTTCTCCTGTAACTATTCGGCCAGTGGTTCGATATGCCCAGAAAATGTGTGGGAGTTCCTCGACCGAGGCTCCTTTAGCTTTCTTGACTTGGTTCAAAGGTGATTCTTGATGATTTTATTGATTACCTCGACATATCCATTAGCTTGAGGGTGCCGGGGTAATAAGTAGGTGTTTAAGATTTCATGGTTCCCACACATGCCTCAGAACTGATCATTTTTTAATTGAGACGATCATGTGTGGGATTCCATATCAGTGGATGATGCTTTTTCAAACGAAGTTGGTGATTTTCTGCAAATTGATCTTGGCCAAAGGCTCCACCTTGGCTCACTTGGTGAAATAGTCGACCACAACAACAATGAACTTTGTCTAACCTTACCGCTCAGTAGGGGGCTGATAATGTTTATCCCCCATTGGGTGAATGACTATGGTCCGGTCATGGGAGTTAGCGACTCAGGTGGCTGATGGGGTATTATTGTGAACCTTTGACACTTTCCGCATTACTGGGTGTACTACCTATCCTTCTAGATGGTTGGCCAGAAGTACCCTTGTCAAATATCCTTACGTGACTGCCAAAATGGTTGCCGCAGATCCCTTCGTGTACTTCTCTTAGAACATAGTCAGCTTCTTCTAGTCGAAGATACTTGAGATAGGGCAGAGAGAATCCTTTTTTGTACAAAGTCTCCCCAACCATGGTATACCGAGCTGACCTAGATAAGAGTCTACATGCCTTGAGTTGATCTTTGAGCAATTTCCCTTCCTGAAGGTAGATGATTATTGGTCCATCTAACTCGACATCGAGTTTACCGAAAGGACCGTGCCTAGATCGGACTTGCTGATGCTTGGCTTGGCCAGAAACTCGATTGGGATAGACTTCGGGATCTTGTCTTCAGCTACTATGGCCAGTTTTACTAGAGTATCTACCTTGCAGTTCTTTAACTTGGGGATCAGGCTGATGTCGCACTTAGGGAATTTTCTTATGAGTTCACATGCCCTTTGTAAATAGGTGATCATTCTTTCTTCTTTATCTTGGTATTCATTGGCTATCTAGTTAATGACGAGCTAAAAATCACTATGGACTTTCAGGTTCTAGATCCCATTGTTGTAGCCAACCTCTGTCCACCGAGTAATGCTTCATATTCTATTGCATTGTTCAATGTTTGAAATCCAAATCTTAAGGTGTATTGTGTGTAGGTCAAGTCAGGAGCCTCTACCACTACCCCACCCTACTGCCTTTAAAATTGGATGAGTCATCGATGTACAATGTTGAGGTTGGCAGCCTGATCTGTAGGCTAGTCAGTTTTGGTGCTCAGACTAGGGTCTGGGTTCTGTCCGCAAGTGAGCTCGATAATGAAGTTGTCCACCACTTGGTCCTTGATGGCGGTTCAAGGCTGGTATTAGATGTTGAATTCTCTTAGCTCGATTTCCCATTTTGTGAGTCTTCTTAATGCCTCGGGCTTCTAAAGCACTTGACAGAAAGGTTGGTTGGTCAGGATGATGATTATATGGGGCTTGGAAGTAGGGTTAGATATAGTGGGATGATACGATCAAAGCCAAGGCAAGCTTCTCGATATCTAGATACCTGGTCTATGTCGGGACCAAGGCTTTACTAACATAGTACACCAGTCGTTATTTCCCCTCTTGCTCTCGAATAAGGGTTAAGCTAACTGCTGCTATCGAGACAACCAAGTATAATAGTAGCGGCTCTCTTTTCTTGGGTTTTGAGAGTAGCAGAGATGAACTAAAGTACTATTTGAGCTGCTAGAAGGTGAGCTCATAGTCTTTGGTTCACTCTATTTTTTATTTCCTTTCAACTATTTGAAGAAGAGTAGGCACTTATCGGTGGCTCAGGAGATGAATCGGTTGAGGGCGGCTATCCTCCTTTGGAGGCACTGAACATCTTTCATTGTCCTGGGTAAGCTCATGTATAACAGTGCTTGGATCTTTTTGGGGTTCGCCTCAATCCCCCGTTGGCTAATCAGAAAGCCAAGGAACTTTCTTGAGCTGACGTTGAAGGCACATTTACTTGGATTCAGCTTCATCTGATACTTTTGCACAATTACGAACATCTCATCGAGGTCGGCTATGTGGGCACTAGCTTCGATGCTCTTGATGATCATGTCATTAACAAAGACCTCCATGAAGAGTCTGATCTATTGGATGAACATCTTGTTGACGAGTCATTGTTATGTGCCCCCAACATTCTTCAACCCAAAGGGCATGACTTTATAGCAGTAAAGCCCATTGTCGGTGATGAAGGTTTTCTTCTTCTTGTCGTGGGGATGCATGGAGATATGGTTGTAGCCTACATAAGCGTTCATGAAGTATAGGAGCTCATTCACAGCTGTACTGTTAACCAGCTAGTCAATCTATGGGAGGGAAAACTGTCCTTGAGGCAGGATTTATTTAGGTCAGTGTAATCAGCACGGATTTGTCACTTCCCATTGGACTTTTACCAGGTTGACATTAGCGATCCAGTCGAGATAATAGATTTCTTTAATAAAACCAACTTCAAGGAGCTTGCTGACCTCTTCCCCAATGATGGTGTATCATTCCAGCTTGAAAGCTCGTTGCTTCTACCTCACTGGTCGGTGGTCAGGTTCGACGTCTAGTTTGTGGACCATTACTTCCGGGTAGATGCTGGGCATATCCTAGTGGGACAAGCAAATACGTCAGCATTCTGTCAAAGGAGGCCCATGATCTCATTACGTAGTAGTGGGGCTAATGAAGAGCTAACCTGAACGGTTCAGTTCAGGTCAGAATTGCTGAGGGGAATGACTGTGATGTCTTCTACTAGAGCTCCTCCTTTGACCGATTCTTCTTAGGGATTGAGGGAAGTAATTGCCATCATACGGTGTTGTGTTCTCAAAGTCGTGGAATAGCACTAGCGAGCTTCCTTTTGATCTCCTTTGACCTATCCGACCTCATACTCGGTTGGAAATTTCATTGCGAGGTGGTACGTTGATATTACTCATAGCGTATTGAGGCATGCTCGTCTGAGGATGACGTTGTAGACGAAGGAACTGTCAACCACAAGAAAGTCGATCATCATTGTTATTTGGTTCTGTCCTTCTCCTGCTATGACTGGAGCTGTATGGATCGTTCAAAAGTTACTATGTCCCCTGTGAATCTGAGCAGGGGAGTTTTGATAGGTCAGAGTCTAGACCTTCTGACCCGTATTTTATTGAAGGCACTAGTGAAGAGGATATCAACCGAGCTGCTGGTGTCCACTAGAATTCAGAACACCTTGCGGTTGGCTATAGTTATAGCCACCACTAGGGCATCATCGTGAGGATGGTGGACACCTCGGGCGTCCTCTTCGATAAATGTTAGCTCACAGGTGGTTACTTTTTATTCTTTTAGGGGTCTACTTGTGAGGTGGATCTGTTCGTTTCAAGCTGTCATTACTAAGCTTCCAGCGTGGGTTTTTTATTCTTGGTTAGAGTCTCCCCCTCCCGTAAGTATGCCAAAGATGCATATCTCTCTTGTAGCTTCATTGTTGTGGCCATTGCTGGGATGTTCGGTCTTCTGATCTGATCATTCTTCCCTTCGGTTGGCATACTCCTGTAGATGTATGTTCTGAATGAGAGCCTTAATCTCTTCCTTGAGGTCAAAACAATCGTTGGCGGAGTGGCAGTGGTCATGGTGGAAGTGGTAATGCTTCTGTTATCTCACTTGTCAGCATCGACCTTCATCTTGTTTGGCCATTTGATGAGTCTTTTATCTCAGACATCCGTGAAGACCTGCTCAGGAGTGTTGTTGAGATGAGCATAGGAGTTGAACTTGCCTTCGGGTCATTTGTTTGGCTGTTGACTCCTGGTTGAGTCGTCGTCCATCCTTCGCTTATTATCATAGTCAGACATCCATTCTTCTTTGGGTTGTTTCTCCCTGGTTGCGCTTCCTCCATTCCTCATAGGTTTTTGCGAGTTGAAGAGTTCTTTGGCATTGGAGTACTTTTGAGCTCGATTGAGGAGGTTAACTAAAGTCATGAGGGGATTCTTCCAAGCGAAAAAAGGAACCTCCATTCCTTCAGGCCAGCCATCATAGTGGCCAGGGTGACCTGATCCAAATAGCCCTCCACTTGTATTACTTCCAGGTTGAAGTGCATGATGTAATCCTTCAATAGCTCGTTATCTTTCTGGACAATGGTGAGGAGGTGAGCCATCGCCTTCAGCCTTTCTTTCCCTCCGATGAAGTTAGTGATGAACACATTGTTGAGTTGAGTGAACGAGCTAATGGATCATGGTTTTTGTTGTCGAAACCACTTCTGGGCTGCTCCAATTAAAGTTAAAGAGAAGGCTCGGCACATTAC
Source organism: Magnolia kwangsiensis (assembly GCA_037074715.1). Lineage (NCBI taxonomy): Eukaryota > Viridiplantae > Streptophyta > Magnoliopsida > Magnoliales > Magnoliaceae > Magnolia > Magnolia kwangsiensis. The sequence continues at coordinate 92,253,426 of CM073573.1, forward strand.
CGTTATCAATGCACCCTAAAGCTCCATCCATACTCTGAAAGATTCTAGATGCTTGGCTGGGTTAGTGGTCTCGAAGTAAGGGTCGATTTGTGACATCTAAAATCTATATGAGAGCTAAGCATGAATGATGTCAATGGTGAATGATGGCTAGGTTTCCTATAACATGGCTTCAATTGAGGTCGCAGCATGCGCCCGGTAGGCTTGTCGTATATCGTTGGTCTATCCTCACAGTTTGTTGAGCTCGGCCTCCCAGGATCTCGAAGTAAGGGGTGATATGTGGCATCCGAAATCTTAATAGGAGCTGAGCATGCATGATGTCAATGGTGAATGGTGGCTAGGTTTCCTATAACATGGCTTCAATTGAGGAAAGAGAATGCGCTCAGTAGGCTTTTCGTATATCGTCGATCTGTCCTCGTAGTTCGTTAAGCTCGGCCTCCCAGGGATCCTCATTTTTAGTTATTACTTCCACAAGGTTTCCCTCGACCACTGTCTTAAGAGCTCTTTTATGCCTCTTCTTCTCCAACTCATGATGTAAATTTGAGGCAGCCAACGTGGAAGTGCTCGAAATGTGAGAAGTTGCTGGTATTAGTGTTTCACCAACATGTTAGTTCTATCAAGATCTGACGGGTTCTCGAGTTCACGAGGAAACTTCTGTGACTGCTCGAGCGAAAACTTCCTCAGCCCCCTGGATGGGAGGAGGGACATGTTACTCTAAAATTCTCTTTTATCATATCAATCTTGTTGGTCAGTACTTCCACTTGTTGCTCTAGGAAGATAAGCCAAACTCCCCGATTTTGGGACCGCCGCACTAGGTTTGTTGGAGTAAAGTTAGCCTGAAGTTGGGAAGACAACTCCCAATGGTCTGCAAACTGCTCTAGTTGTGCAGGGCTGGGCACAACGGCGGTGGCATGGGTTTTATTTCTCCCTTTCACCGTCGTTGGAGCATTATAGATGAGGGGAGCTGCTTTCACTATCGTTCCCACAGACGGTGTCAAAATATTGATGGAGAAATCTGGTTAACCATCCTTAGACCTTAAAACACCTATACAGAGAAAGGACAAAGGATATCCAGGCTAGAGAAGGGGGCCCTCCGATGCCTAAGTCAGGTAGGGAATCTGGGTCTGATCAAACGTAAGGGTTTTATGCTTGAGATTATTCATACCTTTCACCATGAGATGTGTCCCTATTTATAGCTGCATAGGGGTGGTGGTATAATGGGTGATCTCCCTATTTAGTAAGTGTGTATTATAGAGAGATTTGGATCCTGAACATGTTACGAGGATCTTCCTAGATCCTCGGCTAAGATCTCGGGTAGATTCGTATTGTGGTCATCTCCTTAGATCTTCAGCTAAGATCTCGGGTAGATACAGTCGGGACCAAGTCGGCACTACTAGAAGTGCGTGGTGAGAGTACGATATGGATGGTTATTTTAAAGAGAGGTTACGCTGATCTGGATCCCTTAACGAGTACTAGTCATATTTTCCCTTGGTGTTAACCAGGTTACCAACCTATCGACTTGCCTTTAGGATATGTAGCCGTGCACTTTTCTTTAATAGGATACAAATGGGTTGTTGGGGCTGACCATCCTCTTCATCTTGTCGTACGATGGAGGTTATATTATGAGAGTCTTTGCCAATAGATTTTCCGAACAACATCTCTAAAATGGATGGGACTATGGATGAGTTTGGTGCTCAAAAGAAGCAGAGATACTTCATCTTCTGGTGGTCAAGCTCGGGGAGTAGACTGTTTCCTTGGTAGTGTGTCACCGTTCTCTAGCCATTGAGGAGTTCCTTGGTCATGGCTGATGTTGGCCGACCTCGTGATGCACACGGGTGTTTGACCTGATCTTATCTTTATTAGTCAGTCCATTTTTACTCATAACAATTTGTATCCGAGATTTTAGTTATGATTGGTTGACAGGTGAGTTGGATTGTCATCAACAATCCCTATTTTATTAGCAAATGTTTATAAATGTTGCTATGTTTTTTAGTAGTAAATGGTTAAGGTTCTAGTCTGTAGCTATTGCTACTAGTCCGTAGTCATTGTTACTAGTCCTAGGAACAGTTTTTAACCGCTCCTAATTTTTAGTGACGCCTTATTTAGGAATGGTTTAAAACTATTCCTAAGGGTTTCGGAATGGTTTTCAACCATTCCTAAATAGCAATTTTAGTGTAGTGACAAAATAAAGTTATTGCATTCAACACCCTTACATGTGTGTTAATGATTAAGCCAAGGCTAATAACAAAGTAATTAGGAATATCATAAGGAAGATGATAAAATACACTCCTCAAGAATGGCATATCAGACTATTTGATGCTCTTTGGGCTTATTGAAAATCACCTCAGACTAGTACTGGAATAAGTCCCTTTGCACTCACTTATGGTTGTGATATAATATTACCTTTAGAGGTTATTGTACCATCCTTAAGAGTTGTGTACCAAACTAGCTTGACTCCTTCCAAATTTATAACAGCCATCTATTCTAGCTGGAAGAATTAAATGAGATGTGATTGATGGCTCTAGATTCCAAAATGGCTAGCAAAGCTAAAGTCCCCCGTGCCTATAACAGAAAGGTAAAAGGCAAAGCTTTCAGAGAATGAGATAAAGTCTAGAAAGACATTGCCTTTACGGACAAAAGAGAATGCCTTAGGTAAGAAATGGTCACCTACTTGGGAGGGACCGTTCATAGTGTTGCAGATTCTTCGAGGAGGATCTTACATACTTCATAAAAAATAGGAAAAAGTTGTCAAAACTCCAATTAATGGAAACTTCTTGAAGTCTTTTTATCCTTCTATGTGGGATTCAATCAACTAAGAAACAATAATATCAACAAAATCCCTACCATTAACAGTAGACCGAAGGTTAAATATAGTGGAGATAAAAGACTTTGAAAAAACTTCTTATATTTATATGGAAAACAGAAAGATAGAAGGGCCTATGGTCGATTACATAAAAACACAGAAGATTAAAAGAGAGAGAGAGAAAGAGAGATAAAGGCCCGACCGAATAGGAGTTCAGGTATATGTTTCTTTCTTTTCTTTTAACTCCTTGAGGGCATGCTTGTTGATCATCTCGGCCTCTTATCTCTGGGCCTTCTAGGATTCTCCCTCAGTCAGTGTGTGATCGAGAAAGAACAGGATGGTATCGATTCATTGGAAAAGGGAGATGATCTTATTCTTCGTGTCTTTCTTGCGGTCGATGTTCTCTTTCGACTGCTCTTGATACATCTTGATCTAGGAGTTAATGAACTCTATAACTTCTGGAGAGTTGGGGTAGATTCTCCTAGCGTAAATCCTCTCGGTCTCTTTGGTCTCTTCGTACAGTTCTTTGTGTTGGACTTAGAGAGTTCGTAGCACCAACTTGTTAAAGTGATGTTGTCGATTCAAGTGAAGACTCTAGTTCCAAGTGGTGTCGTGGAGCTCAGAGAAATTGACAACCTCTCTATGAACATCATTCTTCTCTTGCGTCAAGGTAACAAGTTTTTGAATATCGGATTCACCTATGAAGAATGAGGTCCTGAGACTTTGAAGTTTTATTAGAACCCCCAAAAGCTCTTTTAGAGGTTCATTAATGTTGAAAACCACTTGAGGTCATGGACAAATGGGTAAATATCATATGGATGCTATAATGCACAAGGGAGTCGGGATTATAAGTAAAGATTTTCTTTAGGAAATTTAGATCCTGAGAGAGAGGAGAGAGGATTCTAGTAGAAGACATAATTGTCGAGGGCTTAAGGAACTATAGAAGGTTGGACATTGAGAGTATGGATGCATGAGGAAAATGAGAAATCCAAGTGGTACGTTTATAATGATTTAAGGATATAGATCAAGTCTAAGTTTAATGCCTCACAATATGCAGTATCGGCCTCCAAAATGCGTATCAGCTTCCAAGGAGTTAGGCCGAGGAGCCGTAGTGGCATGTATTTCAACAAAAGAAGTGGTGCACGACTCATTTCCATGCCACACCATCAAGGGAGTTATTATTTTTAGCTCACGAGAAGAAAAAAAATGCCAAGTACTAAATGATTGAGACATGGAAAACCAAAAGTGGTGCTCTAGCCGATTTCATTAATCAGGAAAGTAATACAGGAGAATTTAAGATTAAAAGTCAAAAGAGGAAAAAACAACCATTTTCTCTTGTATCTTGAACCACCTGGATTCCTGTAGGTCGAAAGCTGTTTAAGTTTTTAATGCCACATGCCTATCCTGACCGACAACCAAGGTGTTCTCTTAGACGAAGGTGACCATGGTGATAACTTTGATTTTTTGTTGTCCCCTAGTCCTTGCCAATTCCTCATGACGATTATTCAACATCCCTAATTTTTTCTCAAATGGTGCGATTTGAGTAGCATGATCAGTCATTTCCATTTCTAATTCCTTTAGTTAAGCATATGTAGAAGAGAGTTGCTCTCCAGCAATAGTAACTTCATTTACTTTAAGGGTCGTGGTCGAGTGTTTGGCCTGAATCATATCAACCGTAATGTTGATATACTGATACTTATGCATTAAGTCCAGGAACTCATGAAGCAAATGCATCTTAGTTGAGACAGTTTCATCTGACCGAGAAAACAATTGATAACAGTGAATGAGTGAAAGTCTCTCGACCGACCATGTCGAGATGATTTCGATAACACGTAAGCGTATGTGAGTCCTTAGTGAAAGGGCCAAGCTATATGCCCTAGAGGGGGGGTGAATAGGGCAATGCCAAATAAAACTAATAACAATGGAATAATAAAAGAAATAAAGCACAATGCTGAATTTAAAGTAATCTCAATAGCCTAAAATAAAGAGAATGATACTTTATCAGTTCTAAGGACAACCTTACACCAAAAACCAAAGGTTTAAGGTAGGACAACCTTATTTCTAGAACGTCCTTTGTATCACAAACCAATGAGGAATAAAAAGTAAGGAAATCAAAATAACTTGCAGAAATAAATCTTAAGTTATTACAACATCCATCCACACTTGCTTGAAATAAAATGATTACAACATTCATCCACAAACACAAACCACAAAACTGAATGAATAAAGGAATGAAAGAATAAAGCACATCCACAACATAATGATATATAGTGGTTTGCCTGTGTGTACACCAACTGTTATCCAACAGCCACACAGAATGCTACTCCACTCCTAATATCTTCACACAGGGGATCTTAGCATGCACTATCAAAATAGGTTTCACAGGTTCACCTAAAACCTTCACAATTGTGTCTTTGATCTCGAGCTTACACAATCCAAAAACCCCCACAATCTGAGTTTTCTGGCTCTCCTCAGATAACCAATACAATGAGATTTTTCTGGCAAATCTCAAACAAAACCAAAGAAAGTAAATTACAAAAATGTAAAATACCTGAATCACCTTTTGAAGTAGCCCAGTAGAACCAATCGGAGTAGAAGTTTGATTCAACGTTCAAAATCCAATACTCACCTTAAGAATGGTTCTAAGTCTAATTGATTTTATATCAAAAGGGCTAGTTCTATTTGATTTTGAATCCAAGAAGAAGGAATATCAGAAATTCCCCTTTTCTAATGAGATTGGAATGCAGATCAAAATCAAATAAAAAATAAGCTAGCAAAAGGAATATTAAATAAGCACGAAGTAGCTTAAAACAAACACAACCTTATCTCAGAGTATAGCCTAAAGAATGCTTGAATAGAGTTGAATTGAATTGCTAAAACTCTGAAGTTCTTGTTCTATTTATAGCTTGAGAAATCCCGTCTACGACTGGTCTTAGGATCCTATGACTGGTCGTAGCTTCAAACATTTTCAAAGATTTTCGGGGGATAAGGATTTGCTGTTCCACGACCGGTCTTGGGTAGCTTACGCCTTGTCGTGGGCCACCTACGACTGGTCGTGGGTCACCTACGACCGGTCGTAGGACCCCCAGTTTAGTTGTTGGAGTTTGAGTCATAGGAATAAGACTGGTCGAAGGATGAGTCGTAGAACTCACAGGACTGGTCGTAGGATGTCCAAGACTGGTCGTATGACAACCAGAAAGATCCAAAAATTTTTAACAACCTAGGACTGGTCTTGAAAAACTTAAGAGTGGTCGTAGCAGAGCTAGGACTAGTCTTGAAGTCCCAGGACTGGTCTTAGAACAGCCCAAACAAGCATATTAAAATATATAAATAATATATTCAGAATGACCTACAGTAAAGCCCATCCTAAGGTCAATCTAAGGTCAAACAAACCTTAAAAGTGAGATGTACATTGAAAGTCTGTACACTCAAATGACTCTTAAGAGAAGCTTGAGAATATACAAATCTTGTAATAGGCCTTCTTGAGCTTGATCTTGACTTGACACAGTCTTCTACTATACTTAAACTTGATTGTATCTTGAGCATGCAGACTTGAAAACTTCTATTCTTGAATTCTTCATCCATGACTTGAATCTTTCTTCATTTAAGATCTTGTCGTGAAATGTGATGTCTTGAAGCAATGAATAGTCTCAAACATGAAACACAAGATATACAAGACATAAATATAGGTTTTGGCACCATAAAATTTGACAACCAAAGGGATATGAAATCATAGCACATACAATCTCCCACTTTGTCAAATTTTTGACAAAACACATAGCATAAAGAATAAGAAAGAATCATGAGCCATAAAATCATAAATTACTCTACTCCCCCTGAGTAATACAAATATTGCTCATGTAACCAATACTCTACTCCCCTTGAGTAATACAAATACTGCTCATGTAACCAATCAATAACATCAATACAACATATTCTCATCCACATATCCTTCTCAATCAATCAATCCAAATCAATTCAAATTACTCCCCCTTTCCATACTACTCCCCTTTACCATACTACTCCCCCTTTTTGTCACAAAATGACAAGGAAAAGTCATAATAGGAAAGAGAACAACAACATAGAGAGTAATAATAAGCAAATAATGAGAAAGAAATATGAAAGGACATAACATATTTTAAAATATAAACCAGAAGCATCAAGCCATTATCAATCCATAATACAATATCCAAAAGACAATACAATATTTAAAATAAAAGATAATGTTATACTATCCAAATGATAATTCGCCTAATCCGATCCAGAGGAAGGAGCAGGGATAGTCGGATCAATCTAGTGTAAGCCCCTATTGATGCGATGAAGATATTTTCGCATGTACTTAAATTACATATCATGGGCTATACTCATGTTATCAACCTTCTCCTTCAATGCACGAAGGCGTGCATCATGATTAGATGGATCGTAATCAAGATCATTTGGTGAATCAGATTCAATATCATCAAATATCTCATCCATATTAACATCCTGTTGAGGAAGATCGCCAACTTCCCCTTCATTTTCGGCATTACCACCATCACCACCAACACCACCTTCATCAACTTGGCCAGGAAGTAAATCCAACTTCATCTTATTAAGATTGAAATTGTTGAAAAAAAGATGATGAATTGGTGCCTCATTAATAGGTTTATCGACAAGCATGTGAGTGGCTAGAACAGTCATAAGATAACAAAACGGAATATCACTATGACCCAGATGGAGACGAAACTGTATAATGAAATAACAAATCAAAGAAGGAAGACAGACCATGGTACCAGAAGAAATAGAATGCAACACATGAACCATGAAAGAAGTCAACTCGATTTTATTACAGGACCGAGGATACACATTGGAAATGAAGAAACGATGTAACACTCTGTAACTAGGTAATAGATATTTTACAGGGAGCGCATTCGCTTTATGTGTCCATTTCACATCAATTTTGCACAAATCTCTAGTTAACATGCATTTTTCCGATTCAGATGGTTTGTTGTATAAAGTATGAATCGGTATTCCTTCATCATTAACAGGTATATCCATAATACCTGATATCAAATGACGGTTTACTTCAAATTTTCCTTCTCTTGTATCAATTAAAAATGTTTTATCAAGAGAAAAATCAGAGATGCATGCAACCATCGATTGAGCAATGAACTGGTATGCAGGTCCACCCCAAAGTAAAATGTTAGTCCAGCCTATAGATTCAAGGAGAGGAATAACACCATATGGAGCAATGTGATTGAGATTAGCAGTATGTTCAACGATAATGTTACGGACACGTAAATCTCTTACATCTTGAGAATTATCTTCGGGTGACCGAAGGTGCCATTTAGTTATCGGTGCAGATTTGAATGAAGATGGACCACGGGATATTTTCTTTTTCCCTCTAGCATCCATATCCAAAAAGATATTCAAAGAGTAAGAAAGATGCACAAATGAAATATAAGTTTTCTCTAGATCAGCAAATAGAGAGGAAACCCTTGAAAATCCCAAGAAGAGATGAAATCAAGCTATACTATGAACAAATCAAAGCATAGAAAGCAAGAATCTTCAAGAAAAATGATGAAATACGACTTACCTTGAAGAAAAATAAGAAATTTTATGACTGGTCGAGCCACGACTCGTCGTAGGTCAGAGTGGAAATGAAGAAGAAGGAGATTTTCTCCAAATTATATCATGTTCACGAGCTCCACGACCGGTCGAGTGCAGTTCACGACCGGTCGTATCAGGACTGGTCGTGTACAGCTACGACCGGTCGAGTATCGACCAAAAATATATTTTTAATGAAAAAATTGAAATTTAAACACAAATATTATTAAATATAATACACTATGATACATGCAAGGAAGTATACTCAATATAAAATGCACATACCAAGATCAAATTTCAATTTATTAAAAGCGGTTTAGTAAATATATCAGCAAGTTGATTTTCGATTGATATATATTCCAAAGAAATAACTTTTTCTTCAACCAACTCACGAATGTAATGATACCTAATGTCAATATACTTAGTATGTGAATGCTGGATTGGATTTTTGAAAATATTTACAGCACTGGAATTATCACAATGTAAGATCATTGAATCTTGACTAATTCCATAATCGCTTAGCATGCATTTCATCCAAAATAGTTGTGTACATGCATATCCAACTGTACTATACTCAGCTTCAGCAGTAGAGAGCGATATTGAGCTTTGCTTCTTGCTGAACTAAGAAACTAAGCAATTTCCAATGTAAAAACAACCACCACTGGTTGATTTTCTATCATCGATATTACCGGCCCAATCCGCATCTGAGTACCCGGCTAATTGAACACTAGTATCAAAAGGGCACCATAAACCCAGATTTATAGTACTTGCGACATATCTAATAATCCGTTTAACAGAAGTAAGATGTGATTCCTTAGGATTAGACTGATATCTCGCACAAATTCCAACACTTAACGCAATACCAGGTCTACTTATAGTCGGATACAACAAACTACCAATCATACTACGATATAGTTTAGGATCTATATCTTTACCTGTAGAGTCTTTTGAAAGTCTTAACGTTGTACTCATAGGAGTGTCGAAGTTCTTACCATTCTCAAATCCAAACCTTTTAACCAAGTGTGAAGCATATTTGGTCTGGGAAATGAAAATTCCATCAGGTTGTTGTTTTACTTGCAACCCTAGGAAATAGTTTAGTTTGCCAACCATGCTCATTTCGAACCTTGATTTCATTAACTCTGCAAACTCAATAGACATGTTAGAGCAAGTTGATCCATAAATAATATCATCAACATAAATTTGAACCATCAAAATATCATTGTTATGCTTCTTAACAAAGAGCGTCTTATCGACACTTCCTACTTGAAAGCTATGACTAAGTAAGAATTTGGTCAATTTCTCATACCATGCCCTGGGCGCTTGTTTTAGACCATAGAGAGCCTTTTTGAGACGAAATACATGGTCAGATAACTTGGGGTCTTCAAACCCTGAAGGTTATTCAACATACACCTCTTCATGTAAATCGTCATTCAAGAATGCGCTCTTTACATCCATCTGATAAATCTTAAATTTTTTAAAGCATGCGATGGAAATAAAAAGTCTGATTGATTTAAGGCGAGAGACTGGAGTAAAGGTTTCATCATAATCGATGCCTTCAATCTAAGTATACCCTTGTACAACCAGTCTAGCCTTATTTCATATTATATTTCCAGGCTCATCAGACTTATTTTTAAAGATCCATTTTGTTCCAATAATGTGTTTATCTTTAGGTCTAGGAACAAGATACCAGACATCATTACGAACAAATTGATTAAGTTCATCCTGCATAGCAACTGTCCAATTTTCGTCAGAAAGTGCTTCTTTCACGTTGACTAGTTCTATTTAGGATGTAAAACAAACGTAATTACATATATTCTCAAGTTGTTTACGAGTACAAACTCCAGTAAGAGGGTTTTCAAGAATTTGATCGGTTGGATTATCTTTGATAGTCCTTGGTTCGGATTCTTTTTGACTTGATGAGGTATCTTGATTGTCAATAATAAGAGTTTCATCATCTTCTGAACTCGGAGCTGGTGTATTCAAATGATCATCAATGACCACATTGATGGAGTCTTGAATCACATTAGTTCTTTTATTTAGAACATTAAAAGCTCGACTGTTCAAAGAATAACCAAGAAAAATACCTTCATCACTTTTCGTATCAAACTTTCCCAAATTTTCACAATCACGTAAAATATAACACTTGCTGCCAAAAACTTGAAAGTATTTGACAGTAGGTTTCTTTTCAAACCATAATTCATAAGCAGTCTTATTATCAGATTTACTGGTATAAACCCGATTAATAATATAACATGCGGTATTAACTGCTTCAGCCCAAAGATTTCTAGAGAGCTTTATGTTATTCAACATAACATTAGCCATATCCTGAAGCACTTTATTTTTTCTTTCAACTATACCATTTTGTTGCGGTATTTTGGGCGCAGAGAATTCATGTGATATTCCCAGATCACTACAGAATTTCTTAAAACTACTGTTTACGAATTTAGATCCATGATCACTACGGATCTTACTAACAAGAGAACCTTCTCATTTTGGATTCGTTTGATGACCTTTTTCACTTCATCCAGGGTTTCAGTTTTGTCTTTTAAGAACGATACCCAAGTGAATCTGGTATAGTCATCTACGATAACCAAGATGTATTTTTTGCCTCCTCGACTCTCCGATCTGGTTGGTCCAATAAGATCCATATTGAGAAGCTCGAGTGGTCTAGATGTGGTATTGGAGTTCACTTTCTTGTGAGAGCTCCTAATCTGTTTGCCCAACTGGCATTCACCATATATTTTGTCTACTTTTTGTAATTTGGGTAGACCTCTAATTAGTTCTCTTTTGCTCAATCTAAATAAGTTTCGATAGTGTACATGTCCAAGGCGTTTATGCCATAATTCAGTCTCATCGGTATGGACCATGTAACATGATTGAGTAGTTGAGCTTGCATCACTAATAATGTAGCAGTTTTCAGAAGTTCTACGACCAGTTAATATAACAGAACCCCTTTTATCAAGTATCTCACAACCTTGATTAGAAAACTTCACACTATGGTTGTTATCGCATATCTGAGAAATGCTAAGTAGGTTGTGTTTCAAACCCTCAACATACAAAACATTTTTAAATAAGGGAAGGTTATAAAGCTAAACCGTACCTTGGCCAATGATCTTACAATTGCTTCCATCACCAAATGTGATTGACCTGTCAATCATATCTTTTAGATTGGTGAATAAAGCTTTGTCACCTGTGATATGCCTCGAGCAACCACTATCTAGGTACCACTTTGAATGGCTTGTAGCTTTGAAAGCAGTGTGGGCAACCAAGCTGGCAACTTTAGGAACCCATTTCAGAACTGTTTTGGGTTTAGGAGTATAGATGGTCTTTTTCTGCCTATTATTATACGAGTGACCTATAGAGTTAGACTTTAATAGCTCCTTGAGAAGATCAATTATTTTTTCGGCCAAAGGATTTCGGTTTTGAAAATTAAAGTTGACATGGCTACCTTTAGGTTTTTGAAAAGTCCTTGAATTTTTGGAAAAACCTTGATAGGTATTCTTTTCTTTTGAGGTTGAAGACTCTCCTTTTACAAATTTAGGAGCAATGTTCTTTTGTTTAGGAGATGTATTCTTATCATAGCCCAACCTGGATCGATCGTCACATTTTCTTGATCCGGACAATAATTTTTCCAATTTTAGATCACCTTGGGCATATCTCCATGTGTCTTTCAAACTCAGAAGAGAATGTAAGTGCTATGATTTCATATCCCTTTGGTTGTCAAATTTTGTGGTGCCAAAATCTATATCTATGTCTTGTACATCTTGTGTTTTATGATTGAAGACTATTCATTGCAATCAAGTCATCGCATTTCAAGACAAGCTCTTAAATGAAGAAAGTTTTCAAGACATGGATGAAGAATTCAAGTATTGAAGTCTTCTAGTTTGTATGTTCGAGATTCGATCAAATTCAAGTTTAGTAGAAGACTTTGTCAAGTCAAGATCAAGCTCAAGAAGGCCTACTACAAGATTTGTATATTCTCAAGCTTCTCTTAAGGGTCATCTGTGTGTACAGACTTTCAATGTCCATCTCACTTTTAAGGTTTGTTTGACCTTAGATTGACCTTAGGTTAGGCTTTACAGTAGGTCATTCTGGATACATAGCTCATATACTTTATTATGCTTGTTTGGAGTGTTCTAAGACCAGTCCTAGGGACTTCAAGACCAGTCCTAGCTTTGCTATGACCAGTCTTAAGTTTTTCAGGACTAGTCCTAGGTAGTTGAAGATTTTTAGATCTTTCTAGCTGTCCTACGACCAGTCCTGTGAGTTCTACGACTCATCCTTCGACCGGTCATAGCCTTATGACTCAAACTCTAGCAACCATTTTTGGATTCCTACGACCGGTCGTAGGTGTCTCACGACCAGTTGTAGGTGGCCCACGACTGGTCGAAGACCACTTAGGACAGGTTGTGGAACAGAAAATCTTATCCCGCAAAAATCTTTCGAAAATCTTTCGAGCTACGACCAGTCCTAGGTTCCTAAGATCAGTCATAGATGGAATTTTTTAGGCAATAAATAAAGCACGAACTTCAGAGTTTTTGTACTTCAAATCAATTCTATTCAAGCATTCTTTAGGCTATACTCCGAGATAAGTTTGTGTTTATTTTAAGCTGTTTTGTGCTTATTTAATATTCCTTTTGGTAGCTTATTCTTATTTGATTTTGATCTACATTCCAATCTTATTAGAAAAGGGGAATATCTGATATTCCTTCTTCTTGGATTCAAAATCAAATAGATCTAGCCCGTTTGATTTAAAATCAATTAGACTTATAACTATTCTTAAAGTGAGTATTGGACTTTGAATGTCGAATTGAACTTTTACTCTGATTGGTTCTACCGGGCTTCTTCGAAAGGTGATTCAGGCATTTTACATGTTTTGTAATTTACTTTCTCTGGTTTTTGTTTGAGATTCGCCAGAAAAATCTCATTGTATTGGTTATCGGAGGAGTGCCAAAAAACTCAGATTGTGGGGTTTTTGGATTGTGTAAGCCCGAGATCAAAGACACAATTGTGAAAGTTTTAGGTGAACCTGTGAAACCTATTTTGAAAGTGCATGCTAATATCCCCTGTGTGAGGATATTAAGAGGGGAGTAGCAATCTGTGTGCCTGTTGGATAACAGTTGGTGTACACACAGGCGAACCACTATATATCGTTGTGTTGGGGATGTATTTTACTCTTTCATTCTTTTATTCATTCTGTTTTGTGGAGAGTGTTTGTGGATGAATGTTGTAATCACTTCAAGAAAGTGCGGATGAATGTTGTAATAACTTAGGATTTATTTTCTGCAAGTTATTTGATTTTCTTGCTTATTATCCCTCATTGATTTGTGATACAAAGGACGTTCTAGAAATAAGGTTGTCCTACCTTAAACCTCTGGTTTTTGGTGTGAAGTTGTCCTTAGAACTGATAAAGTATCAATCTCTTTATTTTAGGCTATTGTGATTATTTTATATTCAACATTGTGCTTTATATCTTTTATTATTCCGCTGTTATAAGTTTTATTTGTCATTTCCCTATTCACCCCCCCCCCCTCTAGGGCATATAGCTAGGCCCTTTCAAGTGGTATCAGAGCCTAATAGCTCGTGATTATTGTTTATTTATTAGATTTATTTCCTGAGCTAACGATCTAAGCTATATTAAGATGTCAAATTTTGAAAGCCTATCAGTCATTAGGCCACCACCTTTTAATGGCACAAACTATGCTTATTGGAAAGCCAGGATGAGGATCTTCCTTAAATCCTTAGATGAAAGTGTGTGGATGGCCACACTTCAGTTGCTAATGACGATGGTTCAAAAACTATGGACCACACTGAAGTTGCTAATGACTTCAGTGTGAAGTTGCTAATGACGATGGTTCAAAAACTATGAAAGTAACGGCTTATTCTCTTTGGACCACACTTCAGAAAAGTGAAAGTAGTGCCAATGCTAAAGCACTAAATGCAATTACTTGTGCATTATCACCAGATGAATTCAAAAGAATCATCTCTTGTGAAAATGCAAAACAAGCATGGGATGTATTAGAAATGACACATGAGGGTACATTTATTGTCAAGAAATCTAAAGTCCAACTCCTCACAACTAAATTTGAAGAAATTCATATGGAGGAGAATGAGATGTTTATGAACTTCTACACTAGATTGAATGACATTGTGAACTCTATGTGGGGTCTTGGTGATAGAATCTTAAAAAGTAAAGTGTGCGCAAATATACTACGTTCACTTCCTGAACGATTCAATTCTAAAGTGACCGCGATTCAGGAACTTCGTGATACGGATACCATGAGGGTTGAGGAACTAGTTGGTTCACTTCAAACCTATGAGTTATCCTTTAAGGCTCCTAAAGGAAAATCAATTGCTCTCAAATCATCTAAAATTGCTTCACAAGAGAGTACTTCAAATTAAAAAAATACCGAAGATGATATGGCGCTTTTAACAAAAAAGTTTTACAAAATTTTCAAAAACAAGAAAAAAGCTGATTTTCAAAAATCAAATGATAAGAGACGATCTAAACCTATAACTCAAAAATCCTTGAAAGATAGTCAATGTTACAACTGTCAAGAGTATGGGCACTTAGCTAACAAATGTCCTAAAAAGGACAAATCTAAAAAGAAAAGCATGATGGCTACTTGGGATGAATCGTCTGATTCTGAATCCTCTTCTAAATCAGAAGATTCTGAAACTGAGTCGGGCGATGATGTTAAAGCCCTTATGACTCTAGCCAAGATCACCTATTCAAATCATGATGATATATCTAGTGAAGAAAATCTAAATAGTGATTGCGATAATGAAGATGATCTTCAAGATGCTTATAATGGCCTTTATAAAGAGAGTTGTAAAATTGCGGTTAAGCTTAAATTAAAAAAAGAAAAAAATTTTAAGCTTAAGGAAGATTATGAGTCCCTTATTTTAGAAAAGTCTCATATTTCGGATTCTTTTGAAAAAACCAAATTTGATTTAGATTTCAAAAACTCCAAAATTGAAGATTTGAAATCTGAAAAAGAAAGACTCAAAAATGAGGTAGCCTCTCTTATGAGTTTGAAAGACACATGGAGATATGCCCAAGGTGATCCAAAATTGAAAAAATTATTGTCCGGATCAAGAAAATGTGGCGATCGATCCGGGTTGGGCTATGATAAAAATACATCTCCTAAACAAAAGAACATTGCTCCTAAATTTGTTAAAGGAGAGTCTTCGACCTCAAAAGAAAAGAATACCTATCAAGTTTTTTTCAAAAATTCTATGTCTTTCCAAAAATCTAAAGGTGGCCATGTCAACTTTAATTTTCAAAACTGAAATCCATTGGCTGAAAAAATAATTGATCTACTCAAGGAGCTATTAAAGTCTAACTCTATGGGTCACTCCTATAACAACAGACAGAAAAAGACCATCTATGCTCCTAAACCCAAAACAGTTCTGAAATGGATTCCTAAAGTCGTTAGCTTGGTTGCCCACACTGCTTTCAAAGTTATAAGCCATTCAAAGTGGTACTTAGATAGTGGTTGCTCCAGGCATATGACAGGTGACAAAGCTTTATTCACCTATCTTAAAGATATGACTGACGGGTCAGTCACATTTGGTGATGGAAGCAATTGCAAGATTATTGGCCAAGGTACGGTTCAACTTTATAACCTTTCCTTATTTAAGAATGTTTTATATGTTGAGGGTTTAAAACACAACCTATTAAGTATTTCTCAGATATGTGATAACAACCATAATGTGAAGTTTTCTAATCAAGGTTGTGAGATACTTGATAAAAGGGGTTCTGTTATATTAACTGGTCGCAGAACTTCTGAAAACTGCTACATCATTAGTGATGCAAGCTCAACTACTCAATCATGTTACATGGTCCATACCGATGAGACTGAATTATGACATAAACGCCTTGGACATGTACACTATCGAAACTTATTTAGATTGAGCAAAAGAGAACTAATTAGAGGTCTACCCAAATTACAAAAAGTAGATAAAATATATGGTGAATGCCAGTTGGGCAAACAGATTAGGAGCTCTCACAAGAAAGTGAACTCCAATACCACATCTAGACCACTCGAGCTTCTCCACATGGATCTTATTGGACCAACCAGATCGGAGAGTCGAGGAGGCAAAAAATACATCTTGGTTATCGTAGATGACTGTACCAGATTCACTTGGGTATCGTTCTTAAAAGACAAAACTAAAACCCTGGATGAAGTGAAAAAGGTCATCAAACGAATCCAAAATGAGAAGGTTCTCTTGTTAGTAAGATCCGTAGTGATCATGGATCCGAATTTGAAAACAATAGTTTTGAGAAATTCTGTAGCGATCAGAGAATATCACATGAATTCTCTGCGCCCAAAATACCGTAACAAAATGGTATAGTTGAAAGAAATAATAGAGTGCTTCATGATATGGCTAATGTTATGTTGAATAACATGAAGCTCTCTAGAAATCTTTAGGCTGAAGCAGTTAATACCGCATGTTATATTATTAATTGGGTTTATACCAGTAAATCTGATAATAAGACTGCTTATGAATAATGGTTTGAAAAGAAACCTACTATCAAATACTTTCGAGTTTTCGGCAGCAAGTGTTATATTTTGCGTGATCGAGAAAATTTGGGAAAGTTTGATACAAAGAGTGATGAAGGTATTTTTCTCAGTTATTCTTTAAACAGTCGAGCTTATAGGGTTCTAAATAAAAGAACAGGTGTGATACAAGAGTCCATCAATGTGGTCATTGATGATCATTTGAATACACTAGCTCCGAGTTCAGATGATGAGGAAGCTCTTATTATTAACAATCAAGATAACTCATCAAGTCAAAAAGAATCTGAACCAAGGACTGTTAAAGATCATCCAACCAATCAAAGACTTAAAAAACCTCTCACTGGAGTTCGTACCCACAAACAACTTGAGAACATATGTAATTATGTTTGTTTTACATCCTAAATTGAACCGATCTATGTGAAAGAGGCACTATCTGATGAAAATTGGATAGTTGCTATGCAGGATGAACTTAATCAATTTGTTTGTAATGATGACTGGTATCTTGTTCCTAGACCTAAAGAAAAACACATTATTAGAACAAAATGGATCTTTAAAAATAAGTCTGATGAGCTTGGAAATATTATACGAAATAAGGCTAGACTGGTCGTACAAGGGTACACTCAGATTGAAGGTATCGATTATGATGAACCTTTGCTCCAGTCGCTCGCCTTGAGTCAATCAGACTTTTTATTTCCATCGCATGCTTTAGAAATTTAAAAATATATCAGATGGATGTAAAGAGTGCTTTCTTGAATGGCGATTTACATGAAGAAGTGTATGTTGAACAACCTTCAGGGTTTGAAGACCTAAAGTTATCTGACCATGTATTTTGTCTCAAAAAGGCTCTTTATGGTCTAAAACAAGCACCCAGAGCATGGTATGAAAAATTAACTAAATTCTTACTTATTCATAGCTTTCAAGTAGGAAGTGTCGATAAGACGCTTTTTGTTAAGAAGAATAATAATGATATTTTGATGGTTCAAATATATGTTGATGATATTATTTATAGATCTACTTGTTCTAACATGTCTATTGAGTTTGCAGAGTTAATGAAATTAAGGTTCGAAATGAGCATGGTTGACGAACTTAACTATTTCCTTGGGTTGCAAGTAAAACAACAACCTGATAGAATTTTCATTTCCCAGACCAAATATGCTTCAAATTTGGTTAAAAGGTTTGGATTTGAGAATGGTAAGAACTTTGATACTCCTATGAGTACAACATTAAGACTCTCAAAAGACTCTACAGGTAAAGATATAGATCCTAAATTATATCGCAGTATGATTGGTAGTTTGTTGTATCTTACTGCAAGTAGACCTGATATCGCATTTAGTGTTGGAATTTATGCGAGATATCAGTCTAATCCTAAGGAATCACATCTTACTGCTGTTAAACGGATTATTAGATATGTCGCAAGTTCTATAAATTTAGATCTATGGTACCCTTTTGATACTAGTGTTCAATTAGCCGGATACTCAGATGCTGATTGGGCCGGTAATATTGATGATAGAAAATCAACCAGTGGTGGTTGTTTTTACATTGAAAATTGCTTAGTCTCTTGGTTCAGCAAGAAGAAAAGCTCAATATCGCTCTCCACTGCTGTGGCTGAGTATATTGCAGCTGGATATGCATGTACTTAACTAGTTTGGATGAAACACAAGCTTAGCGATTATGGAATTATTCAAGATTCAATGATCTTACATTGTGATAATTTCAGTGCTATAAACATTTCCAAAAATCCAATCCAGTATTCACATACTAAGTATATTGACCTTAGGTATCATTACATACGTGATTTGGTTGAAGAAAAAGTTATTTATTTGGAATATTTATCAACTGAAAATCAACTTGCTGATATATTTACTAAACCGCTCGACAAAAACAGGTTTAATAAACTAAAATTTGATCTTGGTATGTGCATTTTACATTGAATATTCTTGCTTGCATGTATCATAGTGTACTATATTTAGTATTATTTGTGTTTAAATTTTAATTTTTGCATTAAAAATTATTTTTGGTCGATACTCGACCGGTCGTGAATGTACACAACCGGTCGTGGTACGACCGGTCGTGAACAGTACTCGACCGGTCATGGAGCTCGTGAGCATGTTATAATTTGGGGAAAATCCCTTTCTTCTTCATTTTCACTCCCACCTACGACGAGTCGTGGCTCGACCAGTCATAGGATTTCTTATTTTTCTTCAAGGTAAGTCCTATTTCATCATTTTTCTTGAAGATTCCTGCTCTCTATGCTTTGATTTGTTCATAGTATAGCTCGATTTCATCTCTTCTTGGGATTTTCAAGGGTTTCCTCTCTATTTGCTGATATAGAGAAAACCCATCTTTCATTTGTGCATCTTGCTCACTCTTTGAATATCTTTTTGGATATGGATGCTAGAGGGAAAAAGAAAACATCCCGTGGTCCATCTTCATCCAGATCTGCACCGATAACTAAACGGCACCTTCGGTCACCCGAAGATGATTCTCAAGATGTAAGAGATTTACGTGTCCGTAACATTATCATTGAGCATACCGCTAATCTCAATCACATTGCTCCATATGGTGTTATTCCTCTCCTTGAATCTATAGGCTGGACTAACATTTTACTTTGGGGTGGACCTGCATACCAGTCCATTACTCAATCGATGGTTGCATGCATCTCTGATTTTTCTCTTGATAATTTAACATTTTCAATTGATACAAGAGAAGGGAAATTTGAAGTAGACCGTCATTTGATATCAGGTATTATGGATATACCTGTTAATGATGAAGGAATACCGATTCATACTTTATACGACAAACATCTGAATCGGAAAAACGCATGTTAACTAGAGATTTGTGCAAATTTGATGTGTAATGGACACATAAAGCGAATGCACTCCCTGTAAAATATCTGTTACCTAGTTACAGAGTGTTACATCGTTTCTTCATTTCAAATATATATTCTCGGTCTAGTAATAGAACTGAGTTAACTTCTTTCATGGTTCGTGTGTTGCATTATATTACTTCTAGTACCAAGGTCTGTCTTCTCACTTTGATTTGTCATTCCATTATTCAGTTTTGTCTCCATCCAGGTCATAGTGATATTCCGTTTGGTTATCTTATGACTATTTTAGCCACTCACATGCTTGTCGATAAACCTGTTAATGTGGCACCAATTTCTTATCTTATTTTCAACAATTCCAATCTTAATAAGTAAAATTGGATCTGCTCCCTAGCCAAATTAATGTTGGTGGTGATTGTGGTGAAGCTGGAAACGAAGAGGAAGCTGGCGATCTTCCACAACAAGATGTTAATATGGATGACTTATTTGATTATATAGAAACTGATTCACCTAATGATCCAGATTATGATCCATCTGGTTTTGATGCACGCCTTCGTGCATTGGTAGAAAAGGTTGATAATATGAATATGGCCCATGATATGTGATTTAAGTACATGCGAAAATATCTTCATTGCATTAATAAGGGGTTACACCAGATTGATCCGACTATCCCTGCTCCCTCCTCTGGATCAGATTATGTCAATTATCTTCTGGATAGTATAACATTGTCTTTTGGATATTGTATTTTGGATTATGGATTATGACTTGATGCTTCATGATTATATTATGTCCTTTCATATCTTTTTCCAATTATCTGTTTATTCCTCTTCCTATTGTGCCTTTCCCTTGTCATTTTATGACAAAAATGGGGAGTATTAAGCTAAAGCTAAAAGGGGAGTAGTATGGAAAGGGGGAGTAAATTTGTTTGAATTGATTAATTGAGAAGGATATGTGGATTGAAGTCTTGAGGTTTTTATATTGTGTACTGATTATATGAGCAATACTCGTATTACTCAGGGGGAGTAGAGTATTTTGTGATTTCATGGCTCCTAATTCCTTATTATCTTTTATGGTATGTGTTTTGTCACAAATTTGACAAAGGGGGAGATTGTAAGTGCTAAGATTTCATATCCGTTTGGTTGTCAAATTTTGTGGTGCTAAAACCTATATCTATGACTTGTATATCTTGTATTTTATGTTTGAAGACTATTCATTGCATTCAAGACATCACATTTCAAGAAAAGATCTTAAATGAAGAAAGTTTTCAAGATATGGATGAAGAATTCAAGAATTGAAGTCTTCAAGTTTGCATGTTCAAGATTTAATCAAGTTCAAATATATTAGAAGAATTTATCAAGTCAAGATCAAGCTCAAGAAGGCCTACTACAAGTTTTGTATATTCTCAAGCTTCTTTTAAAGGGTCATCTGAGTGTTTAGACTTTCAAGTCCAACTCACTTTTAAAGTTTGTCTGACCTTAGATTGACCTTAGGATGAGCTTTACAGTAGGTCATTCTGGATATATAATTCATATATTTCAATATGCTTGTTTGGGGTGTTCTAAGACCAGTCTTAGGGACTTCAAGACCAGTCCTAGCTCTTCTTCCACCAGTCTTAAGTTTTTCAGGACCAGTCCTAGGTTGTTGAAGATTTTCGAATCTTTCTAGCTGTCCTACGACCAGTCATGGACATCCTACGACCAGTCCTGTGAGTTCTACGACTCATCCTTCGACCGGTCATAACCCTACGACTCAAACTCCAGCAACCATTTTTAGGGTCTTATGATCGGTCGTAGGTGTCTCACGACCAGTCGTAGGTGGCCCACGACCGGTCGTGGAACAGAAAATCTTATCCCGCAAAAATGTTTCAAAAATCTTTGGAGCTACGACCAGTCCTAGGTTCCTAAGACCAGTCGTAGATGGAATTTTTTAGGCTATAAATAGAGCACGAACTTCAGAGTTTTTATACCTCAAATCAATTCTATTCAAGCATTCTTTAGGCTATACTTTGAAATAAGTTTGTGTTTATTTTAAGATGCTTTGTACTTATTTAATATTCCTTTTGCTAACTTATTCTTATTTGATTTTGATCTACATTCCAATCTTATTAGAAAAGGGGAATTTCTGATATTCCTTCTTCTTGGATTCAAAATCAAATAGATCTAGCTTGTTTGATTTAAAATCAATTAGACTTATAACCATTCTTAAAGTGAGTATTGGACTTTGAACGTCGAATCGAACTTCTACACCAATTGGTTCTACCGGGCTTCTTCGAAAGGTGATTCAGATATTTTACATGTTTTGTAATTTACTTTCTCTGGTTTTTATTTGAGATTCACCAGAAATATCTCATTGTATTGGTTATCTGAGGAGAGTCAGAAAACTCAGATTGTAGGGTTTTTGGATTGTGTAAGCCCGAGATCAAAGACACAATTGTGAAGGTTTTAGGTGAACCTGTGAAACCTATTTTGAAAGTGCATGCTAATATCCCCTGTGTGAGGATATTAAGAGTGGAGTAGCAATCTGTGTGCCTGTTGGATAACAGTTGTTGGATAACAGTTGGTGTACACACAGGCGAACCACTATATATCATTGTGTTGTGGATGTGTTTTACTCTTTCATTCTTTTATTCATTCTGTTTTGTGGAGAGTGTTTGTGGATGAATGTTGTAATCACTTCAAGCAAGTGTGGATGAATGTTGTAATAACTTAGGATTTATTTTCTCCAAGTTTTTTTGATTTTCTTGCTTATTATCCCTCATTGATTTGTGATACAAAGGACGTTCTAGAAATAAGGTTGTCCTACCTTAAACCTTTGGTTTTTGGTGTGAGGTTGTCCTTAGAACTGATAAAGTATCAATCTCTTTATTTTAGGCTATTGTGATTGTTTTATATTCAGCATTGTGCTTTATATCTTTTATTATTCTGCTGTTATAAGTTTTATTTGGCATTTTTCTATTCACCCCCCCTCTAGGGCATATAGCTAGGCCCTTTCAGAGAAGCTACCTCATTTTTGAGTTTCTCATTTTCAGATTTCAAATCTTCAATTTGGGAGGTTTTGAAATCTAAATCACATTTGGTCTTTTCAAAAGCATCAAAAATATGAGACTTTTCTAAAATAAGAAACTCATAATCTTCCTTAAGCTTAGAAAATTTTTCTTTTTGTGATTTAAGCTTGACGACAATTTTATAACTCTCCTTATAAAGGCCATTATAAGCATCCTGAAGATCATCTTCATTATCGCAATCACTATTTAGATTTTCTTCACTAGATATATCATCATTATCTGAATAGGTGATCTTGGCTAGAGTCATAAGGGCTTTAACATCATCGCCCAACTCGGTTTCAGAATCTTCTGATTTAGAAGAGGATTCAGAATTAGACGATTCATCCCAAGTAGCCATCATGCTTTTCCTTTTTGATTTGTCCTTTTTAGGACATTTGTTAGCTAAGTGCCCATACTCTTGACAGTTGTAACATTGACTATCTTTCAATGATTTTCGAGCTCTAGGTTTAGATCCTCTCTTATCATTTGACTTTTGAAAATCAGCTTTTTTCATTTTTTTGAAAATTTTGTAAAATTTTTTTGCTAAAAGCGCCATATCATCTTCAGAATTTTCTAAATCTGAAGTACTCTCTTGAGAAACATTTTTAGATGATTTGAGAGCAATAGATTTTCCTTTAGGAGCTTTAAAGGACAACTCGTAGGTTTGAAGTGAACCAACTAGTTCCTCAACCCTCATGGTGTCCGTATCACGAAGTTCCTGAATCGCGGTTACTTTAGAATTGAACCGTTGAGGAAGTGAACGTAGTATCTTTGCGCACACTTTACTTTTTGGAATTCTATCACCAAGACCCCACATAGAGTTTACAATGTCATTCAATCTAGTGTAAAAGTCCATAAACATCTCACTATCCTCCATATGAATTTCTTCAAATTTAGTTGTGAGGAGTTGGACTTTAGATTTCTTGACAATAGATGTACCCTCGTGTGTCATTTCTAATACATCCCATGCTTGTTTTGCATTTTCAAAAGAGATGATTCTTTTGAATTCATCTGGTGATAATGCACAAGTAATTGCATTTAGTGCTTTTGCATTGGCACTACTCTCACTTTTCTGAAGTGTGGTCTAAAGAGAATAAGCCGTTACTTTCATTGATTTTGAACCATCGACATTAGTTACTTCAGTGATAGGAGGGTTCCATTCATTCACTGTGGCCAGCCACACACCTTCATCTAAGGATTTGAGGAAGATCCTCATCCTGGCTTTCCAATAGGCATAGTTTGTGCCATTAAAGGGTGGTGGCCTAGTGACTGATAGGCTATCAAAATTTGACATCTTAATATAACTTAGATCGTTAGCTCTGGAAATAAATCCAATAAATAAACAATAAGCACGAGCTATTTGACTCTGATACCACTTGAAAGGGCCTAGCTATATGCCCTAGAGCAGGGGGTGGGGGGGTAAATAGGGCAATGCCAAATAAAACTAATAACAGCGGAATAATAAAAGAAATAAAGCACAATGCTGAATTTAAAGAATCTCAATAGCATAAAATAAAGAAAATGATACTTTATCAGTTCTAAGGACAACATTACACCAAAAACCAAAGGTTTAAGGTAGGACAACCTTATTTCTAGAACGTCCTTTGTATCACAGAATAATGAGGAATAAAAAGTAAGGAAATCAAAATAACTTGCAGAAATAAATCCTAAGTTATTACAACATTCATCCACACTTGCTTGAAATAAAATGATTACAACATTCATCCACAAACACAAACCACAAAACTGAATGAATAAAGGAATGAAAGAAGAAATTACATCCACAACACAACAATATATAGTGGTTCGCCTGTGTGTACACCAACTGTTATCCAACAGCCACACAAAATGCTACTCCACTCCTAATATCCTCCCACAGGGGATATTAGCAAGCACTATTAAAATAGGTTTCACAGGTTCACCTAAAACCTTCACAATTGTGTCTTTGATTTCAAGCTTACACAATCCAAAAATCCCCACAATCTGGGTTTTCTGGCTCTCCTCAGATAACTAATAAAATGAGATTTTTCTAAAAAATCTCAAACAAAATCAAAGAAAGTAAATTACAAAAATGTAAAATACCTGAATCACCTTTTGAAGTAGCCCGGTAGAACCAATCGGAGTAGAAGTTCGATTCAACGTTCAAAATCCAATACTCACCTTAAGAATGGTTCTAAGTCTAATTGATTTTAAATCAAAAGGGCTAGTTCTATTTGATTTTGAATCCAAGAAGAAGGAATATCAAAAATTCCCCATTTCTAATGAGATTGGAATGTAGATCAAAATCAAATAAAAAATAAGCTAGCAAAAGGAATATTAAATAAGCACAAAGTAGCTGTAACATCCCGAAAATCGGGGGTCAGGTAGAAACCCAACTCCCGAGTTCCAAGATGTTATTTATGTAACATAGATAATGTTAAATGCATGTTTTCTATAAAAAGGCATTAAACAAGATTGGGATTAAGCCAAAACAGCATATCATACTCCAGAGACAGTTAAATTAGTAAGAGGAAGACTGTGATACATACATAGAATATATAATTGATTGTAAGTCTCCAGAGTGTGAACATGTTACCAGGTTAAACATATACATGTATACCTCAAAATAGAAGGAAAGAATATACATGAGTACTCCGAAGATATAAAATGACAAGTTTCATGACATCTAATCAACCTCCCTTTAATCCCGTCGACCAGAACACGCATAAAGGAGGGATCCTCCTCCTCATCATCAAGTCCAGCTCCACCTTGCAGGCCGCGTCATCATCTGCAATCACAAAAGGGTCTGGTGGGTGTCCGGAACACCGTCCCGTAACGTGGGAGTGAGTAATTAACTCAGTGGAATAATAGAGCAAAGATTAGCATGTTCTCAAATCAATCATGCGATAATAGTAAAGCAGTAAATCAAACATTCCTAATATTATTGTTAATGCAATATGACATGACATGATGGATGCCCTCACCGACATTCTCCCTCATACAGCACCATCTGCATCCGCGGTATGCTTCCATACCGCTCAGTGCTCCACATCTTCCAGGCACACAATGTGATGTTGATATGATTATCGAGTTATTATTAGTCCTTTTCATACAGCAATATTGGGAAACTAAGGTACTTTGCTTATATCAATCCCAACATAGATCCTGTCTAGGGTCGTCACTCCTAGTAATCTCATACGATGTTATATTTGTAGGTCGCTGTAAGGGCTGCCAGGGCTTTTGCTCGCACTCGTTGCACCGCTCCCCCATCACCTTATCAATACAGGCCTACTTGTACTCTTGTCGTTACGGAAGGGTCGTCGCTTCCCGTAGACTCAGAATACGCTCGAGGTCACTACAAAGGGCTATCAGGGCTGTTGCTTGCACTCGTTGCACCGCTCCCTCATCACCTTATCAATGTAGGCCGACAGCAAGAATATAGTGTCCCATACTACCATAATCTGCTCACGAGTCTGGGTTACTCACTGGTCACTACGGAGAGGTTTGTGGCCCCAGTATAGGCTGACAGCTCGACCACGGTGTCCCATACCACTATGCCCGGCTCATGAGTCTTTGTGGATCGAGGTACCATGGTTGACAGGGTTTTCAATGGTAAGTTCAGTATCCTACATTCAAGCAGTTATGACACATCCATGGTGAACATACAATGGCCAGTCGGGTTACTTGATGGGCTCGACTAGCACGAGCGCATCTCAAGCTGAGCGACATGAAGTGCATAAAACACTTCGCGTGGCCTAACCACTGCCGCCAACTCCAAAACACGACTCGCGTTCATCGACACGTCGTTCGTGGCAAAGATAAGCCAACCACGAATTGATTCGGTTACCGACTGCCTGGACTAAGTATAGCCCCAATCATTCATGAATCCACATCAGCAATCATATAACAGTAATGAAAATGAAATACAACAATGTGAGCATGTTAACACATGTTATAACATACAACTTAAGTAAATCATCTAACACATGCATTTCATACATATAATGAAATCATGCATATAGCCAACATGCAGGAAATCATTTACATCAGCGTATTATTTGAGAATTCAATCTCAAACTAATTCACAACACCATTTAATTCAATACATACTAATACAAACATTTATACAAACACTTAGTCTACACACTTAAGTCTACATAGTGTATGTCGACTCAAAGCGCGCAATTGAGCGAATCTCTTTGCCAAACAGATTATGCACGCATTCTTAGTATCCTAAGGCGACAAAAATCCATGTCAATTATTTTAGCAAAATATGGATGTTTACAGTATTTCCTACAAATGACTAAAATGCCCTAAATCTCATATTTTTCGTCTGCTTACGAAACAGGAAACGGACAGCATGTTGTGCATGTCAAACGGCGTTGCCGACAATAATCTACTATTAAACGACATTGAAAGCGTTGAAAACAGCCAATCAAAGCATCTAAAATCCACACCTTTTTCCATAGATGTGTATCGCTTCGAATGGAGCGTATATGCTTCACCTACGGTGAACAGACAACCTATTTCACAAGATGTATAAGCTACCATGCTAAGGAACCAACGGAGCCTTAAATTAGCAAGTGTTTAGGGTTTTCCTTACCTAGAAATGCGACGAAATCACCAGGAAAGCGATTGGGATACGTCGCTTAAGCACGTACAGCAGCAGCAGCAGGTGGCAGGAAAATCTCTCCCACCCTCTCTCACAATCTCTCACCTTTTCTCTTACCCAAGCTAGGGTTTCTAGCAAATTCGGATGGGTGAGAGAAGTGAGGGTTTAAACCCCTTTTATAACCTAAAAACTTCCCAGATTAGGCTTGGGAACAATGTTTACTTGAGGGGTAACCAAATCGGGGCTGTTTCGGTCTAAAAGAGTATTTTCGGAGGTTCCCTGGCTGAACGCGGTCGGACTTAAGCTCATGCATATTGGATCTAGCACACATCAAGTTTTCAGACCGGTAGAGTTCCCAGATCGCACGTGGCGGTCCAGTTTCAGTTCAGCGGTCATCGCACCTAGATCAGGTCTACAAGTCTCGTGATATGAAATAGAAATTTTTCCTGATCCGAGGGTGTAATTTGGCTGAATTCTGATGGTCAGAACGCTTAATACTGACATGCCAAGTCATGTGCCAAATTTGAATTTCTAATTCCAAATCTAACCCTATTCTCACTCTCTTCACTCCAGGCTCAATGAAATAGCCTCTGAATGTCGGTTGGACTTGATTTTCGAAATGATTGTCAAGTCCAGCTAGGCGGTTATAATTGTCTAAGATTGTAGGTATCGGACTTTCGACGCGCGGTCTAGATCCAATACAAAGTTTCAAAGGGCTCCTGAGAGCAAACCGTTTTAGATTTTGATCCTGGATTTTAGGGTAACGTAGCATCAA
This sequence comes from Magnolia kwangsiensis, assembly GCA_037074715.1. Classification (NCBI taxonomy): domain Eukaryota; kingdom Viridiplantae; phylum Streptophyta; class Magnoliopsida; order Magnoliales; family Magnoliaceae; genus Magnolia; species Magnolia kwangsiensis. Next base: position 92,281,570 of record CM073573.1, read on the forward strand.
CGATTCTACAAGTTTTGGGTCTCGTGGAACGTATTTAAAATGATCAGGGATAATTTCACAGCTACTCTAGCGTAGTGCTAGCTAACTTACTCTTAATTTTTAAAGGAATTAATCCTAAGTGATTTCTTTAGCTATGGAATTGGGTTCTGAGCGATTTCCCAGGTCTTTTAGTTGACCCATTGCCTAAGGACGTCTAATACCAGGTTGGCAAAAATCTGGGGTGTTACAGTATCTTAAAACAAACAAAAACTTATCTCAGAGTATAACCTAAAGAATGCTTGAATAGAGTTGAATTGAATTGCTAAAACTCTGAAGTTCGAGCTCTATTTATAGCCTGAAAAATCCCGTCTACGACTGGTCTTAGGATCCTAGGACTGGTCATAGCTTCAAATATTTTCAAAGATTTCTGTGGGATAAGGATTATTGTTCCACGACTGGTCCTGGGTAGCCTACGACCGGTCGTGGGCCACCTACGACTGGTCATGGGTCACCTACGACCGGTCGTAGGACACCCAGTTTAGTTGCTAGAGTTTGAGTCGTAGGGCTAAGACTGGTTGAAGGATGAGTCGTAGAACTCACAGGACTGGTCGTAGGATGTCCAGGACTGGTCGTAGGACAAGCAGAAAGATCCAAAAATCTTAAACAACCTAGGACTGGTCCTGAAAAACTTAAAACTGGTTGTAGCAGAGCTAAGACTGGTCTTGAAGTCCCTAGGACTGGTCTTAGAACAGCCCAAACAAGTATATTAAAATATATGAATTATGTATCCAGAATGACCTACAGTAAAGCCCATCCTAAGGTCAATCTAAAGTCAAACAAACCTTAAAAGTGAGATGGACATTGAATGTCTGTACACTCAGATGACTCTTAAGAGAAGCTTAAGAATATACAAATCTTGTAGTAGGCCTTCTTGAGCTTGATCTTGACTTGACATAGTCTTCTACTATACTTGAACTTGATTGTATCTTGAGCATGCATACTTGAAAACTTCTATTCTTGAATTCTTCATCCATGACTTGAATCTTTCTTCATTTAAGATCTTGTCTTGAAATGCGATGTCTTGAAGCAATGAATAGTCTCAAACATGAAACACAAGATATACAAGACATAGATATAGGTTTTGGCACCACAAAATTTAACAACCAAAGGGATATGAAATCATAGCACTTACACTTAGCTCATCTTGGAGTTGTTGAAGTTCGGAAGAACGTGCTGGAGACTTGGCCATTGTGATATCACTATTAAGCACTTAACTGAGGGAAGCGAGTACTTCTTCGACCAGAAGTATTTCCTTGGGTGATGAAGGAGGTGTTGATGACATGTCGAGGTGGTATTCTTTTTCAACAGAGGCACATTAGTTATAGTTTCTGTAAGTGCTATGATTTCATATCCCTTTGGTTGTCAAATTTTGTGGTGCCAAAACCAATATCTATGTCTTGTATATCTTGTGTTTTATGTTTGAAGACTATTCATTACATTCAAGACATCGCATTTCAAGATAAGATCTTAAATGAAGAAAGTTTTCAAGATATGGATGAAGAATTCAAGAATTGAAGTCTTCAAGTTTGCATGTTCAAGATTCAATCAAGTTCAAATATATTAGAAGAATTTGTCAAGTCAAGATCAAGCTCAAGAAGGCCTACTACAAGTTTTGTATATTCTCAAGCTTCTCTTAAAGGGTCATCTGAGTGTTCAGACTTTCAAGTCCAACTCACTTTTAAGGTTTGTTTGACCTTAGATTGACCTTAGGATGAGCTTTACAGTAGGTCATTCTGGATACATAATTCATATATTTCAATATGCTTGTTTGGGGTGTTCTAAGACCAGTCTTAGGGACTTCAAGACCAGTCCTTGCTCTGCTACGACCAGTCTTAAGCTTTTCAGGACCAGTCCTAGGTTATTAAAGATTTTTGAATCTTTCTGGTTATCCTACAACCAGTCCTGGACATCCTACGACCAGTCCTGTGAGTTCTACGACTCATCCTTCGACTGGTCGTAGCCCTACGACTCAAACTCCAGCAACCATTTTTGGGGTCCTACGACTAGTCGTAGGTATCTCACGACCAGTCGTAGGTGGCCCATGACCGGTCGTGGAACAGAAAATCCAATCCCGCAGAAATCTTTAAAAATCTTTGAAGCTATGACCATTCCTAGGATCCTAAGACCAGTCATAGACGGGATTTTTCAGGCTATAAATAGTGCACGAACTTCAAAGTTTTAGCAATTCAATTCAACTCTTTTCAAGCAATCTTTAGGCTATTCTCTGAGATAAGTTTATGTTTATTTTAAGCTACTTTGTTCTTATTTAATATTATTTTGCTAGCTTATTTTTATTTGATTTTGATCTACATTCCAATCTTATTAGAAAAGGGGAATTTCTGATGTTCCTTCTTCTTGGATTCAAAATTAAATAGAACTAACCCTTTTGATTTAAAATCAATTAGACTTAGAACCACTCTTAAAGTGAGTATTGGACTTTGAACGTTGAATCGAACTTCTACTCCGATTGGTTCTACCGGGCTTCTTCAAAAGGTGATTCAGGTATTTTACATTTTTTGTAATTTACTTTCTCTGATTTTTGTTTGAGATTCGCCAGAAAAATCTCATTGTATTAGTTATCTGAGGAGAGCAAGAAAACTCAGATTGTGGGGTTTTTGGATTGTGTAAGCCCGAGATCAAAGACACAATTGTGAAGGTTTTAGGTGAACCTGTGAAACCTATTTTGATAGTGCATGCTAATATCCCCTGTGTGAGGATATTAAGAGTGGAGTAGCAATCTGTGTAGCTGTTGGATAACAGTTGGTGTACACACAGGTGAACCACTATATATCGTTGTGTTGTGGATGTGTTTTTCTCTTTCATTCTTTTATTCATTCTTTTTTGTGGAGTGTTTGTGGATGAATGTTGTAATCACTTCAAGCAAGTGTGGATGAATATTGTAATAACTTAGGATTTATTTTCTCCAAGTTATTTTGATTTCCTTGCTTTTTATTCCTCATTGGTTTGTGATACAAGGACGTTCTAGAAATAAGGTTGTCCTACCTTAAGCCTTTGGTTTTTGGTGTAAGGTTGTCCTTAGAACTGATAAAGTATCAATCTCTTTATTTTAGGCTATTGAGATTATTTTATATTCAGCATTGTGCTTTATTTCTTTGTTTATTCCGCTATTATAAGTTTTATTTGGCATTGCCCTATTCACCCCTCCTCTGGGGCATATAGCTAGGCCCTTTCAAGTGGTTTCAGAGCCTATTAGCTCGTGCTTATTTTTTAATTATTTGGATTTATTTCCTGAGCTAACGATCTAAGCTATATTAAGATGTCAAATTTTGAAAGCCTATCAGTCACTAGGCCACCACCCTTTAATGGCACAAACTATGCCTATTGGAAAGCCAGGATGAGGATCTTCCTCAAATCCTTAGATGAAAGAGTGTGGCTGGCCATAGTGAATGAATGGAACCCTCTTATCACTGAAGTAACTAATGGCGATGGTTCAAAAACTATGAAAGTAACGGCTTATTCTCTTTGGACCACACTTTAGAAAAGTGAAAGTAGTGTTAATGCAAAAGCACTAAATGCAATTACTTGTGCATTATCACCAGATGAATTCAAAAGAATCATCTCTTGTGAAAATGTAAAACAAGCATGAGATGTATTAGAAATGACACACGAGGGTACATCTATTGTCAAGAAATCTAAAGTCCAACTCCTCACAACTAAATTTGAAGAAATTCATATGGAGGAGAATGAGATGGTTATGGACTTCTACACTAGATTAAATGACATTGTGAACTCTATGTGGGGTCTTGGTGATAGAATCCCAGAAAGTAAAGTATGTGCAAAGATACTACGTTCACTTCCTGAACGATTCAATTCTAAAGTGACCGCGATTCAGGAACTTCGTGATACGGATACTATGAGGGTTGAGGAACTAGTTGGCTCACTTCAAACCTATGAGTTATCCTTTAAGTCTCCTAAAGGAAAATTAATTGCTCTCAAATCATCTAAAAATGCTTCACAAGTGAGTACTTCAGATTATAAAGATACCGAAGATGATATGACTCTTTTAGCAAAAAAGTTTTACAAAATTTTCAAAAATAAGAAAAAAGATGATTTTCAAAAGTCAAATGATAAGAGACGATCTAAACCTAGAGCTCGAAAATCATTGAAAGATAGTCAATGTTACAACTGTCAAGAGTATGTGCACTTAGCTAACAAATGTCCTAAAAAGGACAAATCAAAAAGGAAAAGCATGATGGCTACTTGGGATGAATCGTCTGATTCTGAATCCTCTTCTAAATCAGAAGATTCTGAAATCAAGTCGGGCGATGATGTTAAAGCCCTTATGACTCTAACCAAGATCACCTATTCAGATTATGATGATATATCTAGTGAAGAAAATCTGAATAGTGATTGCGATAATGAAGATGATCTTCAAGATGCTTATAATGGCCTTTATAAAGAGAGTTGTAAAATTTCCGTTTAGCTTAAATTACAAAAAGAAAAATTTTCTAAGCTTAAGGAAGATTATGAGTTTCTTATTTTAGAAAAGTCTCAAATTTCCAATTCTTTTGAAAAGACCAAATGTGATTTGGATTTCAAAACCTCCCAAATTGAAGATTTGAAATTTGAAAAAGAAAAACTCAAAAATGAGGTAGCTTCTCTTCTGAGTTTGAAAGACACATGGAGATATACCCAAGGTGATCCAAAATTAGAAAAATTATTGTCCGAATCAAGAAAATGTGGAAATCGATCCGGGTTGGGGTGTGATAAGAATACATCTCCTAAACAAAAGAACATTGCTCCTAAATTTGTAAAAGGAGAGTCTTCAACTTCAAAAGAAAAGAATACCTATCAAGGATTTTCTAAAAATTCAAGGTCTTTTCAAAAACCTTAAAGTAGCCATGTCAACTTTAATTTTCATAACCGAAATCCTTTAGCTGAAAAAATAATTGATCTACTCAAGGAGCTATTAAAGTCTAACTCTATAGGTCAGTCCTATAACAACAGACAGAAAAAGACCATCTATGCTCCTAAACCCAAAACTGTTCTAAAATGGGTTTCTAAAATTGCCAGCTTGGTTGCCCACACTGCTTTCAAAGCTACAAGCCATTCAAAGTGGTACCTTGATAGTGGTTTCTCTAGGCATATGACAGGTGACAAAGCTTTATTCACCGATCTTAAAGATATGACTGACGGGTCAGTCACATTTGATGATGGAAGCAATTACAAGATTATTGGTCAAGGTACGGTTCATCTTTATAACCTTCCCTTATTTAAGAATGTTTTATATGTTGAGGGCTTAAAACAAAACCTATTAAGCATTTCTCAGATATGCGATAACAACCATAATGTGAAGTTTTCTAATCAAGGTTGTGAGATACTTGATAAAAAGGGTTCTGTTATATTAACTGGTCGCAGAACTTCTGAAAACTACTACATCGTTAGTGATGCTAGCTCATCTACTCAATCATGTTACATAGTCCATACCGATGAGACTGAATTATGGCATAAACACCTTGGACATGTATACTATTGGAACTTATTTAGATTGAGCAAAAAAGAACTAATTAGAGGTCTACCTAAATTGTAAAAAGTAGATAAAATATGTGGTGAATGCCAGTTGGGCAAACAGATTAGGAGCTCTCACAAGAAAGTGAACTCCAATACCACATCTAGACCACTCGAGCTTCTCCACATGGATCTTATTGGACCAATCAGATCGGAGAGTCGAAGAGGCAAAAAATACATCTTGGTTATCATAGATGACTATAACAGATTCACTTGGGCATCATTCTTAAAAGAGAAAATTGAAACCCTGGATGAAGTGAAAAAGGTCATCAAACGAATCCAAAATGAGAAGGGTTCTCATGTTAGTAAGATCCGTAGTGATCATGGATCTGAATTCGAAAAAAGTAGTTTTGAGAAATTCTGTAGTGATCAGGGAATATCACATGAATTCTCTGTGCCCAAAATATCGCAACAAAATGGTATTGTTGAAAGAAAAAACAGAATTCTTTAGGATATGGCTAATGTTATGCTGAATAGCATGAAGCTCTCTAGAAATCTTTGGGCTGAAGCAGTTAATACTGCATGTTATATTATTAATCGGGTTTATACTAGTAAATCTGATAATAAGACTGCTTATGAATTATGGTTTGAAAAGAAACCTACTGTCAAATACTTTCAGGTTTTTGGCTGCAAGTGTTATATTTTACGGGATCATGAAAATTTGGATAAGTTTGATACGAAAAGTGACAAAGGTATTTTTCTTGGTTATTCTTTGAACAGTTGAGCTTATAGGGTTCTAAATAAGAAAACTGGTGTGATTCAAGAGTCCATCAATGTGGTCATTGATGATCATTTGAATACACGAGCCCCAAGTTCAGATGATGATGAAGCTCTTATTATTGACAATCAAGATATCTCATCAAGTCAAAAAGAATCTAAACCAAGGACTGTTAAAGATCATCCAACCAATTAAATACTTGAAAACTCTCTCACTGGAGTTCGTACTCGCAAACAACTTGAGAACATATGTAATTATGTTTGTTTTACATCCCAAATAGAACCGGTCAACGTAAAAGAAGCACTTTCTGACGAAAAATGGATTGTCGCTATGCAGGATGAAGTTAATCAATTTATTCGTAATGATGTCTGGTATCTTATTCCTAGACCTAAAGATAAATACATTATTGGAACAAAATGGATCTTTAAAAATAAGTCTAATGAGCTTGGAAATATTATACGAAACAAGGCTAGACTGGTTGTACAATGGTATACTCAGATTGAAGGCATCGATTACGATGAAACCTTTGCTCGAGTCGCTCGCCTTGAGTCAATCAGACTTTTTATTTCCATCGCATGCTTTAGAAAATTTAAGATTTATCAGATGGATGTAAAGATTGCTTTCTTGAATGACAATTTACATGAAGAAGTGTATGTTGAACAACCTTCAGGGTTTGAAGACCCTAAGTTATCTGACCATGTATTTCATCTCAAAAAGGCTCTTTATGGTCTAAAACAAGCACCCAGGGCATGGTATGAGAAATTGACTAAATTCTTACTTAGTCATAACTTTCAAGTAGGAAGTGTCGATAAGACACTTTTTGTTAAGTAGTATAATAATGATATTTTTATGGTTCAAATATATGTTGATGATATTATTTATGGATCTACTTTTTCTAACATGTCTATTGAGTTTGCAGAGTTAATGAAATCAAGGTTCGAAATGAGCATGGTTGGCGAACTTAATTATTTTCTAGGGTTGCAAGTAAAATAACAACCTGATGGAATTTTCATTTCCCAGACCAAATATGCTTCAAACTTGGTTAAAAGGTTTGGATTTGAGAATGGTAAGAACTTTGATACTCCTATAAGTACAACGTTAAGACTCTCAAAAGACTCTACAGGCAAAGATATAGATCCTAAACTATATCGTAGTATGATTGGTAGTTTGTTGTATCTTACTGCAAGTAGATCTGATATTGCATTAAGTGTTAGAATTTGTGCGAGATATCAGTCTAATCCTACGGAATCACATCTTACTGCTGTTAAACGGATTATTAGATATGTCACAAGTTCTATAAATTTAGGACTTTGGTATCCTTTTAATACTAGTGTTCGATTAGCCGGATACTCAGATGCTGATTGGGCTGGAAATATTGATGATAGAAAATCAAAATGTGGTGGTTGTTTTTACATTGGAAATTGCTTAGTTTCTTGGTTCAGCAAGAAGCAAAGCTCAATATCTCTCTCCACTGTTGAGGCTGAGTATATTGCAGCTAGATATGCATGTACTCAACTAGTTTGGATGAAACGCATGCTTAGCGATTATGGAATTAATCAAGATTCAATGATCTTACATTGTGATAATTCCAGTGCTATAAACATTTCCAAAAACCCAATATAGCATTCACGTACTAAGCACATTGACATTAGGTATCATTACATACGTGAGTTAGTTGAAGAAAAAGTTATTTCTTTGGAATATATATCAATCGAAAATCAACTTGCTGATATATTTACTAAACCGCTCGACAAAAGCAGGTTTAATAAATTGAAATTTAATCTTAGTATGTGCATTTTACATTGAATATTCTTGCTTGCATGTATCATAGTGTATTATATTTAGTATTATTTGTGTTTAAATTTTAATTTTTTCATTAAAAATGCATTTTTGGTCGATACTCGACCGGTCGTGGTTGTACACGACCCGTCGTGGTTCGACCGGTCGTGAACCACACTCGACCGGTCGTGGATCTCATGAATGTGATATATTTAGGAAAAATCCTCTTCTTCCTCATTTCCACACCGACCTACGACGAGTCGTGGCTCGAGCAGTCATAAGATTTCCTATTTTTTTTCGAGGTGAGTCCTATTTCATCATTTTCTTAAAGATTCTTGCTCTCTATGCTTTGATTTATTTATAGTATAGCTAGATTTCATCTCTTGTTGGATTTTTCATGGGTTTCCTCTCAATTTGCTAATCTAGAGAAAACCCATCTTTCTTTTGTGCATCTTGCTTGCTCTTTGTATATCTTTTTAAATATGGATGCTAGAGGGAAAAAGAAAACATCCCGTGGTCCATTTTCATCTAGATGTACACCGATTACAAAACAGCACCTTTGGTCACCCGAAGATGATACTCAAGATTTACGGGATTTGCGTGTTCGTAACATTATCGTTGAGCATACTGCTGATCTCAATCACATTGCTCCATATAGTATTGTCCCCCTCCTTGAATCTGTTGGCTAGACTAACATTTTGCTTTGGGGTGGGCCTGCATACCTATCCATTACTCAATCAATGGTTGCATGCATCTCTGATTTTTCTCTTGATAATTTAATTTTTTCAATTGATACTAGAGAAGGAAAATTTGAAGTAGATCGTCATTTGATATCAGGTATTATGGATATACCTGTTAATGATGAAGGTATACCGATTCATACTTTATACGACAAACCATCTGAATTGGAAAAATGCATGTTAATAAGAGATTTATGCAAAATTGATGCACAATGGACACACAAAGGGAATGCGCTCCCTTCAAAGTATTTGTTACCTAGATACAGAGTGTTACATCGGTTCTTCATTTTCAATGTGTATCCCCGGTCCGGTAATAAAATCGAGTTGACTTCTTTCATGGTTCGAGTATTGCATTCTATTGCTTCTGGTACCATGGTCTGTCTTCCCTCTTTGATTTGTCATTCCATTATTCAGTTTTGTCTCCATCCAGGTTATAGTGATATTCCGTTCGGTTATCTTTTGACTGTTTTAGCCACTCACATGCTTGTCGATAAACCTATTAATGAGGCACCAATTTCTCGTCTTATTTTCAACAATTCCAATCTTAATAAGATGAAATTGGATCTGCTCCCTGGCCAAGTTGATGAAGGTGGTGTTGGTGGTGTTGGTGGTGATGGTGGTATTGCTGGAAACGACGGGGAAGCTGGCGATCTTCCTCAACAAGATGTTAATATGGATGACTTATTTGATGATATAGAAACTGATTCACCTAATGATCCAGATTATGATCCTTCTAGTTTTGATGCACGCCTTCGTGCATTGGAGAACAAGGTTGATAATATGAATATAGCCCACGATATGCGATTTAAGTACATGCGAAAATATTTTCGTCGCATTAATAAAGGGTTACACTAGATTAATCCGACTATACCTGCTCCCTCCTCTGGATCAGATTAGGTGAATTATCGTTTTGATAGTATGTCATTTCCTTTTATTTTGGTTATGTATTATGGATTATGGTTTGATAACATTGTCTTTTGATATTATATTTTGGATTATGGATTATGGCTTGATGCTTCGGGATTATATTATGTCCTTTCATATCTCTTTCTCATTATCTTCTTATTCCTCTATATGTTCTCCTTCCTATTATGCCGTTCCCTTGTCATTTTGTGACAAAAAAGGGGAGTAGTAAGAGTTAAAGCTTAAAGGGGGAGTTGTATGGAAAGGAGGAGTAATTTGTTTGAATTGATTAAGAAGGATATGTGGATAAGAATATATAGTATTGATGTTATTGATTGTTTTCATGAGGAGTACTCGTATTACTCAGGGGGAGTAGAGGGATTTGTGATTTTATGGCTCATGATTCCTTATTATCTTTTATGATATGTGTTTTGTCACAAATTTGACAAAGGGGGAGATTGTAAGTGCTATGATTTCATATCCGTTTGGTTGTCAAATTTTGTGGTGCCAAAACCTATATCTATGTCTTGTATATCTTGTGTTTTATGTTTGAAGACTATTCATTGCATTCAAGGCATCGCATTTCAAGACAAGATCTTAATTGAAGAAAGTTTTCAAGATATGGATGAAGAATTTAAGAATTGAAGTCTTCAAGTTTGCATGTTCAAGATTCAATCAAGTTCAAATATATTAGAAGAATTTGTCAAGTCAAGATCAAGCTCAAGGCCTACTACAAGTTTTGTATATTCTCAAGTTTCTCTTAAAGGGTCATCTGAGTGTTCAGATTTTCAAGTCCAACTCACTTTTAAGGTTTGTTTGACCTTAGATTGACCTTAGGATGAGCTTTATAGCAGGTCATTCTGGATACATAATTCAAATATTTCAATATGTTTGTTTGGGGTGTTCTAAGACCAGTCTTAGGGACTTCAAGACCAGTCCTAGCTCTGCTACGACCAGTCTTAAGTTTTTCAGGACCAGTCCTAGGTTATTGAAGATTTTCGAATCTTTTTGGCTGTCTTACGACCAGTCCTAGACATCCTACGACCAGTCCTGTGAGTTCTACGACTCATCCTTCGACTGGTCGTAGCCCTACAACTCAAACTCCAGTAATCATTTTTGGGGTCCTACGACCGATCGTAGGTGTCTCACAACCTGTCGTAGGTGGCCCACGACCGGTCGTAGACCGCCCAGGACCGGTAGGTGGAACAGAAAATTCAATCCTGTAGAAATCTTTAAAAATCTTTGAAGCTACGACCATTCCTAGGATCCTAAGACCAATCATAGACGGGATTTTTCAGGCTATAAATAGTGCACGAACTTCAGAGTTTTAGCAATTCAATTCAACTCTTTTCAAGCAATCTTTAGGCTATTCTCTGAGATAAGTTTGTGTTTTTTTTAAGCTACTTTGTGCTTATTTAATATTCTTTTGCTAGCTTATTTTTATTTAATTTTGATTTACATTCCAATCTTATTAGAAAAGGAGAATTTCTGATATTCCTTCTTGGATTCAAAATCAAATAGAACTAGCCCTTTTGATTTAAAATCAATTAGACTTAGAACCATTCTTAAAGTGATTATTAGACTTTGAACGTTGAATCGAACTTCTACTCCGATTGGTTCTACCGGGCTTCTTCAAAAGGTGATTAAGGTATTTTACATTTTTTATAATTTACTTTCTCTGGTTTTTGTTTGAGATTCGCCAGAAAAATCTCATTGTATTAGTTATCTGAGGAGAGCCAGAAAACTCAGATTGTGGGGTTTTTGGATTGTGTAAGCCCGAGATCAAAGAAACAATTGTGAAGGTTTTAGGTGAACCTGTGAAACCTATTTTGATAGTGCATGCTAATATCCCCTGTGTGAGGATATTAGGAGTGGAGTAGCAATCTGTGTGCCTGTTGGATAACAGCTGGTGTATACACAGGTAAACCACTATATATCGTTGTGTTGTGGATGTGTTTTTCTCTTTCATTCTTTTATTCATTCTGTTTTGTGGAGAGTGTTTGTGGATGAATTTTTTAATCACTTCAAGTAAGTGTGGATAAATGTTGTAATAACTTAGGATTTATTTTCTCCAAGTTATTTTGATTTCCTTGCTTTTTATTCCTCATTGGTTTGTGATACAAGGACGTTCTAGAAATAAGGTTGTCCTACCTTAAACCTTTGGTTTTTGGTGTAAGGTTGTCCTTAGAATTGATAAAGTATTAATCTCTTTATTTTAGGCTATTGAGATTATTTTATATTCAGCATTGTGCTTTATTTCTTTATTTATTCCGCTATTATAAGTTTTATTTGGCATTGCCCTATTCACCCGCCCTCTAGGGCATATAGCTAGGCCCTTTCAGTTTCTTTAGTCACAAGAGCTTGTCGAGGTGGTCTTCTTCTTCGGTAAAGGCACACGAGTTATAGTTTTATTAGTCACAAGAGCTTCAATGGTTGCTACTTCACTACACCAATATCGTAAATTCGGAACGGCTACGTGTTTGGTTTAGGAACATGTTAAAGTCATTTCAAATTTGAAACAATCTTAAACTATTTTAGACATGAAAAGTCGTACGCCCAAATTTGGGGTAGTTTTTACGGGAATTATTCCCCTCTCTCTCTCCTTCAATACCTGATTTTCCTATCGAAACCTTATTTCCCTTCCCCATCTCTCTCTCGTGCTCTCCCTCTCTTTCCATCAAACCCCATTTCTTTGATTGTTCCTTCAACTGGACTAATTTCCACCATGATTTTTTTTATCCACATAATTTATTTATTTTGTTGATCATAACCTTCCATCTGCCATATTCTCCATCTAACTACGAATTGTTAAATCCTGTATGGAAATGGTGGACGTGTTTGGTTCATTGATGGCCCAGCTGATGTGATGTCTTGCAAGAATCCATCCTTTGGCAGAATATCTCCTAGATGAGCGATTAGGGAAGCCTTTGAACCTTCCTACCTTTGTAACATTTTGAAAAGGCTAGCTTACGAAGTCCAAGAGGGGGGGTTAATAAGACTATGCCAATTAATCGAATAAAATACTAAATAAGTAAATAAATCAGAAATCTCAATCGCACTAGTATTGAAACGTTGATTCAAACTGATTCATAGGACAACCTTCACCCAAACAAGTTACGCAGGACAACCTTATTTCACGAATATAATAAGAATCAAAATTCCAAACTAAGCAAGAGTAAATAAAACTATCTATTACAAACATTCACCACTTTTGCATAAAAAGAAATTACAATCATTTACCACAAAAGTAATAAAATCATTCACCACAACACGAAGAATTATAGTGGTTCGGTGTGTCAACAACTATTCTCAAACAGCCACACCTACTCCACTCCAAAGATTACTAATCACCTAATCTCGGCTTTCACTATGAATAAGGTTTTCGCAGGGTCACCTTAAAACCTGATACAATTGTTATTTCAACAGGCTATCACAAACAAAAAAATCCCTCTCTTCTATCTCAAAAAAAACCTATAATGAGATTTTCTACCTATCTCATAAAAAACTAAATACAGAAAGTAAATTGATACTTATCTTCACTGTAGAAGACACTGTAGCTGTAGAACGGTTTTCTCAAATGATGAATGTTCAATGTTCAGTCCAATAGAAAAGGTTCAGGGTTCTATTTGATTTTAATTAAGTTTAAACTAAAGGCTACTTGCATTAATTCCCTTAAATCTCAATAAGAGTAAACACTATTTTAGAATCAAAATGATAGAGTTCTAAGATGAATGAATTAATGAAAAGCTATTAGAAAATATTATAAATTCCTCTTGATATCTTGACAATAAATGAGGCTTCTCTCTCTAAAATAAGGGCTTTGATATGCTTGAATCATATTTTCAGATTGAAAAAGAACCTCAATTTATAAGCAGAAAGTTTGTTCCTTCGACTAGTCTAAGGCAGTCTTCAACTGGACCAAGCACTAGATTCAGTTCCAACAAGTTTTCAAATTCGAGCGGGATAAGATCTAACAGATCGTCGACTGTTCGAGGGACTTGTTTGACTTGTCGAATGAGGTTTTCGACTGGTTGAACAGCCTCTTCGACTAGTCAAACAAGATGAATTCGACCTAATTTTAATTGTTGGACTTCGAGTCGAGGAACCTTCAACTAGTCGAAGGTGGTCCTTCGACTGGTCAAGGATACCCTTCAATTGGTCGAAGGTGCAACAAAATTTCTGTTCTACTTCAGCTATTGCTTGGACTACTCAAAATTTTTCTTAGACTGGTCAAGGTAGAACTCAAGCCAGTCGAAGCTCAACCTACAATAAGTATAAAAACCCAAATTTAAATCGGTTTTGAAAGCACCTAAACCTAAGTTCTTTCTAGGGTTTATAATACCTGTAAGTACTGAATTTTGTAGGACTAGAACTTCACAAAGGAGCTTGATCTTCTATTAGCATTTTTAGTAGTCTAGCTTGGTTTTAAACTTAAGCTTGAGCTTGAACTTGAGCTTAAACTTGAGCTTAACTAGAACATGACTTGCTAAGTTGTTTTGACAAGATGAAATCTGACAAACTAGGTGTAACATATGCTTTAAACATAATAGCACTTACAATCTCCCCCTTTGTCAATTCCGTGACAAAACACTTAGTGTTAGAAGAATCGGAATGTAGCCCTATAGCCTTGTATATTCTTGTACTCATGATGTAGTTGAAGATTGCAAAAATTAGTACTCCCCCTTAAGTTTTACTCTCCTTGTTCATATAACCATAAGCATTCTCCAAGAAAATATAACATTCCCATTCTCATACATCATAACATATATTCAAAACATTCCAATCAATCTCGTGCATCATATATTCATAATATAGCCATTTCTCTCCTTTTTTGTCACAAGTTGACAAAGGAAGAAGGTAAGAAAGCATATGAATAATCACGGGAATATATAAGAATGCATATGAAATAGCATATTAAAATGTTAAAGGTAGGGAACAATCATTCAAGCAGAGTTAAGAACAATTATCTAACAAACCAAGTAGAATATTAGTTATACAGCCCCATAGATGAAAATAAGTAAAAAGAACTCAATCAGATCCTAAGGAAGGAGCAGGCATGAAAGGATCCATCTGATGCAAACTCCTCGCAATGCGATGGAAGTACTTCTTCATGTACTTCATAGAAGATTTCTAATTTTACGTCAGGTTATCATATGAAATCTATAATGTCGTGACCTTCTCTTCTAGTGATTTGAGTCAATCATCAACCTGTGAAGGCTGAAAATCTAGATCATCTAACTTGTTGAGCTCAATAAAGATATCGTTTGTAGATCTGTCTTCTGGTAGTGTTCGTACTTCCTCTTCTTCCTCATCTCATTGACTTAGAAGAAGTTTCAGATTCATCTTGTTTAAATTAGTATTATCGAATAGTAATTCCGACTCGGGTGCCTTAGACGTAAGAATAGGAACATTACAATGTAAGGAAATACAAGTCATGAGCTATGCAAACAGAATAGAATTATGACCAGGATGAAGATGAAATTGAATAATGATATAGAAAATAAGAGAAAGAAGATACATTTATATCCCAGAAACAACAGAGTGAAGAATATTAACCATAAAGGGAGTAAGTTCTGACTTATTCCCTGATCGAAGATATACATTGGACATACAAATACAATGAAGAACTTGAAATATAGGGAGCATTTGATTGGCACGTAAAGCATTACAAGATTGTCATTCCACATTCAAATGACGTAGCTTACGTATAATCGCTTGTTGTTCGGTATGAATCATTTTATCAGTTAAATTTGCAAGAGGAATTCCATCCTTTGCAACGACAATCTCAGTTAAGGCTGAAATAAGATAGTGATCCACAGTGAAAGTCCCTTTGACAAATTTGACCGTTAAGGTTAAATTTTCTAGGGACACATCACTAATTGATGCATAAATGGCTTGTGCAATGGAACGATAAACTTTACCATCCCAACCCAAAGTGTATTCCCATCTGACATTTGTAAGCAAAGGAACAAGATTGAATGGAGAAATGTGGGCAATATTAACACTATGCTCAATAATTATCTCTTGAGCGAAAATCCCTAACTTACTCCGAATCTTCTTCAGGGCCCATTTGGGTTCTCACATTGGATGAAGTCAGCCTAGATGATGAGCTACCACGAGTTCTTCATGTAGTCGTTCTTTTACTACGATGCTCCATTTAATAATTGTACAAGTAATAACTAAAGAGGGTAGAGAGATTGTGGGTAGATCAGAGCTTTCCACAAATCTCACAACAAATAGGTTTGGAATCAAGAATAAATCCAAAATAAGAGATTAACTAGCAAAGATTTACTCAAATCTACAAGGAAATTGAAAAATGACCACTTACTAGTAAGATTTAGAGATGGGTTCATCGAGAGGGTGACCGACTAGTCGAAGAAGAATGTGAAAATGAGTAGGAAAAAGTGATTTTTCACTTTTAGGGAATAATCTGCACGGTCCTTGACCGGTCAAGCAGCGTGCTCGACTTGTCAAGGGTTCGACTGGTCGAGCACATCCTCGACCCATCGAAAAAGCCAAAGCTTTTTTTTTCTTAATTTTAATTTTATCATCATATTATTATTATTTTATGCATTTAATTAATTGTAAACAAGAAACAAATAAATGCTAAAATAATTAATTAATAACACACACACCAATGTCATTCTTTAAGTTTGAAAATCTATTCATGTCAAGTGGTTTGGTCAAAATGTCTGCAAGTTGCTTCTTAGTTTGAATATATTTCAGTACAATACTCTTATCTTCAACTAGTTCTTGAATATAATGATATTGGATATCAATAGGTTTTGTACAAGAATGTTGGATTAGATTTTTTGAAATGTTAATTGCATTTGAATTATCGCAATATAATGTCATTAAATATTTCGCAATGCCATAATCAGTTAACATTCTTTTCATCTAAATGAGTCGAGTGCAACCATTACTAGCTGCAATATACTTAGTTTAGCAATTGAGAGAGATACAGAGTTTTGTTTTTTATTGAGCCATGAAACTAAACAGTTCCCCAGGTAGAAACATCCACCACTAGTAGATTTTTTATCCTCAATATTTTCAGCCCAGTCTGCATCAGTATATCTAGCAATTTGTACAGATATATCATGCGGATACTAAAGTCCTAAATTAGCAGAACTTGCAACATATATGATTATCCATTTAATAACAATTAGATGTGATTCTTTAGGATTGGATTGATATCGGGCATATATTCCAACACTAAAAGCAATATCAGGTCTACTAACAATTAAGTATAAGAGACTATCAATCATACTTTGATATAAATGGGAGTCTACACTTTTACCTGATTCATCCTTTGGGAGTATAAGAGTTGTACTCATTGGAGTATCAAACTTCTTTCCATTCCCAAATCCAAACCTTATTACAAGATTTAAGACATATTTGCTTTGTGAGATGAATATACCATCTTCATGTTGCTTAACTTGTAAACTAAGAAAGTAGTTAAGTTCATCTACCATACTTATTTGAAACTTGTATTTCATCAAATCTGTAAACTTAATAGACAAGTTATTGCATGTAGAACCATAAATTATATCGTCAACGTAGATCTGTACTATCAGTATATGATCGTCATATTTTTTGACGAATAAAGTTTTATCAACACTACCCATAATGAAGTTATGACTAAGTAAAAATTTAGTCAATTTTTCGTATCATGCCCTGGGAGCTTATTTCAAACCATAAAGTGCCTTTTTTAGATGGTATAGATGATTTGGAGATTTTGGGTCATCAAAACCGTTAGGTTGTTTAACATAAACCTCCTCATGTAAGTCACCATTTAGAAATGTACTTTTAACATCCATTTGATATATTTTAAATTTCTTATGACATGCAATTGAAATGAATAATCTTATGGATTCAAGGCTTGGAACTGGTACAAAGGTTTCATCGTAATCAATACCTTTTATCTGAGTGTACCCTTGTACAACCAGTCTAGCCTTGTTTCTAATAATATTACCCATTTAATTAGTTTGATTCTTAAAAATTCATTTGGTTCCAATTACATGTTTATCATCAGGTCTAGAAACCAAGGGTCATACATCATTTCTGACAAATTGATTTAATTCTTCTTACATGGTAATTATCTAACTTTCATTGGCAAGTGCTTTGTTTACATTGGTCAGTTCAATTTGGGAAGTGAAGCAACATAATTACATATATTTTCTAATTGTTTTTTTATCTGTATACTAGTATGAGGGTTACCAAGTATTTAATCAGTTGGATGATCTTTAATTGATCTTAATTCAGTATCATTTAATTTAGATGAAGAGTTGGTTATATCAATTATGTTAGCTTCATCATCATTTAGATCAGAAGTGGGTGTGATTTGTTGATAATCAATCACTACATTTATGGATTCATTAATCACCCTAGTTCTTTTATTAAGAACTCGGTACGCACGACTATTTAGGGTATAGCCTAGAAAATTTTCCTCATCACTCTTAGCTTCGAATTTTTCCAAATTTTCTCAGTCTCTTAAAATAAAGCATTTACATCTAAAAGTCCTAAAATATTTAACAGTAGACATTTTATTAAAACATAGTTCGTAAGTTTTTCTATTTTTATTTTCTAATTTAAACTCGATTTATAATATAACATGCATTATTAACAACTTTAGCCCATAAATTTTTTGGTAGTTTCATGTTATTCAACATTATACTAGCCATTTCCTGTAGTACTCTATTTTTTCTTTCAACAATTTCATTTTGTTGAGATGTTTTGGGAGCAGAGAACTTATGTGATATATCATGATCATAACAATACTTTTTTAAATTATTGTTTTCAAATTTTGTGCCATGATCACTTCTAATTTTGCTCACAAATATCTCTTTTTCAGTCTGAATACGTTTTAAAATTCGTTTAACTTCATCAAGAGTATCTAATTTCTCTCTTAAAAAAGCTACACAACTATATTTGGTGTAATCATAAAAAATGACCAAGAAATACTTCTTTCACCTCTACTCTCAGTTCTAGTTGGTCCTACTAGATCTATGTGGAGTAGTTCTAGTGGTTTGATTGTGGCTAAGGAGTTCACTTTCTTGTGATTACTCTTGGTTTGTTTACTAATTTAACATGCTCCACATACTTTTTTAAAAATCTTTTTTAGCTTTGGTAAGCCTCGTAAGTAATCTGTTTTACTCAGTTTATACAAATCTCTATAGTTAACATGTCAAAAACGTTTATGCCAAAGTTCAGTTTCATCTATTTGGACCATGTAACATGAATGGTTAGATGAGCAAGAGTGATTGATAATATAACAATTTTTAGAGTTCATGCAACCATTTAATATTACATTACCCTTCTCATTTATTATCTCACTGAAATTACAGAAATGACCGCTCTAGTAGAAGTAGGAATAGGTCAAAGTGTCCTAGAGGGGGTGAATAGGACTTTATATAATTTATGACTATTTAAAATCTTATTACCATTATCTTGATCTCATATAATAGTTTATCAAGATATCTTCAACTTAACTATAATGGCTTCCAAGCCAAATAGAGGGTCCAATAACAAGACTATTTAGTATCTAAATAGTATATAAATTTAGTCTATGATGGATGCACTAAGTGACTGTGTGTGAGATGTGATACTTATCAGTTCTAAACAATCATGCATCATGTGATCATTCAAACATAATGAGAGAATGTGCAAATAAAAATCTCAACCATAGTCATTTTATATTAGTTCGGTAATATGCCTACTCCACTCCTGTTGAATGCACTTAACCCTTGAGTTTACCGAATTTCACTAATAGAGGTTTCAAATCAGGCTTACCTCAAACTAGTACAACCTACACAAGACTAAATCTAGGACCTACACAAGATACCTAACATATCTCCACGAGACAGAAGTTTATGCCCCATACAAGAGAAAGGTTCAACACACAACACCCAGGTTTTATGCCCTACACAAGAGCAGAGGATCCACATAAGGAACCTAGGGTTTTAGGCCACACAAGATAAGGATTCACACAAGGACCCTAGAGTTTATCCCCTACACAAGAGCAAAGGTCAACACATTACACCTATGTTTTATGTCATACATAAGAGCAAAGGATCCACACAAGGAACCTAAATTTTAGGCCACATAGGCCAAGGACCTACACTAAGGACCTAAGTTTATGCCCTACACAAGAGTAACGCTCAACACACAACACCCAAGTTTTAGACCACACAGGTCAAGGACCTACACTAAGGACCTAAGTTTATACCCTACACAAGAGCAAGGATCAACACATAACACCCAAGTTTTAGACCACACAGGTCAAGGACCTATACTAAGGACCTAAGTTTATGCCCAATACAAGAGCAATGGTAAACACATAGCACCTAAGTTTTAGACCACATAGGTCAGGGACCTACACTAAGGACCTAAGTTTATGCCCTACACAAGAGCAAGAGTCAAGTACAACACCCAATGTACTCTCCCGTCGAAGGTGTCCTATGAGGACTTGAAGGGGTGATAAGCACCTGTTACCTAATCCTACACAAAGGAATGATCAACAGGATCTCTGGACTCTAATGACTTACAGATATGTAGATGAGCCCTGTTAAGCACATTGATGAAAATCTCTTCCTTTGATGATGAATATTCTTCAGCTTCCTTGATCCACAACACTTGATGATGCTCTAATAGATGTGACGGATTGAGTCAAGGTTTTGTTGGAATCCTACTCTATTAAATATTTTTCTATTTTAGAGGAGTGATTCCAAGCTTTTAAGCATTTAAGGTATCCCAGCTCAATGATTTGCCATTAAGATGGTAGTTGGATGATCCTTGAATGGGGAAGTTCAATCCTCAATCCACTCTATTAGATATTAATGATGAGAGTGGGTTGAGGGATGAACTCTGTTGAGAAAATGAGCTTGGGGTAGATGATATGCAATAACTCTCTCAAAGCTCTCTCTATTTTTCTCAATCCAGCAACCAAGAACAAGCTCTCCTTAAATAGATAAAAAGTTCTAACAGTAATAAAGATGTCAGATTTTGACAGAGTTCAATATCATCGGACCTACTTCGATGTCATAGAAAGTATACTTGCGATGCTATCAAAGCAAGGTTCGATGATGCGAACTCCACTAAAGTATATACCTGAAACTTTTTTCCAGAGAATCGATGCCATCGAGCGTACATCGATGTCATCGGAGTTTAAATTCCAATTTCATCGACAATCTGTTCGATACATCGATCATTTCCACATGCTTTTCAAAAGATCTTGCTGGGCAATCTTTGATCCATTTCGATGATATCGATCAGACATCAATATCATCACTATTTGAATTTTTCATATCGAGACATTATCGATTCCTCGATCATTCCCATATGGTTTACCTTGCAAGATTGCTGGAATAGTTTTGTCCAGATTCGATCTCATCAATATACCTTCAATATCATTGAGATTTAAAATCCGATGACATCGAGTATGGTCTCGAGTCCTCTATCTTTCTAGGTGATTTTCCTTTGAGGCTTGCTAGACAAAAACTTAACCAAATTCGATGATATCGAACTCATCTCTATATCATCAATGTTTGAATTCAGATGATTTCGAGATGGTTCGATTACTTGAGTAATGTCAGGATATTTTCTAAAAGTTGTTGTACAAACCTCAACGTAATTTGATATCATCGATCCTCATTCGATTTGATCGATCTTTAAATGTTGATATTATCGAAATATTTTTCAATTTATCGAATGTATTGTCCAAAATACTTCATGGTTGTTGGACATAGAATAGCCTAATTCATTCATATCGATAGGTTGTCGATAGCATCGATCGTGAGTGCTCGATGCCATTGATGAGTACTCAATATCATCGAATGCAGTCTAAAAAACTTGTATTATTTTTCTATTCTGAAATTCAAGTTTATAGACATATGATCTTAGGTTGTTCTAATATTTTAAAAGGCTTCATATACCTAAGTGTTTTGGGACATGGGATGTAAGGCTTAATTTACCTTGATTGGCTCGGAGTGCGCATTAAGTTGAGGTAATGACTTCAACGATCTTCTTTGGGGCTCACTTAACTCATTGACTCAATCCTCGTGCTAATTGACAAACCAGGGCACTTTTACTCACATCCGTGATTAGAAATTTTCACACTATGTTTATTATCACAGATTTGAGATATGCTTAAGAGGTTGTGTTTTAAACCTTCAATATAAAGCACAATTTCAAAGGGAGGAAGGTTAGGAAGTTGTACAATACTATGTCATGTTATTTTGTAACTGTTTTCATCACGGAAAGTAACTGACCATCCATTAACTTATTTAATATTCATTAATATCGCCTTGTCACCTATCATATGCATTGAGCATCTACTATCTAGGTACCATTTTGAGTGGCTAATGGCTTTGAAAGTTGTGTGGACTATAAGAAACTTAACCTTTGGAACCCATTTCATAACGGTTTTAGGTTTCAGAGTGACTTTTGAGTTTTGCTACATTTAAGAGTTACGATTTCTCCTTTCTCTATAAACTCCACAAACATTTGAGTTGGATTTCAAAAGGTCTTTAAGAAGATCCACTATTTTTTCAGCTAAGTGAGATTTATTATTCTTTTGATATTTATAGCTGATGGTTTTATTATTTTTAGGACTTGAAAGGGTTTGGAGTTTTTGAAATCATTACGATTAAAATCTCTTAAAGTTGTACCTTTAAAGTTAGAAGATTCTCCTCTTACAAAAATAGGAGTAGAATCCTTATATTTGAGGAGTTACCTTTATTATATTCTGTTGAGGCATAAAAAATGGCCAAAGAATCGTACAAGGAAAGGAAGAAAGATAGGAAGAACATCAGAAAAAAAGAAGAACAAGACAGTTTTTAAAGTATCGGGCAATTGATGTTCCTTGCGCGCGACCGCGCAACCGAAATGTTGGATGCACAGGATTCGCAATAAGCAGCGAAAATCATCCTTTGCAAAAGGTCCAAAGTGTTGAAAGAATAATCCCACATCGGTAAGATTGAGATTTCCATGAGCTCGAGGGCCTATAAATACCCCCTCCCCTCCGTTGAGGAGGATTGAAGATTTTCAAGAGGAGCAAAGCGGAGCGGAAGAAAGAAGGTAGGAGCGAAGTCTCCTAGGAGTTGCGCACCGGACTAGCCTGCAGTCTGTGAAGTCCAAGACCCGTTGTGCAGCCGAAGTCCATGGCCCAGGCTTCCTTTCTCCAGGTTTTCTCCTCTTCATGGGTTATAAGAAGAAAGATCAGTCGATTTAATCGACATTCCTCCTAAGTCCCAGAGGATGGTTGAAACAGGCGCTGTTATGCTGCTAAAATCTCTATTTCATTGAAGGCCCGTCGATCGGATCGACATTCCTCCTAAGTCCTAGGAGAAGATCAAATCAAGCACCGGAAGGCTGTCGAAATGACCCGTCGATCGAATCGGCATTCCTAAGTCCTAAGAGATGATCGAATCAGGGGCCGAAAGGCTGTCGAAATGAACTTTTGATGTTTAAAAGCACAAATCCTTTATTTCTAAATGATCTATCTTAGAATTAAGGGATGTAAAGAGGATGTAAATGAACTCAGTAACTAATCAAATACGATGAATGTTCCTAGTACTCTCTCTATTTTGTTTGAATAAGACAATCCCCCAAATCAAATGCATTTGTTTCTTTCTCGAAACGAAATGGCGACTCTGCTGGGGAATATAGAATATTGTCTTATTTAAAAATTAACAGTGAAGTTGTTACGAACATTCGTCACGGTTTGGCGTCCTATGGACGCCAAAATGGCGACTCTCAGTGGGAAGTCCTCCCCTTCATCTCTAAGATAGATCACTCTAATTGTTCAATTACTAATTACAACTATGTTTCATGACAGACGAAGGTTTTAAAATCTGATTACGACTTGTTACTCATGGCAACCCCCGTAAGAAAAGTAAACTTCCGATTCACCTCAACAGGGTTCGTAATAGAATACACACCTAGTCGTGCAAGTGAAGGTGGCATGGTTCAAGCAACAGTTGGAGTCATTTCTACTTCACCCCAGTCATCAGAAGACAATGCAAACTGGACTATGGTGACCTCTCGTAGGGCAAGAACATGAAACTTACGAAATTCAGGAATGAATCAGCCTTCATTAAGAATTAGAGGGCCCATAACGCGAAGTGCAGTAAAAAGAAATCATGAACTTGCCCCTTCGGCAATTTATCCAGCGCAAACAGTGCAAACAGTTCCTCAGTTGACAGCACACCACTTCCCGACTTTAAACGCTTCAATAGCTGAACGGGCAAGGGAACGAAAGGGAAAAACATTGGTCATTAGATCGCCAATGCCATCCCGTGAAGCTTCACTGGTATCGGCGTCTTCTCAATCAATTGATGCCACAGGGAACACGAAAAGGCCCGATGAAACTCTGTCCCCGTCCTTTTCTATAAGCCCTGTCACGTCACCATTCTCTTGTTCTCCTTCGACTGCTGCTTTAGTAAAAGGTGGAGAAGTTGCAGTATTCATGGCTGGAACAAATCTAGACTATAGAACAACTACAGAGGATCGTTTTAATGCAATGGCAGAAGCCCAGAATACATTAATGGAAGAATGCAGAAATCTCAGGGAAGCACTGGTAACCCTTGCACATAACGTAGCCCGAATGGCGATTCCCCAGAATGTAACGGAAGGGCAAGAAAATCAACCTGATGTCCTCCCATCACAAGGGGCAAGGTCGCTAGGGTCTATCCCCGCAGCGAGAACTGTGACACGGGAAGTAGTAAGGCAAGTGGTCGAAGAGGCGGTTAGAGCAGAAAGAGAACATGAAAATACCGGATGTTTTCGGTACTAGACGCCGTATCCAAGGGAAGTAGAAGACATCCCTTTTCCAACCAATTTCAAGCACCCAGATTTTCAAAAGTTCAATGGAGAGGGATCCCTGGAGGAGCATTTAATGCACTTCAACACCAGTATGAGAAATTTTTCAACGATACCACAGTACTACTTACGGTTGTTTGGTTCATCCCTAACACACAAAGCATTTCGATGGTATTCTAGTTTGGCGCCTAGGTCAATACGTACCTGGGAACAAATGTAGGAAGCTTTCATGTCAAACTTCTTCTCCTCAGAACGTGACGTCAGTATTACAAAGCTGGCCTCTATTCCGCAGAGAGAAGGAGCACCGGTAGAAAAATTTATAGACAGATGGAAAACATTAGGGGCTTCATGTAGACAGCTACCGAAGGAAAAAGAATAAGTTAAAATGTGCCTAAATTCCATGGGGACAGGAATTTCGTTTGGACTAACTAGCGCCGACATCAGAACTTTTCATGATCTGGCTACTAAAGCCCACGCATTGGAATTGATGACTCGTAAAATCCCAGCATTCCACCATGATACATCTTGGAGCGCGTTTGGCAGAACAGCCGTGAATGCTGTCGATCATGATAGAAGAAGAAAAGATGCAAAGAACCCGAGAGAAAGACGACCAGAACGACGCGAAGAAGGCAATCAGTCAAGAAATAGGTACGACAGAAAGAGACCTAGAAGGCTGAATGCTCATGAGGGGTTCACATTTGAAAAAGAAGATGTCGCCCCTATTATGGAACAGTTACTAAAAGCTGTCACGATAGTATTGCCAGAGCCTAAGCGCCCAGAAGATGTGACAAGAACCAGAGAAAGGGATTTTTGTCGTTATCATCGTTTGGTGGGGCATTCAACAGAAAACTATTATACATTGAAATGTATAATATAACGCCTGATTAATAGAGGTGAGATAGTATTGGGGAAAGAAAGAGAGAGAGGCTCCGTGGCAACTATAAATGTGACTACAGTCCAAAAGAAAGACCAAGATGTGAATAACACAGGAAGCAGTAACGCTGCAAAGAAGGTCGCAGTAATTACGTTGCGATCAGGGAGAAGGGTAGTAAGCCTTGTAAAGCAAAGATCAAAAGTTACTAAGAAAGAAACGATTGAAAGGCCGAGCAATGACAATAGAATAATAGAGAAAAATGAGGCGACGAGTGTAACTTATGATGTGGTAAGTCATCTAAAGGGGATACCAGCCCGATTGAGTGTTTATGACGCACTAAAACTGTCAGAAGAATTCCGCAGAGCCTGATCCAGGCATTGTCCGATCAGGATATTAGAGAAACCTTGATGGCAGAGTTAGAGCCTACTGAACTTGATGAATGAGAAGACTGTCTCCCAGTCATTTCTTTTTCTGATGACGATCTGATCTGCGAAGGAGATCATAACAGACCATTAATGATAGAGGGCCATATCCGTGGGAAGAAAGTCAAACGGATTATGATAGATAATGGGTCTGCAGTGAATCTTCTGTCACTCTCAATGCTAAATAAGTTAAACTACTGTCGCTCAAAACTACGTCCCGACGGAATGATGATACAAGGTTTTAATCAGGACGGATAGCGCGCACTTGGCAAGATTACGTTAACGTTAGAAATAGAAGGATTGACTACTGATGTTGTTTGTCACGTCATAAGTGCAATGACGACATACAACCTTCTCCTAGGAAGGCCATGGATACATCAGTATAGTATCATACCCTCTACTCTGCATCAGTGTTTCAAATACTGCAAAGATGGGGTACAACATAAAGTGATAGCCGATGCAAGACCGTATACAGAAGCTGAGTCCTTCTTTGCGGATGCTAGCTATTATAAAGAATTCTCTATTGATAAGATGAATAAGGATGAAAGTGGCATCCTAAAGAATGATCATGCATGTGTAATTAAGGAAATAGCAGAAAAGGTAGTGCCCCCTGAAACTGCGAAAGTAAGCAAGAAGTTCTATTTTGTGCCAAAACACTTAAGGCAACCGGGACAACCGCCGTTGACTCTGCTATCATCCGAACAGCTGAAAATTTTACGGTCAAATTATACAGTGCCACTGCCATATGCTGAAAGAAATAAGCCATTTTCAGCCGCTCCGACAAGATTTCAAGTTAAGGCGAGTGAAAAATATCCTATTACAATTGAGTTTTATGTTTCAGAAGCGGTAAGGACAAGCGAAGGAACTCAAAATACTGACTACCAAGGTAGGCTGACGCTGCAAGACCTCCAAAAGAATAGCCCGGCAAGTAAGAAGATTATGAAAAATATGGGCTTTGATTATGACGAACCCGTTGGATTAAACCATGGGAAAGGAATTCAAGTCTCCATTAGGGTTGATCAGGAAAAGCGTAGAAAATTTCAAGGGTTGGGGGCAAGCTAGTCAATGAATACGATTGCAATCGTATAGTCGCCCGTCGAAAAAGCACATTCACTACAAACATACTTTACAATACCTGTCAGTTCAGGAAATGATCGCTATCTTAATTCTACTTCCAAAATTAAAACGGAGCAAGAAAGGTAAGATGGGTGAGTAAAAGTTATGAAATGAATTTCTCACCATAGCATGTATTTCTTTTGTGTATATGAGTAAAATGCAGGCTTTCAAGCGTATCAAATCATTGCCAAATGCAAAGACAAATGAAAAGCCAAGTCACCAAAATCGCCAAATGAAAAGCCAAATCGCCAAACGCGAAGCACCAAATGAAAATTGCCAAATTTAGCAATTGTCGTTGTCATCATCAATGGCTATCAAGCGTAAATGATCGCTATCAAGCGTTAATGAATGTTGTCAAGCCACTAAATATTGATGATAGCAGTCAAGCATTGACTGCCAAAAATCTCCTTCAGAATCATCAGAGACCTGAATGAAGCCTCCCCAAAAGATGATTTTTTCGCTCCCGATAAACGAATTACTAATTGACAGTGCAACTTAGTGCACTGTCATGTCCTTTATGGATGCTTATGCGGGATATAATCAGATTTGGATAGCTCTTGAGGATGAAGAGGCGATAGCATTCAGAACTTTACTAGGAATCAGTATACCAGTTAACGCTCGCTTCCTTAAGAGATATCGTCTAGAAATATATTTGTTGATTTCGCTCCGAAAATTATCAGAGTTATGATTCTACGACAAAAGGGGGCAACTTGGTCGATAAATATGACCGTCGATCGTGCAGTCTTCTACAGAAATATATTGCCTCAATATCTCCAAGAATGAAAGAATATGTCTCCAACAACAGTAACAATCATATCCAGGGGGCACGTTCAAAGCGAAATGAGAGAAAATATGCTCAATGAAAGTAAAGTCCTAAATGAAAAGCCTACAATGGCCTATACTCGCATTGACAAAAAGGAAATCTCTTCCGAAGGCGCTACTGATTTTAATACAGAACATTACCAAGATAATAATTCTATATCAAAAGGGGGCAAGACGAATAGGATGAATAAAGAAGCAGTTCGAAAGCATATTAAAATCATATGACAAAGCATATCAAGATCATATGACAAAGTGTATCAAGATCATATGACAAAGTATATCAAGATCATATGATAACAAATAAAGAAAGACGAAAAGGATGAGCACCATCAAGAGAGTTCTACAAAATTCTTCCTGAAATCGATATCACAATCAAGCTGCCTGAAATCGATATCACCATCAAGCTGGTATATTACAAAAATACAGACAGAAAATACAGATAAACAATTTCAGGAAAAATTACCTATCTTCGTCTTCTAAGACAGCATGCTAGATCATCGCCAAAAAGTCTTCAGTCTTCCAAAACATTTGAAGATAGCATATTCAATCATCGCCCAAAGAAAAAAGCGTCGATGATTGCTATCAGGCATATTCAATTATCGCCCAAAGAAAAAAGCACCGATGATCGCTATCAAGCATTGATGTTCATCACACATAGAAAAAAATGCCGATGGTCGCTATCAAGCATTGACGTTCATTGCACATAGAAAAAAAGCACCGATGGTCACCATCAAGCATTGACGCTCATCGCCAATAGAAAATCTCCATCAAAATTAAAATCATCAGGTATCGATGATCATAAAAAGAATCATGAAAAGAAAAGAGAGCAGCTATCACTGTTTGTCAATCAATTGCTCATCGAAATTACTATCATCGCTGAGCTGACACATTACTATAAAAATGATGCAAAAAAAAAAGTCTTTGTGACATCGTCAACAGCAGCAAGATGTCAATTATTGATTCAACCATATGATGAATCATACAGTCAACTATATAAAATTGGTAACAGTGATGACTGCCAACCATAAAAGGCAGCCTAGTCACAAGTCCCGAAAAAATAAGAGAGAAAAAGAAGGCCAAATCCTGAAAGGATTAAATCTTGAAAGGGACCGGCTGTGCATAAGACCTATGATCATAAAAAGGTAGCCCAGTCAAGCTAATAGCTCAAAGTCTTCAACGACCAAAAGCCAATGACCCACTGTGCATGAGACCTATGAAGATTGCCATTCGGGCAGCGACGAGAAGCCAGTGGCCCTAAAAATCCCGTGAAGGCCCTCATCTGTATACCTATATGGGCAGCTGACGGAGTCAATGACCAAAAGCCAAAGTGCTCAAAGTCTTCAACGACCAAAAGCCAAAGTGCTCAAAGTCTTCAAATGACCAGTCAAGCGTAACACCCATGCCATCTGTATAGCTTTCCGGCAACTTCATGGGGAATAGAGGACAAACCCTCCCGTGAATGGGCCTGACCTTGCAGGCGAAGAAAATGAGGGCTGCAGTGTGCGCAGGATAGGCCAACCATGCATAAGACCCCCCAGATTTTTGGTTCGATTCCGATGCTAACTCATGAGACGGGGCTTAAACCTACTCATCGATGGATCGGAAACCATGAATTTGGTACCCCCAAAGGTAGCCTTGCGAGCTCTGTGAACTCTAGAGAGTTACCGTGGCCAACCCTGTGCTGTAAAACCAACCAAATTTTCCACCTCGGTAGCGTCACTGGGCCCCTCTGATGGACCGCGGCTTGTGAACTCTCCAAGCAGTGAGGAGTCCTGCGAACTCTAGAGAGTTACAGAGACCATCACGTGAGACCTGACTCTGATGAGAGTCCAAGTAAATTCGCTCCACTAATCATGAGCTTAAACTGTGTGCTTCTCTCCACTACTCATGAGCTTAAACTGTGTGCACAACTGACTAAATTGAAACCTAGCACCGCCAATAAAATATAAGCAAATGAGGTCATATAGGAAATCCCATACTAACAAGCATAAAATATTGGTGCTTTATGATTGGTTTCATAGAATGACATGATAAACTATGTGCAATGTTCAAAATGCAGCAAATTCATGTTGAAATTATGGCGTAGACAATATGCCTGGAATAATGCATAATGTAGAAGTGCATGAAAAAGTTACTGAAATTTACTATTGAAAGTCTAAGGGAAATATACATCCAAATAAAAAAAGAGAGAAGAAGAAAAGAAGAAAGGAAGAAGCAAAAGTGTGTACACAAAGAAAAAGGAGAGGGATTACATGCTTATAATTCCTCTGTAATGCCTACTATATTCATATATTGCCTCAAGTTTTCCTTTAATTGAATCTGAGCTACCTCATTCTTTGATTTCTCCTCAAGAATAATCTTTGTTTGGTCAGGAAGGCCAGCTAACTTATCTTCAAGGGATATGATCATTTCCTTACTCTTGACCAGTTCAGACTTTTCAGCATCAGCGGACCGAATATTGACATTAAGTTTCCCGTTGATCTCCTGAATAGACAGTTCTTTCTCACGACCTCTCAGTTCCAACTGCGAAATCTCTTCTCTCAAAGCCGCAACGCGGTCTTGAATAAGTATCTTGTCATCAGTGAAGGTCTTCAGTTGTTCCTGCAAAGTTGAATGCTCCTAGTCTAATTCAGAAATAGTAGAAGCAATAAGTGAAGCTCTCTCCTTAGAAAAAGTCAACTGCTTCCCGTATTCCAGGACTTCTGGAGCTATCGTGGTATTTTCCACTGATGCCAAAGAAACTATCGAGTCACGGAATCTGAAGAGGGAATCATGCAAAACAGAGATATTGATCTTCGCCATCTTTGTAGAGCTCTCCAGAATCTCAATGGCGATATCCAAGTCTGATCATTGCTCAGGATCTTTGAAAATATGAATCACCGTTGACAAAGAATTCTTCATCAGAAGCATTTTATGAGAAGAAATCTTTGAAGGAAATGGTAGCTCAGAGACAGTGGCCACAGATTCTGAGCTGTCTGCCCCACTACATAGAAGAATTCCTATAACATGGGTGAGAGATAAAGTTAGGGTAAACAACGCAAGATAAAGCATTGGCGGCTCTTCAAATCAATGTATATACCTGCCGCAGAGGCGTGACCAGCAAGCGAGGGAACTGTTGGGGCTGCGGAAGTACCAGCTTCCAACATATCAGCAAGAGAGGGCGCCCTCACTTCTGTGCTTGAGTCTCTAGTGGCGAGAGTCGATACATTAGTAGCTTCGACGGGGAAAATAATTTCACGGACTACCCTTTTTGGTGCCGCCAGAGGAGCTAAAGGAACCTGTGGCGAAGCCATTGGTATAGCAGGATGAAGGTCCACAGAGGGGGCAACGCTTGTCTCGATACAAACCACATGAGTACCTGAAAAAGGGAAATGACGGTGGTGATAAGATAGTGATCACTAGGCAAGCACGTAAATATTTAAGGAATTCAGGCTCCCTTACCAGGAGAATACCCATATTCCCCGTAGTCCAAGGGTTCTTCGTCCTCTTCAATTGTCGCATGTGGCTTGCCAGGAGTAGAAGTGGCAGGGAAAATTTCAGGAGCCATGGGGAGACGCTCTTCCTTTACATCTTCGGGGGCCATAGTTTCCTCATCGTCTATGTTGACCTCCCCTTCTTTATAGTCGTCATCCTGAGCTCCATTATTTCCATCATCATCATCGTTATCATCATCGCCAAATCCCAAGGAAGTGGAATCTCCTGATGTAGAAGATGAGCTCTCGCTTGACAAATCCTCCTCATCTGCTTCTGCAACCACGACTTATTTTCCTTTGTAGGAGATAGGCTGGTTGCTTTCTCTTGGGGATCTCCTGCCAACTGGAATCGAGGGAGATGAAGAAACTTGTCTTGCCTCTTCCAGAGGAGTGGGTGATGGCGTTTGCAGATGTACTTGTGATCTAGTCATCGGGGACGATGAGCTAGGGGGGAGAGGTTGTGAAGAAGGGGCAGGTGGTTCATTTCAAGCTCGACCCTCCTCGGTTGTAGCTATCTCTTCAGGGATAGGGGAGGATGCTCCTGCAACATCCTCTGAAGCTCGGCCACCAAGGTCATGGGGGACATGTTCAAATTCTGCCAAAATTTCATGAGCAAACCAACCATCTAAGGTATTAATTAGTTTTCTCTCACGGATTGGCTCTTCCGTCGAAATCTTTCTGCAAATTTCACCGTGATGAGGAGCACAACTTTTCTCTGGAATGAAGCCAATTCTATTCTCAATTTTTCTGCCCCTAAGCCAAGGTGGATGGAGAAAAAGAAGAGAGTCCACTGGTAGGCGTTTGTTGATCAGAAATGATTGGTGGTCCCACCACCTCATCTAGCTGTAAGAAATACGGACTGTCCGTTCACAGCTAGGGATGATGAACGACGAGTAAATAGACCGCCCAATAGTTACTTTCATATAAAGGCCCACTTCACAGGGCCTGTTCCATAGCAGCGCATTCTCTTGGTAACCAGCCCATAGTCTTCTGGTACGGCCTGGTCATAGCCAAATTGGTGAGCGAAACAGCTGGGATAGTAGGGTTCTCTCCAAAATTTTGTCCCTTCTCTGAGGGGTAGACTGCAAGAACGGATAGAAAGAAAGAAGGCCCTTTCCGCTACAGTCAGTGCCCCCTGATCCACCATATCTGTGTCTTAAATATAGCGATGAAGGCGGAACTAGAAGAAGTCCACTTGATCTTATTATTACCCATTCATGCGACCTTTTGGCCATGGCTCTCTGTTGAAAAAACCAAAGAGGAAGATGGGAAGGGTTGATGTACGCCTTCTCTAGCGCCTTGAAAGTTCAAGGAAAATAGACTCCTAACCATCCGGTGAAGTAATGCCAGGCGGTATATACTGATGAAGATCCCAGAGTGGGAGTTTTGACATGCATGGAGATTTCTCCAAAGGCTCGATAGATGGAACATAACACGGGGGGTGCAATGGAGAATTTCTGACCTTCCGCCAGAGCTCCGGCAACAACGAAGGTGGTAGTGCGAATCGCATCTGCCCACTTGGAACTAGGAAGAGCAACTATGTTTAGCCAGTAAGCCAGGAAAGCTGCAAGTTTCCCGAAGGAACTGTAATCTGGTTGTTCCTTCATATTTTCGTGAAGAATCGTTAGTTCCTTGCAGCGACTGTCGCGGAATCTGCAGAACGAAAAAGGAATTAATATGCAGGAGTGTGATGAAAAGGAAAAAGCTAATCTATGGGTCTGGAATACCTGAGCACTCTAGAAAAATGAGCCAGCCATTGTAGAGGCGATAGTTTGTGAAAATTTAGAAACTTTCCCATCTCTCTGAAAAGTTCGATGGTGGTTTCAGAGATGGAAGGTCTGCGGTCGAGAGAAGACACAAATGTCAACTCTGCATTCGTCGGGATAAACTCTTCGTAGAATCTTCCTGTAAGAGGGAGACCTGCTATGCGATGAAGATCCCATAATGATATGCTCATTTCCTCGAATGGCAAGTGGAAGGAATTGGTGGTGGGAGACCAATATTCAAGGAAACCTTTCAGCACAGAGAGTTCCTTGTAAAAGTACTTGGATGTGACTTCTACTGCATCATAAAGGCCCACTTTGGTAAGAATACTTGCATGTTTCTTCAATATGGCCTCTGCCCAGTCTAAATAATAGTGGTGGGAAGTCAACAGGCCTCTTATCCGAAAATCTTCCAATCCCCAAAGAGGATCACAGTCCTTGTACCGTTGTCAGACGGTCTCATAGAAGTATGTTAGAAAGAGATTATGTGGACTATGAAAAGGAGTGAGAAAGATCATGGGGTGGGCTTCTCTGATGATCTGTCGCGGTTTCTGCGCCTGCATTTTTCCTTCGAGAATCCGAGATTCTCGCGTCGCCCACGATTCAGTATACATCAATTTCTCTCCGTCCGCGTAATCTGTGGGTTCGTATTCAAGGATGGACAGATGACGATGAACGCTGATGGAAATTATTATCATGCCTTCTGAATGAGGGTTGTCGAATTTCATGACTCCCTCTATTACTCGAACGGATTCCCAGGAGTTTTGGAGCTTCTTCTTACTATGCTCCTTTATCTTTTCTTCAAACTCCTTCGCCCTATTTCGACGAGTTTTCTTGGAACGAGAAGCAGGCTGGGTATCTTCTCTAGTAGGGGGTCTATCGCTATCCGTGCGAATATGGGCGGTTGTCTTCAACCATTCTTCCCAATCATATTCACGACCATGCTTTGGGGGCAGTTCTATAATCCCCATGATTATAGCCCGGCGAATGGGTGAGGAAAATGATTCAATCCGGTAGGTGAAGTCGAAAGTTGGGAGTACCGGCTCTTTGAAATATGCAGGAGTTTGAGTGGTGGTTTTGGTACGCTTGGTCGGTGGTTGATCAGCGGAAGGAGACGGGCGATGAGAAGATATATCAGGTACATCGGGATGAGAAGGATGGTCAGTTGGAGGGTCTACGGGACGAAGGGTCCTCTTGATTAGGGCCATGAAAGAGAGAAAGTTCAAAAAACCTGAAGGAGATTGCAAGAAATAAAAAAGTTTGAAGTCTGGCAAAAATGACCAAGTCCAGGTTGCGCGGGTCTGCGCAAGTGAAATCAGTTGCACAGAGTGTCGCTACACTTAGCTAAATTGTGCGGACGGAAGATCCGTTGCGCAGGTCAGTGTAGACAATGTCGGTTGCGCAAAAAATTGCCAGAGAAGAAAAGCTTCGCCGCAGAATGAGAAGTCTAAAATGAGAGAAGGGGGTGCGGTATTTATAGGCCACCGCGGTCGAGTACGTACACGGCCGGTTGCGCGGGTCCGTGCAAACAAGATGAAAAGTAGGATTATTGATCCTTTCTTGCTTCTTGAGAAAATAAAAAAGGATTAAGGGGGCATCTGTTGAGGCATAAAAAATGGTGAAAGAATCGAACAAGGAAAGGAAGAAAGATAGGAAGAACATCAGAAAAGAAGAAGAACAAGATAGTTTTTAAAGTGTTTGCATAGGTCCGCGCAATCAATATCGATTGCGTGGTATCGCGCAATTGATGTTCCTTGCACCTGACCGCGCAACCGAAATGTTGGATGCATAGGATTCGGAATAAGCAGCGGAAATCGTCCTTTGTAAAAGGTCCAAAGTGTTAAAAGAATAGTCCCACATCGGTAAGATCGGGATTTTCATGAGCTCGAGGGCCTATAAATACCCCCTCCCCTCCTTCGTTGAGGAGGATTGAAGATTTTCAAGAGGAGCAAAGCGGAGCGGAAGAAAGAAGCTAGGAGTGAAGTCTCCTGGGAGTTGCGCAGGACCGCGCAACCGATATCAGTTGCGCGGGTCCGCGCAACCAGACTGCCCTGCAGTCTGTGAAGTCCAAGATCCGTTGTGCTGCTGAAGTCCATGGCCCAGGATTCCTTTCTCTAGGTTTTCTCCTCTTCATGGGTTCTAAGGAGAAAGATCAGTCGATTTAATCGACATTCCTCCTAAGTCCCAGAGGATGGTTGAAACAGGCGCTGTTATGCTACTGAAATCTCTATTTCATTGAAGGCCCGTCGATCGGATCGACATTCCTCCTAAGTCGTAGGAGAAGATCAAATCAAGCGCCGGAAGGCTGTCGAAATGACCCATCGATCGAATCGGCATTCCTCCTAAGTCTTAGGAGATGATCGAATCAGGCGCCAAAAGGCTGTCGAAATGAACTTTTGATGTTTAAAAGCACAAATCCTTTATTTCTAAATGATCTATCTTAGAATCAAGGGATATAAAGAGGTTGTAAATGAACTCAGTAACTAATCAAATACGATGAATGCTCCTAGTACTCTCTCTGTTTTGTTTGAATAAGACAATCCCCCAAATCAAATGCATTTGTTTCTTTGTCGAAACATATTCCAGACCAAACTTGTCACCACATTTTCTAAACGAGGTTAATAGTTTTTCAAGCTTTTGGTCTCCATAGGTATATTTTCAAGTGTCCTTTAAACTTAAAAGGGAAGAAATTTCAAGTTTTAGTTTTTAATTTTCAATTTTGAGATTTTGCAATTCAGAAGTTTTAAAGCTTAAATCTATTTTTTTTCAAAACAATCCAAAAAATGAGATTTTTTCTAAAACTGTATTTTTAAGTTCTTGTTTTAATTTACCATATTTCTCTTTTTAAATTTTTTTGTTTGACAGCAATTTTACAACTCTCTCTATATATAGCATTGTAGTGTAACGCCCTAAAAATTGAGGGTCGAGCATAAACTCCACTCCCGAGTTCCAGAACATCACTTATGCAACATTTTCAATGATGAATGAATGTTGATTGTAATAGTGCATAAAACATGAAGTGGAGTAAGCCAAAACAACATATCATACTCTAGAGATAGTTAAATTAGTAAGCGGAAGAATGTGATAGATATATAAAATATATGAACTATTGTAGGTCTCCAGAGTGTGAACATGTTACCAGGTTAAATATCTACATGTATACTTCAAAAAAAATAAACAAAAGAATATATATGAGAGCTCCAAAAATATAAAATGGCAAGTGTTATGGCGTCTAATCAACCTCCCTGTAATCCCGTCGATCAAAACACGGAGGAGAAATTCCTCCTCATCATCATACAAGTCCGGCTCCGCTTCACAAGCAGCGCCATCATCTGAAACTAAAATAGGGACTGGTGGGTGTGTACAACACCGTCCCGTAACGTGGGAGTGAGTGGCCAACTCAGTGGAATCATATAGAAAAGGTTAACATGTTATCAAATCAATCAAGCGATAATGATAAAGTAAGCAAATTAAACATTCCTAAATACTGTATTTAATGCAAGAATGAAATAACATGATGGATGCCCTCACTAAAATACTCCCTCATGCGACACCATCTTACGTCCGTGACATACTTTCTTCCCTCAGTGCTCCACATCTTCCAGGCACATGCAGTGCGATATGAATATGATTACCGAGTTGTTATTAGTCCTTTTCATACACCAGGATTGGGAAACTAGGGTACTTCCCTTATATCATTCCCAACAAAGATCCTGTCTAGGGTCCTCACTCCTAGTAATCTCATACGATGATATATTTCTAGGACGCTACAAGGGCTGTAAGGGTTGTTGCACACACTCGTTGCTCCCCTCCTCCATCACCTTATCAATACAGGACTAGTTTGTACTCTTGTTGCTACAGAAGGGTCATCGCCTCACGTAGACTCAGAGTACGCTCGTGGTTACTACAAAGGGCTACCAGGGATGTAGCACGCACTCGTTGCACCGCTCCACCATCACCTTATCAGTGTAGGCCGACAGCTCGAATATAGTGTCCCATACCACCATTATCGGCTCACGAGTCTGGGTTGCTCACTGGTCACTACGGGGAGGCTCATGGCCCCAGCGTAGGTCGACAGCTCGACCATGGTGTCCGATACCACCATGCCCGGCTCATGAGTCTTAGTGGATCAAGGTACCATGGTTATCAGGGTTATCACTGGTAAGTTCAGTACCCTAGGTTCAAGCAGTTATGACCTATACAAGGTGAACATACAATGGTCAGTCGGATTACTTGACGAGCTCGACTAATACGAGCGCACCTCAAGCTGAACGACATGAAGTGTATAAGCACCTCGTGTGGCCTAACCACTGTCGTCAACCAAAGCACGACTCAGGTTCGTCAATGCGTCCTTCGTGGCGAATAGAATCCAACCACAAATTCAAATCTGTTACCTACTTCTTGGACTAGAGTATAGCCCCAAACACTTGTAATCGAAATCAATAATCATATGAGAGAGACAGAATTGAAATACAAGTAATTCCAACATGTTATCAGCATGTTATAATGTACATCATAAGAATTTAACCATACACGAGTATTTCACACATAAGGTAATCAATTCAATACAACAAGCATGGAGGAATTCATGTACATCATCAAATTAGTTGAGAATCCAATCTCAACGCTAATACATACTAATACATACATTTATACAAACACTTAGTCTACACACATTAGTCTACATAGCATATGTCGGCCAATAATGTGCATTAGGGAAAATCTCTTCGCCAAACAGATCATACACGCATAACTAGCATAGGTACACGATAAATACTCATGGCAATCATATCAGCAAAATACGTACATATACAGTATTTCCTATAAATACCTAAAATACCCTAAATCTCATATTCTTCGTACGTATTCGAAATGAAAAACAAATACATGTCAAACAACATCCTTGTTCACAATCTACCATTAAACGGTATTGAAAGCTTTGAAAAATGTTAACCTAAGCGTCTAAAATCTGTACCTTATGCCGTAGAAGCGTAATGAATTGAATAAGTACTATACGCTTCCGTCAACGTCAATATAACGACCTATAACACAAGGTGAGTCAGCTACTTATCTACTTGTACCCATAGGAACCTTAAAACAGTTTAGGGTTAGGGTTTTCTTACCTAGAACGAAACCAGAATCGCCGGAATAATGATACAGAAGGGTGGATTAGGCACGTAGCGAAGTTGGGGAGAATCCCAGGAAGAATCACCGACTTCTCTCCCACTTTCTCTCTTTTCTCTCTTTTGATTTGGGTAGGGTTTGAAATTCGTATGGGATTTGTGAGAGAGGGTTTAAGGCCTTTTTATAAGCCCAAACATAACGAAAACAAACTTGAAGTCAAGGTATACTTAGGTTATAACCAAAGTGGGTCTGTTTCGATCCAACGGAGCATTTCTGGAGGTCCTGTTATCAAATGCGGTCGGACTTAAGCTCACTAACATCGGATCTTTAGTCAGTTAGGTTTTCAGTCCGATCAAATTTTCAGATCATCCGTGGCGGACCAGTTTCAGTTCAGCGGTCACTGAAACTTGATCAGGGCCATAAGTGTTATGACATGTAAGGGCTAACTTTCCTGATCCGAGGGTGAAATTTGGTCGAATTCTAACGGTTAGAAACGTGCCAGATTTATTAAAAATTGAATTAATTTTTTAAATATTTTCCTTTTCTCACTCTCTTCACTCCGGACTCAGTAAAATGGTCTCATGATATCGGTTGAGCTTGATTTTTAAAATGATTGTCAAGTCCAACTAGGCGATCATAATGGTCTAAGATTATAGATATCAGACTTTCGACATGCGGTCTAGATCCAATACAAAGTTTTAAAGGGTTCCTTAGAATAAATAGGTTTAGAGTTTGATCCTAGGTTTCAGGGTAAGATAGCGTTAACAATTCTAGAGGTTTTGGGTCTTACATATTGTATTTAAAGTGGTTGGTGTTAATTTTACAGGAAACCTAGTGTAGCGCTAGTAAATTCACATTAAATTTCTAAAGAATTAGGTTCTAAATTATTCCTTTGGCTTTAGAATTGATTCCTAAGAGGTTACCAATGTGTTATGGTTGGCCCATAGTATAAGTACATCTAACCCCAGGTTGGCAAAAAATCCGGGGTGGTACAATCTACCCCCCTTAAAACATAATTTCGTCCCCAAATTTGGCTAAAGGTAATGAGTCCCTAGAAAGACTTTAGTATTAACATTCTATGGAATGTTCAAATCCTATTTAATGACCTAACCTGACATATAACCTAAATCAACTTCTTCGATCCTGGGCCATTGGGGAAGAGGCCAACCACACTTCCTCTGCGCTACTATGATCCAACGGTTGTAGTAGTTAATCCTAACTAGATTGGGCTCAATACATTCTACCCCCTTAAAACTTAGTTCTACTTAAGGCTCAAGAATCTATGTCTCAATCCATATATCGGAATGAGGTGTAACTTAGGGCATATCCTTGACATGAAATGGGAAACAACCTCTCGCTACATTGGTCTTCCTTTGCTAATGATGTGTTCTATGGCATTGGTACCTATGGTTGTAGAAAGAAGCCTAATCTCTATTGTGATTGAGTTCAGGGGCAGGTGTGAGCTTACGACAAGATGTCTAATCTCTATTGGCTATATGTCCTCAACATTTCCCAAAGACAGAGCAATAACTTTTAGTTGTAGGTGGTCGGGCCGACACGGAAGAAAAGTTATGTAGTGGGTCTGAGCCGGATACATAAAATTTCTGCTTAGCTAGGACAGAAATTTTACCGTATCAGTTCTTAATCCTAGTCGATGCCGATCTTCTGCTTGATCAGAGCATTAGATTCATTGGTAACTACCAGGATTAAGAAGTCAATTCAAACCGCGAATACATTGCTTACATACAGTTC
Source organism: Magnolia kwangsiensis (assembly GCA_037074715.1). Classification (NCBI taxonomy): domain Eukaryota; kingdom Viridiplantae; phylum Streptophyta; class Magnoliopsida; order Magnoliales; family Magnoliaceae; genus Magnolia; species Magnolia kwangsiensis. The sequence goes on from CM073573.1 coordinate 92,321,441, forward strand.
CCTTACTCCGCGTTCCCGATTGTAAGAAGTTTTTGGGAAGGCAATTCTAAGGAGAATTCTAAAGGGGCGTGCTGGTTTATTCTAAGTTCAATCTAAGGGATTTATAAGTTTTCCCTAAGAGTGAATGATTCTAGGTTAAAACAACTTTCCTAAAGGTTATAACAGAAGTCTATAAGTATTAAAGGAATCTATCAAAGGAATGAGGTTCTACTCCAATCAAATCTAACCTACTATTCCTTAGCATATACAGGCTTTACACTACTTAATATAACTAGTAGACTAGTCTGTAACTAACTAGCTGTAATCCAGAGCCTAAGCTTATACGCTAAATGGTTTCATACCATTTCTACTACAGGGGATTGTTCTATCGCTTAGAGTCAAGATTATCTAATTGAAATTAGATTTCCTATATCGTCAGATCTTTCAAATCTAGGAGTACTAACTCTAGGTCCAAAACTCTAGATGTCCTAGCACTAGATGGTCACTGTTTATAGACTAAGCTTGTAACATCCCGAAAATCGAGGGTCGAGGATAAACTCCACTCCCGAGTTCCAGAAATCACTCATGCAATATTTTCAATGATGAATGAATGTCGGCTGTAATAGTGCATAAAACATGAAGTGGATTAAGACAAAACAACATATCATACTCTAGAGACAGTTAAATTGGCAAGCAGAAGAATGTGATATATATATAAAATATATCAACCATTGTAAGTCTCCAGAGTGTGAACATGTTACCAGGTTAAACATATACATGTATACTCCAAAAATGATAAAAAAGAATATACATGAGTGCTCCAAAAATATAAAATGACAAGTGTCACGGCGTCAAATCAACCTCCCTGTAATCCCGTCAATTAGAACACGGTCTACCTAGACTCGCCTGATAACCTCCTATAGGAGAAATCCTCCTCATCATCAAACAAGTCCGGCTCTGCTTCACAAGCAGCGCCATCATCTGAAACTAAAACAGGGACTGGTTGGTGTGTGCAACACCGTCCCGTAACGTGGGAGTAAGTGGTCAACTCAGTGGAATCATAGAGCAAAGGTTAACATGTTATCAAATCAATCAAGCGATAATAATAAAGCAAGCAAATTAAACATTCTTAAATACTGTAATTAATGTAAGAATGAAATGACATGATGGATGCCCTCGCCAACATACTCCCTCATGCGACACCATCTTACGTCCGTGACATGCTTTCTTCCATCAGTGCTCCACATCTTCCAGGCATATGCAGTGTGATATGAATATGATTGCTGAGTTGTTATTAGTCCTTTTCATACAGCAGGATTAGGAAACTAGGATACTTCCCTTATATCATTCCCAACAAGGATCCTGTCTAGGGTCATCACTCCTAGTAGTCTCATACGATGATATATTTTTAGGTCACTGCAAGAGCTGTCAGGGCTGTTGCACGCACTCATTGCTCTGCTCCCCCATCACCTTATCAATACAGGCCTAGTTTATACTCTGTTTACTACGGGAAGGCTCGTCGCCTCTCCACAAATCCTGAATATGCTCGAGGTCACTACAAAGGGCTGTCAGGGCTGTTGCTCGCACTCGTTGCACCGCTCCCCCATCACCTTATCATGTAGGCCAACAATAAGAATATAAATATCCCATACCACCATAATCTGCTCACGAGTCTGGGTTGCTCACTGGTCACTACGGGGAGGTTTGTGGCCCCAGCGTAGGCTAACAGTTCGACCACGGTGTCCCATACCACCATGCCTGGCTCATGAGTCTTAGTGGATTAAGGTTCCATGCTTATCAGGGTTATCATTGGTAAGTTCAGTACCCTATGTTCAAGTAGTTATGAACAATACAAGGTGAACATACACTGGTTAGTCGGGTTACTTAACGAGATCGACTAGTATGAGCGCACCTCAAGCTGAACGACATGAAGTGTATAAACACCTTATGTGGCCTAACCACTGCCGTTAACCAAAGCACGACTCGGGTTCGTTAATGCGTCCTTCATGGCGAATAGAATCCAACCATGAATTCAAATTTGTTACCGACTGCCTGGACTTGAGTATAGCCCCAAACACTTGTAATCTAAATCATTAATCATATGAGAGAGACAGAATTGAAATACAAGTAATTCCAACATGTTATCAACATGTTCGAACATACATCATAAGTAGTTAACCATACATAAGTATTTCAAACCTAAGGTAATCAATTCAAATACAACAAGCACGGAGAAAATCATGTACATCATTAAATTAGTTGAGAATCCAATCTCAACGCTAATCTACGACAACATTTACTCAGTACATACTAATACATACATTTATACAAACAATTAGTCTACACACATTAGTCTACATAGCATATGTCGGCCAATAATGTGCATTAGGGCGAATCTCTTCGTCAAACAGATCATACACGCATAACTAGCATAGGTACACGATAAATACTCATGGCAATTATATCAATAAAATACGTACGTATACAGTATTTCCTACAAATACCTAAAATACCCTAAATCTCATATTCTTCGTACGTATTCGAAATGAAAAATAGACAACATGTTCTACATGTCAAACAGTTTCCTTGTCAACAATCTACCATAAAATGGCATTGAAAGCTTTGAAAAATGGTAACCTAAGTGTCTAAAATCCGTACCTTACGCCGTAGAATCGCAACGAACTCGACAGAGATCTAAGTCTTTGTCTACGGAATAAAGGTGACCTGTAGCATGAAATAGATTTGCTATTTCATCACCTCCGCTATTCAAACCTCTAGAACTGATTATGGTTAGGTTTTCTTACCTAAGAACGGAGCCGAAATTGTCGAAAAAATGATGCAGACGTGATAGTTGAGTACGTGGAATGGCAAGGAAGAAGCCCTGGATCGAACACCAACTCTCTCTCATACTTTCTCTCTTTTTTCTCTCTCTCACTCTCTAGGGTTTAAGGCCCTTTTATAAGCCCAAACATAACGAAAATGGACTCCAAGTCAAGGTATACTTAAGTTATAACCAAATCGGGTCTGTTTTAATCTAACGGAGCATTTCTGGAGGTCCTGTTATCAAATGCGATCGGACTTAAGCTCACTAACATCAGATCTTTAGTCGGTTAGGTTTTTAGTCCAATCGGATTTCCAGATCATCCGTGGCAGACCAATTTCAGTTCAGCGGTCACCGAAACTCAATTAGGGCCATAAGTGCTATGACATGTAAGGGCCAACTTTCCTAATCCGAGGGTGAAATTTAGTCAAATTCTAACGGTCAGAACACTTAAAAATGTCACGTAAGCGACCCGTGCCAGATTTATTAAAAATTGAATTAATTTTCTAAGTATTTTCCTTTTCTCACTCTCTTCACTCCGGACTCAGTAAAATGGTCTTAGGATATCGGTTGGGCTTGATTTTTGAAATGATTGTCAAGTCCAACTAGGCGGTCATAATGGTATAAGATTATAGATATCAGACTTTCGACGTGCGATCTAGATCCAATACAAAGTTTCAAAGTATTCTCAAGAGTAACTAGGTTTAGAGTTTGATCTTAGGTTTCAGGGTAAGATAGCGTTAACAATTCTAGAGGTTTTAGGTCTTACAGATCGTATTTAAAGTGATTGGTGCAAATTTGACAGGAAATCTAGTGTAGCGCCAGTTAATACATGTTAAATTTCTAAAGAATGTGGTTCTAAATGATTTCTTTGGCTTTGGAATTGATTCCTAAGAGGTTATCAAGGTGTTATGGTTGACCCATTGCCTAAGGACATCTAATTCCAGGTAGGAAAAAATTTGGGGTGTTACAAGCTACTGCATTAGGTCTCACCCGACGGTAAAAGCATAGGGGTCGAGAAGATGACTATAACTAGCTCAAAAGAGCCATGAAAAGTGAAGAAAATGAAGAAAAATGGCTGACCTAATAGGTTTCCACGAATCTAGGTCTGAAAGAGGAATGAAATGGGTCCAAAAGCCAGGGATTAAAGAAGAAAAAGGAAGAAATGTGATGAGTTGAAAGCTCACACGATTTTGAGTCTCAAAGGAGAGCTTGGGTGCTCCAATCACATAAAATGGAAGAAGTAGATGTTGGGCATGGCTGAGATCAGTAGAGGGATGAAGGAAATAATGAAAAATGAGAGAGGGAATGATTGAAAGGGAGATTTGAGAGAGAAAAAAATAACTTTGAAAGAAAAGGAGAGCTTGGGGGCTGATTTTTGGAAGGAAGTAGTGGATTTTGAATGAACGAAGGGTCGAACCCTGTATGGAGGGGTCCCATTTGATCCCAAACTGCATCAGCCCGGGCGGCCCGGCCCGACCAACCCACTGACCGGCAAGGCCTCGCCGACCTCTAACCTTTTCGGCGAGGTCCTCCCCCCCCCCCCCCCCCCCTGGGTCCAAAATGATGTGGGTCCCACCCTGGGTCCCCCTGTAAGTGCTACGTTTGGCCCCCCGACTTCATTTAAGGAATTTTTAGGGCCAATGTGTAAACTAGAATGAGTTTATATAATGTGTAACATATGATTTTGGGGTAGGAGACGCTAATCTATCCAACTAACCCATTTATTCCATGAGATTTCATAATTTGAATGGTCAAAAGTCTAATTTCTACCTATACTTACTATTTATAGTAAAAAAAAATTATAAGTATTATTCTCCATCATTTATACACTAGGATTTATGTCTAGTATGAAAGGACTTAGAAAATTTTGAAAAATGAGGTGGTAAAAGGAGAGGTTTTGAAGGAATTGGATAAAAAGGGATTTTAGGCCTTGATATTGAGTGTAAGGTATTGTGGTTGCCCCACAACCCAAGGACATCCATTTTTAGGTTTCAAATTCTTCAGGGAACAACTCAAACCCATCGACTGATGACCTAGAGGCAACTTAGGTCCCTTTACGTGACCGAAGATAGGTTATGGCCTAAATTACCATATAGTCTCACCTATCGGCGAAACTTAGGATTCTAATGTGGTTTCTAAGTTTCCATCGCCCCCTTCCTAAGTCAGAGTGTGTCAGTGTGCATTGTGATACCATAACCCAGGTCCGGTTTAATCCAAATCATGCTCTGATACCATCTGTAACACCCTGAAAATCGGAGGTCGAGCATAAACTCCACTCCCGAGTTCCAGAACATCACTTATACAATATTTTTAATGATGAATGAATGTCGACTATAATAGTGCATAAAACATGAAGTGGATTAAGCCAAAACAACATATCATACTCCAGAGACAGTTAAATTAGCAAGCGGAAGAATGTGATAGATATATAAAATATATGAAATGTTGTAGGTCTCCAGAGTGTGAACATATTACCAGGTAAATATCTACATGTATACTGAAAAAAAAATGAACAAAAGAATATACATGAGTGCTCCAAAAATACAAAATGGCAAGTGTCATGGCTTCTAATCAACCTCCGATAATCCCGTCGATCAGAACACGGAGGAGAAATTTCTCCTCATCATCATACAAGTCCGGCTCCGCTTCACCAACAACGCCATCATCTGAAACTAAAACAGGGATTGGTTGGTGTGTACAACACCGTCCTATAACGTGGGAGTGAGTGGCCAACTCAGTGGAATCATAGAGCAAAGGTTAACATGTTATCAAATTAATCAAGCGATAATGATAAAGCAAGCAAATCAAACATTCCTAAATATTATAATTAATGCAAGAATGAAATGACATGATGGATGCCCTCGCCAACATACTCCCTCAAGGGACACCATCTTACGTCCGCGGCATGCTTTCTTCCCTCAGTGCTCCACATCTTCCAGGCACATACAGTGCGATATGAATATGATTACCGAGTTGTTATTAGTCCTTTTCATACGCTAGGATTGGGAAACTAGGGTACTTTCCTTATATCATTCCCAACAAAGATCCAGTCTAGGGTCGTCACTCCTAGTAGTCTCATACGATGATATATTTCTAGGTCATTGCAAGGGCTGTCAGGGCTGTTGAATGCACTCGTTGCCCCGCTCCCCCATCACCTTATTAATACAGGCCTAGTTTGTACTCTTGTTGCTATGAAAGGGTCTTCGCCTCATGTAGACTTAGAGTATACTAGAGGTCACTACAAAGGGCAGTCAGGGTTGCACGCACTCGTTGCACTGCTCATGTGTGGTGGGCCCCACGTGGGACTCATCCACCTGAGCTAGATTGGCTGAACTATCCTCAACCAGCTAATAGTTGTTGTATTTATGACAATAGGTTCTATGGGCCACACCATGATGTACACATTGTGGGCCACACCATGATGTATATGTTATATCCTACCGTGTATCAGGTGGACCACACTGTAAAAATTAGCAGGATTGAATGCCTACCATTAGAAACATTTAGGGCCACAGAAGTCTTGGACTAATATGAAATTGTTTTTTTCATCTTAATTTAGGTCTTTCCAACCTTATGAACAAATTGGATGGGAAATGAACATTATGGTGGGCCCTATGAGTTTTAAACAGTGAAAATCATTATTTTCACTATTATTTATGGTGTGGCCCATAGGATGCAACCCATGAATGAGGCTCAATGTGATGTATGTGTGGCTGTTGAGTTGTGTATGAATCCCTTATGTAGGTCACTTCTTGGGAGCAATGTTGGTTAGATGTCCACATTGATGGGAAATAATGGTTAGATGTCCTCATTGTGACCTTCCCTTAGGCCTTGTTAGGCCCATTCACACCATTCTCTAAGTGGGTTGATGCTAATTATTAGGCCCCATTTACATGATCCACCCATTCTCATTGGGCTATCTCAAGATACTGGACCTCCATTGGTTATTAGTGGGATTACTTCTTTTATTTTTTTAGAGTCCATTTAAGACTCATTTGTGCCCCCTAGGGCATCTAGTGGGTCATGCAATAGTATGGTGAAGGATCCTTTTTCGGATCCCTAGGTTTGTCGGTAGGCCGCTTAGGCCCAACCTTGATGTAAGGGGGGGATACATGATCATCATAATATGCTTAGTATAGCTCCACGATCCATGCCCATATGCATCATATGTATGCTTAATTTGAGGAGTGATTGATCACAGCACACACCATTAGGAAGATTATTATGGTACTCCCTGTAGGATTGTTGCATGACTGGATAATGTAATTTATGCATTTTGCACTATGTGACACGTTTACTGTATGCCCTAGCGATATCAGGGCCGTAGCCTCCACAGGCGTATTGTGGTTGGCAGGATTGGACACCAAAAATTTTATTCTACATGGGGTGCTATAGATATCCCTGGGTGAAATTTCCTAAACCCTTATGGTACCAGGAGGTTGCTCCAACGTCTAGACCGAGCGGATGCATGATCGTTGAGTGCCGATTACCAGAAGGCCATGCTTTCCACTATGTCATGGTCGGTTAGAAGGGGTGTGGCCTTACCTGCCCGAGACGAGGGGGCAAAGCTAGGCTGAGTTTGACTAGCTCAAGGAATGGGTCTGCTATCGACAAGTCATGCCCAATATTGGCAGGCAGATAGTGAGGTCTCTTTCGCTCATCTAATTGCATGCAATGGGACGCCAATCTGGTTTGGAGTGCACTAGACCCCAATGGTATTCTAGAATTGAGCTATATTGATATGTGGAATCAGATGAGGATTGGTATGCTTGAGTTGCATCTCATATCGCATGGCCTTAGTATGGCCGACATCATTCATGCCTTACATCGCATAGCCTTAATACGGCTAATGGCACTCCTGAATTTATCATCATATTTAGCATTACTCTGATACTGCATAATTATATTACTACCTTGCGCACACACTTTCACCACCCTCTAAGCTTTCCATAAGCTTATGCAACCGTTGCGCACAGGTGACGTTAGATCGTAGTAGCACTGAGGTAGGAGCACATAGCAGATCATCTTGGAGCTTTTATCTATCATCATTGTATTTCCCTTTATGCACACTGTATTTATAAGTTTTTATCATAGTGAAAATGTGATGGAGTTTTTGGTTGTTGTTTGTGGGTTACGCCTTTGGTTATGCTTATTATGAATTAAACAGATGTTAAAAATCCTCCTTTTAGGATCTCAGGATCGGAACCTAGTAAATAGGTGCCAGGAGCCAAGAATGGGGTAATACGAAGGCTGTTGGCACCGAATTCGGTGATCGGGAATTCTGTGAGCCTGGTTTCTGAGTTTGGGGCGTGACAAGCTTAAACTTGAGCATTTTTAGTAGATCTAGCTTAGTTTTCCACTTAAGCTTGATCTTGAACTTAAACTTGAACTTGAGATTAAACTTAAGCTTAACTAGAACATGACTTGCTAAGTTATTTTGACAAGATGAAATTTGACAAACCAGGTGTAACATGTGCTTTAAACATAATAGCACTTACACATTCATCCTTAGGTTGGTTATCATTTTTCTTATGTTGCTTCGCTTAATGAAATTATAGTGAGCAACAAGCATGTTAGGTGTTTGATGAAATTCCTAAAACAACAAATGTGTGTAGTATTATCAGGTCGATTGGCCTCATACATGCATCGCTTCCACCCCAACTTTGTTTCTATCCACTGTAAATGGTAATCAGTTGAGTCAAATGCATTTTACTAAAACTGAGTATCCAAATACATGTTAAATATTATACCATACTCTGCTAGAGTATGGTGATTAAGGATTGAATTTTGATATGGTTATCTAGGTGATGTTTAAGGTTGTGTTTGGATGCTTAATTGAATTGAATTGTGAAATTCAATTATGCTGAATGTTAATTATGAATGTAAAATGGCCTAATGCATGCATAAATTCTATAGTCTCTTTAAATTATGTTTTCGTTGCCCCAAATATATGATGAAATTTCATGATACTTGTTGTCATGAAAGCTGTTATCATGAGTATTTTTTCTTATGGATGCTTCTTCTATAAAGAACTATCAGCAATTGGGTAAATATATAATTTATGAAGCTTGACATTCTTGAATTTAAGAATTCTTTTCTACCAGCAATAGAAGTTTATTAAAAGGTGCAGAAAAGGACCTCTAATCTGTTAAGGTAATGGATAAGAGGACCAAATGTAAATAGTAGGCCTAGAGACCTCCTTTGTGAGAGATCTGCCATTAATTTGACATGCCAAAAAGAATTCCAATTTTAACCAACTAGGCTTTGGTCCTCTTGGCTAATGAAAAATGCTTCCAACCAACATCTTTTCTTAAAACTGTACTGTAATGCAAAACAATTAGGATTTTCTTGCAATGATGCATGGAAAAATAATGTCTTAGAGCTGGCATTGATACATGGTAGTATATCATGACTTCATGATTATATACTGCACTTATGCAATGATGTGGTGTTTTTTTTCTTTTGTATGCTACAGATTGCATTTTGGACAAGGGGCTCTAATATTAACATTTTCAAACTTTCTATAGTCTCTTTCAATTATTCTAGATTCTTGTGATCGCATTCACATACTTAGCAAGAAGTCTTATTGATACAAAATCTGAAACTGCAAGTAGGGGTTTGGTTATCTCACCATCTCACATGTTTATAGAGAGAGCAATGCAGCGGACAATAGACTAGCTCGTCTATGAAGCAGTGGTGTGGTCGACTGAACATGATCTCCCTATGAAAATTAGGGGTCTCTTAATAATGGATGACGTGGGGTTGGGCAGTATTAGAAGTAAAGGCTGATCCAATTGGCAGGAAGCATATCTATAAGGGCTGGGAAGTGGACAATGCCTTCAGATTCTGATGATCTCTTTTAGCTTGCATGAGCATCTAAATCCATGACTGAGCTTGTCATGCCACAAACTCAGAAACTAGCCTCACAAAATTTCTTATCATCGAATCCGGCGTCGACAGCCTTCCTAGTACCCCATTCTCGGCTCCTGGCGCCCGTTCACCAGGTTTCGATCCTAGGATCCTACAAAGAGGATTTCTAAATCACAAGTTTATTTCATAATTAGCATAACCAAGATCATAACAACAGAAAATAGCTACAGGAACACCATTACAAAATCCACTAAGAATAAAAACTTTTTACAATACAAGGCGCATAAGAAGATACAATGACTAATAATCAGAACTCCAAAATAAACCTCCACTGCACGCTCCTGCTCAGTTCAACTGTGTCTGATCGACATCTATACACATCTATCGTGCATAGGCTTATAGAAAGCTTAGAGGGTGGTGTAAGTGTGTGCACAATATAAGCATGATCAGGGTACGATATCAAGCAATACGGAATCATACTAGTAAGTCCATAAGCACCATGTAATGTAGGATCATAACAACTCAAATGTCATATACCAAGGGTGCAATGCAATATGCAATGCAAAGGGATAACGATGTTGGAGTGTGTAGTCGGGATGATAGTAAGTGGTATCGCAAGCTGTGGGGTTCATCATAAGGGACTTTTATCCAAACCAGTCCTGTTGAGGCATAAAAAAATATATATATTATGAATTATGAAGGAAAGATTTAAGGTTAGATAACTAGACATGAAGTGAAGAAAATGAAAAAGAAGAAGAAGAAGAAAATCTTGGTAATTAAGTAGTTACGTTGGTTGCGCATCCAAGAAGGGTAGTTGTGCTAATCATGCAACCAAAAGGGTCGTTGCGCGGGTTGCGCACCTAGTTGCACTGACGAAACAATAGTTATTTAGATGATCCGACTCTTGTAGAGTCTTACGCAGTTCACGAAGACTATTTTGGTGAATGCAAGCCGTGTAACTGGGTGCGCGGGTAGGACAGGTAAGACTACCGTTGCACCGGCAATGCAACCAAAGGCAGAGATAGATTAAAATGAACGGTTGAGATTGATATAAAGTGGGGCCCATGGCACAAAGACCGAGGGTTAACACGTGTGGGGGCCTATAAATACCCCACTCCCCTCTTCATTTGGGATGGAAGGTTTTCTGGAGAAAGGCGGAGCTCTGAAGATACATTGAAGGTGAGGAGAGGAATCAGTTGTGCGGGTTGGGTAACTTGGGAACTAAGTTACGCGGATTGCGCAATGCACGAGAGAAGCTACGTGGATCATGCTCCCAAGCACCATGTTGCGCTAACCGCGCAACGGGTAATCTAGTTATTAGGGTCACGCAACCAGGTCACCATGTGGCCAAGGCAAAAGTGGGCCGAAATGCTGTCGAAATCGTAGGAGCTAGATCTTCGTTGTTTCAGGCCCTCTCCTTGGTACAACAGACAAGTTCAAAAGAGAAATTGGTTGACCGATTTAGAAATTCCTCCTAAGTCCTAGGAGATGACTGAAATAGCACCGGAATACTGCCGAAATTTCTATCTCATTGAAGACTGGATGATTGATTCGTCAATTCCTCCCAAGTATTGGGAGATGATCAGAAGTGCTGCTGAAAGGCTGTCAAAATTTAGATTTAAGCTTTCAATGATTACAAGTTGTTCATTTTTAATAATCTATCTCAAAATTAAGGGAATTAGAGGATGTAAATGAACTCAGATAAATGTAATGAATGTTCTCTCAATAAGTTCTTTGTTATCATTGAATAAATTCTCCAAATAGAACACATTTGTTTTCTTGTCAAAACAAGTCTCATACCTAAATTTGAATAGCCAGACTCAATGTGATAAACTCCTGTTCTCTGGTTAGTCGCGCACCCCAACCAAAATCACATCCATTGCGAAGGTACCCATAATGATTTGGTTACGCACCACTAGCTCGAGTGGATAGTGGATGAATGAATGAGTCAAATACTGAGTATGCAAACCCCTGTGTAGTAGCTTGTCAGCACAGTAGCCTACCAACCATTGGTAGCTCACCCAAATCCTTAGACCTCACCCACATCAGCGTCTGCCTACGTGTGTCAGTCCACTTGTGCAATAGTGACGGGATGTCATAATACCAGTACCAAACATCTATGGAATCATCACCAGGATTTAGTACAATACTGTCAGTCATACGAAGGTTATGTAATGCAGGGCATGAATGTTATCGGCCACATTAAGGCTATGATGCGATACAAGGCCCATATAGGAAAATGTCATATGCAATATGCAATGCGATCATGTCAGTCCTTGTATCAAGTCAACATATCAGTACAATTACTCTCTGAAAAATCACCGGGGTCAAATACACTACATGCTGATTGCTGCCTTTGAAACCGCGTAGCCTAGCGAGTGAAAGACATCTCACCACCCGCCTATGGATAGTCAATCACCAACAAGGTTCGATGGTAGCGAGTGAATTCACCTCCAAGGCTAATGGCTCCACCGACTAGTAAAGGTGATCTGATCTTTGGTGCGTCTATTGTAACAAGATGGGCTATATAGAACCCTTTTATTTTACTAAGATGAAGGACAACGGCTTTACGCTGCCTCAGAAGATCAACCACCAGCTGCCACAAGTTATTTCAGCTCTGCCTCTATGATCTGTGCCATCGGTATAACCATTCAACTGACCTCCTACACCTTAATATAGGCTGCCTCAACGAATTTTGGCAGTGCAACCCAATCACCCTCAATAACCTCGAGTACATGCCCTTGCAGTCGATGCGTCTGAATCTACGGTTGCAACACTGCTAGCTTTGAAGTCACTACCCACATACAAGGTACACCTGTATTTTTGTTGGTGGACAATGGGTCCACTATTTCCATGATTGCATACTCTACATTCAAGCGATTAGGGCTAAACACTACCCCTATGGATGGGGTGAGGGTCATCGCAGCAACAGGAACTTTACTAATGCCACTAAGCTCTGTAAGGAGTGTCTGATAGATTAAGGGAGCAGGGTGGTGTGCATTGACCTGATTGTCACCACGATATATCATTGTGACGCCATCCTCATCATGAATTGGCTCACTGAAATGAAGGTAGAGATTGATTCTGAAACTAGATTGGCGACAGCACATGGGCCCGAAAGCACAACCTTCACTTTCCCAGTTTAGGTCAGTTGGCCCTACCGCATTAGTTGTTACACTTCTTTATTGGAAAATGTTGATGGTCCAACACTTGGGGACACAACTGTAGTTCAAAATTTCACGGACGTATTCAAAACGATCCCAAGGCTACCTCCTCAGCATGGGATCAACTTTACCATCGACTGTGTGCCTGGCACAACACCCATCTCTTTGCCGACGTATCGCATGCCTTTGTGCAAAATGGAGGAATTGAGAAAGCAGATTAATGATTTATTAAATTTAGGTTTTATACAACAAAGTGTATTTGCTTGGAAAGCACCTGTGTGGTTTGTAAAGAAAAAGGATGGATCGTTGCAGTTGTGTATTAATTATCGCAGACTAAATCATGTCACGGTCAAGAACAAGTATCCTCTACCTAGGATAGATGACTTGTTTAACCAGTTGAAGGGAGAACAATATTTTTCTAAGATAGATTTGTATTCTGGATATCATCAGTTGCGCATCAGGAATGAAGACGTGAAGAAGACAGCATTCAGGACTAGTTTTAGGAACTACGAATTCCTCATGATGTCGTTTGGGCTTACGAATGCACCGACCATATTCATGGATCTCGTGAGTAGGGTATTTCAACCGTATCTATACCGATTCGTCATCGTGTTTATAGATGACATTTTGATATATTCCAACAGTCGGAAGGATCATGAAGAACACCTGCGAGCAGTCCTTGATACTCTTAGGCAGAACCAATTGTTTACACAGTACTGAAAATGCGACTTCTGAAAGGAAGAAGTCAAATTCTTAGGGCACATGGTTTTTAAGGAAGGAATAGTCGTGAACCTTGCCAAGGTGGTTGCAGTAAAGGACTGGGAGCAACCAGGTTCAGTAACATAAGGAGTTTCTTTGGACTTGCTGGCAATTACCACCAATTCATTAAGGACTTCTCCAAGATAGCCCAACCGTTGTCTCAACTCACTCGAAAAGATCTTAAGTTTGCTTTGAACGAGAAAGCAGAAGCAGCCTTTTAGGACTTAAAGGACAAGCTGACATTCGCACTCGCGCTTCTACTGTCAAAGTAAAGGGTCAAATATACTATATACACTCACGCCTCTCGAGTCTGTTTAGGTTGTGTACTTATGCAAAAGGATAGGGTGATCGCCTATGCATCAAGATAGTTGAGAAAACATGAAGAAAACTTTCCCACTCACGACCTGGAATTGACAGCAGTCATCTTCTCATTAAAATTTTGGAGACAGTACCTCTATGGGGAGGAGTTCGAGCTCTTTTGCGACCACAAAAGCCTCAAGTACATCTTTACTTAGAGGGACTTGAATATGAGTCAACACCGTTGGATGAAGACCTAGAAACACTTCAAGTTCGAGGTCTCCTACCATCTTGGAAGGCCAACCTATGGCCAATACATTGAGCCACAATAAAACTATATAATTTGCCGCTCCACTGATGATAGAAGAGTGGAATATGGTGGAATTCGTATGAGATTTTAAGAAGAAGCTGATAGTGGAGGAGCCATTTGAGAGCGTCACGCATTTTCACATGCGACCACTTATTGATGATTGAATCATTGCAGCTTAGAAAGAAGATGAACTGTTGGTGAAGATGAGAGAGCGTGCGAGCGACAGTGAAGAATCTAAATGGAGGATTGGCTTAAATGGAGGTTTGAGATATCGTGGCTGCCTATGCGTCCCGAATCTCCATGACTTAAAGAGAGAAGTTTGAGAGGTTACACACAATTCAAAGATGGCGATGTATCTGGGCAGTACGAAGATGTATCAAGACATGAAGCGTTCATACTGGCAGGACAACATGAAGGCCTAGATAGTAAAATTCGTGTTCCGTTGACTCACGTGCTAGAAGGTCAAGGCTGAGCATCACCAACCCCTAATTTACTTTAGCCCATGCCCTAGCTGAGTGGAAGTGGGATTTCATGTCCATATATTTTATTTCTCGGTTACCAAAGACGAGAAAGGGGCATGACTCTATTTGGGTGATTGTAGACCGATTGACGAAATCAACCCATTTTCTCCCGATTAAATCTTCTAATTCGGCAGATGATCTAGCCAAGCTGTACATCAAGGAGATAGTATGACTGCAAGGAGTTCCTATGGAGATTGTGTCAGACCGAGGCACATGATTCACGTCGATTTTCTAGACTCGAATCCAAGAAGCAATGGGAGTGAAACTGAAGTTTAGTACCACGTTTCACCCATAGACCGATGGGCAGATAGAACGGGTAAATCAGATACTCGAGGACAAGCTGCGAGTGTGCGTGCTTGATTTCGAGGATAGTTGGGATGACTATCTCCCCTATGCTGAGTTCGTGTATAACAACAGCTTCTAGGAAAGCATTGGCATGGCTCCATATAAGGCCCTATATGGACACCCATGTCGAGCTCCACATTGTTGGGCAGAAGTTGGCGAGAAGAATTTGGTTGGCCCAGATTTGGTATAGGCAACCTTAGTGAAGATTAATATTATCAGGTGTCGACTTCTTGCAGCCCAGAGTAGACAGAAGAGTTACACCGATATAAAACGGCAACAGATGGAATTTAAAGTTGGGGACCATGTATTCCTTAAGGTTTCCCAATGAAGGGAGTCCTTCATTTTGACAAGAAAGGAAAACTCACACCGAGAATCATTGGCCCATTCCAGATTTTAGACCGAGTGGGTGTGGTATCATACTATCTCACCTTGCCCACACCACTCGCAGGCGTGCATAACGTATTTCACGTATCGATGCTGAAGAAATATGTTCCTAAGCCTACTCATACTATCAAATGGGAGCAAGTGCAGCTAAGTAAAGATGCTACTTATGTATTGTGGCCCACGCATGTTCTAAATAGGAAGGAACAAGTGTTATGCAGCAAGGTTATCCTACTCGTGAAAGTATTCTGGACACACCACACTGAGGAAGAGGTTACTTAGGAAATAGAAGCCGAAGTTCGTAAAACTACCCTCAGATCCTCGAGGAGTATGAAAAGCTACTAATTTTAGTGACGAATTTTTTTTAAAAAAGGGGTAGATTGTAATGTCTTAGAAAAATCCATACAAAGGCCCGAGTACCACCTTAGGTAGAAATACTTAAGGACCGTATCTCGTAGAAATTTAGGCAGAAATAGGTTAAGTGCAAAACTAAATATTCGGTGGATTTAGCTCGAACCATCATTTACACAAATGGCAAGACCCAAAACCAATAAAATCACTAACTTAACACTACTTAAAAACCTAGGAGAAATCCCGTAAGCCTATTGCTCTTGGGAGTACATTGAAACTCTGTACCAGACCTGAACCGCACGTCGAAAGTCTGATGACTGTGAAACTATAGGGTTATGTCCATCTTACTGGGCTTGATAACCATCGCAGGAATCGAGCCCAAATGGTGTCCAGAAACACATAGATTGAGTCTCGAGTATAGTGTGTGAGAAACAAAAATATCTTTAGAAAACATAATGGAACTTAAGTAAATTGGACCATTCTCTTACACGCGAAATTGAGGATTTCAGACCGTCAATTTCTGACTAAACTTCACCCATGAAAAAGGAAAATTTTGCTACACAAACCTATATACTTGTGGCCTCGATCGAGTAAGTTCAACTGTTGATCTGACACTGGTCCTTCACAGTTGATCAGCCTATCTAATCGCACCAAAATCACATCTTGGCATAGATCCATTGTCAGGGAACTTACCCTATGGCATAAGTGAATAATGGGCCTCCCCATGTGCCCTATTTATCGAAAACAGATGCCCTTTGGTTATAAACTAAGTATATCAGAGTCATGGGGCCATTTGCATCACTTTTGGGCCTATATATAGCCCTTATTTCACCTCATTTCTATTCCATACGAATTTCTCCAAATCCTAGGAGAAAGAACAAAGGAAAGAAGAGAAAAGAGGAAAGAGAGGAGAGATTTTGGGAGATTGTTGCTAGGATTCCTTCACACAACTCCATGTACTGATTCACCTCCTCACTTCGCTACACAATCATATCCGGTTACGATTTGGGTAAGAAATCCTAACCTTAATATCGTAGTTGAGATCTAAAATGGTTGTGTGTCAACCTAGCTAACCTATTTCATGATTTAGGTACCCTTCGTTCCCTTTTCGGGAACGTAGAATTTGAACCGTGTCCGAATTGTGTATTCTGATGAAAGGTGTGGACTATAAACATTTAGGTTATGGTTTTCAAGGCTTTCAATGTCAGCAAATGATTTATGCTTGACTCAATTGGTACCATATGATCTTAGTTATGCCATTTTCGATGTAATATACATGTATGAACTATGTAGAACGAAATATGCATCCTATGTGTTCGTTGAAATGTTTGAATGAACATGTAAATGTGATATATGCTTACCATGATTACTAATCTAGGATTCATGTTTGTCATATACATGATGACCTCTTTATGTAAGGAATTTCCATAATATACGTTGTAACTAATATAGTCTATGTATTTGGTAATGTGTGGTCTAACTGTTTGATAAATTGTCTGAATGAGAAATTGTTGATGAATTGTATTTAATAAGGGTATTGAGATAGGAATCTCAATTACCATATTCATATGTATAGTTTCCCTCATGTAATCTTATTTGTCTCTATACGGTTTATGGATAAAATGCAAGTGTTAGGTAATATGATCAATGTGTTTGATGAAATGCTCAAATGAGGAATTTATTTAGATTATTTGTTAATTACGAATATGATTATCACATGTGTCTATATATTGCATTTGAGTAAGATTGGGGCTGCAACGTAGCTTAGGTAATCGGTAACAGTTCCCACTTGAGTGGATGAATTAGTGTCGCCACATTGGTAATTCAACCAATTATGGTCGCACGACGTCTGTCGACAATGGTTAGGCCACAAGGACTGCTTATGTGCTCCATGTCGATTAAGTCAGCATGTGCTTGTACTAATCAAGCCTACCACATAAACCAATTGGCGTATCGTGTGTTTACCATGTATGGACACTACTGCTTGAATCTAAGGTATCCCTTCCGATGTGAAAGCCCACTTTAACCATGGTACCACGATCCATTAAGACTTATGAGCCGGGTATAGTGGTATGGGACACCATGATCGAGGTGTCATCTTATGCTGGGATGACAAGTCTCCCCATAGTGAACAGTGAGCAACCTAAACTCTTGAGCTGTGCATGGTGGTATGGGACACCGTGTTCGAGTTTTCGGCCTACGTCGAGTAATTTGGCACTTCGTGGTGACCACGAGTATAAACTTTGAACTTGCCTATCGATCGCTTTTCATTAGGAGTGACGCCCTACAACTTGCCTATCGTATGTGATTAACTAAGATTTATGACCTTAGATGGATCCTTCGGTTCAAGTCAATGATATAAAAGAAGGTACCTTAGCTTCCCAAATCTGCTGAATGAATACGCTTAATTAAGTACTCCACTAACATGACCACACACCACATTGCATGTGCTTTGGAGAGGAAGTTGCACTTCAGGGAGTTTGTCATGCGCGAAATTGGTTGTCGGAGTTGCTTGTGAGGGAGATTTGTGCAAGGGATTGCATCATTATTGCACACCATTCTGCATTAACAAGAGTAGCTAGGAAGTGATTGTTGTATTGCAGGTGATGATGAAGTCTATACAACGGAGTTGGACTTTATAGATGAGGTGGAAGAATTCTCCTATGTTTTACTCTCAGGCGGGTCTATGTAGACCTCATACTAATTCATCGAGATTACAGGGACATGGATTACTTGGACATTTCACATTTTGATATTTTTTCTATTTTGAAACAATACATGTATATATTCAGCCCGGTTACATAATCATACTCCGGAGGTTGTGAAACACTTAGCCTTCAAATATATATGTTTCAGTCTTCCGCTAGCTTAATTAAATTATATCTGGAGTATGATATACAGTTTTGGTATAATCTCACTCATGTTCAACTCATTAATATGGACATAATCTAAACATCATTATCCATTTTGCATAAGTGATGTGCTGGATATCGGGAGTAGAGATTTGCTTGACCATCGAAATTCGAGGCATTACAAGTTGGTATCAGAGCATGATTTGGATTAAAGTGGACCTAGGTTATAGGTAACACAAGACACTCTAACGCACTCTGACTTAGGAAGGGGGCGACGGAATTTAGAAATGATCATAGGATCCCAAAGTTTTGCCGATAGGAGAGATTGATTACTGTAGTGTAGCCTCCACGCATCCAAGATCATGTGAATTGATCTCGGTCCTTTTTAGGCCATCAATTAACGGGTTTGAACTATAAGTCAACAAATCTCAAATCTAAAACAGGCCAAATTGAGCGAATAGGCATTTATTGGACCGAGAAAGTGTACACTACGGGCCTAGGGACCCAAACCACAAATTCCGGTGTGACCCAAGGGGTCCCTCATATACATATTGCACCCCGGGAGGGGGTGGCCATCGCCTCAGGGTAGAGCCACCTCTGGACACCCCAGGGGAGAGCAGAGGCACCGCCCACCTCCACAGCGGGGTGCATCGGCACCATGCGGGCGGCGGTGTACCGCTGACCGACCACCCATGTGGGGCCCTCCCAGATGTGGGACCACCCATTTATCCCCTTTCCTTACCCCTTTACTCGTTTCATCCCACTTTTAACCCTCCAACACCGCCAAACCCTCAAAAATTTCTCTTTCCCTCTCAAATTTCCTTTCCCATACATTCAAACCTTTTATTTCTTCCATATCTTACACCCATCCACCACCATTCCCCTAAAACTATCTTTTACAACTCTCCACCTTCATTATTTCCACTCCTTTGGGCACAAAACCTACATTTTGTGTCTCATGACCTTCAAACCTTCAAGTCCACCCCATTCTTTAAGCTTCTTCACTTTTATGACACTCTTTAAGCTTGTCACCACCATTTTCTCAATCTCAATGCTCCCTTCCCTTATGGGAAAGAAGAGAGCAGCCAAGGAGGAGGTCGTGCCTAATCGTCCAAGCCACTCTAGGAAGAAGGAAAGCGCCGAGACTAGTGCAAGTGCCATGCGAAGATCAAAACGGGACCTCAATCCTCGAATCCCGTTGGAAAGGTCTCTACCGGTGGGTGCCGAACTTAGTAAGTTCCATGGCTGAAAAATTGTATTTGAAGCTCATGTTGATGAAAAATTATTTGGGTTGTATCTAGTTATTGACCTTCTATTGGAGACCTGGTCGGGTCCCATGTTTGAAGGGAAGGCTCATGCAAGTGAAGGCACCGTACAAGCCTTCTATGCCCACATACGGAACCCGATTTTGGAACCTCTTCAGTTTACTATCCCTTTTGGGAGGCAGGAAGCCGTAGTCAATGTGTATGTGATGGCCTGTTGTAACACCCTAAAAATCGGGGGTCATGTACAAACTCAACTCCCGAGTTCCAGACCGTCACTTATGCAACAAAATGATTATGATTCAATGTTGTCTGATTTAAAGCATTCACATGAGTAAAAGTATACCAAAACTGCAATTCATACTTCAGATCCAGTGATAAAAGCAAGCGGAAGACTAAACAATATATATATCACTGTATGGAAAAATAAAGTAGATCTCATCTGTTTCTAAAGTATGAATACATCTCTGAGTCTCATAAACATATACATGAACAAAATCAAATGTTCAAAATAGTCCCACTGAAGTCCCCTCAACCCAGGTCGCCTAAGCAAAGCCATCATGATACTGCATGTACGAGAACTCGTCCTGGTCCTCGTCGAAGTCTGGCTCTGCCTCCTGGATCTCAGCATCACCTGCATCTACAACAGGGTCTGGTGGGTGTTGCAAACACCATCCCGTAATGTGGGAGTTAGTGATCAACTCAGTGGAATCATAGAGCAAAGATTAGCATGTTCACAAATCAATCATGCGATAATAGTAAAGCAGTAAATCAGACAATCCTAATACTGTTGTTAATGCAAGATGACATGACGTGATGTATGCCCTCACCGACGATCTCCCTCATACGGCACCATCTTACGACCGCGGCATGCCACACTCCCTAGAGTGATCCACATCTTCCAGGCACATGCAATGTTATGGTGATATGATTTTCGAGTTGTTATTAGTCCATTCAAACAGCAGGATTGGGAAACTAAGGTACTTCCCTTCTATCAATCCCAACACAGATCCTGTCTAGGGTCATCACTCCTAGTAATCTCATACGAGGTATATTTTGTAGGTCACTGCAAGGGCTGCCAGGGCTGTTGCTCGCACTCGTTGCACCGCTCCCCCATCACCTTATCAATACAGGCCTACTGTACTCTACTGCTACTGAAGGGTCGTCGCCTCCCGTAGACTTAGAATACGCTCGCGGTCACTACAAAGGAATCGTCGCCTGATCAGTGTAGGACGACAGCTAGAATATAGTGTCCCATACCACCATAATCTGCTCACGAGACTAGGTGCTCACTGGTCACTACGGGGAGGTTTGTGGCCCCAGCGTAGGCCGACAGCTCGACCACGGTGTCCCATACCACCATGCCCGGCTCATGAGTCTTCGTGGATCAAGGTACCATGGTTAACAGGATTTACAATGGTAAGTTCAGTACCCTAGGTTCAAGCAGTTATGACTCATACAGGGTGAACATACATCGACCAGTCGGGTTACTTGACGGGCTCGACTAGTGCGATCGCATCTCAAGTTGAATGACATGAAGTGCGTAAAACACTTCGCGTGGCCTAACCACTGCCGCCAACTCCAAACACGACTCGCGTTCATCGACGCGTCGTTCGTGGCCAAGACCAGCCAACCGCGAATTCGCTTGGTTACCGACTGCCTGGACTAAGTCTAGTCCCAAACACATATGAATTCACATCAGCAATTTATGTAGGAGTATTGGAATTGAAATACAATCATGTGAGCATGTTAACACATGTTATAACATTCAACTTAAGCAAATCTTCAAGCACATACATTTCATGCATAGTATGGAATCATGTACATAGTCAACATGTAGAAAAGCATTTATATCAGCATATAAATTGAGAAATCCATATCAAACTAATTCATAACATCATTTAATTCAATACATACTAATACAAGCATTTATACAAACACATACACTACACACTTAAGTCTACATATAGTATGTCGACCCGAAGTGCGCAATTAGGCGAATCTCTTTGCCAAACTAATTATGCACATATTCCTAATTTCCTAATCCGACAAAAAACCATGTCAATCACATCAGCAAAATATGAATGTAATCTGTACTTCCTACAAATGACTAAAATGCCCTAAATCTCATATTCTTCGTTGATTTACGAAACAGGAAACAGATAGCATGTTGTACATGTCAAACGGCGATGTCGTCGATAATCTACTATTAAACGACATTGAAAGCGTTAGAAACTGTCAATCAAAGCGTCTAAAATCCTCACCTAGTCTCTTAGGGATGCGTAAATTTGAACGGAGCGTATACGCTTCGCTTACGGCGATAAGAGAACCTGTTTTACAAGATCTATTGGTTAAAAAGCTATGGATCCTAGTGAACCTTAAATCAACAACTTCTAGAGTTGTTTCATACCTGAAAACGTGGAAGAATCACCGGCTTGGTGATCAGGAGGTGTTTCTTAGGCACTAGCAATAGGTGGCACGAAGGCTGGAAAAATCTATCCTACTCTCTCTCACAAACTCTCACCTTTTCTCCCTCCAAATCTAGGATTTCTCTCAAATTCGGATGGGAGAGAGGAGTGAGGGTTTCAACCCCTTTTATAAGCCCAAAAATGCTGAAAATGGGCTCTGGTACAAGGTTCACTTAGTGCATATCCAATTCGGGGCTGTTTCGGTCCAAAAGATGCTTTCTGGTGGTCCCCTGGCCGAATGCGATCGGACTTAAGCTCACGCGTACCAGATCTAGCACGTATTAAGTTTTCAGTCCGGCAAGGTTCATAGATCGCACGTGGTGGACCAGTTTCAGTTCAGCGGTCACCGCACGTAGATCAGGGCTGAAAGTCACATGATATGAAATAAAAAAATTTCCTGATCCAAGGGTGTAATCTGGCTGAATTCTGACGGTCAGAACGCTTAATACTGACACGTCAAGTCGTGTGCCAGATTTGAATTTAAAATTCCAATTCTGTCCCTATTCGCACTCTCTTCAGTCCGGGCTCAATGAAATAGCCTGTGACTATCGGTTGGACTTGGTTTTTGAAATGATTGTCAAGTCTAGTAAGGCGGTTCTAACGGTCTAACATAGGAGGTATCGGACTTTCGACGCGCGGTCTAGATCCAATATTAAGATTCAAAGTGGTCTAGAGAACAAACCTGCTTAGAGTTTGATCCGAGGTTATAGAGTATTGGAGAGTCATTGGTTCTACTCGATTTGGGTCTTGTAGAACGTATTTAAAGTGATCAGGGACTATTTCCCAGCTACTCCAGCGTTGCGCTAGCTAACTTACGCTTAATTTCCATAGGAATTAATTTTACGCAATTTCTGGTCGAGTTGGTACTCGAGCCCAAGTATGGATTTTTCACGGGCGTTACACCTGTATCATGGGAATTGAAATTGGGGTGGTACATGCTAGTGGAACTCATCTCACTAATAAATGAGAGAAAGATCGCCGCACACATTTCCTTTGCAGCCGATTGGCTCATTAGAGGAGAGATAATAGCCTCGCATCCACATGCATGATGGCAGAATTTTGACTACTCCACCACATATGCATGTATAACATGTATCTTAGGTGGAGTAACCGCACAGAATGCACTCGCTTCATGGTGAACTTCTTGTATAGAATTGGACAAGGGGAAAAAGTGTACCTACCTACGTTCGCCTTATCTCTGATAATTAGGACCGAACGATCTACTAGGGAAGACACCTCACTCCCTTTCAGTCGACTCATCTGCAAGATTGCCCAAATTTTCAGCTTCAAACTTCATTTGGACAATCTTGCATCGATCCACTTCATCAGTGAGATTGCACTCAACAATATGAGAATTGGCCCTAGGCAACGCCAAGCCCGACTCGATGAGTATGGGGATGAAATAGAAGAAGAGAGTGAAGAGGAAGAAGTTAGTGAAGATGAGGAAGGAAATGGAGAGGAAGAAGGCAGTGAGGATGAGGAAGGTAGTGAGGAGGAAGAGCATGAAGAAGAAGTGGAGGCCCAAGATTCAGATGGGGGACCTCCTACTACACATGGAAACCACCATGATCGAGCCACCCTAGAAGCTCGCATGGCCAAGATGGAAGAAAACCAGGCCCGATTGAAGCAAAAGGTTGAAGAGAATCAGGCCTATCTGAAGCAGAAGTTCAATAGAATGTCTTGTAGCTTGAAAGCCCTCCTGTGCTGTTTACAGGGTAAGGGTGCACCTCCGCCTTCGCCAGAGTCGGAAGACTAGTTATGTGTTGTTGTTGTTTCTTATTTTCTTTAAAATAGCCTTGGTAGGCTTAGTTGGATGTTAGGTTAGTCAGTGTCAAAGCTTTTTGTTAAATTAGCTCACATGCATTCTCTGTCATAACTCATGAAATGCTACATGATATGTATTATGAAAAATTTTGGTTAAATGAAATGCGTGAAGCGTCTTTTGATATGAAATGTGTAGAATGTTTGGAAAAAGTGGGTAATATTATCCTAATCTTACACACATTACACCTATGTTGTATATAGGGTATGCCTCCTAAAACCAATCGGAATATGGCATGTCTCCCACTTGGCGGATTGATTGACAGGGCACCTCCCCTGAGCAATAGCCATACAGACCCCATTTTAGGCCCGAATATTGAGACAGTGCCAAATTCACAGCCGCCCACTGGCCCCACTAATGAGCCAACACCTAGTGCACCACCAGTTCTAGGACAGAACTGTGCGTCTACATCGGCACCACACATGCCTCAGGAGGCCTCTCCCCCTGATAGGTCGGAGCAAATGATGCTCCTGATGCAGCAACAACAATAATTTTTGACCACTATTGCAGGGGCCATTGCCCAAAACATGAATATGGTCCTGCCTATACCACCCATGCAGCCCACAAGAACTATGAATACTAGTGGGTTATTTGAGTGCTTTCAACGCCTCTGCCCTCCTACTTTTGCGGGTACTCATAGACGAGGAGGCTGAGTACTAGTTGGATCACATATCCAAGATGTTAAGCCCGTTGCACTGTACTGAAGCAGAGAAAGTCGAGTTGGTTAAGTATATGTTCGAGAAGGAGACAAGTCTTTGGTGGGATAGAGTCCTACAAACCATCCCTGCAGGACATGTGTGGATGTGGGACGTGTTCGAAAGTCGTTTCCATGAAAAGTACTTCCCCCTCACTCACAGCAATGAAAAGGAGGGTGAGTTTCTCCACCTCCGACAAGGAGGAATGACCATGGCTGAATATGAGAACAACTTCATGGAGCTGGCCAGATATGCTTCATTGATCCTAGCGAATGAGCCAATGAGAATGCGGTAGTTTTCAGAAGGACTGTGGGCTGATATCCGCACCAAGATGTGTTGCACTAGCATTCCCAACTATGCTGAGCAGTGAACATGTCCCTATGAGCTGAGCAGGACAATGAAAGAGTGTCTCAGACACGTGTGCCAATGGGCCCGAGGCCTCGGCCTGAATTATTGAACCGATAGTTTCTCAACAAGAGGCCGCAAGTGAATTCGCCTCTCAAGCTAATGGCTCCACCGACCCAACAGAGGTGATCTGATCTTTGGTGCATCTATTGTAACAAGACGGGCCATACAAAACCCTTTTATTTTACTAAGATGAAGGATAATGGCTTTGCGTCACCTCAGAAGATCAACCGCCAGCCGCATCAAGTTATTTCATCTCCACCTCTACGATCTGCACCACTAGCATAGCCATTCAACCGACCTCCCGCACCTCGATATAGACTGCCTCAACAACCTATGACAGCATAACCCAATCGCCCTCAATAAGCTCGAGTACATGCCCTCGCAGCTGAAGCGTCTGAATATGTGGTTGCAACACCACTAGCTTTTGAAGTCACTAGTACACCTATATTTCTATTGGTGGACACCGGGTCCACTATTTTCATGATTACATACTCTACAGTCAAGTGATTAGGGTTGAACACTACCCCTATGATTGGGGTGAGGGTCATTGCAACAACAGGAACTTTTACTGACATCACTAAGCTCCGTAAGGAGTGTCCGATTGATTTAGGGAGTAGGGTGGTGTGCATTGACTTGATCGTCACCACAATATATCATTACGACGTCAACGTCAACATAGATTGGTTCACTGAAATGAAGGCAGAAATCAATTGTGAAACCAGATTGATGACAGCACATGGGTCTGAAAACATGACCTTCACTTTCCCAGTTTAGGTCAGTTAACCCTGCCTCATTAGTTGTAATGCTTCTTTGTTCGAAAATGTTGATGGTCCGACACTTGGGGATATGCCTGTAGTCCAAAACTTCACAGACGTGTACAGAACAATCCTTGGACTACCTCATCAGCGTGAGATCGACTTTACCATCGACCTTGTGCCTAGCATAGCACCCATCTCTTTATCGACGTATCGCATGCCTCCGTGCTAAATAGAGGAATTGAGAAACTAGATTGATGATTTGTTAGATTCGGGTTTTATATGTCCGAGCGTATCTCCTTGGGGAGCACCTGTGCTATTTGTAAAGAAAAAGGATGGATTGCTGCAGTTGTGTATTGATTATCGCAGACTAAATCATGTCACGGTCAAGAACAAGTATCATCTGCCTAGGATAGATGACAAGTTTAACTAGTTAAATGGATCATAGTATTTCTCTATGATAGACTTGAAAGCTAAGTATTATCAGTTGTGCGTCAAGAATGAAGACGTGCAGAAGACAACATTCAGGACCAGTTTTGGGCATTAAGAATTCTTTGTGATGTCGTTTGGACTTACGAATGCACCTTCCATATTCATGGATCTCATTAATAGGGTATTTTGACTGTATCTATACCGATTCATCATCGTATTTATAGATGACACTTTGATATACTCCAAGAGTTGAAAGGATCAAGAAGAACACCTGCGAGCAGTCCTTGATACTCTTAGGCTGAACCAATTGTTTGCACAGTATAGAAAATGTGACTTCTGGAAGGAAGAAGTCAAATTCTTAGGGCACGTGGTTTTCAAAGAAGGAATAGCCATGGACCTTGCCAAGGTGGCTGCGTTACAGGACTGGGAGCAACCTGGTTCAGTAATGGAAGTTAGGAGTTTCCTTAGACTTTCTGCTATTACCGCTGATTCATTAAGGACTTCTCCAAGATAGCTTGACTGTTATCTCATCTCACTCAGAAAGATCTTAAGTTTTCTTGGAATGAGAAAGAAGAAGCAGCCTTTCAGGAATTAAAGGAAAAGCTGACGTCTACACTCATGCTTGTACTGCTAGAGTAAGAGGTCAAATATACTATATACACTGACGCCTCTCGAGTCAGCTTGGGTCCTGTACTTTTGTAAATGGATAGGGTGATCGCCTATGCATCACGACAGTTGAGCAAGAGGTCAAAAAACTACCTCACTCACGACCTAGAATTGGCGGCAGTCATCTTTACATTAAAGCTTTGGAGACATTACCTCTATGGAGAGGAGTTAGAGCTCTTTTGCAGCCATAAAAGCCTCAAGTACATCTTTACTTAGAGGGACTTGAATATGAGGCAATGCCATTGGATGGAGACCTTGCAAGACTTTAAGTTTGAGGTCTCCTACCATCCTGACAAAGCCAACCTTGTGGTTGATGCTTTGAGCCTCAAGAAAATTATAGAGTTTACCGCCCCACTGATTATAGAAGAGTGGAATATGGTGGAATTCGTGCGAGATTTAGAGCAGAAGCAAATCGTGGAGGAGCCATTTGAGAGCGTCACACATTTCCACATGCAACCGCTTATCGATGACCAAATCATTGTAGCTCAGAAAGAAGATAAACTGTTGGTGAAGATGAGAGAGCATGCGAGCGATAGTGAAGAATCTGAATGGAGGATTGGCTTAGACGGAGGTTTGAGATATCGTGGCCGCCTATGCGTCTCGAATCTCCATGACTTGAAGAGAGAAGTTTTAGAGGCTGCACACAATTCAAAGATGACGATGGATCCAGGCAGTACGAAGATGTATCGAGACATGAAGCGCTCATACTGGTGGGACAACATGAAGGCTCAGATGCAGACTTCGTGTCCCGTTGTCTCACGTTCCAGCAGGTCAAGGCAGAGTATCATCAACCACCTGGCTTACTTCAAGCCATACCCATAGCCGAGTGGAAGTGAGATTTCATATCTATGGATTTCATTCCATGTTACTGAAGACAAGAAAGGGGCATGACACCATTTCGGTAATTGTAGACCAATTGAAGAAATTAGCTCATTTCCACCCGATTAAAATTTCTAATTCAGAAGATGATCTAGTCAAGCTGTACATCAAGGAGATAGTATGACTGTAAGGAGTTCCTATGGAGATTGTGTCGGACTAAGACACACGATTCACGTCTATTTTCTGGACTCGAATCCAAGAATTGATGGGAGTGAAACTGAAGTTCAATACCGCGTTCCACCCACAAACCAATGGACATACAGAATGGGTAAATCAGATACTCTAGAACATGCAGCGAGTGTGCATGATTGATTTTTAGGACAGTTGGGATAATTGTCTCCCTTATGCCGAGTTTTCGTATAGCAACAACTTCCATGCAAGCATTGGCATGGCTCCATATGAGGCCCTGTATGGATGCCCATGTCGAGCTCCACATTGTTGGGCAGAAGTTGGCGAGAAGAGTTTGGTTGGCCCAGATTTGGTACAGGCAACCTTAGAGAAGATTGATATTATCAAGCGTCGGCTTCTTGCAGCCCATAGTAGACAGAAGAGTTATGTCGATATAAGATGGTGACAGCTGGACTTTGAAGTTGGGGATCATGTATTCCTTAAGGTTTCCCCAATGAAGGAAGTCATTCATTTTAGCAAGAAAGGAAAACTCACGCCAAGATTCATTGGCCCATTTTAGATTTTAGACTGAGTGAGTGTGGTAGCATACCATCTCACCTTGCCCACACCACTCACAGGTGTGCACAACGTATTTCACGTATCGATGCTGAAGAAATATGTTCTTGACGCTACGCATATTATCAAATGGGAGCAAGTGTAGCTAAGTGAAGATGCTACTTATGTATTTCAGCCCACACATGTTCTAGATATGAAGGAACAAGTGCTACGTAGCAAGGTTATCCCACTCGTGAAAGTATTGTGGATACACCACGCTGAGGAAGAGGCTAATTGGGAAACAGAATCCAAAGTCTGTAAGAATTACCCTCGGTTCCTTGAGGAGTACGAAAAGGTACTAATTTCAGGGATGAAATTTTTCTTTAAGGGGGTAGATTGTAATGTCTCAAATAGATCCGCACAAAGGCCCGAGTACCACCTCAGGCAAAAATACCTAAGGATCAAATCCCATAGAAATTTAGGCAAAAATATGTTAAGTGCAAAACTAAATAATTGGTGGATTTAGCTCGAACCACCATTTACACAAATGGCAAGACCCAAAACTAGCAAAATCGCTAACTCAACACTACTTAAAAACTTAGGAGAAATCTCGTGAGTCTGTCGCTCTCAGGAGTACATTGAAACTCTATATTGGACCTGGATCGCATGTTAAAATTTCAATGACTGTGAAACTATAGAGTTATGTCCGTCTTACTGGGCTTGATGACCATAGTGGGAATCGAGCCCAAATGGTGTCCAGAAACGCATAAATTGATTCTTGGGTAAAGTGTGTGAGAAACGCAAATATCTTTAGAAAATGTAATGGAACTTAAGTAATTGGGTCATTCACTCACACAAGAAAATTGAGGAGTTTTGACCGTCAGTTTCTGACCAAACTTCATCCATGGAAAAGGGAAATTTCGCTGCACAAACCCGTATACTTGTGGCCCCGATCAAGTAAGTTCGACCGTTGATCTGACACGGGTCCTTCATGGTCAATCAACCTATCCAATCATGTCTAAATCACATCCTGACATAGATCCATTGTCGAGAAACTTACCCTACATCGTAAGTGAATAATGGGCCTCCCTATGTTCCCTGTTTGTCAAAAACAGACGCCCTTTGGTTTTAAACTAAGTATACTAGGGCCATGGGGTCATTTGCATCACTTCTGAACCTATATGTAGCCCTTATTTCACCCCATTTCTATTCCATACGAATTTCTCCAAACACTGGGAGAGAGAAGAGAGAAAGGAAGAGAAAAGAGGAAAGAGAGGAGAGATTTTGGGAGATCATTGCTGGGATTCCTTCCCACAACTCCACGTACTGATTCACCTCCCCACTTGGCAACACAATCATTTCCAGCTACGATTTGGGTAAGAAATCCTAACCCTAATACTGCAGTTGAGATCTAAAATGTTTGTGTGTCAACCTAGCTAACCTATTTCATGATTTAGGTACCCGTTGTTACGTTTTAGAGTACGTAGAATTCCAACCACGTTCGAATCAAGTATTTTGACTAAAGGTGCGAACTATAAACGTTTAGGTTATGGTTTTCAATGCTTTCAATGTCACTAATGATTTATGTCTAACTTGATTGCTGCTGTATGATCTTAGTTATGCCATTTTCAATGTAATACACATGTATGAACTATGTAGAACAAAATATGCATCATATGTGTTTGTTGAAATGTTTGAATGAACATGTAAATGTGATATGTGCTTGCCATGATTGCTAATCTAGAATTCATGTTTATCATATGCATAATGACCTCTTTATGTAAGGAAGTTCTATAATATATGTCGTAACTAATCTAATCTATGTATTTGGTAATGTGTGGTCTAACTGTTTGATAAATTGTTTGAATGAGAAATTGTTGATGAATTGTATTTAATAAGGGTATTGAGATACGATTCTCCATTACCTTATTCATATGTATAGTTTCTCTCATGTAATCTTATTTGCCTTTACGTGATTTATGGATAAAATGCAAGTATTAGGTAATATGATCAATGTGTTTGATGAAATACTCAAATGAGGAATTTATTTAGATTTTTTGTTAAATGTGGATATGATTATCACATGTGTCTATCCATTACATCCGAGTAAGATTGGGGCTACACCGTAGCCTAGGCAATCGATAACAATTCCCGTTTAAGTGGCCGAATTAGTCTCACCACATTGGGTAATTCAAAGAATCTGGGTCGCACGATGACTGTTGACAGTGGTTAGGACACGAGGAGTGCTTATGTGCTCCATGTCGATTAAGTCAGTGTGTGCTCGTACCAATCGAGCTTACCTAATAAACTAATTGGCTTATTGTATGTTTACCATGTATGGACACTACTGCTTGAATCTAAGGTACCCCTTCCAATGTGAAAGCCCACTTTAACCATGGTACCATGATCCATTAAGACTCATGAGCCGGGCATGGTGGTATGGGACACTGTGGTCGAGCTATTGGCCTATGCTAGGGTGACGAGTCTCCCTGCAGTGACCTGTGAACAACCCAAACTCGTGAGCCGGCCATGGTGGAATGGGACACCGTGTTCGAGTTGTCGGCTTATGCCGAGGTGATTAGCCACCCTATAGTGACCGCGAGTATAAACTTTGAACTTGCCTATCGACTACTTTTCATTAGGAGTGATGCCCTACAACTTGCCTATCGTATGTGATTAACTAGGATTGACAACCCTAGCTGGATCCTTCGGTTCGGGTCAATGATATAAAGGGAGGTACCGTAGCTTCCCAAATCTGCTGTATGAATAC
Organism: Magnolia kwangsiensis; assembly: GCA_037074715.1. Taxonomy (NCBI): domain Eukaryota; kingdom Viridiplantae; phylum Streptophyta; class Magnoliopsida; order Magnoliales; family Magnoliaceae; genus Magnolia; species Magnolia kwangsiensis. Next base: position 92,352,914 of record CM073573.1, read on the forward strand.
GCTTAATTAATTACTTGGCTAACATGACCATGCACCGCATTGCATGTGCTTTGGCAAGGAAGTTGAACATTAGGGAGTTTTTCATGTGCGAAATTAGTTTTCGGAGTTGCTTGTGAGGGAGATTTGTGCGAGGGCATGCATCATTACTGCACACCATTCCTGCATTAACAAGAGTAACTAGGATGTAATTATTTTATTGCTTTATCATTACTGCTTGATTGACTTGATAACATGTTAACCTTTGCCTTATATTATAACTGAATTAATCACTTACTCCCACCCCGGGCCAATGTTTTAAAACACCAACCAAACTCTGGTTTAGATGCAGGTGATGACGAAGCCTATACAGTGGAGTTGGACTTCGTAGATGAGGTAGAAGAATTCTCCTACGTTCATCTCTCAGGCAAGTCTATGTAAACCTCATGTTGATTCGTCAGGATTACAGGGACATATGGATTAGTGGGACCTTTCACATTTTGATATTTTGTCTATTTTGAAACAATACGTGTATACATTCAGCCCAGTTACATAATCATATTCTGGAGGTTGTGAAACACTTACCGTTCAAATATATATATTTCAGCCTTTCGCTTGCTTAATTAAATTATATCTGGAGTATGATATGCTATTTTGGTATAATCCCACTCATGTTTAACTCATTAATATGGACATAATCTGAACATCATTATCCATGTTGCATAAGTGATGTACTGGATCTCGGGAGTAGAGCTTTGGTCGACCCTTAAAATTCGGGGCATTACACCCATGAAGATGAGGATGAACAGATCGTATAGAGGATTACAATGTAGACATTTAACCATCATTGCTTCTAAAGCATGGCCCATTTAGAACCTATCGTATAATGGGGTCCATGATCTTATATCAACTAGGAAGATGGATGGGCATCATAGTCATCATCACATACACCATGATGGACTCACATATCACGATTGGGCCATATAGGTACAATGAAATGGGTCATACATCACAGTAGGCCTCACACAAGGGCCTCACATACCCCACATTGGGCCTCATACAAGGGCCACTCATACTCCATATCGGGCCTCATCTACATTACAATGGGTCTCATCATATGGGCCTTATCACATGGCCCTTACATACATCACAATGTCCTCATCATATGGGCCCTACATACATCACATTGGGTCACATACAAGGATCTCATGAAAACAGCCCATGGCCCACATAATAGCCAGAAAATAATGGGGAGCATTCACAACATTCCGCACAACATGTTGGGCCTCGAGCAACAACCCAGAGCCTAAATACATCAAGATGGGCTACATGAGGGGCAACTAATGGCCCTAAAACATCGTGATCAAAGAGACCATCCCATTCATGCATTATGTTGGGCATACAATCAACCCACAAGGTCCAAGTAAACAATACTACGGGCCTAAAGGGGTACGAATGTGCCCAAACAAAGTCTAAGGTGAAGCTCCAACCACTAAGGATGAGAATGGACCTAATAAATAGGCCTAAGGTGGACATTCAACCACCAATGGGCCTAGAGGGGTCAACAATGGAGACATTTAACCACCATTGTCCCCTAAAGGTAGCCCAACAATAATCTACCTAGAAGCAAGGTCCAAGGCACAAATACCACCATAAGGATAAAATGGGCAACCATATATATATATATATATATATATATATATATTCCACATAATGGGCCTCAAGAAAACAACAATATGGGCCCATAGGGAAGACTATAGCCCAATAACAATGTCACCAAAACCATGCATTATGTTGGACTTCGTGGGTAGCCCATAAGCCTAAGTACATAGGTAAAATCATGTCCAACTTGGGCCAAATAAGCCTTACAACATCAGCCCAAAAATTGATAATTTAAGTGGGCAAAAAAGGGCCCAATCACATCCATATTTCAACCCACAAGTCCATCATAATGGTGGAAACGGCCCATACATACATCAGTGGCAAGCTTGGACCTCCCAACCCATTTGGGTCTGCTGGATGTCCCAAAAATCTGGTTCATTTAAGGTCCTCATAATTTAACTAAAGTGGGCCTCTAAGAGCACTAATTAAGCCCAAAAAATTTAAGAATAAAAGCATGAAACATGCACATAAGTCTCTCAATATGGTGGGCACCACACCCTTTAAAATTTCAGCCATATACAATGTACTTTTAAGGTACCATGATGGACTTTCAGCCCACCAACTATTTGGACCTGCTGAGGTCCAGAAACTGGAGAAATCAAAAGAATAAAATTTTTAGGGTGTCTAGCAATATCCATAGGGGGCCCAACCACATAGGGTGTGGCTATACAACACATAAATCAAGTCGGCCTTGTTGTTGGATTGAAAGTGCAGTAGTAGCCCAATGTAGTGGGCGTCCCACTAGGGGTGGGCAGTCTAAGGACTGGACTGCCTGGCCCAAATCAAAACTCAAAGTGGACCCCACCAATGATGCCCCACTTAAGGGTGGGCCACGTCTAAGTAAGTCACACAAAATGGATGGATGCATAGATGAAACACTACATCTTAGTGGGCCTAAGACTGGGACAGCCAGCCCTTACTGGACGTCAACCAGCTGGAACGTCTAGCAAGGTGGTTGTCCATCCACTCCTCCCCCAAAATTTAGATGGTCTTGATGCCCTACGTCATACAAGGTGGGTCCCAGCAAAGTGGGCCACCATGGAGAGCAAAATGGAGATCATACACAAGCCCAAATAATTTACACAAAAATGGACAGTAATAAAAATTCTACTACTGAAATTGTTGTTGTCCCCATCTTTGGCACCTGGGGTGGGCCTAGGCCTGTCAAACCAAGGGGAAAATAGTTAGATTTGATGCCCCCATACATGGATAGCAAGTGGGGTCCACTGGAGTGGCCCACTTTCCTAAAAATCAAGGTGTAATAGGTCTATTTCCAACATACAACATTGCTGGACAATCCAGAAAATTCTGGACGTCTAGCCCTCTTTGGCCCATCCCATAGGTCTCAATCAAGGGATAGAGAGTGTGGGCTCCATCCTACATCAAGGTGGGGTCCGCACCTCAGAAAACCCCCAAAGAAATCAGGGAGAAAAGACATACAAATAGGCCCAAATCAATGTCCAAAAACCACGTAGCAAATGGGCCTGAAATTTGGACAGCAACATATGCTATCCATTTTCAGCCCATAGAAAAATATCCAACGGGATGTATGCCCAAATACATCAAGTGGGATCCACCTAGATGGACCATAAAAATTCCAGACCCATTCCCTATGAAAGATCTCCAAGAAAATCAAGCATTTGGGCCATCCGACCCATGCATTCAACATGCATAAGGACGTCCAGCCTAGTGGGCCTAGATGTCCCGAAAATCTGAGGGTCTGGGATGTTTTCGGTCTCATCGATGGGCCACCAACATCAGGAGTAAAATGGAGAGAAAGAAAGAGAGGGAGAGAGATCATCGGCCATATGGGAGGATTCGGGTACTATGAATCCTCCACCACCCCCACATCTTACATCTTACATCATGCATGCATGGATCTATACAATCCAAGAAACTTGCTGAGGTAGGGATTCCATCCCTACCATGCATGCTATGGTCTAGATGACTAAACAAGATACTAGATCCAAGGAAATCCATCATGGAGGGTCCATGGAGAATGACCCACCATGCAAACATGCATGCATGAAATGGGCCCTTAGCCTCTCATCTTGGAACTATGTAGGACCTCCACCATTAATTGGTGGGTCCTACATACTCCCAAATATGCTATAAAGGAAATGCAAGAAGGAGAAGAAAAGGAGCTTCAAGGCATCACCCACCTCCAAGATCCACCTTTTCCTTCAAGGTACTAGTTCCAATGCTCCAATGGAAGGATTTTAGTGGAGGAGATGGTGTCTAGAGGGTGGGATTGAGAGAGAGAGAGAGAGAGAGAGAGAGAGAGAGAGAGAGAGAGAGAGAGAGAGAGAGAGAGAGAGGGAGAGAGAGAGAGAGAGAGAGAAGGGAGAGTACTTGTTAGAAAAATGGAGGTGGTGGACGTTTCCACCATTGCAAGGAGGAAGAATGAGAGAAATGAGAGAGGAAAGAGAGGGAGGAGGGGTATTAGCTAGTGTGATGATTACTTTTGGGAGATGGGTAGCTTTGGGAAGAGGGATTACTTAGATAAGAGAGGAAATCCTAATGATGGGTTTTCTTTTTAAGGAAACCATTATAGCTAGCTATAGACTAGGCCATGATGAAAAGTAGGATGCATGGAGCATTGTGCACTAGGTGAGGCCCACATGGGGAAAATGTGCCCATGGCATAGATGGGTCCCACATGCATGATGAATGACCAAAAATAGTGTCGTTAATATCTCTAGAGGTACATGTCAGACTCATGCATGAGATGCGGTGTTGGAACCGCGACGTCGATGCGGTCGCAATGGCATAGGTTTCGAGTCGATTCAGGTCGGGTTAGCATGATAGGATTTAAGGATGACCACAAATGAAATCTACAGGTCGCGGGTCCCTAGAATTTGACTGGTAGGACCACGGGACCTAAGAGAACAAAATGGATACTCATGCTAGGGTCTTACAGAGCTCCCCTTGTATAAGACCTACAGCAGGCTTAGGAGGAATGGGCTTATCTACAGAGTATTGTGTATGCTCACAAGGGCTGCAGGTTAGTTATGTAAAATATAAATATTAACAAATAGGACCAGTAGTTATTGTCGTTACAAGTTTTACATTGGATGTGGCCTATAGTTGAGCTCATCACATGCTAGGCTGTATGGTGTATAAATGAAGCGGGTTTAGAAATAACTCATTGTGGCCGTTTGTGAGGTGGTGGGTGTGTCTGGCCTACTTCGTAAGCTCAGAGTGGCCCTCATGCTTACTTCTCTCTTTCCAAATGTATATTGTGTTGCTTGTGCTGTTAATGGAAGTTTTTGTGTGTGTGTGTGTGCGTGTGTGTGTGTGTGTGTGTGTGTGTGTGTGTGTGTGTGAGAGAGAGAGAGAGAGAGAGAGAGAGAGAGAGAGAGAGAGAGAGAGAGAGAATTGGGAGTTTGTTGTATAGTGTTAGGTAGTGGTTGAAGATGCCTCTATTTGGACGGGGATGTTGCTTGGAATAGGAAAGCTGGTGTGATCAGCTGGTTCAGTTGGATTTGGATGAATCTGGATTCAGGTTATTAGCTGAAGTATTTTCTCTTCATATCCAGGAGCTAGATGATGAAGTCTTAGTGGAGGATTAGAATTAAGATGTGCTCAGTGCCACCAAGTTGAAGTAAGGTTGTAGTCATTAACAAAAAAATATCAAAGGCTACAGATTATTCTGGTTTTTAGCTACGACTATAAACCGTAACTCATTTGCCAGGCTTAAAACCATAGCTAAAACTGTCCAAACCGTAGCTAAAGGCTAACTCTGCCAGACGTACGCATAACCTTGGATACCCCATAAGGGACTCTACAAGGCCCATTAAAATGTGTGTTCTCCATCTAATACGTCTATCCATTTTTTAAGAGTATTTTAGGGCAAGAACCCAAAAAAGGAAGTAGATTGAAAGCTCAAGTGGACCACACAGTAGGAAAGAGTGGAGATTAATCCATTGATCGATGGTGTAGTTCAATTAGACCTTCGATTTGCCTAGATGTTGGGTTCATTCCCTATAAAAAAACTACAAAATTAATGGACGGAGTGGATATATTGATTACATCAAGATGGACCCCACAAAGCCCTTGATAAGGTCATCTGTCCAGATCTCGTGAAATGTGAATCATGGAGGGGCTGTTATAGATTATGTAATTGCTACGGTCATTTGGCTTTTAGCTACGATTAAAAACCATAGCAGGTGAAAATGCGGAAAACTGCTCTGCCTTTATCTTTTCCCCCTCTCACAAAATGTTCATTTCCCTCCACTCAACGCTATTTTGTCTCACGTCCGCCTCTCTCTCTCTCTCTCTCTCTCTCTCTCTCTCTCTCTCTCTCTCTCTCTCTCCACGCCCTTCTTCTCTATCTCTCTCAATCTCAATCTCACGCGTCCCTTTTCTCTCTCTCTCTCTCTCGATCTCCCACGCTCCTTTTCTCTCTCACTCAAGAAGACATCTTGGCAGTGAATTCAAAACTTGGTAAGCTTCAAATATGAGCTTTTTTTCCTTTCAGATTTATGTATGTGGATCTTTCTGATTACTTCCCCTGTATCCTTTTACTTCCCTTGAAAACTTACAATACAGGGGAAGCCGAAATGTGGAGTTTGGATTGCCGGTGGTTTGGCACTTCACATTGAAAGAACTGCATTTTGCTAGTGTTCATTCCTTTGTTATCTTTTGTGCCAGTCATCAACCAGTTCCTTCAAGAATGATCTAAAGGTGCTCGATAATATTAATGACAGTAAGGAGAACAGTAGATTACTTCAGTGTGATCCTCATGCTGATGGTTGTTGCTTCAATTGCTAAATTAGGCATGCCATTTTAACTTCTAATTAAGTTCAGTCCACTAAATTCTTGAAACATTTAAAGAAACACAGTTCAATCCCACTGAAATGACCATGAATTCATTACAGAAAGAAGTAAAAAATAAAAAATAAATCCAAGAAATAGCATTTCCACTTAAATTCCCATCCTACTAAAAGTTCAAGTTCTAAAATATAGCAGCATTTTTAGTATTATTTTCATACCTATCAATGTTAGGTTGAAATGAAGGAAGAATTAACTATAATTAGGTTATGCAATTCATTAAGAGGTCCATTTCATTACAAGTTACTTATATTAGTGGTTCAAAATTAGCTATGTTCAAATTTGGGTTCTGCTCCATAAGTGCTGGTATGTTGGCAGATTGCATTTTAGGTATGAAAAAGGGCTTTAAGGATGCTAGCAGTTTTCTAAGACATTTAGAACCCTTTTATGTTAACAGATGGAGAAAGGTGGTGGATAACTTGTTTCTTTACAATAAGGGAATATGAAATGTAGGAATTTATGGTGTCAACTACTAATGCATGTGCATGATGACCCTAATTAGGTGTTTAAATGTCATAGATCTAATGATCCATGTTGATAAATTGCATTTTAGGTATGAAAAGGGCTTTATGGTTGCTAGCAATTTTCCAGGACATGTAGAACCATTTACTTTAATGAAATATTAAATAACACTTGATTGTAATCAACTTGTGTAATAGTCTATTACACTGCTCATGTGGGATTAGTGCTCTCATTATTGATCTCAAGCCTAGATAAAGGAGAGGGGTTGCATCTGGCTGACAGCCACCATCAAGCTTATGCCATTACTTCAATCATGAATCCTAACAATATGACATGTCAAACAAAATATTATAATAAGAATAACAACAACAACAACAACATTAACAATAAGTCCTGCTTATACTCCAGTCTAAACACAAAAACTCCAGTCCTGTTTAATACTCCAGTGTAAATATATAAAAAGAAAACCAGGATTAAAATTGAGAAGAATATATAACTTGATATCCCCACTAAAACCCAAGTTAAGGAATCCATTGTTGTCAGGTTTGCAGTTGGGAATGATGATGAGGATTTTTTTCCCATAAAGGAATATATAGACCATAAAGTTTATTTATGAGCACAACTCACTTTGTTTTGTTTTTTTTTTTTAAAAAAAAAAGATGGCCAAAGTTCCTGTCTGCCTACAAATTTTGTTAATTTTCCTTGGTTTACTTTTAGCTTCTAAAGGGTAAAATTTCAATGAATGAGTTATTTCGATCAAAATGAAGGCTTGAAACTATTGTACATTTGTAATGGTTTAGATTTTGCCAGGTTGTGGTCAGATATGTAAATTGCTAAAACACACATACAGGGATGTCCCATGAACCCGTAAAGTGACACTTTTGATTTTATGTATGCATTTATATGTGGTGTATATGTATGTAGTTATGGATGGACATTGTTATGTATGTGTATTATGTAGCGAGTATGTATGTGCATGCACATATGTATTAATGTAGGTTGTTTGTGGTTGGTCTCAAACATCAGAAAGAAGCTTTGTATATGCATTTCAATGCCCCTTTTTGTAACCATATTTGTTAGTTGAATGTTAACCACTGTCCATTTGTGTTATGGAGGAAACTTCTTGTACTATATAGAACCACAACCCATTTTAAACATGTGTACAAGAAACCCCAACATGACCAATTATGTTTGTTCCCAAACTAAGTTGGGTGTATTTTTCTCTTTTCTTTTTGCAGGATGCATTTGTGCTTTGCAAAATTTTTTAAAAAGAGTGGACCAGGCCCGAAAAATGGTGAACGCATGGAGTACCATTTAGAGAAGAAGATTGGGATGATGAGGCGGCAAACAATTCTTTGTTATCTCTTCTCTTGCTGGCTCTAGTTCTCCTTCACTTGGTTCAATAGATGGCCAAAATATAGTCATGACAAACTGCGCAACTGAGGTTGGGATAGGATGTGATTCATTATTGGAACCACATCCTCGACTGTCTCTTGTTGTTGGCGAGGAGGATCCTTTTTTTCTTGAGTATTTTAATATCAATGAGCTGCTGTTGAAATTGTCTGACATGGACATTGAGGCTTCATCTTCCCATGGAAGTCATTGTAACGCCCTGAAATTCGGGGGTCGAGCATAACTCAGCTCCCGAGTTCTAAAACATCACTTATGGTACATAATTAATGATGGATGTATGTCATCTGTATTAGTGCATAAAACATGAAGTAGATTAAGCCAAATCAACAAACATAATTCAGGGATAGTGAGAAAATGCAAGCGGAAGTCTTAAATACATATATAAACCAAAAACAATCCCTAAAATATGCGTGCTCTGTCTGGGCAATAAGTACAACCTGTGTCTCAAAATACATGTATCAAACTGTGTATACTCAATACAATCATAACCCAGAATCCTCGCCAGTCAGGACAAGGCTTACATGAACCCGCCTGAGAACTTCATAAAAGAGAATGCCTCCTCATCCTCGTCGAACTCCAGCTCCGCCTCGCAGGCATCACCGTCACCTGTAGGTAATTCAGAGTCTGGTTGGTGTTTAAGCACCGTCCCAGAATGTAGGAGTGAGTGATCAACTCAGTGGAATTATACAGTAAAGGTTAACATGTTATCAATTCAATCAAGCAGTAATGATAAAGCAGTATAAGCAAACATAACCTAGATAATCTTGTTAATGCAGGAATGATATGAGGGGATGATGCATGCCCTCACCACAATCTCCCTCTGCGATCTTCATCTTACGGTCGCGCATGTCAGTCACTTCCTCAGTGCTCTACACCAACGCCAACAACACATGCAATGTAATGTTATGAGTATGATTACCAAGTTCTTATTAGTCCTTTTCATACAATAGGATTGGGAAGCTAAGACACCTCCCTTATATCAATTCCCAAACAGGGATCCATTCTAGGGTCGTCAGTCCTAGGAAATCTCATACGATGTTACGGTTCTAGATCTCTATAAAGGGTTTGTCACCAATCAATACAGGCCTAGTTATATCCTGGATACTACAATAAGGCTCTTCGCCCATATGCAGTGTCAGGATATACTTAAGGTCACTACAGAGGGCTCGTCCCCAATCAATGTAGGCCGACAGCACGAATATAGTGTCCCATACCACCATAATCGGCTCACGAGAGTAAGGTGTTCACTGGTCATTACCGGGAGGCTCATCGCCCCAGCATAGGCCGACAGCTTGACCACGATGTCCCATACCACCATGTCCAGATCATGAGTCTTAGGGGATTACGGTTCTAAGGTTAACTGGATCTTCACTAGTAAGTTCGGTGCCTTAGATTCAAATAGTAGCGACCAAACATGATGAACATACATCGGTCAATCGGGTTAGTCGATAAGCTCAACTAGGCCAAGCGCCCGTTGAGTTGAATAACATGGAATGCATAAGCACTCCGTGTGACCTAACCACTATCCAAAATCCCAAGCACGACTCGGATTCACTGAGCACATCCGACATGGTGATAACAGCCTCAACCACCAGTTTAGGAACGGTTACCGATTACCTGGACTGTAGTATAGTGCCAATCACATAAAAGCTCAATAATAGGCATTTGATTCATGTCCTACATTCATGGGAATATTTATGAAATATAACTTGAACATAAATACAGTACATGGAGGAAATCATACACACCATTAACATGAATAAGTTAAGCTAAACAGTTCATGGAGGAAATCATACATACCATTAACATAATTAAGTTAAGTTAAACAATTCATGGAGGAAATCATACGCACAGGTAAGGTGATTGAGATTCATATCCCAATACCCTCAAAATCATGCTTTTACCAAATACTAACTCATTTAAGCATTTTACAAACACTTATACGACTATTCAACATACATCACGTATGTCGACTACAGTACATATTAGGGAAAATCCTTTCACCTAAGAGTTTCCATATACATATCAATCACATATCCATGACAAATAATCATAGAAATCATAACAAAAAATTTCATACATATACGGGTATTCTAACATATACATGAAATACTTGATTTGTAACATAGGTTATACGTATACGTAAATCAAAATAGATAGAACATTCAACATGTGTATTAGTGTCCACAACAAGAATAAATCATTATCTAACATTGAAAGTCTTGAAAACCATAACCTAAACGTATATAATCCACACCTTATACCAGAAAATGCGTAATGAATATGATTCAGACGATAAGTCTTTGTTAACGGCGGATACATTACATAAGGCATGAAACAGGTTAGCCATAACTTCACTTCAACTATTCTAGGCTTCAAAATAGGTTAGGGTTTGATTAACTTACCCAAGAATGGAATCAGAATCGACAGAATAATGATTCAAATACGCAGGTTCAATACGTAAAAGAGCTGGGAAGAATTCCACGGAGAAACTACAAGTTCTCTCTTACTTTCTCTCTCTTGAATTTGCTAGGGTTGGAAATTCGTATGGGACTTGGGAGCTAAGGTTTAAGGCCTTTTTATAAGCCTAAAATCAATGGAAATAGCCCTAAGGCTACGGTATACTTAGGTTATAACAAATCGGGCTCTTTCTGATCCAACGAAACACTTCTGGAGGTCCTCTTTTCAAATGCGATCGGACTTAACCTCACTAGTATTAGATCTTAAGCAAGTTAAGTTTTCAGTCTGATCGGGTTTCCAGATCGTCCGTGGTGGACCAGTTTCAATTCGACGGTCACTGAAACTCGATCAGGGCCACAAATGCTTTGACATGTATAGGCCACCTTCCCTGATCCGAGGGTGAATTTGGGGCAAAAACTAATGGTCAGAATGCTTAGAAATAATGCGAAAGAGACACGTCTCAAATTACTTAAAATCATATTTAATTTCTTTAAAATCTACACTTTCTCACACTCTTCACTCCGAGCTAAAGGAAATGGTCTCAGGACATCGTTTGGGCATGATTTTCAAGGTGATAGTCAAGTCCAACTAAGTTGTCATAATGGTCTAAGTTCATCGCTATCAGACTTTCGACGTGCGGTCCAGGTCCGATATGAAGTTTCAAAGTACTCCCGGGAGTAACTGGCTTTAGAGTTGGATCCTAGATTTCAAGGTAGTATAGCGTTAATAATTCTATAGGTTTTGGGTCTTACAGATCGTATTAAAAGAGATTGGTGCTAATTTCATAAGTAATCTACTTTAGCGTTAATTAATACACATTCAATTTCAAAAGGATTTGGTTTTAAATGATTTCTTCTAGAGATGGTACTCGGGTCTAAGTACAAATTTTTCTAAGACGTTACAATCTACCCCCCTAAAGAAAAAATTTCATCCTCGAAATTCGTACATTCTCATACTCCTCAAGGATCTGAGGGTAATTCTTCCTGACTTCAGCTTCAGTCTCCCAAGTAGCTTCTTCTTCGTTATGATGCGTCCACAGCACCTTCACAAGTGGGATAACATTGCTACGCAATACCCGCTCCTTCCTATCCAAAATACGCGTCGGTTGCAGTTCATAAGTGGCGTCCTCGCTCAACTGCACTTGTTCCCATCTGATAATATGCGAAAGATCAGGAACATACTTCTTCAACATGGACACATGAAAAATATTGTGCACGCCTGTGAGTGGCGTGGGCAAAGCAAGGCGATACGCTACTGCCCCCACTCGATCAAGTATCTAGAATGGGCCAATAAATCTCGGCGTGAGCTTCCCTTTCTTGCCAAACCGAAGACTCTATGCATAAGGAAAACCTTAAGGAATACATGGTCCCCAATATCAAACCCAAGCGGTTGTCGCCTTGTATCGGAGTAGCTCTTCTGCCTGATCTGTGGTGAGAGCAGTCGACGTCTAATAATGTCGATCTTCTCTGAAGTCGCCTGAACTAACTCTGGGCCAATCAGAGTCTTCTCGCCCATTTCTGCGCAACAATGCGGCGCTCTACACGGGCGACCATACAGTGCCTCATAGAGAGCCATACCAATACTTGCCTGAAAACTGGTGTTATACGTGAACTCTGCATAAGGAAGACAGTCATCCCAACTTTCCTTAAAATCTAACACACAAGCTCACAACATATCCTCTAAAATCTGATTCACACGCTCTGTCTGCCTATCTGTCTGCGGATGGAATGCGGTACTGAACTTCAACTTCACACCCATCGCTTCTTAGATACGAGTCCAGAAGATATATGTGAATCGCGTGTCTCGATCGGACACAATCTCCAAGGGAACTCCATGCAGACGTACAATCTCCTTGATATACAATCTAGCCAACTCGTCTGTAGAATTTATAACTCTAAGCGGTAAGAAATGAGCTAAGTTGGTCAACTTATCAACAATCACCCAAATAGAGTCATGTCCCTTCCACGTCTTCGGTAGTCCAGAAATAAAATCCATGGAAATAAAGTCTCATTTCCATTCAGCTATGGACATGGGCTGAAGAAATCCAGGAGGTCGATGATGCTCTGCCTTAACCTGCTGATACATGAGACAACGGGATACAAACTCAGCAATGTGAACCTTCATATTATCCCACTAGTATGATCTTTTCATGTTTTGATACATCTTCGTGCTACCTGGATGCATTGCAAGCCTCGAACTGTGGGCTGACTCGAGAACCTCTCGTCTCAAGTCAGGAATGTCTGGAACGCATAGGCGGCCTCGATAACGCATGCCCCCGACCATACCAATAGTCCACTCAGAGTCCTCATCAGTACCAACCCGCTCCTTCATCTTCACCAGAAGCTCATCACTTGCCTGAGCCTCGATAATCCGGCCATCTACGAGGGGCTGTACACGAACATGTACGATGACTTCATACGGCTCTTCCACCCTGAGTTTCTGCTCAAAGTCTCACACGAATTCCACCATATCTCATTCTGCAATCATAAGCGAAGCCGTAAATTCTATAGTCTTCTTGCAACTCAGTGCATCTGCCACAAGGTTTGCCTTGCCCGGATGGTAGGAAACCTCGAACTTAAAGTCTATTAAAGTTTCCATCCATCGGCGCTGCCTCATATTCAAGTCTCACTGTGAGAATATATATCTAAAGTTCTTGTGGTCGCAAAAGAGCTCGAACTCCTCTCCGTAGAGGTAATGTCTCCAGAGCTTTAATGCGAAAATGACAGCTGCCAACTCTAGGTCGTGCGTAGGGTAATTCTCCTCGTGCTTCCTTAATTATCTCGAGGCATACGCAATCACCTTGTCCTTCTGCATCATGACACAACCCAAACCAACGCGAGACGCATCAGTATATATCGTATACTTAACCCCTTGCTCTAGCAATACTAGCACTAGAGTAGACATCAACTTGTCCTTCAGCTCCCGAAAAGTTTCTTCGACCTTCTCATTCTAGGAAAACTTCAAGTCCTTCCATGTCAACTGAGACAACGGCCTGGCAATCTTGGAAAAGTCTCGAATGAATCGTCGATAATAATCTGCCAGACCCAGAAAACTCCTCACCTCAGTAACTGAACCAGGTTGCTTCCAATCCTGAACCGCAACAACCTTAGCAAGGTTTACAGCAATACCTTCCATGGACACCACATGTCCTAGGAACTTAACTTCTTCCTTCCAGAAGTCACATTTCTTATACTGCGCGAACAACTGATTCTCCCTAAGATTATTCAATACCGCTCTCAGGTGCTCCTCGTGCTCTTCCTGACTCGTGGAGTATATCAAAATGTCATCGATAAAGATAATGATGAATCAGAATAGAAATGGTCAAAACACTCCGTTCATCAGATCTATGAATACGGCCGGAGCATTCATGAGTCCAAAAGACATCACAAGGAACTCATAATGACCAAAGTTAGTCCTGAACATAGTCTTCTGCACGTCTTCATCCCTAACGCGCAACTGATGATACCCAGACTGTAAATCTATCTTCGAGAAATAATGTGCCCCCTTCAGCTGATCGAACAGATCATCAATCCTGGGCAAGGGATACTTGTTCTTCACTGTTACCTGATTCAGCTTGCGATAATCAATACATAACTGCAGGGAACCGTCTTTCTTCTTCACAAACAAGACAGGCGCTCCCCAAGGTGACACACTCGGTCGAATAAAGCCTGCTTCTAACAATACATCAATCTGACTCCTCAGTTCCTCCATCTCACATTAAGGCATACGATACGTCGGTAAGGAAATAGGTGTCGCACCGGGCATAAGATCGATAGTGAAGTCAATCTCGCGCCGAGAGCCCTGAAATCCTCTCAAACACATTAGGGAAATCACGAACCACTGGCATAACTTCTAATGCTGGAACATCAGAACTTTCTAACAAAGAAGCGTAGCTGCTAATACGACAGGACCAACTGACTAGGACTGGAAATGAAAAGACTATGCCCTCAGGTCCATAGGCTATCACAACTCTGGCCTTGCAATCAATCTCTTCTCTCATCTTCATGAGCCAATCCATCCCAAATATAATATCATAGTGGCATAGTGGGGTGACAATCAGGTCGACAACCACTGTCCTGCTACCCAAATCTATCGAGAAAGACTCACAGGTCTGAGTGATATCTGAAGTAGTCCCTATAGCTGTCGTGAGTCTCACTCCCTTCGCAGGAGCCATAACCAAACCTAGCCGCTTGACCGCAGCGTAAGAAATGATCAAAATAGTGGACCTAGTGTCCACTAATAAGAAGATAGGCGTACCTAAGATGTGAGCGGGAACCTCAAAAGACATCGTTGCTAACTCTGCCTCGGGCGCCTCAGCTATGAGTGCATGAACCTGAACCTGTTATGGGTGATGCGGTGGCGGTACCATGGGCCATTGTGGTGGCCTGAAATGAGGTGTTGAAAGTTTGAAGGAAGGATGAGCTGGTGCTGATCGAAGGGGTGGTGCAGCAATAGCCTGAGGCATCGGACGACCAATCCTCTGAAGCGGCGAGAAACCACTATATCGCATCTTGGAGAAACAAGACACCTCTGCATGGCCAGGCTTCTTACAATAGTTGCATAACACATCAGGACGCCTCACATGGGCAGAAGGTGTCATAAACCCCGGCGATGATTCAATTCGAGGCCTCTAACCGAGGAAAGGCCTACTCGAGAAATCAGGTCACGACCTGGGGGCCATAGGTGTACGCATGCGGGACAACCTATCCCCGTCCTGTTCTGCTCGCAAGGACATGCTCACTAACTCAGCATAGGAAGAGATGCTCGCACAACACATCTTCTATCGAATCTCGGGCCGCAAACCCTCAAGAAAGTGTTGCATCCTAAACGGCTGATCACCCAGAATTAAAGGAGCATACCTTCCTAGCTCCGTAAACCAGTTCTATTACTCTGTCACCGACATTCCTCCCTGGTGAAGGTGAAGGAACTCACTCTCCTTCTCGTGTCGGTAAGTGACCGAAAAGTACTTCTCGTGGAAGCGTGCCTCAAACGTCGACCACATCCAAACAAATACCTTCACAACTGTGCATAGAATGCTATCCCACCATAAGCTAGCCTCCTTCTCAAACATGAAGGTGGCAAGCTCAACCTGCTCCGCCTCGAAACAGTGTAGCGGTCTTAGCATCTTCGAGATGCGGTCGATCCAATACTTAACCTCCTCGGGTTTGTGAGTACCCGAAAATGTAGGAGGCCTCAAGCGCTGAAATCGCTCGAATGTGCCGCTAGCACTAGTATTCCCAACAGGGTATAGAGGGGAGACGGGTGAAGTCGCCCCCATCGACTGAGCAAAGATACTAGCCATGGAGGATAAAAACTGTTGTTGCTGCT
The DNA here is from genome assembly GCA_037074715.1 of Magnolia kwangsiensis. Lineage (NCBI taxonomy): Eukaryota > Viridiplantae > Streptophyta > Magnoliopsida > Magnoliales > Magnoliaceae > Magnolia > Magnolia kwangsiensis. Next base: position 92,369,047 of record CM073573.1, read on the forward strand.
GCTACTTCTGTATCTGCTGCTACTGCATCAACAACATCATCTGCTCTAGCTTATCAGGAGGTGGAGCGGACTGTGATGTAGAAGATGTCGACGCAAATGCAAAGTTCTTCTTAGGAACCGTAGGTGTGATAGGAGGCACCACAGAAGGTGTCACAGGAGGCAGCCCAGTAGTAGGGCCAGAAGCCGGCTGAGAACTCGCCATGGGATCAGAACGAGATGGACCCGAATGGGGCTCTATATGACTATCGCACAGGGCAAGGGCCCCATCAAGTGAATCACCCTGAGAGAGACGGGTCGAAGATCTCGAGCCCTTAGGTGGCATACCCTAACACAACAGAGGGTAGCAACCAATGAGATTAAGCATTCACACAGTCCATCCATAGCATTAACTTCACAACCAAAGAAACAACATGCATTTTATTAATAAATTTGTCACAATACATGATGTGCAACATTACATGAATCGCGACGGAGAAAGCATGTGAGCAGAACAACTAAGCTTCAAACACTAAGCTTCAAACATGTAACAACTATCAAACCCCTAAACAACTACCAAATCACACACAAAGACAAACAACAAACAGACAAACAACAACTACATAAAAGACTATTCCTCAGAATCTGGTGATGGAGGAGGGGCACCCATATCCTGCAGACAACACAGGATCATATTCAAAGTCCGGGTTACTTTCCTGAACTTGTGCTTCACGTAGCCATGCAAATCCATAATATCCTGTCGAAGAGTGGCCTGGCCCTCCTCAAGCCTAACCAAACAGGCTTCTCTATCATCCCTATTAGAATCATGCTCTTGAGTCGCAGAAGGAGGACTCTCATCAGTATCTTGAGCCTCCTCTTCTTCTTCATCCTGCACTCCTTCCTCTTCTATCTCTGGTCCACCTTCTTCATTACTTTCCTCTTCTTCACTCTCAGACTCATCCTCACTCTCATAAAGGAGAGCTTGTCACTACCGAGGCCCGATCTCCATCTGATTGAGTGTAATCTCAGAAATGTAATGGACTGGCGTCGGCATCTCCTCTCTAAGCCTGTAGCCAAACTCAAGTGCAATCCTGCATATGAGGCGGCCGAACGGGAGAGATTCAGTCCTTCTTCTTGAACGTGCGATAAAGACTATCTATCGCAAGATATAAGTAGACACACAAAGCTTATCTCCCTACCCCACCTGATATAAGAAATCCACCATCAGACGTGTGCACTCACTACAGTTGATCCACCTTGGATAAACATTAAACGTAAAAATGTGGTGAAGCAAACGGAAGTCGTCTGCCATATTTGACACTAAGAGGCTTCTGTTAGGCTGCCATTCAACCAGACGACCACAAAGGAATAGTGTGCGGCAATCCCTCTCACGTGCACTATTTGGATTCTTCTCACTTGCATGAACTTCACCAAGTGGTACCTTCAGAATCCGAGATATGAAACCAACATTAATAGTGGCCTCCCAATCTCTACCAACTGGGATTCTAAACCGCAAGGGCTCCAGCGTTGGCTCTCGGATGTGGGCATAAAAAGCTCGAACAGTACCCACATTAGCACGATGCTCACCTTCAAACAACAGACCCCAACTAGCTTCAACTAGGCGCACGAACAACAAAAATTCTCCAAACAACCGCTCATCAACATGAGCTTCAAACAAGACTCTACGGCCTTCAAAAATACCATGGGACAACTCCGCTAACAGAGATCTTCCTAGCGGAGCATGGGGATCTAGATCCCTCTTTGTCAGCAATTCATGAGTGGCGCTTGGACTAGCGGCGGCACCTCCGATCTTCTATAACGGGTTGGGTGACTAGGCCCGGCTTCATCAACGGGGGCTCGCTTCTTCCCCATGAAAGAAAGGATGGAAGAAATGGAGAAAAAGGCCACAACAAACTCCATGAAAGCCATGGAAAAGTGAAGAAAAGGAAGGAAAGGGCTGCACTATATGGGTCTCCACAGATCTGAGCCTCAAAGAGGGTATAAAGGCTCAAAGAAAGAGAATATTAAAGAAAGAAAATAACAAAATAGGATGGGTAGTGGGTTTACTCGATTTTGAGACTTAAATGGGGGATTTAGGGGCTCAAATCAAAGGAAATGGATGGGTTAGGTGATGGATATGGCTGAGCACGATGGAAGGATGTAGGGCTTAAAGGAAAATGGAAGAAAGAAAGGTTAAAAGGGTGATTTGAGAGAGATATAGGCTGTTTTAAAGAAAAGGGAGAGCTTGGGGGTGGATTTTGTGAAGGAAGTATACGATTGGGGATGTTTAAATCAACGAACCATGCATCAGTGGGGTCCACAAGACCCCAAACTAGATCGACCCGGCGGCCCGACCCATCTTAACCCGCTGGTCGGCGAGGACCTCACCACTCTCTAGACCTCCTGGCGAGGGCTCGCCCCACTGGAGAGGTCCTCCCCCCCCCCCCCCCTGGGTCCAAATTGATATCGGTCCCACCCTGGGTCCCTCTAAAACAGCTCCGGTTGGGCCCGTACCTCTGTTTGACTCATTTCGGGTCAATTCGGAACAAAACTGATACACATTGGTATTTACTGATTTCTAACAGCTGAAACAGATTGGAACGCAATCTAAACCCATCAATTGACGGCCTAGAAGTGATTTGGAATGGTCGTGTGTGATCAGGAGTGTGTACGGACTCGATCTCGGTTATCTTTTTCAGTAAACTTTCGCCAACAACTACACTCGGAGTCCTAAACCTTTTCTAAATTGTTCTTGCACCCTCCTACGCTATAGTGGCATCAACGTGCATCTGTGACCATAACTCAGGTCCATTTTAATCTAGATCATGCTCCGATACCAACTTGTAACGCCCTAAAATTCAGGGTTCGAGCATAGCTCAGCTCCCGAGTTCCAAAACATCACTTATGCAACATAATTAATGATGGATGTATGTTGTCTGTATTAGTGCATAAAACATGAAGTGGATTAAGCCAAATCAGCAGACATAATTCAGGGATAGTAAGAAAATGCAAGCGGAAGTCTTAAATACATATATAAACTAAAAATAATTCCCAAAATATGCGTGCTTTGTCTAGGAAATAAGTACAATCTGTGTCTCAAAATACATGTATCAAACTATGTATACTCAATACAATCATAACCCAGAATCCCTGCCAGTTAGGACAAGGCTCACATGAACCTGCCTGAGAACTGCATAAACGAGAATGCCTCCTCATCCTCGTCGAACTCTGGCTCCACCTCGCAGGCATCACCGTCACCTGCGGCTAAGTCAGAGTTTAGTTGGTGTTAAGCACCGTCCCAGAATGTGGGAGTGAGTGATCAACTCATTGGAATTATACAGTAAAGGTTAACATGTTATCAATTCAATCAAGCAGTAATGATAAAGAAGTACAAGTAAACATAACTTAGATACTCTTGTTAATGCAGGAATGATATGAGGGGATGATGCATGCCCTCACCACAATCTCCCTATACGGTCTTCATCTTACGGTCGCGCATGTCAGTCACTTCCTCAGTGCTCTACACCAACACCAACAACACATGCAATGTAATGTTATGAGCATGATTGCCAAGTTCTTATTAGTCCTTTTCATACAGCAGGATTGAGAAACGAAGACACCTCCCTTATAGCAATTCTCAAATAGGGATCCATTCTAGGGTCGTCAGTCATAGGAAATCTCATACGATGTTACGGTTCTAGATCACTGTAAAGGGCTTGTCACCAATCAATACAGGTCTAATTATATCCTGGATACTACAATAAGGCTCGTCGCCCGTATGCAATGTCAGGATATACTCGAGGTCACTACAGAGGGATCGTCACCAATCAATGTAGGCAGACATCATAAATATAGTGTCCCATACCACCATAATCGGCTCACGAGAGTAGGGTGCTCACCGATCACTATAGGGAGACTCGTCACCCCAGCGTAGGCCGACTGCTCGACCACGGTGTCCCATACCACCATGTCCAGCTCATGAGTCTTAGGGGATCACGGTACCAAGGATAACGGGATCTTCACTAGTGAGTTCGGTGCCTTAGATTCAAATAGTAGCGACCAAACATGGTGAACATACATCGGTCAATCAGGTTAGTTAATAAGCTTGACTAGGCCAAGAGCGCATTGAGTTGAACGACATGGAATGCATAAGCACTCCGTGTGGCCTAACCACTGTCCAACATCCCAAGCACGACTCGGATTCGTTGAGCACATCTTGCGTGGCGATAACAGCCTCAACCACCAGTTTAGGAACGGTTACCGATTACTTAGACTGTAGTATAGTCCAAATCACATACAAGCTCAATAATAGGCATTTGATTCATATCCTACATTCATAGGAATATTTATGAAATATAACTTGTACATAAATACAGTACATGGAGGAAATCATACACACCATTAACATGAATAAGTTAAGCTAAACAGTTCATGGAGGAAATCATACATACCATTAATATGAATAAGTTAAGCTAAACAATTCATGGAGGAAATCATACACATAGGTAAGGTGATTGAGATTCATATCCCAATACCCTCAAAATCATGCTTTTACCAAATACTAACTCATTCAGGCATTTTTACAAACACTTAGACCACTATTCAACATACATCACGTATGTCGACTACAGTACATATTAGGGAAAATCCTTTCACCTAAGAGTTACCGTATACATATCAATCACATATGCATGACAAATAATCATGGCAAACATAACGGAAAATTTCATACGTATACGGGTATTTTAACATATACATTAAATACTTAATTTATAACATAGGTTATACGTATACGTAAATCAAAACAGATAGCACATTCAACATGTGTATTAGCATCCACAAAAAGAATAAATCATTATCTAGCATTGAAAGTCTTGAAAACCATAACCTGAACATATATAATCTGCACCTTATACTAGAAAACGCGTAATGAATATGATTCAGATGATAAGTCTTTGTCAACGGTGGATACGCTACCTAAGGCATGAAACAGGTTAGCTATAACTTCACTTCAACTATTCAAGGCTTCAAAACAGGTTAGAGTTTGATTAACTTACCCAAGAATGGAATCAGAATCGTCAAAATAACGATTTAGATACGCAGGTTCGATACGTAGAAGAGCTGGGAAGAATTCCACGGAGAAACTACAAGTTCTCTCTTACTTTCTCTCTCTTAAATTTACTAGGGTTGAAAATTCGTATGAGACTTGGGAGCTAGGGTTTAAGGCCTTTTTATAAGCCTAAAATCGATGAAAATAGCCCTAAGGTTAAGGTATACTTAGGTTATAACCAAATCGGGCTCTTTCTGATCCAACGGAACACTTTTGGAGGTCCTCTTACCAAATGTGGTCGGACTTAAGCTCACTAGTATTAGATCTTAAGAAAGTTAAGTTTTAAGTTCGATCGGGTTTTCAGATCGTCCGTGGCGAACCAGTTTCAATTCGACAGTCACCAAAACTCGATCAGGGCCACAAGTGCTTTGACATGTACGGGCCACCTTCCCTGATCTGAGGGTGAATTTGGGCCAAAAACCAATGGTCAGAACGCTTAGAAATATTGCGCAAGAAACACGTCTCAGATTACTTAAAATCATATTTAATTTCTTTAAAATCTACACTTTCTCACACTCTTCACTCCGGGCTCAAGGAAATGGTCTCAGGACATCGTTTGGGCATGATTTTCAAGGTGATAGTCAAGTCCAACTAAGCGGTCATAATGGTCTAAGTTCATCATTATCAGACTTTCGACGTGCGGTCCAGGTCTGATACGAAGTTTCAAAGTACTCACGGGAGCAACTGGGTTTAGAGTTGGATCCTAGATTCAAGGTAATATAGCATTAACAATTCTATAGGTTTTGGGTCTTATAGATTGTATTAAAAGTGATTGGTGCTAATTTCATAAGTAATCTAGTTTAGCGCTAGTTAATACACGTTCAATTTCTAAAGGATTTGGTTCTAAATGATTTCTGCTAGAGATGGTACTCGGGTCTAAGTATGAATTTTTCTAAGACATTATGGTCATACTGCTGAGGTAACCGCCTAGTCTTGTGGCTCTTTTAGCAGAATAATATTTTGCTATCACATTACTAGGTGCATTTATACCTTTTTTTGTGTGTATTTTCTTGCAGAAACTAGACCTATCCATTCCATGTGGAATCGTTACTATTGAAAGGACAGATCCTCTCAACAATGATGAGATTTTCATCTGTCTAGATGATATCACAAGTCATACAGAGTTGAATATGATCAAAAAACTATACACTTCCAATGTGGAAGATGAGTATGTGTTGCATCAAATGCCCTTAAATATTGGTGATAGCGCTTATCTGGAGTTAAATGATCTTCAGTTTTCGATAGAGGAGGATTTTTCTAAATTTAGAAAATCCAATGATCTGTTTGCTCATAACCCATTGGATACACCTCCTTATGGGGTAAACAATTTTTGTTTTTATTGGTATTGTAATCACTTAATTTGAATTTTATTGTATTTAAACATAATTTTTTTTTTGCCATCAAATGATGATCTTAGTAGCAATTTAGAACATCATAAGCTTCCAAATTCGCTCACATATGTTGGCATATGGCCTTACAATTCTTAGAGGTACTCATGGAACTTAACAGGATCATTGGCCTATAATTTCATTCACGTTGGATCTGATGATTTTACATTCCATGTATGGCCTTACAACTCTCTTACAATTTTACTTTATTACTTTAATTGTCTGCAGTTTTCATACATGTAGTTTAGTAAGTACTGAGTTATATTAGGAAGCTTGATTCAGCAGATTATGATGTTCGTAAGAAACTGAATTATTTCAATTTCATTAAGTTCATGCTACTATCTCTAATGACTAATCACTTGTCCATTTCTGCAGGATTAGGATACGATTCCACCATTCCTGATGCTCCAAATGCAGAATCACATCTCTTAACTAGGACATTAGCTGAGAAAGTTAGTAACCATGTTAATCAGTATTTAGAAGCCATGGATAAGGTGATTTGAATCATTTGATGTATCCTTGGTGTTTTTTATTGCTCTTTTGAAAATGGACATGCAACTCGTAACTTGCTCTTTTCAAACTGGATGTGCAACCTATAACATGCCCTAGCTTAGTTGTGGGAATCTTTCTATCAATGATATTATTTAAATCACAAATGTTTGGTGTGTCATTTGTTTTAGGTTAAACTCAAGCAAGGTCTTAGAACTGCAATGAGCATTTTTGGTGAGGGAAATGCATATCTACAAGTAAGCTTGTAAAATTTCCCCCTTTGTTTGGGATTTATCTCTTTGCTGAACTGTAACTGCACTATTAATATGTAACATTGGACAACCAATTATGGAAGCTTTACAAGGAAGACCCAGCTTCCTGTTCCATTGTAATGAAGACTTTAGTTGGGCTTGTTTATCTGCTTACCTCTTTGTTTGTGGATGCCATTTAGGTACTGGCACAGCTTAATTTGTCTCTTCAGACACAACTCTCAATTTGTGATGACAAAGGAATTATCCAAAAATTCAATTCTTCCACAATTTGGGAATTTAACGAATCTCAAAAATCTTGATCTTTCCAATAACAGTCTAACAGGTTCTATACCTTCCACTTTAGGGAACTTGACAAAGCTGACAGTCCTCTCCCTCTTTCAAAATCAAATTTTTGGTTCTATTCCTCCATAACTTGGGAATTTAATGAATCTCAACAAACATATACATGCTTTGTGTGAAGAATCAAAGTTTTGCATCAGGAGGGACCTGCTGTGACAATTAACAAGCATGGCTTGTAGTGGTGCATGTTTAGAGCTGTTCGGGAATCAGATAGATCTGTTTAGAAAATCAATAGCCACATAAGATGAAAAGTTTAAAATGCAATTTTAGCCATTAAGCAACCTTTCTTTTAGGTGTACTAAATTTCCATTGGTGATAGAATGGCCATCGTACTTATCTCTTATGAGCTCACTTTCCATCCAATCTACAACCAATGCAAAATGCACCTTCTGCATTTTTCAAATAGCGCCTTTCAAATCACAGGTGGGATCTGTGAGTATTGAGTGGAGTGTCAGCTGAGCACTTTCAAGATGTAGCCTAACCCGCACACACAAGATGCTGTCGAGCAAAACTTCATGCTTTTTACTAAATTCTTCTTCAGTTCTTGAAGAGTCCCATTCCAGGTTTTACTCATTAGCAATTTCCTTCAAAGGTCTAAGCTTCTCATTTCCCAGTAGTTACACAGTAGTGCTTGATCTAACAGTAGTTCTTGTTTCACAGTAATTACACAGTAGTGCTTGATTCAACATATTTGGGTTTCCATTTATGGGCTAGTGAATTGGAATTTTTGTTTCATCATTTCAATTTTTTTTTCTTTTTAACCATTCTAATATCATGGCTCATGGATCTCTCTCAATCACAACCTTTCATCTTTTGACTTCCATGTTGGTTTGGCTATGCTTTTTATGTCTTATGAACTTATGAAATATTTTCATTGATGGAAATGAAGTTCCTATTAGAAGTTGTATTTTCATTGATGTTGGCATTCTATTTTTAAAAATTTTATTTGGTCATTTTAATGGTTTTGAGAAATCGAAACCCATGTAAATAGAATAAATATGAAATCTAATATTTAACATGACATTTTAATAAGACACCATAAACTTTAAAGAGTGTTTGTTAGCTCAAAAGATTGCATTACAACAAAGTCAATTGGTTGCAGAATTTTAGTGCATGTTACCTCTAAAGTTTTCTTATAGCAAAGTCAAATGTTTGTAGAATTTTAGTACCTTTGTCCTTCCACCTTTGTAAATACCTGCTGGATAGTCAGGGTCAGGAAGTCCAGGGTCAGTTTTTGAAGACCAGGTCAGTGTGCTCCTCCTAACCATATTATCATTTTGGATAATTGCAAGGACAATGGAGAACTCCCTAACTAAAATTTCTTATTTCAGGCACTTGTTGTCCTTATGCATGATATGGGTCCAAACTGGGAGCTGATAAGTGATGCTATCAACGGTACCCTGCAGTTCAAGGTGAAGTTGTATTTGGATCTTTTTCTTTGGTTATACTAGGAGCACAGTAACTTATAGTGACCTAAGGGAGCTGGATCGTTTTCTGAGTATGGAGCACAGTAATTTCGTATTATTTACGAATTATTGGAATATGAAGGAAAACTTATTAAATGTGTTGATGCACTTAGCCATAATGAAAATGATATTATTTAATAGTTAGAAAATGAGTTTCCAACAGTGGAAATCTAAGGAGAAAATTATATGCTGAATATTTGCCGCTAAAAGTGTAGTATGAAGACATTATTACAGTATTTTTAATTTCTATTTAAAGTCACAAGCCTCACATTTATTTTTAGGAGGAATGATGCCATTAGTGGTGAAGTCCAAGACAGAAGATTCCGTCAGATGTGAAGTTGTTGATGGAGATGAACTTAAGTCTAGACGACATTTGAATGTTCGAGGAAAAAGTGCTACATTGCCATATATTACTGGTGAGACTTTAGGATGCATCACATCATATCCTTCTCAATTTTAGGAAACTCACCGTTTTTTTTATTGCTTCCTTCCCAATGGAAGGTCTTAATTACATGATGAACTTCTATTGTTTTGCAAATGCAGATAACTATTTGATCTGATTTGCTGCAAAAAAGGATTGGGATGACATTAAGTTTGGGGTTGAAAATAAAGTAGACTTTTATGTTGTTTCCTTTGTCAAAGATGCAAAAGTGGTCCACGAATTGAAGGATTATCTCCAAAGTAAATACTCAATACAAATATCTATTTTTGATGGCTATACAATTAAATTCTGAATGCCATTTTTGGTTTGGTTGAACATTTTATGTGCTGTCAATGTCCTTTGTTATGGTTTCTGTAGGCTGTGGTGTAGATATACATGTAACTGTTAAAATTGAAAGTGCAGACTCCATACCAAATCTGCATTCTATCATTTCTACTTCTGATGGGGTAATAAACTTAATCATTCCATTGCCTCAACTTGGTGATTTATCCTTACACATCTCTAAGACTTGAAATGTTTTGACACTGTTGTTTAGTTCAGCACATTGATTTAACTTCTTAACGGTTGAACCTCTTTATCATATTTTATAATTCTTAACTACTGCAGCTTGCATCTAACATGTCTCATGTCCTATTCTGCTTCCTTTTAAAGAGTCAACTTTCTTGAAATATACACACATATTACGTCCTTATTGACATATCTGTGGATCGAAATTCTTTACCTATCCAAATATTGTGCATTCGATGGTACATTAATATCTGTTTGAGTCAATGTGTGCTGCATGTAGATTTTCTAAGTATGGAGCATCATACGTACCTTGAGTATCATATATCTCCTCAAAAGTGAAATAGAGAAATGATCCACTGCTATCAAAGCAGAATAACTTATATTACACTTAGTCACTTTGTTCATTGATCTAAGCTGTTCATTTGATCAATCACAGATTCAATGAGCTACTATGCAAAAATCACAATTGCAAACTTCATTGGGAACAAAACTCAAGTTCTGCCTGTGCCTGCATTTAACGTCATCAATGGAGGATCACAATTTTGTGAATCTTGCTGGGAATAGAACTCAGTATGCATCTTCTTCTTCTTCTTCTTTTCTTTTTTTTTCTTTTTTTCTTTTTCTTTTTTATTTTAATCCCAAAAGGGTTTCATTATCAACCTGAATTTTGCATCAACCTAAATTTTGGTTGGGTTGGGTTGTGTTGCAAATAGAGGAAGTGCAAAGACAGGGTTGCGTTCCACACAACAATGTTAGCAAATTTTCTATACATTAAATACTATTAAAAATCCTTTTGCAGATTTTCTAAGGAACAATGGAATAATGGAAGTTGTTGTTCCAAACTGACAGTTGTTGTTTAAATATATCTTAATGATGTTGTAGTATAGAATAATGGTAGCAAATTTTGAAGTGTGTGGAACAGTTGTTGGGGTATGAAGGGTCTAGTTGAACAGTTGGTGAAGGGTTTTGCAGATTTTCAGAGAGAGATTTGAATTCAGCTTTGTTCTTTTGCTCCTTTTTCTTAAATTTGAGGTAGGGAGTTTGGAATTTCAGGTCCTCGAGGAGACTGATGGATTTCAATGTGATCGTTAGTCTTTCTTCATGAACTGGAAGTGGGTACTTTGAATTATAGTTTTCTTTTTTTCCAACAGAGATTTGAATTTTAGATGTGTTACTCTTTCCATGTGAATCTGATTTTCTTCTAACATCTTTCTTATTGTAGATGGGTGTTAAGAAGCCTCAAATCATGGAAAATTCTATCACGATCTTGTTGAATGCAAGTCTTGGGATGGCCATGTTCCAAGTGGGTCCATTGCATTTTCAAATCAATCTTCAAAACACACATAAACACATTTTCAGCCTCTTACATATAATGCATAACATGTAATTTCTTCCATTTTGTATGATGAAATTAATTTTCAGCTAGGTGCAGTAAGCTTTCGGATCAAAACGAAGCTGAGAATAGGGTGTTAGTTAATGGCAAATTGATAACCAGTAGAGGCACATCCATGGAGTTTTCTCTTGCGATTATTGAGAAGCTATTTGGCTGTGAGAAGGCATTGGATCTTGCTACTAATGAGAAGTTTAAATAGTCATATAACTATTATGTTGGCATTGTACTTTTATGAATGGAAATGAATGATTGTATATGATTGAATGAATTAATGATTGTGTTTGATTGAATGAATGAATGATTTTGTTTGATTGAATGAATGAATGATTTAGCTAACCATGAAGTATTTATCTATTTTAGCTTATATGAGTTATCAGGGTTTACTACAATGTTAAGAGCTGTCATTATTATCTTTTTTTTTTATTATTAAAATAGGCATTAGCTACGGATATTAACCGTAGCCCTTTAGCTGAAAACCGTAGCTCTTGTTATTTTAGCCTTTTGCTACGGTTCTCATTATACTTTTAGCTATGATTTAATCCGTACCTATATATAATTTAAAACTACATAAAATATTGCTTCGGATTTAATCCGTACCTATCGTTTCTATCGCTATGGCTATTCACCGTAGGCATTTATCTGAAAACCTTAGTTGTTGCTAATTTAAGCCTAGTGCTACTGTTCTCGGTCTGGTTTTAGCTACAGATATAATTCGTTGCTGTAAATACCTTAGTGCTATAGAAGCAATGGCTATGGATTTAATTCGTATCCATTGTCTATATGGATACAAATTTCATCCATAGCCATAGATTTTAGACCCATGGCTACGAAAACAATGGCTACGGTCGTGCTACGAAATTTAACCGTAGCTATAGGCCTTTAGCTACCGTTTTTAACCATAGCCTTTACCCAGTTTTCTGGTAGTGAGTGGTTATTCTCAATGTTCTGTTCCGGTGAACCAGCTAGCAATTTTGGATGCTTTTGGGTCTAATCCTGTAAATTGTTCTGTTTGATCATCGTCATTTGCTCCTGTTAGTTGTTTTTGTTATTCCTGTTTACTTCAGGCGTTGCAACTGCTCCTGGTTTTGCAGGACATGTCTTCAACCTCCTTGCCACTGTCTTGAAGCCTCGGTAGTTTTGTCTATGCCTCCGTGATGTAGAGCGGATCGTAGACAGTTTCATAGCCAAGATGGATTAGAAAAGCACTGGTTGACGACAGAAGTGATCCGGACCATTAGACCTTAAATCGGGCGTATCTTACAATACGAAATGAGTTATCAGAAGTAAAATGTATGATTTTGAGGTAAAACAAGCTACTTTAGCCACCTAACACTCTATGTCTGGTTGCGCAAGCTGGATTTACGAGATTACATCAGATCGAGGTCGAATTCCAAGTTTATTTCCATTTTTACTATTTTTAGTAAGTTTTGGTTTGATTATAACTCTTCATCTGTTGGCCTTTAGGAGTTGTGTCCAACATGAAAAGTCCTTAAAATAATTAGGAGAATAATGTGGTTAAGCCACATAAGACCTTTACCATAAATAGTAAATTTACTATTTATGGTAAGTTACAAATTTTATTGAGTTTGAGTTAGAGTCTGATGCTGAAACTTCTTCCAATGTTTGGTATCACTATTTAAAGGGTTGTAAATTTATTTTTATTATTCATCAATCAAATTATGAATTTTATAGGATTTATTTCTATTTTTCTTACTTCTTTTCCTAGTGGATTCAAGAAGTCTCTATGAGGAGTCCAAAGAATCTTCGTGGATTCAAAGTATTTATCCTTGAGGAAGACGGTGATCGACCTAATCACATTCATCCCTGCATCACTCTGCTTGCGATTTTAGGCCATTATGCTAATTGGGAAGGAGTGAAGTAAGGGTTATTGGAAAGGCAATCTACCACAGGTGATACACTGAATTCCATATAGTGTCATGCAGCTATTTGTTTATGAATCTTAAAAGTATTCAGTTTGTGATGTCTAAAGATGTAATCTATCTTTTCCATCTTGGGATATAGAAACTTTTTCGAGGAAAGGATAGGGAGCTCTCTATTGTTGGGTAACTGGAAGTAGGAGCTTGTGTTGGGATGAAATCCAGTCTTATCGCATATCCTTTAGATGTCTGGCATTTTCAACTTGTGAGCTTTCGCATTTTAAACTTGAGAGTTTACCTTTTATATTTATAAGGAAAAAAAAAAGAAGCTTATGCATTCAAGGTTTCATAACACCAAGTGTTACATGACCCTTGCAACAAATATCATCAAGATCTGGAAAATCTTATGCAACATTTATCAAACGACATGTTAATATCTTGACATTTTCAAAATCTGGCAGCATTTTAATTTTCCATAATTGTATCTTGAAATTATATTGCTATATTAACACATATCTAAAATTTTAAATAATCATTATAAACATACATATATAATAATTTTAAAATAATTTGTTAGTTTAATTTCTAAAATTTTAATTTTCAATGATATTTTTCCCATGATAATTCAAGAAAAAAAAAAGAGCTAAAAAATTCCCGAGAGCTTCTAGAACTGACAAATTTCCAAGAATGATTAGATAGTTTTTGAAGGTCAATAAATGAAGAATGATATCATCAATAAATTGCTACTTGTTAATCGTTGAAGCTAGTTCTATTTAAAGGAAGCTTTCTCCACATTAGTTTGCAGTCTCAATTCAAGTGGGTCACAACAGAAAAACCTACGACAGGCTTGAAAGAACATCTAAAGTCCCATTAGAATTTGTATATTATCTGGATATGTTCTACTGTCTTGGTTTTTTTTTGGCCATAGGCTGGCCCACCTGATGAATGGACCATCGTGATCTTTTAGTCAGCATGTGAAATTAGCAACCCTGTCAAATACCATATTCTCAGGCTTTTCACAAGAGATCTTTAATTTAAATGGAAACATGATGCCATGTCTTTACCTAGAGAAGGTTAAGTGGGTCCCATTTTCCTCTGTTTATTCATAATGTTTTTGTTATCTTTTGGTGGAAACCTTGGTTTTAATTTTTAAGATTAGGATTTTATTGGTTTCTTGTGATCACATTTTCCTCTATTTATTCATGAAGATTTTTTTATTTTTTGTACCAATTTGCCTTTTCTTGAAGTGGATTTTGTTGTTTTTGATGGTCTGCCAAGTTTCATGTGCGACATCTCATTTTCATGTTGGGGCAACCTTGATGGATGGTTTGCTGAGTTTCATGTGCGGCATCTCATTTTCATGCTGGGGCAACCTTAATGGAGGGTCTACCGAGTTTCATGTGCGGCATCTCATTCATAAGCTTTGGAAATGATGTTTGTGTACATGCATACATACATATACATATATCTTATGTATATACATATATACATATATGCATGTGTGTATATGTATGGAATCAAGGGAGCAAGGTGAGTTTTAACTTTTTTTAAACATACATACATACATATATACATGCTTACATGTGGAACTAGGTGTTCTGAAGTGGTGGGTTTTTAAATTGTTATACACATGGTTTCCACCCTTACTATAAGAAAGTAGTAATCCTATGTCCATGCATGTATAGCTTCTGTTTCTCTTTGTTGTTTCATACATACACAGAGATGCATATTGCTTGATTTTGGCAGTATTTGATTTTTTGAAGAATCATCTAATCTAGTTTAGCATGAAATGGAATTTTTGTTTCTTTTGGTTTGAGAATTTTTGACAAATTGGTTATCTGCCATGAGACATGAAGCTTTTGTAGATTAGAGGTGGATTTTTCTAGTTTTGTAGTGACATTTTCCAGATTGGATTCTTATTACTACAAAGTGGTTTATCTTATTTTAAAAGCTTTTTAAAAAAAAAATAATTTAGCCACAGTTCCCATGAAAGACTGGTAAAAGGAGTTTTCCTTTTCCCTTTTATTTTGTGTTGCTATGAAAGTACTGGATGTTGTAATGCTTTTTTTTTTTTTTAGTTTTTTTAGCTTTTCTCTTTTGAACAAATATATGCTTTGGCCTTGTTTTCACTCAAATAAAATAAGGTATTTTCCTTCTCGTGGGACCACCATGTTGTTTGTGTGGTATTTCAAACAAGGCCTGAAATGTCCAGCTCTACGTCTGTTATGCTACCCATTGTTTGATGATAATGCCCTTAAATGTTACTAGATGGATCAATGGGATCCCTTATAGAGCAGTGGATAAATCCGATGAGTATTTTATTTCTCGGGGTGATGGGTCTTATTAAAGCAATACATTTCCTTTAGAAAGCTTAATTCCTTATGGGTTGAGAAATTGTGGATGTAATGGTGGGCCTCTACGTTCTCGTGATCTTGTTCACTACCTTCATTTTTGTTCAATTGTGGATTTTGGCTGCCACTATTGATTAATGTGAATATGTGATTGCCATTATGACTGATTAGAAAACTAGATGTGCTTCTCTATTTTCTTTTGGGAGTTCCTTTTTATAGGTTGGCTAATCTTCTTCTTCTTCCTCTTTTTTTAGATATTGGTGCTTGGAAATATGTTCAACAACATAGACGTATTTTTTGATAAGATGCAGGTGATTTGTATGTTTTGTCAGCGCCTTACGTTGGACTCTGCATTCCAGTTTTGACTTTTTCTTTAACTAACTACCATTTTTCAGGAATGTTTTTAGTCTGTAAACCATTTAAGGGAATTTCTTGTATCAATGAACTATGCAGACCCTGAAACTGAATGGGTTAATATGGCAACCTATGGAATTTTGATATGACTACAAAGTTCATCCATTAATTTTTGTAAAAGGAAACTAACTGGAGTGTAGCACACCCATTTCCTTTTTTACTGCACTATGATCAAATTGCATGTGTCAAGGTCCATACCATTCTCTCTCTCTCTCTCTCTCTCTCTCTCTCTCTCTCTCTCTCTCTCTCTCTCTCTCTCTCTCTTTTAATCAGAAAAATAAAATAAATTGCCATCTTTACGCTTTCATTTAAATGAACATATGTATTATAGTATTATTTTCCTTCTCTACAAGTCTGTTGATTGGTAGGTTGTTGGGCCTTTTGTCATTGAGATAAAATTTAATCACTGTTTATTTTTTATAATTGGAAAATTTTTAATTTTTTTTATTTTGATAGATGTTCAATCTTGTTTAACTTATTTATTGACATGTTTGTTATCTTAAACTTACAAATAGAGATTTTGGTAGTGATCATTGCAAATGGGTACCAACACTTCTTGGTTGTAATGATGTGTGAACAAAGAGGCTGGAGATAGTTATATTGGCCAAGTAAGGAGTAGACGATATTGAGGAATTTTTTTTTTTAATGTATTCAGAAAATTTTCAACTTATTTTTATAAATATTTTATATCTTTTATTGTAAAGTCATACAATAATTGTTTAATATTCATTTTTAATTTCAATGTAATATTTTTTATGTTTCAAATATTAAAAAAAAAAATATAGGTTTCAATTGAAAAAAAAAAATCATTTTAAAATTGTTGTTTGTTAAATTTTATGACAATTTTTTCTAAAATTTGTGACGATTTTCAAGTATTCCTATTCTAAAATTTACGACAGTTTTCAATTGTTCCTATTCCAAAATTTGCGACAATTTTAAACCATTCTTATTTTATTGCAACGCCCTATTTAGGAACGGTTTAAAACTGTTCCTAAATAGGGATTTTGGTGTAGTGACATCTAGTCAGAATTTATCATACACTTGCATGGAATATCAAAGGTTTAAGAAGTGTTTAACTAACTGAGTTAGGTTGTCTTTGATAAACAAATGACCAAAAGCAAACGATTAAATTGTAGTAACCTTATTATTCAGGATGAGCATGAACACCTGGAGTAACAACATCACAATTTGGCCTAACTCCCTTAATATGAATAAAGACCACGTAATTTTCAAAAAAGATCCAAAAAATTTCCCACCCATAAAAAACTCATCCATTCAAGTTTCTTCCATAATCATACACATGTAATTTTTAGAATTACTTGGAAATTCCAAAAGATTGATATGCGTAACTTTTGAAATTACTTGAAAATCCCAAAAGATCGAGGAGTTATGGCAAGTACCTAGAGTGGAATTTTGCATGCAAGTTTAAAACATTCTTCAATTTAGCCAGATTTCTCTTCTCGCATCTATCAGTTTTCAAATTCTCCAAATGCACAAAAATAGCTCTTTAGAACTTGCACTTTGAAAAGCAACTACATACTTGATCACCACTTCCGCTCTGTACACCATTTATAGATGGGTTTGGTAGTCGGGCATGTATGCTCGTCTTCACGTAGCTTCCGCTTCTGACCCTTTTTTTATTTCTAATAAATACATGTTATGTAATTACTACATGATAATAGCCATCTAGGAAATTATCAATGAAATAAGAAAAGAGGTAAAAGTTCAGCTACAACTTGGGTTCAGGTCAACCCAAATCCAATTGAAGCAACCGATTGATTTTGGGTTGGGCTGTCATGGTTATCATCGGGTTGGGTTCAGGTTGAGCAAATTTATGTTAGGATAGGTTCGGTTAGGTTTAGGTTGAGCAAATGTGTCATGTTAGGTCGGGTTGGGAATAATCACATGTTTGGGTTGGGTTGAGGTTGGGTAATTAGGTCAAGAATATAGGACATTGGCATGGTTTTAGGTTGGAATTCGGGGTGGGTCAAGTTTGCAAGTTCAATCCTCTTTAAGTTGGGGTTAACCCTCAATCCAACCCATCTTGCCTGAGCTGTGCCCCTAGGAAAAAGGGAAGAGGGTGAATTTTAAGATTTAAATACATGTAGTTCCTTCTGCAAGGTCATGTTCATGTATAACTTTTCCAGCTGGTTAACTCTCTTCATTATAATCTCCAACTCTGTACGAAGAAGTTGTTTTCCTGTGCAGAAAGAAGCAAAGTTAAATGAAACCAGCAAAACACTACAAGTTTTATCGTCACGGATTGAATGCCAACAGTCACTATAAGAAAACTGGGCATTACCGGCGGCCAAAACTACCCCTAAGAGTCAAAAAAACTGCCTATAATTGTTTTATTGGTGGTTATACAAGCGCCACCAAAGGGGGACGTCGCGGTATCTTTTACCAGCAGTCATACCCTTTTACCGACATTTTTTATGGTCGTCGCTATAAAGGAGACTTTTACCAGTGCTTATTATCCTTTGCGGCGCTTATGCTGGCTACCGGTAAAAACTGTAAAAAAAATGCTGGTAAAAATTGTTAAAAAATGCCAATAAAAACGGTTAAAAATGCCGGTAAAAGCTGTAAAATCACCAGTAAAAGATGAAAAAAAAAAAGTATCGGTAAAAGTATATTTATGTGCCACAAAAAAGTTTCCAAAACACCGGGAATGATACGTAGAAACGCTAGAAAAGGCCTGCTAAAGTATCGTTTAGACATATCAAAGCACACATATATGTCAGTACAGATCTATCAAGGCTTCAATAAAAGGCTCCCAACAAGCCAAGTATAATTTAAATGTGATAAAACATTGATATATGCCATGGAAAAAGCTTGGAAAACCTTTAAATATGCACTAGTAAAAACTGTTAACCGCCTATAAAAGTGTTGACCGTGAGTTAATTATTATTTTTAATCGATTTGATTGTTTATATTGAATTGGAACCTGTATTGTTTTTAAATGTTTAGAACCTAAAAAATGTTATGCAATACAATTAAAAATGAATATTAAATAAATTGTATTACTTTACAATGAAAAACATTTAATATTTACAATAATATGTTGAAAATGTTATGAATACATATAAAAGAAATTCCTCCATCCAGCCATCATCTGTCTCTTCCTGCAACCTACAAAACAAAATAATAAAAATAAATTAATTAAGTCAAATGATAGGAGGGGCCCACTCACTAGTGTTCATTTTTAATTGTATTAGATATTTATTTATTTATGTTTTATGTTAATCCTAGTAGAGATGACCTTATAAATGGCTTGGATGGCATGTCCTATTAGATTACACTTAGAAAATTGACTTAATAAGGTGGATTTGACATGTCAGGTTCAATAGCGAAAACTAAGCCAATGACTTTCAATGGCCTGCTACGAATGCGTTCTTTCCCATACAAGTCAATGAAAGGAGGGGCCCACTCACTATATGCAACAGGGTCAAACTCTAATACAAAACTTACTTGGGGCATATCTTATGATTTTCAATGGCCCACTTACATGAACTGGGGCTTAAAATTTTATGGCCATGTCTCATTTCTTATCCAACAAGCATCCATTTATAAGGAATAGAGATAAGGAAAATGAAGAAGGGAGGGTAGAGATTAGACCTCTAATTGGCCAATCCATTCTATGGCAGGGATTGATTCATGAGAAGATGAAGCTGCAACAACCTAAAACAAACAACAAGAAAGGGGGAAAAAAAGTTGCAACAACCAACCACCCAAAAAAAGAGCAAAAAGAAAAAGGAAGAAGAAAGACAGACGATTTTTACGTATTAACGACCAAGAAAGACACGTGTCGCTGGCAAACCTGAAAACATCATTTCTTCTTTAGTACTAAAAGAAAAGAAAGAAAAAAAATTCAAAAGATGTGTTGCCTTGAAGGAAGAAGAACGCTTACTTTTTTAGGAACAAATATACCCCAAAATACATCCAAAAGAGAAATGTGAATATCCAACAGAGGATTATAAGCTTGTTAAAACAATAAACTGATGAGATATCATAAAACTCAAAGAGAGAAAAAGGGTTTTACCGAGTTTAGCATCTTAGTATAAATACAACAATATGCATTCTGGAGGTTTGCTAATTCCACACATGTGGGGACTGTTATCCCTGTCCATCCACACTCAGCCACACGTGTGCTTGATCAGATTTTTCCACCGAGTAGACTACATTGTCTATAGGACTGTAGGAATTGTGATCCTACTCTTGCAAGAAACCTTGGAAGGCTTTCTTAATATATTGTGATATTATCTGTGCGTGACATTAAGCAATCATTATGTGACCATTTTTTAATACCATGCTGGTAAAGAATCATTTTTATTTGCAGATGATCTCCAATTTTGGCAATAGTCTGTCCCACGTTAGAGACACATGAATCCAATCTAGCAAAACTATCAAATAGCCCATCTACACCTTTTTCTAGCTGAAAACATGAATTTAAAATTGTAATTAAGCCAAATGTACCTCAACAAATTATCTACTTTCAAAGTTACTTACGTTGTTTATTTGGAACAGCACAGGGGAATTTCTTCTTTAGGCATGAATGAACTCTGCTACTACATTATAAGAGAGAAGAGAAATGTAAGCTTTAAAAGTAAATCAAAGTCACACTTGCACTAATGATCTCTAACAGCTTAGACTGAAATTTCAAAAAATGGAGAATCGAATCTTAGAAGGTTATGGAACTATGGGCATTTATTTGAGGCTTTCATTTCTAACTTCCTGTTGCTCGAGTAATGAACATCTCACAAAGACTTGTAACATTCCTCTCAAAATTATCTTTTGGTGTTCAAATCTACATTTCTTTTTAGACAGATCACACTGATGAGTAAGATTATTATTGCTTTACGATCCTAGGCCATTTTATTGTGTGGTGTTTAGATTGTGTTTTAAAAACATGGCCTGTTAAGTCAATGATAATTTCCTAAACTACAATTAGGGAAACATAATTGCAGCGGGTATGTTCATACTGCCCATGGTTTAGCACATGAAGTGGGCCCATTACAACCCTCTTCCAATGAAATAAAGAAAGTACATAGCTAGCTACCATTCAACTCATCCATGCCAAGGTGCATGTCAAACCAAGGCAAGGTAAGAAAGGACATGCATTGATCTCCAATCAGTACAATATCAAAATTAGTTTTTTTTTTTTTTTTATTTAAAAAAAGAAGTCCAAACATTTGTATATTTTTCATTTCTCAACAAGATGAGAAGTGTCATTAACCATGAAGTGAGCAAGATAATTGGAAATCCATATGCATAGGGAACATGTAAAGTTCCAAGTCCATCCTTCAGCACCTATCACCAATGCAATAGCTCAATCATTCACATCTACACCGGTCCTCAATGCACCCAAAATCCAGAGCAGTTAAGCAAATTAAACACAAAATATTTCATCTATCATAACAAACAGCAAAAGCTAAGTAATGGGGAGAATGTTTATGCAAGAATGAGTTCAATCAGATCAGGTTATCTATTGTGTTGAACTTCAACAAATACAGAGAAAATCCAGAAACTTTCACACAATGTAGCTCTTAAATAGATATAAAGATGCAATTACATAGCGAACAACTTCTATTAAGAGAAATGTTCATTTATTTAGTTTCTTTCTTAGTTGTGAGCACTGATGACAACAGATTTCAAACACATTAACCAGTTATATTGGGTCTAATAAAGGAAAAAATGTATACATGGTTTAAAAATTAGTTTCAATGTACCATATTGTCACAACCAAAATCGGGTCATATCTCCCTATATCAGGCCAATACAATGGATGAAACTAGTTCCATCAGGCGATACATAATGGTTTCAAATGATACTTAAATCAGTTCTATAGCGCTTTGGGTTACATGAGCATCATGTAACAAGGGATACACACAACTTGGGTCCCATCATCATCGCCTTCTCCTTATTTTTTTGGGCTGGCATAAGTTCAAAGTTCAATGATGGGATGCTTAATATCAACGCTCCATCCAAGTCAGGGTCCCACCCAGCCAGCACATCATGACTAGGTGGAACCTAAAATACTTATTTTATTTGATTTACAATGCATTTATTTATCATGCCTATTCAAATTACTTGAAAGATCCAAAAGAAAAAAAAAAGAACTATTTAGTAGAAATAGATGCATCTTAAACTATAACAAAAAGCTGGGAAGATTGCAACTATCTAGACTGAAAGATCTAACCTTATATGTACATATATAAATACTTAAACATCCATCCGGCATTAGAAAAATAAAAGGATTGATGGCGGTAAGTATGTGTCACGCTCCAGACTCGATAACCGAACTCACAAGGAACCCGATGGCCAGTTCTGGCCGCAACAGCCTCCATTGTACCCCATTCTCGGCTCCTGAGGCAGGTTCCGATCCTGGGATCCTACAAGGAGGATTTTCATAATAATATAATCATTTTCAATATGAGCATACCCAAGATCACAACAAGTAAATCTGAGAATAAAAAAGGCACACATTACAAAATCCACTATGAATTTGAACTTTTACAAGCTTACATCAGGTCCAAAAGGACATACATAAGATAACAGAAGAAAGAAGGAAGAGAATCTGCAACACTGGGTTCTTGGATCGCACACCTATCCAAGCTTCACTGCTAATACGCCAACTTAGGATCTCTTGCACGCATCAATCATACATAAGCTTATAGAAAGCTTAAAGGGTGGTGAAAGTGTGTGACAATGGTGCTCAAAAGTAGAGAATGCAAAATGGAGTCACGATAAATATTAATACCACGAGCCTTACCAAGTCTATCATGAACACAAGAAGCTATAACAAGGCAGTACGATAATGTAGGAATTCATACCAAGGCTATATAGTTCAATGAGTAATGTAATACCATGAGTATTGGACGTCATTCCAAGGCGATGCATTATGAGGCTTACACAGCTGATGTAAATGCAATGCGAAGTAATTCATTTGGGCTGATGCAAATGTAATGCAAATGCAAGGCTCCACATATTGTGGTGGGCTTCATGGGCAGCCCAGTAATTCATTTACATGGGCAAGTTTTACATTTAACACAAGTGAGTTGGGCCTCACTTTTGGCCCAAGTACATGGTCAATTTAGTGAGCAGCCAAGAGCCCAACTTCTTGCATATTATTACCCTTAAGCCCATCACAATAGATAGGAGAGTATAGCCCCAAGATCAATGGGCCTATCTAAAATAACTGAGTCCAAAAGGCCTAATCACTACCATAAAAGGCGCGGCCATGCACATAATATATTGCATAATGGGCCCTAAGGAAATGGCTTAAAATAAAAGTCATCCAATTCATACATTATAGTGGACTTGAGGTCAGCCCATAAGCCCAAGAATACACATGGGTAAGGCCTATACTGACAGCGTGGTCCTTGTCATATCAGCCCAAAGACTTACCAAGGCCCTCCACAATATACATTTATTTGGGCCTTGCAAGTCAGCCCACAATTAAGCATTTTATGAGGGCATCAAGGATAATAAATACACATGATCAGCTTGTAGATGACCCATTAAGCTTGTAAAATAATAAGGTCATCCCCTGCACAGTCTTGGGCTCAAGGAATAGGTTTCCAGCCCAAATGTCCCATAAAACTAGCAAAAATCTGGTTAAGGCTAGCCCATATTATCACCTCAAAGATGGGCCTTAAGAGGCACTTATTACACCTAAAAAAATATCTAAGAAAAGAAAGCAAGGAGTGTGTGCAACACTCTCTCAAATCTGGTGTGCCATAATAGTTCATAAACAATTAACCATGCAGTAAATTTTGGGCCTCTTGCTGGAATTCCAACCCACCCATTTCATGGGCTTGCTGGAGTCCAGAAATTTATTTAATTTACATGGGTTACTGACCCATGGTGATCCATATATATCATAGTGGGCACCACCAGATAAGAAGGGAGATATATAACACTTACTTCAAGTAGGCCATGCCATTAGAACCAGGCCCAACAACCCAAGGTAGGGGCGTGCCTGGGTATTTGGCCCAAAACTGATCCAAATTGTAGACCATACCACGGTTGGTACAGTAGCCCAATGGCCCTAAATATTTGTAGGGTGGTCCCTCCATGGGTAGGCCACACCCTTACAAAATTCTAGAATGTTTGGACATCTTTAAATATTTTAATTAATTTGAATAAAATAATCTGTCCAGAAAATCGGACTGGCCTGAACGTCCAAACGTGGTGGGCCAGTCCATCCCTTGGCACGGTGTTTAAAGGGGTCTATTAGCACTAAAAATTTGTAAGTGGGTCATAAAATGGGTGGACCATACCCTAAAAAAATTTTAGAATTTTTGGACATGGATAAATATTTTAATTCATTTAAAGAAATCAATCTATCTTGAAAATCGGACTGATCTGGACACCACATTATAGTGGTCTGATCCAGCCACCACCATGGTGCGTAAAGTTGTCCATTGGCCCAAAAATTTGGTAGGTATATCCCACCATGGGTGAACCATTTCCCTGTAAAATTTTATAATTTTATGATACCAATAAATATTTTAATTAATTTGAAAAATACAATCTATCCAGGGTGGAATATTGTTGGAATATAACTGTGCTGAAATTGGACCATCAAATGGGTGCATTTTGGGCCTCCAAAATTCCTGAAATTTGGACCTAAGGTCCCTCATTAGGCCTACAACAAGGTAGGACCCAGAAATATGGCCCACCTTCTTAAAAAGTATTTATGAATTAACGCTTTTATCAGATTATATTGCTGGACTGCACAGTAGAAAATTAAAGTAGTGGTGTCCCTGATTTGAACACCCCATAGGGGTGGGCCCAAGTTCTCCAAAAATTGGGAAAATTTAATTCTAACCTCCCAATTTAAGTGTAATACAAGGGAGGGTCCACAAAAGTGGCCCACCATTACAAAAACTATTTTATATTTATGAATTTCTAACTGTACATGTTGCTAGACAGTCCAGAAAATCTGGACTACCCACCCCACTTGGGCCACTCCTTTGGGACCTCAATCAAGGTTAGATGGAGGTAAAATTTGGGGTACATCTAGGTGGGGTCCCCACCTTCAAGAAAATTATATCAAATAGGTAGAAACAGTCCCCCAATCAGTTCAAAAATCTAACCCAAAACAAACCAGAAACTGTCCAGAAAATTTCTGGACAGTAGCATGTACATGAAATAAAATGATCATGGGAACCAAAATAAGGAGAAATATCCCCATAGAATTTGAGTTATGGTCCACCTCAGTGGATCCCACAAATATCCAGACCTAATCCATATCATAAAATCCATTGCATGCGTCCAAAAAGGAGCAAATGGGACACCTATGTTCATAGAGTGGACAGACATGGACATCCACTCTCTTTGGATGGTCTAGATACTTCCAGGCCACAAGGTGGGCCACACACATCTGGAAATCAAGAATAAAATAATAAGAAATAAAGATAATCCAGCCACAAGAGAGGACAATGACATGCATCAAGGGAAGATGCCATGATGGGGTTCATAGAGAATGGCCCCATCCATGGATCATGCATGCAAGGAAATGAGCCATTGGCCTCAATCATGGAGACATGGGGGACCTCCATCATCACTTGATGGGTCTCACAAGTTCCTAAGGAAGATGAATGAGAATTTAAGAGCACCCACTTCAAAGCTTATCCTTCTTCTTCCACACTTGGGTTCTATAGCTCCAATGGTGAAGTTTTAATGGTTGGGATGGATTTTTGAGGGTTAGATTGGGAGAGATCTAGCTTGGAAGGCGATGAAGGATTTGAAAATTTTTGAAAGGTGGTGAAGAGAAAATGAAGGAACAGAGAGAGATGAGATCGTTTGTTGAGTTGAAATGATTAGTTTCTTAGAAAAAGATGAGTTTTTGAAAAGAGAAAACAATAATTACTCATGGAATAGGGTGGCTCATCATTGCCTAGAGAAGCTAATCTCATCATAGTTTCCTTGAGAAAAGAAGCCATCATTGTTAGACTAAAGGTGGCTTACATGGGGAATAGTGCACATGGGGAAACGTGCAATCAGGTGGGTCCCACCAAAAATGTAATCAACAGCCAAATATTACACGGCCCATAACTTTTGATGGACACATCGGATTTATGCATGAGACGTGGTGTTGGGACTGCGGAGACGATGCGGTTGCAATGGCATAGGTCTCGGGTCAATACGAGTCTGGTCTACGTGATCGAACTCAAGGACGACCGCAAACACTAACCAAAAGTCTTCGGTCGTCGAAATTTGACCGGTAGGACCGCAGGACCAAAATGAACGAAATGCATACTCACACACACGCATGCATACATGTAAACTAAGGTCGGATCTCACAGTATGCAAACCTGTTGAAATGTAGTCGATCATATGTATTTTCCAGATTCCTCTCAAACCTGTGAAATATTCAAGCACAATTTAAGAAAAGGAACAAACAACCGATAAATGGAAAAGCTACAAATTGAGAGAGGGAGGGAGATGGGCATACAAGTCAATTCTCAAGGACACTACAAAATGACAAACTATCATCAATTATAAGATGCTAACCCTTCTCCAGAAAGTAGAGATATTTAAGAAAATTACCTTTCAATAATTAAAAGATATGTTGCTAAAGTTTTTGATTTCACAGATATTCAAAGCACGTATTTTTACAATTTGTCAAAAGATAAGGATATATCAGTCTTTTCTCTTCACAATCCCACAACCATTTGATGGGCTACGGACTTGGTATTTCATCTCATGAAATCAAAATAACTATTAAATAATGGTATCTAATGACCTGCTTCTTCTTTTTTAGTGACTCCTCTATAGCAGCTATCTTATCTGCACGTGCTTTCTTAAGATTAGATAGCATTTTCTCTCTTCCCTGAAAACCAATACAGTCTCGCATATCAATTAACAGTACTTTTTGTGGAAAGAAAATTTCTAAAATTGTGATGTTTCCTAGCATTCACAGTTGGAAAGTAGCCATCAGTCACATTGCAGCAACGTTGCTTTCCAGTTGAACTTGAAAGGAATATTGTTGTCATTTGGAGCTCAAGTCATGAATGATGAGGGAACTAAGATTTGGTCATTTCCAAATTATTAGATTAACAATTGCAGAGCTTTGCTAAGAAAACACGCATATGCGACAAAGCTCTTGTAGATGCCACACATGTGCCAACATGGCACATGGATACAAAATCCAATCCATCCATCAGGTTGGTCCGACCCTGTACATGTTTTCCCAGAAAATAAATCTGGTCCACTCAATACATAGGCCATAAGATATATTGGGGCCTATGCCAAGATTGGAAGTATGTGGATGTGTTAGAGAACTTCAACCAAGATTTTCAGAGATGTACATTTGTTTCGATCTCGGATCTATCATGTATGCCGGCGCATGAGCTTTATTAATTACAATGGAGACCAAGAACCACGCAAGTTAGGATGGGTGAGTTGGTAAAAGTTGAAGGCTCTAAAAGGGAAAGAGGAAGGCTCAAAAGGAGGTGGACGGAGGTAGCAAGAAAAGACCTGATGATCTAGAGTCTAACTGAAGGACTTGATGATCTTCCCTTGCCTGTGGCTGTAATCTGTTAAAACCCACATTTTTAAAATGTGACTCAATCATCTATTATTTCTACTAACCTTGGAGTAAGAAGTCTTTTCCGAAATAACTGATCTCCCCCATAAGAAAATGGGCGTCCACCAACAACACTGAGCTTTAATGTGGGAAAATCCAAATGACAATAACCAACATGTTGTTCACCGAGACTGATCATCAATGAAGATGATTTTTGCAATTAAGATGAGGCTCTTCATTTTCTATAATGATTAGTAAAATACAGTTCTTAAAACTTTAGTCTATGAATTGCCATGCCAATAATGGAAACTTTCAAATTTATGAAAACTGCAATTGGCCTCTCACTAAAATTTCTAGAAATACAATACAAAACAAAACAAAACAAAAAAGCAGTAGTATATTTGTTAATTTTTGAATATGTTGCACCCGATAGCCATTTTATTCAGCTTTCAGCTGACCGACCTATCTCAATTTGAATAGTATTATGTAGATCAGATTGAGCAAAGACAAAACTTAGCTTGAATTTATTCAGGATGAAATCCTCAAACTATTTTTACATTTTTACAAAAGAAGTGAGAAATATTTAAATAACAATAAGGTTAAGGTAATCATGAAAATTTGGGAGGAAAAATATTTGAATAGAACCGTTAAATAAAGAGTTTATTTTCCACTTACCAAGAAGAGTATTTACTAGACCCGCAGAACTGGTCTCTAGTGACCAAGAATCGTCACCGTTCCTAACAGCAAAGAATGGAAGCCTATTAATCACCATCAATATTCATTATTTTAAAGGCCTTGTGTCTTTGTTTTTACGTCCCATGGTGAGCGTGCTGGCTACTATAGTTGCTTCTGTAACTTCTTCCTCGTGAAGAACTCCCCAGTCATTACCCTCTCTTAAATTCAATTCATGCTCAGAGAAGTCCTATCAGATCTCCTTAACACCCTTCTGTCACCAAGCAAAGAAAAAGTTCAGATACTCAGCAAATAAAAGATAATTAAAAACTTGTGTGCATGTTAAAATTACTAGAATCTCTTATTGGTAACTACTTGAAGCTCTTACTGATTTCTATTAAAACATTCAGCTTCAGGGAGTAAAAGTAATTTGTTTTTATATTTTCCAAACTAAAGAAAAGATGAACATTTCTAATTTTCTATCCCTAAATCAAACTAATCGAGTTATGTGAAGCCAAATATGAGAAACCACCCTTAGTACACATAAGCAATGAATCAGGCTTGCAAGAATTTAGTGACTGTGTGGGAACACGTCATTCACCAATCTTAACATCCTCAATCATCCTAGTATTTGTTAACCCCACTATCAAATCAGACAAAAAAAATCCCATTTCTAATGCTTTTAGCTAACTAACAATGAGGTCTTTCTATTTTTTGTAAGGTGGTTAGATTAAGGTAGCCCATCTGCACACTGCATTTGCCAAAATAAAATATGGATGTAAGATCCAAGCCATCTACCCAGTGGCTCCTGCAATGCAGATGTCATGTTATAAAAAAGAAGCTTGCTACTTATCATATGGACCATAATGTTGGAAACAAATGGGCAGCTAACAAAAGCATGATGAAGTTATCTTGACTGTCCATTTGTACGATAAATCCTAGACCACCTGATAACTGAACCATCATGATTTTGGGTAAGGAAATGTCAAAACAAGCATCAAAAGCCTAGAAAAAAACCATTAACTACCCAATGAAGAATTACAGCTATAGATAGAAACAACTGCAACACAAGATTCTTATGCCACTCTAATAATGTGCAAAGACGTGAGTGCATGTGATACATGTACTAAAGACTTTAAAAAAAAAAAAAAGGATAGTTGAAGACTCGGGTCAGCCCATGGTTTTAAGACTCGGATGGGTTATGCAACTCATCAAAAAGACTCGGTGGGATCTAATTCAGTTTGGTACAATAAGCCAAGTAGACAATTCACCCTTGGTTCAGGCGAATCCTAGCTTACTCAATAAAGGCCAGTCAGTTTGAGTCCCAGCCCTTTAAATAACACAATCTAGAATATTGGTTGAAGCATTTCTTCAAACATGTAGGGGGCCATGGATAGTGGCAGATATGGCTGCCACTTCCATGGTTTCTGCCCAATTTTTGGCCATTAAAAGAGGAAATGAGAGAGAAAGAGAGTAACTTCAAGTGCCTCTTCTGATTTCTTCTAGTCTCTTCAGTATTGTTGGAGGGAGATCGATGAAATGACTGCTTCGTAGAGAACGAGCTAGGAGGCCTCGATCTTTTTTTTCTTTTTCTTTTTGGAAAGAGGGGTTGTGCCCCTATAGCTTTGTTGATATGAACAGATGATGTACAAGTAAGATTTTCAGGAGGGCACCACACTACACATCGGGCCTCACCTATCATGTAGCCTAAACAACATACAGAAATAGATAGAACAGAAAGAAAGTTGCTGCCACCCTGATGGAAAACCAGAGAATCATTACCAGCCCCACCTAGTAGCAGAACAAGATCTACCCTAGCAAAAGGATTCAATCAGCCCAAAAACTACATGACAGAGGTGCATTGCAGAGAGCTACTAATCACCATGTTACTTCCCACAGGAATCTGCATCACACCCTGGAATAGCCAAAAGGAAATCGAAAAGAAGGTAATTGTAACTCCAAAGCATCACTACTCCCCAGACAACAGGACAACCATTGGAGCAAATGGGTCCCACTCTAGCTGTGCTACCAACTGAAGCCTCTGATGAAAGGGAAGCATTGGAGAAGCACACGAGACGAGATGAGAGAGAGAG
Source organism: Magnolia kwangsiensis (assembly GCA_037074715.1). Taxonomy (NCBI): domain Eukaryota; kingdom Viridiplantae; phylum Streptophyta; class Magnoliopsida; order Magnoliales; family Magnoliaceae; genus Magnolia; species Magnolia kwangsiensis. The sequence continues at coordinate 92,399,369 of CM073573.1, forward strand.
AGAGATGAGGAAGGGAGAGCGACAAAAGAGGAGGGAAATGAAAAATCCCTCTTGGCACTTTATTTTTATTTTAATAACCAACATTTTACGGGTGGCCACGTACCAAAATCAAGGGCATTTTTGGATGGTCGCCGGTGATTCCCATTATCACCGACAATTATACATGGTCGTCGGTAAAATTTGCATCAGTAAATCCACGTTTTCTTATAGTGATTAAGGAATCAAAACTCAGTTTCAGAGTGAAACTTGCCCAAATACCAAAAACATTACAACTCACACCAGAGAATCTTTCCAACTTGTTCAAACTTAGTCAGAATACATGTGTTTTAAGGTTGACTTGGTTTGCAGACCACCAAAACTGAGTTAATTTGACGTCGGCCTAAATTTCATTCCATTGCCAGCATACCCACCAAGAAATAATTGAAAAGATTATGACCATGTTTTTTTTTTATGGTACCAAAGACATGTTTAGAGGGGGCCTACAAGAGCAAATTAGACAGGATATCCCCAATCCATTTCAATTTTTTTGAAATGGAAAAGAAGATGAAATGTATTGTGGTACCTTTTCCACTGTTTGCTCACTTCTAGATAGAACTTTGCATAAAATCCAAACACCCCATGTTTCATATTCAAATGGTTATATATTTTTATAATAAAATAAGAGTCTATCCCTTCTCCACAAGTCATTCCTTCCACCCAATGCTCTACCACCATATACCCACACAGGTTAGGCCAGCATAGTCCAAATACCAAACTAGAAGAGCAATTCCATCCTGAAAAGCATTATGTGGCGCTTAGGCCAATGGATTGCATAGTGGACCCAACTATAGCTCTAATGGACACCCAATCACAGCTTAAGGAAAGAAAGCAAAGGTGCATATTGAAAGTTTAATAACCTAATTGGATTGAAATATACCTCAAAGAAGAGTCAATTCTTTAGTAACAGTTTCACAACCTCCAGAGGTAAAATGACATGCCTATGGAAATTTTTAGATAGAAAATTAATTAAAAATTATTGAGATTTATCAAAATTTTAGGAAAAAGAAAGGATAGTAAAAGAGGGATGTGTAGAGTACAAACTTGTACTCGCAGTTATCATCGATGTATTTCTCAGAGTGTTGGATTTGACCCATTTTGTGTTCCTCAATTGGGGAATTTTAGCTTTCGTAGAGAGAGAGAGAGAGACAATTAGAAAGCCTAGGTCTAATGTGTGATATGCGAATGAAAATTGCAAAGAGAAAGAAACCCTAGATTGAATGTCCAATCTGTGAATATGAAACAGCAAATGGGGAGGGAGAGAGGGTTATAAGAGAGAGAAGAGAGGGCTGAGAGAGCGAGAGAGAAAGAAACCTTACTTCTTTCCTGCAATGACAGAGAGAATGAAAGAGAGAGAAGTTGTGTGGTCTATTGGAAGGAGAGGGAGAGGGAGAGGGAGAGGGAGAGAGAGAGAGAGAGAGAGAGAGAGAGAGAGAGAGAGAGAGAGAGAGAGAGAGAGAGAGAGTTGTGGGTTATTGGAGGGAGAGGGAGAGGGGAAGAGAGAGAGAGAGAGAGAGAGAGAGAGAGAGAGAGAGAGAGAGAGAGAGAGTTATGGGTTGTTGGAGGGAGAGGGAGAGGATGAGGGAGAGGGGGAGAGAGACAGAGAGAGAGAGAGGATCGAGAAAGTGAACGCAAGAGAGAGGACAGTTGAGAGAGCAAACGCGAGCGAGAGGATTGAGCATGTGAGAATAAAAGTATCTCATGGGTTCTGTCTATTTGGGCATAGATGAGACTACCCCCACACGGAGTGATGGACGGTCTTGTCGGTGGCTTAATGGGGCCCACCGTGATGTATATGGTGTATCCCCTCAATTCATTTGCTTTGGTGATTAATTTTATTGCATGATTCCAAAAAGGAGGCATATCTAAGGCCCAAGTGGACCACACCAAAGATCAATGAAAGATAGTTAATTTCCATGTTTTCCTATGGTGTGGTCCACCTGATATTTGGATCGACCTAATTCTTGGGAACACATCTGAAAATGGGTTGGAAAAATGGATGTAAGGTGTGGATATACATCAAATCATCAAGGTGTACCCCAAGGTAAGGGTAACACCCAACAAGGGTTTAATAGCCCTATGGTTTTGCTGATAGATTTATTGGGATTCATCGATGGCTTTTAGCCATCGGTGACTTTGACAGCTAAAAACCATCGGGGAAACCACTATATGACTATCAGCTTTGGTTATTTTTTGGTAGTAACATCTCTAAGAGTTTATTTGATGTCTAGATATTACTCAAAAACTTGAGGAGAGATGTATCTTTTGATTTTTTTCGGTGCATGAGAGTGTCAAGAAATAAGCCTATGGGGGCCATAGACACCACCGTCCCCTGGGATAAAAAATGACATTTCTCTATTAAATCTCTCAAATCCATCACTCAATGGGCCAAAATCGGAACATTAACATGAATAAATAATGAGATATAATAATAGGTGGAAACAGGTGGATGCAATAAATGAAATTTTTGAAAGAGATAATTTGAAGAATGGATTTGATAAAATACATTTTTCTTTTAAAATATGAAAATCAAGGTGTTAGGCTAGGCCACGTATAGCCCAATCTTGGCCTAGGTAGTATAACACCCTGGTTCTCAAAACCCGAGGATAGTTATCTGTCATTGAGAACCTGAGCATTACATTATGAGGCGGACCATCATATAACTAATAAATGGTAATTCTCATGACACAAAGCGAGGTAACTACTACGAAAGCTAAGGATATTATGAGAAACAACAAGGGAATTCAATACAATTAAAGGAAAGAAAAATGAAATCTCACAGTAGGGATTTATTATTACAATTCAAGCAAAATACAAAATCCGAAGTACAAAAGCAAGTAAATCCTAGAGCTTCAATGGCTGAACAACATTCACATAGGACTCTTCCTTACCAAACTTCACCTCAGCCACCCCTAGGATCCCATCATAGGGGTCTCCACCTGTCATCAATCCTGCATCTATTTGGTACAACCGCACGATTGGGTGAGTGAAAACTCAGTGGGAATTTCCCGCAAGGATTCATGCATACCATGTTATTCCAAAACAGTTTAAATCAACACATTCAAATTACAAGGAGACTAATCATAAAATTATAAATGAATGTATGGATGTATGAATGTATGCTCAAGTTATAGATCTGGGGATGCACATCCAGCTGTCAAAATAAAAGGTCACCCAAGGCGAACTAGTCACCCGGAAAAATACTCATAAGTACGCCCAAGGAGAACTAGCCGCTCGGAAAAGACCATGCAGACCGCCCGTGGTAGATTATCTACCTGAAAAAAGCCATGTAAGTGAGTGCGCCCAAGGATATCTCCTAAAAAAATACACGGGGTACGCCCGAGGAGTGTCTAATCCCACAAAAGCCTTATGTAAAGAAACAACACCCAAAGTGACCTAAATGCACATGCTCTGTGAGTTTAACTGAAGTGTTGGAACTTTCAGTAAATCGAACAGAGTGTGGCTTACATGGAGCACTTGGAAAAGCTCATATGTCATACATGAATGTCATGTAGCATGATGCTTATGCACATTTAATAGGATTAACAATATTACTCTTATCAGCATAATCAAGACTTGTGGTCCTTTAATAGAATATCTAGCATTCAAACATGAGCTCAATATATATCCATTTACTTTCCCAAGGTCTAAAGGAGGCCCACAAATATGACATATTAGATTGTTAGAAAGTCCATTCAACACTTCTCATGAAAGATAACATTCCATACATAACTTTAGTTTGTAAAATAGGATGAAATGGAATATCATGACCCTTATCATTACTAGTAAGACTATGCCCAAAATCAAGTCATTGCTAAATATCATAGAGAAAGTAATGCTAGATGCAACTACATTGTTATCAACTGTAGGCTTGAGTAATGGGATTTGATATTTTAACTCATGTTCATCACATCCATATTGAAACTAAAGAGTTACTTACTATGGGTGTTATTTTAAGACTTCATTAATATCAAATTATAACAATTCTAACCCATATAATGAGGAATGGAGCAAGCTTATCATTTTAGTGAAAGCAAGAATTCTTACATTGAATGTAAATAGAAGATATATATGTGTGTGTGTGTGTGTGTGTGTGTGTGTGTGTGTGTGTGTGTGTGTGTGTGTGTGTGTGTGTCTGTGTATGTATATGTATATGTATAGAGAGAGAGAGAGAGGCGTGCTCACCTACGCACGTGCGCACCTTTGCACATGTGTCATGGGTGTTAAATCTGAACGGTCCATAAGATGCGAAATCCCATGAAACCTTAGGGGTGAATTTTCATCGTAATCTAAGATTCTGGTGGGCCATAGCAAAGAGAAATTCAAATCAAGGGAAGAAATTGTTTGCATTTTTCATAGCCCACTAAAGTTTTGGATCAAAGTAAAATTTCGTACCAGGGGGTTTCATGAGGTTCCGCTTCATGTGGACCGTTCAGATTTTCGAGATTCATCAGATATGAAGAGCTCTTAAAAAAGTTTGTATGTAATACGTACGAACTAGTTCGCAGGTGAGCGTTTCTGTGTGTGTGTGTATGTGTGTGTGTGTGTGTGTGTGTGTATATATATATATATATATATATATATATATATATATATATATATATATATATATATAAATGTACCTAAGTAATTTCAATTATGACATAATGAATGTGAAACAACCCTTATGAGATCCATTAGAGTAACATAATTTAAGGTATTCCCACATGTTTATTCATTAAAATTAAAGCTTAAAGGAACACATCTACTATTTACACAATTATAATATTTTTCTACAACTATTTAGAATTCCATGAAATGATGAAGCCATGTGGGATATTCCTCACTATGGGTGGGTAATTTCTCTGATTCGGAATGTCCTTGTGAGGTGAGTGTAAGGATTTTGTTGGGATAGGTTGAAGGAGAGTATTCTTTAAGGCAAATAGTTGAAATCAACACCCGATTGTCACATTAGAAGGTACTAGTGAGTCATGATCGAGTTGACTTGATTGGGGTTTTTAACCAACTGCGAGTTGAGCTAATTATAAGATTTTAACTTACAACAAGGTCCTATTTAGGGTCCAATTAAATCCAACACTCACCAAATTCAACACAGGTGATTGGGCTCATCTTGACTCAGTCGGAAAACTGACTGAGTCAGATTGTTAAAGAGGATAGAGTCGACTTAGTCAAGTAACATGGTCGAGTCAGCCCCTAAATGGGCAGATTTAGGATGCCCATGGTTGGGCTACTGGCTGACTGGGGTGAGTTACCTCCCATGCCCAACTGAGTCAGTCCCATAATAAGCCTGTGACTGCCCTGAGTTACTGACTCAGTGTTGACTCAACTTAATCGAGTTTTCTTTTGACTAGTAACATATGGAGCGGTGAAGGTATCTGTAACATCCCAAAAATTGGAGGTCGAGCATAAACTCCACTCCCGAGTTCTAGAACATCACTTATGCAACATTTTCAATGATGAATGAATGTCGGCTGTAATAGTACATAAAACATGAAGTGGATTAAGCCAAGACAGCATATCATATTTCAGAGATAGTTAAATCAGCAAGCGAAAGAATGTGATAGATATATAAAATATATGAATTGTTGTAAGTCTCCAGAGTGTGAACATGTTACCAGGTTAAACATATACATGTATACTCCAAAAATGATTAAAAAGAATATACATGAGTGCTCCAAAAATATAAAATGACAAGTGTCATGGCATCAAATCAACTTCTCTGTAATCTCGTCGATCAAAACACGGTCTACCTAGACCCGCCTGATAACCGCCTATAGTAGAAATCCTCATCATCAAACAAGTCCGGCTCCGATTCACAAGCAGCGCCATCATCTGAAACTAAAATAGGGACTGGTTGGTGTGTACAACACCATCCCGTAACGTGGGAGTGAGTGGCCAACTCAGTAGAATCATAGAGCAAAGGTTAACATGTTATCAAATTAATCAAGCGATAATGATAAAGCAAGCAAATCAAACATTCCTAAATACTGTAATTAATGCAAGAATGAAGTGACATGATGGATGCCCTCACCAACATACTCCTCAATGCGACACCATCTTACATCCGCGGCATGCTTTCTTCCCTCAGTACTTCACATCTTCCAGGTACATGCAGTGCGATATGAATATGATTACCGAGTTGTTATTAGTCCTTTTCATACAGCAGGATTGGAAAACTAGGGTACTTTCCTTATATCATTCCCAACAAGGATCCTGTCTAGGGTCATCACTTCTAGTAGTCTCATACGATGATATGGTTCTAGGTCACTGGAAGGGTTGTAAGGGCTGTTTCACGCACTCATTGCACCACTCTCCCGTCACCTTATCAATACAGGCCTAGTTGTACTCTTGTTGCTACGGAAGGGTCGTCACCTTACGTAGACTCAGAGTACGCTCAAGGTCACTACAAAGGGTTGTCAGGGCTGTTGCACGCACTCGTTGCACCACTCCCCCATCACCTTATCAGTGTAGGCCTACAGCTCGAATATAGTGTCCCATACCACCATAATCAGCTCACGAGTCTGGGTTGCTCACTGGTCAATACGGGGAGGCTCGTGGCCCCAGCGTAGGCCGACAGCTCGACCACGGTGTCCCATACCACCATGTCCAGCTCATGAGTCTTAATGGATCAAGGTACCACGGTTATCAGGGTTATCACTGGTAAGTTCAGTACGCTAGGTTCAAGCAGTTATGACCAATACAAGGTGAACATACAGTGGTCAGTCGGGTTGCTTGACGAGCTCGATTAGTACGAGCGCACCTCAAGCCAAACCACATGAAGTGTATAAACACCTCGTGTGGCCTAACCACTGCCATCAACCAAAGCACGACTCGGGTTCGTCGACACGTCCTTCGTGGTGAAAAGAATCCAACCACAAATTTAAATCTGCTACCGACTGCCTGGACTAGAGTATAGCACCAAACACTTGTAATCTAAATCAATAATCACATGAGAGAGATAGAATTGAGATACAAGTAATTCCAGCATGTTATCAGCATGTTATAACATACATCATAAGCAGTTAACCATACACGAGTATTTCACACATAAGGTAATCAATTCAAATACAACAAGCATGGAGGAAATCATGTGCATCATCAAATTAGTTGAGAATCCAATCTCAACGCTAATCTACAACACTATTTACTCAATACTTACTAATACATACATTTATACAAACCCTTAGTCTACACACATTAGTCTACATAGCATATGTCGGCCAATAATGTGCATTAAGGCGAATCTCTTCGCCAAACAGATCATACACGCATAACTAGCATAGGTATATGATAAATACTCATGGCAATCATATCAGCAAAATATGTACGTATACAGTATTTCCTACAAATACCTAAAATACCCTAAATCTCATATTCTTCGTACGTATTCGAAATGAAAAATGGATAGCATGTTCTACATGTCAAACAATATCCTTGCCAATAATTTACCATTAAACGGCATTGAAAGCATTAATAAATGGTAACCTAAGCGTCTAAAATCCTCACCTTATACCGTAGAAGTGTAACGAATTCAATAGAGAGTCTAAGTCTTTGTTAACGACTGATTGACAACCTACAATATGATTTAGGTTAGCTGCTTATAACATCCCAGATTTTTTCCAACCTAGGATTAGACGTCCTTAGGTAATGGGTCAACTATAACACCTTGGTAACCTCTCATAACCCAATTCCAAAGCCAAAGAAATCACTTAGGATTAATTTCTTTAGAAATTAAGCGTAAGTTAGCTAGCGCTACGCTAGAGTAGCTGTGAAATTGTCCCTGATCGCTTTAAATACGTTCTACAAGACCCAAAACTTGTAGAATCGTTGATGCTACGTTATCCTAAAATTCAAGATTAAACTTTAAACCGGTTTGTTCTCGGGAACCCTTTGAAACTTTGTATTGGACCTAGACCGCGTGTCGAAAGTCCGATATCTACCATCTTAGACCGTTATGACCGCTTAGCTAGACTTGACAATTATTTCGAAAATCAAGGCCAACCAACGATCAGAGGCTATTTCATTAAGCCTGGAGTAAAGAGAGTGAGAAAGGGGTTAGATTTAGAAATTTTAATCCAAATCTGGCACGTGACTTGGTGCGTTATTATTAAGCATTTTGACCGTCAGAATTCAGCCAAATTTCACCATCGGATCAGGAAAAATTTCTCTTTCATATCATGAGACTTGTGGACCTGATTTAGGTACGATGACCGTTGAACTGAAACTGGACCGCCACGTGCGATCTGGGAACTCTACCGGTCTGAAAACTTGATGTGTGCTAGATCCAGTAACCATGAGCTTAAGTCCGACCGCGTTCGGCCAAGGGACCTCCCGAAATACTCTTTTGGATCGAAAAAGTCCCAATTTGGTTATAACCCAAGTATACCTTTGTCCCAAGTCTGTCTTAGTGAAGTTTTAGACTATATAAGGGCTTGAAACCCTCTCATTTCTCTCCCATCCGAATTTGGATAAAACCCTAGATTCAGGGAGAGAAAGTGAGAGATTGTGAGAGAGTTGTGGGAGAGAATTCCCGCCACTTGCTGCAGCTTTTGCATGTGCCAAAGCACCACACTCCAATCACTTTCCCGGCGATTCCAATGCACTCCTAGGTAAGAAAAACCCTAACTACTTGCTGTTTTGGGATTCTTTCGATTCAAATATCGAAATAGCTTATGTATCTTGTACATTAGGTCGCCTGTACGCCGTTGATGAAGCGTATACATTCCGTTCAAAACGATACACATCTAGGGAAAAAGGTGAGGATTCTAGATGCTTTGATTAACTGATTTTAAAGCTTTCAATGTTAGTAGATTATCGACGGTAACACCGTTTGACATGTACAACATGCTGTCCGTTTTTCGTTTCGTAAACGTACGGAAAATATGAGATTTAGGGCATTTTAGTCATTTGTAGGAAGTACTGTTTACATCCACATTTTGTTGAAATGTTTGCCATGGCTATTTGTCGTGTTATGACATCAGGAATGCGTGCATGATCGGTTTGGCGAAGAGATTCGCCCAAAAGCGTACATTGAGTCGACATACGCTATGTAGACTAAAGTGTGTAGTCTAAGTGTTTGTATAAATGTTTGTATTAGTATGTATTGAGTAAATGGTGTGATGAATGAGTTTTGAGATTGAATTCTCAAGTAATATGCTGATATAAATGATTTCCATCATGTTTGCTATATGTATTGATTTCATTATATGTATGAAATGCATGTATTGGATGATTTTCTTAAGTTGTATGTTATAACATGTGTCAACATGCTTACAATGTTGTATTTCATTTCTGTTACTCACAATGCTTACTGATGCTGATACACAAATGCTTGGGGCTATGACCTAGTCCAGGCAGTCGGCAATGGATTGAACTCGTGGTTGGCTTCTATTTGCCACGAAGGACGCGTCGATGAACGCGAGTCATATTTTGAGTTGGCGACAGTGGTTAGGCCACACGAAGTGTTTCATGCACTTCATATCGTTCAGCTTGAGATGCGCTCGTACTAGTCAAGCCCGTTAAGTAACCCGACTGGCCTTTGTATGTTCAACATATACGAGTCATAACTGGTTGAACCTAGGGTACTGAACTTACCATTGGAAACCCTGTTAACCATGGTACCTTGATCCATAAAGACTCATGAGCCGGGCATGGTGGTATGGGACACCGTAGTCGACCTGTCGGCCTACGCTGGGGCCACAAACCTCTCCGTAGTGACCAGTGAGCACCCTACTCTGAGCAAATTATGGTGGTATGGGACACTATATTCTCACTGTCGGCCTACACTGATCAGGTGATGAGCCCTTTGCAGTGACATTGAGTTTATCTTGACACTGCATGGGGCCGATGAGTCCTGATGCAGTCTTAAGGATAATTAGGCCTGTATTGATAAGGTGATGGGGGAGAGGTACAACGAGTGCGAGCAACAGCCCTGTCAGCCCTTGCAGCGACCTAAAAATATAACATCGTATAAGATTGCTAGGAGTGACGACCCTAGACAGGATCTGTGTTGGGATTGATATAAGCAAAGTACCTTAGTTTTACAATATTGTTGTATGAAAAGGAATAATAACAACTTAGTAATTATATCCACATCACATTGCATGTGCCTGGAAGATGTGGAGCACTGAGAGGAACGCAAGCATGCCGCAGGTGTAAGATGGTGCCGTATGAGGGAGAATGTCGGTGAGGGCATCCATCATGTCATCTCATCCTTGCATTAACAACAACATCTAGGAATGTTTGATTGTTTGCTTTACTATTAACGCGTGATTGATTTAATAACATGCTAATCTTTGCTTTATGATTTCACTGAGTTAATTACTCACTCCCACATTACGGGACGGTGTTCCGGACACCACCAGACCCTTTTATAATTGCAGATGATGGTGCGGCCTGCGAGGAGCCGGAATTGATGATGATGAGGAGGATCCCTCCTTTATGCGTGATCTGATTGACGGGATTACAGGGAGGTTGAGTAGATGTCTGGACACTTGTCATTTTATATTTTTGGAGCGCTCATTTATATTCTTTTCTTTTCATTCTTGGAGTATACATGTATTTAATTAACCTGGTAACATGTTCACACTCTGGAGACTTACAATTAATTATATATTTTATGTATTTATCACAGTCTTCCGCTTGCTAATTTAACTGTCTCTGGAGTATGATATGTTGTTTTGGCTTAGTCTCAATCTTGTTTAATGTCATTCTACAGACAACATGCATTTATTATTATCTATGTTGCATAAGTGACGTTCTGGAACTCGGGATTTGGGTTTCTACCCGACCCCTGATTTTCGGGATGTTACACTGCTTCACTACTTGCACCAATTGAAACCCTAGAATAGGTTAGGGTTAGGCTTTCTTACCTAAGAACGAAGCTGGAGTCGCTGGAAAAGTGATAGGAGGGGTGGATTAGGCACGTAGCAAAGCTGGGAAGAATCCCAAGAAGAATCACCAACTTCTCTCCCACTTTCTCTCTATTTTCTCTCTTGATTTGGGTAGGGTTTGAAATTCGTATGGGATTTGTGAGAGAGGGTTTAAGGCCTTTTTATAAGCCCAAACATGACGAAAATAGACTTGAAGTCAAGGTATACTTAAGTTATATCCAAATCGGGTCTGTTCTGATCCAACAGATCACTTCTAGAGGTCCTCTTATCAAATGCGGTCAGACTTAAGCTCACTAGCAACGGATCTTTAGTAAGTTAAGTTTTCAGTCCGATCGGATTTCCAGATCATCCGTGGTGGACCAGTTTCAATTCAATGGTTACTGAACTTCGATCAAGGTCATAAGTACTTTGATATGTAAGGGCCACTTATCCTGATCCGAGGGTGAATTTGGGTCGAAATCTAACGGTCAGAATGCTTAAAAATAACACGCAAGTGAAACGTGCCAGATTTCTCAAAATTATAATTAATTTTCTAAATATCTTCCTTTTCTCACTCTCTTCACTCCGGACTCAAGGAAATCATCCCAGACCATTATTTGGATGTGATTTTTGTGGTACTTGTCAAGTCCAATAACGCGGTCAATATCTTCTAAGTTCATCACTATCAGACTTTCGACGCGCGGTCTAGGTCCGATATGAAGTTTCTGAATGCTCCCGAGAGCAACTGGGTTTAGAGATTGATCCTAAGTTTCTAGGTAAAATAGAGTTAGCAGTCCTACTCATTTTGGATCTTGTAGTTCATATTTAAAGTGGTTCAAGTCAATTCTACTGAGTATTCAGTTTGGTACTTAACCAAATTCTACCCTAATTATGGCAGAATACGTTCCTAGGGCCATTCTATGCCCCATTTTAGGAACTTCTAGGTATTATATTATTTTAATTTATTTTATAGTGGTTCATCATCAAGTTTACCCTGACTCCACTAAATTTCATAAGATTTTTCAAGTTGTATAAAAACTCAAAAAATTCCAGAAGCAGCAGCTGTACAACAAGTGATTATCAGACGGTTGCTCACAATGACCTACTTTAAACTAGTTTAAATGTTTTATTATATTTTTCACATATTTTTATATAAAACTAGACTCATTTATCTTTAATATGGTTTTTGAATCACCTAAATCGGATTTATAACGAAGGATATATGATTTTTTAAATTTTGACAAAATGTATAGAAAAAATGCAGAAACCGGGCTGCCTATCCGCTGTACGGACCAAGCCTCGCCGATGCCGCGAGGACCTCGCTGTTCACTGACTTATTTGGTGAGGGATCGCCCCATAGGTGAGGTCTTCACCCCCCAGGGATGCTGAAAACATGTGGGGCCCACCTTGGATCCCCCTAAATTGAGTCGTTTGGGCCCACAAGTTCATTGAGGCATTTATCGAGTCTCATTTGCAAACTATAATGAGTTACACAATGTACAATATATGATTTTGGGGTAGAAGAAGCTAATCCATCCAAATAACTTATCTAAATCATGAAATTCTAAATATTAAATAGTCAAAATCCTATTTTACGCATGTATTTACCATTTATAGTAAGTTTTAGTTTAAGTATAGTTCCTCACCTTTTAAACTTTAGGTTTGTGTCTAATATGAAAGTACTTAGAGAAATTTGAAGAATGGGGTGGTAAAAGGTGAGATTTTGAAGGAAATAGGTTGAATAGCGATTTCTAAACTTTAGGATTGATCTCTAAGAGTGATATAGTTGACCCATTGGCTAAGGACGTCTAATTTCCGGTTGGTAAAAATTCGGGGTGTTACAGTATCCGAGATCGGTTAGAGGTGCTGGTCCTTGGTTGAGGAAAACTGATCTCCACCATGGATTCAGATCAAGGTTTCGCCCAGAAATGCTTATCTGAGTTGCTTGACTCGTAACCGAGTTGGGGTGATTGTTAACCTAGTCGGTTGGGCAAGTGAAATCCTTCAACGACAAAGAGGGAAGTAAACATGTTACCTGATCAGGGGCGTTAGTTGGATGCTAAAATGGGTTTAGATGTGGTGTGATCAGCTCCGGGTTCGACAGAATGGCCGGAACTCACACCAGCAGCACCACTCACCCATCTTCTTTCTCTCTCACAACCTTCTCCTTCTCTCTTTCTCTCTCACTATCTTCTCTCCTTCCTACTCTTTCTCTCTGTTGTGAATGACTCAGGCTAAGTCGAGCTGCAATCAGACTTGCAACTCACTCCAGCAGCGGCAGACACTCCATCTCTCTCTCTCTCCCTCTTTCTATTTCCTTTCTTTTTAATTTTCTCTTTTCTCTCTTTTTGAATCCCTTGCCCTAAAAGGAAAGAGGGTTATTTATACCCTCTTAGACGTCTAGAAAGACCGGCAACTAATCCACCAATTAGTTACAAGATTCGTCCATTAATCACAATTAAGAAGGAGAGATCGCTGTTAATATTGTTAAGAACTGTTTGTGTGGCTGAGATCGGATGTTAAGAATGGATATTTGAGATCATGAGCCACCAGATGGACGGCCTAGATCAAGTAATGGGGTCCATAATCAGATGGTGGGTAGGCTGGGCAAACGGTGAAGATGACTCCACCATCAATGGCGATTTCTCAATAGGTGGATGATCTTATGATTAGATGTGTTTGGAAGGTTCAGGTAGGTCACAGAGACCTTGTGAGACCCACCATTTGGACAGTCATTAGCTTTTAGCTAATCGGTTCGGCGTGCGAAGGACTGAGGGAATCCCGCACGCTGTTAGCCAGCCTAACAGCAAAAAGGTGGAACGGTTTCCTTTTTTAGAAATTTCCAGCCGCACAACTCGATTTGTGCTGGCGATTGTGGTTACACGTGTTTATGTAATGGACGTGCAGAGCTGGTTTCTGATCTTATTTTTTGTGCGGACCGGATGGACGGTTTGAATCATTGATCTAATCTCAAATGGTGGGCCCAATTATAAACGGACGGACGTTGTTCGTCTCAGGCGGGAAAAGAAGGAAAGGAGAGAGAACTCTCTTTTGCTTGCTATAGACGAGTCAGCACGGTCAAACTGTGTGGACAGATACCGCGTGTTGTGAGAACATGCACACCTGTGCACACGCAGCTGTAGTGGGACCCACCCTGATGAATATAAATGAGATCCAATCCATACATCAGTCTCGTCTGGTCCTATTAAGGTATTGGATGAAGAGCGGGGTAATTTAGGTGGGTCATAATAGATAAACTCTTAACTCTAATTATAGATTTTTGCTGGTCCGATGGTCAGATCATTCTGAAATTGATCATCAATGGTGATAAGGGTCCACAGGGTCATTCAACTAGAAATCAATGGCTGGATTAAGGATTTTATGGCCTAATGCGTATTTATAATATTTTATTTTTTCTTTTTCAATAATGTTGGTATCATTATTATTTTTATCTAACCTGTCTATGTGAGTAGTATCCCTGCCAGCACTAATTATCCAGTCCATCATCCTCCTGTTGGGCTTTTATCAGAAAGATTATATTATTTTAATTTTTAAGTAGCCCACAATACATGAGTCTTAACATGTGGTATTCATTAATTTAAATTAATGGTTGAATTTGAAATTTGATATCTTAATTATTGAAATTCAACGAAAATATCTAATGAAGGTGAACCACGTAAGTTATTTGTATTATCACACAAACTTGCTAATTTGGTTTATAATAGCAACTCCCAAGTACACAAAAATACGGGGTGTTACAGGTAGTCGATTTATATAGCTATGGGAACAACTTGCATGACTATGCATAGTATGTATAGAATGTACTGGTTAAGAAGAAGACGTGCATTCATCTTAACGTGTGTACACTGGCATATTACCAAGCTATAAAGATTATACAGTCATACAGCTGCACCCACAGTTGTTAAACGATGCTATACGTACACACTTCATATTGCTTTGGTCTATATTGCATAAGAAAACAACAAAGTGAGAAAGCATTAATGAAATTATCCAAAGGTAAGAGCAATCTAATCATTATAGATTCGAAGTAAAGGAAAAAAGAAACACAACATTGTGCTTATTCTAATGGACTTCAATTTAATGGATAAGAGATAGAATTGGAGTCCATCACACACATATAATATAGCAAACATTCTTAATGACATAAGTTTGGAGGTTGATGACAAGAAATATCTTCTTTCGCTTCTTCAAGTTTTGTTGTAGTTAAGTTTGCCACATGGGTTATCTCAGGGGTAATTGTGTCAACATTTGGAGGAGCAAAGGAGGCAAAAGGATTTGGTGGCATCATCAAGCTTTCCATGCTTCCTTCTAGCATTTAGACCACACTGTTCATAGCAGGGCGATCACCCGGGTACCACTATATGCACCAGAGTGCCACAGTTGTTAGTTTCTTTGCTATATTCCCATCTTCAACTGCAACGATGTTGAGTCCCAACTCTTTCCCATGATGTAGACGATTATAAATCCGTTCAGGAAAGTACACCAGACTGGTGTTTTCCACCATAACATCAATGTTCTTCCTTCCTCTAACCATTTCTAGCAACAACATTCTGAAACTGTAAATATCCGACTTGTACGAAACATTTCCAAAGTTCCTAGAGAACACTTCAGGTGCAATGTAACCCATGGTTCCTCCGGCAACAGTCATTGATACAAGGCTCTATCCATTGGAGCATAACTTTGCTAGCCCAAAATCAGATATCTTGAGATTAAAGTTATGGTCTAGCAATATATTGTGAGGTTTAATATCCAAATGAAGGATGCGTTGGTCGCATCCTGGGTGAAGATACTCTATCCCTCTAGCCATGCCAATTGCAATATCTTTAAGCTTCTCCCAACTTAGCAAAGGGTTTTTGGCGTCTGCTGAGAAAATGAATTTTTCTAATGATTTGTTTGGCATGGATTCATAGATGAGTTCATGCTTCAAGTTGTCAGTGCAGAAGCCTAGAAGACGAACCACATTAATGTGGTGAATCCTACCAATGGTACCCACTTCATTAATGAAGTCTTCTCCATCTCCCCCTGAGTTTTGTAGGATCTTCACCGCAACCAGATTTCCATTCTCAAGCATTCCTTTGTAAACATTTCCATAAGCTCCTTGACCTAATTTGTCTTTGAATTGACCGATCATCCTTTTTAGATCAGCATAAGAGTATCTTGTGGGCTTCAGAGATTTATAATCCTCCAGAAAATTTTCAACCTTGAGCCGGTTCTCTCTATATATCTTTCCCCCTTTCGAACTTCCATAAGTGGTAGAACTTCAAGCTAATCAATGATGCTACTAAGATAACAAAGGAGACTAGGCTTGCATCTACACACATAAGCATGGAAATTACTTCCTAAAACATGTGGAACTAACTGTATTGAGATGAGCAATGCATATACCAATTAAGTGAATAATTGATTAAGTTAGCCAGATTGATGACAGGCCACATTTCAAAAATCACACCAAATGGACAATGTCCGGGTCCTTTAAACTCCCTTTTACTATTTGATCAATTGCAGCCTTGTACAAGAACTTTGATTGGGTAGTTACATCATCCAATCAATGTGTTTCTGAACATTTTGTAAGTCATTGCACTACAAAAAAAAAAATTTGGCCTTTACCGGCGGTCAAAACCACCGACAAAGGTCCAGGAAACCGCTTGCAAAGCCTTTTCCGTGGTTAAGTAACAGCCAGTAAAGGCTTTACCGGCTGTCAGGACCTTTATTGACAGTTATGCTGGACACTGCTAAATCGTTAGCTTTTTATTGCATTTATCCGTAGCTGAATACAGTTACAGTTATAGTTCGTAGCACAACCATGCTATAGATTTAAAAATATATGTCTACGAATTAAATCCGTAGCTATAAAACTCATTGCTACCTATAATCCATAGTTATAGAGCAATTTTTTTTCATCAACAAGAAAAAAAGAGAGAGAAAAGAAAAGGTGACACTCATGTATCCTAGTTTTTTTTTATTATTATTTATACACTGGGAATGTTATCATCCTTTGCTCAGGACTTCTCTTTCACTGGAGATGTTATCAAATGATGCAATGTGGTCGCTTAGACAACTATGCTTGGACCTAAATCCCGAGGGCGGATCGAACCGGTGTGTTTAAGGCTGAAATTCCTCTCATTGCCCTTGTGTAGAAAACATCACAGTGGCCATGGAAGGACTGCCACCAGGCACAATGAATAAGGCTGGTCATGGGCCCGATGAGCATTGAATCCGTTGAAGCCTAGAAAATCTGCTTGACCTGTAGCCCACAAAATGAGAGAAGACCATAAATGAAAGGACTACGAAAGGGAAATGGAAATCAATTAATATATTGAAATGAATAATCATACAGCTTAATAGAGTTTAAAGAATTAAACATTCAACACATAAATTCATGTTTCTAAAGTTACTTAATCAAGCCTATCTCGATGGTCCTTTTCCATTCATGCAACTCATTACCTCATCTTTATTTCATTATACAGGTGAAATACCATGCCTCATAAATCAAGTCATGGTATGAACATTTATGGATATCCCACAAAAAAAAATAAAAATAAAATAAAATTGGACAACAGTCACTAGTTGATCATACAAGTAAAATACCATGTCTTAAAAGTCTGAAGTCAGAGTTTGAATATTTACAGATATCCTAACAAAATAAAAAGAACGAAATTTTGAAAGGAAATTACTAGTCAACAACTTCTCTAGAATCAGGTGAATAATACTCAATAAAATATATCAAGAAACTTCACAAATTGCTCCCATCAGACTTGCACAGTAATGTCATAATCATTATCATCTCATAATGGCAAAGAATTATGAAAAAGATGATATTGCTGGAGAGAGAGAATTACAGCAATGTCATCTTTCTCATATTTCTTTGCCATGTTCATCAGCTCTCTTAAATTTGGTTAGCTATATCCAAAACCATAAGCAGTAGTGAAATGAGCTCCCTCTAAATTTGGTCTGAAACACCACATGCCTATCTAGTGTTTCAGAGATGGTAATAGACGTATGAGAGGAAGAAATATAGTAAAGGATTTCCTTTTAATAGCAATCAAGTGTGACCATCTGAACTATACAGTTACATCACTTTTTTCATAACTCGGAAATCAAATCTATGTATGTATATACACAAAGTTAGTTTGCAGTGGTATTTTTTTAGAAGGCTTTCTAGAACTCAGCTTGTCACTGTGAATATCACATTATACACTTCATTCTTCTAATTTAGAAATGTTAATAGAATAAGTGAGAGAAATACCATAGTGGATTTCCGGCTAAAGGCAATCTGGCCACCAATGCTGCAAGAATTCCTATGCAAATGAAAAGCTGGTTGACTGATCCAAGTGCACCTCGAATCTCGGTGGGTGATATCTAAAGCCACCAAACATTAAAATTAAAATTTGAACACTAAAGATTACATATGAACCATTTTAACTTCCAATGTCCACTACCTCATATATGTAAAGTGGCACAATGGCAGATGAGTGCCTATCCCAATCCCAGCAAGTAAACGACCAATTATCATTGTTTGTAGCACTACAAAAAATTTATAAGAACATTACACAAAATACCTTGCTACTACTAAATCCAATTTTACAAACTTACAGTCAAAGGATATGTCACAGACCAGAGAAATGCTCCAACTGCAATTGGGATTGCTTCTAGTTTGAAAAGTCCTTGTTCTACCGAATTTATCAGCTAATGCTCCCCCAGTGAATGAACCAATTGTGGCATCTGCAAGGGTTGTGCTAATAACCCATCCTGTCCAAAAATTTAAATGTTATGAGAAATTGTAATGTTGAACACTTGAAAAATGGAGATCATATGAAACTCTGTTACAAGGTGTGAACAAGTGTGGATTGAATGAAATTGTAAGGTCAGAAGGTTAATATAGGTTAATTGTAGCATGCCATGACACTTAGTTTAATTGGGCAAGTATAAATAATAAATGCTGATTTGCATCATGATCAAAGAAATGCATCATTGCTGCACTTGCCTTGCATATGACACTTAGTTTAATTGGAACAATATAATAGCCACAATAAAGGAAAGTATCACTTGGTTGAGTGGAACAAAATTTAAACATTACTTATAAAAAGCACTTTTAGTTAAGAGGTTTGTATACATTCTACCTGAAGGAACGATGATAACTCAAGCATCTGATGTTTCTTTATGCAACAATGACAATAACAATTTTGTCATAGCAACAATTCCCGAAAAGAATTTTACATCGATACATATTGACGTTGCACAAAAGTAACAGCTCTTGATTCCATTCTCTCTGGCTTCAGAAAAACTCTATTATTGTCAAGACACAATAAGGCACCATTAGGAGAGGGGCACAAATGGCAACTGCATCATCTTGATTCATAGTAGATGCACCCACTTTAAATTAGATCAGTGCCTTGTTTGGAAAGTGAAGAAACCCCACTCCCCATAATGGAGAAATTCCATCAAACTGGCTACAAGTGGCAAGTGTGTGCTCATTTTTAGATAAGTCCACCATTCGACCAATAACCAGTGTTGTTGTGTACTCAAATGTGGTTTGATTTTATTTTATTTTTCCAAGGAATGAGTTACCTTGTCAGAATCTGTTGCGACAATGACCAAAACTCCTACAGATTCAGAGATCTTTTACTGATTAGATTCCTTTGAGAGTTTTAGGATTTTTTTTTCTTTTTCTTTTTCTTTTTCATGGGTGAGATAACTGAAAATCTGTTACGCCCCAAACCCAAAAATCGGATTCACAGGAATCCCAATTGCCGAATCCGATGTTGACAGCCTCCGTAGTACCCCATTCTCTGCTCCTAGCGTCCATACGCCAAATTTCGATCCTGGGATCCTACAGGGAGAATTTTTTTATATACATTTATCTCGTAATAAGCATAACCATAAGATTACCCAATTCACAAAGGCAACATCATCGCCACATATCCACTAATATAATCATTTAAGTACAATACTGAAAGGGAAATATATAAATTAAAAATCAAGCTCCAGAAAACTGCTGCACGCTCCAAGCTCAACACTGCTACAACCTAACATCACCTGCATGCATCTATCGTGCATAAGCTTATAGAAAGCTTAGAGGGTGGTGTAAGTGTGTGTACAAAACAAGTGTCAAGTATTCAATACAATTGTAACACCCCGAATTTTTGGCAACCTGGGGTTAGATGTCCTTAGGGAATGGGTCAACCATATCACTCTCAGAACTTAATTCCAAAAGTAAAGAAATCATTTAGAACCTAATTCTTTTGAAATTTAACGTGAATTAGCCAGCGCTACACTAGATTTCTTGCAAAATTAGCACCAACCACTTTAAATACGATCTGTAAGACCCAAAACCTATAGAATCATTAACGCTATCTTACCCTGAAATCCAGGATCAAACTCTAAACCTACTTGTTTGCAGGAACCCTTTGAAACCTTATATTGGATCTAGACCGCACGTCGAAAGTTCGATATCTATAATCATAGACCATTATGACTGCCTAGTTGGACTTCACCATCATTTGAAAAATCAAGCCCAATCGATATCCTGAGACCATTTTACTGAGTCCGGAGTGAAGAGAGTGAGAAAAGGAAAATATTTAGAAAATTAATTCAATTTTTAATAAATCTGGCACATGTCGCTTGCGCGACATTTTTTAAGCATTCAGACCGTCGGAATCTGACCCAAATACACCCTCGGATCAGGGAACATTTCCCACTCAGGTCAGTGTACTTGGAATCTCGATCGAGTCTCAGTGACCACTGAACTGAAACTGGTCCGCCACGTGTGATCTGAAAATTCTATCAAACTGAAAACTTAATGTGATCAGGATCCGACATCCATGAGCTTAAGTCCGACCGCATTCAGTCAGGGGACCTTCAGAAATGTTCTTTTGGATCCAAAAAGACCCGATTTGGCTATAACCCAAGTATACCTTGACTTGGAGTCTGTTTTGGTTATATTTGGGCTTATAGAAGGGCCTTAAACCCTTAACTTTCTAACCCATACGAATTTGGAAAAACCCTAAGAGAGTGAAGAGAGAAAAGAGAGAGCAAGTGTGAGAGAAGTGGGAGAACCCTCCTGCTATTCTTCCCTGCTGCTCTACGTGCCAAAGTCATCCACCTGTATCGTTATTCTGGCGATTCTGGTTTCGTTCTAGGTAAGAAAACCCTAACCCTAACATGTTTTAAGGCTCCTATGAGTACAAGTAGCTAAGTAGCTAACTCAGCTTGTGTTGTAGGTTGCCAATCAGTCGTTGACGACGACGTAGAGTTCCTAATCGATTCGTTACACTTCTACGACGTAAGGTGCGGATTTTAGATGCTTAGATTACTTGTTTTCAAAGGTTTTAATGCCATTTAATGGTAGATTACTGATAAGGATGTTGTTTAACATGTAGAACATGCTGTCTATTTTTCATTTCGAATACGTATGAAGAATATGAGATTTAAGGTATTTTAGGTATTTGTAGAAAAAACTGTATACGTGCGTATTTTACTAATATGATTGCCATGTGTATTTGTCGTGTACCTATACTAGTTATATGTGTATGATCTATTTGGCGAAGAGATTTGCCCTCATGCACATATTGGCTGACATATGCTATGTAGACTAATGTGTGTAGCCTAAGTGTTTGTTGAAATGCCTAAATCAATATGATTGATGCCTGCCATATGTTTTGAATGTAAGAACATGATTGTTGTGTATTAGACATCTCCTTGATATAAGGATCTATCATATTATATACTAAAATCAACATACGTCAAGTACGTTGGAGTTGTGTAGTTTAAGTGTTTGTGTAAATGTATGTATTAGTATCTAATGAGTAAATTGTATTGTAAATTAGTGTTGAGATTGGATTCTCAACTAATTTGATGATGTACATGCTTTCCTCCATGCTTGTTTCATTTCAATTGATTACCTTATGTGTGAAGTACTCGTGTATGGTTAATTGCTTATGATCTATGTTATAACATGCTGGAATTTCTTGTATTTCAATTCTGTCTCTCTTATATGATTATCGATTTAGATTACATGTGCTTGGGGCTATACTCTAGTCTAGGCAGTCAGTAACAGTCTAGAATTCGTGGATGGATTCTATTGGTCACGAAGGATGTATATGATGAACCCGAGTCATACTAGAGTCATCGGCAGTGGTCAGGCCACACGAACTTCTTGTGCACTTCATGTCAGTCGATTCAACGTGTGCTCGTGCTAGTCAGACTCATCAAGTAACCCGACTGACCATTGTATGTTCACCTTGTATTCGTCATAACTGCTTGAACCTAGGGTACTGAACTTACTAGTGATAACCCTGATAACTGTGGTACCTTGATCCACTAAGACTCATGAGCCGGGCATGGTGGTATGGGACACCGTGGTTGAGCTGTCGGCCTACGATGGGGCCACAAATCTCTCCGTAGTGACTAATGAGCACCCTACTCTGAGCAGATTATGGTGGTATGGGACACTATATTCTTGCTGTCGGCTTACACTTATTGGTGACGAGCCCTCTGTAGTGACCTTGTGTTGAGGGTCAAATATTACATATCAGACCCCATTTATTTCCTGAATTTACGAGCATAATACTGTTTAATGGCCCATTTTATCGTTTTTATGTTGCAAGGTGATTTTACGAGCATGAACTGCAAAAAGGTATAAAAAGCATGGATTTAATGCTCAAGATTCACCAGAGCAAGGGACGGACCCCAGGGGACTGAGATCGATGGAATTACATGCCAGAAATCCACAAAAATGGAGAAACTAAAACTCAAGTGGCCTGAAGGACGTCCAAAATGCAAGATCACAGGGTTCCCGCCATCCGTTTGTCTCGAAACTTCATACATGAGATGAGGGCCATAAATTAACCATACATATTAAATTTAAGCCATTGAAGATCTTGGGAAGTGGGCCAATGGATAGATCAGCCCATTAATCTTCAATTTGGGGCCCCCCTGATGTCTGAAACTGCCTCAATTTTAGTCCCAACGGTTTAAATAATATGAGAGACAGGATGGGCGGATTAGATTTCTCAAAATCATCAAAATGGGCCCTGTACATGCAGCGTGTACATCATACATGCACGTCCGCAGTGCACAAGAGTCACTGACCAGCCACCGCCCGACCGACTTAAGAAAACGGAAATTTTCATTTTTCACTGCAGCGAACGGACGGCTCTGGTCCATTTTTCGGACGATTATGGGCCCCACACATGCCCTTTACGTCTGATCCACACCCTCCATCTTGTAGAGAGCATCAAATACTACAAAACCATGCTGATATTTCACATCCATGCATGCACATGTGTGCGGTACAGAGATCACAAAAGGACTGCCTTGAGACGTTCAAAATTGATTTTATTATAATTTCTTCTCTGGGCCACGTCAATGGACGTTCAAAACCACCCATTTTTTACTGAAATTTTGTCCTGAATCCAATGGACGGGGTGGATTTCTCCAAAAATACTTCTGTGGGGCCCACCGTCACAAAAGCAAAATGGTGCGAAAGGTTTCGTACATCCGCGAAAATCAGCTTTTTCAGGCGGTTGTGGCCCACCATCTTTGATCATATGGCAGATCTGAACCGTCTATCATGTATAAGACCCAAGAAAGTCCTAAGGGATGGTGTTTCTTTGGAATTTAAGCGAGGAAAGTGGCGATTTTTGAAGCCTCAAACTTGGCTGCGAAAAAGCTTTCGTTGGGCGTGCGATAGCTTTCCAAATCTGATTCAAATCCGATTTTCACCACTCCAGCAGCTATATGAGGAGGTTTTTGACATGGAGAGCATTCATTCAGACCTGGAGAGGAAAATCCAGATCTTGGCTGGGTTGGAACGTTAGGAGAAAGAGAGAGAGAGAGAAGAGCTTTGGTTTTTTCTTTCCCTTTTCTTTTCCTTCTCTTTTTCTCTTTATTTATTTGGATCTAGCCCACATCATGTCTGGCTAAACCTCTTAGATAGAGCTAAGAGGTGAAGCTTGTAGTGAGATGGGAGATTTTTATGTATGTTTTCAATTTAATTTTAATTCATGAATTGATTTGATTTTAGTTGATTATTATGGGAATATTTTTAGCTCTTAATGGTCTGTTGTGACTGAAATTACAATGGGTCTGCAATGGCTTTGAGCATATCTCTTCTCTTTTATGTTTATGACGTTAGAGAGCCCTGTTGTTCGCCATAGTCTCCTGGGCATGGTCGGATGACGGTAGTCTTTCTAACCTCCATACATGTGATTGGTTGGTAATTAGTTTAATTCTATTGTTTTCCATAGTCTCTTGGGCATGGTTTGGTGATGGAATCCATTCTAATTCATATACCTTTCATTTCTTTGAAAACTAGATCAACGACAGTTCAGTAAATTCCATAATTTTTTAAGCAGGCATAAGATCTCCCTGATCTTTACAAGTAGACCCTCTGAATCCCTAGTTACCCTTCTCTGATATCTCCTTAGTTTTAGATTAATTAACTTACAATTATTTCACAATTGTTACTTGATTTAGAATTCATCTTATTCTAGTTCAAATCCTACTTAATTTTAGATTACGTACAGTTTCAGTCCCTTGGGATTCGACCTCGGTCTTACCGAGTTATTACTACATCACAACCCTGCACTTGGGGAGTGAACAAGTTTTTGGCGCCGTTGCCGGGGACTGACGGCTACGATTTTCTAAAATTGATTAGTTTTGGGATTAGTTTAAGATTAGGTTCTAATTTTTTCTGATTTTTAGAAACTAACCTATTTGTTTTGTAGGATTTTAAGATAGAAACTTCTAATTCAGTAAGCTCTTTCTAATTTTCTATTTTCTAGTTTAAGACGTTCCTATTTTGTTTTCTACTTTCTTTTTTAGGAATTTCTTTTTTTAATCTAGAAATTAGTTTACTTCTAATTAGGAATTTTCTATTCTTATACTTTCTATTTCTAGAAACTAACTTATTTTGTTTTGTTTTTCAGGTTCTTAACATAGTACTCCAATCTGGTAACTTCTCTCAAACTTCTCCTCTACATGCTTTCCATATTGTTGTAGGATCTTTTCTTCTATTGTTTAGGATTAGATTCAGAATAAGGGTTTCATCATGTATATGAATGAGTGGGCACGTCTGTATGTTGAGATAGCTTATGGAAAATAACCTATGCCTCAAAATTTTTCTTAAAATATCTTCAAGAACCAATCGGAATATGATGTTCCACCGATTAAGAAGACTTTCGGTGATTATCTGTGGGAGAATAATTGCATTCCACGAGTTAAGAGAACATTACGTGATTATTGGAATGATGACGCTTATCAACCCTCGACAGATGACCTGTATGACTCTGATCAGTGGAAATAAAAATATTTTGAAGATGAGCGAGTAAAAGATCATGATAATAACTCCCGTGGATCAACCACTTATGAATATCCACCAGAAACGATCAAGGAGGAGTTATCTTCGAGTTATACAGACTATATTGCTGGCATGAGGAAATTAGTAGAAGCGCTTGAATCACGCTTTAATAGGCTAATGGAGGATAGGTCGTCTCAGCCTCAACCCAATTCAGAAATACAATGCAAGGAAAGTGATCCTCACTCTCTTTTAAAAAACTCTAGAATTTGGAATGAGGAGTGGGATTCCCTTAATGAGCATGTGGTTCAATTTCCTGAGGAGTCGATCTCGATGACTGTTCAAAAGAATGGTGAAGATACATTGGTGTCTTTTAAATACATTGATGATGACACATCTTCCTTACATGACACACAAGATTTCAATGATGAGGAAGATGTTAGTTTATGCGAACCTCAACCCATGCTAGGTGTAGAATGTGAGGAAAGTGATTCCATCCCAAATGTGCACTGCACTGGACTAGAACATGATTGTGATCCTGAATGTGCAGCCACAGTCTCCCTGGAATCCCTCTCAAGTTTGGTCCAGATCAATGATCAAGACGTACATGAAGTGGTCGGTCATAATGAGCCACTCCCATCACTTGACATGTCTGATTTAAAGGTGGAGGATGAGGCCCTCATGACCAACCCTTCTAACTCTTGTGAAACACATTTGGACCACTCCCCTGAATTGAATGATGATATGATTCAGGAGAAGGAAGAGTTGCCCACTACAACTCTGGAATTTGAAACTACTCAGTTGAGGCCACCATCTGAGCTGCACATATTTGACAATTCAACGCCTCAATTGAGTAATTTCAATGAACAGAGTGATCACATCGATGCTTCTCCGATTGATTTTCAATCTGTCTGTGCAGGATTGGAGCAAGAGAGCGTACCTCCATCCACTTTCAAGGACGATGGATTCTCTAGACAGATCATCACAAGCCATAATAAGTCACACTCAGCTGAACTTTCTAACTCTTGGGATTGCTTGACACACTTTGTAGTTTCAAACAATCCCATGTTAAGAAATAAAGCGGATGCCTTACGAGACAACACCTCGGTAGTCATCACTGACCGAGAAAACTCTTATTCTGAAATTCTCTCTTCCCCTGATCCTAAACATCTACCAGTAAAGGAAGAGGAGCTGAAAATCCAACCGAAGTTTGGAGCTTCGGAATGTGTTGAGACTACATTACTTCTTAAAAAGTTTTCTAAACTTTATTTATTTGTAGTCTCTGATTCACCATGCGATACTAACGTTGAAACTTCTTCTGTCATAGGTGAATCGTATATATTACGGATACCTCAAGTGATTCAATGGAAGATTTCATATGAGGTACATAAGTCTCTCTGGAAAGTCATGCTTCAGGGCGCCCAAGCCTATTGTAAAAAGGGCTTTTGGATGATCCTGTTGGGAAATTTATTGAGAAACTTATCAAGATATTGGCCGGAAAATAAACCTTGCGGCATGATCAATTTAATGTTTGTGGGTAACATTTCTGCAAACCCTCACGAGACTACAACTCGTCCACTAGGGGTAACCTAGGGGTTTAAAGGCTTGTTGCATACGCTAAATGCAATCGAGAACACCTGCGAAAGTGGTATAGGTAAGCTTTTATTTTTATTATTTTTATTTTACTTTCTCTCTCGTACTAACCTGCTCTCTTCGAGTGATCTGTTAAAAAATCTCTCTCGATTCGTTATCCAGGTACTATCCTCCCATAACTTCTCATTTATTTTCGTTGTCCCATGTGTATTGCATGTTTATATCTTTTACATTGAGGACAATATAGATTTTAAGTTGGGGGTGGGAGATTAGGTAACCCAATCAGTATTTTCTAAGTCTTGAGCAAAAATTGTGAAAATTTTTAACATTTTTCTGGAAATTCCTATGATTTCGAAGTGATTTTGATGGATATCCTTGACTTAGAATTTTAAGATTCGTTATGCTAATAATTTATGACTCTTAGATTCAGTATCTGTTAGATTTTATAGTTAAGTCTGAATTGTTAATCCAGAATTAGAAGTTACAAACATTAATTGAGTCATGATTTCACAAAACACATCTCGCTTGCACATTAAGGTTTCAGCTCAATATTGAAGGATTAACTTGGTAATCACTAAGCATGAAAAGAACCGGCCTGAGAAATTTTACCATCATGATTATAAAGATGAATTGAAAAGGTTGGGTGAATGGTCTTCACCATAGGTTTGCTCCCTACAGGTGAAGGTTGATTCCCCAAGAATGACATGCGAAAAATATTGAATTAATGTTCTTCACCATAGGTTTGCTCCCTATGGGTGAGGATTTGATTCATTTCATTGGCATTACTCTTAATGGAAAAATTAAAAGTTGGTAGGTTGATCTATGAGGCAGGTTGCGGTTCAGGTTTTTGTTGAATCCTCTTATTGGTTATCAATGATATCTTAAAATAGAGAAGTGAATTTTAATGATGATAAGCCGAGATTATACTATACAACCATGGATCTCAATGTTTAAGAATTTTCTAATTGTTGGATTAATATTTTGAACTTGACTAGGAAGTTTACTGAGAGCTTGAGTCCTGGAGAAATTAATGCCCAACATTCATGAACCTTAGAATTTTTGGTATTTGGATTATTTGCAAAAATTACTCGAGTTTATGGAAATCATCCTGTAATTCTCAACTTATTTTTCGCATATTTTGCTCGGGACTAGCAAAATGCTGGTTGAGGGTTGTATTGAGGGTCAAATATTGCATATCAGACCCCATTTATTTCTTGGATTTACGAGCATAATACTGTTTAATGGCCCATTTTATCGTGTTTATGTTGCAAGGTGATTTTACGAGTATGAACTGCAAAAAGGTATTAAAAGCATGGATTTAACGCTCAAGATTCACCAGAGCAAGGGACGGACCCCAAGGGACTGAGATCGACAGAATTACATGCCAGAAATCCACAAAAATGGAGAAACTGAAACTCAAGTGGCCTGAAGGACGTCCAAAATGCAAGATCACAGGGTTCCCGCCATCCGATTGTCTCGAAACTTCATACATGAGATGGGGGCCATAAATTAACCATACATATTAAATTTAAGCCATTGAAGATCTTGGGAAGTGGGCCAATGAATAGATCAGCCCATTAATCTTCAATTTGGGGCCCACCTGATGTCTGAAACTGCCTCAATTTTAGTCCCAACGGTTTAAATAATATGAGAGACAGGATGGACGGATTAGATTTCTCAAAATCATCAAAATGGGCCCTCTACATGCATCGTGTACATCATACATGCACGTCCGTAGTGCACAAGAGCCACTGACCAGCCACCGCCCGACCGACTTAAGAAAACGAAAATTTTCATTTTTCACTGCAGCGAACGGACGGCTCTGGTCCATTTTTCAGACGATTATGGGCCCCACACATGCCCTTTACGTCTGATCCACACCGTCCATCTTGTAGAGAGCATCAAATACTACAAAACCATGCTGATATTTCACATCCATGCATGCACATGTGTGCGGTACAGAGATCACAAAAGGACTGCCTTGAGACGTTCAAAATTGATTTTATTATAATTTCTTCTCTGGGCCACGTCAATGGACGTTCAAAACCACCCATTTTTTACTGAAATTTCATCCTGAATCCAATGGACGGGGTGGATTTCTCTGAAAATACTTCTGTGGGGCCCACCGTCACAAAAGCGAAATGGTGTGAAAGGTTTCGTCCATCCGCGAAAATCGGCTTTTCCAGGCAGTTGTGGCCCACCATCTTTGATCATATGGCAGATCTGAACTGTCTATCATGTATAAGACCCAAGAAAGTCCTAACGGACAGTGTTTCTTAGGAATTTAAGCGAGGAAAGTGGCGATTTTTGAAGCCTCAAACTTGTCTGCGAAAAAGCTTTCGTTGGGCGTGCGATAGCTTTCCAAATCTGATTGAAATCCAATTTTCACCACTCCGGCAGCTATATAAGGAGGTTTTTGACATGGAGAGCATTCATTCAGACCTGAGGAGGAACATCCAGATCTTGGCTGGGTTGGAACGTTAGGAGAAAGAGAGAGAGAGAAAAGAGCTTTGGTTTTTTCTTTCCCTTTTCTTTTCCTTTTCTTTTTCTCTTTATTTATTTGGATCTAGCCCACATCATGTCTGGCTAAACCTCTTAGATAGGGCTAAGAGGTGAAGCTTGTAGTGAGATGGGAGATTTTTATGTATGTTTTCAATTTAATTTTAATTCATGAATTGATTTGATTTTAGTTGATTATTATAGGAATATTTTTAGCTCTTAATGGTCTGTTGTGACTGAAATTACAATGGGTCTGCAATGGCTTTGAGCATATCTCTTCTCTTTTATGTTTATGACGTTAGAGAGCCCTGTTGTTCACCATAGTCTCCTGGACATGGTTTGATGACGGTACTCTTCCTAACCTCCGTACATGTGATTGGTTGGTAATTAGTTTAATTCTGTTGTTTGCCATAGTCTCTTGGGCATGGTTTGGTGATGGAATCCATTCTAATTCATATACCTTTCATTTCTTTGAAAACTAGATCAACGGCAGTTCAGTAAATTTCATAATTCTTGAAGCAGGCATAAGATCTCCCTGATCTCTACAAGTAGACCCTCTGAATCCCTAGTTACCCTTCTCTGATATCTCCTTAGTTTTAGATTAATTAACCTACAATTATTTCATAATTGTTACTTGATTTAGAATTCATCTTATTCTAGTTCAAATCCTACTTAATTTTAGATTACGTACAGTTTCAGTCCCTTGGGATTCGACCTCGGTCTTACCGAGTTATTACTACATCACAACCCTGCACTTGGGGAGTGAACACCTTGAGTTTATCCTGACACTTCATAGGGTCGATGAGTCCTGTTGTAGTCTTAAGGATATAAATAGGCCTGTATTGATAAGGTGATGGGGGAGAGGAGCAACGAGTGCGTGCAACAGCCCTGACAGCCCTTGCAGCGACCTAGAAATATATCATCGTATGAGATTACTAGGAGTGACGACGCTAGACAGGATCCTTGTTGGGAATGATATAAGGCAAGTACCCTAGTTTCTCAATCCTGCTGTATGAAAAAGACTAATAACAACTCGATAATCATATTCATATTGCACTGCATGTGCCTGGAAGAAAGCATGCCGCGGACGTAAGATGGTGTCGCATAAGGGAGTATGTCGGTGAGGGCATCCATCATGTCATTTCATTCTTGTATTAATCACAGTATTTAGGGATATTTGAATTACTTGCTTTACCATTATCGCGTGATTGATTTGATAACATGTTAATCTTTGCTCTATGAATCCACTGAGTTAGCTACTCACTCCCATGTTACGGGACGGTGTTGCGCACACCAACCAGTCCCTATTTTAGTTTCAGATGATGGCGATGCATGCAAAGTAGAGCCAGACTTGATGATGATGAGGAACCCTCCTATATGCAGGTTCTGATCGACGGGTTTACAGGGTTACTGATTAAATGCTAATACACTTAGTATTTTACTTTTTATTTTCACACCCATGTATATTCTTTTCTTTCTATTTTGGAGTATACATGTATTTAGTTAACCTGGTAACATGTTCACACTCTAGAGACTTACAATCATTTATATATTTTATATATCTATCACATTCTTTCGATTGATAATTTAACTGTCTCTGGAGTATAATATGCTGTTTTGGCTTAATCCACTACATGTTTTATGCACTATTACAGCCAACATTCATCCATCATCGAAAATGTTGCATAAGTGATGTTCTGGAACTCGAGAGTGGAGTTTATGCTTGACCCCCGATTTTCAGGGCGTTACAGATGGTATCAGAGCATGATTTGGATTAAACTGGACCTGGGTTATGGTCAGACACCACACGCTGACGCCAATTTAATGTAGGACGGTGCAAGAACAATCTAGAAACAAGTTTAGGACCCCCAGTTTGTTTGTCGGCGAAAGTTTACTGAAAATAATCACCGAGATCGAGTTCGTACACATTCCTGATCACACACGAGGACCCCAAATCACTCCTAGACCATCTATCGACGAGTTTGGACCTCTATTGACCCTATCCCAGCTATTAAAAATTTTCAAACATGAATATACGTCAGTTAGTATCCGAAATAGTTCAAAACAGAGTCGTGGGCCCACCCATGCTAATCTAGAATGAACCAGGGTGGGAACCACATGTTTCTGGGGCACTTGGGGTAGGAGGACCTCGCCCAAATGGCAGGGCATCATCGAAAAACAAAACGGTCAGTGAGGCCTCGCTGTACAATGTGCCCCATTCGGGCGGGCCTTAGGGCCGATCACCTTTGGGGGTTAGGGTAGCCCCCTGGTATGTGGGCCATCCGTTAAAACCCTCCCAAACTGTGACCTCCTTCACAAAAGACACCCCCAAGCTCTCCTTTTCACTCACATTTATTGGTTTCTCTCTAAAATCCCACTCTCAATCGCTCCCATCATTATTTTCTGCCACAACCAACGCCCCTCAATAGTTTGCAATGGTACACATTCCCCTCTCTCTCCATTCTCTCACGTTTGAGCCTTTACATCCTCCATTTGAAGCTCAACTCGTGTGAGCTTCTAACCCAACCCATTTCATCCTTTTTCCTTTGCAATCCCAGCCTTTTGGGGCCTATTTCACTCCTCTTTCAGACCTAGATCCGTGGAAACCCATTAGGTCATCCCTTTTTCTTCATTTCCTTCATTTTCCATGGCTCTTTTTGAGTTCATTTTAGCCATTTTCTTGATCTCTCCACTTTTACCCACGGATGAGACCGAACGCAGTAGCTTAGTCCATAAACAGTGACCATTTAGTGCTAGGACATCTAGAGTTTTGGACCTAGAGTTAGTACTCCTAGATTTGAAAGACTTGATGATATAGGAAATCCAATTTCAATTAGATAATCTTGACTCTAAGCAATAGAACAATCCCCTATAGTAGAAATGGTATGAAACCATTTAGCGTATAAGCTTAGGTTTTGGATTATAGCTAGTCAGTTACAGACTAGCCTATTAGTTGTATTATGTAGTGTAAAGCCTGTATATGCTAAGGAATAGTAGGTAAGATTTGGTTGGATTAGAACCTCATTCCTTCGATAGATCCCCTTAATACTTATAGACTTCTGTTATAACCCGTAGGAAAGTTGTTTTAACTTAGAACCATTCACTCTCAGGAAAAACTTATAAATCCCTTAAATTGAACTTAGAATAAACTAGCACGCCCCTTTGAATTGCCTTCCCCAAGGGCTTATTACATTCGGGAATGTGGAGTAAAGGAATTGTGTATATAAGCGATGTATTCGTAGTTTGAATTGACTTCTTAATCCTAGTAGTTACCAATAATCCAATGCTCTGATCAAGCAGAAGATCGGCATCGACTCGGATTAAGAATTGATACGAAAAATTTTCTATCATGGCGAGGCAGAAAGTCTATGTATCCGGCTCAGACCTACTACACAACTTTTCTTCCGCATTGGCCCGATCACCTACAACCAAAAGTTATTGCTTTGCCTTTGGAAAATGTTGAGTACATATAGCCAATAGAGACTAAACATCTTGCCGCAAGCTCACACCTGCCCCTGAACTCAATCACAATAGAGATTAGGCTTCTTTCTACAACCATAGGTACCAATGTTATAGAACGCATCATTAACAAAGGAAGACCAGTGTAGCGAGAGGTTGTTTCCCATTTCATGTCAAGGATAAGCCCTAAGTTACACCTCGTTCCGATATACGGATTGAGACATAGATTCTTAAACCTTAAGTAGAACTAAGTTTGAAGGGGGGTAGAACTTATTGAACCCAATCTACTTAGGATTTTCTAATACAACCATTGGATCAGAGTAGTGCAGCGGAAGCGTGGTTGGCCTCTTCCCCACTGGCCGAGGATCGAAGAAGTTAATTTAGGTTATACGTAAGGTTAGGTCATTAAATAGGATTTGAACCTTCCTTAGAATGTCAATACGAAAGTCTCTCTAGGGACTCATTACCCTTAGGCAAATTATGGGGACAAAATTTTATTTTAAGGGGGGTAGATTGTAACACCCCGTGTTTTTGCTAACCTGGGGTTAGACGTCCTTAGTCAATGGGTCAACCATATCACTCTCAGAACTCAATTCTAAAGGCAAAGAAATCATTTAGAACCTAATTCTTTTGAAATTTAACATGAATTAGCCAGTGTTACACTAGATTTCTTACAAAATTAGCACTAACCACTTTAAATACGATCTATAAGACCCAAAACCTATAGAATCAATGACGCTATCTTACCGTGAAATCCAGGATCAAACTCTAAACCTGTTTGTTCTCATGAACCCTTTGAAACCTTGTATTAGATCTAGACCGCACGTCGAAAGTCTGATATCTATAATCTTAGACCATTATGACCGCCTAGTTGGACTTGACAATCATTTCGAAAATCAAGCCCAACCGATATCCTGAGACCATTTTACTGCGTCCGGAGTGAAGAGAGTGAGAAAAGGAAAATATTTAGAAAATTAATTTAATTTTTAATAAATCTGAGACATGTCACTTGCACGACATTTTTTAAGCATTCAGACTGTCAGAATCTGACCCAAATACACCCTCGGATCAGGAAACATTTTTCACTCAGGTCAGTGTATTTGGAATCCTTGATCGAATCTCAGTGACCGCTGAACTAAAACTGGCCCGCCACGTGCGATCTGGGAGCTCAATCGAACTGAAAACTTAATGTGATCAGGATCCGACATCCATGAGCTTAAGTCCGACCGCATTCAGTCAGGGGACCTCCAGAAATATTCTTTTGGATTGGAAAAGACCCGATTTGGCTATAACCCAAGTATACCTTGACTTGGAGTCTGTTTTGGTTATATTTGGTCTTATAAAAGGGCCTTAAACCCTTAGCTTTCTAACCCATACGAATTTGGAAAAACCCTAGGAGAGAGAAGAGAGAAAAGAGAGAGAAAGTGTGAGAGAAGTGGGAGAACCCTCCTGCTATTCTTCCCTGCTGCTCCACATGCCAAAGCCATCCACCTGTATCGTTATTCCAGCGATTCTGATTTCGTTCTAGGTAAGAAAACCCTAACCCTAACATGTTTTAAGGCTCCTATGGGTACAAGTAGCTAAGTAGCTGACTCACCTTGTGTTGTAGGTAGCCAATCAGTCGTTGACGACGACGTAGAGTTCCTAATTGATTCATTACGCTTCTACGACGTAAGGTGAAGATTTTAGACGCTTGGATTACCTGTTTTCAAAGTTTTCAATGCCATTTAATGGTAGATTGCTGATAAGGATGCTGTTTGACATGTAGAACATGCTGTCTATTTTTCATTTCGAATACATATGAAGAATATGAGATTTAGGGTATTTTAGATATTTGTAGGAAATACTGTATACGTGCGTATTTTGCTAATATGATTGTCATGTGTATTTGTCGTATACCTATACTAGTTATACGTGTATGATCTATATGTCAAAGAGATTCGCCCTCATGCACATATTGGCCGACATATGCTATGTAGACTAATGTGTGTAGCCTAAGTGTTTGTTGAAATGCCTAAATCAATATGATTTATTCCTGCCATATGTTTTGAATGTAAGAACATGAATGTTCTGTATTAGGCATCTCCTTAATATAAGGATCTGTCATATTATATGCTGAAATCAACATACGTCAAGTACATTAGAGTTGTGTAGTCTAAGTGTTTGTGTAAATGTATGTATTAGTAACTATTGAGTAAATGGTATTGTAGATTAGCGTTGAGACTGATTCTCAACTAATTTGATGATGTACATGCTTTCCTCCATGCTTGTTGCATTTCAATTGATTACCTTATGTGTGAAGTACTCGTGTATGGTTAACTGCTTATGATCTATGTTATAACATGCTGGAATTTCTTGTATTTCAATTTTGTCTCTCTTATATGATTATCGATTTAGATTACATGTGCTTGGGGCTATACTCTAGTCTAGGTAGTCGGTAACAGTTTAGAATTCGTGGTTGGATTCTATTCGCCACGAAGGATGTGTATGACGAACCCAAATCGTACTAGAGTCGTCGGCAGTAGTCAGGCCACACGAAGTGCTTGTGCACTTCATGTCGGTCGATTCAACGTGCGCTCGTGCTAGTCGGACTCATTAAGTAATCCGATTGACCATTGTATGTTCACCTTGTATTCTTCATAACTTCTTGAACCTAGGGTACTGAACTTACTGGTGATAACCCTGATAACCGTGGTACCTTGATCCACTAAGACTCGTGAACCGGGCATGGTGGTGTGGGACACCATGGTTGAGTTGTCGGCCTACGCTGGGGCCACAAACCTCCCCGTAGTGACCAGTGAGCACCCTACTCTGAGCAGATTATGGTGGTATGGGACACTATATTCTTGCTGTCGGCCTACACTGATTGGTGACGAGCCCTCTGTAGTGACCTTGAGTTTATCCTGACACTTCATGGGGGTGACGAGTCCTGTTGTAGTCTTAAGGATATAAATAGGACTGTATTGATAAGGTGATGAGGGAGAGGAGCAACGAGTGCGTGCAACAGCCCTGACAACCTTTGCAGCGACGTAGAAATATATCATCGTATGAGGTTACTAGGAGTGACGACCCTAGACAGGATCCTTATTGGGAATGATATAAGGGAAGTACCCTAGTTTTCCAATCTTGCTGTATGAAAAGGACTAATAATAATTCAGTAATCATATTCATATCGCAATGCATGTGACAGGAAGATGTGGAGCACTGAGGGACAAAAGCATGCCTCGGACGTAAGATGGTGTCGCATGAGGGAGTATGTCGGTGAGGGCATCCATCATGTCATTTCATTCTTGCATTAATTACAGTATTTATGGATGTTTGAATTACTTGCTTTACCATTATCGCGTGATTGATTTGATAACATGTTAATCTTTGCTTTATGATTCCACTGAGTTAACTACTCACTCCCACGTTACGGGACAGTGTTGCGCACACCAACCAGTCCCTATTTTAGTTTCAGATGATGGAGATGCTTACGAAACAGAGTCGGACTTGATGATAATGAGGAGAATCCCTCCTATATGCAGGTTCTGATCGACGGGTTTACAGGGTTACTGATTAGATGCCAATATACTTGGTAATTTGCCTTTGATTTCCACACCCATGTATATTCTTTTCTTTCTATTTTGGAGTATACATGTATTTAGTTAACCTAGTAACATGTTCACACTCTGAAGACTTACAATCATTTATATATTTTATATATCTATCAGATTCTTCCACTTGATAATTTAACTGTCACTAGAGTATGATATGTTGTTTTGGCTTAATCCACTACATGTTTTATACACTATTACAGCCGACATTCATCCATCATCAAAAATGTTGCATAAGTGATGTTCTGGAACTTGGGAGTGGAGTTTATGCTCGACTCCCGATTTTCAGGGCGTTACAGATGGTATCAGAGTATGATTTGGATTTAACTGGACCTGGGTTATGGTCACACACCGCACGCTGACACCAATTTAATGTAGGAGGGTGCGAGAACAAGCGAGAAATAAGTTTAGGACCCCTAGTTTGTTTGTCGACGAAAGTTTACTGAAAACGATCGCCGAGATCGAGTTCGTACACATTCCTGATCACACACAAGGACCCCAAATCACTCCTGGACCATCTATCGATGGGTCTAGACCTCTATTGACCCTATCCCAGCTGTTAAAAATCACTAAACGTGAATATACGTCAGTTAGTATCTGAAATGATCTAAAATAGTTCAAAACGGAGTTGTGGGCCCACCCACACTAATCCAGAATGAACCAGGGTGGGAACCACATGTTTCTAGGGCCCTTGGGGCAGAAGGACCTCACCCAAATGGCGAGGCATCACCGAAAAATAAAACGGTCGGCGAGGCCTCGCCGTACAATGGGCCCCATTCGGGTAGGCCTTCGGGCCGATCACCTTTGGGGGTTAGGGTAGCCCCCTGGTATGTGGGCCGTCCATTAAAACCCTCCCAAACCGTGACCTCCTTCACAAAAGACACCCCCAAGCTCTCCTTTTCACTCCCATTTACTGGTTTCTCTCTAAAATCCCACTCCCAATCTCTCCCATCGATGTTTTCTGCCATAACCCATGCCCCTCCATAGTTTGCATTGGTACACATTCTCCTCTCTCTCCATTCTCTCACGTTTGAGCCTTTACATCCTCCATTTGAAGCTCAACTCGTGTGAGCTTCTAACCCAACCCATTTCATCCTTTTCCATTTGCAATCCCATCCTTTTGGGGCCTGTTTCACTCCTCTTTCAGACCTAGATCCATGGAAACCCATTAGGTCATCCCTTTTTCTTCATTTACTTCATTTTTCATGTCTCTTTTTGAGTTCATTTTAGCCATTTTCTCGATCTTTCCGCTTTTACCCACGGATGAGACCGAACGCAGTAGCTTAGTCCATAAACAGTGACCATTTAGTGTTATGACATCTAGAGTTTTGGACCTAGAGTTAGTACTCCTAGATTTGAAAGACCTGACGAATAGAAAATCCAACTTCAATTAGATAATCTTGACTCTAAGCAATAGAACAATCCCCTGTAGTAGAAATGGTATGAAACCATTTAGCGTATAAGCTTAGGTTTTGGATTATAGCTAGTGAGTTACAGACTAGGCTATTAGTTGTATTAAGCAGTGTAAAGCCTGTATATGCTAAGGAATAGTAGGTTAGATTTGGTTGGAGTAGAACCTCATTCCTTCGATAGATCCCCTTAATACTTATAGACTTTTTTTATAACCCGTAGGAAAGTTGTTTTAACTTAGAACCATTCACTCTCAGGTAAAACTTACAAATCCCTCAGATTGAACTTAGAATAAACTAGCACGTCCCTTTGAATTGCCTTCCCCATGGGCTTATTGCATTTGGAAACGCGGAGTAAAGGAATTGTATATATAAGCGATGTATTCGTAGTTTGAATCGACTTTTTAATCCTAGTAATTACCAATAATCCAATGCTCTGATCAAGCAGAAGATCGGCATCGACTCGAATTAAGAATTGATACGACAAATTTTCTGTCATCGCGAGGCAGAAAGTCTATGTATCATGCTCAGACCTACTACACAACTTTTCTTCCGTGTTGGCCCGACCACCTGCAACCAAAAGTTATTGCTTTGCCTTTGGGAAATGTTGAGGACATATAGCCAATAGAGATTAAACATCTTGCCGTAAGCTCACACCTGCCCCTGAACTCAATCACAATAGAGATTAGGCTTCTTTCTACAACCATATGTACCAATGTCATAGAACGCATCATTAACAAAGGAAGACCAATGTATGGAGAGGTTGTTTCCCATTTCATGTCAAGGATAGGCCCTAAGTTACACCTCATTCCGATATACGGATCGAGACATAGATTCTTGAACCTTAAGTAGGACTAAGCTTTAAGGAGGGTAGAATGTATTGAGCCCAATCTACTTGGGATTATCTAATACAACCGTTAGATCAGAGTAGTGCAGCGGAAGCGTGGTTGGCCTCTTCCCCACTGGTCGAGGATTGAAGAAGTTGATTTAGGTTATACGTAAGGTTAGGTCATTAAATAGGATTTGAACCTTCCTTAGAATGTCAATACGAAAGTCTCTCTAGGGACTCATTACCCTTAGGCAAATTTCAGGGATGAAATTTTATTTTAAGGGGGGTAGATTGTAACACCCCAAATTTTTGCCAACCTGGGGTTAGACATCCTTAGGCAATGGGTCAACCATATCACTCTCATAACTCAATTCCAAAGCCAAAGAAATCATTTAAAACCTAATTCTTTTGAATATTAACGTGAATTAGCCAGCGCTACACTATATTTCTTACAAAATTAGCACCAACCACTTTAAATACGATCTGTAAGACCCAAAACCTATAGAATCATTGACGCTATCTTACCATGAAATCCAGGATCAAACTCTAATCCTGTTTGTTCTCAAGAACCCTTTGAAACCTTGTATTGGATAAAGACCGCACGTCGAAAGTCCGATATCTATAATCTTAGACCATTATGACCGCCTAGTTGAACTTCACAATCATTTGAAAAATCAAGCCCAACCGATATCCTAAGACTATTTTACTGAGTCTGGAGTGAAGAGAGTAAGAAAAGGAAAATATTTAAAAAATTAATTCAATTTTTAATAAATCTGTCACATGTCTATTGCGTGACATTTTTTAAGCATTCAGACCGTCGGAATCTGACCCAAATACACCCTCGGATCAGGGAATATTTCCCACTCAGGTCAGTGTACTTGGAATCCTCGATCGAGTCTCAGTGATCGTTGAACTGAAACTGGTCCGCCACGTGCTATCTGGAAACCCTATCGAATTGAAAACTTAATGTGATTAGGATCCGACATCCATGAGCTTAAGTTTGACCGCATGCAGTCAGGGGACCTTCAGAAATGTTCTTTTGGATCGAAAAAGACCCGAATTGGCTATAACCCAAGTATATCTTGACTTGGAGTCTATTTTGGTTATGTTTGGGCTTATAAAAGGGCCTTAAACCCTTAGCTTTCTAACCCATACGAATTTGGGAAAACCCTAGGAGAGTGAAGAGAGAAAAGAGAGAGAAAGTGTGAGAGAAGTGGGAGAACTCTCCTGCTATTCTTCCCTGCTGCTACATGTGCCAAAGTCATCCACCTGTATCGTTATTAAGGCGATTCTGGCTTCGTTCTAGGTAAGAAAACCCTAACCCTAACCTGTTTTAAGGCTCCTATGGGTACAAGCAGCTAAGTAGCTGACTCACCTTATGTTGTAGGTTACCAATCAGTCGTTGACGACGACGTAGAGTTCTTAATCGATTCGTTACACTTCTACGACGTAAGGTGCGAATTTTAGACGCTTAGATAACCTGTTTTCAAAGCTTTCAATGCCAATTAATGGTAGATTGCTGATAAGGATGTTGTTTGACATGTAAAACATGCTATCTGTTTTTCATTTTGAATACGTATGAAGAATATGAGATTTAGGGTATTTTAGGTATTTATAGGAAATACTGTCTACGTGCGTATTTTGCTAATATGATTACCATGTGTATTTATCGTGTACCTATACTAGTTATACGTGTATGATCTATTTGGCGAAGAGATTCTCCCTCATGCACATATTGGCCGACATATGCTATGTAGACTAATGTGTGTAGCATAAGTGTTTATTGAAATGCCTAAATCAATATGATTTATGCCTGCCATATGTTTTGAATGTAAGAACATGATTGTTGTGTATTAGACATCTCCTTGATATAAGGATCTGTCATATTATATGCTGAAACCAACATACGTCAAGTACGTTGGAGTTGTGTAGTCTAACTATTTATGTAAATGTATGTATTAGTAACTATTGAGTAAATGGTATTGTAGATTAGCGTTGAGAATCTTGTTGCATTTCAATTGATTACCTTATGTGTGAAGTACTCGTGTATGGTGAACTACTTTTGATCTATGTTATAACATGCTGATAACATGATGGAATTTCTTGTATTTCAATTCTGTCTCTCTTATATGATTATCGATTTAGATTATATGTGCTTGGGGCTATACTCTAGTCCAGGTAGTCGGTAACAGTTTAGAATTCGTGGTTGGATTCTATTGGCCACGAAGGATGTGTATGACGAACCCAAGTCGTACTAGACTCGTCGGCAGTGGTCAGGCCACACGAAGTGCTTGTGCACTTCATGCGGTCGATTCAACATGCGCTCGTGCTAGTCAAACTCATCAAGTAACCCGACTGACCATTGTATGTTCACCTTGTATTCGTCATAACTGCTTGAACCTAGGGTACTGAACTTATCAGTGATAACCCTGATAACTGTGGTATCTTGATCCACTAAGACTCATGAGCCGGGCATGGTGGTATGAGACATCGTGGTCGAGCTGTCGGCCTATGCTGGGGGCCATAAACCTCCCCATAGTGATCAGTGAGCACCCTACTCTGAGAAGATTATGGTGGTATGGGATACTATATTCTTACTGTCGGCCTACACTGATTGGTGACGAGCCCTCAGTAGTGACCTTGAGTTTATCCTGACACTGCATAGGGATGACAAGTCCTGTTGTAGTCTTAAGGATATAAATAGGCCTGTATTGATAAGGTGATGGGGGAGAGGAGCAACAAGTGCGTGCAACAGCCCTGACAGCCCTTGCAGCGACATAGAAATATATCATCGTATGAGATTACTAGGAGTGGCGATGCTAGATAGGATCCTTATTGGGAATCATATAAGGGAAGTACCCTAGTTTCCCAATCCTGTTGTAAGAAAAGGTTTAATAACAACTCGGTAATCATATTCATATTGCACTGCATGTGCCAGGAAGATATGGAGTACTGAGGGAAGAAAGCATGCCGCAGACGTAAGATGGTGTGGCATGAGGGAGTATGTCGGTGAGGGCATCCATCATGTCATTTCATTCTTGCATTAATCAAAGTATTTAGGGATGTTTGAATTGCTTGCTTT
This sequence comes from Magnolia kwangsiensis, assembly GCA_037074715.1. NCBI lineage: Eukaryota > Viridiplantae > Streptophyta > Magnoliopsida > Magnoliales > Magnoliaceae > Magnolia > Magnolia kwangsiensis. The sequence continues at coordinate 92,441,060 of CM073573.1, forward strand.
ACCATTATCCCGTGATTGATTTGATAATATGTTAATCTTTGCTCTATAAATCTACTGAGTTAGCTACTCACTCCCATGTTACAGGACGGTGTTGCGCACACCAACCAGTCTCTATTTTAGTTCCAGATGATGGTGATGCTTATGAAGCAGAGCCGGACTTGATGATGATGAGGAGGATCCCTCCTATATGTAGGTTCTGATCGACGGGTTTACAGGGTTACTGATTAGATGCTAATACACTTGGTATTTTGCCTTTGATTTCCACACCCATGTATATTCTTTTCTTTCTATTTTGGAGTATACCTGTATTTAGTTAACCTGGTAACATTTTCATACTCTGGAGACTTACAATCATTTATATATTTTATATATCTATCACATTCTTCCGCTTAATAATTTAACTGTTTCTGGAGTATGATATGCTGTTTTGGCTTAATCCACTACATGTTTTATGCACTATTATAGCCGACATTCATCTATCATCGAAAATGTTACATAAGTAATATTCTGGAACTCGGGAGTGGAGTTTATGCTCGACCCCCGATTTTCAGGGCGTTACAATAATGCCATCATCATACAATACCGAAATTACTGGTAATTCATAAATCGTGCATTATCGGAATAAGCAAAAATACTGATAAGATCATGAATTATCAGAGTAAGCAGAAATACTAACAAGATCATAAATCATATGATAACAGAGTAAGCGGAAGTATAGACAAGTCCATAAATCAATCAATATCAGAATACGCAATGTAGAACTGCTATGCTATAAAGAGTCACAAAGAGCCATATATCAGATGCCGAAGATGTAATGCAATATACAAATCCTACTAAGTCTGTCTAGGCCATATAAATGTAAAAAATATAGTAACTCAAAATGTCATATGCCTACGAATGTAATGCAATGTGCGATGCGAATGAAATGACCATACTGGAGTGTGAAGTCAGGATGATAGTACGTAGTATCGCAGGCTACGGGGTCCACCACAAGGGGCTTCTATCCAAACCAGTCTCATACCTAAATTTAGATAGTCAAACTCAACATGGTAAACTCCTGATCTCAAGTTAGTCACGCGGCCAACCGAAATTCTTGCCATAACGAAGGTACACAAGAATTAGTTGCACACCACCAGCCCGAGTGGATAGTGAATGAATGAATGAATGAGCATGCAACTCCTACTCAATAAGTCCATATATCAGTACAGTTCCTCTCTGGGAAATCACCGGGGTCTATTACACTCCAAACCAGATTACCGCCCCATCGCGCGCAATAAGGCGAGTGGAAGAGACCTCACTATCTACCTGCCAATATCGGGCCCGACTTATCGATAGCGGACCCATTCCTTGACCTGGTCAGACTCAGCCTAGCATTGCCCCCTCCTCTCGGGCAGGTAAGGCTACACCCCCTTCCAACCGACCACGACACAATGGGAGATGCGGCCTAACGGTATACGGCCCTCATGCGCTCATGCATCCACTCGGTCTAGACGTTGGAGCAACCTTTGGAACCAAGAGGGTTTAGGGACTTTCACCCAGGGATATCTATAGCACCCCATGTAGAATAAATTTTTAGTGTCCCATCTTGCCATCCCGAAATACCTATAGAAGCTATAACCCTAATGTCGCTAGGGCGTACAGTAATCACAATACACAATGCAAGATGTGTGAGTTATACAATCCAGTCATGATCAATCCCGTGCATACCGCGTACTCATGTGAGACAATCTCCTCCTATCAGGGAGGCTCATAACAACATGCTCAATGACATATGCAATGGTCAACCTCATCTCATAATAAACATGCAGACGATGCGTATGGACATGTATCATAATGTTATGCTATCACATACTCATAATTGGTATCAACGATCGACCTTGATATTGTGGACATTTAACCAACATTGCCCCGAAGGAATGGCCCACATAGAATCAAACATATAATGGGCTCACGGCCTCACACAAGGGCCTAATATACAACACAATGGGCCTCACTCAAGAGTTTAAGATATATCACAATGGGCCTCTCACATGGGCCTAACATACATTACAATGGACTCCATTGCCTGACCCTCAATGCATCATAATAGGCCTCATCACATAGGCCTCATATACATCACATTGGGCCTTAAACACGGGTTGAATGTTCATCACAATGAGCCTTAAATATGGGCCGCATATACATCATCTTGAGCCTCAATAATCAGCAATCGGCCACGACAATCGGAATCGACAATCGACCACGATAATTGGTCTCGATAATCGGAATCAGTAATCGACCACGATAAATTAAATTTAGTAATTGGCCTTGATCAATAATCGACAATCAGTAATCGGTCATGTCAATCGGAATCGATCGGTAATCAGAGTCGGCAAATTGGTCACGTCGATCAGAATTGGCAATCGGTCACAACAATCGAAATCAGCAATCATTATGCCAATCGAAATCGATCGGTAATCAGAGTCGACAAATCGATCACGTCGATTGGAATTGACAATCCGTCATGATAATCGGAATCCGCAATCGGTCAAGACAATCGAAATCGATCGATAATTAGAATCGGTAAATCGATCACGTCAATCGGAATCAGCAATCGGTCATGACAATCAGAATCAGCAATCAGTCATGACAATCGGAATCGATCGATAATCAGAATCGATAAATCGATCATGTCAATCGGAATCGACATTGAGTCATGACAATCAGAATCGATCGATAAGTAGAATCGGTAAATCGATAAGAATGGGCCTAACAGGGCCTAAGGAAAGGTACAATGAGGACATCTAACCATCATTGCCTATCAATGTGGACATCCAACCAACATTTCTCCTAAGGAGTGACCCTCATGAGGGATTCATACACAACGTAACGGCCACACATACATCACGTTGGGCCTCGCCCATGGGCCTCGAATACATCATAATGGGCCATAACCCATAGGCCTCGAATACACAATAGGTGGGCCCTACACGTGGGCCTTATACAACTCATCGGGCCTCATACACGTCACAATGGGCCGCATCATGGTGGGCCACATGCATCATAATGGGCCGCATCACTGAGTCTAATATACATTGCAACAGGCCTTGTATGCATTAAGTCAGCTGCATCAATGGATCGCACTAATGGGCCTCATACACATCAAGTGGGCTACGTCAATGGGCCGCACTAATGGGCCTCATACACATCAAGTCAAGCCTTAAATACACATCACAGGTGGGCCCTTTCACATGGCCGGGCGGTGTGGATGAATCACATCCATCGAGGTGAGACCGGCAAAAGAACGGTGTGGACATAAGATACATACATCATGGTGGAGGACAGTTTGAATAAAATTCATACCTCATGGTAAGGTCAACGCATGTGGATGGTGTAGATCTACAACACATACATCATGCATGGGACCCACAAAACTTGTTGACGTCCTGCATCAATGATGGATAGCTGGACGTGACGCATGCATCATGTGGGGTCATTAGGGCTTGCTGACGTCCTATCAGGATAGTAGCCGTGTCGCAGGTGGGGTCCACATAGATTGACGGTAGATACACCACATGCATCATTTGGTACTCACTGTCAGCTATTGGACGGTGCAACACATCATGCCAGGCCCCACGTCCAGGGACCTGGATGATTGATAAAATAATACAGTACGTGGGTCCCACATGGGACCACCACATATACCTATATATATATATATATATATATATATATATATATATATATATATATCAATCAAGCGTCTAGGTGGGTCCCACCAGTAATGGACAATCTGGATTAAATCAATACATCAAATGAGGGTGGCAAAACACATACATCAGAGTAGTGCCACGTGTGCCCTCAGCACGTCAACAAGTGGGCCTCACATCCCATGCAAGGACGGGGTGCTTTTTAACGTACAACACAGCAGCGTTCCACCATCTAGCAGCTGCTGGACGGTGCAAGATGAGGCCATACATCTAACAGGACCCACGCGTGTGCATTCAAAGAATCCACCAAGGTAGGTCCTACCCAGATAATGGATGACATGGATGAGATCCACACATTAGTGGGTCTCACCGTCCAGATAGATGGTGAGGATTTCACACTTCCACAGCACCTGTTGCCATTTTATACAGCGGCCTTTTAGCTGGTGTGGTCCACATAAATGAACAGTTCAGATGAATGGATGGGAAGGATAAAGCACATGCAATCATGGTAGGGCCCACCATTCAGTTGGGCTGGACGACTTGGATTTCAACATGTTCATCAAGGTGAGGCCCCACGTCCAGTGCAATGGACGGTTTAAATGATCACACATACAGGTGGGCTGCACCGTCTAGACATGTTGGATGGTGTGGGTATAACAAATGCTTTAAGGTGGGTATCACGTGGTGCGGCCCCACAGATACAGTACATATATGTATATATTTATATATTATATATATAATATAATATATATAACTGGACAGGAACGTCCAGCGTCCAGATGGATGACTGGACATAACACATACCTCATGTGGCTCGCCGTCCCAGCCCTGCTGGATGGACGACTGAGATATCACGTGCGTATGGTGGGCCCCACCCTCACACGTATCACACGTGTGGGGTAGATCCCACGTAAATGGATGGATGGTTAGATAAAACACATATCTCATGGTGGGGCTCAGACTTTGGGCGGTGTCAATACAGAGCCACCTTGCTACTGTAGTTGGATGGACGGCGTGGATACGATCATGCATCAAGGTGGCCCCACCCCTCACATGCAGCACGTGTGGGTAGGTCCCACGTCCTATCCAAAATGAACAGACAGGTTGGATGGAAAATACATCACAGTTGGTCCTTCACAGCACTGCCTGTGGATGGACGGTGCACCCGGAACACGTACAGCAAGGTGGGTCCCATGTGCAGAATAAAACACGTATATCATGCGTGTGGCCCACATGAATGGACAGATCAATGCACATAATCATGGTGGTGGCCCACCGGGGACCGGATTAGGCTGATATTTATTTTCCCTTCATCTGAGCTTGTCCAAAACGAACGGCCTAGATGTAACAGGTGGGTCTCACCGTCCAAATCTGTTGGACGGTGTGGATCCACACACATTCATCAGGTGGGCCACAATAGGGGAGAGAGAGAGAGAGAGACATAGGATGGTGGAGGGGCCCCGCCACTATGGGCCCCTCTTTATCAAATGCACACATCAAGATGGGTCCCACATCATGTGGACCTTACATCAAAATCAAATGAAATGAACACCCACCTTTGATCTTCTTAGACTTCTTCTTTCATCAACGCATTCTAGAGCTCCAATGGTTGAGATTCAACGGTCACGATTGGTTTTGGAGTGTGGAGATGGGAGATAGGTAGTGAGTCATACAAAGCTCTCTCTCATGGAGCTCTCATGGACGATTTCTTTCTTGGAAGAAAATGAGGGAGAGAGATGAGAGAGAGAAAGGTGTAAGAGAGAGGGATGGGTGATAGATAGGGTGAGAGATGGTTGATGGGTGTACTTGGGTGTAAGAGAAAGTTGACTTTGGGGTTGCTTGGGGATGGGGTGAAAGGTGATGTGTACTTGACATGAGATGTGGTTGATTGATTGATTGAGGTGACACATCGTAAAGATTCTCTTGGATTTTTGTAACGACCGAACGTTGGCCCACATCTCCTGACCAGGGTATCGCCTCGACGCCAGAGTCACGACATCAGAACCGCGGCGACGGTGCGGTCGCTAGGGTATAAATCTCGGGGTGAGTCGACTCGGATTGACGGTGTGCAACACAGTGTCGTACACAAATGCCGGTTAAGGGTCGAAGGTTGCCGAAATTTGACCGGAAAGACCGCAGAAGTCTACGGAATGGTACATACTAAGATACGGATCTTACAAAAACTGAGCCAGACTTTTCATAAATGGAAAGCCCGAAAGACACGTTACAGTCATCTAAGTTGATGCCACGGTCTGGGTCTAGCTTTATTCCAGTGGTTATGCTTTATCTAAAGAAATGTTTTCTTGCCCTTTGGCCATTATTATTGTTATTATTGTAATGACTGGGGAAAGTGAGGGGGTGAGAAAGTGAAAAAGATAGAAAAATAAGAAGTGGATAAAATCTAAGGCATTCATTGACACGACTTAAATCTACTTCATTCATTTATAAGGATGTATATTTTAAAATTTTCAGAAATACCACTAATTTATATTGGAAATATCATTTAATATCTGGTTGAATCGCTCCTAAAATAAATTGCATGGGTAAAAATGTCACAGCTCTTTGCTTTATACATTAAAGAGATTAACTATTATTATAATTATTCCTATGGTCATGTGCAATGCAGTATAGAGAAAGACTTAAGGGAAAAGGTGAGGCTACATGCAAATGATTATGCTTTACAACAAGCATATGATGTGATCCTTTTTAAGGCCAAGTGGAGATATTTTAGCCAAGAGCCAAAACCTAGAAATGTAGCCACTACTGTCTAAGGGAAAGGTAGCCACTACTTCAGCTTCTACTAGACATTTGCTCCTTAATGACCTTGTTTAGTTTATGGTAGCAGCAGGCCTGAATCAAGATTCAGACCTTGTTTAGTTTAGGTTCATTTTATTAATATTATAATTATCATTTTTGGAAGGTAATTTCATGGCGAGTTGATTTAGATGATCAATTATCTCGCTAATCTGATCTTCTAACTAGCTGATTCATTTACATCAGTTGTATGGATAAAGTGAAAAATAATCAAATTTATCTAGTAATCATAAGAGGGAAAAAAATCACATTAAACTCACTTGATCAGTGAGGAGCTTCCAGTTTGATGAGCCTCAGTAATGGCTGGTGTTTACTTACCTAGAATACACCAGATTGTCGGATTGGTTGGGATAAGAACTCATCACTGAAACAGGACGGGTTTTGGCTAGGACTGAAACTCTTCAGTGAATTGGTCAGTTCTGTAAAAACACAAGAATACCATTTGTAACGTCCTGAAAAAATCCGTACAAAGACCCGAGTACTACATTTAGCAGAAATCATTTAGAACCAAATCCTTTAGAAATTTAATGTGAATTAACTACACTAAACTAGATTACCTGTGAAATTAGCACCAACCACTTTAAATACAATCTGCAAGACCCAAAACCTATAGAATTAGTAACGCTACATTACCCTAAAATCTAGGATCTAACTCTAAACCCAATTACTTTCAGGAGCATTTAGAAACTCCGTATCGGACCTGGACCGTACATCGAAAGTCCGATAGCGATGAACTTAAAAAATTATGACCACCTAGTTGGACTTGACAATCACCTCAAAAATCAAGTTCAGACGATGTCCTGAGACTATTTTCTTGAGTTCGGAGTGAAGAGTGTGAGAACGTGAAGGTTTTATGAAATTAAATATGAATTTAAGTAATCTGAGTCGTGTCGCTTGTAGAATGATTATAAGCATTCAGACCGTTGGAATTTGACCCAAAGTTACCCTCGGATCAGGGAAAATGTCCCACACATGCCTATGTAGTTGTGGCCCTGATCGAGTTTCGGTGACCGTTGAACTGAAACTGGTCCACTACGGTCGATTTGGAAACCCGATCGGACTGAAAACTTAACTCGATCAAGATCCTATATTAGTGAGCTTAAGTCCGACCGCATTCAGTAAAAGGACCTTTAAAAATGCTTCGTTGAATCGAAATAAGCCCGATTTGATTATAACCTAAGTATACCATGGCTCTGGGACTGTTTTCGTCAGTTCTGAGCCTATATAAGGGTCTTAAACCCTCTTTCACATATCCCATACGAATTCCTAAAACCTAACTAAGAAAGAAAAGAAAAAGAGAGAAAGTGAGAGAGAAGTTGGTGTTTCATCTTGGAATTCTTCCCATCTACGCTATGCGCCTAATCCATCGTATTTAAATCATTAATCCGGTGATTCTAATTCCATTTTTGGGTAAGACAATCAAATCCTGACCTGTTTTAGAGCTTAGAATAGTCTAAGTGTTGGTATAGCTGACCAGATTCATGCTTTAGGTTGCGTATCCGCCGTTGACGAAGACTTATCATCTAAATCATATCCGTTATGCATTTTTTGATTTAAGGTGCGGACTATATACGTTTAGGTTATAGTTTTCAAGACTTTCAATGTCAGATAATGATTTATTACTGATGTGGATGCTATTACACATACCAAATGTGCTATCTATTTTGTTTTACGTATATGTATAACCTAAGTTATAAATAGAGTATTTCATGTATATGTTAAAATGTTTTTATGCATATGAAATTTAATGTTGTGATTGCCATGATTAATTGTCATTAGTACATGATTTTTATGTATGCGACAACTCCTTGACAAAAGGATTTTTCCTAATACATAATATGGCCGACATACGTGATGTATGTAGAATAGTGTAGTCTAAGTGTTTGTATAAATGCTTGAATGAGTTAGTATTTAGTAGAGTGTGATTTATGAGGGTGTTAAGATATGAATCTCAATTACCTTGCTTGTGTGTATGATTTCCTCCATGTACTATATCCATGTTTAAGTTACATTTCATAACATGTTCATATGAATGTAGGATTTGATTTAAATGTCTATTATTGAGATTGTAGGTGGTTGGGACTGTATCATAGTCCAGGTAATCAGTAATTGTTCTCAAACTGGTGGTTGAAGTTATTTTCACCATACAGGATGTGTTCGATGAATCTGAGTCATACTTGGGATGTTCGATAGTGGTTAGGCCACACGGAGTGCTTATGCATTCCATGTCGATCAACTCAACGTGCGCTTGTCCTAGTCGAGCTCATCACCTAATCCATTTGACCCGATGTATGTTCACCATGTTTTGACGCTACTGTTTGAATCTAAGGTACCAAACTCACTAGTGAAACCTTGTTAACCTCGGTACCTCGATCCGCTAAGACTCATGAGCCGAACATGGTGGTATGGGACACCGTGGTCGTGTTGCCTGGCTACGTTGGGGCGATGAGCCTCCTTGTAGTGACCAGTGAGCAACTCAGACTCATGAGCTGATTATGGTAGTATGAGACACTATATTCGAGCTGTAGGCCTACTCTGATTGGTGACGAGCCCTTTGTAGTGACCTTAAGTATATCCTGAAACTGCATTGGGGTGACGAGCCTTATTGTAGTATCTAGGATAAAACTAGAACTGTATTGATAGTGATGAGCCCTTTACAGCGATCTAGAACCATAACAACCTATGAGATTTACCAGGACTGACGACCCTAGAATGGATCATTGTTTGGATATTGATATAAGGGAGGTACCTTAGCTTCCCAATCCTGCTATGTGAAAAGGACTAATAAGAACTTGGTAATCATGGTCATAACATCGCACTGCATGTGCCGTTGGCATTGGAGTAGAGCACAGTGGTAGTGATTCATGTCGCGATCGTTAGATGTTGTCGCAAGAGGGAGTTCGGGTGAGGGCATGCATCATTATCTCATATCATTCTTACATTAACAAGAGTATCTAAGACATGTTTGATTGTATTGCTTTATCATTACTGCTTGATTGAATTGATAACATATTAACCTTTACTGTATAGTTCCGCTGAGTTGATCACTTACTCGCACGTTTTGGGACAATACTTAAACACCAACCAGACTCTGACTTAGCTGCAGGTGATGGTGATGCTTGCGAGGCGGAGCCGGAGTTTGATGATGATGAAGAGGCATTCTCATTCATGCAGTTCTCAGGAGGGTTCATGTGAGTCATGTCCTGATTCACGAGGATTTAGGGCTATGTTTGTAGTAGTTTATCACATTTTGATACATGTACTTTGAGACATGACTTGTAATTATGACTTGGCAGAGCATACATATCTTGGGGACTTATGTTGGTTTATATATTTATTCCAGACTTCTAATTGCATATTCTAATTGTCCCTGGATTATGTTTGGTGATTTGGCTTAATCTAATTTATGTTTTATGCACTAATACAAACAACATTCATCCATCATTAATTATGTTACATATATGATGTTTTGGAACTCAGGAGCTGAGCTATGCCTGACCCTCGATTTTCAGGGCATTACAAGTTAGTATCAAAGAATGATTTAGATTAAACTGGACCTGGGTTATGGTCAAACAATGCACACTGATGCCACTTTAGCATAAAAGGGTGCAAGAAAAATCTAGAAACAGATTTAGGACTCCCAGCTTCAACAATTGGTGAAAGTTTGCTGATAACGTTCGCCGAGATCGAGTCCGTGCACACTTCTGCTCACACACAATGACCCCAAACTACTTTTAGACCGTCTATCAATGGGTATAGACCGTGTTTCACTCCATTCCAGCCGTTAAAAACCAGTATATGTGAATATGTATCAGGTTCTATTCGAAATGACCCGAAACGAGTCGAAACGGAGTAGGGGCCCAATCGGGGCACTTCCAGGGGGGACCTATTTTGACAAGAAAAAAAATGCATTTAATTTGAGGAATTAATTCAATGATAATAAATAATTTGATGAGAGAACATTGATCACATTCATCTGAGTTCATTTACATCCTCTGATTCCCTTGATTCTAAGATAGATTATTAGAAATGAACAACTTGTAATCACTGAAATCTTAAATATAAATTTCGATAGCCTTTCGGCAGCACTTCTGGTCATCTCCCAATACTTAGGAGGAATTATTGATCTAATCAACTAGTCTTTAATGAGATAAAAATTTTGACAGTATTTCGGCACTATTTTAGTCATCTCCTAGGACTTAGGAGGAATTGTTGAATCGATCAACCAATCTCTCTTTTGAACTTATCTGTTGTGCCAAGGAGAGGGTCTAAATCCATGAAGATCGACTCCCACAATTTTGGCAGCATTTCGGCCCCTTTTTGCCTTGGCCACATGGTGTCCTGGTTGGGCGGCCCACGCAACTGGATTACTCGTTGCGCGATCAGCACAACATGCCGCTTGGATGGGTGATCTGTGCAACTTCTGTCATACGTTGTGTGATCTGTGCAGCTTAGTACCCGAGTTACGCGACCCACGCAACTGACTCTGCTCCTCACCTTCAATTTATCTTCAGAGCTCTGCCTTTCTCCAGAAAAACTTTTCGTCCCAAATGAGAGGGGGAGTGGGGTATTTATAGGACCCCACACGTGTCACCCCTTGATCTCTGTGCCATGGGCCTCACTTTACATCAATCTCAACCGTTCATTTTAATTTGTCTCTACCTTTGGTTATGCTGCCCGCGTAACTGTAGTCTTACGTGTCCTACTCGTGCACCCAGTTACACGGTCCGCTTTCACCAAAATAGTCTTCGTTAACCACACAACACTCTGCGCGAGTCAAATTCATCCATGCTACCCGCGCACCTCTCTGCGCTACTCAGATCATCTAAATAACTGCTATTTCTCCAGCGTAACCATGTGCGCGACCCGCACAAGAGTAAAGTTGGCCACGTGATTTGCACAATGATGGTCTCTAGTGCGCTATCCGCATAAGGATTGCATGCTCTATTCCATTCAAGCAAGACTTTATGCGATCCGTGCAACTCCTTAACTGGTTACAAAATCAGCGCAACAACATTACTTCTCTTTATGTCTGGCTCTCTATCTTTCAATCTTCCTTTGTGATTCTTTTATTCTCCAACAAGACCCAGTGTGGGACCCACATGTTTTTAGACCTAAGGGGGGGAGGACCTCACCTGTGGGGCGAGTCCTCGTCGGGATGTATAGAGACTGGCGAGGCCTTCACCGTTCGGCAAGGCCTCACCGTCCAGTGGGCCCGGACGGGCTGGACCGGTAGGGTCGATCCTTCTAGGGCATTATATGGCCCATTGGTGCACGGTTGGTCAATTTTAAGCACCCCCAAATCGTCTTCCCTTCACAATCTACCCTCCCTAGCTTTCCTTTTTTTGAAAAATCTCTCAAAACTCCATAAAAATCCCTCTTCAAACCCTTTATTGTGCACCCTCTCTCTACCCATATCAAAACCCATTTCTATTGCTGATTTCACTTTATTTTCCTTTCCATTTGAGCACTCAAATCCCTACTTTGAGTCTCAAATTCATGGAAGACCATCATTCATCCCATTCTTCTTATTTCTTTCATTTTTCATGGCCCTATTCGAGCTTGTTACGGCCATATTTTCCATTTCTACCATTCTCTCTTTCATGGGAAAGAAGAGAGCTCCCGTTGATGAAGCTGGGCCTAGTCGCCTAACCCGTTCAAGGAGGCCAAGAGGTGCCGCCGTGAGTACAATTGCCACTCGAGAGTTACAGACAAAGCGGGATCTAGATCCCCATGCTCCCATAGGAAGGGCTTTGTTGGTGGAGCTGTCTCATGGTGTTTATGAGGGCCGTAGAGTCCTTTTTAAAGCTCATGTAGATGCACGGCTATTTGGAGAGTTCTTGTTATTCAAGTGCCTGGTGGAAGCCAAGTGGGGTCCGCTATTTGAGAGTGAGCACCATGTAAATGTGGGTACAGTCTGAGCTTTCTATGCCCACATTCGAGAGCCAACATTAAAGCCCTTGCAGTTTAAGATTCCATTTGGAAGAGATCGGGAGGCCACAATCAATGTTGCTTTGATATCTCAGCTTCTGAATGTGCCACTTGGCGAGGTTCATGTAAGTGAGAAGAATCTGAGTAATGCATGTGAAAGGGATCGCCGCACATGGTTCCTTTGTGGTCGTATGGTTAAATGGAAGCCTAACAAAAACCTTTTAGCAACCAATATGACGGACGATTTCCACCTGCTTCACCACATCTGCACGTTCAACGTCTATCCTAGGTGGAGCAACCGCAGTGAGTGAACGTGCCTGATGGTGGACTTCCTGTATCAGGTGGGACAGGGAGAGAAGCTATGTGTGCCTATGTATGTCTTACGACAGATAGTCCTTAACGCACGTTCAAATAGAAGGACTGAATCTCTCTCGTTCGGCCGACTCATGTACAGGATTGCACTTGAGTTTGGCTACAGACTTGGGGTAAAATTGTCGGCACCGATCCATTACATCACCGAGACTACTCTCAATCATATGGATATCGGGCCTTAGCAACGACAAGCCCTACTTGAAGAGAGTGAAGATGAGATAGAAAGTGAAGAGGAAGAGAGAAATGAAGAAGGTGGAGTTGAAATAGAAGAAGAAGAATAGCAAAGTGAAGAAGAAGAGGAGGCCCAGGATACGGATGAGAGTCCTCCTCCTACGACTCAAGAGCATGATCCTGATAGGGCTGATAGAGAAGCCCGTTTAGTCAGACTTGAGGAGGGCCAGGCCACCCTACGACAGGATATTATCGATCTGCGGGGCCTCGTGAAGCATAAGTTCAAGAAAGTAACTCGCACTTTGAAGTCTATCCTGTGTTGTCTGCAGGATAAGGGTGCCCCACCTCCATCGCCATATTTTGATGAATAGTCCTATCTGTAGTCATTGTTTATTTATTTTGTTGCTTGTTCTTATGTGTAGCCTTTATAGGCGTAATAGTTTAATAGTTGTTTCAGTGTTGAAGCTTAGTGTTTGAAGCTTAGTTGTATTATCTCACATGCTTTCTCTATCACGATCCATGTAATACTGCACTTCTGTATTGTGACAATTTTGTTGAATGAAATGCATGTTGTTTCTTTGAGTTGAGATGTTCATGTTGTGTGGATGGATTGTGTGAATGCTTAATCTCACTGGTTGCACCCTCTATTGTATATAGGGTATGTCACCTAAGGGCACGAGGACCTCTGCCCGTCTCTCTTTGGGTGAGTCGCTTGACGGGGCTCCTCCCCTGAGCGATAGCTATACGAACCCCCATTCGTGCCCGTCTCACTTAGATCCTATGCCGGATTCTCAGCCGACTTCTGGCCTTGCTGTTGGGCCGACTCCTGTAACACCATCTATGGTCCTTCCTGTCACACCTTCAGTCCCTGAGCAGAACCGTGCGTCTACATCGACGCCTCATGCATCACAATCCACTCCGCCTCCTGATAGGCTAGACCAAATGATGCTGTTGATGCAACAACAACAGATTCAACAACAGTAGCAGCATCAGATCCAGTAGCAGCAGCAACAACAACAGAAGCAGTTCTTGACCTCCATGGCTGGTATCTTTGCTCAGTCGATGGGGGCGATTCCACCTGCTTCACCTATGCACCCAGTTGGGAACGTTAGTGCCAGAGGCACATTTGAGTGATTCCAGTGCTTGCGGCCTCCCACTTTTACGAATACTGGCAGACCCGAGGAGGCTAAGTATTGGATTGACCGCATCTTTAAGATGCTGAGGCCGCTACACTGTTACGAGGCAGATTAGGTCGAGCTTGCCACCTTCATGTTTGAGAAGGAGGCTAGTTTATGGTGGGATAGTGTTCTATGCATGGTTGCGGAGGGTTTTGTGTGGATGTGGGAGGCATTCGAGGCTCGCTTCTACGAGAAGTATTTCCCTGTCACCTACCGACACGAGAAGGAGAGTGAGTTCCTTCACCTCCGTCAGGGAGAGATGTCGGTGACGGAGTATGGGAACCGGTTCACGGAGCTGGGCAGGTATGCTCCTTTGATTCTAGGTGATCATCCATTGCGGATGCGGCATTTTTCTGAGGGGATGCGGCCTGAGATCCGATCAAAGATGTGCTGCGCTAGCATATCTTCTTATGCTGAGTTGGTGAGCATGTCCCTGCGAGCTGAGCAGGATGGGGATGGGTTGTCCTGTGTGCGAGCACCTGTGACTCCCAGGCCGCGACCTGACTTACCGAGCAGGCCTTTTCTTGGTAAGAGGCCTCGTGTAGATTCATCGTCGAGGTTCTTGGCATCTCCTTCCCTTATGAGGCGACCAGACATGTGGTGCAACTACTGCAAGAAGCCAGGCCACACTGAGATGACTTGTTTCACAAGGATGCGAGACAGTGGTTTCTCACCGCCTAAGAGGATCAATTGTTCGATGCCTCAGGCTATTTCTACACCACCCCTTCGATCAACACCAACTCACCTATCCTTCAGACCACCCGCACCTCACTTCAGGCTGACACAACGGCCCATAGTACGTCTACCAAACCGTCCACAGCAGGCTCAGGTTCGTAGATTCAGCACCGAGGTCTTTCAAGGTTTCAGCTCATATTCAAGGTACGCCTGTCTTCTTATTGGTGGACATCGGGTCCACTATTTCGATCATCTCCTGTGCTGCGGTCAAGCAGCTAGCATTGGTTACTACTCCTACGAAGGGAGTGAGACTCACTATAGCTATGGAGACTTTTTCAGACATTTCATGGATCTGTGAGTCTTGCTTAGTAGATTTGGGTAGCCGGACAGTGGTTGTTGACCTGATTGTCTCTCCACTGTGTCACTACGGTTATTCTCGGGATGGATTGGCTCACCAAGATGAGAGCAGAGATTGATTGCGAGGCCAGAGTTGTGATAGCCTATGGACCTAAGGGCACAATCTTTACATTTCCAGTTCAGGTCAATTAGTCTTGTCGAGTTAGTAGCTACACTTCTTTATTAGAGAGTTCTGATGATCCGACGTTGGGGGATATGCCAGTGGTTCGAGATTTCCTCGATGTATTTGAAAAGATCCCCGGACTCCCTCCTCAGCATGAGATTGACTTTACTATCGATCTTGTCCCTGGTGCGACACTTATTTCCTTACCTACATATCGTATGCCTCCATGTAAGATGGAGGAACTGAGGAGACAGATTGATGTGTTATTAGAGGCAGGCTTCATTCGACCGAGTGTGTCACCTTGGAGAGCGCCTGTTTTATTTATGAAGAAGGACGGTTCCCTGTGATTATGTATTGATTATCGTAGGTTGAACCAGCTGACAGTGAAGAACAAGTATCCCTTGCCCAGGATAGATGATTTGTTTGATCAGTCGAAGGGGGCAGGGTATTTCTCGAAGATAGATTTGTAGTCTGGGTATCATCAATTGTGCGTCGGGAATAAGGATGTGCAGAAGACTGCCTTCAGGAGTAACTTTGGTCATTATGAGTTCCTTGTGATGTTGTTTGGACTCACAAATGCCCCGGCCGTGTTCATGGATCTGATGAACAGAGTGTTTTGACTATTTCTATTTCGATTCCTCATTGTGTTTATTGACGATATTCTGATATATTCTAAGAGTCGGGAATAGCATGAAGAGCATCTCCAAGCAGTCTTCGACACTCTTAGGAAGAACCAGTTGTTCTCACAGTACAAGAAATGTGACTTCTGGAAGGAGGAAGTTAAGTTCATGGGACATGTGGTGTCTAAGGAAGGTATAGTAGTCGACCTCGCTAAGGTAGCTGCGGTTCAGGATTGGAAGTAGCCCCATTCAGTTACTGAGGTGAGGAGTTTTCTTGGTCTGGAAGGGTACTATCGATGATTGATTCAGGACTTTTCGAAGATTGCCAGACCATTGTCTTAGTTGACACGAAAATATTTAAAGTTTGCCTGGAATGAGAAGGTTGAAGCAGCTTTTCAAGAGCTAAAGGACAAGTTGACGTCCGCCCCTATGCTAGTATTGCTAGAACAAGGGGTTAAGTATAAGATATACACTGACATATCTTGCGTTGGTCTGGGTTGTGTCCTTATGCAGAAGGACAGAGTGATTACTTACGCCTTGAGACAGTTGAGGAAGCATGAGGGGAATTACCCTACACACGACCTAGATTTGGCAGCTGTCATTTTTGTACTGAAGCTCTGGAGACATTACCTCTACGGAGAGGAGTTCGAGCTCTTTTGCGACCACAAGAGCCTTAGATATATATTCTCTCAGCAAGACTTGAATATGAGGCAACACCGATGGATGGAAACCTTGAAGGACTTTAAGTTCGAGGTCTCCTACCATCCAGGAAAGGAAAACCTTGTGGCAGATGTGTTGAGCCGTAAGAAGACTATAGAGTTTACAGCTCTGCTAATGATAGCAGAATGAGATATAGTGGAGTTTGTACGAGACTTTGAGCAGAAACTCACGGTGGAGGAACCGTATGAAGTTGTTGCACATGTTCGTGTACATCCCCTCATTGATGGCAGGATTATTGAGGCTCAGGCAGACGATGAGCTTTTGGTGAGGATGAGAGAGTGGGTTAGTACTGATGAGGACTCAGAGCGAAGTGTTGGTACGGATGGGGGCTTACGTTATCTCGGCCGCCTATGCGTCCCAAATGTTCCTGATTTAATACGAGAGGTTCTCGAGGCAGTCCACAGTTCGAGGCTTGCGATGCATCCAGGTAGCACAAGATGTATCAAAACATGATGAGATCGTACTGGTGGGACAATATGAAGCTCCACATTTCAGAGTTTGTGTCCCGTTGTCTCACGTGCCAGCAGGTCAAGGCAGAGCATCGCCGACCTCCTAGACTGCTTCAACCCATGCCCATAGCTAAATGGAAGTGGGACTTCATTTCTATAAATTTTATTTCAGGACTGCCTAAGACAAGGAAGGGACATGACTCTATTTGGGTGATCATTAATAGGTTGACGAAGTCAGTTCATTTCCTACCGATCAGAGTTACAAATTCTACGGATGAGTTGGCCAGATTGTACATCAAGGAGAATGTACGTCTGTATAAAGTTCCTTTGGAGATTGTGTCAGATCGAGACACACAATTCACATCTATCTACTAGACCCGTATCCAAGAAGCGATGGGTGTGAAGTTGAAATTCAGTATCGCGTTCCACCTGCAGACAGACGGGAAGACGAAATGTGTGAATCAGGTGCTAGAAGATATGTTGCGAGCTTGTGTGTTAAATTTTAAGGACAGTTGGGATGACTGTCTTCCTTATGTAGAGTTCGCGTATAACAACAGCTTTCAGGAAGGTATTGGCATGACTCCCTATGAGGCACTATATGGTCGCCCGTGTAGAGCACCGCATTGCTGGACAGAAGTGGGCGAGAAGACTCTGATTGACCTAGAGTTGGTTTAGGGGACCACAGAGAAAATCAACATTATTAGGCATCGACTGCTATCAACACAGAGCAGGAAGAAGAGCTACGCCGATATGAGATAGTGACCGCTTGAGTTTAAAGTTGGGGACCATGTATTCCTTAAGGTTTTTCCCATGAAGGGAGTCCTTCAGTTTAGTAAGAAAGGGAAGCTCATGCCGAGATTCATTGGCCCATTTCCGAAACTTGATAGAGTGGGGGTAGTAGCGTATCGCCTTGTTTTTCCCACACCACTCACAGGTGTGTATAACGTATTCCATGTGTCCATGTTGAAGAAGTATGTTCCTGATCCTTCACATATTATCAGTTGAGAGCAGGTGTAGTTCAGCGAGGATGCCACCTATGTACTGCGACCGACGCTCATTTTGGATAGAAAGGAGCAAGTATTGCATAGTAAGGTTATCCCTCTTGTGAAGGTACTGTGGACGCATCACAGTGAAGAAGAGGCTACTTGGGAGATTGAAGTTGAGGTCAGAAAGAACTACCCTCAGATCCTCGAGGAGTATGAGAAGGTACAAATTTCGAGGATGAAATTTTTTCTTTAAGGGGGGTAGATTGTAACATCCTGGAAAAATTCGTATAAAGACTTGAGTACCACCTTTAGCAAAAATCATTTAGAAACAAATCCTTTAGAAATTTAATGTGAATTAACTAGCGCTAAACTAGATTACCTGTGAAATAAGCATTAACCACGTTAAATACGATCTACAAGACCCAAAACCTATATAATTAGTAACACTACATTACCATGAAATCGAGGATCCAACTCCAAACCCAGTTGCTCTCGGGAGAATTCAGAACTTCCTATTGAACCTGGACTGCACATCGTAAGTCTGATAGTGATGAACTTAGAAAATTATGACCGCCTAGTTGGACTTGACAATCACTTCAAAAATCAAGTTTAAACGATGTCCTGAGACTATCTTCTTGAGTCCGGAGTGAAGAGTATGAGAACATGAAGGTTTTTATGAAATTGAATATGAATTTAAGTAATCTGAATCGTGTCTCTTGCAGATAGATTATAAGCATTCAGACCATTGGAATTTGACCCAAAGTTACCCTGGATCAGGGAAAATGTCCCACACATGCATATGTAGTTGTGGCCTTGATCGAGTTTCGGTGACCATTGAACTGAAACTGGTCCACCACGGTCGATCTGGAAACCCGATCAGACTAAAAACTTAACTTGATTAAGATCCTATATTAGTGAGCTTAAGTCTGACCGCATTCAGTAAAAGGACCTCCAGAAATGCTCCGTTGAATCAGAATAAGCCCGATTTGGTTATAACCTAAGTATACCATGGCCCTGGGACTATTTTCATCAGTTCTGAGCCTATATAAGGGTCTTAAACCCTCTCTCACATATCCCATACGAATTCCTAAACCCTAACTAAGAAAGAGAAGAAAAAGAGAGAGAAGTTAGCTTTTCATCTTAGGATTCTTCCCAGCTACGCTACGCGCCTAATCCATCGTATTTGAATCATAATTCCAGCGATTTAAATTCCATTTTTGGGTAAGAAAATCAAACCTTAACCTGTTTTAGAGCTTAAAATAGTCTAAGTGTTGGTATAGCTAACCAGATTCATGCTTTAGGTTGCCTATCCGCCGTTGACGAAGTCTTATCGTCTAAATCATATCCGTTATGCATTTTTCGGTTTAAGGTGCGGACTATATACATTTAGGTTATGGTTTTCAAGAGTTTCAATGTCAGATAATGATTTATTACTAACGTGGATGCTATTACACATGCCAAATGCGCTATCTGTTTTGTTTTACGTATATGTATAACCTATGTTGTAAATAGGGTATTTCATGTGTTTGTTAAAATGTTTATATGCATATGAAATCTGATGTTGTGATTACCATGATTAATTGTCATTAGTACATGATTGTTATGTATGCGATAACTCCTTGGCAAAAGGATTTTCCCTAATACGTAATATGGCTGACATACATGTTGTCTGTTGAATAGTGCAGTCTAAGTGTTTGTATAAATGCCTGAATGAGTTAGTATTTAGCAGAGTGTGATTTATAAGGGTGTTGAGATATGAATCTCAATTACCTTGCTTGTGTGTATGATTTCCTCCATGAATTGTTTAACTATGTGTATGATTTCCTCCATGTATTGTATCCATGTTTAAGTTACATTTCATAACATGTTCATATGAATGTAGGATTTGATTTAAATGTCTATTATTGAGATTGTAGGTGGTTGGGACTATATCACAATCCAGGTAATCGGTAACTCTTCTCGAACTGGTAGTTGAAGTTATTTTCACCACGCAGGATGTGTTCGACGAATCTAAGTCATACTTGGGATGTTCGACAGTAGTTAGGCCACACAGAGTGCTTATGCATTCCATGTCGATCAACTCAATGTGCGCTTGTCCTAGTCGAGCTCGTCAACTAACTCGTTTGACCCGATGTATGTTCACCATGTTTGGATGCTACTATTTGAATCTAAGGTACCAAACTCACCAGTGAAACCCTGTTAACCTCGGTACCTCGATCCGCTAAGACTCATGAGCCAGACATGGTGGTATGGGACACCATGGTTATGTTGTCTGCCTACGCTGGGACAATGAACCTCCCCGTAGTGACCAGTGAATAACTCAGACTCATAAGCCGATTATGGTGGTATGGGACACTATATTCGAGCTATCGGCTTACTCTGATGAGTGACGAGCCCTTTGTAGTGGCCTTGAGTATATCCTAAAACTGCATTGGGGTGACGAGCCTTATTGTAGTACCTAGAATATAACTAGACCTGTATTGATTGGTGACGAGCCCTTTACAACGATTTAGAACCATAACAACGTATGAGATTTACTAGGACTGACGACCCTAGAATGGATCATTGTTTGGGTATAGATATAAGGGAGGTACCTTAGCTTCCCAATCCTGCTGTGTAAAAAGGACTAATAAGAACTTGATAATCATGCTCATAACATCACACTGCATGTGCCATTGGCGTTGGTGTAGAGCATAGTGGTAGTGTTTCATGCCGTGATCGTTAAATGTTATCGCAAGAGGGAGTTCGGGTGAGGGCATGCATCATTATCTCATATCATTCTTACATTAACAAGAGTATCTAGGACATGTTTGATTGTATTGCTTTATCATTACTGCTTGATTGAATTGATAACATGTTAACCTTTGCTGTATAGTTCCACTGAGTTGATCACTCACTCCCACATTCTGGGACGGTGCTTAAACACCAACCAGACTCTGAGTTAGCTGTAGGTGATGGTGATGCTTGTGAGGTGGAACTGGAGTTTGATGATGATGAGGAGGCATTCTCGTTCATGCAGTTCTCATGCTGGTTCATGTGAGCCACATCCTGATTGACGGGGATTCAAGGCTATGTTTTTAATGGTTTATCACATTTTGATACATGTACTTTGAGACACGACTTGTAATTATGAACTGACAGAGCATACATATCTTGGGGACTTATGTTGGTTTATATATTTATTTCAGACTTCTGCTTGCATATTCTAATTGTCCCTGGATTATGTTTGGTGATTTGGCCTAATCTGCTTCATGTTTTATGCACTAATATAGACAACATACATCCATCATTAATTATGTTGCATATGTGATGTTTTGGAACTTGGGAGCTGAGCTATGCTCGACCCCCAATTTTCAGGGCGTTACACCATTTTATTACGAACATGCAAGTTCATCAGGCTAAAGAAAACACCGCTCTGTTCATGTTGCCTTTCAGCCATCACATGATTAGAAGTGAACAAATTATCACAGCGAAATGAAAAATTAATGAAAAAATATAAAAAAAACACTACCAAAAAATTGGGTGAAGGCTACGGATAAAAGTCGTAGCTAAAGGCCGATGGCTACGGTTTTAGTCCGTAGCACGACTGCAGTCGTAGGTGCTATAGCCATAGGTCTAAAACCTATGGCTATGGATTTAATCCGTAGGTATAGATTCTAATGGCTACAGATATAATCCGTAGCAATTATTTTCGTAGCCAAAATTTCCTATAACTATGGATAGTAGCTGTAGCTAAAAGTAGTTCTATATACATAGCAATTTGGTTGTCAGTACCAACTACGATCAATATCCATAGCTATTTCCTACATTTTAAAAAATTTATAATCATTTATTGATTCAATTACCACCTACATAGTCATTCATTCATTCAATTACACTCATTCAATAATGAATCAATAACAATCCTTCATTCAATCAATTACAATTACAATTACAATAATGCTGAAAATACAAATCTTGGTGAATCTGTGTGCACTCGCATATGGTACCATAGTGAATTAATCACCTGGTGAGGATTTCGGTCTATGATCGACTGCTCCTTGAATTTTATCTTACACGAATATTCAAAATTTCCTTTTATTCACATGGTACCATAGTGATCGCAATAGAGCTTTCCTAAAGTAACGATGTAAATGGGAGTTGTGACCTGAAGGAAAAAATAAAAAAGAAATACACATTTCATCTTAAACTGTATGAGGAAATAAATGTTACTATTTTCATTCATGATTTTCATACCTTGCTCCACTGAAAAAACTTCACCATCATCAAACTCGAGAGTTAGAAGACCAACAGGATCAAGCTGGATTGAACGACCCCAAAAATTTGCTTTTTAAATTACTGTCTCCCTAAAATTTTCATCCTCTACCTTCATAATGGCATGCACCGATCATTGGATGATGACTGATGTGTCTCAAAGTAAAATATCAAGTTACCTCCTTAACTCAAACTAAGTCAACAATGTGAAATCTTATCAGATTCTAAAACTCGTCAAACCAGTCCATTCGACAGGTTTCTGAGCACTAAATAAACCAACAATGTCGACCCTCATTAGATTCCCACATATAAATGGAGCTTACCTGCTTAGCTCGTTTCCCAAATATAAAGAGCATTGCATCTATGACGTTGCTTTTACCACTTTCATTTGGACCACTATCGTTGAAAAACTCTGTAGATAACAGAACATTCAAATGAGACAATAAACACATGAGTCAAGATGTAGTGCACAAAGCAAAATTGTGTGAAATTCACACTCAAGTAACCAGAAAGGGACTAGATAGAGTGCCATTGGATGCATGGGAGGTACCATACCCCATGTCATTGCTGTACATGTGACATCGACATGGATTAGGTGAGGCAGGGGTAACAACTTAGTGGGTGGGGCCTTGACCGTGGGGCCCACCTTGATGTATGTGGTGTATACCCACATCAACCATCCATTTCACCATCTCTTTTTAGAGTATGGTCCAAAAATTGAGGTGAATACAAATCCCAGGTGGACCACACGACAGAAAAATAGTGGTGATTGAACACCCACCATTAAAAACTTCCTAGATCCACAGTAATGTTTATTTGCCATCCAACCTGTTGATAAGTTCACACAGACCGGGATGAAAGGAAAACAAAAATAGTAGCTTGATCCAAACTTTCATGGGCCCCAAGAAGTTTTTTATGGTGAGAATTCAATCACTACTTGTGTGGCAAAACAGATGAACAACATGTATATACAACATATACATTAAGGTGGGTCCCACAGTCAGGGCCTTACCTACTAAGCTGTTAACCCTGCACTTAAACCAAGAAAGCATCTCATATCCAATTCCTATCAGCAGCATTCACACAAAATTGGCACAAGATAGTTGAAAACTTGAAGCTAATCGATACCTGTAAATCCCCTACAGCTCTATAGTAAAATCCCCACAATGACTACAGTAACTTTAAGTGCAAAACCCAACTGCCCCTTAAATATCTACAAGTAGTGTCAAACACTATTAGCTCTGTAGCAAACATCAGGATACCAGAAACAAGAACAAAACTATTTTACTTGTCTCCTTCCTTTTCCAGCATAAAAAATAATAATTTGATTTCTCAATGTAGTAACTCAAATAACCAAGGACTTATAGAACTTGCCATGCAAGTGAATGCCAAATTTGGAAATTTTTATCACTTGAATGTATTACATAACCAATCGCTTCCTTTGACAGTGTCATACACATGCCACTTCCAATCATCTTCAATCATATTTCTTGAGGCTGCATTTATACATCCCTACAAAGAATCGATTAGCACAAATTAACATGCATTCCCATCAAGATCAAGAGTAACAAAAGTTCTAAAAGTCGATATACTACGAGGAAGCTCTCCTGAAGGAAGAAAGATACACCTAATACTAATCAACCAATCTTCAGAATAACCTAACAAAATAGACCTGATTATTCTACAATATAAAATGGTAACAAGAACTCATTTTCTACCAATTTCACTTGTTTGACTTCATGTTTTGTTCATACTTGAAACATACGTAGTAGGAACTCATTTTCTGAGAAAAGGTACCTGTATCGAGGCTTTGATCCATCATGGTAATAGCTATCATAGTTCAAATAATCTACACCCTGCCATGAGAAGTACTTAAATAGTTAAATTAGATTAAACAAACCTCTTCATGAGGAAGTGAGTAAATTCTACAAAAGAAGTGAGACTGAACATGAATTGGTTATAAACGAAATTATATAATAGAAATCATATAAACTATGAGAAGAAAACGGAAAGGGTGGGCAGACTGAGCTTCTGGCTCGATATAATTGGAATAGTCCAACTGTAGTCAACTATGAAATAGAGAAAGAGCATTTCCCACACCAACACACAACTATGAAAATCTTATAAAAAATTTATCCAAAGATGGTCAAAATTAATTATTTGACTTTAAAAAAAAATAAAATTGATCTAGCTGTACATTTTAAATTTATAGTCCTTAAACAACCCATTGATTTACTTACACCATTTTGACATTTAGGAATCATAAAAACACGACATTGTACTAATTAATATCCCAACATGGAAAATGAGTGTCTGCCTTGTACGATTATGAAAGAAAATGCCACTATTTTCTTTGCGCAACCAGAGAAAGCAAAATATTGCCCATTATATCAATGGTTTGGATCACTAAACAATGCCCCTCATTTATACAAACTGTAACACAAGGTATTTTGAGGAGAAATACTTGTATTAATGCTGCAACTATTTTGAGGAGAACAGTTACCAACATCACCGTTCCTATAACACATAAGGTCCATCAAAAAAAAAGGAAGGAGAAGAAGCAAAATCAATCAACTAAAAGAAACAAAAAAAAGTATGTCTAAAGATGGTTTTTATTCATTGTAGTATCAGGATTAAAAGTAGAGGATGATGAATTTAACATTTTTGAACCTTTATCAAGTACCAAATAGAATTAATGCATATATGGACCTTTCATCTGTTGGGGCCTACCTTACCCAACAAATGACAACAGCTTGGTGATCTTGGCCATAAATTGGAGGATTCCGATAGATTACCAGTGGGTAGTCAAGAGAAGGTAATGGTTGGCATTCAATGGGTAAAAATTCTCCAAGCAATGAACATAATCATCTGAGAGGTGCGATTACTAGTGGGCATATCCTTGATAACTGCCTTCGATTAGCATTTAACAACTTGATTCTTTCTCATATGATATACTACAAGATTAGAAAATAACCAAAACCACTGAAATGATTAATGGTAAAATAGAGTTGATTTGATCGTTGTAACTAATATTATACAGTTGAAACTGATCATCTGTAGGGAAGCAAACCAAATGATAGGTTGTAGATGACCAATACAAGTAATGAAAAATTAACATAGAAAAGACGAGAAAGACAAAGCTTAATGATATGACTCTTTCTAGGTATTCAAAACTTGAAGGGTAAAAAAGAATCCAAACACTTAAGCTTCAAGGCACATTCTATTACAAGGTATATGAAATGAAGAATTAATTTAAACATTATCTATAGTTATTCATCAAAACTAAATGATAAGTCAGCGCATGTTCAGACATATTGGATAACAAAGGACCTCAAAAAAGACAAGCATGTAGCTTAAAGCTAATGCACTTAAGAACAAATACTTACTCTGATGGCATTCTCACCCTTCTTCATTGTCTCAGTCCCTTGATCACTTGTTCTATCATGAAAGAAAAATAGTCCTCACAAGTAAGATGATGAGGCACACATGCTGCAATAAGGATATCTGAAATTAAGGGGTGTTTGATTTTCACTGTCCAAATCAAGGCATTTCAAGAAATGTGAAACTGTAACACCCTAGATTTTTTGCCAACCTGGGATTAGACGTCCTTAGGTAATGGGTCAATCTTATCACTTTCAGAGCTCAATCCCAAAGCCAAAGAAATCACTCTTCATCCCATTTCCTTCAAAACTCACCTTTCACCACCTCATTCTTCAAACTTCTCCAAGTACTTTCATATTAGACATGACTCCTCAAGTTTAAATAGTAAAGAACACCAATCCTAGGGTATTAATGATGAAGAACAATATCGAAGTTAAAAATTATCGTGAATAGTAAATAAATGGGTAAAATGGGTTTTGACCCTTAACCGTTTGGAATCTAATAAAATAGATGGGTTAGTTGGGTGGATTAGACTCTCCTACCCCAAATTCATATGCCACATGATGCATAAACTCATTCGGGTTTACAAACTGGCCCCGAAACGCCCCAAATGGAGTCTTGGGCCTATCCAAGCCCAAATACAATGAACCAGGGTGGGTTCCACATATATTTGGGGTCCCTAGGGCAGGGGGAACCCATCCCATATGGTTGGCCTCGCCGGAAATGATTTTCATCGGCGATGGCATCGCCGGTCAAAATGCTCGGTTAGGTCCGAGCTTCGGGCTGGAGGTGTTTAGGGGCTAGGGTAGGCCCCTGGTATGTGGGTCGTCCCTTAAAACCTCCCCGATCAGGTACTTCCTTCACAAAGTGACCCTCTAAGCTCTCCTTTCTCACCAAAATGTCTAATTTTTGGCAAAAACCACCCCTCCAAACTCTTCCTTCTTCCGTTTCCAAACACCTTCGCTCCACCCTTCAAATATCATCTCAAACAAAAATCAATAAAGGCTACTTCCTTTAGAAATCTAACGAGAATCAACTAGCGCTGCACTAGATGACTTGTGAAATTCTCACCAATCACTTTCAATACGATCTGCTAGAGTCAAAACGTATAGGATAGGTGACGCTACAATACCATAAAACCTAGGATCAAACTCTATTCCGATTGCTCTCGGGAGCACCTTGAAACTTTGTATCAGATCTGGACTGCACGTCGGAAGTCCAATTACCCCGAACTTAGACAATCCTGACCGCCTAGTTGGACTTGACAATTACCTCAAAATTTAAGTCCAGATGATGTCCCACGATGATTTCCTTGAGTCCAGAGTGAAGAGTGTGAGAAACGTTAGAAATTAATATAATTTAGGAAATCTGGCATGTGTCGCTTGCGCGACATTTTCTAAGCATTCTGACCGTCAGAATTTGATCAAATTTTACCCTCGGATCAGGATAGGTGGCCCTTACATGTCAACGCACTTGTGGCCCTTATCGAGTACTGGTAGCCATTGAACTGAAACTGGTCCGCCACGTGCGATTTGGGAACACTACCGGACTGAAAACTTGGTGTGGACAACATCTAGTGATCATGAGCTTAAGTCCGATCGCGTTCGGCCAGGAGACCTCCTGAAATGCTCTTTTGGATTGAAACAGCCCCGATTTGATTATAATCCAAGTATACTTTGTTCCTAAGTCTAAAAAGGTGAGGTTTTAGCCTATATAAGGGCCTTAAACCCTCACATATCTCTCCCATCCAAATTTGCTAGAAACCCTAGATTGAAAGAGAGAGAAAGTGAGAGATTGTGAGAGAGTTGTGGGAGAGATTTCTCGCCACTTGCTACGACTGTTACACGTGATAAATCCCGACATTCAAATCACTTTTCTGGTGATTCTAACGCATGTCTAGGTAAGAAAAACCCTAACCACTTGTTGTTTTAGTGATTTCTTCAATTCATTATCGAAATAGCTTATGTATCTTGTGCATTAAGTCGCATTTACGCCGGTGACGAAGCGTATACATCCTATTCGAACTGATACGTGTCTATGGCAAAAGGTGAGGATTGTAGAAGTTTTGATTGACTGATTTCAAAGCTTTCAATGTCGTTTAATAGTAGATTGTCGAAGAGAACGCCATTTGACATGTAGAACATGCTGTCCGTTTTTCATTTCGTATACGTACGGGAAATATGAGATTTATGGCATTTTGGGTATTTGTAGGAAATACAGGATACGTCCATATTTTGTTGAAATGATTGCCATGGTTAATTGTCGTGTTATGATACTAAGAATGCGTGCATGATCTGTTTGGCGAAGAGAATCGCCCTAATGCGCACTTTGGGTCGACATACGCTATGTAGACTAAAGGGTGTAGGCTAAGTGTTTGTATAAATATTTGTATTAGTATGTATTGAGTAAATGTTATTGTAGATTAGTCTTGAGATTGAATTCTCAATCAATATGACGGTATACATGATTTTCTCTATGTTGTTATTGAATTGCTTTCCTTATATGTATGGAATACATGTGTTTTGGTTAATTCGCTTACGTTGTATGTCATAACATGTTTCTAACATGCTTGGATTGTTTGTATTTCATTTCTATTACTCTTATATGTTTGCTGATGTAAACTGCAAGTGCTTGGGACTATAACCTAGTCTAGGTAGTCGGTAATGGATTAAATTCGTGGTTGGCTTCTATTTGTCACAAAGGACGCGTCGATAAACGTGAGTCGTGTTTTGGGTTGGCGGCAGTGGTTAGGCCACACGAGGTGTTTTATGCACTTCATGTCACTCAACTTGAGATGCGCTCTACTAGTCAAGCCTGTCAAGTAACCCGACTGGCCATTGTATGTTCACCTTGTATGAGTCATAACTGCTTGAACCTAGGGTACTGAACTTACCATTGAAAATCCTGTTAACCATGGTACCTTGATCCATAAAGACTCATGAGCCGAGCATGGTGGTATGGGACACCGTGGTCGAGCTATCGGCCTACGCTGGGGCCACAAACCTCCCCGTAGTGACCAGTGAGCAACCCAGACTTGTGAGCAGATTATGGTGGTATGGGACACTATATTCTTGCTGTCGACCTACACTGATCAGGTGACGAGCCCTTTGTAGTGACCGCGAGCGTATTCTAAGTCTGCGGGAGGCGACGACCCTTCCGTAGCGACAAGAGTACATTAGGCATGTATTGATAAGGTGATGGGGGAGCAGTGCAACGAGTGTGAGCAACAACCCTGACAGCCCTTACAGCGACCTACAAATATAACATCGTATGAGATTACTAGGAGTGACGACCCTAGACAGGATCTGTGTTGAGATTGATATAAGGAAGGTACCTTAGTTTCCCAATCCTGCTGTATGAAAAGGACTAATAATAACTTGGTAATCATTATCCATATCGCATTGCATGTGCCTGAAAGATGTGGAGCACTGCGGGAAGAAAGCATGCCGCGGGCGTAAGATGGTGCCGTATGAGGGAGTATGTCGGTGAGGGCATCCATCATGTCATTTCATGCATGCATTAACAACAGTATCTAGGAATGTTTGATTGTTTGCTTTACTATTAACGAGTGATTGATTTGATAACATGCTAATCCTTACTCTATTATTCTACTGAGTTGATCACTCACTCCCACGTTACGGGACGGTGTTTCCGGACACCCACCAGACCCTGTTATAGTTACAGATGATGGCGCTACTTGTGAGGCGGAGCCGGACTTGTATGATGATGAGGAGGACTTCTCCTCCGTGTTCTGATCGACGGGATTACAGGGAGGTTGATTAGACGCCTTGACACTTGTCATTTTATATTTTTAGAGCACTCATGTATATTCTTTTCTTTCCATTTTTGGAGTATACATGTATTTAATTAACCTGGTAACATGTTCACACTCTGGAGACTTACAATCAATTATATATTTTATGTATTTATCACAGTCTTCCGCTTGCTAATTTAACTGTCTCTGGAGTATGATATGCTGTTTTGGCTTAGTCTCAATCTTGTTTAATGCCATTCTACAGACAACATGCATTTATCATTATCTATGTTGCATAAGTGACGTTCTAAAACTCGAGAGTTGGGTTTCTACCCGACCCCCAATTTTTGAGATGTTACAGAAACAGGCCTCAAAATTAAGACATTTTCTTCTTTCCTAGTTAACTAAGGGGGTGTTTAATTTTCAACATCAGCCTCAGGTTTGCTGCTGGAAATACACAGGTAAATAATAATTGCTCATTTCAAGGAATAAGATGTAGAGGTTCAAGTATCATCAATATAAATGGGAGTAAAATTTACATTATCTACTCTGTCCAAAAGCTTCTTAGGATGGATTCTAGTCCTAAAAGGTGATACATGAAATTACATAGGATTAAAAAAGGGATAATAGGCTAATCAGTAACATGATGATAAAGATTAGAATCCTAAGAGGGACGACCAACTAAAAGGATCCATACATCTCAACCATCTGATGTTAGGTTTGAGTTCCTAGATGACCATAAGCAATGGAAAAGATAGACAATGAATGATCAAAGAATTCAAGCCAGACATGAATTTCCTCAACCATAGAGTAAAGCATCATAGAAAAACCCCAGAAAAATCAATTAGAAAAAAAAAAAAAAAAAAAGACAACTGATAAAGAGTACTTTAAGGTGCATGGAAACATAAAAACCATGTAGAGTATTAAAAAAAAAAAAAAAAAATTCTCACCATGCACTTATTAAGGATATTTGAAAGTGATCCACCTTAATTAGTAATCTTGGGGAGCATGGTCTTCAAAGTGTTCAGGTGAGAAGTAATTTGATGCATAGCCCAACTAAAAAGAAGGCCACCATCATAGTTCTATTCACTTCCAGATGTATCATCGGAGAATATGCCTCTATATTGATTAACAACATAAAAAAGATGCATCCTATGACAATTCACCATTCCTTTTAAGTACTCATAAACATTTCTTTAGTCCAAGTCATCAAGAATGCCAGAAAGCCACACCTCTCTACACCTCAAAATTTGTTTTAAAAAAATACATAAAAGAATAAACATCAGAGTAGAAATTCAATTAAAAAAGAAAAATTATATGCAACTCCGATCAACTAGCAACACAACTAAATAATGCACAACATAGCTATCCCAAAGAGGCAATGATAGATCAATTGATACCAATATTCCAATGCTAATAACCAAATAGTAATAATAAAATTGAAATAAGCACAAGATCATGTGCCAATCATACTTGTAGATGCATTTCTGATTCACTGAATAAGCACAAGATCATGTACAAATCATACCTATAGACACATATTCTTATTCACTGAAATAAGCATTTCTCTATTGTTTCAAGACATGTGAAACAGACCTCACTGCACAAGATCATGTACAACTTCTCTGCACTCTGCAAAAGTGGTTAGATCCAAAAGTAAGAAAGAATACCTACAAAAAGAAATCTACTCATTAGGAATAACTATTGAACTGACTATGAAACATGATTTAGGAAGGCGGTGAGACCTAGAAATGCAACTGTAGAATCCAAGATCATGAGCATTTTCACAAACACATCATGAGCAATGGCATTTTCATAAACACATCATGAAAAGAACAATGAAACTATGGACATCTATCTTATGGACTAAACAATATATATTGATTGTGGATTGTTTGTCAATTCGTCCAAAAATTCATCAATCATAGATAAGGAAATAGGATAATTTTCAAGACATTAAGAGGAAACGATGAGAATGGACCTGGATTTCGTGTTCACCTTTGCAGGATCAATCAGATAAATACTGCAAAGGCAACCCTAAAAATCTCCTGGAAGAAGATCACTCTCCCCGTTTTCTTTGAAATTACTGGATTTCCCAAGCGAAAGCTTGAAGTTTGAGAAATAAAAATTTATACAAAGAGAGAGGAGGCGATTAGAGGTAAGTAACGGAAGAAAAACTTACAGGATTTCTCTCCGATTCGGTGGAAGATGCAAAGGAGAAGTGAGAGAGAGAGAGAGAGAGAGAGAGAGAGAGAGAGAGAGAGAGAGAGGCGATTAGAAATTCTTCCCGTCAAAACGTGGGAAACCTTGATTTGGAGATTGATGGCCTGGAATTTCAACGTCTAGAGGAGAAGAGATTGAAAGGGAGAGACAGAGAGAGGGATAGAGAAACCCTCGAGAAAGGGCGGCATATGGAAACCTTGAGCCCACAAGAATAAAAAAAAAAACTCGCGGGCTCATTTTTTTGGCGTGGATTTGGTACTACCTACGTGGAGCTAGAGACGACGGCCTTTTCCAAGGATTTGTAGCGCCCATTGTGATGTATGTGGTTCGTCCACTCTATCCATTCATTTTAGCTTTATTTTTAACATGTCATCCAAAAAGGGAGATAGATCGAAGGTCCAAGTGGACTACACCACAGATCGATAGTGTATCTCAAGGTCTCACCCATAAAGGGTGTGGTTCATTTTGGAGCGAAGGGAAAGCTTGCCCCGAGATTCATACAACCCTTCGAGATCACTGGGCACATTAGCGCCATGGCCTATCGGCTTGCCTTGACATCGTAGTTGTCTGGCGTCCACAACATTTTTCATGTCACTATGTTGTGGAAGTGTGGGTCAGACATGGTTCCTGTTATTAATTGGCAGCCGTTGGAGGTTCGTGAGGACGCTTCTTATATTGAGCAGCCAGTTCATATCCTCGATCGAAAGGAGCAGGTCCTCAGAACTAAGGTCATTCCCTTGGTGAAGGTGCAGTGGAGCCATCATAGTGTGGATGAGGTGTCTTAGGAGAGTGAGGCGGACATCCGTGAGCGTTATCTCCATCTTTTCAATGTTTGATTTTATAATGTATTATGTCTCGATTATATATGATGTCATGTTTTCTATTCCCTTATGAGTTATGTCGTAGCTGTGATGGTAGGGTAAATTTCAAGGATAAAATTTTTATTAGGTGGGGAGAGCTGTAAGACCCGTATCCTAGACCGTACTGTTTAGTCAACTCTCGTGATCCTTCCCGTCAAATTTTGGCAATCTGCGACCTGTAATCGACGTTTGGGCATGACCATAAGTCGTATCCTATATATTTGGGTTGGCTTAATCCGAGACTTGTATCACTGTGACCGCACCATCGCCGTGGTTCCAACGCCGCAACTCACATACCGATTCGATACCCTGACTAAGAGATGTGGGTCACCGTTTATTTCAAAGAAAACGTTGCACGTTGCAATCCCAAAAGAATCTCTATAACATGTCCCATCTATCCATCAATCAATCAATCAACCCATCAATCCATCAATCACTTCATGTCAAGTACACATCACCTTTCACCCCATCCCCAAGCAACCACCAAAGTCAACTCTTTCTCACCCTCTCTCTTACACCACCTTACATGTCAAGTACCACATCCATCACTCACCTCACCCATTCACCCATCACACCCATCCCTCATCTCTCTTACAACTCTCTCTCTCTCTCTCTCTCTCTCTCTCTCTCTCTCTCTCTCTCTCTCTCTCTCTCTCTCTCTCTTTCATTTCCCAACACATTCCCAAGCAAGAAAGAGGCTCCCACGTCCATGCATTTATAAGAAAGAAAAGTGATTTTTGGTGGTCCACTTTCCCATCCCCTTAACTCTCATCCTAGCCATCCATTTCTCATCTCCACCATCAACGTGAAGCATAAGGAGAGTGGCTTTCCAACGGACCGAGAAGATCAAGTGGTGGGTGCTTCCATAATTTAGTTTTTCATATTTTTAAGATGGGCCAAGTGAGGCCTACAGATTAATGGTATGGATCTCACTTTGTACCCTAAGATGTGGCTGATGGCCCATCTTGATCATTAATATCATTCCATGATGGGGCCATTCTCCATGGACCCCATCATGATGTTTACCTTCCTAGCTTGTATATGGGTCATCTAGACCGTCTATTATCATGGAGAACGGATCTCCACCGTTAAATTTCAAATTTTTTTTGGCCCACATGTTATGGGACCCACTTGATTTATGATGTAGATCATGGAACCGATGGCCCATAGTGTCGGGGTCCCTCCATCACACGTGTGTCCCACTCTATCTCTCTCCACCTCTCTTTTCTTTTATTATTTTTTTTGTGTGATGTAATGGCCGTGTGGCCCACTTGGATGGACCCCACCATTAGGTATGCATTGAAGCCATCTAAAAGTGGGGCCCATCTTATAAGTATTATACTCACACCATATATCATGTGGTGGCCTACCTAAGCCTGCTCACCTTAATAGTTTTTTAGCCCAGAAGAGTCCAGCGTCTGGACGTCATTGGGAAGAAAACACAAATATTAGCTTGGTTCACAAGCTTTTGGGAATGGCCGCTCATGTAGGCCCCACCTTGACATATGTTGTTAATCCAAGCTGTCCATTCCATTCCTTAAATCATTTTAGGCGTTGAGACGAAAAATAAGGCTGATCTGATTAGCTAGTGGGCCATACCTTAGCAAAAATGATTTTTACCATTCAATTCATCTTAAATTTTTGTACATGCTAAGAGATGCCCAATATTGGTCTTGATGAATAGGGTATGAACTGAAAAATTCATTGGGCGGGGTTGATTCGCTTGAAGCGGGCCCCACATGTGAAAAATCGTCGAAAAATTGTTTTGTTTTAAAATATAAATATTTTTATAAGGAGGGTGCGCGTGCTGCTGCTGTTGTGCAGCAGGATGCTGCCACCGTCCAGGGAGATGGGTGGACGTCTCTGGGGTCCTGTGCGTGGGCCCCACCATGATGTATGTGTAATGTCCAAACCGTCTATACAGTGGGCCACCTTCGGAAGTGGGTCCACCCCAAAAATCAGCTCCATCTATGGGTCAGGTGACCCACATTACAGGAAACAGGGTGATTGAACGGCTACCATTGGAGCCCTTTTTAGGCATCACAGAAGTTTTGAATCAATCTGAAATTTGTTTTTCCTTTCCACCCAGGTCCATGTGACCTTATGGATGGATTGGATGGCATATAAACATTATGGTGGGCCCCCATGTGGAACCCACGTGTAATGTATGTGTTTTATTCACACCGTCCACCACCGTGGACGGTGGAACCACTATGAAGTAAGTGTTTTATCCACTCTGCAGCCATGTGCGGGCTGCCTCCGTGTAACGTGGGGCCTAATGAGGAATGTATCCACACCATCCACTATTTGGACGGTGGGGTCCATCATGATGAACGGGCAGCATCCAATCCCCCCAACCAGTTTAATAGATCATTTTAGTGCATGAGCTAAAGAATGGGGCAGATTTAAAGTTTAAATGGACCCCACCACCTAAAGTAGTGGCCAATGACGTCCACCATTCAAAATTCCAAAGAGGCCATAGTAGCTTCTTATAAACTGATATTCGCCTCCATGCCATCTAACAGGTTGGATGGAAATAAATGTCATGGTGGGCCTTGTAAATTTTAATGGTGGAAATCATTATCACACTTATATTTAGGGTATGACCCATTTGAAGTATATGTAGGGCCCATTGGCATGGCCCATTTGAAGTATATGTAGGGCCCATTGGTGTGGCCCATTGATTTATATAAGGCCCATGTAATGATGCCCATATGGATGTACTTGTGGTCATCCATGGAGGCCCACCTTAATGCATTTGTAGCCCATATTCATGGCCCATTGTTGTGGTCCACCTTGAGGTGTATAAGGCAGTTGTTGAGGCCCACTTTTCTGTAAATGTAAGTCCCATATTATGAGGCCCGTTGTGATGTATTTCAAGGCCCATGGGTTATGGACCATTACAATGTACATAAGGCTCATTGGTGAGACCCATTAATGCAGCCCATTTGATGAATGTAAGGCCCATGTGATACGGCCCATTTGATGTATCTAAGGCCCATGGGTCGAGGCCCAAAGGGATGTCCTTAGGGTTCATTACAATGTGTTTTCCCATGGTTCATGTAATGATATTTATGGCAGGTCATGCCTTAGGAGATATGATGGTTTGACGCCCACATTATAAGTACAATGTTGGTTAAATGTCCGTATTGTATCTCTCCTTAGGGCCCGTTGGTAAGCCCATACAAGTTGTGTATAGGCCGTCAAGGCTCATTTACATCGTAAGCGTAGTCCATTACTTTATAACATGCTTAGTATAATCCCATGACTCATGTCCATACGCATCATATGTATGCTTGATATGGGTAGTGACTGATCATAGCATACACCATTGGGCAGACCATTTAAGGGACTTGTTATGAGACAGAGTACCCCACATGATAACGCAGTACACGCTGGATTGCTGTATGATTTCACGGCGTGATTCATGCATCTCGCATATGTGTGACTTGATCACTACATGCCCTAGCGACATCAGGGTCGTGATCTCCACAGGCACATCTTGGATGGCCATATTTGATACCGAAATTACTCTGTTCTAGCACTGTGGGCACTTAGGATGTCCATGGGTGAAAGTCTCAAAACTTTTTTGGTACGAGAAGTTGCTCCAATGTCTAGATCGATTGGATACATGAGCACCTGAGTGCTGAATACCTGTAGGCCGCGTCTCCCAATGTGTCATGGTCGGTTAGAAGTGGGTGTGGCCTTATCCGCCAGAGTGAGGGGGCTATAAGTAATGCTGAGTTTGACCAGCTCACAAATGAGTCCGCTATCGACGAGCCGGGTAGGTATTGGCAGACTACTAGTTAGGTGGATAGTGAGGTCTATTCTGCTTGCTTGATTGTGTAGCTAGGGAGGTAGCAGTCATTGCGAAGTGTATTAGACCTCGGTGATATTCAGAGAGGAATTGTACTGATATATGTAGTACTGGCTTGCTTGGATTACATTTCGCATATGACATTCGACTATGTAAGCCTCGCATTTGCATAGGTGTGGCCGGTAGCATTCATGTCGCGCATCGTATGGCCTTAGTATGACCAATAGTATTCATGTTTGGCATCACATAACCATGGTATGTTTGGTTTTATTCATGAACTTACCGCATACTTCTGCATTACTCTGATATTGCACAGTTAGCATTTTCCTTCCACACACACTTACACCACCCTCTAAGATTTTGTAAGCTTATGTATGACTGTTGCGTGCAGGTAGCATTGAACAGCAGCAGCGTTGAAGCAGGAGTGTGCATCTGACTATTTTGGAGCTTTTGGACCATCTGGTATTTCCCTTTCCACATTGTAAAGTTTTTGATATAATGGATATGTAATGATGTTGTTTTATGACTTGGTTATGCTTGTGGTTATGCTCCATAACAAAAAAAAAATCATTCTGAAAATCCTCCTTATAGGATCCCAGGATCGGAATCTTTCATATGATTGCCAGGAGCCAAGAATGGAGCACTACCGAGGCTGTCGACACCGGATTCGGTGATCGGGATTCCTGTGAATCGAATTTTTAGGTTTAGGGCATCACAGAAGTTGGTATCAGGGCATAACTTGGGACTACCTGAGAATCACATCACATATCTATTATAAATAGGTTTCAAGTCTGAATAATTTTCTGACATAGACCCTTAACGTTTATACCTTCGAGAATTCTCAAGGCTTATAAGCCCTTGTTCCTTCCTGTAGGACATAATGGCTAGAAGAGCAACCCTAGTGAATCCCGCTCCACCCCCGGATATTCCTGCCTTCAAGCCTGAGGATGCCACTCCTTTACCTGAGGCTGGTGCGGATCCGACCGTACCTGTGAGTGCTACCAGCGTAGCAGATGTTACAGGTGATGACTGTTATTCTTCAGGGGTAGAGCAGGCATCCCATTATTACACCAGCTGAGGCTGAGCAGGACCGTGCGAGCACCCTTCTTAAGGACTTCCGACAGCACGATCCTCCGTATTTTTGGGGAGAGCCAGACCCTACTGTTGCAGAGATATGGTTCTCCGAGGTGGAGAAGATGTTCGACACCATGAGATGTACGACCCAACAGCGAGTTCCGTTAGCTGTATTTCTTCTGTAGGGAGAGGCTCAGCATTGGTGGGCATTTGTGGCCTGATCGGTAGCAGCTGATTTCGAGTGGACCTGGGAGGACTTTGTAGACCGGTTTGACCGAAAGTTCTTTCCCTAGTATGTGCGACAGCTGTGCATACTAGAGTTTGAGATGCTGGTCCAGGGAGACATGACAGTGTCCCAGTATGAGGCTTGGTTCGTCGCACTATCCAAATTTACGACGTATCTTGTTGACGATGAGGGGTGAAAGGCCCACCGTTTTGAGAACGGTTTACGTCCTGCCCTCCCGAGTCATCTGATCGGACACATGCTTCCGACATTTGATCAGATAGTGGAGAGAGCCCTGATATATGAGATAGATTGGGCTAGTGTGCAGAGAGCCTGTGATCAGAGGGGAGATCAGAAGAGGAAGGCACCCTGTAGTAGTTTTCACCAGCAGCGTCGTTTACAGCAATGACGTCCGAACTGCCTAGCCTTCTGAGCACTAGGAGCACCCCCATCACCACCTTCGGGACCGTTTACAGGTACTTACTTTAGATGCGTTCAGACAGGACATCGTAGGCACGAGTGTCCCCATCCGCAGCAGCAGCAGTAGTCGAGGTCACCACATCCACCCCCGCGACAGCCACCATAGCAGTAGTAGCGACCGCAACACCAGCCTCCAGGGCCTCCCCCACAGTAGCAGAGGCAGCAGATCAGGCCATCACAGCGACAACAGCATCAGCAGAGACCTCAGAGGTGACCTACACCTCCCCAGCAGGCCCAGGGTAGATTTTGTGCCGCCCAGCAGGACCCTCAGTCATCAGGAGGGGTTGTCGAGGGTACTCTCCCTGTTTCTACATGCATTGCATGTGTATTATTTGACTCTGGTGCATCACATCCTTTGTGGCCGATGATTTCTACCGATCGACTGGTTTGCCGATGGAGTCTACTTGCGAGGGTTTGTCTATATCGACACCCTTGGGGAAGACTGCAATATTAGACCGAGTTTGTTCATCTTGTCCCATTCTGATTGGGGATATCTTCTTGCCTCCCAACTTATTCATATTGCCGATGTCCGATTTTGATGTCATTCTGGGCATAGACTGGCTCACCGAGTACCACGCCATATTAGACTCCTTTGTGAGGACATTCATGTTCTGTATACCAGGCGTACTAGAGTTTTAGTTTGTTGCAGAGCCCAGAGGAGAACAAATTTCTTGCCTGTTTTCGTGTGCCGTTGAGGAGTCAACTGCTTTGAGTATCAACCAGCTGCCTGTCATTTGTATTTTCCTGATGTGTTCTAGGAGATTCTGAGGTTAGCACCTCGTCGACACACTGAGTTCCAGATTGATCTTGTGCCTGGTACTGCGCCTATTTCAAAGGCCCCGTATCGTATGACACCATTGGAGTTACGAGAACTGTAGAACCAGTTGGACGAGTTGCGTGAGTTAAGCTTTTTCCATCTAAGCAGTTCACCATGGGGAACGCCGGTACTCTTCGTGAAGAAGAAGGATGGCTCGTTGAGGTTTTGCGTAGATTACCGTGATCTCAACAAGGTCACGATTAAGAACAAGTACCCGCTTTCAAGGATTGATGATTTGTTTGATCAGTTATAGGATGCGCAGTTCTTTTCGAAGATAGACTTGTGGTTCAGTTATCATCAGGTTCAGGTTCGAGATGAGGATATCCAGAAGACAGCCTTCAGGACACGCTATGGTCATTTTGAGTTCCAGGTCATGTCCTTCAGACTGACCAATGCGCCAGCAGTATTCATGCAGTTAATGAACGAGGTCTTTCGTCCATATCTTGATCAGTTTGTTGTGGTGTTCATCAACGACATTTTGATATATTCGAGGACCCGTGAGGAGCATAAGTAGCATCTGGAGATTACCTTACAGACCCTCCGTGCACACTAGCTTTACGTGAAGCAGGACAAGTGCGAGTTCTGGCAGGAGGAAGTGAAATTCCTCGGCCATGTAGTGATGAGGCAGGGTGTGGCAGTGGACCCCTCGAAGATAGATGTCGTGTGTCAGTGGGTCCAGCCCACGAACGCATCCGAGATCCGCAGTTTTCTTGGTTTGGTGGGCTACTACCAACGTTTCATTGAGGGATTCTCTTGTATTGCAGTCCCATTGACCAGGTTGACCCGAAAGGGTGCAGAGTTTGTTTGAAGCGATGCTTATGAGCAGGCATTTATGGAGCCAAAGGATCGCCTCACGTCCGCTCCTGTCCTCACTCTTTCCTCTGGGAGTGATGGATTTGTTATATTTACCAATGCCTTACGAGTTGGCTTAGGTGCGGTCCTGATGCAGCATGAGAAGCCGATGGCTTATGCGTCCCGTCAGTTCAAGGTCCATGAGCTGAACTATCCCATGCACGATCTGGAGCTGGCAGCGGTTGTCTTTGCACTGAAAGTATGGAGGCACTATCTTTATGGACTAAGATTTGAGATCTTCTCCGACCACAAGAGCTTGAAATATTTATTCTCACAATCTGAGCTGGACATGAGGAAGAGGCATTGGATGGAGCTCCGGAAAGACTATAATTTTGATCTCTAGTACCACCTGGGTAAGGCGAACGTGGTGGCGAATGCCCTCAGCCGTCAGCCACGAGGCCTGGTGGCACATATGACAATTTAGGAGTGGAGGATGCTCGAGGATATAATAGAGTACAACTTCAAGTTTGGTCTACATTCATCTATCGTTCAGCTATCGAGCTTGTCGATTCAACCCTCTCTTGTCGTAAGGGTGATCGAGGCTCAGCAGACAGATGAGTCGTTACTGGATTATCTAGTAGAGGCAGCATCTGAGAGTCAGAAAGATTGACAGATTGGTTCTGATGGTGGACTTCACTTCAGAGGCCGATTATGTGTCCCGAATATTCCTGAGTTACCCCGAGATCTGATAACTGAGGCACATCGATCGTGGTTCTCTATAAACTCTAGCTCGACGAAGATGTATCGCAATATGAGGCGTCAGTATTTTTGGTCAGGGATGAAGCGCCAGATAGCCAGTTTTATGGCCGAGTGTGACACGTGCCAGCCTGTCAAAGCCAATCTTCAGAGATCCCCTGGTCTATTATAGCTACTGAGCGTCCTGATGAGGAAGTGGGAGCACATATCTATCGATTTTGTCATGGGTTTACCGAGGACTCAGCGAGGTCATGATGCCAACTGGGTTATTGTGGACCATCTGATGAATTAGGCACACTTCTTTGTGATTCGTGAGTCTTAGCATGCGGACCAGCTCATCATGATGTTTGTTGATGAGATCGTGAGACTACACGGTGTTCCTGTCTCGATCGTTTCAGACCGAGACCCAAGGTTCATGTCTCAGTTTTAGAGGAGCTTCCAGAGAGTGATAGGGATTGATTTGTAGCTCAGCATCGCGTATCATCCACAGACCGATGGTCAGACCGAGAGGGTCAACCAAATCCTTGAGGAAATGCTTCGGGCATGCATGATTGATTTCTTGGGTAGTTGGGACGAGCACCTGCGATAGACTGAGTTCGCGTACAACAACAGGTATCAGGAGACCATTAACATGACTCCTTTTGAGGCATTATATGGTAGACTGTGTAAATCTCCAAGTTGTTGGACTGAGGTTGGAAAGCGACGTCTCCTAGGTCCCGAGATTGTGCTGAAGATGTCAGAGGCTATCGACATCATCAGATAGAGGATGCAGACAGCTCAGAGCCGGTAGAAGAGTTTTGCTGATCATCGACGTCGTCCCTTGGAATTTGCAGTAGGGGACAGAGTATATCTCAAGGTCTCACCCATGAAGGGTGTGGTTCATTTTGGAGCGAAGGACAAGCTTGCCCCTAGATTCATAGGACCCTTAGAGATCATTGGGCTCATTGGCGTCGTGGCCTATTGGCTTACCTTGCCATCGCAGTTGTCAGGCTTCCACAACCTTTTTCATGTCTCTATGTTGAGGAAGTGTGGGTCAGACGTCATTCCTGTTATTGATTGGCAGCTGTTGGAGGTTCATGAGGACGCTTCTTATATTGAGCAGCCAGTTCATATCCTCGATCGGAAGGAGCAAGTCCTCAGAACCAAGGTCATTCCCTTGGTGAAGGTAGAGTGGAGCCATCATAGTGTCGATGAGGCGACTTGGGAGAGCGAGGCGGAGATCCATGAGCGTTATCCCCATCATTTCAATGTTTGATTGTATAATGTATTATGTCTCGATTATATATGATGTCATGTTTTCTATTCCCTTATTAGTTATGTTTTAGCAGTGATGGTAGTGTAATTTTTTAGGATAAAATTTTTATTAGGTGGGGAGAACTGTAAGACCCGTATACTAGACCGTACTGTTCCGTCAACTCCCACGATCCTTCCTGTCAATTTTCCACAATCCGCGACCTGTAATCGACGTTTGCGCATGACCGTAAGTCGTATCCTACACATTTGAGTCGGCTTAATCCGAGACTTTCATTGCGACCACACCATCGCCGCGGTTCCCACGTCGCAACTTGTATACCAATCCAATACCCTGACTAGGAGATGTGGGTCGGTGTTTATTTTGAAGCAAAATGCTGCGCATTACAATCGTAAGAGAATCTCTACAACATGTCCCATCAATCCATCAAACAATCAATCTACCCATCAATCCATCAATCACTTCATGTCAAGTACACATCACCTTTCACCCCATCCCCAAGTAACCACCAAAGTCAACTCTTTCTCACCCTCTCTCTTACACCACCTTACATGTCAAGTACCACATCCATCACTCACCTCACCCTTTCACCCATCACACC
This sequence comes from Magnolia kwangsiensis, assembly GCA_037074715.1. Taxonomy (NCBI): domain Eukaryota; kingdom Viridiplantae; phylum Streptophyta; class Magnoliopsida; order Magnoliales; family Magnoliaceae; genus Magnolia; species Magnolia kwangsiensis. Next base: position 92,483,469 of record CM073573.1, read on the forward strand.
CATCACTCATCTCTCTTACAACTCTCTCTCTCTCTCTCTCTCTCTCTCTCTCTCTCTCTCATTTTCCAACACATTCCCAAGCAAGCAAGAGGCTCCCACGTCCATGCATTTCTAAGAAAGAAAAGTGATTTTTGGTGGCCTACTTTGCCATCCCTTTAACTCTCATCCTAGCCATCCATTTCTCATCTCCACCATCAAAGTGAAGCATAAGGAGAGTGACTTTCCAACGGACCGAAAAGATCAAGTGGTGGGTGCTTCCATAGCTTAGTTTTTCATATTTTTGAGATGGGCTAAGTGAGGCCTACCAATCAATGGTATGGATCTCACTTTGGACACTAAGATGTGGCCGATTGCCCATCTTGATCATCAATATCATTCCATGATGAGATCATTCCCCATGGATCCCATCATAATGTTTACCTTCCAAGCTTGTATATGGGTCATCTAGACTGTCTATTTTCATGGAGAAGGGATCTCCACCGTTAGATTTCAATTTTTTTTGGGCCCACATGTTATGGGACACACTTGATTTATGATGTAGATCATGGAACCGAGGCCCCATAGTGTCGAGGTCCCTCCATCACACGCGTGTCTCACTCTATCTCTCTCCACCTCTCTTTTCATTTATTTATTTATTTATTTGTGTGTGTGATGTAATGGTCGTGTGGCCCACTTGGAGGGACCCATCCATTTGGTATGTATTGACCCAAGCCATCTAAAAGTGGGGCCCATCTTATAAGTATTGTACTCACACCATCTATCATGTGGTGGCCTACCTAAGCAGGCCCACCTTAATATTTTTTTAGCCCAGAAGAGTCCAGCGTTTGGACGTCACAGGGAAGAAAACACAAATATTAGCTTGGTTCACAAGCTTTTGGGAATGGCCACTCATGTAGGCCCCACCTTGACATATGTTGTTAATCCAAGCCGTCCATTCCATTCCTTAGATCATTTTAGGCGTTGAGCCAAAAAATGAGGCTGATCTGACTAGCTAGTGCGCCATACCTTAGCAAAAATGATTTTTACCATTTAATTCATCTTAAATTTCTGTACACACTAAGAGATGCCTAATATTGGTCTTGATGGATGGGGTATGAACTGAAAAATTCATTGGGAGGGGTAGATTCGCTTGAAGCGGGCCCCACATGTGAAAAACTGCCAAAAAACTGCTTTGTTTTAAAATATAAATATTTTTATGAGGGTGCGCCTTCTGCTGTTGTTGTGCAGCAGGACACTGCCAACGTCCAGGGAGATGGGCGGATGTCTTTGGGGTCCTGTTTGTGGGCCCCACCATGATGTATGTGTAATGTCCAAACCGTCTATACGGTGGGCCACCTCCTGAAGTGGGTCCCCGCCAAAAATTTGCTCCATCTATGGCTCAGGTGACCCACATCATAAGAAAAAGGGCGATTGAACGGATACCATTGGAGCCCTTTTTAGGCATCACATAAGTTTTGAATCAATCTCAAATTTGTTTTTCCTTTCCACCCAGGTCCGTGTGACCTTATGGACGGATTGGATAACATATAAACATTATGGTGGGCCCCCTCGTGGAACCCACGTGTAATGTATGTGTTTTATTCACACCGTCCACCACCGTGGATGGGGGAACCACTGTGAAGTAAGTGTTTTATCCACGCTGCAGCCGTGTGCGGGCTGCCTCCATGTAGCGTGGGGCCCAATGAGGTATGTATCCACACTGTCCACTGTTTAGACGGTGGGGTCCACCATGATGCACGGGCTGCATCCAATCCCCCCAACCATTTTGATAGATCATTTTAGTGCATGAGCTAAAGAATGGGGCAGATTTAAAGTTAAAATGGATCCCACCACCTAAAGTAGTGGCCAATGACGTCCACCATTCAAAATTCCAAAGAGGCCATAATAGCTTCCTATAAACTGATATTTGCCTCCATGCCATCTAGCTGGTTGAATGGAAATAAATGTCATGGTGGGCCTTATAAATTTTAATGGTGGAAATCATTATCCCACTTATATTTATTGTATGGACCATTTGAAGTATATGTAGGGCCCATTGGTGTGGCCCATTGATTTATATAAGGCCCATGTAATGGTGCCATATGGATGTACTTGTGGCCATCCGTGGAGGCCCACTTTGATGCATTTGTAGCCCATATTTATGGCTCATTGTTGTGGTCCACCTTAAGGTGTATAAGGCAGTTGTTGAGGCCCACTTTTCTATAAATGTAAGGCCCATATTATGAGGCCCGTTCTGATGTATTTCAAGGCCCATGGGTTATGGACCATTGCAATGTACATAAGGCTCATTGGTGAGGCCCATTAATGCAGCCCATTTGATGAATGTAAGGCCCATGTGATACGGCCCATTTGATGTATCTAAGGCCCATGGGTCGAGGCCCAACGGGATGTCCTTAGGGTCCATTGCAATGTGTGTTTCCCCATAGTTCATGTAATGATATTTATGGCAGGTCGTGCCTTAGGAGCAATGATGGTTTGACGCCCACATTGTAAGTACAATGTTGGTTAAATGTCCGCATTGTTTCTCTCCTTAAGGCCCGTTGGTAAGCCCATACAAGTTGTGTATAGGCCGTCTAGGCTCATCTGCATCGTAAGAGTAGTCCATTACTTTATAACATGCTTAGTATAATCCCATGACTCATGCCCATACGCATCATATGTACGCTTGATATGAGTAGTGACTAATCATAGCATACGACATTAGGTAGACCATTTACGGGACTCGTTATGAGATAAAGTACCCCACATGATCGTGCAGTACACACTGAATTACTGCATGATTTGACGGTGTGATTCATGCATCTCGCATATGTGTGACTTGATCACTGCACGCCCTAGCAACATCAGGTTCGTGGCCTCCACAGGCACATCGTGGATGGCTGTATAGGATATCGAAAATACTCTGTTCTAGCACTATGGGCACTTAGGATGTCCTTAGGTGAAAGTCACAGAACTTTTTTGGTACCAGGAGTTACTCTAACGTCTAAACTGAGTGGATACATGAGCGCCCGAGTGCCGAATACCAGTAGGCCGCGTCTCCCACTATGTCATGGTCGGTTGGAAGGGGGTGTGGCCTTATCCGCCTAAGTGAGGGGGCTATAAGCTAGGCTAAGTTTGACCAGCTCGTAAATGAGTCTGCTATCGACGAGCCGGGTAGGTATTGACAGACTACTGGATAGGCGGATAGTGAGGTCTATTCTTCTTGCTTAACTGTGCAGCTAGGGAGGTGGTAGTCATTGCGAAGTGTGGCCTCGGATTGTATTTCGCATATGAGTAGTACTGGCTTTGAGGAATTATACTGATATGTGTAGTACTGGCTTGCTTGGATTGCATTTCGCATATGACATTCAGCTATGTAAGCCTCGCATTTGCATCGGTATGGCCGGTAGCATTCATGTCTCACATCGTATGGCCTTAGTATGACCGATAGCATTCATGTCTTGCATCACATAGCCATGGTACTGTTAGTTTTATTCATGGACTTACTACATACTTCCGCATTACTCTGATATTGCACACTTGGCGTTTGCCTTACGCACACACTTACACCACCCTCTAAGCTTTTGTAAGCTTATGCGTGACCGTTCCGTGCAGGTAGCATTGGACAGCAGCAGCGCTGAGGTAGGAGTGTTCATCTGACTATTTTGGAGCTTTTGAACCACCTGGTATTTCCCTTTTCGCATTGTACTTAAAGTTTTTTATATAGTGGATATGTTGTGATGTTGTTTTGTGACTTGGTTATGCTTGTGGTTATGCTCCATTACAAAAAAAAAAATCATTCTGAAAATCCTCCTCATAGGATCTTATGATCGGAATCTGGCATATGATTGCTAAGAGCCGAGAATGGGGCACTACGGAGGCTGTCGGTACCGGATTTGGCAATCGAGATTCCTGTGAATTCGATTTTTGAGTTTGGGACGTGACACATAAGGTTAAATGGGCTGTCAAAGTGGATAGACGGCTTAAATAAAACACACACATGGCAGTGGTCCCCATAGAGTTCCATGTGAGACCGTCCGTCTCTAGCTAGGTCGTGGTGGCTTAGTATCCTTTAGTTATGGATTTAATACATAACTAATTCACTACGATTTATATCCATAGCCAATAGCCATCATAGTCCATAGCCTTTGCTCCTTTTTTTGGTAGTGAAATCACATAATTACCAAAATATGAAAACTAAATTCACATCATTAAGCAAATAAAATTTTCTGTTTTAGTAGAAATTGTTGTTTGTTTATCTTAACCATCTTTCGGTCGACCAAATTGAAATCACTAGAAGAGCTTACCAAAGAAGATATTTTATCATGTTCTGTTGACCCATAGATGCTGAATCCTTGGATGCATGCAGTCATTGCAACCAATAATTAGTTTCATGTCGACAACAAATTTTTCTTAGTGGTACTATTTCCTACAATAAAAAAGAGAGGAAACAAGTATTGAATAACTGCCTCAAGACTACAGGGTTACCAAATGGAATTTTGGTTTAGCATATGTAGCAAAACAATCAGCTTTAACTGACTTGAGCAACTGAATTGGTCCATAATTGTATATCTTCTCATATTATGACTTTTTCAATTGAGAGAGAGGGGGAGGCAGGGAGGGAGAGGGCAGAATTTCAAGATGGAAGCATGGAACAAAAACAATAAAAATGATGATGATGATGAACAAAAGATGCACACTTCAACGTGTGTAATTGTCTTTCTTTAATAGTAAGAATAATGTTATTAGTACCTAACAAAAGGGGATGGTGAGGGTCCACTACTCCCCAACCCAACTGCATCAAACTAGCCCAATCATCCATGATAGCTTCCCTTTTATAACTCACAAACAACTTATGACCCAAATACGCATGAAATAGTTATCCATGTATGCTAAGGCACATATTTGTGCATTCTCATGTATCTACTGAACATCGATGCAAAGTAACAAAACCTATTACAGTAATTCCATAACTAAAAATATCTATGGAAGTCATGCATATAGCATATTGAACTCTAGCAATGTTTGATATCACATTAAAAAGTAGATGTACTGATTGAAGAAGAAAAAAGAATTGAAACAAACCTTTGTGCCAACTGGAAGTGCAGCCTACCATAAATCTTCCTGTAAAACAAAAACAATCATTTTCAAACAATAAAAAGAAAAAAGAAAAAACAACAAATGACTATTAGAGGACATGTAATGCTGGAATTAAATGTATGGAAGTGCCAATAAGTTCTAGTAGCCTAGTCTGAGAAGTAGGGTCAGCATCCATATCCCTAGTTACTTGAATCTTAGCTCATGACTGAAGTAGGAGAGTAAATATTAAAGAAAAAAAAAACAGAGAATGCTTCTAATACCAATGTAAATTGCAAGAGGCATGGCTTTGAGGTTTCTGATATTGTGATTCAATTGAGCTAGGAATCTATCAAGATCATCTCCATCAAATAAATCAGTTGCTGTTAGTTTGTGCTTTTGAAAAATATCATGCAGTGAAGAAACATAAGATTCATCCCTTGACTATGCCTTGTTAATGAGATTATACATCATATCTGTCACCTGTGACATTGCAAAAACCACTACCAATTTCCTTTCCAAAGAATCATTCAGAATTACAATACAGAATTGAACATAAGAAAGTTCTTCTATTACAAGTTCAAAAGCAACAGTTTCAACAGATTTATGGTAATGATAAATGAAAAAGAGTGAAATGCAATGGAAATGTGTGAGGGTATCCATCTGCATCCTATTCGTACTCTCCACAAATGTGATACATAAGCATGAGATCCATGTCATTCATTTGGAGGGCCTCACCATGTTAGAAGTAACCATGTTGGACACACCTTTCAGACACTAAAAGAGTGTATTAGATCACCTTGGCACAGTGTTCATAGTAGACTGCTGAAAAACTATATAAGATCACCCTCTATAGATCGAGTAGATACTTCTTCTCCTTGGTTGCTTAAAGCTATACAACAAGATAGATTACATTAAGAACACCACTCAAAAAGGAAAAGAAATACTTTGATATTCTGGCAGAGTGAGATAGATCATAAGCAGGCATTTAGAAATTATACTTCGACACCACACATTTTTCATTCAAGTAATTCAAATTAAACCATCCAAATTATGTATAATAGTTTAGATGGACTGCAAACTAAAGATTTGTAGATATTTATTGGACAGTTAATAATGAAAAATATCCAATGATCTTTTTTCTACAAACAAGTGTCAACAATCAGAGGTTAGCCTTGTCCAATTAACCTGATATTTGTAAAACTCCACAATTTAGTCTATTTAATTTGAGTTAATGATTGCCATGCATATGATCTCTAAGTGCTTGTGTATCAAGTGTCATATGCAGCCAGAATATGAAATTTACTCCACAAAAGGGAATTCCTAAAAAATTTTCATTCAACAAAGACGACAAGATTCGTATTGCTTACTTTTCGCTATGAAATTACTGGCTACTTTAATAAGGGAAAGACTTGAAGAGTGTGAAGTAATTATTTTCTTAAGCTATTTGCAACTCTATTCTTGAACAAATGAAAGACAAATCGAAGCCACACATTTGGCTGTGCCCCCTACCTTGGATGGGCCATGATGAAAAAATAATAAAACTCCTGCAATTTTATGCCATTTAATTGGAGAACTTTGATGAAAGAAAATGGATGATTAGAATAAATAAATAAATTACCATTGACCATCAGTTAGGAAAAATCCTCCAATGGAAGGGTTGGGTTGTTTGTGGTGTGATTTTCAGTCTATGCCCATCCATGGTAAGGCCCACGAGAGGAATAGTTCAAATCTTGTACATGTGTTTAGGCATGTTTGGATACACAAAATCCATGGGGAAATAGGAACTGTTTTCCACTAACAAGACAATTGGGTTGTTTGGATACGTGACCTTGACATAGTAATAATCGCTCTTATCCATGATCAGAATTCTTGGGCACAAGAGTTGAGGTAAATGTTGTCTAATGAATTCGAGAATTCCACTTGATACCCAAACACGGCCCCATTTTCTAGGATCCTTATCCAATTTTCTACAATAAGCAAGAAATTACCATTGGATATTATTTTCTTTAGAAAACCTAGGGATTCCACGTATCCAAACACGTGCAAGTGATAATTTTCTATATTTTGCAAGATTGGCAATAATTCATCAGTCACTGAAAAAGAACCATCCAAGTTATTTACGAATGAAGTCATTCCAAAGAAGCTCAAGTACACTTTGGTCATTTTCAGCACAACCATCGAGCCAAATGATGAAACTGAGTCATGAAGTAGCACCAGATTACCTGTATTTCAAATTTAACAGCATTATCTAATCCGCTGCCAACTCCGTCAGTTTCGACAATAGAAGGCCCATCAGTAGAGAAGCCATTCATGCATAGAGTAGTATTGGGTGCATTACTAGGATAGCTAGGAAAACTGGGTAACCACTTGCATTTCATGGTGTAATTTCCAATCTTTTTCCATCACACATTTAACCTTTGGTGGGCTTTCAAAACCTTAGTCATTATCACGTGAGGTGGAGCTCGAGACTGTAAAAGTAAATACAATCAATAAAATATACAATCATTCATCAACTGTTCTGCTAGACCCACAGGCACACCTCTATATATGGGCATGTGGCAAACTAGCATATGTAGGACATTTGAGCTGTATAGAAGATAGATAGATAGCAAAATGGAAAATGAGAAGTTCTAGTTTAATATAGTTTTGAACTTGAAAAAAAAAAAAGAGAGTGAAAAAATGACCATATATCCACATGTGTGTATTATATATAAATAAGGTTAAAAGAGAAAACTTCAATTAAAAAAATAGACTTTCTATATGCATAAGCATAATGGATATAGGTAATTTAATCCTCGTACAAATCGATCCATCTCTACAAAGAAAGAAAAAGAAAAAAATCACCTCCACCAATTTGTATTTTCTAAGTCATACCCAAAGGTTGTTCTCTTAACATGTTTAATTCATTTTTGCCCCAAAAAACTTTTTCTTCTTTCTTATATTTCAAAATATAGGGAGTTTTAAATGCTTAGTCAATTATATGAGGTTTTTTTTTTTCAAAAATATAGAGTTTTGCTAACTATGAGATGACTTGGCTAAAAATCAGGCAGGTCAATGGGGCAACAAATGTATGAAAATGATGGCTAGTTTATAAGAACTCACCAAATTCTTTTGGACCATCCATTGTTTCCTTACATGTGTGGCCTACTTGGTGATTTTTTATGGCCGGATTACTGGACTAGTTCATCAAGATAGAAATCCCTTCTGTTACATGGCCTAGGTGTTCTACACATGTTAGCCACATACAGAGTTTAAGATCATAAAGAAATGATTGTCATTGGAATGGAGTACATATGAAATGACCTGAAGCCCAAGTGCCCACTTCCTTTCTTTAGAAGGAAATGCAACCTTGGAGATATTTCATTCAGATTCATTTACTCATTTTGTTACATACTGTGCACAGGGACTAAAGTTGTGGGACCACCGCTGTTTGAACTAGAATTAATGCTTCCCTGGAGAAACATTGATTGAGAAGAAATGATTCATGAAACAGACTCAAAACACTTGAAGATTTATATATCCAACAAAAATTAACATGCCAACTATTTAATCTCATAACTGCAATTCAAGACATTGTAGTTACAACATTAGCAAAAGCGAACAAAACTGTCAAGACGACAAGTGACGCAATTTACAAGCCAAGGACCGGATGGTTAGAATGGTCAGAAGGGGTGACATTTTTGGGCTCATGGTCCATTGTAAGACCCATATCGTAGTCCGTACTATTCGGTCGACTGTCGCGATCCTTCCTGTCAAATTCTGACAATCCGCGACGTATAATCGACGTTTACACGCGATCCTAAGTCATATCCTGTAAATTTGAATCGGCTTAATTCGAGACTTATACCATTGCGACCGCACCGTCAACGCGATTCCAACGCTGCGATTCGCTCACCGATCCAATACCTTGGCAGGGAGATACAGACCCGTGTTCAATTCAAGGAAAAACACCGAGCATTGCAAATCCCAAGAGAATCTCTACAACATATCTCATCCATCCCATCAATCAATCTCATCAATCACCTCATGTCAAGTACAAAGTAACCCATGCTTTCTCTCTCCAAAGTCAACTCTTTCTCACCCTCTCTCTTACACCACCTTACATGTCAAGTACTACATCCATCACTCACCTCACCCTTTCACCCATCACACCTATCTCTCATCTCTCTTACAACTCTCTCTCTCTTTCTCATTTCTCATCTCAACTCCCAACTGGCAAGAGCATCACACGTCCAAGCCATTTTCAAGAGAGCAAGTGTGTTGTGTGGCCCACCTTTCCATTCCAAAAGCTCTTATCCTAGCCATCCATTTCTCATCTCCACCATCAAAGTGAAGCTCTAGGAGACTAGCTTTCCAATGGACCGAGAAGATTAATAGATGGGTGCTTCTATAGGCTAGTTTCCATGTTTTTATAATGGGCCAAGTGAGGCCTACCGATCAATGGTATGGATCTCACTTTGGACCCTTGATGTGGCCAATGGACCACCTCGATTATCATGATCACTCCATGATGGGGCCATTCTCTATGGACCCCATCATGATGTTACTTTCTAAGTGTGGAAGAGGTCATCTAGACCTCCCATTTTGGTGGAGGAGGAATCTCCACCATTGGTTTTGATTTGGTAGCCCACATGTAATGGGACTCACTTGATGTATGTTGTAGATCATAGAAGGGAGGGTCCATAGTACCGTGGTCCCTCCATTACACGTGTCCCACTCTTTCTCTCTCTCTCTTCCCCTCTCCTTTTTAATTTTTTTTATGATGATGATGTAGTTGTGTGGTCCACTTGGATGGACCCCACTATGAAGCATGTATTTTACCCAAACCATCTATAAGTGGGGCCCATCTTATATGTATTATACTCACACCATCCATCATGTGGTGGCCCACCCAAACAGGGCCCACCTTAAATATGTTTGTTAAGCCTAAAAACATCTAGCATCTGGACGTTGCTGGAAAGAAAACACAAATATGAGCTTGGCTTTCCAAGCATTGGAGAAGGGCCACTCATATAGGCCCCACCTTGATGTATGTATTCCATCCACACCGTTTATCCTCTCCCTCAGGCCATTTTAGGCATTAATCCGAAACATGAAGCTGATCCAATCTTCTGGTGGGCCACACCTTTGAAAATAGTGATTTTCACCATTCAAAACACACTTTAATTTTTCTACATATCGAAAAATGCCTAATATTACGCTTGATGGATGGGTTATGGGCCGTAGAATCCATTGGCCAAGGTGGATTCTTTCGATGTGGGCCCCACCTTGATGGTTATTTACCATCCAACCCATTCATATGGTGGGTCCTCAGGGCAGCAGACCGCCCTCTAAAGATCAGTCTCATCCAAGGCTCAGGTGGCCCACACTGTAGGAAACAGTGAGATTGAACGTATACCAATGAAACCTTTTTCTGGGCCACAGAAGTTTTAGATTAATCTGAAAAAAAATTTTCCTCCTCACCCAGGTCTGTGTGACCCTATCAACAGTTTGGATGTAAAATAAATGTTATGGTGGGCCCCACATGCGACCCACAGTGCTACATGTGTTTTACTCCCACCGTCCAGGCAGATGATGGAGCCCTCTATAATGTATGTGTTCATGCACACCGTCCACAATGGACGGTGGAGCCCACTGGGACCTCACCACTGTCCACTGTTTGGATAGTGGAACCCACCATGATGCATATGTTGCATCCAAACTGTCTGTCCATTTTTAAAAGATCATTTTATAGCATGAGTTAAAGAGTAAGACAGATCTACAGTCATGTGGACCACACTATAGAAATAGTGTTGGATTGAATGTCCACCATTAAAACCTTTAGATCACAAGGTTGGACAAATATGATATTTGCTTTTCGTCTAAATCCAGGTCCTTGTGACCTTACAAATAGATTGGACAGGAAATAAATGCTATGGTGGAACTTGAGAATTTTAATGGTGGAAGTCATCATCACCATTTATATTTGGGTGTGGCCCATTTGATATATATGGGGCTAATTGGTGTGGCCCATCTGATACACATAAGGCTCATGTGATTAGGCCCATTTTGATGCATTCTGAGGCCTACCTTAGGATATATATAAGGCCCATATGATTAGGCCCACCTTGATGTGTTTATGACCCATCCTAGAGGCCCTTTGTAATGTAATTGGGGTCCATGGGTTAAGGCCCATTGTGATGTATTAGGACCCGTGGATTAAGGCCCATTGTGATGAATTAGGGCCTATGGGTTGAGGCCCATGGGTTGAGACCCATTGTGATTATTTGGGGCTCATGGGTTAAGACCCATTGTGATATATTAGGGCCCATGGATTGAGGCCCATCTTGATTTAATTGTGGCCATCCATTGAGGCCCACCTTGGTATGTGTTTGAGGCCCATTTTGATTTATTTGGGGCCGTTGTTGAGGCCCACCTTAATATGAACGTAAGGACCATTTGATGAGGCCCGATGTAATGTATTTGGGGCCCATGGGTTGTGTAACATCCCGAAAATCGGGGGGTCGAGCAAAAACCGAACTCCCGAGTTCCAACATGTTATTTATGCAACATAAATATGTATGATTGAATGTTGTCTGTGATAACATATTAATCATGAGTGAGATTAAGCTAGAACCGCATATCATACTCCAGAGACAGTTAAATTAACAAGCAGAAGACTGTGATAGTATGTATAACATATATAAACTGTTGTATGTCTCCAGAGTGTGAACATGTTACCAGGTTATATACATACATGCATACTCCAAAAGTAGACAAAACGAATATACATGAGTGCGCTAAAAACATAAAATGACAAGTGTTAAAGTATCTAATCAACCTCCCTGTAATCCCGTCGATCAAAACATGCATAAAGGAGGGATCCTCCTCCTCATCATCAAGTCCGGCTCCGCCTCGCAGGCCGCGCCATCATCTGCAATCACAAAAGGATCTGGTGGGTGTCCGAAAACACCATCCTGTAATGTGGGAGTGAGTAGCTAACTCAGTGGAATAATAGAGTAAGGATTAACATGTTCTCAAATCAATCATGCGATAATAGTAAAGCAGTAAATCAAATAATTCTAAAACTATTGCTAATGCATTATGACATGACGTGATGTATGCCCTCACTGACGATCTCCCTCATACGGCACCATCTTACGACCGCGGCATGCCACACTCCCTAAAGTGCTCCACATCTTCCAGGCACATGCAATGTAATGGTGATATAATTTTTGAGTTGTTATTAGTCCATTCAAACAGCAGGATTGGGAAACTAAGGTACTTTCCTTATATCAATCCTAACACAGATCCTGTCTAGGGTCGTCACTCCTAGTAATCTCATACGATGTATATTTTGTAGGTGGCTGCAAGGGCTGTCAAGGCTGTTGCACGCACTCATTGCTCCGCTCCCCCATCACCTTATCAATACAGGCCTATTGTACTCTACTGCTACTGAAGGGTCGTCGCCTCCCGTAGACTCAGAATACGCTCGCGATCACTACAAAGGACTCGTCGCCTGATCAGTGTAGGCCGACAGCAAGAATATATTGTCCCATACCACCATAATCTGTTCACGAGACTAGGTGCTCACTGGTCACAATGGGGAGGTTTGTGGCCCCAGCGTAGGCCGACAGCTTGACCACGGTGTCTCATACCACCATGCCCGGCTCATGAGTCTTCGTAGATCAAGGTACCATGGTTAACAGGGTTTACAATGGTAAGTTCAGTACCCTAGGTTCAAGTAGTTATGACTCATGCAGGGTGAACATACAACGGCCAGTCGGGTTACTTGACGGACTCGACTAGCACGGTCGCATCTCAAGTTGAACGACATGAAGTGCGTAAAACACTTCGTGTGGCCTAACCACTGCCGCCAACTCCAAAACACGGCTCGCGTTCATCGACGCGTCGTTCATGGCAAAGATAAGCCAACCACGAATTCGCTCGGTTACCGACTGCCTGGACTAAGTACAGTCCCAAACATGTGGAATCACATCAGCAAAGCATGTGAAAGAATTGGAAATGAAATACCACCATATGAGCATGTTAACACATGTTGTAACATACAACTTAAGCAAATCACCTGATATATGCCTTTCACACATATAATGAAATTACGCATATCGCCAACATATAGGAAATCAATTCCATCAGAAAATTAATTGAGAATTCAATCTCAAACTAAATCATAATGAAATCACCAAGCACATGTTATAACATACACCTTACGTGAATCATCAAGCACATGCATTTCATTCATATAATGAAATCATGCATATGGCTAACATGTAAGAAATCATTCACATCAGCATATCAATTGAGAAACTAATCTCAAACTAATCCATAACATCATTTCATTCAATACATACTAATACAAGCATTAATACAAACACTTACACTACACACTTAAGTCTACATATAGTATGTCAACCCGAAGTATGCATTTAGGCGAATGTCTTCACCAAACTAATTACGCACGCATTCCTAATATTCTAATGCGACAACAAATCATGTCAATCACATCAGCAAAATATGAATGAAATCAGTACTTCCTACAAATGACTAAAATGCCCTAAATCTCATATTCTTCGCCGGTTTACGAAACAGGAAATGGACAGCATGTTGTACGTGTCAAACGGCGTTGCCGTCGATAATCTACTATTAAACGACATTGAAAGCTTTGGAAACAGTCAATCAAAGCATCTAAAATCTGCACCTTGTCTCTTATGGATGTGTAAATTCGAATGGAGCGTATACGCTGCTTCGTCTACAGCGATTAGAGAACCTAATACACAAGTTCTATTAGCTACTTCGCTAGGAAACGAAAGGAACCTCAAATCAGCAACTTCTAGGGTATTTTCTTACCTGAAAATGCGGAGGAATCGCCGGGAAAGTGATCGGAGTGCGTTGCCTAAGCACGTACAGCACGTGGCACAAGCAGTAGGGAATTCTCTCCCACCTTCTCTCACAAACTCTCACCTTTTCTCTCTCCTAATTTAGGGATTTTTGCAAATTTGGATGGGAGAGAGGAGTGAGGGTTTCAACCCCTTTTATAAGCCCAAACTTGCCCAAAATAGGCTCAGGAATAAGGTTCATTTGAGGGGTAACCAAATCGGGGCTGTTTCGGTCCAAAAGGACATTTCTGGTGGTCCCCTGGCTGAATGCGGTCGGACTTAAGCTCATGCATACTTGATCTAGCACACATCAAGTTTTCAATCCGGCAGGGTTCGCAGATCGCACGTGGCGGTCGAGTTTCAGTTCAGCGGTCACCGCACGTAGATCAGGCCTGCAAATCTCATGATATGAAATAGAAATTTTTCCTGATCCGAGGGTGTAATTTGGCTGAATTCTGACGGTCTGAACGCTTAATACTGACAGGTCAAGTCGTGTGCCAGATTTGCATTTCAAATTCCAATTCTGTCCCTATTCGCACTCTCTTTAGTCCGGGCTCAATGAAATAGCCTGTGATTATCGGTTGGACTTGATTTTCGAAATGATTGTCAACTCCAGCTAGGCGGTCCTAACGGTCTAAGATAGTAGGCATCGAACTTTCGACGCGCGGTCTAGATCCAATACAAAATTTTAAGGTGGTCCAAAGAACAAACCTGCTCAGAGTTTGGTCCGAGGTTATAGAGTATTATAGAGTCATACGTTCTACTCGATTTGGGTCTTGTAGAACGTATTTAAAGTGATCAGGGACTGTTTCCCAGCTACTCCAACGTTGCGCTAGCTAACTTATGTTTAGTTTCTAAAGGAATTAATCCTAAGTGGTTTCTTTGGCTATGGAATTGGGTTCTGAGCGATTTTCCCTGTGTTTTAGTTGACCCATTGCCTAAGGACGTCTAATCCCAGGTTGGCCAAAATTCGGGGTGTTACAATCTACCCCCCTTAAAACATAATTTCGTCCCCGAAATTGGCGAAGGGTAAAGAGTATCTAGCAAGACTTTAGTCTTGACATTCTAAGAAAGGGTCAATCCTATTTAATGATCTAACTGTACGTACATCCTAACTCAACTGTTTCGATCCTGGGCCAGTGGAAAGAGGCCAACCACTCTTTCGCTGCGCCACTTTGATCGAACGGTAGCGTCAACTAACCTAACTGGATTGGACTCATTACGTTCTACCCCCCTTAAAACTTAGTTTTACTTAAGGTTGAAGAATCTTTGTATCGATCCATATATCGGAACGAGGTGCAACTTAGGGGCTATCCTTAACCTAAAATGGAAACAACCTTTCTCTACATGGTTTTCCTTGCTAATGATGCATTCTATGGCATTGGTACCTATGATCATAGAGATGAGCCTAATCTCTATTGTGGTTAAGTTCAGGGATAGGTATGAATTAGTGGCAAGATGTCGAATCCTCTACTAGCTTTAAGTCCTTAACATTTACCAAGGGCAAAGCAATAACTTGTGGCTGTAGGTGGTCGGGCTAACACGGAATAATAGTTATGTAATGGGTCTGAGCTGGATACATAAACCTTCTGCCCCGCGATGACAGAAAAGTTATCGTATCAGTCCTCAATCCTAGTCGATGCCGATCTTCTGCTTGATCAGAGCATTGGATTCATTGGTAACTACTAGAATTAAGAAGTCGATTCAAACCGCGAATACTTCGCTGATAATTGCATTTCCTTTATTCCGCGTTCCCGAATGCAATAAGCCCTTGGGGAAGGCAATTCTAAGGGGCGTGCCAGTACATTCTAAGTTCAATCTGAGGGATTTATAAATGTTCCCTGAGAGTGAATGGTTCCTTCCTATGGGCAACAACAGAAGTCTATAAGTCATAAGGGGATCTATCGAAGGAATAAGGTTCTACTTCAACCAAATCTAACCTACAATTCCTTAGTATATACAGGCTTTACACTACTTAAGGTAACTAGTAGGCTAGTCTGTAACTCAGTAGCTATAATCCAAAGCCTAAGATTATACAGTAAATGGCTTTCCTATACCATTTCTACTACAGGGAATTGTTCTATCGATTAGGGTCAAGATTGTCTAACTGGAATTGGATTTTTTTATGTCGTCAGACCCTTCAAATCTAGAAGTGCTAACTCTAGGACCAAAACGCCAAGGGCCTATGTGGCCAGCAGCGTTTAGTTGTATCAAATGGAACTGCATTCCTAGTCCCATGGCGGGATTGGAAGTGGCATGCTTGGTAGGAGGGTGGGTTGGGATAAAAATTAATTTGTAGGCTGAATCTCGGGAGTTACAATACTCCCAATCTAGGGACAATACCTAACAAAAAAAATGAATGGCATGCACTCCATTCAACAAATTTCATCTATATTAAGCTCAAACCACAACACAAACACATTTTCTACCTGACAACAACAAAACACAGAAATTTCAAAACAGTAATCAAACAAGCGAAGAACGTGGAGAAATGGGATGGGTAAGCAGGTTTCCACGAGTCTGAGGATAAAATAAAAGGGACTTGAGAGAGAGGACGATGGAAAGGGAGGAAAAGCTAAAATAGCCTTAACAATAGGCATGAAAAGCAGAGGAAATGCGGAGAAATGGTTGTCCAAATGGACAGAATGAAATCTAGGCGTTGTAGAGGGATGCTTCAAGCTCCCAAAGGCTGGATTTTTTAAAAAAAAAAGAGAAGGAAAAAGGGGA
Organism: Magnolia kwangsiensis; assembly: GCA_037074715.1. NCBI lineage: Eukaryota > Viridiplantae > Streptophyta > Magnoliopsida > Magnoliales > Magnoliaceae > Magnolia > Magnolia kwangsiensis. The sequence goes on from CM073573.1 coordinate 92,500,130, forward strand.
ATGGAGCTCCACACGATTTTTAGCCTTCCATGGAGGATGTGGGAGCTCCAAACAACGAAAATGGAGAAGAAGGGAGTGCCAATGGCTGTGAGTGATGGAGTAGGGTCGGTTGTGACCGAAAATGAGATTGGGAGAGGTTTGACATTGAGATTTGAGGGGAAGGCAGCAAAAAATGTGAAGAAAGGAGAGCTTGGAGGGGCATTTTATGAAGGAGGTACGTCTTTTGGGGGGTTTCAAGGTACGACCAGCATACCAGGGGGCTACCCTAGCCCCCAAACTCCTCCAGCCCAAAGGTCAGACCCAACTGATGAGTTTGACCGGCGATGCATCACCGAATCGACGATGACATCGCCGGTGAACTTGTAAATTGGCCATTGAGGCCATATGGGATGGGTTCCCCCTACCCTAAGGACTCTACAAAAGTATAGTTGCCACTTTGGTTCATTGTAGATTGCCCTAGGGAGGCCCAAACATCCATTCGGAGCTTTTTGGGGCCAATCTACAATCTCTAATACAAAACCCTATCATGAAGCATATGATTTTGGGGTATAAGGAGCTATTACATCCATCTAGCCCATTAGTTTCTAAAAAAAGTGAAGTTAGAATGGCCTTATGACCATTTTTCATGAATTTTACTATTCACTATAAAATTTTGTGAAAGTATGATTTTATGTTATTTTCACATTAATATTGATGCCTAATATGAAAAGGATAAGAAAGAATTGAATATTGGAGTGGGGAGAGGAAGAATTTCTAAGATGTTTGGCGAAACGGTGTTTTTAAGCCCTGGCGATTGAATACAGGAGTCGTGGTTGTGCCACGGCCTAAGGATTCACATTAACAGGTTTGGAATCATTCAAAGAACGTCACAACTCACTCACCTATAACCTAGGAGCTATTCGGGTTGCTTTATGCGACCCTAGATGCGTTATGGACTCGATCACGCGATCGAAATGAATAGACTTCGCCTATTGGAGAATCTGGGATCCTAGAAGTGTTTCTAGACCCTTCTCGTACCCACCTAAGTCAAAGGAAGCGACAGCGTACGTCGCGTGACCATAAGCCAGGCCCGGTTTAATCCAAATCATGCTCTAATACCATCTGTAACATCCCGAAAATCGGGGGGTCGAGCAAAAACCCAACTCCCGAGTTCCAACATGTTATTTATGCAACATAAATATGTATGATTGAATGTTGTCTGTGATAACGTATTAATCATGAGTGAGATTAAGCTAGAACCACATATCATACTCCAGAGACAGTTAAATTAACAAGCAGAAGACTGTGATAGTATGTATAACATATATAAACTGTTGTATGTCTCCAGAGTGTGAACATGTTACCAGGTTATATACATACATGCATACTCCAAAAGTAGACAAAACGAATATACATGAGTGCGCTAAAAATATAAAATGATAAGTGTTAAAGTATCTAATCAACCTCCATGTAATCCCATCGATCAAAACACGCATAAAGGAGGGATCCTCCTCCTCATCATTAAGTCCGGCTCCGCCTCGCAGGCCGCGCCATCATCTGCAATCACAAAAGGGTCTGGTGGGTGTCCGAAAACACCATCCCGTAACGTGGGAGTGAGTAGCTAACTCAGTGGAATAATAGAGCAAGGATTAACATGTTCTCAAATCAATCATGCGATAATAGTAAAGCAGTAAATCAAACAATCCTAAAACTGTTGTTAATGCAATATGACATGACGTGATGTGTGCTCTCACCGACGATCTCCCTCATACGAAACCATCTTACGACCGCGGCATGCCACACTCCCTAAAGTGCTCCACATCTTCCAGGCACATGCAATGTAATGGTGATATGATTTTCGAGTTGTTATTAGTCCATTCAAACAGCAGGATTGGGAAACTAAGGTACTTTCCTTATATCAATCCCAACACTGATCCTGTCTAGGGTCGTCACTCCTAGTAATCTCATACAATGTATATTTTATAGGTGGCTGCAAGGGCTGTCAGGGCTGTTGCACGCATTCGTTGTTCCGCTCCCCCATCACCTTGTCAATACAGGCCTACTGTACTCTACTGCTACTGAAGGGTCGTCGCCTCCCGTAGACTCAGAATACGCTCACGGTCACTACAAAGGACTCGTCGCCTGATCAGTGTAGGCCTACAGCAAGAATATAGTGTCCCATACCACCATAATCTGCTCATGAGACTAGGTGCTCACTGGTCACTACGGGGAGGTTTGTGGCCCCAGTATAGGCCGACAGATCGACCACGGTGTCCCATACCACCATGCCCGGCTCATGAGTCTTCGTGGATCAAGGTACTATGGTTAACAAGGTTTACAATGGTAAGTTCAGTACCCTAGGTTCAAGCAGTTATGACTCATGGAGGGTGAACATACAACGGCCAGTCGGGTTACTTGACGGGCTCGACTAGCACGATCGCATCTCAAGTTGAACGACATGAAGTGCGTAAAACACTTCGTGTGGCCTAACCACTGCCGCCAACTCCAAAACACGGCTCGCGTTCATCGACGCGTCGTTCGTGGCAAAGATAAGCCAACCACGAATTCGCTCGGTTACCGACTGCCTGGACTAAGTACAGTCCCAAACATGTGGAATCACATCAGCAAAGCATGTGAAAGAATTGGAAATGAAATACCACCATATGAGCATGTTAACACATGTTGTAACATACAACTTAAGCAAATCACCTGATACATGCCTTTCACACATATAATGAAATTATGCATATCGCCAACATATAGGAAATCATTTTCATTAGAAAATTAATTGAGAATTCAATCTCAAACTAAATCATAATGAAATCACCAAGCACATGTTATAACATACACCTTATGTGAATCATCAAGCACATGCATTTCATTCATATAATGAAATCATGCATATGGCTAACATGTAAGAAATCATTCACATCAGCATATCAATTGAGAAACCAATCTCAAACTAATCCATAACATCATTTCATTCAATACATACTAATACAAGCATTAATACAAACACTTACACTACACACTTAAGTCTACATATAGTATGTCGACCCGAAGTGTGCATTTAGGCGAATCTCTTCACCAAACTAATTACGCACGCATTCCTAACATTCTAATGCGACAACAAATCATGTCAATCACATCAGCAAAATATGAATGAAATCAGTACTTCCTACAAATGACTAAAATGCCCTAAATCTCATATTCTTTGCCGGTTTACGAAACAGGAAACGGACAGCATGCTGTACGTGTCAAACGGCGTTGCCGTCGATAATCTACTATTAAACGACATTGAAAGCTTTGGAAACAGTCAATCAAAGCATCTAAAATCTGCACCTTGTCTCTTATGGATGTGTAAATTCGAACGGAGCGTATACGCTTCGTCTACAGCGATTAGAGAACCTAACACACAAGTTCTATTAGCTACTTCGCTAGGAAACGAAAGGAACCTCAAATCAGCAACTTCTAGGGTATTTTCTTACCTGAAAACGCGGAGGAATCGCCGGGAAAGTGATCGGAGTGCGTTGCCTAAGCACGTACAGCACGTGGCACAAGTAGCAGGGAATTCTCTCCCACCTTCTCTCACAAACTCTCACCTTTTCTCTCTCCCAATCTAGGGATTTTTGCAAATTTGGATGGGAGAGAGGAGTGAGGGTTTCAACCCCTTTTATAAGCCCAAACTTGCCCAAAATAGGCTCAGGAATAAGGTTCATTTGAGGGGTAACCAAATCGGGGTTGTTTCGGTCCAAAAGGACATTTCTGGTGGTCCCCTGGCTGAATGCGGTCGGACTTAAGCTCATGCATACTTGATTTAGCACACATCAAGTTTTCAATCCGGCAGGGTTCGCTGATCGCACGTGGCGGTCGAGTTTCAGTTCAGCGGTCACCGCACGTAGATCAGGCCTGCAAATCTCATGATATGAAATAGAAATTTTTCTTGATCCGAGGGTGTAATTTGGCTGAATTCTGACGGTCAGAATGCTTAATACTGACAGGTCAAGTCGTGTGCCAGATTTGCATTTCAAATTCCAATTCTGTCCCTATTCGCACTCTCTTCAGTCCGGGCTCAATGAAATAGCCTGTGATTATCGGTTGGACTTGATTTTTGAAATGATTGTCAACTCCAGCTAGGCGGTCCTAACGGTCTAAGATAGTAGGCATCGGACTTTCGACGCGCGGTCTAGATCCAATACAAAATTTTAAGGTGGTCCAAAGAACAAACCTGCTCAGAGTTTGATCCGAGATTATAGAGTATTATAGAGTCATACGTTCTACTCGATTTAGGTCTTGTAGAACGTATTTAAAGTGATCAGGGACTGTTTCCCAGCTACTCCAACGTTGCGCTAGCTAACTTATGTTTAGTTTCTAAAGGAATTAATCCTAAGTGGTTTCTTTGGCTATGGAATTGGGTTCTGAGCGATTTTCCCGGTGTTTTAGTTGACCCATTGCCTAAGGACGTCTAATCCTAGGTTGGCCAAAATTCGGGGTGTTGCAGGTTGAGGCCCATTGTAATGTATTTAGGGCACATGGGTTGGGGCCTTTGTAGTATATTTAGGGCCCATGGGTTGAGGCCCATTGTGATGTATTAGGGACGTGGGATGAGGCCCATTGTGATGTATTCTAAGGCCCATGGGTTATGACCCATTGTAATGTACATAAGATCATTGGTGCGACCCATTGATGTGGCCCACTTGATGAATATAAGGCCCATATGATATGGCCCATTTGATGTATTTAAGGCCCAATGGGATGTACCTAAGGTCCATTGCAATATGTGATCCCAACTCAGATTATGTAATGATGTTTACGACGGTTGTGCCTTGGGAGCAATGATGGTTTGACGTCCATATTGTAAGTTTAAATGTTGGTTAAACATCCACATTACGACTCTCCCTAGGGCCCATTGATAGGCCCATACTTGTTGTGTGTAGGCCGTCTAGGCCCATCTTCGTTGTGAGAGTAGTTCATCACATTATAACATCCTTAGTGTAACTCCATGCTTCATGCCCATATGCATCATATGTATGCCTGATATAAGGATTGTTTGATCATAGCATATACCATTGGGCAGACTATTTACGGGACTCCATATGAGACAGAGTGCCCACATTATCGCACCGTACGTGCAGGATTTTTGTATGACTGGATAGTGTGACTCATGCATCCTGCATATATGTGACTTGATCATTGTACGCCCTAGTGACATCAGGGTCGTAGTCTCCACAGGCACATCATGGATGGCTAAATGGGACACCAAAAATACTTGGTTCGAGCACTATGGGCACTTAGGATGTCCTTGGGTGAAAGTCCCAGAACCTCCGAGGCCAGGAGTAGCCCAAACGTCTAGACTGAGTGGAACATGAGCACCTGAGTGCCGAATACCAGTAGGCCGCATCTCCCACTGTGTCATAGTCGGTTGGGAGGGGGTGTGGCCTTATCTGCCCGAATGAGGGGGCTATAAGCTAGGTTAAGTATGACCAGCTCGTAAATGGGTCCTCTATCGACGAGCCGGGTAAGTATTGGCAGACTACTGGTCAGGCAGATAGTGAGGTCTATTCCGCTTTCTTGGCTGTGTAGCTAGGGAGGAGGCAGTTAGTGCGAAGTGTATTAGACCCTGGTGACTTTCCCAGATAGCAACCGTACTGATATATAGACTTATTGAGCAGGAATTACATATCCATTCATTCATTCATTCACTATCCACTCGGGTTGGTGGTGCGTAATCATTTATTACGTGTACCTTCACAGGGCTAGGATTTTGGTTACGTGCACGACTAACCTGAGATCATGAGTTTACCACATTGTGTCTGAAGGGGCCTAGATATATGCCCTAGAGGGGGGGTGAATAGGGCAATGCCAAATAAAACTAATAATAACAGAATAATAAAAGAAATAAAGCACAATGCTGAATTTAAAGTAATCTCAATATCCTAAAATAAAGAGAATGATACTTTATCAGTTTTAAGGATAACCTTACACCAAAAACCAAAGGTTTAAGGTAGGACAACCATATTTCTAGAACGTCCTTGTATCACAAACCAATGATGAATAAAAAATAAGGAAATAAAAATAACTTGCAGAAATAAATCCTAAGTTATTACAACCTTCATCTACACTTACTTGAAATAAAATGATTACAACATTCATCCACAAATACAAACCACAAAACTGAATGAATAAAGGAATGAAAGAATAAAGCACGTCCACAACACAACGATTTATAGTGGTTCGCCTGTGTGTACACCAACTGTTATCCAACAGCCACACAGAATGCTACTCCACTCCTAATATCCTTACACGGGATATTAGCATGCACTATCAAAATAGGTTTCACAGGTTCACCTAAAACCTTCACAATTGTGTCTTTGATCTCAGGCTTACACAATCCAAAAACCCCCACAATCTGAGTTTTTTGGCTCTCCTCAATGAGATTTTTCTGGAAAATCTCAAACAAAACCAAAGAAAGTAAATTACAAAAATGTAAAATACTTGAATCACCTTTTGAAGTAGCCCGGTAGAACCAATCGGAGTAGAACTTCGATTCAATGTTCAAAGTCCAATACTCACTTTAAGAATGGTTCTAAGTCTAATTGATTTTAAATCAAAAGGGCTAGTTCTATTTGATTTTGAATCCAAGAAGAAGGAATATCAGAAATTCCCCTTTTCAAATAAGATTGGAATATAGATCAAAATCAAATAAAAAACAAGCTAGCAAAAGGAATATTAAATAAGCACAAAGTAGCTTAAAACATACACAAACTTATCTCAGAGTATAGCCTAAAGAATGCTTGAATAGAGTTGAATTGAATTGCTAAAACTCTGAAGTTCATGCTCTATTTATAGCCTGAAAAATCCCGTTTACGAGTGGTCTTAGTATCCTAAGACTGGTCGTAGATTCAAAGATTTTCAAAGATTTTCGTGGGATAAGGATTTGTTGTTTCACGACCGGTCCTTGGTAGCTTACGACCGGTCATGGGCTGCCTACGACTGGTCGTGGGTCACCTACGACCGGTCGTAGGACCCCCAGTTTAGTTACTGGAGTTTGAGTCATAGGGCTAAGACTGGTCGAAGGATGAGTCGTAGAACTCACAGGACTGGTCGTAAGATGTCCAAGACTGGTCGTAGGACAACCAGAAAGATCCAAAAATCTTCAACAACCTAGGACTGGTCCTGAAAAACTTAAGACTGGTCATAGCAGAGCTAGGACTGGTCTTGAAGTCCCTAGGATTGGTCTTAGAACATCCCAAACAAGCATATTAAAAATATATGAGTTATGTATCCAGAATGACCGACAGTAAAGCTCTTCCTAAGGTCAATCTAAGGTCAAACAAACCTTAAAAGTGAGATGGACATTGAAAGTCTGTACACTCAGATGACCCTTAAGAGAAGCTTGAGAATATACGAATCTTGTAGTAGGCCTTCTTGAGCTTGATCTTGACTTGAACAAAGTCTTCTTGAGCTTGATCTTGACTTGAACAAAGTCTTCTTAAGCTTGATTATATCTTGAACATGCATACTTGAAGACTTCTATTCTTGAATTCTTCATCCATGACTTGAAACTTTCTTCATTTAAGATCTTGTCTTGAAGTCCGATGTCTTAAAGCAATGAATAGTCTCAAACTTGAAACAAGATATACAAGACATATATATAGGTTTTGGCATGACAAAATTTGACAACCAAAGGGATATGAAATCATAGCACTTACAATCTCCCCCTTTGTCAAATTTGTGACAAAACACATAGCATAAAGAATAAGAAGGAATCATGAGCCATAAAATCACAAATTACTCTACTCCCCCTGAGTAATACAAATACTGCTCATGTAACCAATCAATAACATCAATATAAAATATTCTCATCCACATATCCTTCTCAATCAAATTACTCCCCCTTTCCATCTTTCCATACTACTCCCCCTTTACCATTATACTCCCCTATGTTGTCACAAAATGACAAGGGAAAGTCACAATAGGAAAGAGAACATCAACATAGAGAGTAACAATAAGCAGATAATGAGAAAGACATATGAAAGGACATAGCATATTTTAAAATATAAACCAGAAGCATCAAGCTATTATCAATCCATAATATAATATCCAAAAGATAATACAATATTCAAAATAAAAGATAATGTTATACTATCTAGAAGATAATTCACCTAATCAGATCCAGAGGAGGGAGAAGGGATAGTCGTATCAATCTGGTGTAAGCCCCTATTGATGCGACAAAGATATTTGTACATGTACTTAAATTGCATATCATGGGCTATCCTCATGTTATCAACCTTCTCCTCCAATGCACGAAGGCGTGCATCATGACTAGATGGATCGTAATTAGGATCATTAGGCGAATCAGATTCTATATCATCAAATAAATCATCCATATTAATATCCTGTTGAGGAAGATCGCCAGCTTCCCCTTCATTTCCAGCTTCACCACCATTACCACCAACACCACCTTCATCTACTTGGCCAGGAAGCAAATCCAGCTTCATCTTATTAAGATTGGAATTGTTGAAGATAAGATGATGAATTGGTGCCTCATTAACAGGTTTATCGACAAGCATGTGAGTGGCTAAAACAGTCATAAGATAACCGAACGGAATATCACTATAACCCGGATGAAGACGAAACTAAATAATGAAATAACAAATCAAAGAAGGAAGATAGACCTTGGTATCAGAAGCAATAGAATGCAACACACGAACCATGAAAGAAGTCAACTCGATTTTATTACCGGACCGAGGATACACATTGAAAATGAAGAAACGATGTAACACTCTTTATCTAGGTAACAAATACTTTGAAGGGAGCACATTCCCTTTGTGTGTCCATTGTGCATCAATTTTGCCTAAATCTCTTGTTAACATTCATTTTTTCGATTCAGATGGTTTGTCGTATAAAGTATGAATTGGTATACCTTCATCATTAACAGGTATATCCATAATACCTGATATCAAATGACGGTCTACTTCAAATTTTCCTTCTTTAGTATTAATTGAAAAAATTAAATTATCAAGAGAAAATTTAGAGATGCATGCAACAATTGATTGGGCAATGGACTGGTATGCAGACTCGTCTCAAAGAAAAATGTTAGTCCAGCCAACAGATTCAAGAAGAGGGAAAATACCATATGGAGCAATATGATTGAGATCAGTGGTATGCTCAACGATTATATTATGGACACGAAAATCTCGTACATCTTGAGAATCATCTTCGGGTGACCGAAGGTGCCATTTAGTTATCGGTGTAAATCTATATGAAGATGGACCACGGGATGTTTTCTTTTTTCCTCTAGCATCCATATTTAAAAAGATATACAAAGAGCAAAAGAAATGGACAAAAGAAAGGATGTGTTTTCTCTAGATCAGCAAATTGAGAAGAAACCCTTGAAAAAATCCAACAAGAGATGAAATCTAGCTACATAATGATCAAATCAAAGCATAGAGAGCATGAATCTTCAAGAAAAATGATAAAATAGGACTCACCTTGAAGAAAAATAAGAAATTCTTTGACTGGTCGAGCCACGACTCATCGTAGGTCGGAGTGAAAATGAAGAAGAAGGTGATTTTCTCCAAATATATCACATTCACGAGCTCCACGACCGATCAAGTGCAGTCCACGACCGGTCGAACCATGACTGGTCGTGTACAGCCACGACCGGTCGAGTATCGACCAAAAATACATTTTTAATGTAAAAAATTAAAATTTAAACACAAATATTATTAAATATAATACACTATGATACATGCAAGGAAGTATACTCAATATAAAATGAACATACAAAGATCAAATTTCAATTTATTAAACTTGCTTTTGTCGAGCGATTTAGTAAATATATCAGCAAGTTGATTTTCGGTTGGTATATATTCCAAGGAAATAACTTTTTCTTCAACCAACTCATGAATGTAATGATACCTAATGTCAATGTGCTTATTACGTGAATGCTGGATTGGATTTTTAAAAATATTTATAGTACTGGAATTATCACAATGTAAGATCATTGAATCTTGATTAATTTCATAATCGCTTAGCATGCGTGTAACACCCCGAATTTTTGCCAACCTGGGATTAGATGTCCTTAGGCAATGGGTCAACCATAACGCCTTGGTAACCTCTCAGAACCCAATTCCAAAGCCAAAGAAATCGTGTAGAACCAAATCCTTTAGAAATTAGGCGTAAGTTAACTGGCGCTACGTTAGATTAACTGTGAAATTGTCCCTGAACACTTTAAATACGTTCTACAAGACACAAAACTTGTAGAATCAATGACGCTATAATACCCTGAAACCTAGGATCAAAATCTAAACCCGTTTGCTCTCAGGAACCCTTTGAAACTTTGTATTGGATCTAGACCACGCGTCGAAAGTCCGATACCTACAATCTTAGACCGTTATGACCACTTAGCTGGACTTGACAATCATTTCAAAAATCAAGCCCAACCAACGTTCAGAAGCTATTTCATTGAGTCTGGAGTTAAGAGAGTGAGAAAGGGTAAGGATTTGGAAATTTTAATCCAAATCTGGCACGTGACTTTACGCATTATTATTAAGCATTCTGACCGTCAGAATTCAGCCAAATTTCACCCTCGGATCAGAAAAAATTTCTCTTTAATATCATGCGACTTGTAGACCTGATTTAGGTACGATGACCGCTGAACTGAAACTGGACCGCCACGTGCGATCTATGAACTCTGCCGGACTGAAAACTGGGTGTGAGCAACATTCAATGACCATGATCTTAAGTCCGATCGCGTTCGACCAGGGGACCTCCCGAAATGCTCTTTTAGATCGAAACAGCCCCGATTTGGTTATAACCCAAGTATACCTTTGTCCCAAGTCTGTTTTGGTGAATTTTTAGACTATATAAGGGCTTGAAACCCTCTCATATCTCTCTCATCCGAATTTGGATTAAACCCTAGAAAGAGAGAGAGAAAAAGTGAGAGAGTTGTAGGAGGAATTTCCTGCCACTTGCACCGGCTATTCCACGTACCGAAGCACCGCGTTCGAATCACTTTCCCGGCGATTCCAACGCACCCCTAGGTAAGAAAAACCCTAACTACTTGCTGATTTAGGGTTCTTTCGATTCAAATAGAAAAATGGCTTATGTATCTTGCACATTAGGTCGCCTTTACACCATTGACGAAGTGTATACGTGCTATTCGAATCGATACACTTCTAAGGCGAAAGGTGAGGATTTTAGACGCTTTGATTAACTGATTTCAAAGCTTTCAATGTCATTTTATAGTAGATTATCGACGGCAACGCCATTTGACATGTACAACATGCTGTCCGGTTTCTATTTCGTAAACGTACGGTAAATATGAGATTTAGGGTATTTTAGGCATTTATAGAAAATACTGTATACGTCCGTATTTTGCTGAAATTCTTGACATGTAAATTCATCATGTTATGATATTATGTATGCGTGTATAAATTGTTTGGCGAAGAGATTCACCCTAATGCGCACTTTGGGTCGACATACACTATGTAGACTAAAGTGTGTGGACTAAGTGTTTGTATGAATGTTTGTATTAGTATGTATTGAATAAATGTTGTTGTAAATTAGTTTTGAGAATGAATTCTCAATCCACATGACGTTGTATATGATTTCCTACATGTTTGTTATATGGATTGATTTCCTTACATGTATAGAATACATGTGTTGGTTGATTTTCTTACTTCGTATGCTATAACATGTGTTAACATACTTGTATTGTTGTATTTCATTTCTATTACTCTCATAGGATTACTGACGTTGGTTTACAAATTCTTGAGGCTATGACCTAGTCCAGGCAGTCGGTAATGGATTGAATTCGTGGTTGGTTTCTATTTGCCACGAAGGATGCGTTGATGAATGCGAGTCGTGTTTTGGGTTGGCGGCAGTGGTTATGCCACGCGAAGTGTTTTATGCACTTCATGTCGCTGAGCTTGAGATGCGCTCGTACTAGTCGAACCCGTCAAGTAACCCGACTGGCCATTGTATGTTCACCATGTATGAGTCATAACTGCTTGAACCTAGGGTACTGAACTTACCATTAGAAACGCTGTTAACCATGGTACCTTAATCCATAAAGACTCATGAGCCAGGCATGGTAGTATGGGACACCGTGGTCGAGCTGTCGGCCTAAGCTGGGGCCACAAACCTCCCCATAGTGACCAGTGAGCACCCTGATCTGAGCAGATTATGGTGGTATGGGACAATATATTCTTGTTGTCGTCCTACATTGATAAGGTGATGGAGGAGTGGAGCAACGAGTGCGAGCAACAGCCCTGGCAGCCCTTTGTAGTGACCTTGAGTTTATCCTGACACCGCATGGGGGCGACGAGTCCTGATGCAGTCTTAAGGATATAAATAGGCCTGTATTGATAAGGTGATGGGGGAGCAGTGCAATGAGTGCGAGCAACAGCCCTGAGAGCCCTTACAGCGACCTTCAAATATAACATCGTATGAGATTACTAGGAGTGACGACCCTAGACAGGATCTGTGTTGGGATTGATATAAGCAAGGTACCCTAGTTTTCCAATCCTGCTATATGAAAAGGACTAATAACAACTCGGTAATCATTATCCATATCACATTGCATGTGCTTGGAAGATGTGGAGCACTGTGGGAAGAAAGCATGCCGCGGACGCAGATGGTGCCGCATGAGGGAGTATGTCGGTGAAGGCATCCATCATGTCATTTCATGCATACAAAAGTCTCTTTAAGTACTTATTACCCTTAGCCAATTTCAGGGATGAAATTTTGTTTTAAGGGGGGTAGATTGTAACACCCCATATTTTTGTCAACCTGGGATTAGACGTCCTTAGGCAATGGGTCAACCATAACGCCTTGGTAACCTCTCAGAACCCAATTCTAAAGCCAAAGAAATCGTGTAGAACCAAATCTTTTAAAAATTAAGCGTAAGTTAATTGGCGCTAAGTTAGATTAGCTGTGAAATTGTCCTTGAATACTTTAAATACATTCTATAAGACCCAAAACTTGTAGAATCAATGACGCTATAATACCCTGAAACCTAGGATCAAACTCTAGACCCGTTTGCTCTCAGGAACCCTTTGAAACTTTGTATTGGATCTAGACTGCGCGTCAAAAGTCTGATACCTACAATCTTAAACCGTTATGACCACTTAGTTGGACTTGACAATCATTTCAAAAATCAAGCCCAACCGACGTTCACAGGCTATTTCATTGAGTCTGGAGTAAAGAGAGTGAAAAAGGATAAGGATTTGGAAATTTTAATCCAAATCTGGCACGTGACTTTGCGCATTATTATTAAGTGTTCTGACCATCAGAATTCAGCCAAATTTCACCCTCGGATCAGGAAAAATTTCTCTTTCATATCATGAGACTTGTAGACCTGATTTAGGTACGATGACCGCTGAACTGAAACTGGACCCCACGTGCGATATATGAACTCTGCTGGACTGAAAACTGGGTGTGAGCAACATCCAGTGACCATGAGCTTAAGTCCAATCGCGTTTGACCAGGGGACCTCCCGAAATACTCTTTTGGATCGAAACAGCCCCGATTTGGTTATAACCCAAGTATACCTTTGTCCCAAGTCTATTTTGGTGAAGTTTTAGACTATATAAGGGCTTGAAACCCTCTCATATCTCTCTCATCCGAATTTGGATTAAACCCTAGAAAGAGAGAGAGAAAAAGTGAGAGATTGTGAGAGAGTTGTGGGAGGAATTTCTTGCCACTTGCACCAGCTATTGCACGTACCGAAGTACCGTGTTCGAATTACTTTTCCAGCAATTTCAACGCACTCCTAGGTAAGAAAAACCCTAACTACTTATTGATTTAGGGTTCTTTCGATTCAAATAGCAAAATGGCTTATGTATCTTGCGCATTAGGTCGCCTTTACGCTGTTGATGAAGCGTATATGTGTTATTCAAATCGATACACGTCTAAGGCGAAAGGTGAGGATTTTAGACGCTTTGATTGACTGATTTCAAAGCTTTCAATGTCGTTTAATAGTAGATTATCGACGGCAACGCTGTTTAACATGTACAACATGCTGTCCATTTTTCATTTCGTAAACGTACGGTAAATATGAGATTTAGGGTATTTTAGGCATTTATAGAAAATACTGTATACGTCCGTATTTTGCTGAAATTCTTGACATGTAAATTCATCATGTTATGATATTATGTATGCGTGTATAAACTGTTTGGCGAAGAGATTCGCCCTAATGTGCACTTTGGGTCGACATACACTATGTAGACTAAAGTGTGTGGACTAAGTGTTTATATGAATGTTTGTATTAGTATGTATTGAATAAATGTTGTTGTAAATTAGTTTTGAGAATGAATTCTCAATCCACATGACGTTGTATATGATTTCCTACATGTTTGTTATATGGATTGATTTTCTTACATGTATAGAATACATGTGTTGGTTGATTTTCTTACTTCATATGCTATAACATGTGTTAACATACTTGTATTGTTGTATTTCATTTCTATTACTCTCATAGGATTACTGACGTTGGTTTACAAATTCTTGAGGCTATGACCTAGTCCAGGCAGTCGGTAATGGATTGAATTCGTGGTTGGTTTCTATTTGCCACGAAGGATGCGTTGATGAATGCGAGTCGTGTTTTGGGTTGGCGGCAGTGGTTACGCCACGCGAAGTATTTTATGCACTTCATGTCGCTGAGCTTGAGATGCGCTCGTACTAGTCGAGCCTGTCAAGTAACCCGACTGGCCATTGTATGTTCACCATGTATGAGTCATAACTGCTTGAACCTAGGGTACTGAAATTACCATTGGAAACCCTGTTAACCATGGTACCTTGATCCATAAAGACTCATGAGCCGGGCATGGTAGTATGGGACACCGTGGTCGAGCTGTCGGCCTAAGCTGGGGCCATAAACCTCCCCGTAGTGACCAGTGAGCACCCTGCTCTGAGCAGATTATGGTGGTATGGGACACTATATTCTTGCTGTCGTCCTACATTGATAAGGTGATTGGGGAGTGGAGCAACGAGTGCGAGCAACAGCCCTGACAGCCCTTTGTAGTGACCTTGAGTTTATCCTGATACCGCATGGGGGCGACGAGTCCTGATGCAGTCTTAAGGATATAAATAGGCCCGTATTGATAAGGTGATGGGAGAGCAGTGCAACGAGTGCGAGCAACAGCCCTTGCAGCGACCTTCAAATATAACATCATATGCGATTACTAGGAGTGACGACCCAAGACAGGATCTGTGTTGGGATTGATATAAGCAAGGTACCCTAGTTTCCCAATCCTGTTGTATGAAAAGGACTAATAACAACTCGGTAATCATTATCCATATCGCATTGCATGTGCCTGGAAGATGTGAAGCACTGCGGGAAGAAAGCATGCCGCGAACACAGACGGTGCCGCATGAGGGAGTATGTCGGTGAGGGCATCCATCATGTCATTTCATGCATACATTAACAATAGTATGTAGGAATGTTTGATTGTTTGCTTTACTATTAACGCGTGACTGCTTTGATAACATGCTAATCTTTGCTCTATTCTCCCACTGAGTTGAACACTCACTCCCACATTACGGGATGGTGTTCTGGACACCCACCTGTCCCTATTTTAGTTGAAGATGATGGCGCTGCTTGAGAAGAAGAGTTGGACTTGTATGATGATGAGGAGGACTTCTCCTCTGTGTTCTAATCGACGAGATTACAAGGAGGTTGAGTAGATGCCTTGACACTTGTCATTTTATATATTTTGGAGCACTCATGTATATTCTTTTCTTTCCATTTTTGGAGTATATGTGTATTTAATTAACCTGGTAACATGTTCACACTCTGGAGACTTACAATCAATTATATATTTTATGTATTTATCAGTCTTCCGCTTGCTAATTTAAATGTCTCTGGAGTATGATATGCTGTTTTGTCTTAGTCACAATCTTATTTAATGTCATTCTACAGACAACATGCATTTATCATTATCTTCATTGCATAAGTGACGTTCTGGAACTCGGGAGTTGGGTTTCTACCCGACCCCCAATTTTCGGGGTGTTACAATGCGTTTCATCCAAACGAGTAGTGTACATGCATATCCAGCTGGAATATTCTCAGCCTCAGCAGTGGAGAGCGATATTGAGCTTTGCTTCTTGCTGAACCAAGAAACTAAGCAATTTCTAATGTAAAAATAACCACCACTGGTTGATTTTCTATCATCGATATTATCGGCCCAATCAGCATCTGAGTACCCGGCTAATTGAAGACTAGTATCAAAAGGGTACCATAGACCCAGATTTATAGTACTTGTGACATATCTAATAATCCATTTAACAGCAGTAAGATGTAATTCCTTAGGATTAGACTGATATCTCGCACAAATATCAACACTGAATGCGATATTAGGTCTACTTACAGTTAGATATAACAAACTACCAATCATACTATGATATAGTTTAGGATCTATATCTTTACCTGTAGAGTCTTTTGAGAGTCTTAACATTGTACTCATAGGAGTATCAAAGTTCTTACCATTCTCAAATCCAAACCTTTTAACTAAGTTTGAAGCATATTTGGTTTGGAAAATGAAAATTTCGTCAGGTTGTTGTTTTACTTGCAACCCTAGGAAGTAATTTAGTTCACCAACCATGCTCATTTCGAACCTTGATTTCATAAGATCTGCAAACTCAATAGACATGTTAGTACAAGTTGATCCATAAATAATATCATCAACATAAATTTGAACCATCAAAATATCATTGTTATACTTTTTAACAAAGAGCGTCTTATCGACACTACCTACTTGAAAGCTATGACTAAGTAAGAATTTAATCAATTTCTCATACTATACCCTGGGCGTTTGTTTTAGACCATAGAGAGCCTTTTTGAGACGAAATACATGGTCAGATAACTTGGGGTCTTCAAACTCTGAAGGTTGTTCAACATACACTTCTTCATGTAAATCGTCATTCAAGAAGGCACTCTTTACATCCATCTGATAAATCTTAAATTTTCTAAAGCATGTGATGGAAATAAAAAATCTGATTGATTCAAGATGAGCGACTAGAGAAAAGGTTTCATCGTAATCGATGCCTTCAATCTGAGTGTAACCTTGTACAACCAGTCTAGCCTTATTTCGAATTATATTTCCAAGCTCATCAGACTTATTTTTAAAGATCCATTTTGTTCCAATAATGTGTTTATCTTTAGGTCTAGGAACAAGATACCAGACATCATTACGAACAAATTAATTAAGTTCATCCTGCATAGCAACAATCCAATTTTTGTCAGAAAGTGCTTCTTTCACATTGACCTGTTCTATTTGGGATGTAAAACAGACATAATTACATATGTTCTCAAGTTGTTTGCGAGTACGAACTCCAGTGAGAGGGTTTTCAAGTATTTGATTGGTTGGATGATCTTTGACAGTCCTTGGTTCAGATTCTTTTTGACTTGATGAGGTATCTTGATTGTCGATAATAAGAGCTTCATCATCATCTAAACTCGGAGCTGGTGTATTCAAATGATCATCAATGACCTCATTGATGGACTCTTGAATCACACCAGTTCTCTTATTTAGAACCCTATAAGCTCTACTGTTCAAAGAATAACTAAGAAAAATACCTTCATCACTTTTTGTATCAAACTTTCTCAAAATTTTACGATCACATAAAATATAACACTTGCTGCCAAAAACCCGAAAGTATTTGACAGTAGGTTTCTTTTCAAACCATAATTCATAAGCAGTCTTATTATCAGATTTACTGGTATAAACCTGATTAATAATATAACATGAGGTATTAACTGCTTCAGCCAAAGATTTCTAGAGAGCTTCATGCTAATCAACATAACATTAGCCATATCCTGAAGCACTCTATTTTTTCTTTCAACTATACCATTTTTTTGCGGTGTTTTGGACGCAGAGAATTCATGTGATATTCCAGATCGCTACAGAATCTCTCAAAACTACTGTTTTCGAATTCGGATCCATGATCACTACGGATCTTACTAACATGAGAACCTTTTTCATTTTGGATTCCTTTGATGACCATTTTCACTTCATCCAGGGTTTCAGTTTTGTCTTTTAAGAACGATACCCAAGTGAATCTGGTATAGTCATCTACGATAACTAAGATGTATTGTTTGCCTCCTCGACTCTTCGATCTGGTTGGTCCAATAAGATCCATATGTTGAAGCTCAACTGGTCTAAATGTGGTATTGGAGTTCACTTTCTTGTGAGAGCTCCTAGTCTATTTTTCCAACTGGCATTCACCACATATTTTGTCTACTTTTTACAATTTGGGTAGACCTCTAATTAATTCTCTTTTGCTCAATCTAAATAAGTTCCGATAGTGTACATGTCCAAGGCATTTATGTCATAATTCAGTCTCATCTGTATGGACCATGTAACACGATTGAGTAGATGAGCTTGCATCACTAACGATGTAGCAGTTTTCAGAAGTTCTGCGACTAGTTAATATAATAGAACCCTTTTTATTAAAAATCTCACAACCTTGATTAGAAAACTTCACACTATGGTTGTTATGACATATCTGAGAAATGCTAAGTAGGTTGTGTTTCAAGCCCTCAACATACAAAACATTTTTAAATAAGGGAAGGTTATAAAGCTGAACCGTACCTTGGCCAATGATCTTATAAATGCTTCCATCACCAAATGTGACTGACCCATCAGTCATATCTTTTAGATCGGTGAATAAAGCTTTGTCACCTGTCATATGTCTCGAGCAACCACTATCTAGGTACCACTTTGAATGGCTTGTAGCTTTGAAAGCAGTGTGGGCAACCTGTAAGTGCTATGATTTCATATCCCTTTGGTTGTCAAATTTTGTGCTTCCAAAACCTATATCTATGTCTTGTATATCTTGTTTCATGTTTGAGACTATTCATTACTTCAAGACATCGGACTTCAAGACAAGAACTTAATTAAAGATCGTTTCAAGTCATGGATGAAGATTTCAAGAATAGAAGTCTTCAAGTTTGCACGTTTAAGATTCAATCAAGTTCAAGTATATTAGAAGACCTTATCAAGTCAAGATCAAGCTCAAGAAGGCCTACTACAAGATTCGTATATTCTCAAGCTTCTCTTAAGGGTCATCTGAGTGTACAGACTTTCAATGTCCATTTCACTTTTAAGGTTTGTTTGACCTTAGATTGACCTTAGGAAGAGCTTTACTATAGGTAATTCTGGATACATAACTCATATATTTTTAATATGCTTGTTTGGGCTGTTCTAAGACCAGTCCTAGGGACTTCAAGACGAGTCTTAATTTTTTTAGGACCAGTCCCAGGTTATTGAAGATTTTTGAATCTTTCTATCTGTCCTACGACCAGTCCTGGACATCATACGACCAGTCCTATGAGTTCTACGACTCATGCTTCGACCAGTCGTAGCCCTACAACTCAAACTCCAGCAACCAAATTGAGGGTCCTACGACCGGTCGTAGGTGACTCATGACCAGTTGTAGGTGGCCCACGACCGGTCGTAGACCACCCAGGACCGGTCGTGGAACAACAAAATCTTATCCCGCAGAAATCTTTAAAAATCTTTGAAGCTACGACCAGTCCTAGGATCTTAAGACCAGTCGTAGATGGGATTTTTCAGGCTATAAATTGAGCACGAACTTCAGAGTTTTAGCAATTCAATTCAATTCTATTCAAGCAATCTTTAGGCTATTCTCTGAGATAAGTTTGTGTTTGTTTTAAGCTACTTTGTGCTTATTTAATATTCCTTTTGCTAGCTTGTTTTTTATTTGATTTTAATCTACATTCCAATCTCATTAGAAAAGGGAAATTTCTGATATTCCTTCTTCTTGGATTCAAAATCAAATAGAACTATCCCTTTTGATTTAAAATCAATTAGACTTAGAACCATTCTTAAAACTCAGATTGTGGGAATTTTTTGATTGTGTAAGCCCGTGATCAAAGACACAATTGTGAAGGTTTTAGGTGAACCTGTGAAACCTATTTTGATAGTGCATGCTAATATCCCCTATGTGAGGATATTAGGAGTGGAGTAGCATTCTGTGTGGCTGTTGGATAACAGTTGGTGTACACACAGGCGAACCACTATATATTGTTGTGTTGTGGATGTGCGTTATTCTTTCATCCCTTTATTCGTTCAGTTTTGTGGTTTGTGTTTGTGGATGAATGTTGTAATCATTTTATTTCAAGTAAGTGTGGATGAATGTTGTAATAACTTAGGATTTATTTCTGCAAGTTATTTTAATTTCCTTACTTTTTATTCCTCATTGGTGTGTGATATAAAGGGCGTTCTAGAAATAAGGTT
Source organism: Magnolia kwangsiensis (assembly GCA_037074715.1). Classification (NCBI taxonomy): domain Eukaryota; kingdom Viridiplantae; phylum Streptophyta; class Magnoliopsida; order Magnoliales; family Magnoliaceae; genus Magnolia; species Magnolia kwangsiensis. Next base: position 92,520,376 of record CM073573.1, read on the forward strand.
GTCCTACCTTAAACCTTTGGTTTTTGGTGTAAGATTGTCCTTATAACTGATAAAGTATCATTCTCTTTATTTAGGTTATTGAGATTACTTTAAATTCAGCATTGTGCTTTATTTCTTTTATTATTCCGCTGTTATAAGTTTTATTTAGCATTGCCCTATTCACCCCCCCTCTAGGGCATATAGCTAGGCCCTTTCAAGTGGTATCAGAGCCTAATAGCTCATGCTTATTGTTTATTTATTGGATTTATTTCCTGAGCTAACGATCTAAGCTATATTAAGATGTCAAATTTTGATAGCCTATCAGTCACTAGGCCACCACCTTTTAATGGCACAAACAATGCCTATTGGAAAGCCAGGATGAGGATCTTTCTCAAATCCTTGGATGAAAGTGTGTGACTGGCCACAGTGAATGAATGGAACCCTCCTATCACTGAATGTAACACCCTGAAAATCGGGGGTCGTGTATAAACTCAACTCCCGAGTTCCAGACCGTCACTTATGCAACAAAAATAGTTATGATTCAATGTTGTCTGATTTAAAGCATTCACATGAGTAAAAGTATACCAAAACTGCAATTCATACTTCAGATCCAGTGATAAAAGCAAGCGGAAGACTAAACAATATATATATCACTGTATGGAAAAACAAAGTAATCTCAGCTGTCTCCAAAGTATGACTACATCTCTGAGTCTCATATACATGTAAATAGACAAAAGAATAAGTTCAAAATAGTCCCACTGAAGTCCCCCTCGATCCAGGTCACCTACGGGAAGCCGTCGTGATACTGCATATACGAGAACTCATCCTGGTCCTCGTCAATCTCCGGCTCCACCTCCTGGATCTCGTCCTCACCTGCAACTACAACAGGGTCTGGTGGGTGTTGCAAACACCATCCCGTAACGTGGGAATGAGTGATCAACTCAGTGGAATCATAGAGCAAAGATTAGCATGTTCACAATTCAATCACGCGATAATAGTAAAGCAGTAAATCAGACAATCCTAATACTGTTGTTAATGCAAGATGATATGACGTGATCTATGCCCTCACCGACGATCACCCTCATGCGGCAACATCTTACGACCGCGGCATGCCACACTCCCTAGAGTGCTCCACATCTTCCAGGCACATGCAATGCTATGGTGATATGATTACCAAGTTGTTATTAGTCCATTCAAACAGCAGGATTGGGAAACTAAGGTACTTCCCTTGTATCAATCCCAACACGGATCCTGTCTAGGGTCGTCACTCCTAGTAATCTCATACGATGTACATTTCGTAGGTCACTGCAAGGGCTGCCAGGGCTGTTGCTCGCACTCGTTGCACCACTCCCCCATCACCTTATCAATACAGGCCTACTGTACTCTACTGCACGGAAGGGTCGTCGCCTCCCGTGGACTCAGAATACGCTCGCGGTCACTACAAAGGGCTCGTCGCCTGATCAGTGTAGGCCGACAGCTAGAATATAGTGTCCCATACCACCATAATCTGCTCACGAGTCAAGGTGCTCACTGGTCACTACGGGGAGGTTTGTGGCCCCAGCGTAGGCCGACAGCTCGACCACGGTGTCCCATACCACCATGCCCGGCTCATGAGTCTTCGTGGATCAAGGTACCACGGTTAATAGGGTTTACAATGGTAAGTTCAGTACCCTAGGTTCAAGCAGTTATGATACATACAAGGTGAACAAACATCGGCCAGTCGGGTTACTTGACGGGCTCGACTAGTGCGATCGCATCTCGAGTTAAACGACATGAAGTGCGTAAAACACTTCGCGTGGCCTAACCACTGCCGCCAACTCTCAACACGAATCACGTTCATCGACGCGTCGTTCGTGGCTATGACCAGTCAGCCACGAATTCGCTCGGTTACCGACTGCCTGGACTAGGTCAAGTCCCACTCATCTATGGAATTTCATTAACATTATATACCAAGGTATTGGAATTGAAATACATCATGTGAGCATGTTAGAACATGTTAAAACATTCAACTTAAGCACATCTTCAAGGCATACTTCCCATGTATATTCAACTTAAGCAAATCTTCAAGGCGTACTTTCTATGCATGTAGTGTAATCATGCATAAGGTAAGCATGTAGGAAATCATTTAGGTCAGCATATTAATCATGAAATCAATCTCAATCTACTACATAACATCATTTAATTCAATACATGATAATACAAGCATTTATACAAACACATACACTACACACTTAAGTCCACATATAGTATGTCGACCCAACGTGCGCAACTTGGCGAATCTCTTCACCAAACTGATTATGCAAGCATTCCTAACTCTCTAATGTGGCGACAAATCATGTCAATCACGTCAGCAAATTATGCATGGAGACCGTACTTCCTACAAATGACTAAAATGCCCTAAATCTCATATTCTTCGTTAATTTACGAAACAGGAAACGGAGAGCATGTTGTACATGTCAAACGGCGATGCCGTCGATAATCTACTATTAAATGACATTGAAAGCGTTGTAAACCGTCAATCAAAGCGTCTAAAATCCTCACCTAATCTCTTACGGTCGCGAGAATTTGAACGGAGCGTGTACGCTTCGTCTACGGCAATAGGAGAACCTGATTTGTGGATTTAGTTAGCTAACATATTCAGAATCTACATAAACCCTAAATCAGCAAGTTTTTGGGGTTTTTCTATACCTGAAAAAGTGGAAAAATCACCAGCCAGGTGATTGGAATGAAGTGTTGAAGCAGCAACCGTTGGTGGCTCGGAAGCGGGAAAAATCTCCTCTTCCCTTTCTCTCAAACTCTCTCTCTCTTATGCTAGGGTTTGTGAAATTCGTATGCAAGGAAGGAATGAGGGTCTCAACCCCTTTTATAAGCTTGGAAACGCCGAAAATAGGCTCCGGGACGAAGTTCACTTATTGCCTATCCATTTCGGGGCTGTTTCGGTCCAAAAACTGATTTCTGGTGGTCCCCTGGTCGATTGCGATCAGACTTAAGCTCATGGGTACCAGATGTACCTCGTATTAAGTTTTCAGTCTGGCAGGGTTCGCAGATCGCACGTAGCGGACCAGTTTCAGTTCAGCGGTCACCGCACATAGATCAGGGCTGAAAGTCTCATGATAATAAATAGAAATTTTTCCTGATCCGAGGGTGTAATCTGGATGAATTCTGACGGTCAGAACGCTTAATACTGACGCGTCAAGTCGTGTGCCAGATTTGAATTTGAAATTCCCAATTCGTCCCTATTCGCGGTCGCTTCAGTCCGGGTTCAACGAAATACTCTGTGATTATCGGTTTGACTTGATTTTCGAGATGATTGTCAAGTCCAGCTGGGCGGTTCTAACGGTCTAAAATAGGAGGTATCAGACCTTCGACGCGCGGTCTAAATCCAATACAAAAGTTTAATATGGTCCAGAGGACAAACCTGCTTAGAGTTGGATCCAAGTTTATAGAGTATTGTAGAGTTGTCTGTTCTACTTGATTTGGGTCTTGTAGAACGTATTTAAAGTGATCAGGGACTATTTCCCAGCTACTCTAGCGTTGCGCTAGCTAACTTACGTTTAATTTCCATGGAAATTATTTATACGCGATTTCGGGTCAAATCGGTACTCGATTTCAAGTACGGATTTTTCACGGGCGTTACACTGAAGTAACTAATGGCGATGGTTCAAAATCAATGAAAGTAACGGCTTACTCTCTTTGGACCACACTTCAGAAAAGTGAGAGTAGTGTAAATGCAAAAGCACTAAATGTATTAACTTGTGCATTATCAGCAGATGAATTCAAAAGAATCATCTCTTATGGAAATGCAAAACAGGCATGAGATGTATTAGAAATGACACACGAGGGTACATCAATTGTCAAGAAATCTAAAGTCCAACTCCTCATAACTAAATTTGAAGAAATTCATATGGAGGAGAATGAGATGTTTATGGACTTCTACACTAGATTGAATGACATTGTGAACTCTATGTGGGGTCTTGGTGATAGAATCCCCAAAAGTAAAGTGTGCACAAAAATACTACGCTCACTTCCTGAACGGTTCAATTCTAAAGTAACCGCAATTCAGGAACTTCGTGATACGGATACCATGAGGGTTGAGGAATTAGTTAGTTCACTTTAAACCTATGAGTTGTCCTTTAAAGCTCCTAAAAGAAAATCAATTGCTATCAAATCATCTAAAAATATTTCACAAGAGAGTACTTCGGATTCAGTAAATACCGAAGATGATATGGCACTTTTAGAAAAAAAGTTTTACAAAATTTTCAAAAATAAGAAAAAAGATGATTTTCAAAAGTCAAATGATAAGAGACGATCTAAACCTAGAGCTCGAAAATCATTGAAAGATAGTCAATGTTACAACTGTCAAGAGTATGGGCACTTAGCTAACAAATGTCCTAAAAAGGACAAATCAAAAAAGAAAAGCATGATGGCTACTTGGGATGAATCGTCTGATTCTAAATCCTCTTCTAAATCAGAAGATTCTGAAACCGAGTTGAGCGATGATGTTAAAGCCCTTATGACTCTAGCCAAGATCACCTATTCAGTTCATGATGATATATCTAGTGAAGAAAATCTGAATAGTGATTGCGATAATGAAGATGATCTTCAAGATGCTTATAATGCCCTTTATAAAGAGAGTTGTAAAATTTTTGTTAAGCTTAAATTACAAAAAGAAAAATTTTCTAAGCTTAAGGAAGATTATGAGTCTCTTGTGTTAGAAATCAAAACCTCCCAAATTGAAGATTTGAAATTTGAAAAAGAAAAAGTCAAAAATGAGGTAGCTTCTCTTCTGAGTTTGAAAGACACATGGAGATATGCCCAAGGTGATCCAACATTGAAAAAATTATTGTCCGGATCAAGAAAATATGGCGATCGATCCGGGTTGGGCTATAATAAGAATACATCTCCTAAACAAAAGAACATTACTCCTAAATTTATAAAAGGAGAGTCTTCAACTTCAAAAGAAAAGAATACCTATCATGGTTTTTCCAAAAATTCAAGGTCTTTTCAAAAACCTGAAGGTGGCCATGTCAACTTTAATTTTCAAAACCAAAATCCTTTAGCTGAAAAAATAATTGATCTACTCAGGGAACTATTAAAGTCTAACTCTATGGGTCACTCCTATAACAACAGACAGAAAAAGACCATCTATACTCCTAAACCCAAAACAGTTCTGAAATGAGTTCCTAAAGTCACCAGCTTGGTTGCCCACACTGATTTCAAAGCTACAAGCCATTCAAAATGGTACCTAGATAGTGGTTGCTCCAGGCATATGATAGGTGACAAGGCTTTATTCACTGATCTAAAGGATAGGACTGAAGGGTTAGTCACATTTGGTGATGGAAGCAATTGCAAGATCATTGGCCAAGGTACGGTTTATCTTTATAACCTTCTCTTATTTAAGAATGTTTTATATGTTGAGGGCTTAAAACATAACCTACTAAGTATTTCTCAGATATGTGATAACAACCATAGTGTAAAGTTTTCTAATCAAGGTTGTGAGATACTTAATAAAAAGGGTTCTGTAATATTAAATGGTCGCAGAACTTCTGAAAACTGCTACATCGTTAGTGATGCAAGCTCATCTACTCAATTGTGTTACATGGTCCATACCGATGAGACTGAATTATGGAATAAACGCCTTGGACATGTACACTACCGGAACTTATTTAGATTGAGCAAAAGAGAACTAATTAGAGGTCTACCCAAATTGCAAAAAGTAGACAAAATATGTGGTGAATGCCAGTTGGGCAAACAGACTAGGAGCTCTCACAAGAAAGTGAACTCCAATACCACATCAAGACCACTTGAGCTTCTCCATATAGATCTTATTGGACCAACCAGATCGGAGAGTCGAGAAGGCAAAAAATACATTTTGGTTATCGTAGATGACTATACCAGATTCACTTGGTTATCGTTCTTAAAAGAGAAAACTGAAACCCTGGACGAAGTGAAAAAGGTCATTAAATGAATCCAAAATGAGAAAGGTTCTCATGTTAGTAAGATCCGTAGTGATCATGGATCTGAATTCAAAAATAGTAGTTTTGAGAAATTTTGTAACGATCAAGGAATATCGCATGAATTCTTTACGCCTAAAACACTGCAACAAAATGGTATAGTTGAAAGGAAAAACAGAGTCCTTCAGGATATGGCTAATGTTATGCTGAATAGTATGAAGCTCTCTAGAAATCTTTGGGTTGAAGCAATTAATACCACATGGTATATTATTAATTGGGTTTATACTAGTAAATTTGATAATAAGATTTCTTATGAATTATGGTTTGAAAAGAAACTACTATCAAATACTTTCAGGTTTTTGGCAGCAAGTGTTATATTTTACGTGATCGTGAAAATTTGGAAAATTTTGAGACAGAGTGAAGAAGGTATTTTTCTTGGTTATTCCTTGAGCAGTCGTGCTTATAGGGTTCTAAATAAGAAAATTGGTGTGATTCAAGAGTCCATCAATGTGGTCATTGATGATCATTTGAATACACCAGCTCCGAGTTCAGATGATGATGAAGCTCTTATTATCGACAAACTAGATACCTCATCAAGTCTAAAAGAATCTGAACCAAGGACTATCAAAGATCATCCAACCAATCAAATACTTGAAAACCCTCTCACTGGAGTTCGTACTTGCTAACAACTTGAGAACATATGTAATTATGTTTGTTTTACATCCCAAATAGAACCGGTCAATGTAAAAGAAGCACTTTCTGACGAAAATTGGATAGTTGCTATGCAGGATGAACTTAATCAATTTGTTCGTAATGATGTCTGGTTTCTTGTTCCTAGACCTAAGGATAAACAAATTATTAGAACAAAATGGATCTTTAAAAATAAGTCTGATGAGCTTGGAAATATATTACGAAATAAGGCCAGACTGGCTGTACAAGGGTACACTCAGATTGAGGGCATCGATTACGATGAAACTTTTTCTCCAGTCGCTCGCCTTGAATCTATCAGACTTTTTATTTTCATCGCATGCTTTAGAAAATTTAAGATTTATCAGATGGATGTAAAGAGCGCCTTCTTGAATGGTGATTTACATGAAGAAGTGTATGTTGAATAACCTTCAGGGTTTGAAGACCCTAAGCTATCTGACCATGTATTTCGTCTCAAAAAGGCTCTCTATGATCTAAAACAAGCACCCAAAGCATGGTATGAGAAATTGACTAAATTCTTACTTAGTCATAGCTTTCAAGTAGGAAGTGTTGATAAGACACTCTTTGTTAAGAAGAATAACAATGATATTTTGATGATTCAAATTTATGTTGATGATATTATTTATGGATCAACTTGTTCTAACATGTCTATTGAGTTTACAGATCTTATGAAATCAAGGTTCGAAATGAGCATGGTTGGTGAACTTAATTACTTCCTAGGGTTGCAAGTAAAACAACAACCTGATGGAATTTTTATTTCTCAAACCAAGTATGCTACGAACTTAGTTAAAAGGTTTGGATTTGAGAATGGTAAGAACTTTGATACTCCTATGAGTACAACGTTAAGACTCTTAAAAGACTCTGCAGGTAAAGATATAGATCCTAAACTATATCGTAGTATGATTGGTAGTTTGTTATATCTAACTGCAAGTAGACCTGATATCGCATTTAGTGTTGGTATTTGTGCGAGATATCAGTCTAATCCTAAGGAATCACATCTTACTGCTGTTAAACGGATTATTAGATATGTCGCAAGTACTATAAATTTGGGTCTTTGGTACCCTTTTGATACTAGTGTTCATATAGCTAGGTACTCAGATGCTGATTGGGGCGGTAATATCGATGATAGAAAATCAACCAGTGGTGGTTGTTTTTACAATGGAAATTGCTTAGTTTCTTGATTTAGCAAAAAGAAAAGCTCAATATCGCTCTCCACTGCTGAGGCTGAGTAATTGCAGCTGGATATGCATGTACTCAACTAGTGTAGATGAAACGCATGCTAAGCGATTATGGAATTAATCAAGATTCAATGATCTTACATTGTGATAATTCCAGTGATATAAATATTTCCAAAAATCCAATCTAGCATTCACGTACTAAGCACATTGACATTAGGTATCATTACATTTGTAAGTTAGTTGAATAAAAAGTTATTTCTTTGGAATATATATCAACCGAAAATCAACTTGCTGATATATTTACTAAACTGCTCGACAAAAGCAGGTTTAATAAATTGAAATTTGATCTTGGTATGTGCATTTTGCATTGAATATTCTTACTTGCATGTATCATAGTGTACTATATTTAGTATTATTTGTGTTTAAATTTTAATTTTTTACATTAAAAAATATATTTTTTTAGTCGTTACTCGACCGGTCGTGGTTATACACGACCAGTCGTGGTTCGACCGGTCGTGGAGCTCGTGAATGTGATATATTTGGAGAAAATCCTCTTCTTCTTCATTTCCACTCCGACCTACGACGAGTCATGGCTCAACCAGTCATAGGATAAGGTGAGTCCTATTTCATCATTTTTCTTGAAGATTCATGCTCTTTATACTTTGATTTGATCATTGTATAGCTAGATTTCATCTCTTGTTGGGTTTTTTAAGGGTTTCTTCTCAACTTACTGATCTAGAGAAAACCCATCTTTCTTTTGTGCATTTATCTTGCTCTTTGTATATCTTGATTGAAGATGGATGCTAGAGGAAAAAAGAAAACATCCCGTGGTCCATCTTCATCTAGATCTGCACCGATAACTAAACGGCACCTTCGGTCACCCGAAGATGATTCTCAAGATGTATGAGATTTGCGTGTCCGTAATATAATCGTTGAGCATACCGCTGATTTTAATCATATTGCTTCATATGGTATTGTCCCTCTTCTTGAATCTGTTGGCTGGACTAACATTTTACTTTGGGATGAGTCTGCATACCAGTCCATTGCCCAATCAATTGTTGCATGCATCTCTGAATTTTCTCTTGATAATTTAATTTTTTCAATTAATACTAGAGAAGGAAAATTTGAAGTAGACCATCATTTGATATTAGGTATCATGGATATACCTGTTAATGATGAAGGTATACCGATTCATACTTTATACGACAAACCATCTGAATTGGAAAAATGCATGTTAACAAGAGATTTATGCAAAATTGATGCATAATGGACACACAAAGGGAATGTGCTCCCTTCAAAGTATGTTACCTAGATACAGAGTGTTACATCATTTCTTCATTTCCAATGTGTATCCTCGGTCCGATAATAAAATTGAATTTTTCAATTAATACTAGAGAAGGGAAATTTGAAGTAGACCATCGTTTGATATCAGGTATTATGGATATACCTGTTAATGATGAAGGTATACCGATTCATACTTTATACGACAAACCATCTGAATCGGAAAAATGCATGTTAACAAGAGATTTATACAAAATTGATGCACAATGGACACACAAAGGGAATGCGCTCCCTTCAAAGTATGTTACCTAGATACAGAGTGTTACATCATTTCTTCATTTCCAATGTGTATCCTCGGTCCGATAATAAAATCGAGTTGACTTCTTTCATGGTTCGTGTGTTGCATTCTATTGCTTCTGGTACTAAGGTCTGTCTTCCTTCTTTAATTTGTTATTTCATTATTCACTTTTGTCTTCATCCGGGTCATAGTGATATTCCATTCAGTTATCTTATGACTGTTTTAGCCACTCACATGCTTGTCGATAAATCTGTTAATGAGGCACCAATTCATCATCGTATCTTCAACAATTCCAATCTTAATAAGATGAAGCTGAATTTGCTTCCTGGCCAAGTAGATGAAGGTGGTGTTGGTGGTGATAGTGGTGAAGTTGGAAATGAAGGGGAAGCTGGCAATCTTCCTCAACAAGATGTTAATATGGATTAGATTTTTTATGGGATAGAATCTGATTCACAAAATGATCCTGATTATGATCCATCTGGTTATGATCCACGCCTTCGTGCATTGGAGGAGAAGGTTGTAATATGAGTATAGCCCACGATATGCAATTTAAGTACATGCGAAAATATCTTCGTCACATCAATAGGGGGTTACACTAGATTGATCTGACTATCCCTGCTCCCTAATATGGATCAGATTAGGTGAATTATCTTCTGGATAGTTTAACATTATCTTTTTATTTTGGATATGTATTATGGATTATGGTTTGATAACATTGTCTTTTGGATATTGTATTTTGGATTGATGATGGCTTGATGCTTCAGGTTTATATTATGTCCTTCCATATCTCTTTCTCATTATTTGCTTATTACTCTCCATGTTCTCTTTCCTTTTGTGACTTTCCCTTGTCATTTTGTGACAAAAAGGGGGAGTAGTAAGATAAATGGGAGTAGTATGGAAGAAAGGGGGAGTAATTTATTTGTTTGAATTGATTAATTGAGAATGATATGTGGATGTGAAAATATGTTGTATTGATGTTATTGATTTGTTTACATGAGCAGTACTTGTATTACTCAGGGGGAGTACTTGTATTGATGTTATTGATTTGTTTACATGAGCAGTAATTGTATTACTCAGGGGGAGTAGAGTAATTTGTGATTTCATGGCTCACGAGTCCTTATTATGCTATGTGTTTTGTCACAAATTTGACAAAGGGGGAGATTGTAAGTGCTATGATTTCATATCCCTTTAGTTGTCAAATTTTGTGGTGCCAAAACCTATATCTATGTCTTGTATATCTTGTTTCATGTTTGAGACTATTCATTACTTCAAGACATCGGACTTCAAGACAAGAACTTAATTAAAGATTTTTTCAAGTCATGGATGAAGAATTCAAGAATAGAAGTCTTCAAGTTTACACGTTCAAGATTCAATCAAGTTCAAGTATATTAGAAGACCTTGTCAAGTCAAGATCAAGCTCAAGAAGGCCTACTACAAGATTCGTATATTCTTAAGCTTCTCTTAAGGGTCATCTGAGTGTACAGAATTTCAATGTCCATCTCACTTTTAAGGTTTGTTTGACCTTAAATTGACCTTAGGAAGAGCTTTACTGTTGGTCATTCTGGATACATAACTCATATATTTTTAATATGCTTGTTTGGGCTGTTCTAAGACCAGTCCTAGGGACTTCAAGACCAATCTTAGCTCTGCTACGACCAGTCTTAATTTTTTCAAGACTAGTCCTAGGTTATTGAAGATTTTCATATCTTTCTGGCTGTCCTACGACCAGTCCTGTACATCCTACGACCAGTCCTATGAGTTTTACGACTCATCCTTCGACCAGTCGTAGCCCTACGACTCAAACTCCAGCAACCAAATTGAGGGTCCTACGACTGGTCGTAGGTGACTCACGACCAGTCGTAGGTGGCCCACGACTGATCGTAGACCACCCAGGACCGGTCGTGGAACAGTAAAATCTTATCCCGCAGAAATCTTTGAAAATCTTTGAAGCTACGACCAGTCCTAGGATCTTAAGACCAGTCGTAGATGAGATTTTTCAGGCTATAAATTGAGCACGAACTTCAGAGTTTTTACAATTCAATTCAACTCTATTCAAGCAATCTTTAGGCTATTCTCTGAGATAAGTTTGTGTTTGTTTTAAGCTACTTTGTGCTTATTTAATATTCCTTTTGCTAGCTTGTTTTTTATTTGATTTTGATCTACATTCCAATCTCATTAGAAAAGGGGAATTTCTGATATTCCTTCTTCTTGGATTCAAAATCAAATAGAACTATCCCTTTTGATTTAAAATTAATTAGACTTAGAACCATTCTTAAAGTGAGTATTGGACTTTGAATGTTGAATCGAACTTTTACTCCGATTGGTTCTACCGGGCTACTTCAAAAGGTGATTCAGGTATTTTACATTTTTGTTATTTACTTTCTTTAGTTTTTATTTGAGTTTTGCCAAAAAAATCTCATTGTATTAGTTATCTGAGGAGAGCCAGAAAACTCAGATTGTGGGGATTTTTTTTTATTGTGTAAGCCCGTGATCAAAGACATAATTGTGAAGGTTTTAGGTGAACATGTGAAACCTATTTTGATAGTGCATGCTAATATCCCTTGTGTGAGGATATTAGGAGTGGAGTAGCATTCTGTGTAGCCGTTGGATAATAGTTGGTGTACACACAGGCGAACCACTATATATCGTTGTGTTGTGGATGTGCGTTATTCTTTCATCCCTTTATTCATTCAGTTTTGTGGTTTGTGTTTGTGGATGAATGTTGTAATCATTTTATTTCAAGCAAGTGTGGATGAATGTTGTAATAACTTAGGATTTATTTTTACAAGTTATTTTGATTTCCTTATTTTTTATTCATCATTGGTTTGTGATACAAGGACGTTCTAGAAATAAGGTTGTCTTACCTTAAACCTTTGGTTTTTGGTGTAAGGTTGTCCTTAGAACTGATAAAATATCATTCTCTTTATTTTAGGCTATTGAGATTACTTTAAATTCAGCATTGTGCTTTATTTCTTTTATTATTCTGCTGTTATAAGTTTTATTTGGCATTGCCCTATTCACCCCCCCTCTAGGGCATATAGTTAGGCCCTTTCACAACCAAGCTGACAACTTTAGGAACCCATTTCAGAATTGTTTTGGGTTTAGGAGTATAGATGGTCTTTTTCTGTCTGTTGTTATAGGAGTGACCTATAGAGTTAGACTTTAATAGCTCCTTGAGTAGATCAATTATTTTTTTAGCTAAAGAATTTCAGTTTTGAAAATTAAAGTTGACATGGCCACCTTTAGGTTTTTGAAAAGACCTTGAATTTTTGGAAAAACCTTGATAAGTATTCTTTTCTTTTGAGGTTGAAGACTCTCTTTTTATAAATTTAGGAGCAATGTTCTTTTCTTTAGGAGATGTATTCTTATCATAGCCCAACCCGGATCGATCGCCACATTTTCTTGATCCGGACAATAATGTTTTCAATTTTGGATCACCTTGGGCATATCTCCATGTGTCTTTCAAGCTCAGAAGAGAAGCTACCTCATTTTTGAGTTTCTCATTTTTAGATTTCAAATCTTCAATTTGGGAGGTTTTAAAATCTAAATCACATTTGGTCTTTTTAAAGGAATCGAAAATATGATACTTTTCTAAAACAAGAGACTCATAATCTTCCTTAAGCTTATAAAATTTTTCTTTTTGTAATTTAAGCTTAACGACAATTTTACAACTCTCTTTATAAAGGGCATTATAAGCATCCTGAAGATCATCTTCATTATCGCAATCACTATTTAGATTTTCTTCACTAGATATATCATCATTTTCTAAATAGGTGATTTTGGCTAGAGTCATAAGGGCTTTAACATCTTCGCCTGACTCGATTTCAGAATCTTCTGATTTAGAAGAGGATTCAGAATCAGACGATTCATCCCAAGTAGCCATCATTCTTTTCTTTTTTGATTTGTCCTTTTTAGGACATATGTTAGCTAAGTGCCCATACTCTTGACAGTTGTAACAATTACTATCTTTCAAGGATTTTCGAGTTCTAGGTTTAGATCGTCTCTTATCATTTGACTTTTGAAAATCAACTTTTTTCTTTCTTTTGAAAATTTTGTAAAACTTTTTTGCTAAAAGCGCCATATCATCTTTAGAATTTTCTAAATCCGAAGTGCTCTATTGTGAAACATTTTTAGATGATTTGAGAGCAATTGATTTTCCTTTAGGAACTTTAAAGGATAACTCATAGGTTTGAAGTAAACCAACTAGTTCCTCAACCCTCATGGTATCCGTATCCCGAAGTTTCTGAATCACGGTCACTTTAGAATTGAACTGTTCAGGAAGTGAGCGTAGTATCTTTTTGCACACTTTATTTTCTGGGATTCTATCACCAAGACCCCACATAGAGTTCACAATGTCATTCAATCTAGTATAGAAGTCCATAAACATCTCATTCTCCTCCATATGAATTTCTTCAAATTTAGTTGTGAGGAGTTGGACTTTAGATTTCTTGACAATAGATGTACCCTCGTGTGTCATTTCTAATACATCCCATGCTTGTTTTGCATTTTCGCAAGAGATGATTCTTTTGAATTCATCTGGTGATAATGCACAAGTGATTGCATTTAGTGCTTTTGCATTGGCATTACTTTCACTTTTCTGAAGTGTGGTCCAAAGAGAATAAACCGTTACTATCATTGATTTTGAACCATCGCCATTAGTTACTTTAGTGATAGGAGGGTTCCATTCATTCACTGTGGCCAGCCACACACTTTCATCTAAGGATTTGAGGAAGATCCTCATCCTGGCTTTCCAATAGGCATAGTTTGTGCCATTAAAAGGTGGTGGCCTAGTGACTGATAGGCTATCAAAATTTGACATCTTAATATATCTTAGATCGTTAGCTCAGGAAATAAATCCAATAAATAAACAATAAGCACGAGCTGTTAAGCTCTAATACCACTTGAAGGGGCCTAGCTATATGCCCTAGAGGAAGGGTAAATAGGGTAATGCCAAATAAAACTAATAACAACAGAATAATATAAGAAATAAAGTACAATGCTGAATTTAAAGTAATCTCAATAGCCTAAAATAAAGAGAATGATACTTTATCAGTTCTAAGGACAACCTTACACCAAAAACCAAAGGTTTAAGGTAAGACAACCTTATTTCTAGAACGTCCTTGTATCACAAACCAATGATGAATAAAAAATAAGGAAATCAAAATAACTTGTAAAAATAAATCCTAAGTTATTACAACATTCATCCACACTTGCTTCAAATAAAATGATTACAACATTCATCCACAAACACAAACCACAAAACTGAATGAATAAAGGAATGAAACAATAAAGCATGTCCACAACACAACGATATATAGTGGTTCGCCTGTGTGTACACCAACTGTTATCCAACGGCCACACAGAATGCTACTCCACTCCTAATATCCTCACACAGGGGATATTAGCATGCACTATCAAAATAGGTTTCACAGGTTCACCTAAAACCTTCACAATTGTGTCTTTGATCTCGGGCTTACACAATGTAAAAACCCCCACAATCTGAGTTTTCTGGCTCTCCTTAGATAACCAATACAATGAGATTTTTCTGGAAAATCTCAAACAAAACCAAAGAAAGTAAATTATAAAAATATAAAATATCTGAATCACCTTTTGAAGTAGCCCGGTAGAACCAATCAGAGTAGAAGTTTGATTCAACGTTCAAAGTCCAATACTCACTTTAAGAATGGTTCTAAGTCTAATTGATTTTAAATCAAAAGGGCTAGTTCTATTTGATTTTGAATCCAAGAAGAAGGAATATTAGAAATTCTCCTTTTCAAATAAGATTAGAATGTAGATCAAAATCATATAAAAAATAAGCTAGCAAAAGGAATATTAAATAAGCACAAAGTAGCTTAAAATATACACAAACTTATCTCAGAGTATAGCCTAAAGAATGCTTGAATAGAGTTGAATTGAATTGCTAAAACTCTGAAGTTCGTGCTCTATTTATAGCCTGAAAAATCCCATCTACGACTGGTCTTAAGATCCTATGACTGGTCGTAGCTTCAAAGATTTTTAAAGATTTCTGAGGGATAAGGATTTTCTGTTTCACGTCCGATCCTGGGTAGCCTACGACCAGTCGTGGGCCACATACGACTGGTCGTGGGTCACCTACGACCGGTCGTAGGACCCCCAGTTTAGTTGCTGGAGTTTGAGTTGTAGGGCTAAGATTAGTCGAAGGATGAGTCGTAGAACTCACAGGACTGATCGTAGGATGTCCAGGACTAGTCGTAGGACAACCAGAAAGATCTAAAAATCTTCAACAACTTAGGACTGGTCCTGAAAAACTTAAAACTTGTCGTAGCAGAGCTAGGACTGGTCTTAAAGTCCCTACGACTGGTCTTATAATAGCCCAAACAAGCATATTAAAATATATGAATTATGTATCCAGAATGACTTACAATAAAGCCCATCCTAAGGTCAATCTAAGGTCAAATAAACCTTAAAAGTGAGATGGACATTGAAAGTCTGTACACTCAGATGACCCTTAAGAGAAGCTTGAGAATATACGAATCTTGTAGTAGGCCTTCTTGAGTTTGATCTTGACTTGAACAAAGTCTTCTTGAGCTTGATTGTATATTGAACATGCATACTTGAAGACTTCTATTCTTGAATTCTTCATCCATGACTTGAAACTTTCTTCATTTAAGATCTTGTCTTGAAGTTCGATGTCTTGAAGCAATGAATAGTCTCAAACATGAAACAAGATATATAAGACATAGATATAGGTTTTGACACGACAAAATTTGACAACCAAAGGGATATGAAATCATAGCACTTACAGTGTCTAACTATCTAAATTTAGGTATGGGACCGGTTTGGATAGAAGACCCTTGTGATGGACTTCATAGCCTATGATACTTCATACTATCATCCGGACTTCATATTCTAGTATGGTCATTTCATTCGCACCTCATATTACATTGCATCACAGTACTTAGCATTTTTGTTTACTATGTTCTTGCACTTATACGGCCTACATAAGGTTGATGGTATTCATGGTCCGTCAGGATTTGCATATTACATTACATCCTCAGCAACCATTATTGTCTTATTATGTTTTGCATCGCATAGCCTTGGTACGGCTGATAACACTTATGGACTTACTAGTATATTTCCGCTTACTCTGATATTATATGATTCATGATCTTGTCATTTTTCCTGTTTATCTCGATGATGTATGATTTATGGGCTTTATTGTATACTTGGCACTTACCTTACACACACTTACACCACCCTCTAAGTTTTTTATAAGCTTATGCACGATAGATGCGTGCAAGTGGCATTAGGTTGCAGCAACGTTGAGCTTGGAGCGTGTAACTGTCTTTAGAGCTTTAATTTTGATAGATGTATTTCCCTTTTAGCATTGTATTCAAATGATTATATTAGTAGATATGTGATGATGATGTTGCCTTTATGATTTGGGTAAACTTGTGGTTATGCTTTCCTATGAAATAAATATACGTTGAAAAATCCTCCTTGTAGGATCCCAGAATCGGAACCTAGAGTATATATGCTGGGGGCCGAGAATGGGGTACTACGGAGGCTATCGGTACCGAATTTGGAAATTGGGATTCTTGTGAATCCGATTTTTGGGTTTGGGGCGTAATATCCATCCATGTCTAGATCACCAAACCATGTGCCCCTCTTGTAGAGACTAAAGAGGCTTGAGGATACTTTAAATATCCTTGGGTTCGAGCATTGAATCATTCTTCCAAAGATATTTCTAACTACTTGAATATCAACTAAATATTTTGTAACTGCGTTTTCAGATTTTGAAATTGTAATGATATCAGAATTTAATGGAAACTGTCACAACAGTAGCAAGAACAGTAATCTAAAACTTAATTTGCAAGCTTTGATAAGAAAATTGAAGTTAATTTGAAGGCACACAAGCCATCACATTGATAACAACAAAATTGAAATTAATTTGCACGCACATAGGCCACTACATTAACAACAACAAAAATTTCTAACAATGCTTCAAAGTAATGAATTATAAAATTCTCATTGATCATTTACATCTATAAAAACTCTCATTTATAGGTGAGCCACTAGGGCACATTTGGATGATAAGTTACTTATGCCTCAAGTTCCTACTTATGTATCTCTTCTATAAGGAATTTCATCAAACTTCTGGTAGGCATCTCCAACTGCTCCGCAAATAGAATAAAATGAAGAATAGAATAACAAAACATTTCATCCAATCCTTTTACAAAAAATATGGATTTGGAAACATACAATTTGTATAAATTTGGTGTAACAATATCATATATTCCTTGGGATCATTAATCACATTTGTATAAAATCTTCAAACAGTAGCTACTACAGTTGAAGTTTTAATTCCGATGCTAAAAGCTCAAAATAACACAAAAAAATGCCCCAAATCTAGATATCTTCACTAACATTCCTTCAAAATACACGGTCGTAACAAGATAAAGGAAGAACAAAGGAACATACCTTTAAAAGAAGTAACGAGGGATCTGAAATCTGCAAGCATTTCCGTCAAAGAACTGCATAAGGATGCTGCAGGTCCGCCATTAAAGCCGTAGAGAGCTTCGCTACACAGAAACTCCTTGAATCTCTAAGTTTCTCTCACAAATCCCAAATTTAAACCTCTGGATTCTCCATTTTAGCCAAAACTAATGTAAAAGGAGCTCAAAATCTGCAGATTTCTCCCAAAATCCCCTTTAACTCTTCTCATAATCGAACGACAGGGCTTTCTGATTTTTTTGCGAGAGCGAGAGGGAGTGGCAGAGAGAGGGAGGGAAAGTGAGAGTGAGAGGGAGGGAAAGCGAGAGCAAGAGGAGAGGGAGAGCGCGCGAGACGGAAGGAGAGGGAGCGACAGAGAGAGGGAAGGAGAGGGAGAATGAGAGGAGAGAGAGTTAGCGACGTGTGAGAGAGGGTATTAGGGCTTACTTATATATACATACATACATATATATATATATATATATATATATATATATATATATATATATATATATATATATATATATATATATATATATATATATGTATGTATGTATGTATGTATATATATATATATATAGGGACCTTTGCCTGCAGCCGTTAAAACTGGCCACCGGAAAAGAGTAGCCCCATCGGTCAGTTAAGGCACATTTTCTTGTAGTGTTGATACAATAATGATGTGGTTGTGAATTTTTCATGGTGACCTACCATGAATGGGCTGGACCAAATGGGTAGTCTAAATGGTGATTAATTTCATAATTAAATCTTAAGTACATTATACACATGTCTTTTATTTGTGGCCCATAAAGTGTAGGATGGATCTAATGGACTGTCGAGATCTTTTGGTTAGACTGTCCACTTGAAGCATTACAATGTACAATGCCTGGGAAGCATTTGATCATATTTCTCAGTGTCAAGAAATGAATTTGCATAGGTAGATGGAAAGGATCCAAACAGACAACCATCATGCAAAGATCTCAGCTATTAGATAGTTCTACTATTAAAGTCGTTTGACATTGGACAAAAATCCCATTTCTGAATGTTATAAAGCTTGGGAGGGAGTGATCATTAATCACATAAAGCTTAGGGGCAATAGTTAGATCAAGAGCCTGAAAGATGGATGGCTGGACCAAATTCAACATAACTAAACATTTCACAGTTCTTGAACAATACCAAAGATCATCAAATGGGGTCATGTTTACTAAATAGATCAAGCTTGGGGTAGCCCCAACCCAACCAATCACGAATCCTATTCGCAATATTATAAATCTTTATTATTTTAATATCAAAAGTAGAATAGCTTATAAGCCAAAATGGGTGTAAATATTAATTTCCTAAATATATACTCTCTTTCAATCCATATATGCAGTGTATGTATATTCTTGTTCAAGTAGTCCATAAGAACAAAAGGAGGCAGTGGTTTTACCTATAATTACATGCTTTTTCATTCATTTGATGTGCTTCATCATCAGGTTGAAAGAATTACCCATAAAATCACTGTATTTTCCAACTCAGGTGGGCCATACTAGTTGAGTTTAGAGAATTTTATGTATAATTTATGCAGAGGCCGACTTAAGTGCCAGCCTGAATTTTGGGAGTAAGACTAAACAAGAGTGATGCACCCTGAAGAATTGGACCCACTAGAGAAAGAAGTTTGATCAACTTGCTACTTTGCACTTCCTTTTGCTTAGTGAAGTGGGCGGCCATATACCACTACGCCAAAATGGCCAATTTTCGACGTTTTTATGCAACGGACGAATCTTGGTTTAACGACGGATTTAATCCGTCACTAACGGAAAAAGTCCATCACTGACCTTGTCTTTCTCAAATATACAGTCCGAACGTCGTAGAATTTAGCGATGGACCAACATCCATCGCTAAAATCTGATTTACGACGTATTTATGAAGGAATTTTGTCCTTCGTAATTAGGCGACGGATGAAATCCATCGCAAATTTTGATTTGGCAACGGAAAATGAACAGTTGCAAATTTGTGCCCAAAACATCAAATGGCGCACTTTTCAGTTGATTTTGCGATGGATCAGGTCCGTCGTAAAAGGACTCTTACCTTAACATTATTTTTTTTTCATTTTTTTTAGAATATGGTGGAAAATTAAGTTTTTTTTGCAGTCTAATAATTATTTTTTAATAGAATTTCAGTGGTTTAATTGTACATATTTGTATTTAAGATTAATTTTTAACAATTGATTGAATGCAAAAAGAAAATTTAGTTTATTTTTTTATCAAATGAGTGGAATTCTTATTTTTATTTTTTAATTTAAAGCTAATATTTAAATGATTTGTAATATCACATTAAAAAGAATATTGAGAAGTTAAAAAAATTTAACCATGTGTGAGAAAAAAAATTATATTTTGAAAAAATAAAAATCGTGATTTAATAAAAATCTATTTCATAGGAACAAAAAAGAATATTTAACAAAGTTGATAAATTTGAAAACATAAAAGCATTTGATTTTGAGAAAAAATAATATCTTAAAAAAGAAAATAAAAAATATTTTAAAAAATGTGAAAATTTTCACAATGTTGAAAAATGAAAATATTTTAAAAAAGAAAATGAGAGTTTGAAATTTGAAATTAAAAAAAAAAAAAAAAAACAATTGTGAAGTTCAATAAAAATTGACAAGTTCGAATAAAATGCTTTAAAAAAATGGAGAAGTGAAAAAGAATTGAAAATTTTTAAAATAAAATGATATTAAAAAATCAATACTTTGTCAAAAAATAAACATTTTGAAACGAAAAATAAATAAATTGAAATTTTTTGTGATTTTGAAAAATAATTGAAAATGTTCAAAATTCGAAATTAAAAGAAAAAGTTATTTATAAAAACACTAAGATTTTGAAAAAATATATATAAATTTAAAAAAAAAATTGAAAAGTTGAAAACAACATGATGCTTTTGAAGAAAAAAATCGACATTTTGGAATTTTTGGCAAAAAAAAAATTTTAAATTGTGAAAATTTAAGATATTTTGAAAATAAAAATTTAGAATTTGTATTTTAATTTAATTTTAAAAATATTTTATAATAAAAATGATATTTGGTTAAAAGTTTTCATGGAAAATTAAGAGTAAAAAAATATACATTTTGAAAAAAAATGTAATTTTTAAATGGAAATTGATATTTATTTGTGAAAAAAAAATATTTTTTAATAAATTATTAGGCACATCCACTAAATGAACATTTAACCATTTTTGGACGATTGAATTAGTCCAAATTGAAGAGTAAATAACTTCATATGTTTAAATCAAATTTCACTCAAATTGTTGATCAATCTTGTATTCCCAATACCTTTCTCACATGTAGCTAGCCTGATTGGGGTGAGTAACTAGTCAAATTGAGGGTATTGATCAATAAAATAGAGTGATATACATATAAAATGGGCTAAATATTATTGTCAAAATTGTGACCTAACTTATTGACCTCGCGAGAACCTACGAATTGATCTTAGTAAGTTTTGTGGGCCCCATCATGATGTCTGTTGAACATCAACACCGTGCATTTAATGTGTCCCCTTTAGGTTATGAGATATCTCAAAAGTCATCCGTAAATGAAACTCAGGTGGACCGTACCATCTAAAACCATGTCAAGACATCATAAAAAAATATAAAAGCACTTGGTGGGACCCACATGAGTTTTGGATGTGGCTAAAACTTGGTCTAACCCCTCATCCAAGTGGGACACACATAATGAGTGAGTTGGATATGTGAATCACATTAAGGCAAGCCCAATATATGATTATGAATGTTTTAAGGAAACCTCTCTACATTTAGGTGAGTTAGTCATTACCTTTACCAAAGTAAACTTTGTGGGCTCCACCATTATTTATTTATTTTATCCATTTTTTTTATCCACGTTAACAGATAATTTGAGGTCTAAAGAACAATTTGATGTTTAAGATCATCCAATTGATTTGATCTTGGGGCATAGCCAATTAATTGGCTGGTTTGGATCAATTTTCTACGGCGACAAACTACATGGTTATCAGGAGAGTTCATCTAGTAGGCCTACATGGCAAACATCCCATTGATTAGACTCTCCTCATCGATGCATTTTTTGAGATCTGGATAGTTCTTTATAACCTTCCTTCATAATTACTTTGAGGATTTCTCTGGTAACTGTTAATTTCCCCACTGTCATGTCAAAATCCAGCTTAAGTGATCCTAGCCATGTGAAAATATGTTGTTGATCTCTTGTGACCATCCATTTCCCGAGACATCTAATGGACTTTTATGATCACCAAATTTAGCTAAGTTTCATTTTGGCTGGATGGCCCATGATGAGTGGGGTCTCATCAATATATCAATGGACTCCCCATGTTTCTGTACCCAAGTGACAAACCCCCAAACAAACAAACTAACTAACAACAGAAAAAAGGACAATATTATCATGTTAGTACAGTGAATTTTTTTAAAACTCATCTGTAATTATTTCTTTTTTGTGATTCTATGTAGAGAATATCATTATTTTAATACACAATTCATTCCCTACATATATATTCTAAATTAATAATTTTATTAATTTAAATATCTCTTAAAATTATCTGTTAACATGGATAAACAGAATGGATAAAATAATATATATGTAGGGAATGAAAAAAAAAAATCAAAATATGAAATTTCCTGCACTAAGAAATTGCCAAGATGGGATTAGTCACTATGATCTGGACAATAGGCGTGCATGTTCAATAGGATAAAAAAGAAAGAATAGATTTATGATGATGAAAATTTGGCTGAAAAGTCTAATCATAACAAAGAAAATAGGGGCATATATAAGATGAAGATTTATATTTTTCTATTATTATTATTATTATTATTATTATTATTATTATGGAAGGAAGAGAAATGGGAGTTGTTATTAAGAGAAAAGCTCTAGAGCTATCAGAGAACTATAAGCTTTAGTGTTCATAGTTGCAGTAGGACATGTAGATCGTCCAATCCATCGATTTGGACTATTCATCAGGTCTAACAAACATTTCACACCCATGGTTAATTTAGAAAAAATATGGGTATAGAAAATAATGCTGAATTGAGGATGGATTAGGTGATACAATCAGTGTATTTTTTTTTCCATGGAAGGTCAGGAAATGTGTTTGGAAAATGATGGAGAGTTGAGATTGAACAATTGGAGCTTCCAGGTGAAACTATGCAACTACAACTTTTGATTCTCTCAGAACAATGGAGTAGTTATCTTTCTTTAAAATACCTTCATTGCACTTATTATAGTAACATGTAGTCTCATTAGACTGAGTCTTGTCTTTGAATCCGCAAACCCCTCCTTTGGCTTCATCATAGCCACTGCATCCGAGCATGTACCACTTCATATCAAGAGGATGAAGAAGACCATTACCATATTCATATTCATACCCATATGGTGTTGGGATTTATGCTGCGGAATCACATAGATTTGGATCTAGGATGGCAATCCGCAACAAGCAAACAAAAGATAATACAAAGATTTAACGTGGAAAACCCTTGCGAGAAAAAATCATGACACAAAGTGACAAAAATCCACTATGAAAGCATAAGGGTTAGTTTGGGCGGTGGGATTAGAAGGGATTAAGTGGGATGGGATTCAAAAAACATAATTATTACCCATGGCAGGGATTGTCCCCTATTTCCATGGGATAAAATTAATGTCATGCTTTGTTGATAATACAGTGGTACATTGAATGGATATACCCACCATCATTTGAAATTATTAAGAATAACAAACATGTGTTATATCTAAACCGTTCATTTGTTTTGTAACCTCATTTTATAGCATGGGCCTAAAATGAGGTAGATCCAAAACTTATGTAGCCTTAAAGAAATTTTCAACGGTAAGTATTCAATCCCTATTGCTTTTATGGTGGGGTCCACTTGAGCTTTAGATTTACCTGATTTTTTAGCCCTAGCTCTAAAATAATCTCGATAAAAGGGTGGACGGTGTGGATATAGCCCACACATCATGTTGGGACCCACACAACTTCCCAAACATTGAGTGAAATTGGCACGGGACACAATGCAATTCCATTTAATGTAATTCTAAGCTTTTCTACTCTTCCCAAACATGGAGTGGAATTGGCATAGGATCAAATGAATCCCATCCCACCTGATCCTTTCTAATCCCACCACCCAAATTGACCCTAAATTACAAAGAGAGAGGACTTACCTGATTCGAATAACCTCGAATCTCACCCTTGTTACACCCTTTGAAACCTTAGAACCCCTTCTAGAAACCCTTAAAATACTTTTAGAAAGCCTTATCATCTCCTATAATGGCCCTAGGGACTCCTATTTATAGTTTAGGAAACTCTACTTATGCACCTCTCTGAAACCACCTCAAAATTACATAGTCCGCGTAGAATCATCTGGGCAACCTTCGATTGGTCGAGCCTGTCCCTTGACTGGTCAAAGACATCGAAAATTTCAAAAATATTGTTACTGGACTTTGAGTCAAACTTTTTTCAGAACTTTTCAGATTTAAGACATCATTTTTAACAATAATCTCCACCATATCTTCAATCTTCAAACGTGTAGCTTTTTGACCTCTTCTCTTATCTTTGCACCACATCATAGCTTCTCGCACACACTCTGTCCTCCTTTTACGCCATCACCAAGCCCAGAGAAGTTGTATAAAACTTGAACTTCTTTAAAGGAACGACCTTGGTGATCATGTCTTCCGGATTCACGCTGGTGTGAATCTTCTCCAATGTTACGCCTCCTTCCTCAAGCACCTGTCGGATAATATTGAAATCTAATGAATTACTCCACCTGCTAGTACAAACGAGTAACCTGAAGTTGACTTCCAAGAATCTACACTGCCTGTGTAATATGAATCTACATACCCTTCCAACTTTGTTCCTGTCTTCTCAAAAGATAAAACGTAGTCCTTCGTACCATCTCACCGCTACCCAATATTACTTGTCAGGGTATATGCTCACAAAACCGATAGCCTGTGAAATAATCGGTCTAATACAGACCGTGGCATGCACTGCCAACCGCATTCGAATAAGGCTCATGAAACATATCATGTTTTTCCTTTCCTTATTTGTTTTGGGACATGTCATGAGGAAAACTTGAGGAGAGACGCGTATGGAATGCTCACCGACTTTGCCTGGTCTATCACATACTTGATCAATACCTACCTAAGGTATTCTACCTGAGATAACTAAAGCCTACTCCTCTTCCAGTCCCTATGAATATCAATGCCAAGAACATTCTTTGCAGCCCCCCAGTCCTTCATCCTAAATGTCTCACTTAACCAAATCTTTAGTACATTGATTTCAAACAAGTCATGATTAGCGATCTACATGTCATCAACATACAATTCCTGACTCACCATGAAGGAATCAAATTTTATACCACTGCCTAGGCGATAGGTCATGCAACGACCTCCTACAAACTTTTTCTCAGCCCCTTTAAACTTCAATCTGCTTTGGTTGCTTCATGCAGATCTGCTCTTCTAATTTCCCTTGCAGAAGTTTGGACTCCACATCCATCCTTTCCAACTCAAGATTGCATTGGCCAACCAGCACCAATACAATTCTTATAGACACCTGCTATACCGTCATCGTGAATATCTCTGAGAAGCTGATCTCTTCACTCTGAGCATGATCCTTCGCTACCAACCTCGCTCTGTATCTATGTTATATCCCCTTGAAGATTCACCTATATCTAACCACTTTTCAGACCATTGGAAGCTTTACCAGTTCCCATGAGACAAACTGATATAAAGAGTCCATCACATCATCCATAATCACCTTCCACTTCTCAGCACTAGGCTCACTAAGAGCCACTTAAATAGTAGATGGATCCCTCTCGTTTGTAATGAGAGCATATGCGATATTGGAGTCCTCCATGTACCTCGCCGATATCATGTAATGATGTGGTGTGATTCTTCTCACGGGTAGCTTTTCCACCTGCCTTGTATCTCTGTCTGCACATCTCAACCTTCATGCCCTACCCACTTATGTGGTCATGCCCAGCATGCCACACACGTGTAAAAGTGGAATCCGCTACAACCACTACAACTCCACCTATTGAAGTTCTCTCGATCAACTTGTAAAGATTACCAAGTCGTTGCGCTTTCATGATTACTCATGCCTCCTCAGATACTTTAAGAGAAATATCAATACCTGTGAACTTACAGCCCATTGCCTCAAGTACACCAAGAGAAATGAGATTCTTCTTCAAATCAAGAACGTGCCTGACATCAGTCAAGATATGCTCCACCCCATCAAACATCTTGATGCGCACCATACTGACAGCCACAACATTGTAGGTAATGTCATTGCTCATTAACACCTGTCCACCATCACACTCCCTATAGCTGGTGAAACAACTCAGATGAGGAATCAAGTGAAAGGATGCCCCTATGTCTAGAATCCACTCGCCCTTATGATCATCGTATGACCGTTAAATTGTAAACACAGACAAAAAATCATCATTACATCCACTCAATCCCTCTAATGTGGCAACATTAGCCTCCCTGTATGAAGCCTCAGATTCTTCTCTCTTAGATTTAAGAATTGTACAATCATTCTTCATGTGTCCTTCCATCCCACAATTCTAGCACTTTAACTTACCTTTGCCCTTGCCCTTGGATTTGGATATAGAATTTGAAGATTTTGTACCTTGTTCAAAATTCTTTCCCCTTGTAAACAGTGCATTAGAAGATGTCCCCATGTTGTCGTTAAGCTTTCTCATGGCCTTCTCTTGAAGGGTTGAGATAACGGTGTCGACACTGAGGGTTTTACTCGCAATAGTGCACATTGTGTCTTTGAATGACTCATACAATGTCGGAAGAGAATTCAGCAACATACATTCATTTTCCTCATCTTTCATCACTTCCTCCATATCTAGTAATTTACAAACCAATCCATTAAAGTTGTTGAAGTGAGTCTCCAGATCTCCGCCCTCTGCCATTTTAAAGTGTAACGACCAAGAAAATTTCGTACCAAGACCCGAGTATCACCTCGATTAGAAATCACTTAGGATTAATTCTCTTAGAAATTGAACTTAAGTTACCTAGCGCTAAGTTAGACTGGCTGTGAAATTAGCACTGTTCGCTTTAAATATGTTCTATAAGACTTAAGACTTGTAGAATCAATGACGCTATAATATCCTAAAATCTAGGATCCAACTGTAAGACCCGTATCCTAGACCGTACCGTTCCATAGACTTCCGCAGTCTTACTTGTCGAATTCCGGCAACCTTCGACCCTAAACCGATATTTACGCGCGACCCTGATTCATATGCTGTCAACCCATATCAACTCAACCTAAGACCATTACCATAGCGACCGCGTCGTCGCTGCGGTTCCGAAGCCATGACTCGCGTGCCGAGGCGATACCCTAGTCAGGAGTTGTAGGCCCACGTTCGATGCAACGAAAACACTGCGCTTTGCGAAACCCAAGAGAATCTCTATGAGATCTCCCATCAATCCCATCAATCAATCCATCACATGTCAAGTACATGTCAAGTACACATCACCTTTCACCTATTCCCAAGCAACCACAAAAGTCAAGATTTCCTTACAAAGCCCATTCCTCTCTTACACAAAATGCCTCAAAAGTCAAAAAGTTCTTACACCCATCACCACCACATCCATCACTCCATCATCCATCACTCTCTCTCTCTCCCTCTACAACTCTTTCTCTCTTTCTCATTTTAAACTCAAAAAAAACCCAAGCAAAGCTCTATACGTATGAGAAATTTCTCCAAGCATTCTCAAGCTCCAAGTGTGGCCCACTTTTCTATCCCAAGACCTCCCATTCTAGCCATCCATTCCTCATCTCCTCCATTGGAATCTAAGCTAAGGTGCTAAGGAGCCCATAAGAGCAAGAAGATCAAGCGGTGGGTGATCTTTGAATTTTTATTTTCATTCATTTGTTTGATTTAAGGGCCACATGTAGTGGGACCCACATTGATGTAGGCATTGTATCAAAGAGGGGCCCATAGTGGTGGGGCCCCTTCATTTTTGCCGGTGTCTTTCTCTTCCTTTCTCTCTCTCTTCTATGATTTTAGCCCACCTAGAATGTATGTATTTCATCCATGCCGCATACCGGTGGACCCCATCCATGTGGGACACACTATGATGTTATAGGTTGTCTCAACCGTCCATAGGGGGAGGCCCACCATGATGTGGCTAGGGGGGGGGGGGGGGTGGCTGCCAGTGGAGTGTAATCTGATGTGGGCCCACCCAGCCTCTAGCTCAGGTGGTAGACTAAGCGAAGATACCCGTTTCAACACTTGAAGTCTTGGTATTGATCCCTGTGGGGTGATTAGCATGGT
Organism: Magnolia kwangsiensis; assembly: GCA_037074715.1. Lineage (NCBI taxonomy): Eukaryota > Viridiplantae > Streptophyta > Magnoliopsida > Magnoliales > Magnoliaceae > Magnolia > Magnolia kwangsiensis. Next base: position 92,548,539 of record CM073573.1, read on the forward strand.
GTGTGTGCTGACATGGTGTGTACTAACATGGTGTGTACTGTCGTGAGTGTGGACTGGCAAGGGCTCCACGGGACCCATCCAAATCGTCCATCTTTTTTTATGGTACCCACCATGGTCTACGTGCCTACTCTAGACCATCCACCACCCCTGGACGGTGGGGTCCATGTCCGTGAGGACCCTCCTTGCACACCCAGATCCATAGCTCAACTGGCAGACTGAGTAGAGATACCTCGTTGCAACACCTGAGGTCTAGTATTGATCCTGTGGTGGTGGCTAACAGTGATGAGAACTGATGGTGGTCCAAGGGACCCAACACCGTCCTCCACCCTTTTTAGTGGGCCACCACATGATATGTGTTTGATCCACACTGTCCACCCCTCGGGATGGTGGGTCATGCCCGTGTGGGACCTGTTTCCACACCATGATTCATAACTCACTGGTAGACTAAGTGAAAGATACCTCATGCCAACGCTGAGGTCTTGGCATCCGTCCCTAGTGGCGGTGGCAATAGTTAAGTTTGATTGACGGTGGAGTCCATGGGACCCATCCTAGCCACGCTGTCCATTCATTTGTTGGGCCACACCGTGGTGCGTGTGGGGTGTCCACCATCCAAGGACGGTGGGACCCACCCCACGTGTGGGGCAGCACCATGATGTAAGTATTGTCCAGGCCTTTGACGGCCTGGACGTTTGATGTATATATATATTAATATATATTATATTATATTATATATATTATAATATATATGTATTATATATCATATATGCTTGCTGTGGTGGGCCATACGTGGGACCCACCTCTGTTGGGTCAGGAATAGAAAAGAAAAGAAAAAGAAAAAGAAAAAGAAAAGAAAAGAAAGGAAAAAGAAAAAAAAAGGGCCACATGCTCTCTCTCTCTATATATCTCTCTCTCTACCTCTCTCTCTATATCTCTCTCTCTCTACCTCTCTCTCTATATATCTCTCTCTACCTCTCTCTCCAAATCTCTCTCTATCTCTCAAACATCCAGAGACTCGTGGGTCCCACCATGGGGGCACGTGTGAACAGACAGTGGGGCCCACCATGATGTATAGGTTGTATCCATACATCCCACTACTTTGAAAGATCATTTTACCACATGACTTAACAAATGAGCCAGATCTATATATCTAATGGACCCCACTTTGGTATTTGCATGGGGCCTATTGAGTTGTTTGGGGTCATCCATTGAGACCCCACATTGGTATATGTACAAGGCCCACCTTATTACAGGTAAAGCCCATGGATTAAGGCCTATTTGATGTATTCAAAAGCCCATGGGTTAAGGCCCATTGAGATGTACTAGGGCTTATGGGTTGAGGCCCATTTGACGTACATTTGGGGCCCAATTGGTGTGGCCCATTTATTACATATAAGACCCATAAGATTAGGCCCATTTGATGCAATTTAAGGCCCACGGGTTATGACCCATTGCAATGCACATAAGGCTCATTGATGCGGCCCATTTGATGAATAAAAGGCCCATATGATATTACCCATTTGATGTGTTTAAGGCCCAATGGGATGTACCTAAGGTCCATTGCAATGTGTGATCCCAACACGGATTATGTAATGATGTTCACGACGATCGTACCTTGGGAGCAATGTTGGTTTAACGTCCACATTATGAGTATAATGTTGGTTGGATGTCCACATTACGACTCTCCCTAGGGCCCCTTTGATAGGCAGTACTTGTTGTGTATAGGCCATCTAGGCCCATCTGCGTTGTAAGAATGGTTCATCACTTATTTACATGTTTAGTATAATTTTATGACTCATGATCATATGCATCATATGTATGCTTGATATGAGAATTGACTGATCATAGCATATGCCTTCAGAAAAGTTATTTATGGGCTCCCGGTTAGGCGGTGTTTCCCTACATGAGCACACGATATGCGCAGGATTTGTTGCATGACTGGATAGGGTGATTCATGCATTTTGCACTTATATGACATGGTTATTGTACGCCCTAGTGACATCGGGGCCGTAGCCTCCACAGACAGATTATGGTTGGCAGGATTAGATACCGAAAATCTTATTCTACATGGGATGCTATAGATATCCCTAGGTGAAAGTCCCTAAACCCTTATGGTACCAAGAGGTTGCTCCAACGTCTAGACTGAGTGGGTAGATGAGCATTGAGTACCGAATACCAGACGGTTGTGCTCTCTACTATGTCGTGGTCGGTTGGAAGGGGGTGTGACCTTACCGCCCGAGTGTAGGGGGCAATGCTAGGTTGGGTTTGACCAGCTATAGGAATGGATCCGCTATCGACGAGTCATGCCCGATATTGGCAGACGGATAGTGAGGTCTCATCCACTTACCTTATTGTGCATGATGAGGCGGTAATCTGGTTTAGAGTGTACTAGACCCTGATGATATCCCAGAGTTGAGCTGTATTGACATGTGGACTTAGATGAGAATTGTATGCTTGACTTGCATTTTGCATCGCATAGCTTTGGTACGGCTCATGATATTTATGGATCCATCTGCATATTTTTCATTACTCTGATACTGCATGATCATATTACTACCTTACGCACACACTTTCACCACCCTCTAAGCTTTCTATAAGCTTATGTACGACCATTGCGTGCAGGTGATATTGGATCGCAGCAGCGCTGAGGCAGGAGTACTTTACAGATCATTTTGGAGTTTTTATTCTTTACCATTATATTTTCCCTTCATGCTCATTGTACTTGTAAAGTTTTTAATCATAGTGGAAATGTAGTGGAGTTCTTGGTTGTTGTTTGTGGGTTATACCTTTGGTTATGCTTATTACGAATCAAACTGACGTTGAAAATCCTCCTCGTAGCACCCAGGATCAGAACCTGGCGAATGGGTGCTAGGAGCTGAGAATGGGATTCTACGAAGGCTGTCGGTGCTAGATTCGGTGATTGAGAATTTTGTGAGCCTGGTTTCTGAGTTTGGGGCATGACAAAAGTTGGTATCAGAGCATAACTTGGGAATAACCGAGAACAACATTATATATTTGCTATGAGTGTAGAATGGCTAAGTCCCGAAGTTTGGATAGCTTAGCGATCTTCCATTACAAACCCTTAACGTGCGTGCCTTCGAGAGTTTTGAAGTTGATAGGCGCCTTCGCTCTTTCCTATAGGACATGGCGGGTGGGAGAGTGACCCGATCGACTCCCACACCACCACTTGAGGATCCCGCTCCACCACCTGCGGCTCCTGCCCTACCACCTACGATACCCGTTCTACCACTAGAGATTCCTACTACCCATCCTGAGTATGCTGCTCCTCCACCAGAGACTGGTGCGGAGCCGACCGTATCCGTGAGTGCCTCCCAGTTGCAGCAGATGTTACAGGCTGTGACGGCTGCACTTCAGGGACAGGGTAGGTAGCCAGTTGTTTCACCGGCATAGGCAGAGTAGGATCGTGTGAGTGCCCTCCTTTGTGAGTTTCAACGGCTCGATCCCCCATTTTTCCAGGGTGAGCCAGATCCGACTGCAGTTGAGAGATGGCGTGCCGATGTGGAGAAAATATTTGCGACGATGGGATGTACGACTGAGCGGTGAATTCGACTAGCCGTATTTCTTCTCCATGGTGAGGCTGAGCACTGGTGGGCTTCAGTTTCCCGAGCAGCAGGCGCCGACTTTATATGGACATGGGAGGATTTTGTGGATCGGTTTGACCGACAGTACTTCCCTGATCACATCCGACGACAACGAGCGTTGGAGTTTGAGGCCCTAGTACAGGGCGATATGACAGTGGCCCAGTATGCGGCTCATTTTGTAGTACTGTCCAGATTTACACCTTACCTAATAGATGATGAGAAGCGGAGAGCCCGCCGTTTCGAGGACGGCTTACGTTACAGTCTTCGCAGCCGTGTTATTGGGCATGAGCTTCTGACTTTTGAGGAAGTGGTGCGGAAAGCTCAGATTTTCGAGGCTGAGTGGGCCGGTTCTCAGTCTGAGCACGGTCAGAGGAGAGACCGGAAGAGGCAGGCTCCTACCAGTGACTCTCAGCAGTGTCGAGCACAGCAGCAAAGGCGTACAGGTCGCCCAGCCTTCCGAGCACTAGCAGCACCTCCACCACTACCTCCGAGACAGCTCACGGGCACTTGTTTTAGGTGCGGTGCGACGGGACACCGTTCGTGGGAGTATCCCAGCCCCCAGTAGTACCAGAGAGGTCCACAGCAGCCTCCACCACAGCCACAATAGAGACCCCCACAGCAGCAGCGACAGTAGCCCCCACCACCGAGACCACCTCAGCAGTAGCATCAGCATCAGCCTCTGAGACTGCAGCAGCAAAGGCAGCAGTTTCGACCACTTCAGCGACCCCATCAGCAGTAGCAGCACGCTCAAAGGGGACAGCACCTCCCCAGTAGGCTTAGGCTAGATTCTATGTGGCTCAGCAAGATCCGCAGTCATCTGGAGGAGTCGTTGAGGGTATACTTTCAGTTTTTGTATGCATTGTATGTGTGTTGTTTGATTCCGGTGCATCGGATTCTTTTATGGCCGAGAGCTTCTGTCAATTGACCGGCTTACCGTTGGAGTCTTCTTGTGAGAGCTTATCAGTATTGACTCCCTTGGGGAGGACTGCAGTGTTGGACCAATTTTGCTCGTCTTGCCCAGTTCTAGTTGGGGATACCTTTTTTCCTGCCAATCTGTTTGTGTTGTCGATGTCCGAGTTTGATGTCATCCTGGGCATGGATTGGCTCGCCGAGTACTAGCCATATAAGACTGCGCCGTGAGGACAGTCACGTTTTGTATACCTGGCATGCCGTAGTTCCAGTTCGTTGCAGAGCCCAGAGGAGAGCATTTGTCTTGCTTGATGTCATGTGCCATAGAGGAGCCTATAGCTGTGAGCATCAACCAGTTGCCCGTAGTTTATGATTTTTCTGATGTGTTTCAGGAGATTCTGGGATTACCGCCTCGTCGACTCACCGAGTTTCAGATTGATCTCGTGCCCGGTACCGCACCTATTTCGAAGGCCCCGTACGTATGGCACTATTGGAGTTACGGGAACTGTAGAAGCAGTTGGATGAGTTGCGTGAGTTGGGCTTTATCCGTCCGAGCAGTTCACCGTGGGGAGTGTCGGTACTCTTCGTGAAGAAGAAAGATGGTTCGTTGAGGCTCTGCGTTGACTATCGCGAGCTTAACAAAGTCACGATCAAGAATAAGTACCCGCTCCCGAGTATTGATGATTTGTTCAATCAGCTGCAGGGTGCACAGTTCTTTTTGAAGATCGACCTGTGTTCCAGTTATCATCAAATTCTGGTTCGAGATGAAGACATTCTGAAGACAGCATTCAGGATGCTTTAACGTCATTTTGAGTTTCAGGTCATGTCCTTCGGACTGACTAATGCAACTATGGTCTTCATGCAGCTGATGAACGAGGTCTTCAACCCTTATCTCAATCAGTTTATTGTAGTCTTCATCGACGACATTCTGATCTATTCGAGGACCCGTGAGGAGCATGAGCAGCACTTGGAGATTACTTTACAGACCCTTCACGTATACCAGTTGTATGCGAAGATGGAGAAGTGAGAGTTCTGGTAGGAGGAGGTGAAGTTCCTCGGTCACGTGGTGACGAGGGAGGGTGTCGTAGTGGACCCCTCGAAGGTAGAGGCAGTGCGTCAGTGGGGCCAGCTCACGACTGCGATAGAGATCCGCAGTTTCCTTGGTTTGGGCTACTACCAACATTTTATTAAGGGCTTCTCTCGTATTGCAGCCTCGCTGACCAGGTTGACTTGGAAGGGCGCAGAGTTTATTTGGAGTGACGCATGTGAGTAAGAATTTACGGAGTTGAAGGACCGTCTGACGTCCGCTCTTGTCCTCACTCTTCCCTCTGGGAGTGACGGATTTATTGTATTCACTGATGCCTCGCATATTGGTCCGGGTGTTGTTCTGATGCAGCACGGGAGACCAGTGGCCTTTGCATCTCGTCAGCTCAAGGTCCATGAGCTGAACTATCCTACACATGATCTGGAGCTGGCCGCAGTTATCTTCGCATTGAAGGTGTGGAGGCACTATCTTTATGGGGTTAGGTTCGAGCTCTTCTCCGATCACAAGAGCTTGAAGTACCTCTTCTCACAGTCTGAGTTGAATATGAGACAGAGGCGCTGGATGGAACTCCTGAAAGACTATGATTTCGATCTCCAGTACCACCCGGGAAAAGCGAACGTGGTGGCGGATGCCCTCCTCCGTCAGCCACGAGGCCTAGTGGCGCATATGATGATTCAGGAGTGGCGGATGCTTGAGGATATCGCAGCGTATGATTTTGAGTTCGACCTGCAGTCTTCCATCGTACAGTTATCGAGCTTGTCGATTCAACCCTCTCTTGTCGCTAGAGTGATCGAGGCTCAGCAAGCTAATGAGTTGTTACAGAGTTATATGGATGAGGTTATATCTGAGAGTCAGGCAGATTGGTAGATTGGTACAGACGGTGGACTTAGCTTCAGAGGCCGATTATGTGTCTCGGATATTTCAGAGTTATGAAAAGATCTTATAACCGAGGCACATCGATCGCAATTTTCTAACCACCTTGGCTCGACGAAGATGTACCGTGATATGAGGCGACAGTACTTTTGGTCTGGGATGAAACTCCAGATTGCCAGTTTTGTGGCCGAGTGTGACACGTGCCAGCGTGTCAAGGCCGATTATTAGAGACCCCCTGGTCTATTGGAACCGTTGAGCATCCCAATGTGGAAGTGGGAGAATGTGTCGACTGATTTCATTATAAGCTTACTGAGGACTCAGCGCAGTCACGACGCCATTTGGGTTGTTGTGGATCGTCTGATGAAGTCGGCACATTTTTTTGCAATGCGTGCGACTTGGTCTATGGACCGGCTTGTGAGATTATTCATCGAGGAGATTGTAAGACTGCATGGCGTTCCAGTATCGATCATTTCTGACCGAGATTCGAGGTTCACGTCTCAGTTTTGGAGGAGCTTCCAGTGAGCGATGGGGACTGATTTGTGGCTCAGCACCGCGTACCATCCGCAGACCGATGGCCAGACCGAGAGGGTCAACCAGAGCCTCGAGGATATGCTTCGGGCTTGCGCCATTGATTTCGGGGGTAGCTGGGATGAGCATCTGTGATTGGATGAGTTCGCATACAATAACAGCTATCAGGCGACCATCGGCATGGCTCCTTTTGAGGCACTATATGACAGACCATGCAGATCACCGAGTTGCTGGACCGAGGTTAGAGAGCGTCGTCTCCTAGGTCTCCATCTTGTGCAGGAGACGTCAGAGGTTATTGACATCATCAAGCAGAGGATGCGCACAGCTCAGAGCCGACAGAAGATTTTTGCTGATCGTCTGCGTCGTCCCTTGGAGTTTGACGTAAGGGACCATGTTTATCTCAAGGTCTTGCCCATGAAGGGCGTAGTTCGATTTGGAGCGTAGAGCAAGCTTGTCCCGAGATTCATAGGACCTTTTGAGATCACTAGGCGCTTTGGCGCCTTAGCTATCGGTTTACCTTTCCATCTCAGTTGTCTGGCGTCCACAACGTTTTCCATGTCTCCATGTTAAGGAAGTGTGGATCAGACATAGTTCCCGTGATTGATTGACAGCCGTTGGAGGTTCGTGAGGACGCTTCTTACATTGAGCAGCCAATCCGTGTCCTTGATTGGAAGGAGAAGGTCCTCAGAACCAAGGTCATTCTGTTGGTGAAGATTCAATGGGGTCACCATTCTGTAGAGGAGGCGTCTTGGGAGCACGAGGCCGAGATTCGAGAGCGTTATCCTCATATATTTGATGATTGATCATGTATTGTATTTTGTATACTGTCCCTGATTCTATATGATGATGTTATGTCGCTTCTTCTTCATGAGTAATGCCTAGTTGCGATTATTGTGTAAATTTTGAGGATGAAATTTTTATAAGGAAGGGAGAGCTGTAAGACCTGTATCCTAGACCGTACCGTTCCATAAACTTTCGCAGTCTTACCGGTCGAATTTCGACAACCTTCGACCCTAAACTGATATTAATGCGCGACCCTGATTCATATGCTGTCAACCCGTATCGACTCAACCCAAGACCATTACTACAGCGACCGCGCCGTCGCTGCGGTTCCGATGCCGCAACTTGCGCGCCGAGGTGATACCCTAGTCAGGAGTTGTAGGTCGACGTTCGGTGCGAGGAAAACGCCGTACGTTGCGAAACCCAAGAGAATCTCTATGAGATCTCTCATCAATCCCATCAATCAATCCATCACATGTCAAGTACATGTCAAGTACACATCACCTTTCACCTATTCCCAAGCAACCACAAAAGTCAAGATTTCCTTACAAAGCCCATACCACTCTTACACAAAATGCCTCAAAAGTCAAAAAGTTCTTACACCCATCACCACCACATCCATCACTCCATCACCCATCACTCTCTCTCTCTCCCTCTACAACTCTTTCTCTCTTTCTCATTTCAAACTCAAAAAAAACCCAAGCAAAGCTCCATACGTATGAGAAATTTCTCCAAGCATTCCCAAGCTCCAAGTGTGTCCCACTTTCCTATCCCAAGAGCTCCCATCCTAGCCATCCATTCCTCATCCCCTCCATTGGAATCTAAGCTAAGGTGCTAAGGAGCCCATAGGAGCAAGAAGATCAAGTGGTGGGTGATCTTTGAATTTTTATTTTCATTCATTTGTTTGATTTAAGGGCCACATGTAGTGGGACACACATTGATGTAGGCTTTGTATCAAAGAGGGGCCCATAGTGGTGGGGCCCCTCCATTTTTTCCGGTGTCTTTCTCTTCCTCTCTCTCTCTCTCTTCTATGATTTTGGCCCACCTAGAATGTATGTATTTCATCCATGCCGCATACCGGTGGACCCCATCCATGTGGGACACACTATGATGTTATAGGTTGTCTCAACCGTCCATAGGGGGAGGCATACCATGATGTGGCTAGGGGGGGGGGGGGGGGGGGGGGGGGTGGCTGCCAGTGGAGTGTAATCTAACTTGGGCCCACCCAGCCTCTAGCTCAGGTGATAGACCGAGCGAAGATACCCGTTTCAACACTTGAAGTCTTAGTATTGATCCCTGTGGGGTGATTAGCATGGTGTGTGTACTGACATGAGGTGTACTTACATGGTGTGTACTGTCGTGAGTGTGGACTGGAATAGGGTCCATGGGACCCATCCACACCGTCCATCTTTTTCTATGATGCCCACCATGGTCTACGTGCCTACTCCAGACCGTCCACCACCCCTAGACGGTGTGGTCCACGTCCGTGAGGACCCTCCTTGCACACCCAGATCCATAGCTCAACTGGCAGACTGAGTAGAGATACCTCGTTGCATCACCTGAGGTCTAGTATTGATCCTGTGGTGGTGGCTAACAGTGATGAGAACTGACGGTGGTCCAAGGGACCCAACACCGTCCTCCACCCTTTTTGGTGGGCCACCACATGATATGTGTTTGATCCACACCGTCCACCCCTCAGGATGGTGGGTCATGTCCGTGTGGGACCTGTTTCCACACCATGATTCATAACTCACTGGCAGACTAAGTGAAAGATACCTCATGCCAAAGTTGAGGTCTTGGCATCCGTCCCTAGTGGCGGTGGCAACAGTGAAGTGTGATTGACGGTGGAGTCCATGGGACCCTTCCTAGCCACGTTGTCCATTCATTTGTTGGGCCACACCATGGTGCGTGTGGGGTGTCCACCATCCAAGGATGGTGGGACCCACCCCACGTGTGGGGCAACACCGTGATGTAAGTATTGTCCAGGCCTTTGACGGCCTGGACGTTTGATGTATATATATTAATATATATTATATTATATTATATATATTATAATATATATGTATTATATATCATATATGCCTGTTGTGGTGGGCCATACGTGGGACCCACCTCTGTTGGGTCAGGAATAGAAAAGAAAAGAAAATGAAAATGAAAATGAAAAGAAAAGAAAAGAAAGGAAAAAGAAAAAAAAAGGGCCACGTGCTCTCTCTCTACCTCTCTCTCTATATCTCTCTCTCTACCTCTCTCTCTATATATCTCTCTCTACCTCTCTCTCTACCTCTCTCTCTATCTCTCAAACATCCAGAGACTCGTGGGTCCCACCATGGGGGCACGTGTGAACTAACAGTGGGGCCCACCATGATGTATGGGTTGTATCCATACATCCCACTACTTTGAAAGATCATTTTACCACTTGACCTAACAAATTAGCCAGATCTATATATCTAATGGACCCCTCTTCGGTATTTGCATGGGGCCTATTTTGAGGTATTTGGGGCCGTCTATTGAGACCCCACATTGGTATATGTACAAGGCCCACCTTATTATAGGTAAGGCCCATGGATTGAGGTCTATTTGATGTATTCTAAAGCCCATGGGTTAAGGCCCATTGAGATGTACTAGGGCCTATGGGTTGAGGCCCATTTGACGTACATATGGGGCCCAATTGGTGTGGCCCATTTATTACATATAAGACCCATAAGATTAGGCTCATTTGATGCAATCTAAGGCCCACGGGTTATGACCCATTGCAATGCACATAAGGCCCATTGATGCGGCCCATTTGATGAATAAAAGGCCCATATGATATTACCCATTTGATGTATTTAAGGCCCAATGGGATGTACCTAAGGTCCATTGTAATGTGTGAGCCCAACACAGATTATGTATTGATGTTCATGACGATCATACCTTGGGAGCAATGTTGGTTTGACGTCTACATTGCGAGTGTAATGTTGGTTGGATGTCCACATTATGACTCTCCCTAGGGTTCCTTTGATAGGTAGTACTTGTTGTGTATAGGCCGTCGAGGCCCATCTGCGTTGTAAGAATGGTTCATCACTTCTTTACATGTTTAGTATAGTTTCATGACTCATGATCATATGCATCATATGTATGCTTGATATGAGAATTGACTGATCATAGCATATGCCTTCGGGCAGGTTGTTTATTGGCTCCTGGTTAGGCGGTGTTGCCCTACATGAGCGCATGATATGCGCAGAATTTGTTGCATGACTGGATAGCATGATTCATGCATTTCGCATTTGTATGACATGGTTATTGTATGCCCTAGCGACATCGGGGCTATAGCCTCCACAGACAGATCGTGGTTGGCAGGATTAGATACCAAAAATCTTGTTCTATATGAGATGCTATAGATATCCCTGGGTGAAAGTCCCTAAACCCTTATGGTACCAAGAGGTTTCTCCAACGTCTAGACCGAGTGGGTAGATGAGCGTTGAGTACAGAATAGCAGATGGTTGCGCTCTCCACTGTGTCGTGGTTGGTTGGAAGGGAGTGCAGCCTTACCCGCCCGAGTGTAGGGGACAATGCTAAGTTGAGTTTGACCAGCTCGAGGAATGGGTCCGCTATCGACGAGTCGTGCCCGATATTGACAGATGGATAGTGAGGTCTTTTCCACTTACCTTATTGTGCGTGATGAGGTAACAATCTAGTTTAGAGTGTACTAGACCCCGATGATATCCCAGAGTTAAGCTGTATTGACATGTGGACTTAGATGAGGATTGTATGCTTGACTTGCATCTTGCATCGCATAGCCTTGGTACGGCTCATGATATTTATGGATCCATCTGCATATTCCGTATTACTCTGGTACTGCATGATCATATTACTACCTTACGCACACACTTTCACCACCCTCTAAGCTTTCTATAAGCTTATGCACGACCGTTGCGTGCAGGTGACGTTGGATCGCAGCAGCGCTGAGGCAGGAGCACTTTGCAGATCATTTTGGAGTTTTTGTTCTTTACCATTATATTTTTCCTTCATGCTCATTATACTTATAAAGTTTTTGATCATAGTGGAAATGTAATGGAGTTCTTGGTTATTATTTGTGGGTTCTTCCTTTGGTTATGCTTATTACGAATCAAACTGACGTTGAAAATCCTCCTCGTAGCATCCCAGGATTGGAACCTGGTGAATGGGCGCCAGGAGCTGAGAATGGAGTTCTAAGGATGCTGTCGGTGTCGGATCGGCGATCGGGAATTTTGTGAGCCCGGTTTCCGAATTTGGGGTGTGACACCAACTCTAAGCCCTGTTATTCTAGGGAATGTTTAGTAACTTTGTATTGGAACTAGACCGCACGTCGAAAGTCTGATACCTACAATCTTAGACCATTATAACCACTTAGTTGGACTTGACTATCCTTTCAAAAATTAAGCCCAACTGATGTCCTGACACCATTTTACTAAGTTCGAAGTGAAGAGAGTGAGAAAAGGAAAAGATTTAGAAAATTAATTCTATTATTATGAAATCTGGCACGGTTCACTTGCGCGTTATTTCTAAGCATTCTGACTGTCAGAATTCGACCAAATTTCACCCTCCGATCAGGAAAGTTGGCCCTTACATGTCCAAGGACTTGTGGCTTTGATCGAAGTTCGGTAACTGTTGAATTGAAGCAGGTTCACCACGGATGATCTGGTAACCCGATCGGACTGAAAACTTAACTGACTAAAGATCCAATGTTGGTGAGCTTAAGGTCGACCGCATTTGATAACAGGACCTCCAGAAATGCTCCGTTGGATCGAAACATACCCACTTTGGTTATAACCTAAGTATACCTTGACTTAAAGTCTATTTTCGTTATGTTTGGGCTTATAAAAGGGCCTTAAACCCTTAGTTTTCTAATCCATACGAATTTTCCAAACCCTAGAGATTTGAGAGATAGAAAAGAGAGAGAAAGTGTGGGAGAATCAGGTGAAACTCCGTCGAATTTTTCCTAACCCATTAACACATTGCACCAGCCTTTCTGAATCGTTCTTCTGACGATTCTGATTCCGTTATTGGGTAAGTTAAGCTAACCCTAACCTATTTTAAAGCTTAGGCTAGCTGTAGTAGCGTTCTAGCTAACCTGCTTCTTGCCATAGGTAGTGAATTCGCCATTGACGAAGACACGTCGTCTGAATCATCTTAAATACGTCTTTTCTGGTTTAAGGTGCGGACTATATGCGCTTAGGTTATAGTTTTCAACCCTTTCAATGATAGTTAATGATTTATTCATGTTGTGAATGCAATTACACATGCCAAATATGTTATCCATTTTGCTTTCCGTATACGTATGCTGTATGTTGTAAATACCGTATTTCATGTATATGTTAGAATACACGTATGCGTATGGAATTTGCTGATTTGCTTGCCATGATAAATTGTCATTGTGATATACCTAATATGTATGCGGCAACTCCTTGGTGAGAGGACTTGCCCTAATTTGCAACGGTGTCGACATACGTTATGTATGTTGAATAGTGTAACCTAAGTGTTTGAATAAATGCCTAAGTGAGTTAGTAGTTAGTAAAGTGTGATTGTTAAGATGGTTAAGATATGGATTTCAGCTGTAGTATCCATGTTATGATTCCCTCCATGAATCATGTAACTTAGGTTGTCCATGCTAAATGAGTGTATGATTTTCCTCATGGATTGTGTACTTAGTTAAATCATGATATAAATTCTTGCATGTACTGTTTACATTCAAGCTATACTTCGTGATTGCTCACATGGATGCAAAATGTGAATCATATGCTAGTTATTCTCCTTGTTTGTGAATGGAGCTGTATTACAGTCCAGGTAATCGGAAAGCATTCTATAAATAATGGTTGAGGTTGCTTTCGCCACACAAGATAAGTTTAGCGAATCTGAGTCGTGCTTGGGGTGTTCGCCAGTGGTTAGGCCACACGTAGTGGTTATGCATTCCATGTCATTTAACTCAACGTGCGCTTGGCCTAGTTGAGCTTATCAACTAACCCGATTGACCGATGCTTGTTCACCATGTTTGGTAGCCACTGTTTGAATCTAAGGCACTGAGCTTACCAGTGAAACTCCCGTTAACCATGGTACCAAGATCACCTAAGACTCATGAGCCTGGCATGGTGGTATGGGACATCGTGGTCGTGTTGTCGGCCTATGCTGGTGCCACAAACCTCCCCGTAGTGACCAGAGAGAACCTTACTATGGGCAGAATATGGTGGTATGGGACACTATATTCTCACTATCGGCCTACACTGATTGGTGACGAGCCCTCTGTAGTGACGTTGAGTTTATCCTGACACCGCATGGGGGTGACGAGTCCTGATGCAGTCTTAAGGATATAAATAGGCCTGTATTGATAAGGTGATGGGGGAGCTGTACTTCTCTAAGATAGCCAGACCTTTGTCTCAGTTGACACAGAAGGATCTGAAGTTCGTCTGGAATGAGAAGGCGGAATCAACTTTTCAGGAGCTGAAAGACAGGTTGACGTCTGCCCTTGTGCTAGTATTACCAGAGTAAGGGGTTAGATATACGATCTATACAGATGTGTCTCACGTTGGCTTAGGTTGTGTCCTTATGCAGAAGGGCAGGGTGATTGCATATGCCTCGAGACAATTAAGGAAGCACGAGGAGAATTAACCTGCACACGACCTGGAGTTGGCAGCTGTTATCTTCGCATTGAAGCTCTAGAGACATTACCTCTACGGAGAGGTGTTCGAGCTCTTTTATGAACCCAAGAGCCTCAAGTACATATTCACGCAGCGAGACCTAAATACGAGGCAGCGATGATGGATGGAGACCTTGAAGGACTTTAATTTCGAGGTTTCCTACCATCCGGGCAAGGCGAACCTTGTGGCTAGCGCGTTGAACCGCAAGAAGGTGATAGAGTTTGTGGCTCCGCTGATGGTTGCAGAGTGGGACATGGTTGAGTTTTTGCGAGACTTTGACCAGAAACTCACTGTGGAGGAGCCATTCGAAGTTATCGGACACGTTTGGGTGCGACCTCTTATCGATGACAGGGTCATCACGGTGCAGAGGGACGATGAGCATCTGACTGAACTTCGAGAGTAGGCCAGTGATGATACAGATGCCGAGTGGAGGGTTGGAGCATATAGGGGCTTGCGTTATCGTGGCCGGCTATGCGTTCCAGATGTCCCTAACTTGAGACGAGAGATTCTCAAGGCTACATACAGTACTAGACTTGCGATGCATCCGGGCAATATGAAGATGTATCGTGACATGAAGAGGACGTACTAGTGGAATGGTATGAAGTCCCACATTACAGACTTTGTGTCCCATTGTCTCACTTGCCAGTAGGTGAAGGTAGAGCATCATCGACCTCCTGGTCTCCTTCACCCTATGCCTATAGCCGAGTGGAAGTGGGACTATATCTCTATGGATTTCATTTCAGGACTGCCAAAGACGAGGAAGGACATGATTCTATCTGGGTGATCGTCGACCATTTGACGAAGTCGGCGCACTTTCTTCCGATTAGAGTTACGAACTCTGCAGACGAGTTGACTAGATTGTACATCAGGGAGATTGTTTGTCTGCATGAAATTCCCTTGGAGATCGTGTCGGTTAGAGACATGCATTTTACTTCTATTTTCTGGACTCGCATCCAGGAAGCAATGGGTGTGAAGTTGAAGTTCAGTACTGCATTCCACCCACAGACCGACGGACAGACAGAGCGGGTGAACCAGATTTTGGAAGATATGTTGCGGGCTTGCTTGTTGAATTTCAAGGACAATTGGGATGATTGTCTTCCATATGTGGAGTTTGTGTACAATAACAGTTTTCAGGTGAGTATCGGTATGACACCTTATGAGGCCTTGTATGGACGTCCTTGTCGAGCACCGCATTGCTGGGTTGAAGTCGGTGAGTAAAAATTGATTGGTCCTGAGTTAATACAGGTGACCTCAGAGAAGATTGACATCATCAGGCGTTGACTTTTCACAGCGCAGAGCATGCAGAAGAGTTATGCCGATAAGAGGCGGCGACTGCTGGAGTTCACGGTTGGAGATCACGTATTCTTGAGAGTTTCTCTTATGAAAGGAGTCCTTCGGTTCGGAAAAAAGAGGAAGCTCACGCCGAGATTTATTGGCCCATTACAGATACTTGATCGAGTGGGAGAAGTAGCATACCACCTAGCTTTACCTATGCCTCTCGGGAGCGTACACAATGTATTTCATATTTCTATACTGAAGAAATACGTTATTGATCCTTCCCATATCGTCAGATGGGAACAGGTGCAGTTGAGCGAGGATGCCACTTATGAACTGTGCCCGACGCGTATATTAGACAGGAAGGATCAGGTATTGCATAGCAAGGTCATTCCCCTTGTGAAGGTATTGTGGACGCATCATACTGAAGAAGAGACTACCTGGGAGACCGAAGCTGAGATCAGAAAGAACTACCCACAGCTCCTCGAGGAGTATGAGAAGGTACGAATTTCGAGGATGAAAATTTTTTTTAGGGGGGTAGATTGTAACGACCTAGAAAATTTCGTACCAAGACCCGAGTATCACCTCGATCAGAAATCACTTAAGATTAATTCTCTTAGAAATTGAACTTAAGTTACCTAGCGCTAAGTTAGACTGGCTGTTAAATTAGCACTGGTCGCTTTAAATATGTTCTGCAAGACTTAAAACTCGTAGAATCAATGACGCTATAATACCCTGAAATCAAAGATCCAACTCTAAACCCAGTTGTTCTAGGGAATGTTTGGTAACTTTATATTGGAAATAAACCGCACGTTGAAAGTTCGATATCTACAATCTTACACCATTGTGACCGCTTAGTTGGACTTGACTATCCTTTCAAAAATCAAGCCCAACTGATGTCCTGATACCATTTTACTGAGTTTGGAGTGAAGAGAGTGAAAAAAAGAAAAGATTTAGAAAATTAATTCTATTATTATGAAATCTGGCACGGTTCACTTGCGTGTTATTTTTAAGCGTTCTGACCGTCAAAATTTGACCAAATTTCACCCTCGGATCAGGAAAGTTGGCCCTTACATGTCCAAGGACTTGTGGCTTTGATCGAAGTTCGGTAACCGTTGAATTGAAGCAGGTTCACCACAGACGATTTGGAAACCCGATCGGACTGAAAACTTAACTGACTAAATATCCAATGTTGGTGAGCTTCATTCTGACCGCATTTGATAACAGGACCTCCAGAAATGCTCCGTTGGATCGAAACAGACCCACTTTGGTTATAACATAAGTATACCTTGACTTAAAGTCTGTTTTCGTTATGTTTGGACTTATAAAAGGGCCTTAAACCCTTAGTTTTCTAATCCATACGAATTTCCCAAACCCTAGAGATTTGAGAGATAGAAAAGAGAGAGAGTGTGGGAGAATCAGGTGAAACTCTGTTGGATTTTTCCTAACCCATCTATACATTGCACCAGCCTTTCTGAATCGTTCTTCCGACGATTCTGATTCCGTTATTGGGTAAGTTAAGCTAACCCTAACCTATTTTAAAGCTTAGGCTAGCTGTAGTAGCATTCTAGCTAACCTGTTTCTTGCCATAGGTAGTGTATTCGTCGTTGACGAAGACACGACGTCTGAATCATCTTAAATACGTCTTTTCTGGTTTAAGGTGCGGACTATATGCGCTTAGGTTATGGTTTTCAATCCTTTCAATAATAGTTAATAATTTATTCATGTTGTGAATGCAATTACACATGCAAAATATGTTATCCGTTTTGCTTTCCGTATACGTATGCTGTATGTTGTAAATACCGTATTTCATGTATATGTTAGAATACACGTATACGTATGGAATTTGCTGATTTGCTTGCCATGATAAATTGTCATTGTGATATACCTAACATGTATGCGGCAACTCCTTAGTGAGAGGACTTGCCCTAATTTGCAACGGTGTCGACATACGTTATGTATGTTGAATAGTGTAACCTAAGTGTTTGAATAAATGCCTAAGTGAGTTAGTAGTTAGTAAAGTGTGATTGTTAAGATGGTTGAGATATGGATTTCAACCGTAGTATCTGTGTGTATGATTCCCTTCATGAATCTTGTAACTTAGGTTATCCATGCTAAATGAGTGTATGATTTCCCCCATGGATTGTGTACTTAGTTAAATCATGATATAAATTCCTTCATGTACTGTTTACATTCAAGCTATACTTCGTGATTGCTCACATGAATGCAGAATGTGAATCATATGCTAGTTATTCTCCTTGTTTGTGAATGGGGCTGTACTACAGTCCAGGTAATTAGAAAATGTTTCGTAAATAGTGGTTGAGGTTGCTTTTGCCACACGAGATAAGTTTAGTTAATATGAGTCGTGCTTGGGGTGTTCGGAAGTGGTCAGGCCACGCGGAGTGCTTATGCATTTTATGTCATTCAACTCAACGTGCGCTTGGCCTAGTTGAGCTTATCAACTAACCCGATTGACCGATGCTTGTTCACCATGTTTGGTAGCCACTGTTTGAATCTAAGGCACTGAGCTTACCGATGAAACTCCCGTTAACCATGGTACCAAGATCCCCTAAGACTCATGAGCCTGGCATGGTGGTATGGGACATCGTGGTCATGCTGTCGGCCTATGCTGGGGCCACAAACCTCCCCGTAGTGAACAGAGAGCACCCTACTATGAGCAGATTATGGTGGTATGGGACACTATATTCTCGCTATCGGCCTACACTGATTGGTGACGAGCCCTCTGTAGTGACCTTGAGTTTATTCTGACACCGCATGGGGGTGACGAGTCCTGATGCAGTCTTAAGGATATAAATAGGCCCGTATTGATAAGGTGATGGGGGAGTGGAGCAACGATTGCGCGTAACAGCCCTTGCAGCGACCTAAAACCATAACATCGTTTGAGATATCGTAGGACTGACGACCCTAGAAAGGATCAATGTGGGGAAATGATACAAGGAGGTATATTAGCTTCCCAATCCTTCTGTATGAAAAGGACTAATAAGAACTTGGTAATCATATTCATAACACCGCATTGCATGTGCTAATGGTGTTGGTGATAGAGCACTGAGGAAATGAGTCATGCCGCGATCGTTAGATGATGTCGCAGAGGGGATTGTGGTGAGGGCATGCATCATTCTTCATTACATCCTTGCATTAACAAGAGAACTAGGACTTGTGTGATTGTACTGCCTTATCATTACTTCTTGAATGGATTGATAACATGTTAACTTTTGCTATATAGTACCACTGAGTTTATCACTCACTCCCATGTTCTGGGACAGTGTTTGAATACCAACCAGACTCTGCTTTAGATGCAGGTGATGCGATGCTGACGAGGCAGAGCCAGACTTTGATGAGGACGAGGAGGCGTTCTCATACATGCAGTTCTCAGGAGGGTTCGAGTGAGCCTCGTCCTGACCAGCGAGGGATTATTTTGGGATATGTATTGCTTCATTTTAAAAAGTTCATGTATGTACTTTGAGACACAGATATATGTATATTGCCTTGGGCAGACCACGCATCATTTGGTGATTTATTTTAAATATTTATGTATTTAAGTCTTCCGCTTGCATTTTCTCAATATCCCTATGTCTGCTAATCTAGTTTAATCTATTTCATGTTTTATGTATTAATCCAGACAACATACAATCATCATCACATATATTGTATAAGTGATGTTTTGAAACTCGGGAGTTGAGTTGTGCTCGACCCCCGAATTTCAGGGCATTACAAGTTGGTATCAGAGCATGATTTGGATTAATCTGGATCTGGTCAGGGTCACACACCACATGTTGACGCCACTATAATGTAGGAGGACGCGAGAACAATTTAGAAACAGAACTAGGACTCCTAGTTTATCGTTCGGCGAAAGTTTACTGAAAATGATCGTCGTGATTGAGTCCGTGCACGCTCCTGATCACACACGGTGACCCCAAATCACTTCTAGACTGTTAATTGACGGGTACAGTCCGCATTGTATTCCATTCTAGCCGTTAAAAATTGCTAATTTTGAATAGGGATCAGATTAGTTCCAAAACTACCCGAAATGGTTTGAAACGGAGGTAGGGCTCAAATCCAATGCATCAAGGGGGACCTAGGGTGGGCCTCACATTTTTTTGGCCTTAGGGGGGTAGGAGGACCTCGTCCCTTTGGCGAGGCCTCACCAAATACTCCAGAGAGCAGCGAGGCCTCGCCGGTCAGCGGGCTGTTTGGGCTGGGCCACCCTGGCCGATGTAGTTTGGGGTTAAATGGGACCCCTCCATATAGGGTTCGGCCACCCATTCATCCTAAATATTATACATCCTTCACAAATCAGCCCCCTAAGCTCTCCTTTTCTTCTAAAACTGCTAGTTTCTCTCTCCAACCTCCCTTTCAATCGTTTCTTCTCTCATTTTTTGTTATTTCCTTCCTCCCTCTACCGTTCTCCACCATATCCATTAGCTACTTCATCCATTTTCTGTGTGTGGAGCTCTCAAGATCCCATTTGAAGCTCTAAAACATGGTAGCCTTCAACTCCTTTTGTCTTTGGTCTTTCCCTTCTTTTCTTTCTCCTTTTCTTAGCCCATTACACCCCTGTAGCTGATTCAAACTCAGGGGAACCCATTAGGTCAGCCCTTTCTCACCCTTTTCATCACTTTCCCATGGCCTTTAAAGAGGCTATTATAACCTTTTTCTCCTTTTCCACCGTCCTCTCTCTTATGGGAAAGAGGAAGAGTGCCACTGATGAAGCTGGGCCTAGTCGCCCTTCATGTTCAAGAAAGCCAAGAGGTGGTGCCGCTAGTTCAAGTGTCGCTGTTGGTCCAAGTGTTGGGAGAGAAATACACACGAAGCGGGATTTGGATCCCCAAGCTCCGATTGGAAGAGCACTGTTGGCAGACTTGGCCCATGATGCGTATACAGATCGCAGGGTTCTTTTTGAGGTGCATGTGGATGGGTGACTCTTTGGTGAGTTTTTATTGTTTGAGCGCATCGAGGCTGTCAGGTGGGGTCCGCTGTTTAAAGGCCAGTCTCGTGCTAATGTGAGCACTGTTCGTGCCTTTTATGCTCATATTCGGGACCCTACACTGGAGCCACTGCAGTTAAGGATTCCCGTCGGCAGAGATCGGGAAGCCATGATCAATGTTCGGTTGATAGCTCGACTTCTGAACGTGCCACTTGGCGAGGTACATCCAAGTGCTAAGAATCTGAACAGTGTTCGTGAGCGAGATCGCCGCATCAGGTTTTTATGCATTCGTTTGTTTGAGTGGCAGCCTAACAGGAGCCTCTTAGCGACCCACATGTCATACGATTTCCGTCTGCTTCACCATATCTGCACGTTCAATGTATATCCCAGGTAGAGCAACCGCAGTGAATGTACGCGTCTCATGGTGGATTTTCTGTATCAAGTGGGGTAGGGAGAGAACGTGTGCATGCCCACGTTTGTGCTGCTACAGATCATCTTCATAGCGCGATCGAGAAGAACGTCTGAGTCACTTCCCTTTAGCCGACTCATATGTAAGATTGCGCTCGAGTTTAGCTATAGACTTGGGCCAGAGTTGCTTGTGCCGGTTCATGACATCAACGAGACTACTATGAACCAGATGAAGATAGGGCCTCGGCAGTGTGAGGCCCAGCTTGATGATGACAGTGAGGGGGAGTATGATTGTAACACCCCAGATTTTTACCAACCTGGGGTTAGACGTCCTTAGGCAACGGGTCAACCATAACACTTTGGTAACCTCTCAGAACCCAATTCCAAAGCCAAAGGAATCATGTAGAACCAAATTCTTTAGAAATTTAACGTGAATTAGCTAGCGCTACACTAAATTTCCTATAAACTTAGCACCAACCACTTTAAATACGATCTGTAAGACCCAAAACCTATAGAATCATTGACGCTACCTTACCCTGAAATCCAGGATTAAACTCTAAACCCGTTTACTCTCATGAACCCTTTGAAACTTTGTATTGGATCTAGACCGCACATCGAAAGTCTGATATCTACAATCTCAGACCATTATGACCGCTTTGTTGGACTTGACAATCATTTCGAAAATCAAGCCCAACCGATATCCTGAGACCATTTTACTGAGTCCGGAGTGAAGAGAGTGAGAAAAGGAAAATCTTTAGAAAATTAATTCAATTTAAATAAATCTGGCACATGTCGCTTGTGCGACATTTTTTAAGCGTTCTGACCGTCAGAATCTAACCCAAATACACCCTCGGATCAGGGAACATTTCTCACTCAGGTCAGTGTACTTGGAATCCTTGATCGAATCTCAATGACCGCTGAAGTAAAACTGGCCCGCCACGTGCGATCTAGGAGCTCTATCGAACTGAAAACTTAATGTGATCAAGATCCAACATCCATGAGCTTAAGTCCTACCGCATTCAGTCAGGGGACCTCCAGAAACGTTCTTTTGGATCGGGAAAGACCTGATTTGGCTGTAACCCAAGTATACCTTGACTTGAAGTCTATTTTGGTTATGTTTGGGCTTATAAAAGGGCCTTAAACCCTTAACTTTCTAACCCATACGAATTTGGGGAAACCCTTGGAGAGAGAAGAGAGAAAACAGAGAGAAAGTGAGGTAGAAGCTGGGGCTTTCTCCTGGGATTCTTCCCTGCTGCTCCACGTGCCAGATCCTTCCACCTGCATCGATATTCTGGTGATTCCAACAACGTTCTAGGTAAGAAAACCCTAACCTCAAGCTGTTTTAGGGATTCCTTCGATACAAGTAGCGAAGTAGCTGATGTAGCTTGTGCTATAGGTCGTCATACAGGTGTTGATGAAGGGTAGAGTTTCTATTTGATTCGATACACTTCTATGGCGAAAGGTGCAGATTTTAGATGCCTAGATTACCTGTTTTCAAAGCTTTCATTGCCGTTTAATGGTAGATTGCTGATAAGAATGTTGTTTGACATGTAGAACATGCTGTCCATTTTTTAATTCGAATACGTATGAAGAATATGAGATTTAGGGTATTTTGGGTATTTATAGGAAATACGGTATACATACTGTAACACCCTGAAAATCAGGGGTCGTGTATAAATCGGGGGTCCTGAGTTCCAGATCATCACTTATGCAACAAATATGATTATGATTCAAGGTTGACTAAGTTAGAGCGTTCACATGAGTAAGATTATACCAAAACTGTAATTCATACTCCAGATTCAGTGATAAAACGTAAGCGGAAGACTGAAGAATATATATATCACTGTATGGAAAACAAAATACTCTCAAACTGTCTCCAAAGTATGAATACATCTCTAAGTCATAAACATGTCATAAACGAAAAGGAAATGTCAAAAATAGTCCCACTAAGAAGTCCCGCCGATCCAGGTCACCTACGCAAAGCCGTCATAAAACTGCATATACGAGAACTCGTCCTGGTGCTCGTCGTAGTCTGGCTCTGCATCCTGAATCGCCACATCACCTGCATGTAAGATAGGATCTGGTGGGTGTTGGAAACACCATCCCGTAACGTGGGAGTGAGTGATTAACTCAGTGGGATAATAGAGCAAAGATTAGCATGTTCTCAAATCAATCACGTGATAATAGTAAAGCAATAAATCAAACATTCCTAGATACTGTTATTAATGTATGCATGACATGACATGATGGATACCCTCACCGACATACTCCCTCAAGCGGCACCATCTGCGTCCACGACATACTTTCTTCCCACAGTGCTCCACATCTTTCAGGCACATGCAGTGCGATGTGGATATGATTACCAAGTTGTTATTAGTCCATTCACACAATAGTATTGGAAAACTAAGGTACTTCCCTTATATCAATCCCAATACAGATCATGTCTAGGGTCGTCACTCCTAGAAATCTCATACAATGTTATATTTGTAGGTCGCTACAAGGGCTGCCAGGGCTGTTGCTCGCACTCGTTACACCGCTCCCCCATCACCTTATCAATACATGCCTAATGTACTCTCATTACTACGGAAGGATCGTCACCTCCAGTAGACTCAGAATACGCTCACGGTCACTACAAGGGCTCGTCACCAATCAGTGTAGGCCGACAGCTCGAATGTAGTGTCCCATACCATCACAATCGGCTCACGAGTCATAGGTGCTCACTGGTCACTACGGGGAGGTTTGCGGCCCCAGCATAGGCCGACAACTCGACCACGGTGTCCCATACCACCATGCCTGGCTCATGACTCTTTATAGATCAAGGTACCATGGTTAACAGGGTTTCCAATGGTAAGTTCAGTACCCTAGGTTCAAGCAGTTATGACTTATACAGGGTGAACATACAATGGCCAGTCGGGTTATTTGACGGGCTCGACTAGTACGAGCGCATCTCAAGTCTAACGACATGAAGTGCATGAAATAGTTCGTGTGGCCTAACCACTGCTGCCAACTCAAAACACGACTCGCGTTTATCGACGCGTCCTTCGTGGCAAATAGAAGCCAACCACAAATTTGATCCATTACCGACTACCTGGACTAATGTATAGCCCCAAACACTTGTAAATCAGCATTAGTAATCATATGAGAGTAATAAAAATGTAATACAACAATACAAGCATGTTGTCACATGTTATAACATACAACGTAAGCAATTCATCCAACACATGCATTTCATACATATAGTGAAATCTATACATTTACCCAACATGGTGAAAATCATATACATCAGCATATTACTTGAGAATTCAATCTCAAAACTCCTTCACAACTCCATTTACTCAATACATACTAGTACAAACATTTATACAAACACTCAGTCTACACACTTTAGTCTATATAGCGTATGTCGACCCAAAGTGCGCATTAGGGTGAATCTCTTCCCCAAACCGATCATGCACGCATTCCTAATATCATAACATGACAAAAAGCCATGGCAAACATTTCAGCAAAATATGGATGTAAACAGTATTTCCTACAAATGACTAAAATGCCCTAAATCTCATATTTTCTATACATTTACAAAACAGAAAACGGACGCATGTTGTACATGTCAAACGGCATTGCCGTCGATAATCTACTATTAAACGACATTGAAGGCTTTGAAATCAGCCAATCAAAGCGTCTAAAATCCACACCTTTTACCCTAGACGTGTATCATTTCGATTAGAACGTATACGCTTCGTCAACGGCGTACAGGCGACCTAATACACAAGTTACATAAGCTACATCGCTAACGAATCGAAGGAAACCCCAAAACAGCAAGTAGTTAGGGTTTTCTTATCTAAGAGTGCATTAGAACTTACCGGGAAAGTGATTTGAATGCGTCGCTTTAGCACGTACAAAAATTAGTGTAAGTGGCAGGAAGATTTCTCCCACACTCTCTCACAATCTCACACTTTTTATCTCTCTCTAGCTAGGGTTGCTAGTAAATTCGGATGGGTGAGATATGTGAGGGTTTAAGGCCCTTATATAGGCTAAAACCTCACCCTTTTAGACTCAGGAACAAAGTATACTTGGGTTATAACCAAATCGGGGTTGTTTTGGTCCAAAAGAGCATTTTGGGAGGTCCCCCGGTCAAACGCGATCGGACCTAAGCTCATGGTCACTGGATGTTGCTCACACCCAGTTTTCAGTCCGGTAGAGTTCGTAGATCGCACGTGGCGGTCCTGTTTCAGTTCAACGGTCATCATATATAAATCAGATCTACAAGTCTCATGATATGAAAGAGAAATTTTTCCTGATCCGAGGGTAAAATTTGGCTGAATTCTGACGGTCAGAATGCTTAATAATAACGCGCCAAGTCACGTGCCAGATTTGGATTTAAATTTTTAAATCCAACCCTTTTCTTACTCTCTTCACTCCAGGCTCAATGAAATAGCCTCTGAACGTCGGTTGGGTTTGATTTTTGAAATGATTGTCAAGTCCAACTAAGCGGTCATAACGGTCTAAGATTGTAGGTTTCGGACTTTCGGCGCGTGGTCTAGATCCAATATAAATTTTCAGAGAGTTCCTGAGAGAAAACGGGTTTAGAGTTGATCCAAGGTTTCATGATATTATAGCGTCATTGATTCTTCAAGTTTTGGGTCTTGTAGAACATATTTAAAGTGTTCAGGGACAATTTCATAGCTACTCTATCGTAGCGCTAGCTAACTTACGCTTGATTTCTAAAGGAATTGATCCTACGTGATTTCTGTTCGAGTTAGTACTCGAGTCTCAGTACGGATTTTTCCGAGGCGTTATAATCTACCCCCCTTAACAAAAAATTTCATCCTCAAAATTTGTACATTTTCGTACTCCTCGAGAAGCTGTGGGTAGTTTTTACTGATCTCGGCTTCTGTCTCCCAGGTAGCCTCTTCCTCAGAGTGATGCGTCCGCAACACCTTCACAAGGGGGATCACCTTGCTATGCAGTACCTGCTCCTTCCTGTCTAGTATACGCGTCGGTCGCAGTATATATGTAACATCCTCTCCTAACTGCACCTGCTCCCATCTGATGATATGGGAAGGATTAGAAACGTATTTCTTTAGCATAGAAATATGGAATACGTTGTGAACGCTCGTGAGAGGCGTAGGAAAAGCCAGACGATAAGCCACTGCACCCACACGATCGAGAATCTGAAATGGTCCAATGAATCGCGGTGCCAGCTTCCCCTTCTTCTCGAACCGAAGGACTCCCTTCATAGGGGAAACTCGTAAAAATACATGATCCCCAACCGTGAACTCTCGCGGGCGCCATCTCGTATTGGCATAACTCTTCTATCTGCTCTGTGCTGTAAGTAGCCGGCGTCTAATGATGTCAATCTTCTCCGACGTTGCCTACACTAACTCTGGCCCAATCAATCTATGCTCACCGACCTCTGCCCAACAATGCGGTGTTCGACAAGGTCGCTCATACAACGCCTCATAAGGTGTCATACTGATACTCGCCTGGAAACTGTTGTTGTACGTGAACTCCACATATGCAAGACAATTATTCCAACTGTCCTTGAAGTCGAATGCGCAAGCCCGCAACATGTCCTCTAGAATCTGGTTCACCTGCTCGTCTGTCCGTCTGTCTGTGGGTGGAAGGCATTACTGAACTTCAACTTCACACCCATAGCCTCCTGAATGCGAGTCCAGAAAATAGAAGTGAAACGTGTGTCTCTGTCCGACACGATCTCCAACGGAACTCCATGCAGACGCACGATCTCTCTGATATACAGTCTAGCCAGCTCGTCTGCAGAGTTCTTAACTCTGATCGGTAGGAAGTGCGTCGATTTCGTCAGACGGTAGACGATCACCCAAATAGAATCATGTCCCTTCCTCGTCTTCAATAGCCCTGAGATAAAATCCATGGAAATGAAGTCCCACTTCCACTCAGCGATCGGCATAGGCTGAAGGAGTTCAGGAGGTCAGCGATGCTCTGCATTCACCTACTGGCAAGTGAGACAACAGGACACAAACTCTATGATGTGGGTCTTCATACCTTCCCACCAATACGTCCTCCTCACGTCGCGATACATCTTTGTGCTGCCCGAATGCATCACAAGTCTGGTACAGTGCGCAGCCTCGAGAATCTCTCGTCTCAAGTCGGGAATGTCTGGGATGCATAGGCGGCCACGATAATGTAAGCCCCCATCGGTGCCAACTCGCCACTCGACGTCTGCATCATCACTGGCCTGCTCTCGAAGCTCAGTCAGACGCGCATCATCCCCCTGCACCACGATGACACTATCATCGATCTGAGATCGCACCTGTACATGTGCGATAAACTCATATGGCTCCTCCACAGTGAGTTTCTGCTCAAAATCTAGCAAAAACTCAACCATGTCCCACTCAGCAACCATCAGCGGAGCCGCAAACTCTATCGCCTTCTTGCGGCTCAACGCGTCAGCCACAAGGTTCTCCTTTCTAGGATGGTAGGAGACTTCGAACTTGAATTCCTTCAAAGTCTCCATCCATCGCCTCTGTCTCATATTCAAATCCCGCTGTGTGAATATGTACTTAAGGCTCTTGTGGTCGCAAAAGAGCTTGAACTCCTCTCCATAGAGGTAATGTCTCCAGAGCTTCAATGAGAATATGACGGCTGTCAACTCCAGGTCGTGTGTAGGGTAATTCTCCTCGTGCTTCCTTAATTGTCTTGAGGCATACGAAATTACCCTGTCATTCTGCATAAGGACACAACCCAAACCAATGCTAGATGCGTCAGTGTATATCGTGTATCTAACCCCTTGCTCTGGCAATACTAGCATAGGGGTGGACGTAAGTCTGTCCTTCAGTTCCTGAAAGGCTGACTCCGCCTTATCATTCCAGGCGAACTTCACGTCCTTCCATGTTAACTGAGATAGAGGTCTAGCGATCTTCGAGAAATCCTGAATGAAGTGTCGATAATAGCCAGCAAGACCCAAGAAACTCCTCACCTCAGTAATAGAACTAGACTTCTCCCAGTCCTGAACTGCAGCTACCTTAGACAGGTCAACTGCCATCCCATCCTTGGACACCACATGTCCATGGAACTTCACTTCATGCTTCCAGAAGTTGCACTTCTTGTACTGTGCGAACAACTAATGCTGTCTGAGTGTATCCAGGACCAAGCGCAAGTGCTCCTCATGCTCCTCTAGACTCCTAGAGTATACCAAAATATCATTTATGAACACAATGATGAAACGATAGAGGAAAGGCCAAAATATCCTGTTCATCAGATCCATGAACACGGCTGGTGCGTTCGTGAGACCGAACGACATCACAAGGAACTCATAGTGGCCAAAGCTGGTCCTGAATGATGTCTTCTGCATGTCCTCATCCCTGACGCGTAACTGATGATATCCTGACTGAAGATCAATCTTCAAGAAATACTGCGCTCCTCTCAACTGATCAAACAAGTCATCGATCCTGGGTAAAGGGTACTTTTTCTTCACTGTGATCTGGTTCAGCCTGCGATAATCAATACACAATCGCATAGAACCATCCTTCTTCTTCACGAACAGAACTGGTGCTCCCCAAGGAGACACACTCGGTCGAATGAAGCCAACCTCCAACAGATCATCAATCTGTTTCCTCAACTCCTCCATCTCACACAGTGTCATGCGATACGTCAGCAGTGAGATGGGCATGAAACCAGGTACCAAATTGATAATAAAATCAATCTCTCGCTGAGGCGGTAAACCAGGGATCTTCCTGAACAGATCCCTAAAATCATGGACGACTGGCGTATGCTCAAGTGTTGGGGCATCAGCGTCCCATAGTAAAGAAGCGTAGCTAAGTATGCAGAAGGGGAGATTTACCCGCACTGAAAATGTAAAAGGCGTGCCCTCTGGCTCGTATACTGTCACTACAAGGGTCTCGCAGTTAATCTCGGCCCTCGCTGCAGTCAGCCAATCCATGCCAAGAATGACGTCGAGATAAACGAGAGAAGGGTCGACGACAAGATCAATAGACATGGTCCTGCCTCCTAGATCCATCAAGCAACCCTCACACATCAGGGTGGCATCAGAAAAATTCCCGTGAGCTGAAAGGACTCGCACTCCATCAATCTGAAAAGTCGGTAGCCCAAGACGCCTGATTATGGAATGCGATATCATTGACATCGTGGCTCCAGTATCCACCATCACAAGTATGGGAGTACCTCCAATATGATAGGTGACCTCAAAGGCCAAGGGCTGAGTAGTCTCTATCTCGACTGCCTCTGCTGTCAAGGCATGTACCAGAGCCTACTGTGACCGGTTCGGCCTCGGTATCATAGGCCATAGAGGTGGCCAGAACGGAGGTACGAGGGGTCTGAAGGAAGGATGCGCAGGAGTCGACTGTAGAGGCGAAGCAGATAATGCCTGGGGGCACGGACGGTCAATCTTCTGTGGCGGCGAGAACCCGCTATCCCACATCTGAGCAAAATAACTCCCTACTGCATGACCCGATCTGCCAAAATAAGTACATGAGACATCAGGGCGCCGCAACGGGGGTACTGGCACTGAAGCCCTAGGAGGAGGGTTGATGCGAGGCCTCTTGCCAGTAAATGGCATGTCCTGCATATCCAGTCGTGGCCTAGGAACAATAGTGCTAAGAGATCGTGCAAGCTGATCAGCATCCTGCTCTACCCCCATAGACATGTGAATCAGCTCAGCATTGGAGGAAATGCTGACGCAACACATCTTCGACCGAATATCCAGTCGCAAGCCCTCAAAAAAGTGCCGTATGCGCATCTGCTCATCAGCAAGTATAGTCGGGACGTATCTGCCCAACTTGGTAAACCATGCTCATACTCTGTCACAGATATGCCTCCCTGCCTGAGGTGTAGAAACTCATTCTCCTGCTCGTGCCTGTAAGTTTGGGGATAATATTTCTCATGGAAACAGAACTCGAACGCTGTCCAAGTACAGATATAATCAGCAACAATAGTCCATAAGGCGGTATCCCACCACAGGCTGGCGTCTCGCTCGAACATGAACGTAGCCAACTCTACCTGGTCGGAGTCTGAGCAGTGCAGCATCCGTAGTATCTTCGACACACGGTCGAGCCAATACTCGGCCTCCTCGAGTCTGTGAAAACCCGTTAAAGTAGGAGGCCGCAAGCGCTTGAATCGCTCGAGTAGGCCCCTTGTATCAACAGTGTGCCCCCTAGGGTAAGAAGATGGTGCAGGATGAGCCATGCCCTCATCCTAAGTCAAAGTACCGGCATCCTCGGCTGGATGCACAGGGGGTGCAGGTGGAGTCGCACTCCCACCCTAGGCTAGAGCCCCTGCTATTGTAGTTAAGAGCTGTTGGTGCTGCTGATGCATCATGACCATCAACTGCTCAAACCTATTAGGAGGTGGAGCAGGCTGTGGCACATACTGCGTCAAGGAAGATGCACGGTACTGCTCTCTGACAGGGGGTGTGAAAGGCGGCAGTCCAGCTGTAGGACCTGTGGAAGGCTGAGACTCATGTGCAGTCTCAGGAATCGGGCCCACAACTGGGTCCGTATGAACATCAGTCTGGAGAAGAACCCGATCCATAGGCTCACCCAAAGTAAGTCGTGTCGTGCTCCACGTAGCCTTAGGCGGCATTCCCTATATTCAAAATAGGGCGTAACCTTGTTAGTTTCAACAATAACACAAACACACCACCACACAATCATTCACATAACGAGCCAAAGACATTCCATGCATTTTATTTAACCAAAACTGTCACAATACAAGATATATACCTTTACATGCATCATGACAAGAAATACATGGGAAACTAAGCCAGTCGAAGCTACTACAGCAACATAAGCAAACTACTAGCCTTATCAAGCTTACACATAGAAAGCTGAAAATAACTAACTACAACCAACAACATCTGGATCTAGATCACTAGTTCGAGTCTGGGGATGGAGGAGGAGCACCCTTATCCTGTAAGAAACACAGGATCGCCTTCAAGGTGCGAGTCACCTTGCCAAATTTTCTCTTCATGATGGCCTTGGTATCCTCAACCTTGGCCCGAAGTTCCTGGACTTTTCGTCGCAAGGAAACCTGACTCTCCTCAAGTTGGGTAATGTGAGCATCTCTAGTAGCCCGAGTCATTGGAGGAGGGCTCTCATCAGTATCTTGAGCCTCCTCTTCTTCTTCTCTCTGGGCTTCATCCTCTATTTCTGCCCCAGCTTCTTCTTCACTTGCATCCTCTTCGCCATCATAATCGCCCTCGCTATCCTCATCAAGCTGAGGTCTGATCTTTATCTTGTCCATGGTAGACTCATCAATGTAGTGAATCGGTACTGGCAACTCCGGCCCAAGTCTATACGCAAACTCAAGCGCAATCTTACATATGAGCTGGCCAAAAGGAAGTGACTCAGACGTTCTCCTCGACTTCGCTACGAGGATGATCTGTCGCAACACAAAGGTGGCCATACACACATTCTCTCCCTGGCCTACTTGATATAAGAAATTGACCATGAGATGAGTATATTCACTACAGTTAGTCGACCTAGGATACAAATTGAACGTGTAAATGTGGTGTAGCAGGTAAAAATCATTCGACATGTGGGACGCTAAGAGGCTCCTGTTAGGCTGCCACGGAACCAAACCACCACATAGGAACTTGGTGCGGCGATCTCGCTCACGAACACTCTTCAGATTCTTAGTGCTGGGATGTACTTCACCAAGAGGCACATTCAGAATTCGAGATATCAACCGAACATCGATCGTAGCTTCCCTATCTCTGTCAAAGGGAACCCTGAATTGTAATGGCTCCAATGTGGGATCTCGGATACGAGCATAGAAGGCACGAACGGTGCTCACGTTCGCACGAGATCGGGCTCCAAAGAGTGGACCCCAATTGGCAACTTCAATGTGCTCAAACAATAGAAATTCACCGAAGAGCCGCTCATCCACATGCGCTTCAAATAGGACCTTACGATCTGTATAAGCGCCATGAGGAAACTCTGCTAACAGTACTCGTCCTACGTGAGCATAGGGATCTAAATCCTGCTTTGTGTGAAACTCACGAGCTATACTTGGACCTGCGGCGGTGCTTGAGCTAGCGGTGCCATCCCTCAGCCTTTTTTTATCATGAAGGGCGACTAGGCCCAGCCTCATCTGCTGCGGTCTTCTTCTTTCCCATGAGAGAGAGGATGATGGAAAGGGAGAAAAAGGCCAAAATAGCCTCCACAATAGCCATGGAAAAAGAGGAAAATGGAGAGAAACGGCTACCCAAATGGATTGAAGCAAATCTAGGTGCTATAGAGGGATGAATCAAGCTCCCAAAGGCTAGATTCTCAAAGGGAAAAGAGAAAACTAAATGGGAATGGAGCTCCACACGATTTCAGCCTTGAATGAAGGTTGTGGGAGCTTTAAACGACGAAAATGGAGAGGAAGGAGTGCACCAACAGCTGTGGAAGATGGGTTGGCATCGGTTATGGCCGAAAATGAGAATGGGGGCAATTTAAAGTGGGTTTAGAAAGAGGAGGTAGCAAGGACGTGAAGAAAGGAGAGCTTAGGGACATTTTTTGTGAAGGAGGTAGGAATTTTAGGGGGTTTTAAGGTGCAAACCACCTATGGGGGAGGTGCCCTAACCAAAAAAGGGTGTCGACCCAAATTTTAGACACAGTGGGGCCCACCATACGGCGATGCATTGCCGAACCGACGATGCCATCGCCGGCTAACTTCCAATCTGGCCAGTCCGACCATGCATTCTGGGTTCCCCCTGCTATAGGGACCCCAAATATGTGTGGGATCCACCCTAGTTCATTGTATTTTGACCTAGATAGGCCCAAAACTCCATTTGGGGCGTTCCAGGGCCAGTTTGTAAAACAGAATAAGTTTATGCATCATGTAGCATATTATTTTGGGGTAAGAGAAGCTAATCCATCCAATTAACCCATTTTTTACAAGATATTCCATAATTAGAATGGCCAAAAGTCCAATTCTTACCTATATTTTCTATGTACAGTAAATTTTTGTCTAAGTATGATTTTCTATCTTTTACATATTAGAATTTATGCCTAGTGTGAAAAGACTTAGAAAAAGTTAAAGAATGGGGTGGTGAGAGGAAGGATTCTAAAGGAATTGGAGAAAACAGGGTTTTCAAGCCTTGAAATTGAGTGTAAGGGTTGTGGTTGCCCCACAACGCAAGGACTTGCATTTTTGGGTTTAGAATTCTTTTGGAATCATCCCAAACCCGCCAACTAATGACCTAGAGACAACTTAGGTCGCTTCGCGCGACCAAAGATACGTCATGGACTCGATCAAAATGATCGATTTCAGTAGACTTCGCCTATTGGCGAAACTGAAGTCCTACGAGTGTTTCTAGATTTTTCTCACACCCACCTAAGTCAAAGGGGCAACAACGTACGTCGCGTGGCCATAACCCAGGTCCATTTTAATCTCAATCATGCTTTGATACCAACCTGTAACACCCTGAAAATCGGGGGTCGTGTATAAACCCGACTCCTGAGTTTCAGACCATCACTTATGCAAAAAATATGATTATGATTCAAGGTTGACTGAGTTAGAGCATTCACATGAGTAAGATTATACCAAAACTGCAATTCATACTCCAGATTCAGTGATAAAAAGCAAGCGAAAGACTGAAGAATATATATATCACTGTATGGAAAATAAAATACTCTCAAACTGTCTCCAAAGTATGAATACATCTCTGAGTCATATACATGTCATAAACGAAAAGAAAATGTCAAAAATAGTCCCACTAAGAAGTCTCACCGATCCAGGTCACCTACGCAAAGCCGTCATAAAACTACATATACGAGAACTCGTCCTGGTCCTCGTCGTAGTCTGGCTCTGCATCCTGAATCTCCGCATCACCTGCATCTAAGACAGGGTCTGGTGGGTGTTGCAAACACCATCCCATAACCTGGAAGTGAGTGATCAACTCAGTAGAATAATAGAACAAAGATTAGCATGTTCTCAAATCAATCACGCGATAATAGTAAAGCAATAAATCAAACATTCCTAGATACTGTTATTAATGTATGCATGACATGACATGATGAATGCCCTCACCGACATACTCCCTCAAGCGGCACCATCTGCGTCCATGGCATGCTTTCTTCCCACAGTGCTCCACATCTTCCAGGCACATGCAGTGCGATGTGGATATGATTACCAATTTGTTATTAGTCCATTCATACAGCAATATTGGAAAACTAAGGTACTTCCCTTATATCAAGCCCAACACAGATCCTGTCTAGGGTCGTCACTCCTAGAAATCTCATATGATGTTATATTTGTAGGTCGCTGCAAGGGCTGTTGCTCACACTTGTTGCACCGCTCCCCCATGAACTTATCAATACAGGCCTAATGTACTCTCATTGCTACGGAAGGGTCGTCGCCTCCCGTAGACTTAGAATACGCTCGCGGTCACTACAAGGGCTTATCACCAATCAGTGTAAGCCGACAACTCGAATGTAGTGTCCCATACCACTACAATCGGCTCACAAGTCATAGGTGCTCACTGGTCACTACGGGGAGGTTTGTGGCCCCAACGTGGGCTGACAGCTTGACCACGGTGTCCCATACCACCATACCCGGCTCATGAGTCTTTATGGATCAAGGTATCATGGTTAACAGGGTTTCCAATGGTAAGTTCAGTACCCTAGGTTTAAGCAGTTATGACTCATAAAGCCATGGCAAATATTTCAGCAAAATATGGATGTAAACAGTATTTCCTACAAATGACTAAAATGCCCTAAATCTCATATTTTTCATACATTTGTGAAACGAAAAATGGACAGCATGTTGTACATGTCAAACGGAGTTGTCATCGATAATATACTATTAAATGACATTGAAGGCTTTGAAATCAGCCAATCAAAGCGTCTAAAATCTGCACCTTTTGTCCTACATGTGTATCGTTTCGATTAGAACGTATACGCTTCGTCAATGGCGTACAGGTAACCTAATACACAAGTTAAATAAGCTACATCGCTAACGAATCGAAGGAAACCCCAAAACAGCAAGTAGTTAGGGTTTTCTTACCTAAGAGTGCATTGAAAATCACCGGGAAAGTGATTTGAACGCGTCACTGTAGCACGTGCAAAAACTAGTGCAAGTGGCAGGAAGATTTCTCCCACACTCTCTCACAATCACACACTTTCTCTCTCTCTAGCTAGGGTTTCTAGCAAATTCGGATGGGTGAGATATGTGAGGGTTTAAGGCCCTTATATAGGCTAAAACCTCACCCTTTTAGACTCAGGAACAAAGTATACTTGGGTTATAACCAAATTGGGGCTGTTTTGATCCAAAAGAGTATTTCGAGAGGTCCCCCAGTCGAACGTGATCGGACCTAAGCTCATGGTCACTGGATGTTGCTCACACCCAGTTTTCAGTTTGGTAGAGTTCGTATATCGCACGCGGCGGTCCAGTTTCAGTTCAACGATCATCGTACATAAATCAGCTTTACAAGTCTCATGATATGAACGAGAAATTTTTCCTGATCAGAGGGTGAAATTTGGCTGAATTCTGATGGTCAGAATGCTTAATAATAACGCGCCAAGTCACGTGCCAGATTTGAATTTAAATTTCTAAATCCAACCCTTTTCTCACTCTCCTCACTCCAGGCTCAATGAAATAGCCTCTGAACGTCGGTTGGGCTTGATTTTCGAAATGATTGTCAAGTCCAGCTAAGTGGTCATAACGGTCTAAGATTGTAGGTATCGGACTTTCGACGCGCGGTCTAGATCCAATGCAAAGTTTCAGAGAGTTCCTGAGAGTAAATGGGTTTAGAGTTTGATCCAAGGTTTCAGGATATTATAGCGTCATTGATTCTTCAAGTTTTGGGTCTCGTAGAACGTATTTAAAGTGTTCGGGGGTAATTTCATAGCGTAGCACTAGCTAACTTACGCTTGATTTCTAAAAGAATTGATCTTACGTGATTTCTGGTCGAGTTAGTACTCAAGTCTCAGTACGGATTTTTCCAAGGCGTTACACGTACGTAGTTTGCCGGTATGATTTCCATGAGTATTTATCGTGTACCTATACTAGTTATACGTGTATGATCTGTTTGGCGAAGAGATTCGCCCTAATGCACATATTGGTCGACATATGCTATGTAGACTAAGTGTTTATTGAAATGCCTAAACAATATGATTTATGCCTGCCATATGTTTTGAATGTAAGAACATGATTGTTGTGTATTAGACAACTCCTTGATATAAGGATCTGTCATATTATATGTTGGAATCAACATACGTCAAGTACGTTGGAGTTGAGTAGTTTAAGTGTTTGTATAAATGTATGTATTAGTAAGTATTGAGTAAATTGTGTTGTAGATTACCGTTGAGACTGGATTCTCAACTACTTTGATGATGCACATGATTTCCTCCATGCTTGTTGCATTTGAATTGATTACCTTGGGCGTGAAATACTCATGTATGGTTAACTGCTTATGATGTACGTTATAACATGCTGATAACATGCTGGAATTACTTGTATTTCAATTGTCTCTCTCATATGATTACTGATTCATATTACATGTGCTTGGGGCTATACTCTAATCTAGGCAGTCAGTAACAGTTTAGAATTCGTGGGTGGATTTTATTCACCACGAAGGATGTGTATGACGAACCCGAGTCGTGCTAGAGTCGTCGGTAGTGGTTAGGCCACACGAAGTGCTCGTGCACTTCATGTCAGTTGATTCGACGTGCGCTTTTGCTAGTCGGACTCATCAAGTAACCCGACTGACCATTGTATGTTCACCTTGTATTTGTCATAACCGCTTGAACCTAGGGTACTGAACTTACTAGCGATAGCCCTGATAACCATGGTACCTTGATCCACTAAGACTCATGAGCCGAGCATGGTGGTATAGGACACCATGGTCGAGCTGTCGGCCTACGCTGGGGCCACAAACCTCCTCGTAGTGACCAGTGAGCACCCTACTTTGAGCAGATTATGGTGGTATGGGACACTATATTCTTGCTATTGGCCTACACTGATTGGTGACGAGCCCTTTGTAGTGACCTTGAGTTTATCCTGACACCGAATGAGGGCGACGAGTCTTGATGTAGTGTTAAGGATATAAATAGGCCTGTATTGATAAGGTGATGGGGGAGAGGAGCAACGAGCGCGTGCAACAGCCCTGGTAGCCCTTACAGCGACCTAGAAATATATCATCGTATGAGAATACTAGGAGTAACGATCCTAGACAGGATCCTTATTGGGAATGATATAAGGGAGGTACCCTAGTTTCCCAATCCTGTTGTATGAAAAGGACTAATAACAACTCGGTAATCATATTCATATCGCACTGCATGTGGCTGGAAGATGTGGAGCACTGAGGGAAGAAAGCATGCCACGGACGTAAGATGGTGTCGCATGAGGGAATATGTCTATGAGGGCATCCATCATATCATTTCATGCTTACATTAATCACAGTATTTAGGAATGTTTGATTTGCTTACTTTATCATTATCGCTTGATTGATTTGATAACATGTTAACCTTTGCTTTATGATTCCACTGAGTTAGCTACTCACTCCCATGTTACGGGACGGTGTTTCGCACACCAACCAGTCCCTATTTTAGTTTCAGGTGATGGCGCTGCTTGTGAAGCGGAGCCGGACTTGTTTGATGATGAGGAGGATTTCTCCTATATGTTGGTTCTGATCGACGGGTTTATAGGGTTACTGATTAGATGCCAATACACTTGGCGGTTTGCCATTTATTTACACACCCATGTATATTCTTTTCTTTCTATTTTGGAGTATACATGTAATTAGTTAACCTGGTAACATGTTCACACTCTGGAGACTTATAATCATTTATATATTTTATATATTTATCAAAGTCTTCCGCTTGCCAATTTAACTGTCTCTGGAGTATGATATGTTGTTTTGGCTTAGTCCCAATCTTGTTTAATGCCA
Source organism: Magnolia kwangsiensis (assembly GCA_037074715.1). Lineage (NCBI taxonomy): Eukaryota > Viridiplantae > Streptophyta > Magnoliopsida > Magnoliales > Magnoliaceae > Magnolia > Magnolia kwangsiensis. Next base: position 92,586,424 of record CM073573.1, read on the forward strand.
TTCTACAGACATGTATTCATCATTATCTATGTTGCATAAGTGACGTTTTGGAACTCAGGAGTTCGGTTTCTACCCGACCCCCAATTTTCAGGATGTTACAATGATAGTGAAGAGAAAGAAAGTGAAGAAGAAGGTGGGGCAGAAATAGAGGAAGAAGAGGAAGAGGAGGCTCAGGATACTTATGAGAGTCCTCCTGTGACTCGGGCTGTTAGGGATGCTCATATAGCCCGACTTAAGGAGAGTCAGGTTACCTTGCGACGAGAAGTCCAAGAACTCCGGGCTGAGGTAAAACAAGAGCTTGAAGAGACTAAGGCCGCCATGAAGCAAAAATTTGGCAAGGCAACTCGTGCCTTGAAGGCCATCTTATGCTGCCTGAAGGATAAGGGTACCCCTTCTCCATTGCCATATTCTGATGCATAGGCTTTTTGTAGCCGTTGTTTGTTAGTTTGTTGCTTGTTTTAGTGTTTGTTTGGGTGTTTGTTTGATAGTTATTTGGTGTTTGTAGTTAGTGTAGAAGCTGTGTGTGAAGCTTAGGTGTTTTATTCACATGCTTTCTCTGTCACGACTCATGTAATGCTGCAAATCATGTATTGTGACAATTTTGTTAATGAAATGCATGTGGTTTCCTTGGTTTGTGAAGTACAGACTGTGACTGGATTGTGTGAATGCTTAATTTCTTTAGTTGCTACCCTCTGTTGTCTGTAGGGTATGCCACCTAAGGGTTCGAGTTCGTCGGCCCGTCTTTCTCTTGGAGATTCACTTGACGGGGCCCTCGCCCTGAGTGATATTCTTATGGACCCTCATGCGGGCCCATCTATTTTAGATCTCAGGCCGAGTTCTCAGCCAGCTTCTGGTCCTGCTGTTGGGCCACCTCTTGTGACACCTTCTATGGTGCCTCCCATTACGCCTGTGCCTCCTGAGCAACATTGTGCGTCTGCGTCGATGCCCTCTACTTCACAGTCTGCTCCGTCTTTTGATAGACTTGAGCAGATGATGCTGTTGACAAAGCAGCAGCAGATACAACAGTAGTAGCAGCAGCAGCAGATACAACAGCAGTAGCAACAGCAGCAGTTCCTGTCCTCCATGGCTGGCATTTTTTCTCAGTCGATGGCGGCGACTCCACCTGCCTCGCCTCTACACCCTGTTGGGCATGCTAGTGCGAGCAAATCTTTCAAGCGATTTCAGCGCTTGAGGCCTCCCACATTTTCAAGTACTCACAGACCTGAGGAGGCTGAGTATTGGTTAGACCACATCTCAAAGATGCTGAGACCATTGCACTGTTCTGAGGTAGAACAGGTTGAGCTGGCCACCTTTATGTTTGAGAAGGAGGCTAGCCTAAGGTGGGATAGCATTCTCTGCATAGTTGCCGAGGGGTATGAGTGGACGTGGGCAGCGTTTGAGGCACGCTTCCACGAGAAGTATTTCCCTGTCACGTACCGGCACGAGAAGGAGAGTGAGTTCCTTCGCCTTCGCTAGGGAGGCATGTCGGTGATAGAGTATGAAAATAGATTTACGGAGCTAGGGAGGTATGCTCCTTTGATTCTAGGTGATCATTCGATGAGGATGCGACATTTCTCGGAGGGCTTGTGGCCCGAGATCAGATTGAAGATGTGTTGTGCGAGCATTTATTCTTATGCAAAGTTGGTGAGTATGTCCTTGCGTGCAGAGCAGGATGGGGACAGGTCGGCCCGCAAGCCAGCACCCATGGTTCCAACCCGTGGCCTGAGTTCGAGAGTAGGCCTTTCCTCTCTAAGAGGCCTCGGTTTGAGACACCGCAGGGGTCTTTTGCACCTTCTGCCTATGTGAGATGCCCTGATGTGCGGTGCGGCTATTGTAGGAAGCCCGGCCACACCGAGACTACATGTTTTTCCAGGATGCGAGACAGTGGGTTCTCACCGACTCAGCGGATTGGTCGTCCGGTGCCCCAGACTATTTCACCACCACCTCTACGGACAACGCCTACTCATCCGTCCTTCAGACCTTCAGCACCTCATTTTAGGCTGCCACATCAGCCTATGGTACCGCAACCGAACCGTTCTCACCAGGCTTGGGTACATGCTCTGACAGATGAGCCATCTGAGACAGAGACCGCACCACCTTTGGCCTTTGAGGTCACAGCTCACATTGGAGGTACTCCTATATTCTTATTGGTGGATACATGCTCCACTATCTCATTGATATCATATTCAGTAGTTAAGCGCCTTGGGATACCGACTACTCGGATGGCTGGGGTGTGTGTTCTTTCAGCACATGGGACCTTTTCTGATGCCATTATGATGTGTGAGGGTTGTTTACTAGATCTAGGGAGAAGGACGATGGCCATTGACCTTATTGTCGACCCCTGTCTCTATCACTTCAACGTCATTCTTGGCATGGATTGGCTAACTGCAGGGAGAGCTGAGATTGACTGTGAGACCCGTATTGTGACATTTTACGAGCCAGAGGGCACATCCTTTACATTTCCAGTGCAGTCACCCCTCTCGAGTGATTCGTTACGCTTCCTTATTAAAGAGTGTTGATGTTCTGACTCTTGAAAGCATGCTAGTAGCCCGTGGACGTGTTTAGGAAGATACCTGGGTTGCCACCTCAATGGGAGATTGATTTTACTATCAACTTGGTACCCAGTTCGACGCCCATCTCATTGCCGACGTATCTCATAGCCCCGTGTGAGATGGAGGAGTTAAGGAAATAGATTGACGATTTGTTAGAGGCTGGCTTTATACGACCGAGTGTGCCTCCTTGGGGAGCACCTGTGTTGTTTGTGACGAAGAAAGATGACTCCTTGCGATTGTGTATTGATTATCACAGACTGAATCGGATTACGATGAAGAACAAGTACCCTTTGCCCAAGATAGATGACTTGTTTGATCAGCTGAGAGGAGCGCAGTACTTCTCGAAGATTGATCTACAGTCAGGGTATCACCAATTGCGCGTCAGGAAGGAGGACGTGCAGAAGACAGCTTTCAGGACTAGCTTTGGCCATTATGAGTTCCTCGTGACATCGTTTGGTCTTACGAATGCACCAGCCGTGTTCATGGACCTGATGAACCATGTATTTCGACCGTTCCTCTATCGATTCGTCATTGTCTTTATAGACGACATTCTGATATACTCTAGGAGTCGAGAGGAGCATGAGGAGCACTTGCGATCGGTCCTGAATACTCTGAGACAGCACCAGCTGTTCGCACAGTAGAAGAAGTGCGACTTCTGAAAGGAGGAAGTGAAGTTCCTGGGACATGTCGTGTCCAAGGATGGGATAGCAGTGGACCTTGCTAAGGTAGCCGCGGTGTTGGATTGAAAGCAGCCTGGTTCGGTTACCGAGGTGAGGAGTTTCCTAGGACTTGCTGGCTACTATCGATGATTCATTCGGGACTTCTCCAAGATAGCCAGACCTTTGTCTCAGTTGACACGGAAGGATCTGAAGTTTGTCTGGAATGAGAAGGCGGAATCAACTTTTCATGAGCTGAAAGGCAGGCTGACGTCTGCCCCTGTGCTAGTATTACCAGAGCAAGGGGTTAGATATACGATCTATACAGATGTGTCTCACGTTGGCTTAGGTTGTGTCCATATGCAGAAGGGCAAGGTGATTGCATATGCCTCGAGAAAATTAAGGAAGCACGAGGAGAATTATCCTGCACACGACCTGGAGTTGGCAGCTGTTATCTTCGCATTGAAGCTCTAGAGACATTACCTCTACAGAGAGGTGTTCGAGCTCTTTTATGACCCCAAGAGCCTCAAGTACATATTCACACAGCGAGACCTGAATACGAGGCAGCGATGATGGATGGAGACCTTGAAGGACTTTAATTTCGAGGTTTCCTACCATCCAGGCAAGGCGAACCTTGTGGCTAACGCGTTGAACCGCAAGAAGGAGATAGAGTTTGTGGCTTCACTGATGGTTGCAGAGTGGGACATGGTTGAGTTTTTGCGAGACTTTGAGCAGAAACTCACTGTGGAGGAGTCATTCGAGGTTATCGCACACGTTTGAGTGCGACCTCTTATCGATGACAGGGTCATCACGGTGCAGAGGGACGATGAACGTCTGACTGAACTTCGAGAGTAGGCCAGTGATGATACAGATGCCGAGTGAAGGGTTGGAACATGTAGGGGCTTACGTTATCGTGGCCGTCTATGCGTTCCAGATGTCCCTGACTTGAGACGAGAGATTCTCAAGGCTACACACAGTACTAGACTTGCGATGCATCCGGGCAGTATGAAGATGTATCGTGACATGAAGAGGACGTACTGGTGGAATGGTATGAAGTCCCACATTACAGACTTTGTGTCCCATTGTCTCACTTGCCAGCAGGTGAAGGTAGAGCATCATCGACCTCCTGGTCTCCTTCACCCTATGCCTATAGCTGAGTGGAAGTGGGACTATATCTCTATGGATTTCATTTCAGGACTGCCAAAGACGAGGAAGGACATGATTCTATCTGGGTGATCGTGGACCGCTTGACAAAGTCGGTGCACTTTCTTTCAATTAGAGTTACGAACTCTGCAGACGAGTTGACTAGATTGTACATCAGGGAGATTGTTTGTCTGCATGGAATTCCCTTGGAGATCGTGTCGGATAGATACATGCGTTTTACTTCTATTTTTTAGACTTGCATCCAGGAAGCGATGGGTGTGAAGTTGAAGTTCAGTACTTCATTCCACCCACAGACCGATGGACAGAGAGCGGGTGAACCATATTTTGGAAGATATGTTGCGGGCTTGCTTGTTGGATTTCAAGGACAATTGGGATGATTGTCTTCCAGATGCAGAGTTTGCGTACAATAACAGTTTTCAGGTGAGTATCGGTATGACACTTTATGAGGCCTTGTATGGACGTCCTTGTCGAGCACCGCATTGCTGGGTTGAAGTCGATGAGTAAAAATTGATTGGTCCTAAGTTAATACAGGTGACCTCAGAGAAGATTGACATCATCAGGCGTTGACTTTTCACAGCGAAGAGCATGTAGAAGAGTTATGCCGATAAGAGGCGGCGGCTGCTGGAGTTCACGGTTAGAGATCACGTATTCTTGAGAGTTTCTCCTATGAAAGGAGTCCTTCGATTCGGAAAAAAGGGGAAGCTCACGCCGAGATTTATTGGCCCATTATAGATACTTGATCGAGTGGAAGCAGTAGCATACCACCTAGCTTTACCTATGCCTCTCGGGAGCGTACACAATGTATTTCATATTTCTATACTGAAGAAATACGTTATTGATCCTTCCCATATCGTCAGATGGGAACAGGTGCAGTTGAGCGAGGATGCCACTTATGAACTGCGCCCGACGCGTATATTAGACAGGAAGGAGCAGGTATTGCATAGCAAGGTCATTCCCCTTGTGAAGGTATTGTGGACGCGTCATACTGAAGAAGAGACTACCTGGGAGACCGAAGCTGAGATCAGAAAGAACTACCCACAGCTCCTCGAGGAGTATGAGAAGGTACGAATTTCGAGGATGAAATTTTTTTTAGGGAGGTAGATTGTAACGACCCAGAAAATTTCGTACCAAGACCCGAGTATCACCTCGATCAGAAATCACTTAAGATTAATTCTCTTAGAAATTGAACCTAAGTTACCTAGCGCTAAGTTAGACTGGCTGTCAAATTAGCACTGTTCGCTTTAAATATGTTCTGCAAGACTTAAAACTCGTAGAATCAATGACGCTATAATACCCTGAAATCAAAGATCCAACTCTAAACCCAGTTGTTCTAGGAAATGTTTGGTAACTTTATATTGGATCTAAACCTCACGTTGAAAGTTCGATATCTACAATCTTACACCATTGTGACCGCTTAGTTGGACTTGACTATCCTTTCAAAAATCAAGCCCAACTGATGTCCTGATACCATTTTACTGAGTTCGGAGTGAAGAGAGTGAGAAAAAGAAAAGATTTAAAAAATTAATTCTATTATTATGAAATCTGGCACGGTTCACTTGCGTGTTATTTCTAAGCGTTCTGACCGTCAAAATTCGACCAAATTTCACCCTCGGATCAGGAAAGTTGGCCCTTACATGTCCAAGGACTTGTGGCTTTGATCGAAGTTCGGTAACCGTTGAATTGAAGCAGGTTCACCACGGACGATCTGGAAACCCGATCGGACTGAAAACTTAACTGACTAAATATCTAATGTTGGTGAGCTTAAGTCTGACCGCATTTGATAACAGGACCTCCAGAAATGCTCCGTTGGATCGAAACAGACCCACTTTGGTTATAACGTAAGTATACCTTGACTTAAAGTCTATTTTTGTTATGTTTGGACTTATAAAAGGGCCTTAAACCCTTAGTTTTCTAATCCATACGAATTTCCCAAACCCTAGAGATTTGAGAGATAGAAAAGAGAGAGAAAGTGTGGGAGAATCAGGTGAAACTCTGTCGGATTTTTCCTAACCCATCTATACATTGCACCAGCCTTTCTGAATCGTTCTTCCGACGATTCTGATTCCGTTATTGGATAAGTTAAGCTAATCCTAACCTGTTTTGAAGCTTAGGCTAGCTGTAGTAGCATTCTAGCTAACCTGTTTCTTGCCATAGGTAGTGTATTCGTCGTTGACGAAGACACGTCGTCTGAATCATCTTAAATACGTCTTTTCTGGTTTAAGGTGCAGACTATATGCGCTTAGGTTATGGTTTTCAATTCTTTCAATAATAGTTAATAATTTATTCATGTTGTGAATGCAATTACACATGCCAAATATGTTATCCGTTTTGCTTTCCGTATACGTATGCTGTATGTTGTAAATACCGTATTTCATGTATATGTTAGAATACACATATGCAAATGGAATTTGCTGATTTGCTTGCCATGATAAATTATCGTTGTGATATGCCTAATATGTATGCGGCAACTCCTTGGTGAGAGGACTTGCCCTAATTTGCAACGATGTCGACATACGTGATGTATGTTGAATAGTGTAACCTAAGTGTTTGAATAAATGCCTAAGTGAGTTAGTAGTTAGTAAAGTGTGATTGTTAAGATGGTTGAGATATGGATTTCAACCGTAGTATTTGTGTGTATGATTCCCTCCATGAATCTTGTAACTTAGGTTATCCATGCTAAATGAGTGTATGATTTCTCCCATGGATTGTGTACTTAGTTAAATCATGATATAAATTCCTTCATGTACTATTTATATTCAAGCTATACTTCGTGATTGCTCACATGGATGCAGAATGTGATTCATATGCTAGTTATTCTCCTTGTTTGTGAATGGGGCTGTACTACAGTCCAGGTAATCAAAAAATGTTCCGTAAATAGTGGTTGAGGTTGCTTTCGCCACACGAGATAAGTTTAGCGAATATGAGTCGTGCTTGGGGTGTTCGGAAGTGGTCAGGCCACGCGGAGTGCTTATGCATTCCATGTCATTCAACTCAACGTGCGCTTGGCCTAGTTGAGCTTATCAACTAACCCGATTGACCGATGCTTGTCCACCATGTTTGGTCGTCACTGTTTGAATCTAAGGCACTGAGCTTACCGGTGAAACTCCCGTTAACCATGGTACCAAGATCCCCTAAGACTCATGAGCCTGGCATGGTGGTATGGGACACCGTGGTCGTGCTGTCGGCCTATGCTGGAGCCACAAACCTCCCCGTAGTGACCAGTGAGCACCCTACTCTGAGCAGATTATGGTGGTATGGGACACTATATTCTCGCTGTCGGCCTACACTGATTGGTGACGAGCCCTCTGTAATGACCTTGAGTTTATCCTGACACCGCATGAGGGCGATGAGTCCTGATGCAGTCTTAAGGATATAAATAGGCCTGTATTGATAACGTGATGGGGGAATGGAGCAACGATTGTGTGAAACAGCCCTGACAGCCCTTGCAGCGACCTAAAACCATAACATCGTATGAGATATCCTAGGACTGACGACCCTAGAAAGGATCAATGTTGGAAAATGATACAAGAGAAATGTCTTAGCTTTCCAATCTTGTTGTATGAAAAGGACTAATAAGAACTTGGTAATCATATTCATAACACTGCATTGCATGTGCCAACGGTGTTGGTGATAGAGCACTGAGGAAGTGAGTCATGCCGCGATCGTTAGATGATGTCGCAGAGGGGATTGTGGTGAGGGCATGCATCATTCTTCATCGCATCCTTGCATTAACAAGAGATCTAGGACTTATGTGATTGTACTGCCTTATCATTACTGCTTCATTGGATTGATAATATGTTAACTTTTGTTATATAGTACCACTGAGTTGATCACTCACTCCCACATTCTGGGACGGTGTTTGAACACCAACTAGACTCTGCTTTAGATACAGGTGCTGGCGATGTTGGCGAGGCAGAGCCAGACTTTTATGAGGATGAGGAGGCGTTCTCATACATACAGTTCTCAGGCGGGTTTGAGTGAGCCTCGTCCTGACCAGCAGGGGATTATTTTGGGATATGTATTGTATCATTTTGAACAGTTCATGTATGTACTTTGAGACATAGATATATGTATATTGTCCTAGGCAGAGCATGCATCATTTGGGGATTTATTTTAAATTATTTATGTATTTAAGTCTTCCGCTTGCATTTTCTCAATATCCCTGAATTATGTCTGCCAATCTAGTTTAATCTATTTCATGTTTTATGTATTAATCCCGACAACATACAATCATCATCACATATGTTGCATAAGTGATGTTTTGAAACTCATGAGCTGAGTTGTGCTCGACCCCCAAATTTCAGGGCGTTACATAAAGTTATACCACTGACGCTTTAAGTGTAGGTGATTTTCAGAGGATATTTTCGCATAGACATTCTCTAACTTCGCCCATAACTTAGCCACAGTTTTCTACCTCATGACATTGTAGATAACCTCATCCATGAGACATAAACGGATCGATGATAAGGCCTTCTTATCAAGAGTATTCCAATTATCATCAGTCATAGTAGACTTTCACTCCTCAAGAGCACCATCTTCGCCTTACTTGATCAAGGAACTGATCATCTTGATCTTCCATAACTCAAAGATATTCTTCTCTGAATACTTTTCAATATCATACTGCTTCTCATTGATGCTAATCACTCAGATTCAAATCTGTGCCCCAACGATTTCTCTGATACCTCTTTTTGGGATTTGTGCTGAGGAATCATACAGATTTGGATCTAGGATACCAATCCAATGGCACCAAACAAACACAAGAGAATACAAAGATTTAATGTGGAAAATACTTATAGGAAAAAATCATGGCACAAAGCAACAGAAATCTACTATGAAAGCATAAATTACAAAGAGAGATGACTTACCCGATTCGAACAACCTCGAATCTCACCCTTGCTACACCTTTTGAAACCCTAGAACCCCTTTCTAGAAACCCTTAAAATACTTTTAGAAAGCCTTAGCATCTCCTAAAATGGCCCTAGGGACTCTTATTTATAGTTTAGGAAACTCCACATACGCACATCTCTAAAATCGCCTCAAATTTACGCAGTCCGCATAGAATCCGCTCACCATCTATGTAACCTTCGATTGGTCAAAGGACCCCTTCGACTGGTTAAGTCTGTCCCTCGACTGGTCGAAGACCTCGAAAATTTCAGAAACATTGTTGCTGAACTTCGAGTCAAACTTGCTTCAACTAGTCAAACTTTTTTGAGAACTATTTAGATTTAAGACATCCTTTTTAACAACATATGGAACTTCGATTGTCTTTGTGGGCTTAGCAAGTCAAGGGCAATCTTTCCACCTCCATATGAGAAGATAAAAGGAAAACATCTTGTTCCCAGTTGCTCATGCAAGCAATTTTTTCACAATATAGGAAATCAACACCCATCGAACAGTTGACAAACGTCCCATTGGTCATTTCGTCAGCATAGTTGAAAGGAGAAGATGAGAGATTGAACGGTGGAAGAGTAGTCCCTCAAGGCAACTGTTAGAGGCAACGATGCTTAGTCTCTAAGAGGCATAGTCAATAAGTCTCACTTTAACTTCTCCTGTAGATGGAATGTGTAGGACAGTCTGGTTGCCCTTGCATGAATGCTCAAAGCCCGAGTAGCTGCACCATCCACCTTGCTGGTTGAAGCCTTGTTTTCGGAAAGGGAATCGGATGTCAGGGCCATGGCATGAGCACCTGGTTGTTGGGCAATCGTAATTTGGTGAAAATTCATTGGAGTTGGAAGATACAATGGTTAGGAAGCGGAAGACAGACAAGAGGAATAAGACCTTCAACCAACCCATTGGAGTGATTTAGAGAAAAATGGTTAAGAGTAATTGCTGTTTGATTTTCCAATTCCTTTCTAAATAGGTTGTAAATAAATAATTATTACCATGCGACCATGTTTCCACCTCCAAAACTGGTTTAAAAGCATTGACTTAAATTTATGGGCTCATCCAAGATATTCGTGGCATATCCATGTTGTCCATTCGTTTTAACAAAACATTTTGGGGGCATTAGCCGAAAATTGAGGCAGATCCAAAGTTCAAGTGGCCCACACTAAAAGAAAGAGTGACCTTATTATATCCACCATTGAAAGTTGTTTCTTTCACTGGTCCCACGTTAATGTTTATTTGTCATCTAACCTATTTAGTAGTTCACAAAGACATGGATAAGGGAAAAACAAAAATATCATGTTGATCCAAAACTTCTATGGGGCCCAAGAAGTTTTTAAGGATAAGCCTTTAATTCCCATTGTTTCCTATGATGTGGTCCACTTGAGTTTTATATCTCCCTCTTTTTCTAGCTATACTCTCACATCAGTCCGCATAGAGGATAAACGGTGTGGATAAACCACATGCATCACACTGTGCCCCACATTGATTATTTTACACTTGTCCTCATTTTAGTGTTCAAAAGGTACCTCGACATGGAATGGTACTTACATAAGTAATTATTATTTATTTATAATTTATTTACAGCCCAGCCACTAGTCAAATTGTCTGATTCACACAACTTGCAAATAGGCAGCGAATATGGCCTGCTTATATGTGTGTGTGTGTATGTATATGTATGTATGTATATGTATACATATACACATACATACATACATATATACATACACACACCCACACACATGTAGGGAAATGGTTCTATGCGGTAGAGCTCATGGGAACTTCCCATGAGGTCGAGATGTGTAGGCCCCACCATGGTGTGTCGAACATCAACACCATGCATTTGATGGGAACCCTTCAAATTATAGGATATTCCAAAAATCAGCCGTATACAGAACTCATGTGGGTCATACAATTTAAAATCATATAAAGACATTTCTATAACATATAAAAGCACTTGGTGGGGCCCACTTGAAATTTGGATGCGTCTGAAACTTGGTTTAACCCCTCATCCAAGTGGGAGACACATAATGGATGGGTTGCATTTGTGAACCACATCTTGGTCGGCCCAAAAAATGATTATGAATGTTTTAATGGGAGGATAACCCCTCTTAACTTTTGTATGTGGTGTAGTCCACACAAGTCGTGGATTGACTTGATTTTTAAACCCGAGGCCCACCATGGAATGGTGCATCTGACTGATCATGGGGTTGATGCTTGACACACATCATGGTGAGGCCCACACAACTTGACCTAATCATGGGAAGTTCCCATGAGCTCGATCACATACAACCATTTCCCACGTATGTATGTGTGTGTGTATTTCTTTGATTCATGTTTATGTTGAATTCTCTTTGATATTTAAAGAATACTTTTAGTTTTTTAATGGTTTGTTGTGACTCAAATTACAATAGATCTGCAATAGCTTTAAGTATCTTCTTTTCATGCTTTGAAATTGTGAAATTAGGAAATCATGTTGTTCACTATTGTCCCTTAGGCATGGTTGGATGATGAATTCCCTTCAAACCTTTACAATTCTCCCATGTTTGATTATGGAATTGGTATATCCTATTGTTTGCCATAGTCTATTGGACATGGCTAGGTGATGGAATCACCCCCAGTTCTCACAACTCTCATCCGTTGAGAATTAGATCAATGAAAGTTTGGATTTGATCTTAATTGTTGTATCTTTCAACTGGATAAGATAGGACTCCGATTCCAGTTGTGTCCTTGAATCAAGCATAATATTTCCCTGATTGCTATAAGTTCCTTGGAACTCCTAGTTCCTACCTTTGAATTCTTAAGTTTTCAATTAAATCTTTCATAATTATTCCCTTTCATTCCAGATTTAGATTTACATCTTCTTCTAGTTCTACTTCTAATTACTTTCAGAATACACACAAGATTAGTCCTTGTGGATTCAACCTCAGTCTCACCGAGATTATTACTACATCGCAACCCTACACTTGAGGTTATGAATAAGTTTTTAGTGCCGTTGTCGGGGATTAACAGTTGCATTTTTCTGAGATTAATTAGTTTTAAAATTACATGCAGAAAAAGTATGTTACTTGCTTAGTTCTTTTTTTTTTAGAAACTAATTCACTTTCCTTTTTCTCCCGTAGGATCCCAATACAGAAACTTTTGATTTGGTAACTTCTTTCTAATTCTCTCTCTTTCTATTTCTAGATTTCTGTTTCTCTCTTTCTTTTTAAATTTAGGTTAGATTATGAAATTGAGGGTTGAGAGTGTTTCATGCCTAAGTGGATTGATGATAACACTCAACGTCTCTTGAGTGAAGGAGGATTGCTTGAGGGGTTATCTATCCATACAGGATTAGACACCACTCGAAATCCACAGAGTTAACTAAAGTTATGGTTGCCAATTAACCTCCAAATCCAACTCAACCTAAGGTTGAGGAACTCCAGGATGAGAATGAGGTGCATCATGCACCCCACCTCGTACTTTACGAGACTATTTATAACCGGCAGGGGTGAACACACTTTCATGCATGGTTTTTCTAAAAAATATAGGACATATGGATATCAAGCCAGGGGTGATCTAACTCAATGAAAACACACAATCATGGGACATCTCCCCAAGACCTAGCACCACTTTTAAGCCTACTCAATCAAAGGAGTGAGGCAGAATATATGATTTCAAAGAGAAAGATGATCTAAAGGCTAAAGTGGTCAGTCTCACAAGGAAAATTGAGGCTATGAAACTTAAGAAGGGTGCTGAGGAAGTTGTCTGTGGTATTTGTGCCTACAACATACATACGGCTGAAAATTTTCCAACAATTCCTGCTTTTCAAGAGATATTAAATGAGCAGTCAAATGCCATAAACAACTACTAAAGGCCTTTCAAAGGACCTACCTTCAATACATACAATTCGAGTTGGAAGAATCATCCAACTTTCAATTGGAGGAGTGGACAAACTGTTACTCCTTGAGGATTCCCTAACTAATTCTTAAATCAAGGGAAACCTCAAGAGGAACAAATTTATAATTCCACACAAACTCAAGAGCTTATCCAAATATTACAAGAGCTTACGAATTTTATGCAAAAGATAGATTCATGTGTTACGGTTATGGAGAAGGGGATGCTTCTTGCCTAACCTCTCCTCAATCCTAAACCACAATACAAAATAAGTGATCCAAGCTCTTCAAATCAGATGGAACATGCAAAGTTGAAAAGGTGAGCTTGAGAAGTCCTAGGAGGGGGAGGGGGGGGGGGGGGGGGGGAGGTGAATAGAACTATGTCAAATAAAAATTAAAGTGCTGAAATATTAAATAAATCAGAAATCTCAATCGCACTAGTATTGAAAAATTGATTTAAACTAATTCGTAGGATAACCTACACCCAAACCAAGTTTATGTAGGACAACCTTATTTTATGAACATTTATAAGAATCAATATCTCAAACCAAGTAAGAGAAAATAAAGCTATCTATTACAAACATTCGCCACTTCTGCATAAATGAAATTATAAATATTCTCCATAAATGCAAAAAGTAAACATTCACCACAACACCAAGAGTTATAGTGGTTCTGTGTGTACAACAACTGTTCTTAAACAGCCACACCTACTTCACTCCCAATAATCACTATCCATATGATATTGTCTTTCACTATAAATAATGTTTTCACAGGGTCACCTTAAAACCTAATACAGTTGTGATTTTAGAGGGCTATCATAAATAAAAAATCCCTCTGAGAATTTTCTGGCTATCTCCAAAAAAACTAACAAATGAGATTTTCTGGCTATCTCAATAAAACCAAACAAATGAAATTTTCTGGCTATCTCAATAAAACCAAATTATAAAAGTAAAGAATACTTATCTTCTTCTTTGAAGATGTATCAGTCGATGTAGTTGTAGAACCGCTTCTCTTTTAGTAAATTGTTCAATGTTCACTCATATAGACAACGGTTCGAGGTTCTAGATTGATTTTAATTAAATTTAAACCAAAAGCTACTTGTTTGAATTCCTTACAATCTCAAAGAAGAGTATTTACTCTCTGTATAAAATAAGATTCAGAAAATAGGAGATCAAGGAATTAAAATAAAAAAGCTATATATAAAAAATATTACAAATACCGTGCAATAGCTTGATAATAATAGGGGCTTCTCTCTCACTTGTGGAAGGATTTAATAGACTTGAATTGGTAATTTCGGATTGAAAGAAAGCCTTTATTTATACGCAAAGAAGTTGTTGTTTCGAATCATTTAAGATAGTCTTCGACTCGTCTAAGCACTAGATTCCATTCCAACAAATTTTTAATTTTGAGCATGATAAGATAAAACAGATCTTCGACTAGTCGAGGGCACTGTTTGACTGGTCGAGGGTGCCTAAAATCTGAACTGATTCAGTTACTGGACTTCGAGTCGAGCAACCCTTGACTGGTCGAAGACCCATCTTGGACAAGTCGAGCAGTCTACTCGATTGGTCGAAGAAGTAATGGAAAGGTCTATTTTTCTTTGACTTTAAACTAGGACTGGTCAAAAAATCCTTAGACTAGTCTAACTACACCTTAGACTAGTCGAACCATAGCTTAGACTAGTTGAACTTTAACCTAACATAAGCATAAAAATCCATTTAAGTTATGTTTTGAAAGTACTTAAGCCTAAGGTCTTTCTAAAGTTTGTTATACTTGATATGACTGAACTTTGAAGTAGCTTGAACTTCATGGAACTTGTTCTTCTACTTGAATCTTCAATAGAGCTTGAAGTTAAAGTTGGAACTTGATCTTCTGCTAGAACTTTAGTAGAACGTGAACTCAATCAACTTGAACTTAGAAGAGTTTGAACTTTCCATCTTGATCTTAAACTTCAGTAGAGTCTTGAACTTTCCATCTTGATCTTGAAGTTCAGTAGATCTTGAACTTTTCATCTTGATCTTGAAGTTCAATAGAGTCTTGAACTTTCCATCTTGATCCGCATTAAAAGGCTTACTTCATAAGCTATTTTGTCTAAACGAAATTTAACACTTACAATCTCCCCCTTTGTCAAATTCATGACAAAACACTTATTATTACAACAACTAGAATGACATCTTGTATTCTTGATCCCATGTTGTGGAAGACTTATTGCAGCTTTGATGAATGTGTAAAAAATTTACTTACTCCCCCTCAATGTGAGCTTCCCCTGTATTATGACATATACATTTTCCATTTCAATGCCAATGCATACTCTAAGCATATATATAATAAAGTAATATTCATTATTCAACATTCATATCAGTTCATATTATGTCATTCATATCATTTCAACATTCAACATCTATCATTCATTTTACTAGTAATAATTAATCCACTCCCCCTTTTTGTCACATTATAACAAAGGAAAGAATAATCATATTAAAATCAGTAGATTAAAAAGATGAAACTATCAAGAGATATGCACATAAAAATGTCAAGTTAAGGGAGTCATCAAGATAATAAGCATTCGTAGGTGAGTAGAGTATGAGAGTGATCATCAAGCACACACACATAAAATTAAAGTTTTATAAGCTAAATTAATTTAAAATTACTAAAAGTAACCTAGTCGGATCTAGAGGAAGAGAGAGGAGGTATGGAAGGATCAATCTAGTGCAGTCCCCCAATGATATGATGAAAGTATTTTTGCATATATTTCATTGAGGATTTGTGACTTTTGGCTAAATTGTCTCGAGATATCTTCAGCTCAACCACCTTTTCCTCCAAGGATTTGAGCTAATCATCAACGTAGGAAGGTTGATAGTTTGGATCAGTTTCATCATCCGACTCATCCATCAACGTGTCCTCTGGTAAAGGTGCATCTTCTTCTTCTTCTTCTTCTTACTAGCCGGGAAGGAATGCCAGGTTCATTTTATGTGATTTGTATTATCAAAGGGTAATACCGACTCTAGTACCTCGATTGAAGGAATGACAACATTCCAATAAAGAGCAATGGAAGTCATGAGATAGGCGAAAGGAATCGACCCATGACCAGAATGAATACAGAATTAAATAATCAAATAACACACCAAAGAAGGAAAACAAATAGGAATACCAGATACAGCAGAATGAAGGACACGAGTCATGAAGGGAGTAAGTTCAGACTTATTCCCAAATCATGGATACACATTGGACGTAAACATATAATGTAAGACTCGATATTTGGGAAGCATCTGGTTATCACGAAGGGCATTGCTAGACTTTCATTCAGTATCAAAGTGACATAATTTACGAGTGATCCCCCATTGCTCAGTATGAGTCATTTTCTCTGTGAAAGTAGTAATGAGAATACCATCATCATTAACGTGTACATCAAGCAAATCTGAAATCTGGTGGTGATCAATAGAGACTATCCCTTCTTAAAAATTAATTGTAAATGTCAGATTTTCAAGGGACAAGTCGCTTATGGACGTGTTATTGCCTGATTTTATGAACATGATGATGTTTAATGTTATATTTTAATTATGTTTTTGTTGCAAGGTGAATTTAAGAGATTCGATTAGAAAAAGGTACTAAAAGAATAGATTTAATGCCCAAGAATCACCAAGCCAAGGGATGGATCTTAGGGAACCGAGATTGAAGAATTCACACACAAAGATTTGAGAAAATCAAGTGATTGATAATAAAGAGACCTGAAAATCATCCTTAATACAAGATCACAGGGTTCCTAGCAACCGTTTGGCTCAAAACTTTATAAGAGGCCTAATGACCCTAAATTAACCATACATGTCGAAATTCAGCACTTAGATCATTGTGAAAGTGGTCCAACGGACAAGATTAGCCATAAATTGATGATTTGGGGCCCACCTGATATCTGGATATCCTTCAATTTTGGTCTCAACCCCTCAAATTAGATGATAAAATGGATGAAAGGAGCGGATTTATCATGAACATCATGATGGACCTCACCTTGAGGGTGTGCGTGTGCACAACGCACGTGCACAGGCAGTGCACCGGACTAGGAATCCCGATCAAAGGTCGGTTAACCTGACCCCATCTTCTCTTGCGCAACAGCATTTGTACGTCTGGCCTCTGTGACATGTAGTGGGCCACCACCATCGTCCTGATGGATGATCTGAACCGTCCATTTGATCCAGGGGGTGCTGACCATAACCATGGTGACCTTTTGCTCCTATGCATGTGTACACACGCAGAACACTGTCAAACACAAGATGAACGAAAGGAAGATTTGATCCCCTGGGCCACACCAAACTTGAGCAAAACTTCCCATTCTTGACTGAATTTTTGCCATGAATCCAATGAATGAGATGGATTTCTCTGATGACATCGATCATGGGCCCCACCGACACTGTAAAATCAGATTTTCACAGGCTTTAAGCACGGACGTGCATCCGGACGTCATTGCATGTTGTGGGCCATTATCCGTCCATGGTGGTGACCTATGATCCAAACCATCCACAAGCTCCAAAAGGTGGGACCGACCTCATCCATGAAGGCTAAACAGAAGGTGAGGAAGGTCAGCCATCAAAACTCACTCCAAACACAAGGTTTTTTACGTTTTGCGCCTACGCATGCTGTTGCGTAACTTGCTGGCTGCATAAATTCCATCCACCGACTCCAGCCAAGCAACCGACCGACTCCCACTCTTATAAAAGGAGAAGAGAAGAGGAGAAGAGAGAGATAGAGAGAGAGAGAGAGAGAGAGAGAGAGAGCATCATCATGGGGCATGGGAGAAAAGGTGAGAGAGATAACATGGAGCCGACACCGAGAGTTTCTCCTTCTTCTTTCCTCTTTATTTTTCTTCCCTTTCCCTGACTTTGTTTATGTCATTCCTTTAAGAGATTAGTTTCATCATGCTTATGGTTGGCTAAACCTCTTAGCTAGGGCTAAGAGGTGAAGCTTGTAGTGTAATTCATGTTTAATGAACTCTCTTTGATTATAGTTTGATTATAAGGAATGTTTTTAGTTCTTAATGATTTATTGTGACTTAAATTACAATGAATCTATGATAGCTCTGAGCATGTCCTTTTCATTATTATGATTGTGAACTTAGGAACGCTGTTGTTCACCATCGTCTCATGGACATGGTTGGATGATAGAATCCTTCCTAACGTTCATACATCTCTTAGATTGGTTGTGAATTAGTTAAATTCTGTTATTTTCTTTGTCTCATGGGCATGGTTTTGTGATGGAATCAATTCTAATTCTCATACCTCTCATCTCTTGAAAACTAAATCAAAGAAAGTTCATATTTGGATTTTAATGGATTATCTTCCAGTTGCATGAAGATGGGACTTTGATTCCAGCTATGTTTATGAATCAAGCATAGATCTCCCTAATCTCTACAAGTGGATCCTTGGAAACCCTAGTTTCCTACCTTTGAATTCTACAAGTTTTAGTTAATAATTCACCATTATTCTCTTAAATTTTTCTGATTAAGATTACATCTTCTTCTACTTTTAGTTCTAGTTACTTTTAAATTACATAAAAGGTTCTAGTTACTGTCATTGATTATGTACAAGGTTCTAGTTAATGTCTTTTCCAAAATGTGTTTAATTTCCCTATTGAAAATCTCGACTTGTCCACTTATTTGTGGGTGGTATGGAGTTCTCACCTTATGAGAGGTACCATATTTCTTCATTAAATTCTCGAATGGTCTATTTTAAAAATATGAGCCCCCATCACAAAAAATGGCTTGAGGCATTCTGAACTAGGAAAGGATGTTCTCTTTTAAAAACTTAATGACCGTTCGATGGTCATTGTTCCGACATGGAATCGCTTCGACCCATTTAGTGACATAATCTATGGCGAGTAAAACATATAGATTTCTTAAGGATTGGGGGAATGGTCCCATGAAATCGATGCTCTAGCAATCAAATGCTTTTATGATAAGAATAGGGTTCAAGAGCATCATATTTTGATGGGATAATGCTCCCAATTCTGACAACGCTCACAAGCTTTGTAAAACTCATGAGTGTCCTTGAACATAGTGGGCCAGTAAAAGCCACACTGTAGAATCTTGGCCATGATCTTTTTAGTAGAAAAGTGCCCTCCACGGCCTGTGAGTGACAAAAGGAGATGACACTCTAATGTTCATCATCTGGCACACATCTCCTTAGGATATAGAAGTTCCCCTGAGACGACACATATCAATGACAGTAACTAGAACCTTGTACATAATCTAAAAGTAACTAGAAGTAGAAGAAGATGTAATCTAAATTAAGAAAATTTAAGAGAATAATGGTGAATTATTAACTAAAACTTATAGAATTCAAAGGTGGGAAACTAGGGTTTTCAATGATCTACTTGTAGAGATCAAGGAGATCTATACTTGATTCATAAACACAACTGGAATAAGAGTCTCATATTCATCCAACTGGAAGAGATAATCCATTAAAATCCAAATTTGAACTTCCTTTGATTTAGTTTTCAAGAGATGAGAGGTATGAGAATTAGAATTGATTCCATAACAAAACTATGCCCATGAGATAAAGCAAACAACAGAATTTAATGAATTCATAACTAATCTAAGAGACGTATGAACGTTAGGAAGGATTCCATCTTCCAACCATGTTCATGAGACGATGGTGAACAACAGGGTTCCCAAGTTCACAATCATAATAATGAAAAGGACATGCTCAGAGCTATCATAGATCCATTGTAATTTAAATCACAATAAACCATTAAAAACTAAAAACATTCCTTATAATCAAACTATAATCAAAGAGAGTTCATTAAACATGAATCAAAGGCATAGAAGTAATCCCATCAGACTACAAGCTTCACCTCTTAGCCCTAGCTAAGAGGTTTAGCCAACTATAACCATGAATAAACTAATCTCTTAAAGGAATGACATAAATAAAGCCAGAGAAAGGGAAGAAAAATAAAGAGGACAGAAGAAGGAGAAACTCTCGGCGTCGACTCCACGTTATCTCTCTCTCGCCTTTGCTCCCATGCCCCACAGTGGTGCTCTCTTTCTCTCTCTCTCTCTCTCTCTCTCTCTCTCTCTCTCTCTCTCTCTCTCTCTCTCTCTCTCTTCTATTCTCCTTTTATACGAGTGGGAGTTGGTCGGTTACTAGGCTGGAGTCGATGGATGGAGTTTACGTAGCCAGCAAGTTACGCAACAGCGTGTGCAAGCGTGAAGCGCAGAAAGCCTTGCGTTTGAAGTGAGTTTTGATGGCTGGCCATCCTCACCTTCTGTTTAGCCTTCATGGATGGAGTCAGTCCCACCTTTTGGAACTTTTGGATGGTTCAAAGCATAGGTCCAATCATCGCCATAGATGCACAATGGCCCCACAGCATGCAACGGCGTCCGGACGCACGTATGTGCGTAAAGCATGCGAGAATTAGATTTTATGGCGTCAGTGGGGTCCATGATCGATGTCATCAGAGAAATCCTTTCCATTCATTGGATTCGTGGTGAAATTTCACTTAGGAATCGACGGTTTTTCTCAAGTTTGGTGTGGCCCATGGGATCAAATCTTCTTACCATTTATCTTCGTTTGATAGTGATCTAGGAGTGTACACGTGCATGGGAGAAAAAGGTCACCATGGTTATGGTCGGCACCCCCCTTGGATCAAATGGACGGTTCAGATCGTCCATCGGGATGGCAATGGTGGCCCACTACACGTCACAGAGGCTGGACGTGCAGACACTATTGCGTAAGAGAAGATGGGGTTGGGTTAACCTACCTTTGACTGGGATTCCCGGTCTAGTGTGCTGCTTGTACACATGCGCTGTGCACAAGCACACCCCCAGGGTGGGGTCCATCGTGATGTTCATTATAAATTCACTCCGTCCATCCATTTTGTCATCTAATTTGAGGAGTTGAGACCAAAATTGAAGGATATCCAGATATCAGGTGGGCCCCAAATCAACAATTTATGGCTAATCTTGTCCGTTGGACCACTTCCACAATGTTCTAAGGGCTGAATTTCGATGTGTATGGTTAATTTAGGGTCTTCAGGCCTGTTATAAAGTTTTGAGCCAAATGGATGGTGGGAACCCTGTGATCTTGCATTCAGGATGATTATTAGGTCTCTTTATCATCAATCACTTGACTTTCTCCGATCTTTGACGTGTGAATTCTTCAATCTCGGTCCCCTAAGATCCGTTCCTTGCCTTAGTGATTCATGAGCATCAAATCCATGCTTTTAGTACCTTTTTTCAATCCAAGCTCTTAAATTCACCTTGCAACAAAAACATGATTAAAATATAACGTTAAACATTATCATATTTATAAAACTTGGCAATAACTAGGGTCTAATACTTAATATTTGACGTTCAACATCACACTAATGGGAGTGGACCTAGAGGAGGAGCCACTAGGGCCCTTACAAGTAGCCTTCCTCGTAGTACGATGCTCCATTTAGAGATTACAAAAGAGAAGATTAAAGAAGATAAATGGGTTGAGTCAAGATTATATTTTTGCTCAAAATCCACTAAAGAAAGGTTGTAAATCACAAATACACCATAAATAGAAGACAAACTAGCAAAGAGCAATTGAAATCTAAAAAGAAAACGGAAATAGACCACTTACAATGGAGATTTGGAGATAGGTTCTGAAAGTTCCCTGGTTTGCCAATTAGCGTGAGGGTTGAGTCGGTGAGTTAAGTGAGCCCATATGAAGATCATACAAGCTACTGCTTCAACTAGATGTGTGTTTCAAGATCGTTAAAAGTAAATTAAGCCTCACATCCCCTATCGCAAAACACCCATGTAAATAACTCCTTAAAAACCTTAGAACAATATAGGAGTTAAAAGTCTAAAAAAATGTTTTTAATCAGGAAAATTTTCAAAGTTTTCTGCTTAGTTCGATGACATCAAGATTACGTCAATAACATCAAGCACTCACGTTCGATGACATCAAACAGGCTTCGATGACATCAAAATGAGACCTTTTATGTCCAGTAACCACATAATATTTGGAAAGAATATTCGATGAATCGACATACCTTAGATGACATCGAACATCAGTAATCGATGACATCGAAGGTAAGTCAATGACATTGAAAAACTTAGTGCATTGTCCAACAAAACTTCTTGGAAAATATTTGACTTTGCTCCAGGAATCAAATGAGCTTCGATGTCATCGAAATTTAAATTTCTATGACATCGGGCAAGGTTTGATGACATCATATCTAGACAAGTCTGTGTCCAGCAAGATTTAAAGGAAAATTAAATTGAAATGTTCGAGGAATCGAGCTATCCTCGATGACATCAAAATTCAAACTTCGATGACATCGAGGAAGCCTCGATGACATCGAAGAGACAGCCTTAAACTTATCCAGCAAGCTCTTGTGTAATATCACATAGGATATCAAGGAATCGAACTGTAATTCGATGTCATCAGAGTTCAAATATCGATGACATCGAAGATGGTTCGATGACATCAATCTCATGTCAAAAAGTTCCACTAATCTTTTTCAGTCGAGTTCGTATCACCGAGTTAATACTAGATGACATCGAAAGTATACGTTTGATGAAATTGAATCAGGTTCTATGACATCAAACTCAATCAGACAATGACTATTTTGTTACCGTTGGAGCTTTTTGCCTTTATAAGGAGAGCTTGTTCTCGGTTGCTGGATTAAGAAAAAGAGAGAGAGATTTGAGAGAGTTATTACTTATCACTAACCCTAAGTAAGCCATTTTTCTCAAGGGAGTTCATCCTTCAATCCACCCTCATCTTTGATATTCAATAGAGTGGATTGTTGAATGAACTTCCTCATTCAAGGATCATCCAGCTAACTCCTTAACAGCAAATCAATGAGCTAGGATCCCTTGAATGCTTAAGACCTTAGAATCACTTCGTCTCTTTAATGATTGACATTCATTAGAGTGGATTCCAACAAAACCTTGACCCAACTCCATGCTTTACATTGAAGCATCATTAGTGTTGCGGATCAAGGGAGCTAAAGAATCTTCATCATCAAAGGAGAGCATCTTCATCAACGTGCAGAAAATGAGGCTCATTTACTTACATGCAAGTCATTAGAGTTCAAAGACCCTATTGATCATTCCTTATGTAGGATTGGGTCATATGTGTATCTCAAACTTTTCAAGCCCTCATTTGAAGCATCCAACGGGAGAGTACGTTTGGGTGCTTAGTGTAGGGCCCTTGTTCTTGTGTAGGGCATAATGTTTGGGTGCTTAGTGTAGGACCCTTGCTCTTGTGTAGGGTATAAAATTAGGTCCTTTGTGTAGGTCCTTAGCCCGTGTGACTTAAACCAGGTTCCTTGTGTGGATCCTTGGCCTGTGTGGCCTAAACCAAGGTCTTTTTGTGGATCCTTGACTTGTGTGGTCTAAACTACATTCCTTGTGTGGATCCTTGGCCTGTGTGGCCTAAAACCTAGGTTCCTTGTGTGGATTCTTAGCCTGTGTGGCCTAAAATGTAAGTGCTTTGTGTAGGACATTTGCTCTTACGTAGAGCATAAACTATCGTGTCCTTGTGGAGGACCGTTTGCCTTGTGTAGGCATGTTTTAGATACCTTGTGTAGGTCGTAGAGTCAAACTTGTGTAGGTTATAACGGTTATAGGTGAACCTGATTTAAAACATCCGTTAGTGAAATCCGGTACACTCAAGGGTTGAGTGCGTCCACCGGGAGTGAAGTAGGCACATAGTCGAACCACTATAGACGACTGTGTTTGGGATTGATATTTTCATATTCTCTCTATCATGTTTACTTGAATTTTTTACATGAAGCATGATAACATGAATAACTAAAACTGATAAGAATCACATCTCACACACTTTCACATACTTCAATCCATCATATACTAATTGCTTATCTTGCTTTATATTGAGTAGTCTTGTGCTTGGATCCTTTACTTGGCTTGGAAGCCATTGTAGTTGAAATGAGTATATCTTGATTGTTGCACATTGATCAAGATTAGGATAATAGAATTTTAATTGTCATAAAATTTTATAAAGTCCTATTCACCCCCCTCTAGGACACTTTGACTTGTTCCTACTTTTACTATAGCGGTCTATACCGTAATTTCAATTGGTATCAGAGCGGATCTCTCTTAAGGATTTAACCGCCTAGAGAGTGATTTTGAATGAAGTTGGGAATCATGGCCAAAATGGAGGGCTCATCTGTGTCCAGACCTCCTGCATTTGATGGTTCAAATTATGCATACTGGAAGGCAAGGATGCACTACTTTCTAAAATCTCTAGATCATGACGTTTGAGACATAGTTGAAAATGGATATGTGCCACCAACTAATCAAATAGTACTTGAAAATGGCACAACTATCTTCAAACTTAAATCCAAAGAAATGTGGACGGCGTACGATAAAGAAAAATAAACATTTGAAGCAAAAGTAATGAATTTTATTTACTATGCTATGTCCCAAGGAGTCTTTAATCAAATCACTATGTATGACACATCAAAAGAAGCATGGGATCTGTTGAAAACAACCCATGAGGGAACCAGTATAGTGAAAAGATCTAAGCTGCAACTCCTAACAACACGATTTGAACACCTCAGAATGGAGGAACATGAGACATTCATGGAATTCTTTACAAAACTGAACATCATCTGTAATTCCATGGGTGGATTGGGAGAGAAAATTCCGATGTCAAATATTTGTAGGAAAATTCTAAGATCCCTACCAGAACGTTTCAACTCCAAAGTAACAACTATTGAAGAGTGTAGAAACATGGACGAAATGAAAGTAAAAAAACTAGTAGGTTCCCTACAAACATTTGAACTACACTTCAAACCAACCCCCAAATCCAAAAGTAATGCCCTCAAAGTTGTAAAAAACACCACCATTAATGAGGACGAGGAAAGTGAGAGAGAAAATGAGGATGAGGAAGTGGCTCTCTTGGCTCAACGATTTAAGAATTTTTTTAACAAAAACCGTGGTCGACCATACAACTATAGAGGTAAACAATTGGACAACAAGCACCATATAGGCAGACCTCTCAAAAGGTCTAAAGAGCCTCAGTGCTACAATTGCCAGAAATTTGGGCACTTGTCCACTGAATGTTCCATCAAAAAGACTAAGAGAAAGGTGATGGCAGCCACATGGGATGACACTGAAGAATCCAACTCAGAAGACAGTGATTCTGAAAGTGATGGAGACTAAAAGTCTTTAAAATACTTATGGCTTTCACCACTGCAGTCATTCATAATTCAAGGGATAACAAGGAAAGAAATGAATCACAAACTAAAGAGACACACCTCTCAGATGATGAAGATGAAGTAGAAGAAGAAGAAAAGGATGATATCCATGATGCTTATGATCAACTTTATATCCATAACATTAGTGTCCTTAAGAAACTTGGTGTTTCTGAAAATAAAAATAAAAAAAAACTGTTACAGGATGAGATGAACAAAACTCAAGAAATCAATACTCACTTGATAAATGATCTTCAACAATACAACATTGAAAATGACAAACTAGAAAGAAAAACTGCTTCCCTCACATCTGAAATGATAAAATTAAATAATCAAATTGAACTCCTGGAAACTGAAAATATACACCTAAAGAATGAAAGTCATAAACTTATTTTCGATTTAGGTAAATCAAAATAATCTGTTGAACTTAGTCATAGATTCTCCCAAAGCAGCAAAAAACTAGAAAAACTTCTAGCAATGGGAAGAACATAGAAGGATAGGAGGGGCTTAGGCTATGAACCTTGTAAATCAAACTCCTTTCCTGCACCACCTATGATCAAGAAAATGTGGCATCTAGAAACAATACTAGGGACACCCCTATATGTCATTTATGTAGAGATTTAGGACATTATAGGTTTAAATGTCTTACGTTTGGAAGGTCTCACACCACTTCCGGTTTGAACTTTACTGGTAAATACAAACCAACTAGAAGAACAATGTAGAATGTCAAGAGTCCACCTAAGTACGTGCCAAAGGTAAGAAACATCCATCTCCACCTAGAATGACAAAAAGAATGGAGGAGCTATTGAGTCAGGTGTCTCAACTGAATCAAAAAATAAAGGAATTAATGAAGCAATGAAATATGATTCAGTTACCAAATGTGCCGAGACAAACCCCTAGTGAAGTAAAAACAGTGCCTTCAAGGAAAAATGTCACAAAATGGGTAGTGAAAAACAAAAGAAATTGCCTAGTAACTCAGTCATTTGGCAATATTTCTAAGTGGTACCTTAATAGCGGGTGCTCAAGACATGTAACAGGTGACAAATCTCTTCCCTCAAATTATTCAAAACTTGATGATGGGAAGGTCACCTTGGAGACGGACACACCGTTAATGTAACAGGGCATGAAACTATAGTTGGATTGGATATGCTCAAATATGAGAATGCACTTTGCGTAGAAGGGTTAACACACAACCTTCTAAGCATCTCTCAAATACGTGACAACAAGCACGTGGTGACATTCTCCAAAAATGAGTGTAAGATCTCAGACCTATCAGGAAAATTAATTATGAAGGATCTTTGCACTAGTGACCAATGCTATGTCATTAAAGGCAATAGAAAGAATGATCCATTTGCCTAATATCACATGAGCAAAGATAATAAGTCCAGGTCATGGCATCTAGACCTGGGTGTGTGTGTGAAATGATGCACTTTTGTGATTATCATGAAATATCTGAGGTTTCCATACCTCAAAAAAAAATTGTTTTAAATATAAACATTGCAAATGTTTATAATTTTGGGCTTCACAACATTTTGTACAAATTTTGCTATGTATATAAGCTGATAAGAAAAATATTTTATGATATATATCTTAGAGAGTCTATCGAAATACACAGATCCATGCCATATTTATCACTTCGATGAGTCATTCGATGAATCGAATGTCTCCTCGATGACATTGAGCAAAGTTCGATGCAATCGAAGATCTCTCAGGATCCAAAACGTCATGCATTATAGACTGTCATCGAAAACCTCTTTGATGACATCTTTTTAGGGCTCTCGATGTCATCGAATCTAATTTGATGACATCGAATATGCTTGCCCAATAAAAGGTGGGTGAGTGGGAATTTTTTTTGTTTATTTTTATTGTTTCATCTTCTTCATTATTTTTTCTTGGCTCCATTGACATCAGGGCAGTCGTCTACAACTCAAATCCAGAGACCCATAGTTATATCCCCTCATTCCTTCAAGGTATTTTACATTTGTTTAGGGTATCCTAGGTTGTTAAAGGAGATTTTAAGAAATCTATTTTGGTTCTTCATCTTCTACTTAATTTTCCCTTGCATTTTTTATTGGTCAATCTAACATGGCTAAAGACAAAGGGAAGGCCCCGGTCGAAGGAGAATCTTCATGAGCGTCCTAGAGAAAAACCTTGGCTCCACGAGAAAGAGTCAGGGATCTAGATCAAGGATCCCTCACTCATCGTCGAGGCTCCACTGCCCAACAGTTATCGCGCAGTGAGGCCCCAGCTACAACTTTAGCACCCACTACCACTGCAGCAATTCCACCTCCCCACACAAACTTTTTACAAAAATTTATGGGGAGGAAACTGGTACATGAACGAAAAGTGGATAGGGAGTGCATTCGGGTGTTTGACATTGAATCTCTGCTGTCAGTCGTAAATTGGTCTTAGGTGTTGGATTTTAGTGGACCATGTTGTGATGAGTGCATCTATCATTTTCTTGCAAACTGTCACTCTCTAGTTCTTAAGCCTCCTTCTGTAACAGTCATAGTCGAGGAAATGAGTGTAGAAATCATGGCCGAGTCCATTGAAAATCTATTCGATCTCACTCTCTCCCCTGTCGGCCTATCTAACCTTGATCTTGATGACTCAACGGTCTAATCTCTGGCCATAAAATTCCTATGTTATGGTAGAGACATCCCTTGGTATTAAGGGAATGCTCTCAAGTCTAAATATATGCTCCCAAAATACCGAGTTCTACATGGGATTTTCTCTACCAACTTTTATCTTAGGGGGATAAATAGAGTCAACCTAACCTCATTCATGGTCCTTATACTATATAGCATTGCTTCTAGCATCAATTTGTGTCTACCCTCCTTGATAGTTCACCAATTAGCAGTCATTGTTGACACGTCTAAACCTACTAATCTCCCATTTCCCATATTATTAATATGTTGAGCAATGAGTTGGGGCTGCCTTTGACGGACGATCTTGAGCATCCCCTACAACACTTCAACAAGGTAAATATCTGAAAGATGGATCTCAAGTTCCATCTGCTCCCTGGAGCACAAAACGAGGAGGAAACGCAGGGCGAAACTAAGATAGGAGAGGCAGCGACACCGCCAGAAGGTAAGACTCAGGGACCTAGAGTTACTCCGAATACTCCTAACTCCACACATACTCAACGTCAAAAGAAGCATCAGGATCGTGTCGAGGCAACTCTACGCTGACAGGCGTGGCTTGAGGACCATTTTGACAGACAAGAGGAGAGGATAGGATGTGCAGAGGAGTGACTTTCAGGCCTGGAGTAGATGGTTGCTGCACTACAACGCACCGTCCAGCACATCGTGGACTTACTAATGTGCCAATGTGACGACACAGCCCCGGCGTTGTAGTATTGATCTTACCCCATCACATACACTATTTTATCATTACTACTTACGACATGAGTATCTTTTTGGAATGTCCTGAGTACTTGTGTGTGTATATGATGGTCTACTGACTTGGATGGGTTAACAGTTGTTTTTTTTTTTGTTGTGTCTAACACTTGGAAAGGCTAAAAATGTTATGTTTTAAAACATTTTTGTGAGATAGTGGTTGCCCATAGCTGGGCTGCATGGTGGAATATTTTGGTTGGTTGTGAATATGTCTGTTTATGCCCATGGATGGAAGAATGGTTGGAGATATTTCTTTTGGTTAAATATGCCCATGGAGGGGCTGGATGATAATTTTTTTAGTTAAATGGTTCAAACACTAATTCACTGCTAAGCTTGGCCAGTTTCTTGGATTGTTCTTATAAATGAATAATGATCTTCTCTGAGCTTGATATTAAATGCTTATGGGAATGAATGTTATCTGTAGAATGCTGATTTAATTGCAGTTTATCATATACACTATGGAAGTATGTGTTATTTTGTGGAATGATGATTTTAGTGCTTTATATTCAAATGCATATCTATGTCTATAATGTCATCTATGGAATGTTAATTGAATTATTATCTTACGCATTTTGGAGATATGCTTACTTGTTATGAACTGATGATTCTCTAATCCATGACATACGAATTCACTACCATGCGATGATCCTTACATGGCCCTCTTATTCCATTAGTTCTCCTAGTTTCTTTAAGTTCAACTTCAGCCAATCTATCTGTTATTGGTATATACTAACCTTTGCTAATGAATGAAAAAATGGGGGAGAACAAATCCCACCATGAGAACACTTGGGTGTATGGTTTATATGCATGGTGATACAGGTGATAGAGGGAGTAGCTGTAAGAAGATGGGGGGAGCGGCGATTCAAATTTGTGTGTGATTTTAATAGAATATTTGTAAAATTGTGTAAAGTTTATGTACACACAATTTAGGGTGTTGTTCTAGGTGTTTTGTCACATAATTGACAAAGGGGGAGATTGAAAGTTCCCTGATTTGTCAATTAGGATGAGGGTTGAGGCGGTGAGTCAAGTGAGCTCATATGTAGATCATACAAGCTACTGCTTCAACCAGATGTGTGTTTCAAGATCGTCAAAGGTAAATTAAGCCACACATCCCGTGTCCCAAAACACCCAAGTAAATAACTCCTTAAAAACCTTAGAACAATATAGGAGTTAAAAGTCTGGAAATTTGTTTTTAATCAGAAATTTTTTTAAAGTTTTCTGCTTAGTTCTATGGCATCAAGATTATGTCGATAACATCAGACACTCATGTCTGATGACATCGAACAGGCTTCGATGATATCGAAATGAGACCTTTTATGTCCAGTAACCACATAATATTTGTACAGAATATTCAATAAATCGACATACCTTCGATGACACTGAACATCGGTAATCGATGACATTGAAAAACTTAGAGCATTGTCTGGTAAAAAATTTAGAAAAATATTCTGACTTTGCTCGAGGAATCAAACAAGCTTCGATGACATCGAGCAAGGTTCGATGACCTGACTTTGTTCAACGAATCGAACAAGTTTTGATGTCATCGAAATTTAAATTTCAATGACATCGGGCAAGGTTCGATGACATCGTATATGGACAAGTCTGTGTCCAGTAAGTTTCAAAGGAAAATCAAACTGAAATGTTCGAGGAATTGAGCTATCCTCGAGAACATCAAAATTCAAACTTCGATGACATTGATGAAACCTCGATGACATCAAGATGGCTTTAAACTTGTCCAACAAGCTCTTGTGTAATATCACATAGGATATTGAGGAATCGAACTGTAATTCAATGTCATTAGAGTTCAAATCTCGATGACATCAAAGATGGTTCGATGATATCGATCTCATGTCAAAAACTATAACACCCTGAAAATCGGAGGTCGTGTATAAACCCGACTCCTGAGTTCCAGACCATCACTTATGCAACAAATATGATTATGATTCAATGTTGTATGAGTTAAAGCATTCACATGAGTAAGATTATACCAAAACTGCAATTCATACTCCAGGTCCAATAATAAAATGCAAGCGGAAGATTAAAAGATATATATATCACTGTATAGAAAATGAAATAAATCTCATACTATCTCCAAAGTATGAATACATCTCTGAGTCTCATATACATGTCATAAACAAAAAGGAAATGTCAAAAATAGTCCCAATAAGAAGTCCTGCCGATCCAGGTCACCTACGCAAAGCCATCGTAGAACTGCATATACGAGAACTCGTCCTGGTCCTCGTCGTAATCTGGCTCTGCATCCTGAATAGCCGCATCACCTGCATCTAAGACAGGGTCTGGTGGGTGTTGCAAACACCATCCCGTAACGTGGGAGTGAGTGAT
This sequence comes from Magnolia kwangsiensis, assembly GCA_037074715.1. Classification (NCBI taxonomy): domain Eukaryota; kingdom Viridiplantae; phylum Streptophyta; class Magnoliopsida; order Magnoliales; family Magnoliaceae; genus Magnolia; species Magnolia kwangsiensis. Next base: position 92,617,482 of record CM073573.1, read on the forward strand.
CAACTTAGTGGAATAATAGAGCAGAGATTAGCATGTTCTCAGATCAATCACGCGATAATGGTAAAGCAATAAAACAATCATTCCTAGATTCTGTTGTTAATGTATGCATGAAATGACATGATGGATGCCCTCACCGACATACTCCCTCATGCGGCACCATCTGCGTTCGCGGCATGCTTTCTTCCCGCAGTGCTTCACATCTTCCAGGCACATACAATGCGATATGGATAATGATTACCGGGTTGTTATTAGTCCTTTCATACAGCAGTATTTGGAAACTAAGGTACTTCCCTTATATCAATCCCAACACAGATCCTGTCTAGGGTCGTCACTCCTAGTAATCTCATACGATGTTATATTTGTAGGTCGCTGCAAGGGCTGCCAGGGTTGTTGCTCACACTCGTTGCACCGCTTCTCCATCACCTCATCAATACAGGCTTAATGTACTCTTGTCGCTACGGAAGGGTCGTCGCCTCCCGCAGACTCAGAATACGCTCGAGGTCACTACAAAGGGCTCGTCACCGGATCAGTGTAGGCCGACAGTAAGAATATAGTGTCCCATACCACCATAATCTGCTCACGGGTCTAGGTTGCTCACTGGTCACTATGGGGAGGTTTGTGGCCCCGGCGTAGGCCGATAGCTCGACCACGGTGTCCCATACCACCATACCCGGCTCATGAGTCTTTATGGATCAAGGTACCATGGTTAACAGGGTTTTCAATGGTAAGTTCAGTACCCTAGGTTCAAGCAGTTATGACTCATACAGGGTGAACATACAATGGCCAGTCGGGTTACTTGACGGGCTCGATTAGTACGAGCGCATCTCAAGTTGAACGACATGAAGTGTATGAAACACTTCTTGTGGCCTAACCACTGCCGCCAACTCAAAACACGACTCGCGTTCATCGACGCGTCCTTCGTGTCAAATAGAAGCCAACCACGAATTTCAATCCATTACCGACTGCCTGGACTAACGTATAGCCCCAAGCACTTGTAAATCACATCAGTAATCATATGAGAGTAACAGAAATGAAATACAATAATGTCAGCATGTTGACGCATGTTATAACATACAACTTAAGAAAATCATCTAACACACGCATTTCATATATATAATGAAATCAATACATATAGCCAACATGATGGAAATCATTTACATCAGCATATTACTTGAGAATTCAATCTTAAAACTCATTCACAACACCATCTACTTAATACATACTAATACAAACATTTATACAAACACTTAGCCTACACAGTTTATTCTACATAGCATATGTCGACCCAAAGTGCGCATTAGGGCGAATCTCTTCGCCAAACGGATCATGCGCGCATTCTTAATATCCTAACATGACAAATAACCATGGCAAATATTTCAGCAAAATGTGGATATAAACAGTATTTTCTACAAATGACTAAAATGCCCTAAATCTCATATTTTCCATACGTTTACGAAACGGAAAACGAACAGCATGTTCTACATGTCAAACGGAGTTGCTGTCGATAATTTACTATTAAACGACATTGAAAGCTTTGAAATCAGTCAATCAAAGTGTCTAAAATTCGCACCTTTTGTCGTAGACGTGTATCGATTCGAATAGAATGTCAATGCTTCGTCAACGGTGTTATGGCGACCTAATACACAAGATACGTAAGATACTTCGCCATTTGTATCAAAGGAATCCCTAAAACAGCGATAAGTTAGGATTTTCTTATCTAAGAATGGAGCTGAAAACACCGGAATGGCAGTGCAGAAGCGACGGCTATGGAACATGGAGCAGCAGGGAAGAATCCCAGGAGAGAGCTCCAAATCTCCCTGCCTTTCTCTCTCTTTCTCCCTCTCTTTTCTCTCTTCTCTCTCCAAATTCGTATGGAATGAAAGAGTAAGGGTTTAAGCCCTTCTTATAAGTCCAAAAGCGACGAAAATAGACTTGGGACCAAAGTATACTTATTTTATGTTCAAATACGGATTGTTCCGTCTCAACGGAGCATTTCTGGAGGTCCCCTGGCCGAATGCGGTCGGACTTACATCAAGTTTTCAGTCCGGTAGTGTTCCCAAATCGCACGTGGCGGACCAGTTTCAGTTCAACGGCTACCGGTACTCAATCAGGACCACAAGTGTGTTGACATGTAAGGGCCACCTATCCTGATCCGAGGGTAAAATTCGATCGAATTCTGACAGTCAGAATGCTTAGAAAATATCGCGCAAGCAACACGTCTCAGATTTTATAATTTATATTAATTTCTAATATTTCTCACACTCTTCACTCTGGACTCAAGGAAATTATCGTGGGACATCATCTGGACTTAATTTTTGAGGTGATTGTCAAGTCTAACTAGGCGGTCAGGATTGTCTAAGTTCTGGGTAATCGGACTTCCGACGTGCGGTCCAAAGCTGATACAAAGTTTCAAGGTGCTCCCGAGAGCAATCGGGAATAGAGTTTGATCCTAGATTTTACGGTATTATAGCGTCAACTATCCTATACGTTTTGGCTCTAGCAGATCGTATTGAAAGTGATTAGTGAGAATTTCACAGGTCATCTAGTACAGCGCTAGTTGATTCTCGTTAGATTTCTAAAGGAAGTAGCCTTTATTGATTTTTGTTTGAGATGAGATTTGAAGGGTAGAGCGAGAGTTTTTAGAAACGGAAAAATGAAGAGTTTGGAGGGGTAGTTTTTGCCAAAAGTCAGACATTTTGGTGAGAAAGGAGAGCTTGGAGGGTCACTTTGTGAAGGAAGTACCTGATCGGGGAGGTTTTAAGGGACGACCCACACCTAGGGGAGGTACCCTACCCCCTAATTTGCGTCGGCCGAAAGCCAGGACCCAGCTTGGCCCGTTGACCGGTGAACCCTCGCCGAACCGGCGAGGTCCTCGCTGATGAAATCGCAATCCGGCGATGCCGTCCATATGGGCTGGTTTCCCCCTGCCCTGGAGGTCCTAAATATATGTGGGGCCCACCTTGGATCATTATGGATTAGCATGGGTGGGCCCACGACTCCATTCGAGGTGTTTCGGGGCCATTTTGCTGACTGGAATGAATTTTTACAGCGTATAACATATGATTTTTGGGTAGGAGATGCTAATCTATCCAACGGACCTATTTATTTTATTAAATTTCAAAAGGTTAAGGGTCGAAACCCATTTTACCCATTTATTTACTATTCACGGTAATTTTTAGCTTTGGCATTGTTCTTCATCGTTAATACCCTAGAATTGGTGTTCTTTACTATTTAAACTTGAGGAGTCATGTCTAATATGAAAGTACTTGGAGAAATTTGAAGAATGAGGTGGTAAAAGGTGAGTTTTGAAGGAAATGGATTGAAAGGCGATTTTTTTGGCTTTGAGATTGAGCTCTGAAAGTGATAAGGTTGACCCATTACCTAAGGATGTCTAACCCCAAGTTGGAAAAAATCTGGGGTGTTACAATCTACCCCCCTTAAAAATAATTTCATCCCCGAAATTGGCTAAGGGTAATGAGTAAAAATCCTATTATTCCATTCGCCTAAGCTTTATTGATTTCAAGTTTATATGCGTGGTAGGGTGTCTACTATCTATGCTAGTCAGATGCATTTTAGTCTATCCTCCTAAAATCATACTCTTTATTTCTTGTCATACCCTGATGGTTTGCTACAATTCATTGCTTTATCTATTTGGAGTCTTGACAACGATTCTCATCTACTTAGAGTAAAATATATGTTTTCAATGGTCGACCAATACGGAGAAACGGTTATAATGGGCTAGATCCCGATACTTTGATTATCTACCTTGCCAGGGTAGATGGCTCAATGTATCCCTTCCTAACCCTGGTGGATCCGGTTCTTCTGATCAGCTAAAAAGTGAGTCCATTGGTAGCCGTCCAGGATTGAGAATTGGGTCAAGCTGCGAATGCTTCGCAATCGTGTGTTTCAGTAACCCCGTATAGTCCGATCACTCCAAAGCTTAGGGAATGCCCATCATTGAAAGGTTGAAATTTCCTATTTAGGTCTTGGCTTAATTTATATCCATGGTGGGAGTTAGGGGTTTCTACCTTTTCGTCTAACATAGACCAGTTTCTTTCTATCCTAGGCCAATGGGGAGAGAGACAACCACGCTTCGCTACGCAGTTCTAACTCAACTGTTGTATTAGCTGACCTTACTAGATTGGGCTCATAAGGTTCTACCCCCCTTAAAAATTATTTCTACTCTAAAGGCTCAAGGATCCATGTCCTGATCCGTATGTCGGAACAAGGCAGAATTTAGGACTTCTCTTGGGTGTTGTGGTTAATTCCAGGGTCAGGTGTGAGTTTGTGGTAAGATATCTATACCCAATCGGCTAAATGTTCTTAATACTTTCCAAGGGCAAATTAACAAACTTTTGGTTATAAGTGATCGGGCCAACACGGAAGAAAAGTTGTGCAAAAGGTCTGAGTTGGATACATAGACTTTCTGCCTAGACTCTGACAGAAAATTTATCGTATCAGCTCTTAATCCTAGCCGATGCCGATCTTCTGCTTGATCAGAGCATTGGATTCATTGGCAACTACCAGGATTGAGAAGTCAATTCAAACCGCGAATACTTCGCTTATATATGCAGTTCCTTTATTCCGCGTTTCCGAATGTAATAAGTCCTTGGGAAGACAATTCTAAGGGGGTGTATTGATTTGACCTATTATTAATTTCAAAGGATTTATAAGTTCTCTCCAAGCATGAATAGTTTCTAATCAAACAACCTCCCTAAGAGTTATTAAAGAAGCCTATAAGTATTATGGGGATTCAACGAAAGAATGAGGTCTCACTTCAACCTAATCAAGCCGACTAACTAAGTCTATATTTTACTTATCTTAGCAAAATCAGTCTTTTACATTCCTTAGTAACTAGTAGTCTAGTCCTAACTTATGGGTAGTGGTAATCCACTAGTTGTAATCTACAGTCTACGCTCATAAGCGAAATGATTTGATATCATTTCTGATATACAAAATTTATTTTATCACTTAGGGTGAAAGGTCACCTAATTGGAATTGAGTTGCCCAAACCTAAATGTAACTGCGCTCGAGCACTACACATATGCTCATATCAACTAAGGAGGTCCTAGGGTTTACATCATTAATTTATTAGATTTCCTATACTGTCAGATCTTTCTAAATCTAGGAATACCAACTCTAGGTCCAAAATTCTAAGGGCCTGTTTGGACTAGCGGTATGAAGTTGTATTAAATGGATAGCGTTGCTAATCCCACCTCGGGATTAGGAATGACATATTTGATAGGAGGGTGGGAAGGGATTAAAATCGATTCATAGACTTTGGAAAATGAGTCTTGTGTTGGGAAGTAGGAGATGGGATTTCCAAATCCCAAGATGAAGAATTTCTAAGTGAAATTTGAAAGGAATCCTGGGATTTACCTGTAATTATATACGTTCTGAACATTCTGTTAGAAACCATGGGATACACCTAATCTAGGGGCAATACCTTACACATGCATCTATTCTTCGGTAATTAATCTCACTCGTCGGTGAAACTTGGAATTCTAATATGGTTTTTAGATTCCATCGCCCCCTTCCTAAGTCAGAGTGCGTAGGTGTGCATTGTGTTACTATCACGCCCCAAACTCAGAAATCGGGCTCACAAAATTTTTGATCGCCGAATCCGGCGCCGACAGCATCCGTAGAACCCCATTCTCGGCTCCTAGCTCCCATTCGCCAGGTTCCGATCCTGGGATGCTACGAGGAGGATTTTAAATGTCAGTTTGATTCGAAATAAGCATAACCGAAGGCATAACCCACAAACAACAACCAAGCACTCCATTACATTTCCACTATGATCAAAAACTTTACAAGTACAATGAGCATAAAGGGAAATACAATGACAAAGTACAAAAACTCTAAAATGCACAGCAACGTGCTCCTGCCTCAGCGTTGCTGCGAACCAACATCACCTGCACGCAACGGTCATGCATAAGCTTACAGAAAGCTTAGAGGGTGGTGAAAGTGTGTGCGCAAGGTAGTAGTATGAACATACAAGGTCAAAGTAATGCGGAATATGCAGATGGAACTATAATATCATGAGCCGTACCAAGGCTTATGCGATACAAGACATGAATGGTATCGGCCACCCAAAGGTCATGCTATGTGCAATGCAACTCAGGCATACAGGTCCTCATCTATGTCCACACATCAATATAGCTCAAATATGAAATATCACCAAGGTCTAGTACACTCTAAACCAGATTGCCGCCACACCGCGTGCAATAAGGTAAGTGGAAAAGACCTCACTATCCATCTACCAATATCGGACGCGACTCGTCGATAGCGGACCCATTCCTCGAGCTGGTCAAACTCAGCCTAGCATTGCCCCCTACACTCGGGCGGGTAAGGCCGCACCCCCTTCCAACCGACCACAACACAGTGGAGAGCATAACCGTCTGGTAATTGGCACTCAACGCTCATCTACCCACTCGGTCTAGACGTTGGAGCAACCTCTTGGTACCATAAGGGTTTAGGGACTTTCACCCAGGGATATCTATAGTACCCCATGTAGAACAAGATTTTCGGTATCCAATCCTGCCAACCACGATGCGTCTGTGGAGGCTACGGCCCTGATGTCGCTAGGGCGTACGATAACCATGTCACACAAATGCGGAATACATGGATCACGCTATCCAGTCATGCAACCAATCCTACGCATACCGTGCGCTCATGTAGGGCAACACCGCCTAACCGGGAGCCCATAAACAACCTGTCCGAAGGCAAATGCTATGATCAGACAATTCTCACGTCAAGCATACATATGATGCGTATGATCATGAGTAGTGAAACTGTACTAAACATGATATAATAAAATGAACTATCTCACAATGTAGATGGAACTGGACGGCTGAAACACACAAAGTACGGCCCAGTAATGGGCCCTATAGAGAGTTGTAATGTGGACATCCAACCAACATTACACTCGCAATGTGGACGTCAAACCAACATTGCATCCCAGGTACGATCTTCTTAAATATCGCTACATAATCGGTATTGGGATTACACATTGTAATGGACCTTAGGTTCATTCCATTGGGCTTTTCATATATATGTCAAATGGGCCATATCTTATGGGCCTTTTAATCATCAGATGGGCCACATAAATGGGCCACACCAATGGGTCTTACGTGCATTGCAATGGGTCAAAACCCGTGGGCCTTGGATTGCATCAATTGGACCTAGTCATATGAGTCTAATATGTATCAAATGGGCCACACCAATTAGGCCCCACATGTAGATCAAGTGGGCCTTAACCCATAGAACTAACATGAGTCAAATGGGCCTAAACCCCTAGGCCTTAATCAAGTAAAATGAGCCTAACTCATGGGTCTCAAATAAATTCAGTGGGCCTAATCCCATGGACCCTTTTATAATTAAATGGGTTTAGTCCCATGGGCCTTACAATATATCAAATACCCTACTTCCATGGACTTTAAAATTTCAACAAAAGGGTCTAAGTACATGGGCCTTGAAGTACATCAAATGGGCCTAGTCTCATGGACTTGCAACACATCAAATGGGCCTAAGTTCTTAGGCCTTAAATGAATCCAATGGGCCTAGCCCATAAGCATTTCATAAACCAAATGGGCCTAGCCCATAGCCCTAAAATGATCTTTTCAAGTGGATGGACGGTCTGGATGCATCGCCTGTGACAATGGTGGGGCCCACATGAAGGTGTACAATCATGTATATTATATAATACATAAACTTCATATAATATAATATATGTAATATATACAATATTATATGTAATGTATATATAATATAATAATATATATATATATATGTGGGCCCCACCGTCCAGTGGGGACGGTGTGGATACAACACAAATCTCAGGGGGCGTCACCGTCCACGGACCGTGGACGGTGTGAATAAAATACATAAATCACTGTGGGTCCCACGTATGTGGCCCACCGTGATCTTTATTTAAAATCCAACCCGTTCATAAGGTCACTCAGACCTGTATGAAGAGACGGCAAAAATTTCAGCTTGATCCAACACTTCTGTGGGCCCTAGAAACTTTTCAATGGTAGAATTTAATTCACACTGTTTCGCGTGGTGTGGGCCACCTGAGTTTTGGATCTGACTCATTTTTGGAGGGGGGCCACTTTAGAGGGTGGCCCATCCGATGAACGGTTTGAATGGCATATAAACATCAAGGTGGGACCCACGGCTGGTGGTCGTGGGTCCACGGCGTCCGCCCGCCCGCTCGCCTGCCCGCGCCTGACGCAAGCAGCCACCGCCTGACGCAAGCAGCCACCCTGCTGTCTTATCATTCTCTCTCTCCTTAAATTTCTATCTTCACCAAAAATCACATGTGGGGCCCGCTTACTGGAAATCACTCCAGCCATAGCATTCTACAGCTCACAACAGACAAAAAGAGTCCGAAGTTTGAATTTTTTTGATGCTTAGAAACACCAGAAAAATTCTCAATGGTAACCGTCAATGTTTCCCATGCTATGGCCCACAAGATATTCAGATCAGTTCCATTCTTTTACTTGACGGTTAAATCGATGTGGGTAAGGGGATGGACGGCTTGGATCGAACATATACATCAATGTAGGGCCTACACTGGAGACCACCCAAAAACTCTTCTTTCCCTTCTTTCCTTTTTCTTCTTTCCTTTGAAAACGTCCAGCGTCCCAAACGCTGGACGGTTATATTAATATATTTTTTTTTTTGAATGGTGGGCCCTGATGAAGTGGGCCACCACTGATGAGTGACATGGATTCAACATCTAAGGTGGGCCCCACTTGAATAAAAATAATTGCATCAAGGTGGGATCCATTCAAGTGGGCCACAATCCTATAGCATAAAAATAACAAAAAATAAAATAAAAGCAATAAAAGAGAGAGAGAGATATGGAGAGTGGGACACGGCTTGTGATGGAGGGATCCCGTCATTATGGGCCCTCCCTTACATGAAATCATACATCAAGCGGGTCATTTTGTACATGTGACCATCAAAACTGAAGATCAACGGTGGGAATCCTTTCCCTACCAATATGGATGGTCTAGATGACCTTTCTAAAGAAAATAAACATCATGATGGGGTCCATGGAGAATGGCCCCATCATGGAATGATCATGATGATCCAAGTAGGCCGTCGGCCTTATCTTAGGGTCCCAAGTGAGATCCACACCATTGATCGGTGGGCCTTACTTGGTCCACCATAAAAACAAGGAAAACTACCCTATAGAGGCACCCACCGTCCGACCTTCTCTCTCCTAGGGGTTCCTTGGCACCTTAGCTTCAACTTCAACGGTTAAGATGAGGAATGGAGGGTTGAGATGAGAGATGATGGGGTAGGAAGGTGGGCCACTTGGAGCTTGGGAATTTGGAGAAATTTCATACGTATGGACTCTTGTTACTTGGAATTTTTGAAATGAGAAAGAGAGAAAGAGAGACAGTGATGTAAAGGGAGAGAGAGAGAGTGATGGATGGATGTGGTGAGTGATGGTTGTGTAAGAAATCTTTGACTTTTGTGGCTTTTTGTGTAAGAGAGGTATGGGTTTGGGAGACTTTTGTGGTTGCTTGGGAAAAGGGATGGAAGTGAAGTGTACTTGACATGTGATGGATTGATTGACGGGATTGATGTGATTGATGTGACACATCGTAGAGATTCCCTTGGTTTTCACAACGCGCGGCATTTTCTCGCACCGAACGTTGGCCCATAACTCTTGACCAGGGTATCGCCTCGGCGCGCGAGTCGCGGTATCGGAACCACAACGACGGCGCGGTCGCTATGGTGTTGGTCTCGGGTTGAGTCGACTCGGGTTGTCGGCATATGAATCAGGGTCGCGCGTCGATATCATTTAAGGGTCGAAGGTTGCCGAAATTCGACCGGTAAGACAGCGGAAGTCTACGGAAAGGTACGGACCAAGATACGGGTCTTACAGCTCTCCCCTCCTTATAAAAATTTCATCCTCAAAATTTACACAAGCATCGCAACTAGGCATAACTCGCGAAGAATAAGAAACATAACGTCATCATATAGAATCAGGGATAGCATACAAAATACAATATAGGATCAATCATCAAAGAGATGAGGGTAACGCTCTCGAATCTCAGCCTCACGCTCCCAAGAAGCCTCCTCAACAGAATGGTGACCCTACTACACCTTCACCAATGGAATGACCTTGGTTCTGAGGACCTACTCCTTCCGATCAAGGATACGGGCTGGCTGCTCAATGTAAGAAGCATCCTCACGAACCTCCAACGGTTGCCAATCAATAACGGGAACTATGTCTGACCCACACTTCCTCAACATGGAGACGTGAAACACGTTGTGGACGCCAGACAACTGAGATGGCATGGCAAGCCGATAGGCCACGGCACCAACGCGCCCAGTGATCTCAAAAGGTCATATGAATCTCGGGGCAAGCTTGCCCTTTGCTCCAAATCGAACTACGCCCTTCATGGGCGAGACCTTGAGGTACACATGGTCCCCTACATCAAACTCCAAGGGACGACGCCGACGATCAGCAGAACTCTTCTGTCGGCTCTGAGCTGTGCCCATCCTCTGCCTGATGATGTCAATAGCCTCTGAAGTCTCCTGCACAAGCTCGGGACCTAGGAAACGGCGCTCTCCAACCTCGGTCCAACAACTCGGTGATCTGCATGGTCTGCCATATAGTGCCTCAAAAGGAGCCATGCCGATGGTCGCCTGATAGCTGTTATTGTACACGAACTCAGCCAATTGCAGATGCTCATCCCAGCTACCCCCGAAATCAATCGTACAAGCCCGAAGCATATCCTCAAGGATCTGGTTGACCCTCTCAGTCTGGCCATCGGTCTGCGGATGGTACGCGGTGCTGAACTGCAAATCAGTCCCCATCGCTCGCTGGAAGCTTCCCCAAAACTGAGACGTGAACCTCGAGTCTCGGTCAGAAACGATCGAGACTGGAACGCCGTGCAGTCTCACAATCTCCTCAATGAATAGTCTCGCATAGACTAAGTCGCACGCATCGTAAGGAAATGTGCCAACTTCGTCAGACGATCCACAACAACCCAAATGGCGTCATGACCGCGCTGAGTCCTCGGCAAACCCATAATGAAATCAGTCGACACGTGCTCCCACTTCCACATCGGGACGCTCAATGGCTACAATAGACCAGGAGGTCTCTGATGATCGGCCTTGACACGCTGGCACGTGTCACACTCGGCCACAAAACTGGCGATCTGGCGCTTCATCCCTGCCCAAAAATACTGTCGCCTCATGTCACGGTACATCTTCGTCGAGCCCGGGTGGATAGAAAATCGCGATCGATGTGCCTCGGTCATAAGATCTCTGCGTAACTCTGGAATATCCAGGACACATAATCGGCCTCTGAAGCGAAGTCCACCGTCTGTACCAATCTGCCAATCTACCTGACCCTCAGATGCCGCCTCAGCCATATAACTCTACAATGACTGATCAGCCTGCTAAGCCTCGATCACCCTAGCGACAAGGGAGGGTTGAATCTACAAGCTCAATAACTGTACAATGGAAGACTGCAGGCCGAACTCAAAATCATACGCTGCAATATTCTCAAGCATCCGCCACTCCTGAATCATCGTATGCGCCACTAGGCCTCGTGACTGACGGCATCTACCACCACGTTCGCCTTGCCCGGGTGGTACTGGAGGTCAAAATCATAGTCCTTCAGGAGCTCCATCCAGCGCCTCTGTGTCATATTCAACTCAGACTGCGAGAAGAGGTAATTCAAGATCTTGTGATCAGAGAAGAGCTCGAACCTAATCCCGTAAAGATAGTGCCTCCACACCTTAAGTGCGAAGACAACTGTAGCCAGCTCCAGATCATGTGTAGGATAGTTCAGCTCATGGACCTTGAGCTGACGAGAAGCAAAGGCCACTGGTCTCCCGTGCTGCATCAGGACAGCACCCAAACCGATATGCGAGGCATCAGTAAATACAATAAAGCCGTCACTCCCAGAGGGAAGAGTGAGGACAGGAGCAGACATCAGACGGTCCTTCAACTCCATAAATGCTCGCTCGCAGGCGTCACTCCAAATAAACTCTACGCCCTTCCGAGTCAACCTAGTCAGCGGGGCTGCTATACGAGAAAAACCCTCAATGAAACGTCAGTAATAGCCCGCCAAGCCAAGAAAACTATGGATCTCTGTCACAGTCGTGGGCTGGCTCCACTGAGGCACTGCCTAGACCTTCGAGGGGTCCACTGTGACACCCTCCCTCGTCACCACGTGACCAAGGAACTTCACCTCCTCCTGTTAGAACTCGCACTTCTCCAGCTTCGCATACAGCTGGTGTGCGCGGAGGGTCTGTAAAGTAATCTCTAAATGCTGCTCATGCTCCTGGCGGGTCCTCGAGTAGATCAGAATGTCTTCGATGAAGACTACAACAAACTGATCCAGATATGGGCAAAAAATCTTGTTCATCAGCTGCATGAAGACCGCAGGTGCATTGGTCAGTCCGAATGACATGACTTGAAACTCAAAATGACTGTAACGCGTCCTGAATGCCGTCTTCGAAATGTCCTCATCTCGGACCCGAATCTGATGATAACCGGAACGCAGGTCAATCTTCGAAAAGAACTGTGCACCCTGCAGCTGGTCGAACAAATCATCAATCGTAGGGAGCGGGTACTTGTTCTTGATCGTGACTTTATTGAGCTCGCGATAGTCAACGCAGAGCCTCAACGAGCCATCCTTCTTCTTCACGAAGAGTACCGGTGCTCCCCACAGAGAACTGCTCGGACGGATAAAGCCCAACTCACGTAACTCGTCCAACTGCTTCTGCAGTTCCTGTAACTCTAACGGTGCCATACGATATGAGGCCTTCGAAATAGGCGCGGTACCGGGCACGAGATCAATCTGGAACTCGGTGAGTCGACGAGGCGGTAATCCCGAAATCTCCTGGAACACATCGAGAAAATTGCATACTATGGGAAAATGGTCGATGCAAGAGGCAACAGGCTCCTCTATGGCGCAGGACATCAAACAAGACAACCGCTCTCCTCTGGCCTCTGCATCAAACTGAAACTGTGGCACGCCGGGTATACAAAACGTGACGGTCCTCACGGTGCAGTCCAATATGGCATAATACTCGGCGAGCCAATCCATGCCCAAGATGACGTCGAACTCAGACATCGGCAAAATTAACAAATCAACAGGCAGAAAGGTATCCCCAACTAGAACTGGGCAAGACGATCAAAATCGTCCTAACACTGCAGTCCTCCCCAAGGGAGTCGATACTAATAGGCTCTCATCAGAAGAATCCAACGATAAGCCAGCCGATCGACAGAAGCTCTCGGCCACAAAGGAGTGCGATGCACCGGAATCAAACAACACTCGTGCAATGCATGCAGAAACTGAAAGTATACCCTCAATAACTCCTCCAAAAGACTGAGGGTCCTGCTGAGTTGCATAAAACCTACCCTGAGCCAGCTGGGGAGGTATCTGTCCCCTCTGAGCATGCTGCTGCTGCTGATGGGGTCGCTGAAGTGGTCGAAACTGTTGCCTCTGAGGCTGGTGCTGATGCTGATGCTGCTGCTGAGGTGGCCTCGGTGGTGGAGGTTGCTGTCGCTGCTGATGTGGGGGTCTCTGCTGCTGTGGTGGAGGTCTCTGCTGCTGTGGACCTCTCTGCTGCTGCTGGGGGCTGGGACACTCTCATGAACAGTGTCCCGTCGCACCGTACCTAAAGCAAGTGCCGGTGAACTGCCTCTGAGGTGGTGGTGGAGGTGCTGCTGGTGCTGATGGTGCTCGGAAAGCTGGGCGACCTATGTGCCTCTACTACTGTGGTCGACACTTCTGGGAAGGACTGGAAGAAGCCTACCTCTTCCGGTCTCTCCTCTGACCATGCTTAGACTGAGAACCGGCCCACTCAGTCTCGTAAATCTGAGCTCTCCGTACCACTGCCTGGAAGGTAGGGAGATCATGCCCAATAACACGACCTCGAAGGCCGTAACGTAAGCCGTGCTCGAAGTGGCGGGCCTTCCGCCCCTCGTCATCAACCATGTACGGTGCCAATCTCGAGAGTGCCACGAAACGGGCTACGTACTGTGCCACGGTCATGTCTCCCTGCACCAGAGTCTCGAACTCTAAGGCTCGCTGACGACGAATATGGTCGGGAAAGTACTGCTCCTCGAATCGGTCCACAAAGTCCTCCCATGTCCAGACATAATCGGGTCAGGCAACACAGGTAACAGAGGTCCACCAATGCTCGGCCTCACCCTGGAAGAGAAATACAGCTAGTCGGACGCACTGCTCGGTCGTACATGACACGGTATCGAAGATCTTCTTCACATCGGAGCGCCATCTCTCTGTTGCGGTCGGATCTGGCTCGCCTTGGAAACGTGGGGGATCAAGCCGTCTGAACTCACGTAGTAAGGCGCTCGCGCGCTCCTGCTTTGCCTAAGCTGGTGAGACAACTGGGCGTCTGCCTTATCCCTGGAGTGCGGCTGTCACAGCCTGTAACATCTACTGTAACTGAGAGGCACTCACAGTCACGGTCGGCTCCTCATCAGCCTCAGGTGGAGGAATGTCATCCTCAGGGAAAGAAGCAGGGATCTCTGAGGGTGGAACGAGAGATGCAGGGGGTAAAGCTGGAGCCTCCGATGGTGAAGAAGAATCCTCAGGTAGTGGTGCGAGAGTCGATCGGGTAACTCTCCCAAGCGCCATGTCCTATAGGAAGAGCGAGACGCCTATCAGCTTCAAAACTCTCGAATGTACGCACGTTAACGGTCTATATTGGAAGGTCGCGAAGCTATTCGAACTTCGGGACTTAGTCATTCCACACTCATATCAGACATGTAATGTTGTTCTTGGTTATTCCTAAGTTATGCTCTGATACCAACTTCTGTCACGCCCCAAACTCAGAAACCGGGCTCACAAAATTTTCGATCGTCAAATCCGACGCCAACAGCCTCCGTAGAACCCCATTCTCGGCTCCTATCTCCCATTCGCCAGGTTCCGATCCTGGGATGCTACGAGGAGGATTTTAAATGTCAATTTGATTGGAAATAAGCATAACCGAAGGCATAACCCACAAACAACAACTAAGCACTCCATTATATTTCCACTATGATCAAAAACTTTACAAGTACAATGAGCATAAAGGGAAATACAATGAAAAAGTATAAAAACTCCAAAATGCTCAGCAACGTGCTCCTGCCTCAGCGCTGCTGCAAACCAATGTCACCTGCATGCAACGGTCGTGCATAAGCATACAGAAAGCTTAGAGGGTGGTGAAAGTGTGTGCGCAAGGTAGTAGTATGAACATACAAGGTCGAAGTAATGCGGAATATGCAGATGGAACCATAATATCATGAGCCGTACCAAGGCTTATGCGATGCAAGACATGAATGGTATTGGCCACCTAAAGGCCATGCTATGTGTAATGCAACTCAGGCATACAGGTCCTCATCTATGTCCACACATCAATATAGCTCAAATATGGAATATCACCAGGGTCTAGTACACTCTAAACCAGATTGCCACCACATCGCGCGCAATACGGTAAGTGGAAAAGACCTCACTATCCGTCTGCAATATCGGGCGCGACTCATCGATAGTGGACCCATTCCTCGAGCTGATCAAACTCAGCCTAGCAATGCCCCCTACACTCGGGCGGGTAAGGCTGCACCCCCTTCCAACCGACCACGATACAATGAAGAGCGTAACCGTCTGGTAATCGGCACTCAACACTCATCTACCCACTCGGTCTAGACGTTGGAGTAACCTCTTGGTACCATAAGGGTTTAGGGACTTTCACCCAGTGATATCTATAGTACCCCATGTAGAACAAGATTTTTGGTATCCAATCCTGCCAACCACGATACGTCTGTGGAGGCTACGGCCCTGATGTCGCTAGGGCGTACGATAACCATGTCACACAAATGCGGAATCCATGGATATGCTATCCAGTCATGCAACCAATCTTGGCATACCGTGCGCTCATGTAGGGCAACACCGCCTAACTGGGAGCCCATAAACAACTTGTCTGAAGGCAAATGGTATGATCAGACAATTCTCACGTCAAGCATACATATGATGTGTATGATCATGAGTCGTGAAACTGTACTAAACATGATATAATAAAATGAACTATCTCACAATGCAGATGGACCTGGACGGCTGAAACACAGCAAGTATGGCCCAGTAATGGGCCCTATGGAGAGTCGTAATGTGGACATCCAACCAACATTACACTCATAATGTGGACGTCAAACCAACATTGCATCCCAGGTACAATCTTCTTAAATATCGCTACATAATCGGTATTGGAATTACACATTGCAATGGACCTTAGGTTCATTCCATTGGGCTTTTCATATATATGTCAAGTGGACCATATCCTATGGGCCTTTTAATCATCAGATGGGCCACATAAATGGGCCACACCAATGGGTCTTACGTGCATTGCAATGGGTCAAAACCCGTGGGCCTTGGATTGCATCAATTGGACCTACTCATATGAGTCTAATATGTATCAAATGGGCCACACCAATTAGGCCCCACATGTAGATCAAGTGGGCCTCAACCCATAGAACTAACATGAGTCAAATGGGCCTAAACTCCTAGGCCTTAATCAAGTAAAATGAGCCTAACTCATGGGTCTCAAATAAATCCAGTGGGCCTAATCCCATGGACCCTTTTATAATCAAATGGGTTTAGTCCCATGGGCCTTACAATATATCAAATGTCCTACTTCCATGGACTTCAAAATTTCAACAAAAGGGTCCAAGTACATGGGCCTTAAAGTACATCAAATGGGCCTAGTCCCATGGACTTGCAACACATCAAATGGGCCTAAGTTCTTAGGCCTTAAATGAATCCAATGGGCCTAGCCCATAAGCATTTCATAAACCAAATGGGCCTAGCCCATAGCCCTAAAATGATCTTTTCAAGTGGATGGACGGTCTGGATGCATCGCCTGTGACAATGGTGGGGCCCACATGAAGGTGTATAATCGTGTATATTATATAATATATAAACTTCATATAATATAATATATGTAATATATACAATATTATATGTAATATATATATATAATATAATAATATATATATATATGTGGGCCCCACCGTCTAGTGGGGACGGTGTGGATACAACACAAATCTCAGTGGGCGTCACCGTCCACGAACCGTGGACGATGTGAATAAAATACATAAATCACTGTGGGTCCCACGTATGTGGCCCACCGTGATGTTTATTTGAAATCCAAGCCGTTCATAAGGTCACTCAGACCTGTATGAAGGGACAACAAAAGTTTCAGCTTGATCCAACACTTTTGTGGGCCTCAGAAACTTTTCAACGGTAGAATTTAATTCACATTGTTTTGCGTGGTGTGGGCCACCTGAGTTTTGGATCTGACTCATTTTTGGAGGGGGGCCACTTTAGAGGGTGGCCCATCCGATGAATGGTTTGAATGGCATATAAACATCAAGGTGGGGCCCACGGCTGGTGGCCGTGGGTCCACGGCATCCACCCGCCCGCTTGCCTGGCAGCCGCACAGGCGCTGCCAGTGCTTGACGCAAGCAGCCACCCTGCTGTCTTATCATTCTCTCTCTCCTTGAATTTCTATCTTCGCCAAAAATCACGTGTGGGGCCCGCTTCCTGGAAATCCACTCCAGCCATAGCGTTCTACAGCTCGCAACAGACAAAAAGAGTCCGAAGTTCGAATTTTTTTGATGCCTAGAAACACCAGAAAAATTCTCAATGGTATCCGTCAATGTTTCCCATGCTATGGCCCACAAGATATTCAGATCAGTCCCATTCTTTTACGTGACGGTTAAATCGATGTGGGTAAGGGGATGGATGGCTTGGATCGAACATATACATCAAGGTGGGGCCTACACTGGAGACCACCCAAAAACTCTTCTTTCCTTCTTTCCTTTTTCTTCTTTCCTTTGAAAACGTCCAGCGTCCCAGACGTTGGACGGTTATATTAGTATTTTTTTTTTTGAATGGTGGGCCCTGATGAAGTGGGCCACCACTGATGAGTGACATGGACTCAACATCTAAGGTGGGCCCCACTTGAATAAAAATAATTGCATCAAGGTGGGATCCATTCAAGTGGGCCACAATCTTATAGCATAAAAATAACATAAAATAAAATAAAATAAAATAAAAGCAATAAAAGAGAGAGAGAGATATGGAGAGTGGGACACAGCTTGTGATGGAGGGACCCCATCATTATGGGCCCTCCCTTACATGAAATCATACATCAAGTGGGTCATTTTGCACATGTGACCATCAAAACTGAAGATCAACGGTGGGCATCCTTTCCCTACCAGTATGGATGGTCTAGATGACCTTTCTAAAGAAAATAAACATCATGGTGATCCAAGTAGGCCATCGGCCTTATCTTAGGGTCCCAAGTGAGATCCACATCATTGATCGGTGGGCCTCACTTGGTCCACCATAAAAATAAGGAAAACTACCCTATAAAGGCACCCACCGTCCGATCTTCTCGCTCCTATGAGTTCCTTGGCACCTTAGCTTCAACCTCAACGGTTAAGATGAGGAATGGAGGGTTGAGATGGGAGATGATGGGGTAGGAAGGTGGGCCACTTGGGGCTTGGGAATTTGGAGAAATTCCATGCGTATGGACTCTTGTTGATTGGAATTTTTGAAATGAGAAAGAGAGAAAGAGAGAGAGTGATGTAAAAGGAGAGAGAGAGAGTGATGGATGGATGTGATGAGTGATGGTTGTGTAAGAAATCTTTGACTTTTGTGGCTTTTTGTGTAAGAGAGGTATGGGTTTGGGAGACTTTTGTGGTTGCTTGGGAAAAGGGATGGAAGTGATGTGTACTTGACATGTGATGGATTGATGGGTGATTGATTGACGGGATTGATGTGATTGATGTGACATATCATAGAGATTTTCTTAATTTTCGCGACGCGCGACGTTTTCTCGCACCGAACGTTGGCCCATAACTCTTGACCAGGGTATCGTCTTGGCGCGCGAGTCACGGTATCGGAACCGCAACGACGGCGCGGTCGCTATGGTGTTGGTCTCGGGTTGAGTCGACTCGAGTTGTCGACATATGAATCAGGGTCACGCGTCGATATCGTTTAAGGGTCGAAGGTTATCGAAATTCGACCGGTAAGACCGCGGAAGTCTACAGAAAGGTACGGACCAAGATACGGGTCTTACAGTTACCATAACACAGGTCCGGTTTAATCCAAATCATGCTCTGATACCAACTTGTAACACCCTGAAAATTGGGGGTTGTGTATAAACCCGACTCCCGAGTTCCAGACCATCACTTATGCAACAAATATGATTATAATTCAATATTTTCTGAGTTAAAGCATTCACATGAGTAAGATTATACCAAAAATGCAATTCATACTCTAGATCCAGTAATAAAATGCAAGCGGAAGACTGAAAGATATATATATCACTGTATGGAAAACAAAATAAATCTCATACTGTCTCCAAATTTTGAATACATCTCTGAGTCTCATATACATGTCATAAACAAAAAGGAAATGTCAAAAACAGTCCCACTAAGAAGTCCCGCCGATCCAGGTCACCTACACAAAGCCATCGTAGAACTGCATATACGAGAACTCGTCCTGGTCCTCGTCGTAGTCTGGCTCTGCATCCTGAATAGCCGCATCACCTGCATCTAAGACAGGATCTGGTGGGTGTTGCAAACACCATCCCGTAACGTGGGAGTGAGTGATCAACTCAGTGGAATAATAGAGTAGAGATTAGCATGTTCTCAGATCAATCATGCGATAATGGTAAAGAAATAAAACAATCATTCCTAGATTCTGTTGTTAATGTATGCATGAAATGACATGATGGATGCCCTCACAGACATACTCCCTCATGCGGCACCATCTGCGTCCGTGGCATGCTTTCTTCCCACAGTGCTCCACATCTTCCAGGCACATGCAATGCGATATGGATAATGATTACCAGGTTGTTATTAGTCCTTTCATACAGCAGTATTGGGAAACTAAGGTACTTCCCTTATATTAATCCCAACACAGATCTTGTTTTGGGTCGTCACTCCTAGTAATCTCATACGATGTTATATTTCTAGGTCATTGCAAGGGCTGTCAGGGCTGTTGCTCGCACTCGTTGCACCGCTCTCCCATCACCTTATCAATACAGGCCTAATGTACTCTTGTCGCTATGGAAGGGTCGTCGCCTCCCCCAGACTCAGAATACGCTCGAGGTCACTACAAAGGGCTCGTCACCTGATCAGTGTAGGCCGACAGCAAGAATATAGTGTCCCATACCACCATAATCTGCTCACGATTATGGGTTTCTCACTGGTCACTACGGGGAGGTTTTTGGCCCCAGCGTAGGCCGATAGCTCGACCACGGTGTCCCATACCACCATACCCGGCTCATGAGTCTTTATGGATCAAGGTACCATGATTAACAGGGTTTTCAATGGTAAGTTCAGTACCCTAGGTTCAAGCAGTTATGACTCATACAGGGTGAACAAACAATGGCCAGTCGGGTTACTTGACGGGCTCGATTAGTACGAGCGCATCTCAAGTTGAACGACATGAAGTGCATGAAACACTTCGTGTGGCCTAACCACTGCCGCCAACTCAAAACACGACTCGCGTTCATCGACACGTCCTTCGTGGCAAATAGAAGTCAACCACGAATTTCAATCCATTACTGACTGCCTGGACTAATGTATAGCCCCAAACACTTTTAAATCACATCAGTAATCATATGAGAGTAACAGAAATGAAATACAATAATGTAAGCATGTTGACACATGTTATAACATACAACTTAAGCAAATCATCCAACACACGCATTTCATATATATAATGAAATCAATACATATAGCCAACATGATGGAAATCATTTACATCAGCATATTACTTGAGAATTCAATCTCAAAACTCATTCACAACACCATCTACTCAATACATACTAATACAAACATTTATACAAACACTTAGCCTACACAGTTTAGTCTACATAGCATATGTCGACCCAAAGTGCGCATTAGGGCGAATCTCTTCGCCAAACGGATCATGCGAGCATTCCTAATATCCTCACATGACAAATAACCTTGGCAAACATTTCAGCAAAATGTGGATGTAAACAGTATTTCCTACAAATGACTAAAATGCCCTAAATCTCATATTTTTCATACGTTTACGAAACGAAAAACGGACAGCATGTTCTACATGTCAAACGGAGTTGCCGTTGATAATCTACTATTAAACGACATTGAAAGCTTTGAAATTAGTCAATCAAAGCGTCTAAAATCCGCACCTTTTGTCGTGGACGTGTATCGATTCGAACAGAACGTCAATGCTTCATCAACGGCGTTATGGAGGCCTAATACGCAAGATACATAAGCTACTTCACCATTTGTATCAAAGGAATCCCTAAAACAGTGGTAGGTTAGGGTTTTCTTATCTAAGAATGGAGCTGAAAACACCGGAATGACGGTACAGAAGCGGCGGCTATGGAATATGGAGCAGCAGGGAAGAATCCCAGGAGAGAGCTCCAAATCTCCCTCCCTTTCTCTCTCTTTCTCCCTCTCTTTTCTCTCTTCTCTCTCCAAATTTGTATGGAATGAAAGAGTAAGGGTTTAAGCCCTTTTTATAAGTCCAAAAGCGACGAAAATAGACTTGGGGCCAAAGTATACTTATTTTATGTCCAAATATAGATTGTTCTGTCTCAACGGAGCATTTCTGGAGGTCCCCTGCCCGAATGCGGTCGAACTTAAGCTCATGAATACTGGATCCTGTTCACATCAAGTTTTCAGTCCGGTAGTGTTCCCAGATCGCACGTGGCGGACCAGTTTCAGTTCAACGGCTACCGGTACTCAATCAGGGCCACAAGTGCGTTGACATGTACGGGCCACCTATCCTGATCCGAGGGTAAAATTTGATCGAATTCCGATGGTCAGAACGCTTAGAAAATGTCGCGCAAGCAACACGTGCCAGATTTTATAATTTATATTAATTTCTAACATTTCTCACACTCTTCACTCTGGACTCAAGGAAATTATCGTGGGACATCATCTGGACTTAATTTTTGAGGTGCTTGTCAAGTCCAACTAGGCGGTCAGGATTGTCTAAGTTCAGGGTAATCGGACTTCCGACGTGTGGTCCAGAGCCGATAAAAAGTTTCAAGGTGCTCCCGAGAGCAATCAGGAATAGCGTTTGATCCTAGATTTTACGGTATTGTAGCGTCAACTATCCTATACGTTTTGACTTTAGCAGATCGTATTGAAAGTGATTGGTGAGAATTTCACAGGTCATCTAGTGCAGCGCTAGTTGATTCTCATTGGATTTCTAAAGGAAGTAGCCTTTATTGATTTTTGTATGAGATGAGATTTGAAGGGTGGAGCGAGGGTGTTTGGAAACGGAAGAAGGAAGAGTTTGGAGGGGTGGTTTTTACCAAAAGTCAGACATTTTTGTGAGAAAGGAGAGCTTGGAGGGTCACTTTGTGAAGGAAGTACCTGATCGGAGAGGTTTTAAGGGACGGCCCACACCTAAGGGAGGTACCCTACCCCCCAAACTGCGTCGGTCCGAAGCCCGGACCTAGCTTGGCCCGTTGACCGGCGAGCCCTCGCCGATGAAATCGTAATCCGGCGATGCCGGCCATATGGGCTGGTTTTCCCCTGCCCTGGAGGTCCTAAATATATGTAGGGCCCACCTTGAATCATTGTGGATTAGAGTGGGTGGGCCCATGACTCCGTTCGAGGCATTTCGGTGCCAGTTTGCTGACCGAAATGAATTTCTATAGCGTATAGCATATGATTTTGGGGTATGGGACGCTAATCTATCCAACGGACCTATCTATTTTGTTAGATTCCAAAAGGTTAAGGGTCAAAATCCATTTTATCCATTTATTTACTATTCACAGTAATTTTTAGCTTTGGTATTGTTCTTCATCGTTAATACCCTAGGATTGGTGTTCTTTACTATTTAAACTTGAGGAGTCGTGTCTAATATGAAAGTACTTGGAGAAATTTGAAGAATGAGGTGGTGAAAGGTGAGTTTTGAAGGAAATGGATTGAAAGGCGATTTCTTTGGCTTTGGGATTGAGCTCTAAAAGTGATAAGGTTGAACCATTGCCTAAGGACGTCTAACCCCAGGTTGACAAAAATCTACAGTGTTACAAAAAGTAATAGTAATGTTTTTCAATCGAGTTCGTATCTTCAAGCTGATATTTGATGGCATCAAAAGTATACGTTTGATGACATCGAACTCAGTCAGACAATGACTATTTTGTTACCGTTAGAGCTTTTTTCCTTTATAAGGAGAGCTTGTTCTTGGTTGTCGGATTGAGAAAATGAGAGAGAGCTTTGAGAGAGTTATTGCTTATCACCAACCCTAAGCCCTTTTTCTCATTAGAGTTCATCCTTCAATCCACCCTCATCATTGATATTCAATAGAGTGGATTGGTAAATGAACTTCCTCATTCAAGGATCATCCAACTAACTCCTTAATGACAAATCAATGAGCTGAGATTCCTTGAATGCTTAACACCTTGAAATCACTCCGTCTCTTCAATGATTAACATTCATTAGAGTGGATTCCAACAAAACATTGATACAACCCCATCACTTTACATTAGAGTACCATTAGTGTTGCAGATCAGGGGAGCTGAAGAATGTCTATCATCAAAGGAGAGTGTCTTCATTAACGTGCAAAATGGGGCTCTTTTACTTACCCATAAGTCATTAGAGTCCAGAGGCCCTGTTGATCATTCCTTGTGTAGGATTGGTTCATAGGTGTATCACAAAACTTTCAAGCCCTCATTTGAGGCCTCCGACAGGAGAGTACGTTTGGATGCTTAGTGTAGGACCCTTGCTCTTGTGTAGGGAATAAACCTTGGGTGCTTATTATATGATCGTTGCTCTTGTGTAGGGCATAAACTTAGGTCCTTTGTGTAGGTCCTTGGCTTGTGTAGCCTAAACCAGGTTCCTTGTGTGGATCCTTGCCTTGTGTGTCCTAAACTAGGGTTCTTGTGTGGATCCTTAACCTGTGTGACCTAAACTAGGTTCCTTGTGTGTATCCTTGGCCTGTGTGACCTAAAACCTAGCTTCCTTGTGTCGTTCCTTGGCCTTTGTGGCCTAAAATGTAGGTGTTTTGTGTGGGACATTTTCTCTTGTGTAGGGCATGAACTATTATGTCCTTGTGTAGGCATGTTTTAGGTACCTTGTGTAGGTCCTGAAGTCAACCATGTGTAGGTTGTAAAGGTTACAGGTGAACCTAATTTGAAACCTCCATTAGTGAAATCCGATACACTCAAGGGTTGAGTGCATCCGTCGAAAGTAAAGTAGGCACATAGCTGAACCACTATAAACGACTGTGTTTGGGATTAATATTTGTATATTCTCTTGATAATGTTTACTTGAAGGTTTTACATAAAGTATGATAACATGAATTGATAGAACTGATAAGAATCACATCCCATGCACTTTATCATACTTCAATCCATCATAGACTAATTGTTTATCTTACTTTATATTGAGTAGTCTTGTGTTTGGATCCTCTACTTGGCTTGGAAGCCATTAAAGTTTAAATGAATATATCTTGATTGTTGCACATTAGATCAAGATTAGGATAAAAGGATTTTAATTGTCATAAAATTTTATAAAGTCCTATTTACCCCCCTCTAGGACACTTTGATCTATTCCTACTTCTACTATAATGGTCTATTCCGCAATTTCAATTTTGTTAAGAGAAGCACTGGCTAGTTGAAAAAGAAGGTGGAAAATGAAATATAAAAGTGATTTTTCCCCCTTTAATATGCAAACCGGCACTTCTCGACTAGTTGAGCATGGTCCACAACCCGTCGAGCAGTCCACAAATTTAAAATTTTTTATATTTTAAAATTTAAATTTATTTACATGTTATGCATTTAAACATTATAAATATATAATAATAATAATAAATGTATAAATAACATGATTAATTAATTAAAAGTACACAAACTAATATCATGCTTTAACTTGGAATATCTATTCCTGTCAAGCGGTTTGGTCATTATGTCTGTAAGCTGCTTTTCATTTTGAATATATTCTAATTAAATACTCTTGTCCTTAAATAATTCTCGAATATAATGATATCGAATGTCAATATGTTTCGTACGAGAATGTTGAATAGGATTCTTGAAAATATTAATTGCGCTTGAGTTATCACAATATAATGTCATTGTATCTTGCGCAATCTCATAATCAACTAACATCATTTTCATCCAAATCAGTTGGGTGCTAGCATTACGAGCTGCAATATATTCAGCTTTAGCTATTAAGAGTGATACAGAATTTTATTTCTTATTGAGCCAAGAAACTAAATAATTTTCTACGTAAAAATATCCACCACTAGAAGATTTTCTATCGTTGATGTTTCCTACCCAATCTGATCGATCAGTTCATGTACCGAGAGGGATAATTGAGGATGTGTTGGTCCAGGTTGATAAGTTCTACTATCCAATAGATTTTATCATCCTGGATACTCAACCCATCATGGATATGAGCACTCAAATTTCTGTTATTCTTGTCCACCCATTCCTTATTACATCAAATACAATCATTAATTGCAGGAATAGAGTTATGAGTTTATCTTTCGAAAATATGACATTGGAGGTCAATATCTTTTTCAATATGAGCAAACAAGTAGAGGATGATGACGATGCCCACGACATTAACATGATTGACTCTTTCATGGAAGATAGAGCTCTTTTGACTCTATACTCTAACCCTCTAGAGACATGCTTGGCTCACTCCCCTAGTTTAGATGATGAAATGATTAGGGAGAAGGATGCCATGCTTGATACTACGCTGGTACTTGAAGTTAACCAGTGGAGGCCACAATTTGAGAAATTGTTCCAAACCGATGTAGTGTCTCTACTGTCTAGCCTCAAAGCGCAAAGCTTGACCTAAAACCTTTGCCTGCTAATCTTAAATATGTCTACTTAGGTCAAGATGAGACATGCCCGGTTGTGATTTCATCCCACCTTAAGAAAGAACATGAGAGTGCTTATTTTCACTCTCATTGGCACAAAGGGGCCCTTGGATGGTCGATTACGGACCTTAAGGGAATTGATCTTTTGATTTGTACTCACTACATTCATCTTAAGGGTAATGCGAAGAACTCCCACCAACTATAACGTTGATTAAATCCAAATAGGAGAGAAGTGGTTAAAGCTAAGATTCTTAAGTTATTGGATGTGACTATTATATATCCTATATCCGATAGTCAATGGGTGAGTCCAACTCAGGTAGTTCCTAAGAAGGCCGGAATTACCATCATAGCCATTGTTGACGATAAACTCATGCCAACTAGAGTCACTACTGGTTGAAGAATATACATTGACTACAGAAAGTTGAATACCGTCATTAGGAAGGATCACTTCCCTTTGCCCTTCATCGATCAAATTTTGGAAAGGTTAGTTAGTCACTCCTACTACTGCTTCCTTGACAAGTATTCGAGCTACAATCAAATAGAGATAGCCCTTAAGGATCAAGAAAAGATAACATTTACATGTTTTTTGGTACCTTTACTTACCGAATGATGTCATCCAGACCGTGTAATGCCTCTGTCACTTTTCAGCGATGCATGCTGAGTATTTTCTCCGACATGATGAAGCAATATTTAGAAGTCTTCATGGACGACTTCTCTATCTTTGGTCCATCCTTCAGCGAATGTTTGGAAAATCTAAAAAATGTGCTGAAGCGATGTGAGGAAAAGAATTTGGTATTAAATTGGGAGAAGTGTCATTTCATGGTTCGTAAGGGAATTATTTTTGGAGATATCTCATTTAAAGGAATCGAGGTAGATAAGGCTAAAATTGATCTTATTTCTAACCAACCTCCACCCAAGAGCATACGAGTCATGCGATCCTTCTTAGGACACGCTGAATTTTACAGACAATTCATAAAGGACTTTAGTCACCTCTTTTATCCTGTACTTCAAAAGGATGTACCATACGAGTGGACTGAATAATGTCAAGAAGCTTTTTCTAAGCTAAAAGGCATGTTGACAACCACACCTATAATATAACCACCTAATTGGAGCATCCCTTTTGAAATTATGTGCAACGTGTTTGACTACGCTATTGGGACAATGTTAGGCTAAAGAAAAGAGAAGAAGCCTTACGTTATTCATTATGCAAGTAAAACTTAAATCCTGCCCAAGTGAATTCCTCTACTACAAAGAAGGAGCTCTTAACCGTAGTATTTGCTTTAGACAAATTTAGGTCCTACTTGATTGGATCCAAGATCATCATCTACACTGATCATGCGACGCTAAAGTATCTTCTTTCTAAGATGATGTTAAGCCCCGCTTGATAAGATGAATCCTCCTACTCCAGGAATTTGATTTATAAATAAAGGATAAAAAAGGAGTAGAGAACGTGGTAGCTAACTATATTTTAAGACTTAGTCTCCCTGATTCCCCTGAAACGGCACCAATAAACAACATGTTCCCTAATGAACAACTTTTTAAACTCTCCCACCTACCTTGGTTTGCTGACATTGTAAATTATCTTGCTATAAGTTTCATGCCGGCACACTGGACTGCACAAGATAAGAAAAAGTTCTTTGCTGAGGTATGTAATTTCTTTTGGGATGATCCATATTTGTTTAAGTATTGTCCAGGCTAAATCCTAAGGAGATGTGAACCAGACAATGAACACCAAAGTTTTATCTCTTTCTATCATTCTCAGGCCTGTGGTGTCACTTTTCTGTTAAAAAACCATGGCTAAAATTCTGCAGTATGGCTTTTATTGGCCCACCACTTTCAGAGATACTCATGAGTTCTACAAAGCTTGTGAATGTTGTCAGAAATTAGGAGCGTTGTCCCGTCGAAATAGGATACCTCTGAACCCCATTCTAATTATTGAAGCATTTAATGTTGGGGCATCGATTTCCTCTGAACGCTTCTACTGCTAGTAACTCTGGCCTCATAAAAAACTGGCACTCTCAGATCTCATGACTACTAAAATGAGAGTGAATCATAACTCTCCTCAACATTTTTTGAAATCTGTGGACATTTTCTATGAGTCGCTCCCTCTGAAGCTAAACTCGGGTTGTTCCCTCAATCCTTTGGGAACTTATACAGTTTTCTAGTAGTAGACTATGTCACTAAATGGGTTGAAGCAATCCCATGCCAAAACAATGACCATTGAACAGTCATTAGATTCTTAAAAGAAAATATCATTTCTTAGTTCGGAACGCCTCGGGCCATCATTAGTGATGGGGGTTCATATTTTTGTAATAGGCCGTTTGCGAATTTAATGAAGAAATATGACATCTCTCATAAGGTGAGCACTCCATACTAGCCACAGACAAGTGGGCAAGCTGAGATTTTCAACGGAAAAATTAAACACATTCTAGAGAAAACGATTAACCCTAATTGTAAGGATTGGTCAATCTGCTTGACCGATGCTTTATAGGCTTACCATACTACCTTTAAGACTCTCATTAATATGTCTCCCTTTAGACTTGTCTATGTGAAAGCTTGCCACATACCTGTGGAGTTGGAACATAGAGCCTACTGGGCTATTAAAAAATTAAACTTTAATATGGACAACACTGGCTCGCTGTGTAAACTCCAATTAAATGAACTCAAGGAAATCTGGAATAACTCATACGAGAAATCAAGAATTTACAAGGACGAGATGAAGGTATTCCACGACAGGAGCATCCTTCGAAAATCATTATTGACTGGTCAAAAAGTCCTTTTGTACAATTCTTAATTATATATTTTTTCAGGTAAACTCTGATCTCGTTGGACCGATCCTTTCACTGTTACCAATGTCTGTCCACATGGGGTTATTAAGATAAAGAATCCAAACAATGGCAATGCTTTTAAAGTAAATGGACATCGTATAAAGCCATGTGTGGAGAAGGTTGATTCAAAATACATGTCCATACCTTTGATTGATCCTGTCTACCAGGATTGACCTCCTAGTCTGATGGAGGTGTAGTTAAGTTTATTGGTATCATAGGATTTAGGACTAAGATAGTTTACTTTCCATTGTTTATTCTATGTGCTCGCCCATCTTCATTTTGAGATCCATGGAAAAGTTGCAATTCACCTTCTTCAGGTACTACCTTTCCTTCACTACTCCTTTCTTTTCATTGCCTCATATGCATTACATACTCATATCTTTTACATTAAGGACAATGTAGATTTTAGGTTGGGGGTGTGGATTAGGTAAATTAATCAGTGTTTTCTTAGTTTTTAACAAAAATTATGAAAAATTTTCAATTTTTCAAGGTAAAACCTGTTTGGATATTGATAATTTATGCATTTAGGAATGATTTGAGTATGATGATAAGATAGAAATTAAATTTTGAATTGTTGGAGTTTGATCAACTAAGTAGCCTATCACTTACGGTTCTTACACTCAATTGATTAAGAGGAAGTTTGAATATCATGTTAATCCAAATCACAAGACACGTTTAATTTGCCTTTTGTAAATAGCACTAAAATTTTTTATTGTTAGTATGATGATAATTTAAAGATATTGAGAATCGAGTCTGGAGAATTTTATTCACCTTAAAAGAAGAAAAGAACCAGTTAAAAAACAAGAGATCAACAAAAATGTCATGTATGGTGAAAATACTGAAAAAAAAAAATTGAAAAATAATGAAAAATCTGAAGAAAAAATATTCTGAAAAGACTGAAAAGAATGAATAAATAAAAAGTGATCGTTGATATAAAATCAAAAAAACTAGAAAACAAAAAGAAGGAAAAGAGGATAAGTTCGAAATCAGTACTTGAGTTTTCAACTAATTTTAAAGTGATGAGCATGGCTAATAATATGAAAAAATAGTATCTTTATGGAAGTATGTTGATTTGCACCGAGCACATTGAAAAACTTGGTATATGAACTTATGCTTTGAGTTAAATGATAAAGAGCCTAATTGATTGATTGCTTATGTGATTCGGCTCTAAGTTTTCAAAATCTTACTTTCTCACCTTAATTATACTCATTCATACTTTATTGCACAAAAGATTATTTTCTAAAAGAGGTTTTTAACATTGAGAATTAAAGATTATTTCACGCATGTTTTACTCAGGACTAGCAAAACGCTAGTTGGGGAGTGTGTTGAGTGTCAAATATTGTATATTTTCTCCTACGTATATCTTAGTTTTATGAACATGATACTGCTTAATGTTATATTTTATACATGTTTGCGTTGCAAGGTAAATCCGAGAGCTTATATTGAAAAGAATGTTAAAAGCATGAATTTGATGCTCAAGAACCACCAAGGCAAGGGTTGGATCTTAGGAGACCAAGATTGAAGAATTCACATGTAAAAGATCTAAGGAAACCAAGTGAGAAATGAATAGAATCGAAGATTTGAAGTAAATTTGTATGATTCTCAACTAGCCTAAGTTGTGGCTCGACCAGCCCTAGCTCTGTCTCGATTAGCCTAAGCTCTGGCTCGATCAGCCCTGGCTCTGGTTCAACTAGCTTAGGAAACTTTAGCTTGAATTCCAGTAATATTATCTTTTAAATTCACGCGATCCTCGACCAGTCAAAGACTGTCCTCGACTAGTCGAGGGTTACGTAAATTTTACGCGGACTGCATAAATTTGAGGCGGTTTCCGGACTTTTTTAGCTCGGTGTGAAAGTTAGAGTTCTCCAACTATAAATAAGAGTTCCTATGATGTTCCTAAGTATCTTCTTGGGCTTAAGGAGTGGAGAAAAAAGGTGGAGAGAAGTAGCCAAGAGTTTTCTTCTTCTTCCTTAGTTTGTTTTTATGTTTTATTTAAGAGTTCTTAGTTCAATTATGTTTATGGTTAACTAAACCTCTTAGCTATGGCTAAGAGATGAAGCTTCTAAAATGATTGGGATGTTTATTTTGCTTTGATTCATGTTTTCATTGAACTTTATTGATTCTATTTTGATCATAAGGAATATTTTCAATTTTTAATGGTTTGCTCTGACTCAAATTACAATAAATCTGCAATAGCTTTGAATATATTTTTTTTCTATTTGAGATTGTGAGATTAGTAAATCCTTTTGTTCACTATTATCTCATGGGCAGGGTAGGGTGATGGAATCTCTTACAATCATCACAATTCTCCTCCATTGAGAATTAGGTGAATAAAAGTTTAGATTTTATTTAATTGTTATATCTTTCAATTGGATAGGATAAGACTCTAATTTCAATTATGTTTATTGAATCAAGCAAGGTAGCATCTTGATAGCTATAAGTGGATCCTTGACACCTTAGTTCCCTCTTGATATTTGATAAATCTTTCACAATTACTCTCTTTTATTTCAGATTTAGATTTACATATTTCTCAAGTTCAAATTTTAGTTATTTTTAGAATACATACAAGTTTATTCCATGTGAATTTGACTTCAGTCTCATCGAGATTATTACTACATCGCGACTCTACACTTAGGGTTGTGAACAAGTCCACTCTAACTTGGTGGAGATTGCAAGAACCTAGGTGAAGAGGCTGCCAAGAGCCTATAAGAGGCCAAAACAAACAGTTTCATGCCTAGCCTAAGACTCGGCCCAGCCCTAATTTTGTGCAAGATCAGGGTTTCACTGCACCAAAATATCAATTCTAAAACGAAACTAGATTTTGGTTCTGGAATGGCTTAACACTTTAAGCCGTTCTCCGTACCACAACAGAAAAAAATAAGAATAAAATAATATTCCAACTAAGCCAAACAGTGTACGACCATTTTCTGATTAAAAACTCTCCCTCCGTACCCTATTCTCTCCCTCTATCCTTTTTTCTTCTCATTTGGTTAGAAATCGATTTCCTCTATCGTTTTTCTTCTTATTTCTTCCAGCCAAGGTCCACCAGCCTCCCACCTAGCCCCTTTCAAAACCCCTATCTCCTTCCCATCTCCTTCTAAAACCTCAAACTCATCTTTGTCAAAACCCCCATCATCGTCCGCACTTAGCCCCCTTCAAAAATCTAAACCCCTATAGATCGAAACCCATCGATTTTGTATATGAAACCTTCCGATCTGGCAATGCTCCCCTCGACACCGTCGATCTTTGTCATCTTCTTTGTTTACCGATCGATCTACAAAGGTAAACCATATGGGCTTATACAGTGCACAAACGATCTGCCGAGGAGAGATTGTGGTGCGTGTTTAAAAGATGTTGTGGGTCGGATTCCTACGTGCTGTAATGGAAAACAAGGTGGGAGAGTTGTTGGACCAAGTTACAATTTGAGGTATGATACGGACAAGTTCTATGAGGACTTGGGCACAACACCGGCTCCTCCATTAACTAACACAACTACCACTGTTAAGTTTTCAGATCTTCTTTTCTTGATTTTTGTTCGTCTTTTTGGTTAATCGAAGACAGAGACAAAAGGCAAAGATTGTAGGTTTGATCTTATTGCTGGGTCAGAACATATTTAAGACTGGACTCCCCTGCGTGCAAGCTGTTTATTCTATGTTATTAAAATGGACCGAGTAATGTTGACATGTTTGATGTTGAACTGAGTTTGCAAAAACATGAACTAGCTTTTTAAATTTTTCTAAGGACAGTAACAACATTGCCATCTATTTGCTGTCTTGGATCTATGTGGTTGTGGTTGTTGCTATTTATCTGGTAATCGTGCATGCTCATGACAAGTACACTGCGAAGGAGCACATTTACTACCGGGCAGTTAAATTTTTCGTCATCTGCCTCACGACACTGGTGGTCATCATATTGCCGAGATTCACCAAGTTCAAATTCATTGATCTGCTCACGTACTTGATGGCCTTCATCCCCACTGGTTGGGGCATAATATGTATTGCCCAGGTGTCTTCGGTCCTTCCCACAATACATCGTGGTCTGGGAAACTGTGGTTTCTTTAGCTCGCCTGTATGATATGCTATTTGGTGTGTTTGTTATGTACCGTATTGCACTGCTATCATGGATGCCGGGATTCCAGGCTATGCTGACAAGGATCATCTTCAACCAAGCTTTCAGTTGGGGCCTCCAAATATCACGTATTCTAACAGGCAAAAGATCTAATGGTTGACTTATGATTGTTTGGTGTGTTTGTTATGGCCCCTGTGGCACTTTTTTTTTTCTTATTTCTTATTTCTCTTTTTGTAAGCATTGAGTCTTGTTCATTTGCATATGTACTTGAGATGAATGCTTCTTCTTTTTTGTTCATTTTTTTTAAAAAAATTCAATGCAGCAGATAACAACAGAACCAGCTTTAAATCGTGAGTGGTTTAATGAGGTCCTTCTGCCCAAATCAAAAGATTTTATGTCAACATTTTCTGCTCAACATGCCTAAAATAGGTATTTAGATGTACGACGTGGATTTTGAACACAAACTGCTTCAAATGATTGATTTCTACTATTCTTAAAACATTTCTTTGAAATTTATTTCTCATGTTCTGTGACAGAACAAGTTCTTGAAGGTTTAGAGAGGGCAATCATAACCATGAGGAAAAGCGAAATAGCACTTGTGATAATTAGCTCTGTTACGGTTTTGGCAATGTAGAATGCCACGGAGACTTGGCCATGGTTCCTCCAAACGCGACGCTTCTTTATGAAGTGGAGCTACGCAGCGTTGACCAGGTTTTATTCTCTCCGCATTGAATACGTCTATTGATCTATTTTTCATCCTTCCATTTTTCTCATACATGCGAGGCCCACCTGATAAGTGGAACAGGCACTTCTTTTAATATTTATGTTTCCTTTTTTTTTTGGTTAGATATGTGATTATTATTATTATTATTTTGGAAAAAAGGTGTCAGATAGCCATTTGAGCCAGAAATTATTTTACGTCTCAAGAATCAGGTATTTTCTCAATTTATCTCAAAATGTGTAATATCTAGTGATATGGCAATATTTATGGGAATCATCTCTAAGATCGAACTTGAATTCTAAATAGATGAACATTTGAATTACCCACCCAGAAATTTATTTGCACTTTCAACACAATTTTATTATCCAACATTAAAAACTATTGCATTAGTTGTATGTCTTTGAATCAAAGTTGGGTTTGAGCTGAATCATTTCATGCATTCAATATGCAGCATCTTTTTTTCTTGATAGGCCTCAGTGGGCACCCATGAAGATGGGGTTATGACTGCAGAACTCTTGGAAATCTCTTAAGCTTTTTAATGGTTAAAGCCATTTCATTGATTTCTCTCAAATTCCTTTTTTCTTCTAACCATCAAGGTCCTGAATATTGCAACGACCCTCTTGTGTTCGATGAAATGTCGAGCCAAGCCTGCTTCCTTAGAATTTCATGTTTTTGGTTTTTTGGTTTTTTTTATAAAAAAATTATATATATATATATGTCCTTCATTTATAAGGTAAATCAAATACACATCTTGTGGAAGCCGGTCCTTTGCATCTCCTTCCATAGTAAGTTTATTCTGTATGAGTGTTGCACATGGGGTCCACAAGTCTTTAGTATATTGTCCACAAGTTTCTAAGCATCTGTTGCTTTCTCATCTTGTTCTCAATAATTAGTTTGTAGAGAATTTTGAAGTTGCTCATTACATACCGATAGATAGCTTATCCTATAGGGGCCCGCTCGAGTGGTACTGTTACCACCAGGTGATGATGTGGTTATTTCAAACACACGGCTTTATGACAGTTTTTTCAAGCAAAGATGCTCCTTGGTGTTGCTGGCCAAATGGGTACTCAAAACTTCTATGTGGCTGATTTTTATTCTCTAGATTGCTTTGATTTTTCTCTATCGTAGGACTGATTTTTATTTTTATTTTCCTTTTATTTTTCTTTTTTAAGAAAGGATAGGATAACTATCCTAATTCACTATAGGAATCCTATTTATGTTGTCCTAAATTTGCATGTAACTGTAATAAAATATGATGTTTCTATTATGGATGGAAAATACTCCACTAATCATAAACTGAACATTCTGTCTGTGGCCTTGTCTCCACTGAAAATGTAGGTTGTTGGCACTTGGCACATTTCTCCACCAGTCACTTACAGAACAACCAATTCACTAGATTGATTATCTTCTTGGCTAATCTCTCACTGTCTGAATTGTATGACTCAAACTCAAGTGTGTTCCTAGCAAGTCTTTAAACATGTTTTATTTTTGTGTTGCACACTGAAGCATTTGCTGATCATTGATTTGCACTGTGCAGCAGGCCTATTTGTGTAATGTCAGCTGTTTCATTTACTTTGGGTTGGCATCTGTAGAGCCTATATAGGGATTTGGGCTGCACAATTAAGCAAAGGCCAATTATCAATTAAGTACTGTGGGCATATCTATAATGTCATCTGTTGTGGTTGCTTTGAGTGGGCTCCAAGGTGCAATCCAATTAGCATATGCTGCATTTCAGCATCTCTTTATATTGGTTCTCTAATTCAGCCATCTTTTCTATTGATATCTTCAAAGCACATTTTTTCACTAAAAACATCTCACTATTGTATTTTGGGGTTATTTTTTCACTGTATCTATATTCTCCTGGCATTCTTCACTGTTGTATTTAGAAAACATAAATTTCTTATATGCTTCTAACTCTGAGATTGATGATTACAGAGTAATGTGAAATATCGGTGAAGACCGCTTTAAGTAGAAGTTGGAATATGCCAATATGTCCTAAAAGGGGGTGAGTAAGACTTTTTAAAGTTTTTACAATTTATTTTTAAAATCCTATTATACTAATCCTATCAATTATGCATTTATTAGGATTACTCAAAAGTAACTCTACTGGCTTCCAAGCCTGGTAGAGGATCCAATCACAAACTATTCAAGAGATGACATTATATAGCCTAGTTTATGATGGATATGACTGTGTATATGTGTGAGGTGTGATCTCAGATATAATGATGTGAAGGCATTGAAATAAATCACACACACAAAGGGATAGCAATTGCAAACACAGTCATTTTTATAGTGGTTTGACTACTTGTCTACTCCACTCCTGGTAATCGCACTCAACCCTTGAGTGTACCGGATTTCACTAAGGAGGTTTCACATGGTTCACATCTGACCTAAAGTTTTAAATTAGGTTCACCTTCAACCTTTACAACTTATATTGAAGCTGACTATTTATGCTCTCACGAGCAAGGGTTAATACAACGTACTCACTTTTAGGCACACTGGCCAAGGTTATTCCATAAGACCCTAATGGAGTTTCTACACGGTTGACCTCAAACCCAAGATTTTACACGGTTGACCTCAAACCCAAGGTTTTATTGGTTCACCCCTAACCAGATGTTTATGCTCTCCACTGAGTAAGAGTCCACACAACAGACCCACCATGTACACTCCCGCCGGAGGCCTCCTTGAGGACTTCAAATGGTGAGAAATGTAAGACCCGTATCCTAGCCTCTACTGTTCCGTCGACTCTCGTGATCATTCCCGTTGAAATCCGACAATCCGCGACGTATAATCGATGTTTGTGCGTGACCCTACGTCGTATCCTGTAGATTTAAATCGGATTAATTCGAGACTTGTACCATTGTAACCGCACCGTCGGCGCTGTTCCAACACCGCATCTTGCATACCGATCCGATACCCTGACATGGAGATGTGAGCCGGCGTTTATTTCGAAGAAAATGCCGCGCGTTTACAATCTCAAGAGAATCTCTACAATCCATCCCATCAATCAATCAATCAATCAAAGTACACACCCATGCTTTCTTTCTCCACAAGTTAAACAACCACTAAATCAATCCATCTCTCACCTCACCCATCACTCACCTCATATCCATTACCTCACCCATCACTCACATCCATCACTCTCTCTCCTTACATCCCATCTCTCTCTCTCTCTCTCTCTCTCTCTCTCTCTCTCTCTCTCTCTCTCTCTCTCTCTCTCTCTTACACCATTTTCCAAGCAATAAAGGAGAGAGAGTGTGGATGTCCATCGTTTTTTAAGTGAGAGAAAAGTGATTATGGTGGCCTACTTTTCCATCCCAAATTCTTCATCCTAGCCATTCAAACCTCATCTCCCTCCATCAAAGTGAAACACAAGGATATTGGCTTTCTAACGGACCAAGAAGATCAAAGGTGGGTGCTTCTATAGGCTTAGATTTCATTTTTTTAGATGGAGGGCCAAGTGAGGCATACTGGTTGATGGTAGGGATCTCATTTTAGACCCTAGGTGTGGCTGATGGCTCACATTGATTTTCAAGGTTATTCCATGATGGGGCCATTCTCCACTGACCCCATCATGATATTTGTTTTCTTTGCATGGATAGGGGTTATCTAGACCTTACATCTTGGTGAAGAAAGGATCTCCACCGTTGATCTTTGATTTGGTGGGCCCACATGTATTGGGACCCACTTGATGTGTGATTGAATGCTTGTAAGGGAGGGCCCATAGTGGTGGGGTCCCTCCATCACACGTGTACCACTCTTTCTTTCTCTCTCTCTCCCTCTCTTTTTCATTTCTTTTCATGTGATGATGTGGTCGTGTGGCCCACCCAGATGGACCCCACCATGAAGCATGTAATTTATCCAAGCCTCCTGTGGGTGGGGCCCACTTTATATGTGTTGTATCCACACCATCTGTGCATTTGGTGGCCCACCTGAGCAAGGCCCACCTTAAATGCATGTGTTATGGCCAAGCCGTCCAGCATCCAGAGACGTTGGACGTGAAATGAAACCAAAAATATTGGCTTGGTTCAAGCCTTGGAGTGGGCTGGTCATGCAGGCCCCATCTTAATGTATGATTCTAATCCACGCCATCTATCCCGTTCCCCATCTCATTTTAGGCATTGAGCCGAAAAATGAATATGATTTGATAATCAAGCGAGCCATACCTTTGAAAATAATGATTCTCATCGTTTAAATTCACTTTAATCTTGATATACCCCAAACCATAGTTAATATTGGACTTGTTAGATCTGTTATGAGCTATAGAATTCAATGCATGGGTTGGATTTTCCAGATGCCGGCCCCACCTATGAAAAACCCTAGGATAACCCAAAAAAAAATGAGAGAGGGCTGCTGCCTCTGACCATCCAGAGGATGTGCAGTACGTCAAGTGCATGGCAGAGACGTGGTCCCATGCATGGACCCCACCATGATGTTTGTTGACATCCACACCGTGCATGTGGTAGGTCCCTTACGGCAGTGGGCTCCATCCAAAAATCATCCATATATCAAGCTCAGGTGGCCCAATTCACAGGAAACAGTGAGATTGAACGTCTGCCCTTGAAACCCCTTTTGGGTGCCGTAGAAGTTTTGGATCCATCTGAAATTTATTTTTCCTTTTCATCTAGGTCCGTGTGACCTTATCAATAGATTGGATGGAAAATAAATCATTATGGTGGGCCCCACATGGGACCGAAGGATGTATGTATTTTATTTGTCCCACCTCACATAGAAAAGGGCAACCTCCTCAATAGAAGAACCCGTATGAGTGGGAGGGGATTGATTCATTCATTCATCAGATACGTCTTCTTCCATGATCCGTTTCATGTCAACTCTAATTCATTATCAAAAAGCCTACTTTACAAAGGGAACGTCCTTTCCCGGGAACCTTGCAACCTTGCGGTTCCCGCCGTGGACGGTGGAACCCACAATGCATGCATGTGTTTCGTCAAATGTCGTCCAAGCAGTCTACCCCACCCTTAATGTCTGTGTTCTCTCCACACCGTTCATCCATTCATCCATGGGACCCACACGTGGTGGGGACCACTACATTGTATGTGTACCACATCCAGGCCATCCGTCCAGGGCCTGGATGTTGCCAGATTCAATATATATAATATCTGTATACTACCATTTCTTGGGCCCCACACGTGTAGTGGGACCCAACCCTGATGTATTGGTTGTATCCTCACTATCCATCAGGGACAGCGGGATTCACTATGATCTATGTATTTTATCAGCTCCGTCCATCAATGACGATGGGATCCAATAACGTGGGTGTATTACCCACCGTCCATTCTTCTGGACGTGATTGGCTGGTGCAAACCAGCTAATTAGTTGCTATAGTTATGTGAGGAGACCCACGATGATGTATGTATTTTATTCACACTGTCCACGGCATCGAACAGTGCAACCCACCATGATCTATGTGTTGTATTCACACCACCATCCAGTGGTGTGGACGGTGGGACCTACCATGATGCATGTGTTGCATCCAATGTGTCTAACCATTTTGAAAGCTCATTTTAGGGCTTGAGATTAAGAATAAGACAAACCTATACTTCAAGTGGACCCCACCTTGGTACATGTATGAGGCCCATCTTGATTCATTTGTGGCCGTCTATTGAGGTCCACCTTGGTATATGTATGAGGCCCATCTTGATTCATTGGTGGCCGTCTATTGAGGCCCACCTTGGTATATGTATGAAGCCCATCTAGATTCATTTGTGGCCGTCTATTGAGGCCCACCTTGGTATATATATGAGGCCCATGTGATTAGGCCCATCTTGATGTATTTATGGCCATTGTTGAGGTCCACCTTGATGTGTACTAGGCCATTTTTGAGGCCCACCTTGATGTGTAAAAGGCCTTTGTTGAGGCCCATTGTGCTGTATTTAGAGCCGATGGGTTAAGGCCCATTGTGATGTATTACGGGCCGTGAGTTAAGGCCCATTTGATGTATTTGAGGCCCATGGTTCGAGGTCCAATGGGATGTATACCAGGTCTATTGCATTGTGTGATTCCACCATAGGTTATGTAATAACATTTATGGAGGGCCATGCCTTGGGAGCAATGTTGGTTTAACGTCCACATTATAAGAATAATGTTGGTTAAATGTCCGTATTATAACTCTCCCTAAGGCCCATTGATAGGCCCATACTTGTTGTGTGTAGGCCATCAAGGCTCATCTTCGTTGTGAGGATAGTTCATCACCATATAAAATGCTTAGTATAACTCTATGATTCATGCCCATATACATCATATGTATGCCTGATATGAGGAATGTTTGATCATAGCATACACCATTAAGCAGACTATTTACAGGACTCCTTATGAGACGGAGTGCTCCCATTATCGCGCCGTACGCGTAGGATTGCTGCATGACTAGATAGTGTGACTAATGCATCTTACATATGTGTGATATGATCATTGTATGCCCTAGTGACATCAGGGCCGTAGCCTCCATAGACACATCGTGGATAGCCAGATGGGACATCAAAAATGTTTGGTTCTAGCACTGTGGGCACGTAAGATGTCCTTGGGTAAAAATCGTAAAACCTCCTTGGTATAATGAGATACTCCAATGTTTAGACCGAGTGAAATATGAGCACCGGTGCTAATACCATGAGGTCATGTCTCCCACTATGTCGTGGTTGGTTGGAAGGGGGTGTGACCTTATCCACTCGAGTGAGGGGGCTATAAACTAGGCTGAGTATGACCAGCTCGTAAATGGGTTTGCTATCAATGAGCTGGGTAGGTATTAGTAGATTACTGGTTAGGCGAATAATGAGGTCTATTCCACTCGTGGGGCTGCGTAGCTAGGGAGGAGACACTCAGTGTAGAGTATAATAGACCCCGGTAATTTTCTAGAGAGGAACCGTACTGATTTGTGGACCTACTGAGCTGGAGTTGCATACTCATTCATTCATCCATTCACTATCACTCGGGCTGGTGGTGCGTAACTATTTGTTATGTGTACCTTCGCATGGCTAGGATTTCGGTTGGGCGCATGACTAACTTGAGACCAGGAGTTTATCACATTGAGTTTATCCAAATTTAGGTATGAGATTGGTTTGGATAGAAGTCGCTTGTGATGAACCCCGTAGCCTGTGATACTTCGTACTATCATTCTGACTTTACATTTCAACATGGTCATTTCATTTGCACCGCATATTATAGTGCATCCACAGTACTTAGCATTTTGGGTTACTATGTTTATGCATTTATATAGTTTAGATACGACAATCGATATTTGACTCTTTATGACTCCTCATTTGTATAGTTGATCTATATCGTGTATTCTGATATTGTCCCTCATTTATATAGTTGATCTGTATCGCATATTTTGATATTGCTTGATTCATGATCTTGTCAGATTTCTGCTTATCCCGATGATGTATGATTTATGGACTTTATTGTATACATGACACTTACCTTACACACATTTTCACTACCCTCTAAGCTTTTGTAAGCTTCTGCATGATAGATACGTGCAGGTGGTGTTAGGTTGCAGCAACGTTGAGCTTGGAGCATGCAGTTATCCTTTGAAGCTTTGATTTCGATATATGTATTTTTCTTTCCACATTGTAGTCAAATGATTATATTAGTGGGTATGTGATGATGATGTTGCCTTTATGATTTGGGTATACTTGTGGTTATGCTTCTTATGAGACAAATGTACATTAGAAAATCCTTCTTGTAGGATCCCAGGATTGGAACCTGGCATATGTACGGTGGGGCCGAGAATGGGTTACTATGGAGGCTGTCGACACCAGGTTCAACGATCGGGGTTCCTGTGAATCCGATTTCTGGATTTGGGGCGTGATAGAAGTTGGTATCAGAGCATAACTTGGGTATACCTGAAGATTACATCACATATCTACTGATAGTTACCATTTCACTCTGTGATTGTTGAGAACTTAAAATGGTTAGATTCCCGAGTTCGAATAACTTAGAGATTTTCTGATATAGCCCCCTACCGTTGAGATTATAAGGCTACATAGTATTTCAGTTTCGATCATTTCTGATCAGGATCCGAGGTCCAATTGGATCATCGTAGTGTTGATGAGTCATTTTGGGAGCAGGAGGCTGAGATTCATAGGCGTTGTCCCCATTCTTAAGTGTTTGATTATGTTGACATGTTGTATTCGGACAGGATTTTCCTCCTTTGGGTGAATTCTGTATTGATCGTGTTGTGCTTTAAATTTTGAGGACAAAATTTTTATTAGGTGGGGAGAGCTGTAAGACCCGTATCCTAGCCTGTACTGTTCCGTCGACTCCCGCGATCCTTCCCATTGAAGTCCAACAATCCGCGACGTATAATCGATGTTTGCGCGCAATCCTATGTCGTATCTTGTAGATTTAAGTTGGCTTAATCCGAGACTTGTACCATTATGATTGCACCGTCACCGCGGTTCCAACGTTGCGTCCTGCGTACCGATCCGATACCCTGACAGGAAGCTATGGGCTGGCGTTTATTTCAAAGAAAATGCCACGCATTTACAATCCCAAGAGAATCTCTACAACCCATCCCATCAATCAATCAATCAATACATCAATCAATTAATCAAAGTACATACCCATGCTTTCTTTCTCCACAAGTTAAGCAACCACCAAGTCAACCCATCTCTCACCTCACCCATCTCTCACCTCACATCCATCACCTCACCCATCACTCACATCCATCACACTCTCTCCTTACATCCCATCTCTCTCTCTATACCATTTTCCAAGAAAAAAGGAGAGAAAGAGTGTGGATGTCCATGGTTATTCAAGTGAGAGAAAAGTGATTTTGGTGGCCCACTTTCCCATCCCAAATTCTTCATCCTAGCCATTCAAACCTCATTTCCTTCCATCAAAGTGAAGCACAAGGAGATTGGCTTTTCAATGGACCAAGAAAATTGAAGGTGGGTGCTTCTATAGGCTTAGATTTCATTTCTTTAGATGAAGGGCCAAGTGAGGCCTACCGGTTGATGGTAGGGATCTCATTTTGGACCTTAGGTGTGGCCAATGGCTCACCTTGATTCTCATGGTTATTCCATGATAGGCGATTCTTCATGGAACCCATCATGATGTTTGTTTTCTTTACATGGATAGGGGTCATCTAGACCTTACATCTTGGTGGAGAAAGGATCTCCACTGTTGATCTTTGATTTGGTGGGCCCACATGTATTGGGACCCACTTGATGTGTGATTGAATGCATGAAAGAGGGCCCATAGTGGTGGGATCCCTCCATCACACATGTCCCACTCTCTCTCTCTCTCTCTCTCTCTCTCTCTCTCTCTCTCTCTCTCTCTCTCTCTCTCTCTCTCTCCCTCTCTTTTTCATTTCTTTTCATGTGATGATGTGGCCGTGTGGCCCACCCGGATGGACCCCACCATGAAGCATGTATTTTATCCAAGCCTCCTGTGGTTGGGGCCCACTTTATATATGTGTTATATCTACACCATCCGTGCATTTGGTGGCCCACCTGAGCAAGGCCCACCTTAAATGCATGTGTTATGGCCAAGCCATCCAGCGTCGAGAGACGCTGGACGTGAAATGAAATAAAAAATATTAGCTTAGTTCAAGCCTTGGAGTGGGCTGCTTATGCAAGCCCCACCTTAATGTATGATTCTAATCCACGTCATTTATCCAGTTCCCCATCTCATTTTAGGCGTCGAGCCGAAAAATGAATCCGATCTGATAATCAAGTGACCCATACCTTTGAAAATAATGATTTTCACCGTTTAAATTCACTTTAATCTTGATATACCCCAAAACATAGTCAATATTGGACTTGTTAGATCTCTTATGAGCTGTAGAATTCAATGCATGGGTTAGATTTTCCAGATGCGGGCCCCACCTAGGAAAAACCCTAGGATAACCCAAAAAAGAGGAGAGGGCAACAGCAGGCGCTGCTACCTCTGACCGTCCTCTTGACGCACGGTACGTCCAGTGCAGGGCTGGGACGTGGTCTCATGGGTGGACCCCACAGTGATGTTTGTTGACATCCACACCGTGCATGTGGTAGGTCCCTTACGGCAGTGGTCTCCATCCAAAAATCATCCATATATCAAGCTCAGGTGGCCCAATTCACAGGAAACAGTGAGATTGAACGTCTGCCCTTGAAACCCCTTTTGGGTGCCGTAGAAGTTTTGGATCCATCTGAAATTTGTTTTTCCTTTTCATCCAGGTCTGTATGACCTTATCAATATATTGGATGGAAAATAAATCATCATGGTGGGCCCCACGTGGGACCCAAGGATGTATGTATTTTATTCTCACCATCCACGACAGTGGACGGTGGAAGCCACCATGCATCCATGTGTTTCATCAAATGTCATCCAGGCAATATGCCCCACCTTTGATATATGTGTTCTCTCCACATCGTTCATCCATTCATCCATGGGACCCACACGTGTAGTGGGGACCACTACGTTGTATGTGTACCACGTCCAGGCCGTCCGTCCAGGGCCTGGACATTGTCAGATTCAATATATATACTATATGTATACTACCATTTCTTGGGCACCACACGTGTAGTGGGACCCAACCCTGATGTAGTGGTTGCATCCTCACTATCCATTAGGGACGACGGGATCCACTATGATCTATGTATTTTATCAGCTCCGTCCATCAATGACGATAGGATCCACTAACGTGGGTGTATTACCCACCGTCCATTCTTCTGGACGTGGTTGGCTGGTGCAAACCAGCTAAGTAGTTGCTGTAGTTATGTGAGGAGACCCACGATGATGTATGTATTTTATTCACACCGTCCACGGTATCGGACAATGTAACCCACCATGATCTATGTGTTGTATTCACACCACCATCCAGTGGCGTGGACAGTGGGACCTACCATGATGCATGTGTTGCATCCAATGTGTCCAACCATTTTGAAAGCTCATTTTAGGGCTTGAGATTAAGAATAAGACAAACCTATAGTTCAAGTGGACCCCACCTTAGTATATGTATGAGGCCCATCTTGATTCATTTGTGGTCATTTATTGAGGTCCACCTTGGTATATGTATGAGGCCCATCTTGATTCATTTGTGGCTGTCTATTGAGTCCCACCTTGGTATATGTATGAAGCCCATCTTGATTCATTTGTGGCCGTCTATTAAGGCCCACCTAGGTATATATATGAGGCCCATGTGATTAGGCCCA
Organism: Magnolia kwangsiensis; assembly: GCA_037074715.1. Taxonomy (NCBI): domain Eukaryota; kingdom Viridiplantae; phylum Streptophyta; class Magnoliopsida; order Magnoliales; family Magnoliaceae; genus Magnolia; species Magnolia kwangsiensis. The sequence continues at coordinate 92,662,134 of CM073573.1, forward strand.
TCTTGATGTATTTATGGCTGTTGTTAAGGTCCACCTTGATGTGTACCAGGCCATTGTTGAGGCCCATTGTGTTGTATTTAGAGCGCATGTGTTAAGGCCCATTGTGATGTATTAGGGGCCGTGAGTTAAGGCCCATTTGATGTATTTGAGGCCCATGGTTCGAGGTCCAATGGGATGTATACCAGGTCTATTGCATTATGTGATTCCACCATAGGTTATGTAATGACATTTATGGAGGGCCATGCCTTGGGAGCAATGTTGGTTTAACGTCCACATTGTAAGAATAATGTTAGTTAAATGTCTGTATTATAACTCTCCATAAGGCCCGTTGATAGGCCCATACTTGTTATGAGGATAGTTCATCACCATATAAAATGCTTAGTATAACTCCATGATTCATGCCCATATGCATCATATGTATGCCTGATATGAGGAATGTTTGATCATAGCATACACTATTAAGCAGACTATTTACGGGACTCCTTATGAGACGGAGTGCTCACATTATTGCGTCGTACGCGTAGGATTGCTGCATGACTAGATAGTATGACTCATGCATCTTGCATATGTGTGATATGATCATTATATGCCCTAGTGACATCGGGGTCATGGCCTCCACAGACACATCATGGATAGCCAGATGGGACATCGAAAATGTTTGGTTCTAGCACTGTGGGTACGTAGGATGTCCTTGGGTAAAAATCGTAAAACCTCCTTGGTATAATGAGATACTCCAATGTTTAGACCGAGTGGAATATGAGCACCGGTGTCAATACCATGAGGCCGTGTCTCCCACTATGTCGTGGTTGGTTGGAAGGGGGTGTGGACTTATCCACTCGAGTGGGGGGGGCTATAAACTAGGCTGAGTATGACCAGCTCGTAAATGGGTCCGCTATCGATGAGCTGGGTAGGTATTAATAGACTACTGGTTTGGCGGATAGTGAGGTCTATTCTACTCGTGGGGCTGCGTAGCTAGGGAGGAGGCACTCAGTGTGGAGTATAATAGACCCCGGTGATTTTCTAGAGAGGAATCGTACTGATTTGTGGACCTACTGAGCAGGAGTTGCATACTCATTTATTCATCCATTTACTATCCACTTGGATTGGTGGTGCGTAACTATTTATTATGTGTACCTTCGCATGACCAGGATTTCAGTTGGGCGCATGACTAACTTAAGACCAGGAGTTTAATCCCGACTTCATATTTTAGCATGAACATTTCATTCGCACCGCATATTATAGTGCATCCACAATACTTAGCATTTTGGGTTACTATATTTCTGCATATATATGGTTTTGATACGCAATCTGATATTTGACTTTTTATGACTCCCCATTTGTATAGTTGATCTATATCGCGTATTCTGATATTGTTCCTCATTTGTAAAGTTGATCCGTATCGCATATTCTGATATTGCTTGATACATGATCTTGTCAATTTCTGCTTATCCTGATGATGTATGATTCATGGGCTTTATTGTATACTTGGAACTTACCTTACACACACTTTCACCACCCTTTAAGCTTTTCTAAGCTTATACACGATAGATGCGCGCAGGTGGCGTTAGGTTGCAGCAGCATTGAGCTTGAAGCATGTGACTGTCCTCTGGAGCTTTGATTTCGATATATGTATTTCCCCTTCCGCATTGTATTCAAATGATTATATTAGTGGGTATGTGATGATGATGTTACCTTTATGATTTAGGTATACTTGTGGTTATGCTTCTTATGAGACAAATGTACGTTGAAAAATCCTCCTTGTAAGATCTCAGGATCGGAACCTGGTGTATATACGCTGGCGGCCAAGAATTGGGTATTATGGAGGCTGTCGACACTGGGTTCGGCGATCGGGATTCCTGTGAATCTGATTTCTGGATTTGGAGCGTGACAAGAAACACCTTAGACCTAATCCTACAAAGGAATGATCAAAGGGGTCCTCTGGACTCTTAATACTTACAGATATGTTGATGAGTCCCATTTAACACAGTGGCAAAGATCTCCTCCTTGTTAATGAAGAATCTTCTGCTCCCTTGATCCGCAACACAAATGATGTACCAATATGTGGTGACGGGTTGGGTCAAGGTTATGATGGAATCCTTCTCTATAAATGTTTTCCTATAAGGAAGGTAGAGCGATTCCAATCATCTATGCATTTAAGGCATCCTAGCTTAATGATTGCCATTAAGGTGGTAGCTGAAGGATCCTTGAACGCAGAAGTTCATTTCCCAATCGACTCTATTGAATATCAATGATGAGGGTGGATTGGAGGATGAACTCCCATGAGAGAAAGGGCTTAGGGTATTTGATCTAAGGTTAAACACTCAAAGTACTCTCTTCTTTCTCTACCAGCAACAACAGACAAGTTCTCTTTATATAGGCAAAAGGTTCCAACGGATATAAAATGGTCACATATATGGCAAAGTTCGATATCATCGAGTGGGTTCGATATCATCGAGCGTATACTCTTGGTTATATCGATGGTTCGCTCGATGACATAAACTTAATGTTATACACTTTGGAAGACCTTTTGCCAGCTGGTCAAGGGAATCGAGTCTCGTGTCGATGCCATCGGATTTCGAACTCCGATATTATTGACACAAGGATCGAGTCCTTGACAATTGAAAAATGAGAGAGACTTGCATGAAAATTTTCAGGTCATTAGATATGATCGGGGGATACTCGATATCATTAAAATTTGAATACGGATGATATCGAAGGTCGTGTCGACGCCATAAAAAAATTCAAGGATTTAATCATTGAGCTTACTGGACAGTTATGTCTATTCTCGATGCAATTGATTCGGTCTCGATACCATCGATATTAGAATATCAATTTTATGAGTGACCCCCAATTAGAGTTGAAAACCACCTGAAAAATGTTGCTGGAAGACTTCGCGCCCATGACCGATATCATCGAGAGCCTTTCGATATTATCAATATTTGAACACCGATGGTATCGAGGGAAGCTCCGATATATCGAAGCATATATGATTTTCTTAAGTAAAAATAAGGGCGCCGGATATCTGCCTGTCGATATTATTGATCCACATTCGATGGGCTCGAGATTCAAATATCGATGATATCGATACATTTGTCGATATATCGATAATTCCATCCAGATATGTATGTGGTTGCTGGACATATTTAGCCCTCATTCATTTTTATCGATTGAGCTTCCGAGGGCATTAACAGCGCAGGTCGATCATATTGAGATATGTATCGACAGAATTGACAGAGCAAGAAAACTTAGAGATTTTTTAATTCTTTGAAAAAATTTTCTCACCTAAAACCCTAATATGTTCTAACTTGTTTTAAGGATTTTATTCACCTGGTATTTTGAGACAAGGGATGTGAGGCTTAGATTTACCTATGGCGAGTTTCCATACATCCAATTGAGGCAGACGCTTGAATTGATCTTCATGTGAGGCACTGCAGTTTGACTGACTCAACACATACGCTAATTGACAAACCAGGGCACTAGCAAGGGCACTTTCATAATGTAGAATGTGGTTGTCCCATTCGACAGCTGTAGATGCAGCCATTACGAACTTTATGTAGGCCTTTGTACTGTTATAGATATCTTCATTATTTCTCACACGAATATATCTGAATTTGTGGTTAATTCACTTGCACTGGAGCTATTTGTAATACATGGTAAATGGACACAATCTGGACTTCTCACATCTTCTAAATATTCTCTTTTGTAGGACGCAATCTGGTCTCAAATGCTGAGGGTAGGTATGTTCGGTATGCAAGGAATTGTTTAGCAACATAAGCTCAAAATCAATATCCCCACTCATTCTGTTGTAATGAGGCATTAGCTGTGGGGATAATTCATTGTAAGCAAAAGAAGGTGCCAACTAATAAGGTGGTTCTTGCGACAAGTATAGTCGGAGGGATTGTTGGGGGACTTGTGCTCATTGGCCTCTTAATATGGCTGGTACTTAGAAGAAAGTATGTGAAAAAGGTGATGAGAAGGCCACCAAGAAGATTGAGAGGGACAAATTCTTTGACTGGATTTCCCTCGAAGCTATTTTCAGATGCAAGGCTCTCTCTCTCTCTCTCTCTCTCTCTCTCTCTTTCCATACATGTTTTTGGTTGATTTTTATGTCAATATCTTCATGTAGTATTTTTTTTTTGGATGGTCACAATAAAACGTTGGGATGCTTCAAACTCAAATTTTTTTGTTGTTGCCTCTTTTCATGTTTTATTGAAGAGTCTTTCCATGTGAAATAGTGGTGGCTTAGCTTTAATCAGTGGCATGATGCGTCATGCATGTACTGCTGCTTTGTAGACTAATCACCTTATTTGGATCTTAAATATGTAATGTATTGATTCAGTTTGTGTTAAAGCATAAAAATCATCATCATTAAGAAAGAATGAAGATCAGAAATCAAACAAGAAGTGAAGGAGAGAGAAAGGATTAAGTTTATTATTTGGTGGTTCCGCGGGTCGTATAATAAGTAGTTACGCGGACCGAGCAACAAGTTGTAGTAGTTGCACAAACAGTCTATCATAGAAAGAAGCAGATGTTATCCTTGCGCGGGTCGAGCAACTGTATATAACGTTGCGCGAACTCGTAACCAGTTTTTCTAAATGCGCGGGTAGTGCAACCGTATGTATCATTGTGCGAGTCGCACAACCAGCTTCTCCGTTGTGCGGGTGGTGTAATCGAGAGCAGAGAATGTTCATGGGCACAAAGATCGAGAGTTGACACGTGTGAGAGGTCTATAGATACCCCACTTTCCCTCTCATTTGGACAGCAACAATTTCTAGAAGAAGGCTGAAGGTGAGAAGCGGAAGAAAGGATCTGTTGCATGAACCACGCAACCCTCACACCTAGTTGTGTTAACCGCGCAACTTGCGCATCAGATTACACTGATCGCGCAATCCATTCAGCAAGTTGCGCTGACCGCGCAACTGACAAAACAGTTGCGCGGGTCGCACAACCAGGCCACTATGCGATCAGCTCTAAAGGGAGGTTGAAATGCTATCGAAATCGTTGAAGGAATTCAAGTCCAAAGCTTCATCACTTCAGGCTCTCTCCTTTAGACAAGTTCATAAGAGAGATTAGTCGATCAAATCAACATTCCTCCTAAGTACTAGGAGATGATCAAAATAGTTGGGAAAGGCTGCCTGATTTAAGACTTTAATACAAGCTTTAATAGTTACAATTTATTTGTATTAAATGATCTGTCTTATAATCAAGGGATATTGAAGGGATGTATATAAACTCAGAATTAATAATACAATGATTATTCTATGTATCTCTTTGTTACGTTCGAATAAAGTAATCTCCCCAAATCAGACATTTGTTTCTTGTTCGAAATAAAATGGCGACTCTGCTGGGGACTTTTATTTTATTTCGATAACAATATCGAGAGTATTATAAAATTTTCATTGTAGTTTGGCGTCTTTCGACGCCAAAATGGAGACTCTTAGTGGGAACATCCTCCCCTTCATCTCTCAAATAAATTATTTACTTTTCAAATACTAATTATAATTACATTTTGTAATTGAAGGTTTTTTAATTCAACTACAAGTCATAGCTGATGGCAACCCCTGCAAGAACAGTGAACTTTCGTTTCACCCCAACAAGGTTTATGATAGAGTACTCACCAGGCCAACCCTCAGAGTCTATGACTCGAATTCCTCCAGGTAAAAATAACATGATTCAAGTGATTGTTGGGGTTGTATCTACTTCACCTCAACCGCCAGAAGGCGATAAGGATTGGACTGTTGTAACATCTCGCAAGATGAGGGTACAAAATGTAAGAAACTCTCGAACGAATCTGCCTTCACCGAGAGTCATAGGGCCAATAATACGTAACGCAGCTAGGAAACATCCCGAACTAGCTCCCCCTGAGGTATATCCTGAGTGAGAAATTCCATAGTTAGTGTCACGTGACTTTCCGATTTTAGTTGCCCCAAGGGTCAGATGGACGAAAGAGCAAAAAGGTAAAACCTTAATGACAAGTTCACCAATGTGCGTATCGCCCCAAGAAAGTTTACCCCAGTTTGTGTCGTCTCAATTGATTAATAGCATTAGAAGTATAGGGAAGTCAAGTGAAACCTATCCTCTCCTCTCTTAGTAAGCCCTATCACGTCAGCAAACTCTCGTCCCACCCTAACTACAGCTTCGTCGAAAAGTGGAGAAGATACAATACACATGGCCAGAACAAACCGGGAAAGTATGTCAAATACAGAGGATCGCATGAATGTAATGGCAGAAACATAAAGAGCACTAATGGAAGAGTGTAAAAATCTCCATGAGGCCTTAATGACTCTTGTACATAATGTAGCTCAGATAACTGCTCCCCCGATGATGAACATGATGAATGAACTAGAAAATTAACCCAAAGGTTTACAGCCGCGGGAGGCAGGGTCGTCAGTGAATATGGTTACAGCCACACAACTATTGAAAGAAGATTCTAAGACAATTAAGCATCCTGAAACGGCTCTAATGCAGTTAGAAGACGAGGGACAGCCGACGATTGACAGTTTACGAGAGATAAATCTGGGAACAGAGGAAGAGCTGAGGAATACATTCATCAGTGTCAGACTTCCTGAACAAGAGGCTGAAGAATATATTTACCTTCTTAAAGAAAATAAAGACGTATTTGCTTGGACGCATGCAGAGATGTCAAGCTTAGAGCCTTCAATAGCGCTGCACCGATTAAATATTTCTAAAGAGAAGAGGTCGATTAAACAAGCGCAAAGGTAATTTCATCCAGATCTGGTCCCTTTGATAGAAGAGGAAGTTAATAAGTTGATAAAGGTTGAATTCATTAGAGAGGTCAAATATCCTAAGTGGATATCGAATATCGTCCCTATGAAGAAGAAGAATGGACAAGTCAGAGTATGCGTTGACTTCAGGGATCTAAATGAAGCATGTTCGAAAGATGATTTTCCTCTCCCGATCACTGAACTATTAATTGATAGTACAACTCAGTATGCTATCATGTCTTTTATTGATGGCTATACAGGGTATAATCAGATTAGAATGACACCTGAGGATGAAAAAACAACTGCATTTAGAACATCGTTGGGGATTTATTGCTATAAGGTCATATCGTTCGTTCTCAAAAATGTTGAGGTAACGTATCAGCGAGCGATGAAAAATATCATTCAAGACATGATGCACAAGCATTTTGAGTGTTATATCGATGATTTGGTAGTTCAGTCTGAAAATTATCAGGAACATCATGAGCACTTGGCGTTGGTTTTCCATCGACTCAGAAAGCAGCAGCTAAAGATGAATCCTGCCAAGTGTGTGTTTGGAGTATCTTTGGGTAAATTTCTTAGTTTTGTTGTTCGACACCGGGGTATTGAGATTGATCCAGAAAAAGTCTGAGCTATTCAAAATATGCTGCCACCAAAAATACTAAAAGAATTTAAAAGTTTGTAAGGAAAGTTGGCATATATCCATCATTTTATTTCAAATTTGGCAAGGAGATGCCAGCCATTTTCCCATTTAATGAAGAAAGGTACAAAATTTGTTTGGGATCAAGCTTGCCAGAAGGCATTTGACTCAATAAAGGAATTGTTGAAAAGGTCATCGATATTGACAGCCCCAATAAAAGGGAGGCCATTACTTTTGTATATATCTGCAGCTGAGAATACTTTGGGTGCCTTGTTGGCACAGGTAAATGATTTTAGGAAAGAGACTGCTCTTTATTATTTAAGTCAAACACTAATGGGTGCAAAGTGCAATTACTCTCTAATTGAGAAAGAATGTTTGGCATTGATATTTGTAGTTCAGAAATTGAGACATTAGTCTCTCACATGACATAACGTTGATCTCAAGAGCGGACCCGATAAAGTTTTTTATGACAAGGCCAATGTTGTATGGTAGGTTGGCCAAATGGATGTTGTTGCTTTTAGAATATACTATTACGTATGAATTGACAAAAGCAGTAAAATGACAAGCAGTGGGAGACTTCCTCACGGCGCACCCTGTAGTCGAATGCGAGACCATCAGTGACGAATTTTCGGATGAACAGGTTATGATGGTTGAATCACAAAAGCTATGGAAAATGTACTTTGACGGTGCTGCTCGAGTGTCAGGAGCGGGGGCAAGAGTGATATTCATTACTCCTCAAGGTGATTTTTTATCATACTCCTTCACGTTGGGCACTATATGCACAAATAATGAAGCTGAGTATAGAGCTCTCATCTTTGGAATGGAAATGACCTAAGAAATGGAAATTAAAATGCTGCATATCTTCGGGGACTCTAAATTGATTATAAATTAATTAATGACTGAATTCGAAGTAAGAAAGCAGGAACTTTTGCCATACTACCAAAAAGCACTATAGTTGCTAGAGCAGTTCTGTCACGTTGAGATTAAACACGTGCCGCGGTCTGAAAATGCAAAGGCAGATGCTTTGGCTAGTTTGGCAGCAGCTCTATCTTGATCAAATCGAAGCCCTCTTCAGGTAACTATAAAGGAGAGAAGGTTTTTACCATCTCCAATGATCATCGAAGAAATCGTTGAAACACTCCCTGTATCGTGTTTAGAGATAACGATAAATGATTGGCATCGTCCCTTTATCAATTACCTCAAGTATGATATCTTGCCAGAAGATTTAGCGCAAAGGCAGCAAATCAAGCAATGATCAAATAGATACATCATATGTAGTGAAGTATTATATAGAAAATCTTATAATGGAATGCTGCTACATTGCTTAGATAAAGAAGAGGCAGGTCAGACACTGCACGAAGCACACTCTGGAGAATGTAGAGCACATCAAGCTGGCCAAAATGTATTTCATAGAATACATCGAATGAGATGTTATTGGCCTACCATGTTCCAAGATGCGATAGATTATGCGAAGCAGTGTCATAAATGCCAACATCACAGAGACGTTATACATATTCCTCCGGAGGATCTCCATCAGTCAGTTGGTTCTTGGCCTTCTCAGCTTGGGGACTTGATGTCATCGGTCTTATAAATCCACCTTCATCCAAAGGAAAACAATATATATTGGCAGCGACAAACTATTTCTCTAAATGGATAGAAGTAGTGGCATTACGCAGTGTTAAAGAGAATGATGTGGTTAATTTCATCCGACATGCGATAATATACCGCCATGGTATTTGGAAGAAGATTGTTATAGATAACGACACCCCCTTTAAAAACAAAGGCATGGAAAAGTTATGTCAAAAATTAAATATTCACCATTCATTTTCAACACCTTACTATCCGCCGGCTAATGGATTAGCAGAGGCATTCAATAAAACGATAGTCAAGATACTGAAGAAAATAATTACGGGAAACAAGCGTGATTGGGATGAAAGATTACAAGAAGCAATATGGGCATACAAGACTACTCACAGAACAACAAAGGGAGCAACATCATATTCACTAGTCTATGGCGTGGAAGAAGATTCTCAATTGAAATACAAGTAGCATCACTTAGTGTGACGATACATCAGCCTATTACAGATGATGAAAATGCAAAAATAAGGCTGAAAGAGCTGGATTTATTTAATGAAAAATGCCTCACCGCGCAACAGTGATTGTAATCATATCAGGTAAGGGTGTCGGCCGCCTTTGATAAAAGGGTTAAATATCGATCTTTAAAAAAAAAGGGATCTGGTGTTGATGTTGAAAAGACCTATAGTGGTCACCCGCCGAACAACGGAAAAATTCGATCCATACATTATAAAAGTGGTGTACTCCAATGGTGCATACTGAGCCGTGGATTAAGATGGACAAGGTATCAGTATACCGATCAATACTCGCTTCATCAAAAGATCTTGTCCCTGAAGACACTACTAATTTCAATCCAGAATATTATCAGAATAATACTTCTGTATCAAAAGGGGGCAAGAATGACCAAGACCACAACCATGACTATGTATGATCAGATAAATGAATAAAGAAGAAATTTGCAAGCATATTATAACTATGTGCCAACAAGTATTGTAAAAGAAAGCGATCATCGTCATCATTAAACGAGCTCTACAAAATTCTGCTGAAATTGGTATCATCACCAACCTGATATATTATAAACAGCCCATATGATTATAGTTGAAGATATTAGCAGAAGTGGTGACGTACTTTCAATCTTAGGAAGATGTGTACTATCGATGACCACCTACTTTTATTATTTAAAGGCAGCCTAGCCAAGCCTATACGACCAACTATGCATAAGGCCTACCAAGATCGCCATTCGGGCAGCAACGAGAAGCCAGTGGCCCTAAAAAGCCCGTGAAGGTCATCGTACACATACCCATGTGGGCTGCGGATGTGGCCAACGACCAAAAGATAAAAAGGCCAAAAAGTCCTCAACAGCTAGTCATGCGTAACCCCCATGTCGTATGTATAGCTTTCTGGCAATGTCATGGGGAATGGAGGAAAATGTCCTCCTGTGAATAGGCCTGACCTTGTAGATGAAGAAAAAATGGGCCGCAGTGTGAGCTCTTTGGCCATGTCCATAGATAGGCCAACCATATATAAGACCCTCCAAATCTATGGCTCGATTTCAGTATTAACTCATGAGGAAGGGCATAAACCTACTCATTGACTGATTGGCAACCCTGGATTTGGTACCCCAAAGGGAGTTATTGCAGACAACCCTATGCGTAAATCCAACCGAGTTCATGGCCCCGGTAGCTTCACTGGGTCCCTTTGATGGATCGCTGTTTGTGAACTCCCCAGGCAGTGAGAAGTCCAGCGAACTCATAAGAGTTACAGAGACCATCACGTGAGACCTGACTCCACTACGCATGAGTTTAAAAAATTGTGTATTGCTTCACTACTCAAGAGCTTAAACTGTGTGTTGCTCTACTACTCAAGAGCTTAAACTGGGTGTGACTAAATAAATTGAAATTTAGTACCACCAACTAAGACAAAGATCATCTAGGAAATCCCTTACTAACGAATCATAAAGAGCATAAAACTAACAAACTTGAAATGTTGATCCCTTATAATTAACTCCTCATTAAATATTATGTTAGCACAGATAAATATGCTTGAAATTTGTCATGAATTGGAAATTTATGAATACTTCAATGTTGTCAATAATGAAAATAAACACACACACACACACACACACACACACACACACACACACACACACACACACACACACACACACACATAATACTGAGATTATGTAAGAATATATAGCCATATATATTCTTATAATTGAAATATGTTAAGACTTGTCAATCATTTAATATAAATGACAAGAATCACAAGGTTTTATATGCAAAATGTCTTTCTGCTATAGTAAATAGAACCACAATTATATTAAGTTAGAGTAAAATATTCAATGTTTGGTATCTTTTAATCTAAAGTCAAGTATTTCAGAATACGTTTATTCTTCCGAGGAAGACAAGTCCTCGATGATAATATGTTTATCCTTCTGAGGTGGATGACGACGTCCTGACATTTCTTATTTTTCTGATGAAGGAGAATTATCACGTAATATCTGTAAAGGTGGAGAGGGTGGAACTGTAAGGGATCGTCATTCTTTGCAGAGAATTCATGAGTATTTGTTGGAGTGTCGAAGGCTATCCATCCTTCAAGAACATCAGCAGGCTTTGCTTCATAAATGGCGTCTTTTGAAGAGATCCTTGTACCAAGTTGATTTGAAAAAGGGGGAGGACTTGTTTCTTCAAAATAGGTGATACTCAAATCTTTCTGATGATCCCGAAGGCAAGGAGGAGGAATCCACATTACATGATCTACTGGATGATAATTTTCTACCAAGTAATGCTGGTGAACCCATCATCGAATCCAGCAGTAAGAAGCACTAACTGGATAATTATAGCCAGGGATTATGAAATGGAATCCGGTCTGAATGATTAGGAGATGTTTCCATATTAAGGCCCAATTATATGGCCCAATGCCATAACTTCTCATCGTTCTTGTAACAATGTCACGAGTCTCAGGTACGGCTTGATCAAAGCCAAACTGATGATCAAACCTACTGGGGTAATATGGTTCGTGCCAAAATATGCTACGTTCTCTCCATGGAAGAGTACTGGACCTGATAGAAACCAAGAAGGAACACTCACTAAATGAAATAGAATCATCATCAATAGTGTCCACATCTTCAGGATAACTGGTCAATGAAAATTGGTGAAAATTAATGGGATCATTGCTTTTTATTCTCCTAAAAATCCATCCATCTGATTCCTTAAACATATCTCTCAGTTAAAAATGTTGAAGAGGAAGCCGATCTGGGTTTTAATATGCCCTTCCAGAGTTAGCAAATGTCCAAGGAAAATATACTCCCATCCAACCTACGAAAAAATGCCAAGGAGCACAGACAGGAAAAGATCCAGGAATATGATTTTTTGAACCATAAATAACATCTCCAAAGGCACGATAGAGAGAACATAGAACTGGAGGAGCTAGAGAATATCTCTGGCATTCTACTATTGATCCTGCGACAACAAAAAATGATGGCCTAATAATATCTTCTTGATTAGAATCAGGGAATATGTCTAAGCTTAACCAGTAAGCAAGAAAGGTGGCTAATTCACAGGAAGAACTGTATTCTGCAGAATGCTCTGTTTTCTCACGAATGTCCTTGAGTTTTAAATGGTTTTGGCCTGTAAAGCTGTCAAGATGAAGATGCAATATTTCAGCAAGAAATTATGTAAAGAACGGGATCATAAAAATGGAAGTTGAAAGAAAAGGAGTGTACTGCAATTTTTGAGAAAAGTGAGCCAACCATTCAAGAGAAGAGATACGATCAGGATGAAGGAAGGTGGCCAATGCACTGAAAAGTTTAAGAGTAGTTCTAGAAATTTTGGATACACTTTCTTTAGAGGCAAGAGCAAGTTCTTCATTGAAAGGTATATAAGCATCAAAGATATCACCTATGATGGGAAGACTAGTTATACAAAATAGATCCCATAAAGTGATATTCATTTCGCCTAAGGGAAGATGAAATGAGTTGGTGGTTGGAGACCAATGATCAAGAAAGCATCTGAGGACAGTAGCATCCATGCGAAAGTGTTCGAATGTAGCTATAATTACATCAGAGAGTGTAATCTACTCCAGTATGGCGATATGTCTCCGAACGACAGCACGAGTCCAAGCATTGTAAAATTTACGAATAGACAGTAGACCTGTGACTGCAAATCTTCCTGTACTCCAGGGTAATCTCTCAAGAAAGAAGAGTTGTTGATCTGTTTCGAAGTAATGAAAAGGGGAGGGTTGATGAGGATCACAATGGGGCCACAAAAATCTCATCTTGTGAATTTTACCTGCTCTTTGACAAAGCCCATTTTCTCCTAGATATCCTGTCAGCATCCTCGGTTCTCTTATGACCTAGTCATTTGTTGAGATGAAGATATTTTCTCGGTCAAAGGGTTCACAATGTAAAATCGACCAGTGACGTTGTAAATTGATAGGGATGATGATTTGGTTATTGGTGAAAGGGTGATGAAAATCCAAGGCTTCTTCATTTATCTCCACATGATTCCAAAAATGAAGAATAGGTTGTTTCAATCTAGCACAAGATGGGCAGTCCTTTCTTCTAGAAGAAGAAGCTTGAGTACGAGCCATGCTGAAATTTGGAAATCAAGTCTGGGAAATTTGCTGAAGTGGCGGTTGCGGGGATCGCGCAATAGATTGAGTATTGCGCGAGCAACATAACAACTTGAAGCCTTGCACGGTGAAAGAATAGTCAAGCGGGTCGCGTAACAAGAGTCAGTTATGTGAGAAGAAAAATTTCGCATGAGCACCGCTACAGGAAATGAGAAGTGAAGGAAATGTAAGACCCGTATCTTGGTCCGTACCTTTCCGTAGACTTCCGCGGTCTTACCGGCCGAATTTTGACAACCTTCGACCCTTAACCGATATCGATGCACAATACTGATTCATATGCCGACAACCCGAGTCGACTCAACCCAAGACCAAAACCATAGCGACCGCGCTGTCATTGCGGTTCCGATGCCGCGACTCGCGCGTCGAGGCGATACCCTGGTCAAGAGTTGTAGACCAACGTTCGGTGTGAGGAAAACGTTGCGCGTTGCGAAACCCAAGAGAATCTCTACGATGTGTCACATCAATCACATCAATCCCATCAATCAATCAATCCATCAATCCATCACATGTCAAGTACACATCACTTTCACCCATTTTCCCAAGCAACCACAAAAGTCTTCCTAACCCATACCTTTCTTACACAAATGCTACAAAAGTCTTCCATGCCCATGCTTTTTCTTACACAAAAGGCCCCAAAAGTCAAAAAGCTCTTACACACCCATCACCACCACATCCATCCATCACTCTCTCTCTCTCCCTTTACAACTCTCTCTCTTTCTCTCTTTCTCATTTCAAGTCTCCAAGCAACCAAAATCCCATGCTCCATATGTATGGAATTTCTACAAGCTTCCTAAGCTCCAAATGTAGCCCACTTTCCTACCCCATCATCTCCCATCTCAACCCTCCATTCCTCATCTCATCCATTGAAATCCAAGCTAAGGTGCCAAGGAACCCCTAGGAGCAAGAAGATCGGACGGTGGGTACTAGATCATACTAGTTTTTCTTATTTTTATGATGAGCCAAGTGAGGCCCACTGATCAATGGTGTGGATCTCACTTGGGACCCTAAGTTGTGGTCGATGGACCACTTGGATCATCATGATCATTCCATGATGAGGCCATTCTCCATGGACCCCATCATGATGTTTATTTCATTGCAAAAGGTCATATAGACCGTCTATTTTGGTGGAGAGAGGATCTCCACCGTTGATTCTCGATCTTACTGGTCCCATGTGTTAAGGGGCCCTTTTGATTGTATGATTTGTTTTTAAGGGAGGGCCTATAGTGTCGGGGTCCCTCCATCACAAGCGTGTCCCACTCTCCATGTCTATCTCCCTTTTATTTTTTTTTTATTTTATTTTTATTTTATTTTTATGTAATAGGTTTGTGTGGCCCACTTGAATGGACCCCACCTTGAGGTATTGTGTCCAAGTGTTCTTCAAGTGGGGCCCACCTTAAATGTTGTAACTACATCATCCATCTGTGGTGGCCCACTTCATCAGGGCCCACCATTAAGTATTGTGAGGACTAAACCGTCCAGCGTCTCAAACGCTGGACGTCCCTGCATGAAAAACTAAAAAAAAAAAAAGAAAGAAGGAATAAGGAACTTTTGGGCTGAGACCTGCATAGGCCCCACCTTGATGTATAGTTCTAATCCAAGCCGTCCATCCCATTCTCCATCTAATTTTACGCGTTGAGCCAAGAGTTGGGGTTGATTGGGAGATCTGGTGGGCTATAGCGTTGTGGGTTGCATCCCTACCTTTCAAAAGATCAGTTTTCAATTTATTTTATTCTCTAAACATAGAAAATACTCTATATTAGACCCGTTGGAATGGTTACGAGCTGAAGAATACAATGGCCGAGGCGGATTTCTTTTAAGCGGGCCCCACGTGTGAAAAACCCCAAAAATTGAGTTTTCCCAAATTTTGCAAAGAGGCCCTACCTCCTCTCTGACCGTTGTGCAGCAGCTGCACGCTACTGCGTGCAGCGTCAGCGTGCGGGCAGGCACTTGCAACGCCCGGGCGGCGTCCAGCAAGGGACCCATGGCTCCAGCCTTGGGCCCCACCATAATGTTTTTTTGTCATCCAACCTGTTCATGAGGTGGGTCCCCTCCTCAGGTGGGCCCCCTCCAAATTTTAGCTCGATCCAGAACTCAGGTGGCCCACACCACAGGAAATAGTGGAATTGAATATCTGCCATTGAAATCTTTTTTTTTGGGGCCCACAGAAGTTTTGAACCAAGCTGAAATTTGTATTTTTCCTTCAACCAGGTCTGTTTGACCTTATCAATGGGTGGGATGCCAAATAAATATTACAGTGGGCCCCACATGGGACCCACAATGATGCGTGTGTCTTAAGTCCACCGTCCAGTGGACGGTGGCGCCCACCTGGATGATGTATTGACTCCACCGTCCAGCGGACGGTGGAGCCCTCCGTGATGCATGTGTCATCCCCAATGCCCAGCGACAGTGGGACCCGCCATGATGCATGTGATGCATCCAGACCGTCCATCCACGTGGTGAGATCATTTTAAGGGCAAGGGTTGCTGATTGGGTGGGTCACTTATGTATGGGTTAGGTCCATTTAATTTATAACAGGCCTATGGGCTAGGCCTATTTGAATTATAAAAGGCTTATGGGTAAGGCCCATTTGATTCATATAAGGCCTATGGACTTGGGTCCACCTGATATATAAAGCCTATGGGCTTAGGCTCACTTGATATTTAAGGCCTATGGGTTTAGGCCCACTTGATATGTTTCAAGTCCATGGGACTAGGCCCATTTGATATATCCCAAGGCCCAGGGGATTGGACCCATTTGATGTATTCCAAGGCCCATGAAATTGGACCCATTTGATGCATTTTTAATGCCCATGAAAGTAGGCCCATTTGATATATGTAAGACCTAGGGGTTTAGGCCCACTTTGATATGCATGCAAGGCCTAAGGGTTAAGGCCCATTTGGCGTACATATGGGGTTCAATTGGTGTGACCCATTCGTTAGCTTTAAGACCCATGAGTTAAGCTCATTTGATGCAATCCAAGGCCCACGGGTTTTGACCTATTGCAATGCACATATGACCCTTTGGTGTGACCCATTTATGTGGCCCATCTGATAAATAAAAGGCCTATAAGATATGGCCCATTTGATATACATGTAAGGCCCAATGGGATGAACCTACGGTCCATTGCAATGTGTAATTCTCATACAGACTAACTAGCGATGTTTACAAGGATTGTGCCTTGGAAGCAATGTTGGTTTGACGTCCACATTGCGAGTGTAATGCTGGTTGGATGTTCACATTACGACTCTCCTTAGGGCCCATTGTTAGGCCCGTACTTATTGTGTATAGGCCGTCCAGGTCCATCTGCATTATAAAATAGTTCATTTTATTATAACATGTTTAGTATAGTTTCATGAATCATGATCATACGCATCATATGTATGCTTGACGTGAGAATTGTCTGATCATAGCATATGCCTTCGGGCAGGTTGTTTATGGGCTCCCGATTAGGCGGTGTTACCCTGCATGAGCGCACGATACGCGCAGGATTTGCTGCATGATTGGATAGTGTGACTCATGCATTTCGCATTGTGTGACATGGTTGTTGTACGCCCTAGCTACATCAGGCCCATAGCCTCCACAGGCAGATCGTGGTTGGCAGGATTGGATACTAGAAATCTCGTTCTACATGGGGTGCTATAGATATCCCTGGGTGAAAGTTCCTAAACCCTTATGGTACCAAGAGGTTGCTCCAACGTCTAGACCGAGTGGGTAGATGAGCGTTGATTGCCGACTACCAGACGGTCGCGCTCTCCACTGTGTCGTGGTCGGTTGGAAGGGGGTGCGGCCTTACCCGCCTGAGTGTAGGGGGCAATGCTAGGCTGAGTCTGACCAGCTCGAGGAATGGGTCCGCTATCGACGAGTCACACCCGATATTGGCAGACGGATAGTGAGGTCTTTTCCACTTACCTTATTGTGCGCGATGTGGCGACAATCTGGTTTAGAGTGTACTAGACCCCGGTGATATCCCAGATTTGAGCTGTATTGATGTGTGGACATAGATGAGGATCTGTATGCTTGAGTTGCATTGCACATCGCATGGCCTTAGGATGGCCGATACCATTCATGTCTTGCATTGCATAGCCTTGGTATGGCTCATGATATTATGGATCCATCTGCATATTCCGCATTATTCTGACATTGCATGATCATATTACTACCTTGCGCACACACTTTCACCACCCTCTAAGCTTTTTATAAGCTTATGCACGACTGTTGCGTGCAGGTAACGTTGGTTCGCAGCAGCGCTGAGGCAAGGGCACGTTGTAGATCATTTTGGAGTTTTTATTCTTTATCATTGTATTTCCCTTTATGCTCATTGTACTTGTAAAGTTTTTGATCATAGTGGAAATATAATGGAGTACTTGGTTGTTGTTTGTGGGTTATGACATTAGTTATGCTTATTATGAATCAAACTGACGTTGAAAATCCTCCTCGTAGCATTCCAAGATCGGAACTTGGTGAATGGAAGCTAGGAGCCGAGAATGGGGTTCTACGGAGGCTGTCGGCACCGGATTCGGTGATCGAGAATTTTGTGAGCCTGGTTTTTGAGTTTGGGGCGTGACAGGAAATGAGCTAAGTCTGGGTATTTATAGAAACAAGGTCGAGTGCGGTACTCAGGTGCATGTTGCGCGGGCTGCGCAATGAATTCAGAAAATGCAAAAATCTATGAAGGTTGATCCTAATTATTTGATTCAAGGGAACAAAGAACGGGTAAAGGGGGTATTTTTTGAAGCATAAAAATCATCATCATTAAGAAAGAATGAAGATCAAAAATCAAACAAGGAGTGAAGGAGAGAGAAAGGATTAAGTTTATTATTTGGTGGTTGCACAGGTCGTATAACAAGTAGTTGCACGGACCGCACAACAAGTTGTAGTAGTTGCGCAGGTGCACAAACAGTCTATCATAGAAAGAAGCAAATGCTATCCTTGTGCAGGTCCCGCAACTGTATATAACATTGTCCGAACTGCTTAACCAATTTTTCTAAATGCCCGGGTGCGCAACCGAATGTATCGTTGTGCGAGTTGCGCAACCAGCTTCTCCGTTGTGCGGGTGGCGCAATCAAGAGCAAAGAGTGTTCTTGGGCATGAAGATCGAGAGTTGACACGTGTGGGAGGTCTATAAATACCCCACTTCCCCACTCATTTGGACGACAACAGATTTCTAGAAGAAGGTTGAAGGTGAGAAGCGGAAGAAAGGATCTGTTGCGCGAACCGTGCAACCCCGACACCTAGTTGTGCTAACCGCGCAACCGGCGCATCTGGTTGGGCTAATCGAGCAATCCATTTAGCAAGTTACGCTGACCGCGGAACAAACAAAACAGTTGTGCGGATCGCGCAACCAGGCTATAATGCGATTAGCTCCAAAGGGAGGCTGAAACCGAAATCGTTGAAGGCATTCAAGTCCAAAGCTTCATCACTTCAGGCTCTCTCCTTTGGACAAGTTCAATTGAGAGATTAGTCGATCAAATCAACATTCCTCCTAAGTACTAGGAGATGATCAAAATAGCTGCCGAAAGGCTGCCGGATTTAAGACTTAACAGACAAACTTTGATAGTTACAATTTATTTGTATTAAATGATCTGTCTTAGAATCAAGGGATATCGAAGGGATATATATAAACTCAGAATTAATAATACAATGATTGTTCTATGTATTCTCTTTGTTACGTTCGAATAAAGTAATCTCCCCAAATCAGATGCATTTGTTTCTTGTTCGAAACAGTTTAAAAATAATACAAAAGGCATGTTTGGATTTTCCAATGGGTGACTAACAATGAAGAGATGGGATGAGATTAGTGCATTGTTTGGCAAGTCAGGGTACTTTTTTCTTATTTCAGCTTTTGTTTCCAATCAAAGTATTGTATTAGCATATATTATTTTCTTTATTATTATTATTTTTTTGGTAACTTTCTATCTTTATGTTCCTAATTTATGTTGCGCATGAAGTTATTTGGAAATGTTGTATATATTTTTAGCAAGTAATAGTTTTCATTTTCTTTTTCTAAAATTGAATCATCTTAAATTGTTGAAGTATGTGGTTCCTTCTCTGTGGTTTTACTATAGATGCAGAGTTGCTTGTATATGAGATGTAATCATTTTTCAACCAAACAAGACCTTAAAAGTTACTACCCACCATACTACTTTTTTCGAAAGGAGTTAATCAGGATGTGGCCTTCTTGCATATTTTGTTTCATGTAACATTGTAATTTGGTCAGGCATGCAGGAGCATTTACAAGTCCAATCCATGAGCTATAAACCTGAGTCTAGGTCCAGCCTGCCTTGTACATGAGCCAAGGAATCAGGTTCAGCCAAGAAATCAAAATTTTTTTGGATTCCCATCTCTAAGCTGTTGAAGTAACTTCTTGTCGCCATCCCAGGTCCCAGTTCTTGAGAATGTTTACTGGAAGGACCTCAACTTTTTTGTCTTTGTCTGGATTTCATTCCTTACACTACAGATTGCCAAGGTGAGCTCTCTACTATGCCTCTTTTTCATGTTAGCTTATACAAAGGTAGAAGAGTGATCACTGCTTTTGAATGTGTTGACACATTGTTGGATAGCAGCCTTGATCAAGTGAACCCCTCATCTTTCATTGTTCCATGCCTTAAATCCGGTTTGGATAGTGAGTACTCAAATATGTTGCTGTGCAATTGTTTAAGGCATTGAAATGAAGTCTTTTATACTTCCACCTCTCAATAATAAAAAAAACTTTTATTCTTCCCATGATTGTCTTGGGAGTTGCTTATCTACTATTCCCATGTTTAATTAACATGATGTTATTGTTTGTCAGATGTTGTCTTAAAGCTTATCATCCTAAATGTGTGGGTAAGGATTCCACATTCTTGGAGACGGGCGATCAATGGACTTGTAGTAAGCCTCTTCCTACTCCATATGCTTGTTTTCTTTCCCTCACTTTTTTTAGGGTTGCCTTGCCTTCTTCTTCTTCTTCTTCTTTTGTTGTTGTTTTATGTGGGATTTTTCAATGACTCACTTGTCAAGTTGTTGAGTGGGTTGACTTTTTGTCAAATATTTTGAAATCAATAAGTTTGGAACAATATAGTACTATAAAATTTCCATGCCTGTAAGATGCACTTTCAGTTGTCCTTGTGGAATAAATCTTGCTTATCTTTGAGGGTTGAATTACACTCACCCAATATTGAAGAGTTTCAAGTCATTTGGGGTGCGGATATATAGTTGGTATATCAAGTTACAGTCTATGAACTCTCTAGATTGTTTACTCAAATTTGCCACCCTCAAATTGATTCTTCTCAATGAAGTTACAGTCTATGAATCCTCTAGATTCTGAAGAACTATGGAAATTAGAAGTGCAGAAGTTAACGACATGCAACTACCATCTTGTGATTAAAAATTCCTTTATACATATGCAATGATCTTTTGAATGGAAAACAACATGGTCACCCAAAAGGTTAAAAGATATCTATCATTGATTTCTGTTTACAAAGTAAGATGGTAGTGGATCGCTTCATTTCAACTATGACAACTTTCTTGTTTGATCAATCTACTTCTCATGCCTTCCAGTTGAAAGTGTATTTGGGTCTGTGGCTAGAAGCAACCTTTTTCTTTGGAACCCTACTCTATCATGAGAAATCTAGCAACAACTCTCACTGTTATAACCCAAAGAGGGGCAGTATCAGGCATTGATTTCTTTTTCTCCATTGCTTAGAGTATAACCCTCAGTATTAAAATTATTCAATCCAGAAACATGCCACTATTGAGTTTCATGTCTTCTTTTGTGGTTCAAATAAATATTTACCTATATGTGGGTATGTCTAGTTAGTTTGATCAACATGTCTAGTTTCTTTGATTAGCACTGCTCTATTTTTATTTTTTTTTCTAAGCAGCAGGAGATAATTCTCATCTTGTCATGGTTTTACTCACGTGTCCCTTTCTTTCCTTCAGATAATCAACTAACTATTGGATAGGCTTTTTGTGTTGCATTGATGGGGCCACTAGAAGCTAAGCTAACAATCAGGTATGAGAATATCCCTATTGCATTACTAGTAACTCAAGGACAAAGACAATAATGAGGCTTCCTATATCAAAGAGATCTTTAAAATTTTTAAATGTTTTAAACCAATGGAAGGTTTAATCTCTGCACTTGTTTTTAAATGCCTGAATTGTACAAGTCAAGAGTGTTAGAGCTATATGCAAGCGATGATTGTGGGATTAATGTAGTCTGTAATAAGATAAAGGATTTAGCAGTTATAGCTGTAGGTTTTGTTAAACGCCATGGGTATGTTGCAAATTTACACTCCAATTATGGTTTGTGTAGTAAATTTGCCTGTTCTAGATTACATACAATTATTTGTTTTCATTTGCATGCTTTCTCTTATTAACACCAGGGGTTACCCTTGTCTACCGTTCAAGATCATTATCCTAAATGAGGCTGATTCAATGACTGAAGATGCTCAGGTACTTGTGGACTGTACCCATTATTAGTCCTTGAATCTGGACCATTGAACTATCTCCCATTGAACTATCTCCCAAGTTGATATTTATAACCTTATAATCGTTGAACTATCTCCCATTGAATCTGGACCATTGCCGTATTTTCTCAATAACCATCTATTTGTAGGCCAATGAATAAAAGGGCTAGGAACGTCCATTTAAGGATTTGCATAGTGTTCTCAAGTTTTCAGTTTATACAGGTGGAGCCCATGGTCTCGTGATATGAGTTGTTGGTTTGATGGCCTACTATTATCGATTATGACCCATGAAATCTCCTCAATACGGTGATTCAGATGTTTCACTCTAGGCTGTAAAATAGACGGTGAGGATTTATTTTTAATGTATTTGTGCAATTGTAAATTTATTGTTGTAAATATATATAATTTTTATTATAAAGTTGTACTATCTTTGTTCAATATTAAATTTTATTTGTATATAATATTCTTTGGTTTTTAAATATAAAAACAAAGTACAGATTTTATTGGCCATTCGTAAATAATGAAAAATATTGTTTCAAAAATTTAGAATCAGACCATTATCAACATAAAGAACGGTTTAAAACCGTTCCTAAAATTTCATTCCTAAAATTTAAAATTGACCATTTGCAACCTTAGGAAAACTGTTCCTAAGAGTCTGTTCTTAAAATTTGAAACCGTACTTATTGAACCGCTCCAGATTTTTTACGACGCCTCTTTTAGGAACGGTTTAAAACCGTTCTTAAGGGATTTAGGAACAAGTTTAAACCGTTCCTAAATGGCATTTTTTGGTGTAGTGGTAGTCTATTAAATGTCCTGTATCATACATGATTTATGATTAAAATGTCCTTAAATCCTAAATAGGTCTGTCTGACGGGATATTAAGCAAAGCTTGAGGCCTAGTCAATGTTTTAATCCAGCTTAAATTTAGGCCTCGACCTACTATTCCAGCCCAAGCCTGGCTGAAGTGGGCTAGGCTTACAATTCCAAGTCCAATTTGCTAGTGAAGCCTAGTGACATCCCTACACTTGGCCAGCAGCCTTAGCCTAGGCTTTAAATCTAAGCTCAGTGTCTACACGTGGTTAGTCCAAGACTAAGGATTAATAGCCAGCTCATCACGTTTCGCCTAGTCCAATCATCAAGCGAGTCACCATTTGGACGGTTCTCATTTACCATAAATGTGTAGAACATAAAACACCCGATTAATCTAAGTCATGTTTTATGATCATATTCATGCATAAATGAAAGGATACCTAACAAAAATTCTAAGATTCAATTATTTGAAACATTTGATCATTTACTAAATAGGTCAGGGTTAGGATACACTACAACAAAAGCCTGCTTAGCTGATGATGTGCGTCGCTACTTTACCAGTGCTAATTAAAATTAGGCGTCAGTTAAGGATCGAGTATAAATACCGTACATATGGAAAACCTAACATTTTTTCTTTCTCCCCTCCCGACGCTATCTCTCTCCATCCCGACTCTCTCTCCCTCTCTCCCTCTCTCCCTCTCTCTCCCTTTAGATGCAACGACAACCATCGCCATCTCCACCTCTACTATACCTTTCTCAATCGATCGTCTCTCTCTATTTCCCCTTTTCCCTCTCTCAATTGACCATCTCTCTTCGTTTCCCCTTTCTCAACCCACCTCTACTCCTCTAGGGTTTCTCTCTCTCTCTCTCTCTCTCTCTCTCTCTCTCTCTCTCTCTCTCTCTCTCTCTCTCTTAGGGGTTTTTAATCTCTATCTCTCTTTTAACATGTTTAAGGATGAGAAACGACGATCCCTGCAATCTGATGTATGATATGGACATCAAGGAAGCCTTAGCCACTTGCATCTTTAGCATTCAATGGATGTCTCCATAAAGCACGAATATCTCCTCGAAGTTCTATACGTCGTCTCTCTTTTAATATCTGTCATCCATCTGTTATATGGAATTTTTTTTCCAGATTTTGTCTATGAATGTAGGTTATAAAACGAGGTGCAAATGATTGAATTTGTGAAGTTTTCATCAGTCTTTTTTAAAATTTTGGTTACATTATGCTTTGGCACCTTACATGCTCGATTAAATGCCAAACGGCCCAAACTTGCTGTGTTGTTAAGAACTCTGTTGTAATCGTGCAATTGATCTGGGTTTCTTGTTTCCTGAGGAAAAGATTTTAGCACTGGAATTCGCTCCTATGTAATTCATTCACTGAAGATGGAGTTAAATGATCTGTTTGTTAAATCTCAGTGTCCACTTCCCATTTCAACTTTCTTAAAGAGATTTGTATGGTTTTCTTACCTGAATGTGTATGGTGGATAGTAACATTCTTACGCAGATATAATTGAATCTTGTTTGGCTTCCATTCATCAAGTAAGCTTATGTTTTTCCATTCTCTTTATTGAAATTGATAGTTCATTAGAACACAAGAAAGGCCTAGAATAACAGAGAAAATATAGCCCATAATGGAAACCACAGACCCTTACACCCCCATCATATTAGAACACCTGCTCAATTTTTAAAAAGTCATCCCTACTATGCCTAGAGATCTCCTACAAGGACCTGGCCCAAGAAGTAATTAGGTCCACTATCACCAATTAGAAGTCCTGTTATTTCTTTCTTTCCAAGCTGGCCACAGAATTGCTAGGAGAGTAGGTTCCAAAGCATGGCTTGGTAAATGGCAGCAAACATAATATGCTTGAGTCTAGCTGCTGAAATTTTAATTTTCATTGCATGGATGTAGCCTTGCATGCATGGTTACCTTTCGGTATTGTGTTACTATGAGCAATTTTATTTTTTTGTTGTTGTTGTTGTTGTTATTGGCTTGTTAAAATGAAAAATATCCATTGGTCCTATTTCAATGAACAAGTCTCTACAAATCAGAGGTTAGGATTGTTCAAAAGCCCGATTTTCAGATTGTGATTTAGCGACAGTGGTTTCCACAGTCTAGTCGGTCTAATTTTAGCTAGTTTATGCCTGACTTTCATACAACCCCCAAGAACACAATGTGTAATAGCAAAAAAATAGCAAATCCAAAAAGACCCACATCAGAAATCTGCTTGAAAAGAGGCCAAATAGAAAATCTAAAAAGACCCACATTAGAAATCTCTTCATTTTATTTGTTGAGGTCATTTCATATTACAGATTGTAGTCTTCATTTGTTGAGGTCATTTCATATTCTCTTCATTTTATTCAATTTTGCATCTATTCGGTATATTGAGTACTGGGCTTTGTCGGACCTGTGATTCTGCTTCATCTCCTTTGCATGGCTTCTAGCTTTTCAAGATATTATAGGCTTATTAATAGAAAAGGGACGGAAAGGAAAAAAGGGGAAATTTAACTAACTGTCATTCAATGACTAGGCTTGTCAGTATACTTGGAGTCTGGTTCTAGATATCATCTATCTTCACCCATGAAGCAATACATTCAAAACCTTCTTAAGGTAATGGAATTTCCCTGATCTTCTTTTATTCCATCAATCAATTCTTTGTGCCTTTTCCTTCATTTATTAAATGGCGGTGGTTTATTCATTGCACAATTTAGACATGGCATGAATGTGTGATGGTAAAATAGTGTGGATTTTCTTTTATATTTGTTGACTTTTGAGAATGAGGATTCTTTTGTTGACTTTGAACGAAATATGACTGAGCATAAGAACTTGATTCTTCTTAATTTCTGGTTTTTGATCGATATCATTCGAATGCATGGTGGAATGGGCATTCTCATTCCTTTGCTTCTTAGTATACTTGTCACACTGTTTTGATAGTGGATTGTTGTTCCTTCAATCTATTCACTTGTTTTTATTTTTATTTTTTATTGAATGGAAGGGAAAATTTCATTCTAGACAAAGTTTGTCTTTTAGTTGAAGCTACTGTGAGGTCCATTCGTCAACAAATTGCTCTTTTAAATGATATTTACGGAAGCTGTTGATAGATTGCATAGGCCTGTTATAGACAGCAGTTCTATTCAGAAAATAATTACTACCACCATGGAACAATGAAATTGGGTTTGTATTATTATAGAATTATGAAAATGCAGAGTTGGGCGCATGTCGATTTGGAAATGCAATGGACTTTTTCTTCAATAAAATAAGATTGCTCTGTTTTCTTTCTGAAAATGCATTGTTAGTAACTTCTTAAATTAGATATGCATGTGGGTATAAGAAAATGTTGGCATCTTAGCTATGCCAGAGAGGAACTTTTGAGCTTGTTTGGATGTTTAATTGAAATGAATTGTACTATGGGAATGCCAGTGCAATTTGGTCATTTCCAGTTTATTGGACTAGTAATTGCAATTTAGTTTAATAGTGTAAGTCCAAAACACGCCCTTGATGTTTTCGTTAGTTTGCCAAGTAAGACAGAGCTGTTGGCTTGGATGACCAAGCATCATTTTCCATTTTCCAGTTATGTATGTATAAATGAAAATTGTACTGCAGCATAGTTGTCTGCTTCACCATCATTCCAGTGTATATCGTTCGTAGCTTTGCACGTCCCAATACAACTGAGGAATAATATGAACTGATTACTCGATTTTCCAAGTCAATTCGTTATTCATAGGGGTCAAGAGCATGGAATTAAATATTGATTTTGGAGATTTTGGAGTGCAACAACCTGGCCTGGTAGGCTAGGGGTTGTACACTTGATTCAGCTAGCATTGTGTGTATATGATAGCGGCGGTTCACTTAGTTCACCAATACTTGCAGCTACATATGTTTTTACAAGTTAGAGATTTTTTTGCTAGTCAGCGTTCAAGAGTATGATGGCTTGTTCGACTATCACAGGAGAAGACAATTAGATTTAGTTAGCAGGTTCCTCTCCATCTATTTATTTTTGTTTGGTAGTCTTATTTTATACTTATACCTATGAAGAAACTTAATTTAATGGATTTGATATTGAATTTGGTATGCTTATAGGAGTTGCGACTAGGGGCTTTATATTTTGTGTTAGTGATTGGTGCAAAGTTTGTTCCCTTAAGAAAATTAAGAAAATTGCCAGGTATTATTCATGAATATCTTCCATAAATAATTGATCTTGCTTAATTTATATTTTTGTCACTTCATTTATATGCTTTCCTAGAGGCCCAACTTGTAACTCCTTAGAACCCGCTCTGCTGTAAGATATTACGATGTATGACGGTTCCCAGCAAGTTCAGTTGCAAGTTATTATATAGAGTTGGTTGGATGTCTTTTATTTTTGTAAATGTTATTAATAGTTAGTTGGATGATGAGTGATACTTGTGATTGTGAATGACAATAAACAACTTATTTTATATATATATATGTATGTTATCCTTAGAGGATTTATTTTTTAAGGGGACATGATATTCTTGCAGCCTATGGTATTTTAATTTTTATTTGAGCCTGCTCTTTGTATATTTTCATTTGTGCAGACTGCCTTCAACCCTGGAGATTGTCATCGTGGCCCATGCAGTGGGTAAAGTGATGGGTAAAGGTGGAGTAAACATACAAAATATTCGTAAGGTTTGTTCCGTTCCTGGTTATTATTGTTTTATATCAAGTAACAGGCTTGTGTTTTTAACACTCCCATTTAGTGAACTGTCCCAAAAAAAAAAGTCAATTCAGTGCAAACATTATACCATTCATAAAAGGTGCAAAAATGATAGTTTTAAAGCATAAAAGGTCCCATTCAGTAAACTGTCCCAAAAAATTCTTCTTTTGTTAAAAGTTTCATGGAAAACTTTTGTTATTGTAGTATTATGACAAGTAATGAAAAACGACGGAACATTCATACAACTTTTTAAAGATTAATCTACCCTATTTTTGTATGTTCTCTTGAGAAGACTTTTCTGCATTTTTCTCTCTTCCGATTTTGGTGATGTCTCTTTCTGTGGGGTAAATTATGGTGCCTCTGTACTACAAATTTTTACTACAGCCTATTTACTCTTTTTCTTTTCCTGTGAGAATCTAGTTATGATTTGTCAGTATCTGAACAGTTTATTGGCATGTTTTGGCTTCGTTGGAACTGGTACTTTGTCTTTATTAAATATTAATTCTTTCATTTTTTAGTTCTATTTATAGGCAGATGTATTAAAATGATAGTGAGACAAGAACAGGTATTACCTGATGTTGTCTTACTATGGATTTGGGGTTAAAAAAGTACCGAAATGTTTGATGTTTCTTCCTACTGTCCCTTTTGTGTCGGCATGCATGATCAAGCAATGGGATTTAATGGGAAGTTGTGAGAAGTCGCTGCTAGAGAGGAGTCATATGATAACTATTTATATTGTCCTAGTGCAAAGGATCTTTAGGATGAAGATCTTGAACATTTTCAGAAGCATTAGATTAAGGGCCAGCCTGTTGTAGTACGTAATGTTCTTCGTGATGAATCTGATTTAAGCTGGGATCCTTTAGTATTTTTCCATCCTTTGCTTGAAAGGAACAGTACCAATCACGGGAATGATATGAAGTTAGTTAACACCGAGTCAAGGGTTCGAGTACCCATCAGTGGTGAAATCCCACGGCGTGCGTGTGTGGGGTGTGAGTGCATGTGTAAGAGTGTGTGTGTGCATGTGTAAAAAAAATAAAAAATGAGTCAGTTAAAGCTACTAATTGCTTAAATTGGTGTGAGGTACGTTTTCTTGATATTTCTTGCATTAATTCTCCCCAAAAAATATATTTTATCATAAGTAATGTTAAATTAAGTTGAATGCAATCCTAGAACTCCATCATCAAGATTAGTTTCATTCCATGAAGCTGTAGCAATTCATGTGGTAGTCTTAGAGCTTTTGTTTACTATTGCTGCTATTGAGGATTAATATTACTGATGATTGTTCATTTTAAAATGATTTAAATTGCTTTACCTAAAGAATGTTCTTGAGTGTGCTTTATTTAGGAGTCCCAGGCTCCCAACACTCGATGACCAGAATCACTTCTTCTTCTTATCTTTTTCATATGTTCTTTAGATGTATAACATTATGCAAATTGGTTAAATTCTAACTGGATGCGTTCTGTGGTAGGATTTGTTTATTGATCCTGTTGTTATTATGATAGGAAGCATTAGAAAATTTGGGCTTTTATTCAGGTGAAGAAGATATGGAGTATTCCAGCTTCTCGAGTGGGACTGAACATGCTGTAAAAACATGGCGAGTGTTAATCTTGTTATATCCCATTTTAAAGCTATCTTGGAAGGACTAAACAAAAATACTTCTAGGAAAGGCCAATGTTATGTGACTTTAAATAAAATGACTGAAATAAGATAAGCTACTCCATCATTCTTGTTGTCTATATCTTTCCAACGGGACTGAAGTTATAAATGGTTTTTTTTCCTGACAGGCCTTAGTGGACACTTGTGAAGTTGGGGTTATGACTGTATCCACGAAAATAGGGGAATTGTTAGGGCAAAATTCAAGTATGACTTGCCACCCAAATCAATGCTACTTGTGTAATTTCTGCTTGCATATTTAATTCAAAATTTCACTTTTCCATTGGTTTGTCTAGAGATTCAGTTTTTGAACCTTGTTTCTTTGTCTATGCAGAGAAATAAGGCATGGGTTTTCATTTACACCAACAATATGAGGTAATGCTTTGATCTTTTAAAATGGTTTTCTTTGATTTTTTTATTTTTTAAAAATATTAGTGTAATTAAATTGAGATTTGTTGTAGATGCTAATAGAATCTGTTCCTTTACCACTATTATTATGATCATTATGTAGAAGATTCTTGCTTAGATTCATAGGAGATGAAATCAGTCTTTCATGAGACTAAAGGTCTGGTCTAGTGGATTCAATCAAAGTGGGAGGAGGAACACAAAAGGCTTGGTGAGAAACTGGAAACTTACATAGGTTGATGTTCTTTGGTTAGCAGGAAAAAGAAAAACAAGAGGGAAAAAAACTTCTGACTTTCCTACTTTATTTAAAAGAGAAAGCTCATTGACCACTTTTTGCTTTTTGTCACCTCAGAACATCAAATCAATGGCCTGGAACAGGTTGCATCTTCCTATCATAAAGTGCTTGAGGAAAATCATACGCTCTTCAATTAAGTACATGACCTTAAAGGTTACTACCTGACATTTGTAGGATTGAAGGCTATATTGATTTTGTAGGAGCTTTTAAGCCTAATATCGACTTTTTTTTTTTTTTTTTTTGTCATTGTTGCAGGGTGTATTAGGGTCTACTATTGAGTGAGACCCTTCTTACCAGGGCAAGCCGATGGCCAAACTACTATAGATTATATTGGAGAAAATGGGAGTATCATGATTGTAAATCCTCTTAAGCATGGTAAAGATGCAAGGAGAGTATTTTTATTTGTTTTAACAAAGTGTTCGGAAAAAATGTCACACCACTTATGTTCTCTTTCTCAGAGAAGGTTTCTTTTATGAAATAAGGGGATATATATGATTTCTCCAAGATATAATGGGAATTTTTTTGAACTGACTTTCCTTCAATATACCAATGAAAATACCCTGCATTTTAGAAATGGTGAAAATACTTTTCTGTCATAATAGACCCAATAACTGCCTTGAAAGCATTTTGATTTTTGCGTAAATACTAATGTTAATATGTGAGACTTGGAATTTTGTGAGGTTACACCCTTCATAATATTCTTGTAAGAAACAAGAATTAAGCAGTTATTCCAGAAGCAGATGTTCTTGTCATTATCTACAGAAATATCCACTACTCTTCAATCTCCATCAAACATACACTTATAAACATTTGGGAACATGGGTTGACAGATCTTTTTAAGCAAAATTTATTGTAATACATGAATACAATCATTCCAATAGTGATTTGGTTTTGTTGTTGATACGTAGGACATTGTTATGAAAATATCACTAAATAGTATCTAAAACTGGTGTTGTTGGGTTAATTTCTTTAAAAACATCAGGGATGCATGGTATGTTTTGGGTGGACATTTTCTTCAGTCACTCATACTTATTGTTTCTGTGTAGAGCAAGTGTTTCCTGACACGCAACCATTGATCAGATCTGTTCTCGATGGTTATAATGTCTGCATCTTTGCATATGGGCAAACAGGCTCTGGGAAGACATACACAATGGTAATATCAACAGTGCACTCACTAAGATAATGTAGCTTTGATTTTCTTTAGATGAAGATGTCCAAGTTAGACAGAAAAATAGTATGATCATTGGTATTTCTGCAAATGAATATTATGATCACACCGTTGGTTCTTATGCTTACTGAGCACTGACAAAAACACCATTTTCTATTGCTTGAAATGAATTGGAATTCATTGATATTATTAGAACTCAGATCCTTTGTCCTTGCTCTTCGTATCTATTGCTTGATTCAGTCTACCCTACAAGTAATTAGGATGATGTCAAGAAATAGATCAAATGAGGAATAATTTCTTCCTTTTCTATATATAACTGGACAGCTAATAGGGGTTGTGCGGCTGTAGGTAGGGTTGTCAATGGGTAGGGTCCTATTTGAATGCTACTTTTTGACTCTCTCTCTCTTTTTTTCTTTTTCTTTTTCTTTTTTTTCCTTGTGTGCAGGATTTTAATCAATTATGCCTAAATTCAGACCTACAAACACTTCAGCCTTTTAATGATACTCGTGCTAGGAGTAAACCATATAGAGGATTTGTTATTTTTTATTTTTAATTCAAGACTATTTTCAATTTATTGTAATAAATATTATATTTTTTTAATATGTAGTAATATAAACTTTGTTTAATATTTAGTTTTAATTCTATTGCAACATTTTTTACGTTCAAATATTAAAAAAATACAGGTTTCAATTGAATTATATATAATAAAAAAATTACTGGCCGGTTGGGGCCTCTCAAATCTATACAAAGACTTTTGTCGGCGCTTGTATAGATTTTTAGCAGCGCTTAGCCCTGACAAAAGTGTCCTGAAATCATCATTTTACCGACGCTTAGGTAGACTTTTAACGCCGCTTTTTTCACTTTTCGTGGCGCTTCTTTTAGAATACCGTTGCCACCAAAAGCGTCGGTCAAGCCAGAACAAGCGTCGAAAAAGAGTACATAATTAGTGATGCTTAGAGAAGCGCCGCTAAATGTACCTTAGCGCCGACATAAACTTTACCGATATACCCCTTTATTGGCACTTGTGTAGCGCCACTAAAGGATTTGCCAGCGCTTTTGGGGAATTCGGTGCTTATGAGCGCCGGTAGAAGTCCCATTTCTTGTAGTGATAGGGCAACCTCGACTAGCCAAGCTAGCCAGCCCCACTACCAAGCTCATCTTTCTTATTGACATTATTTACCTTCCATGTCTTGGTGATTGTGTTTTCCATGGTCCGTAAGCATTGGCAGTTAGAGATAAGGATTTGATCGACGGTTGCGTCCTAACCTTCCGATGCTAAGGAAAATGAATAGGAGTAAGAAAGGCTACTAGCAAGCAGCCACTAGTTGACTTGCGTGCATTTGTAGAGTGTTATTTGTAGACATCCAGGGTGGCCCACATTGCTAAGACAACGTGTGACACGCCCTGCATGGCCCCACTGTGGTGTTTATTTTTCCATACAACCTGTTGATATGGTCGGATCTGGATGAAGGAAAATACATAGATCATCTCGATTCAAAGTATCCTAGGGCCCATCATGGCCTGGCTAGACAGATGAACTATGTGGATTATCTGAGGTGGACCCCACCTGCACTTATTTAAGAAAAATATATATATAAAAGAAAAAAAGGAACAATTTAGCCGTTGCTAGCAGCAGGCAACGTCCGGGGAATCTGCTGTTACAAGGGTTACTAGGTGGGGCCCACTGCTGTACCAGAGTGATGTATGCGTTCCATCCACACCGTCCATCCGCCTTTCCAGATCATTTTAGGCTATGACTAAAAAATGAGTCGGATTCAAATCTCGGATGGACAGCACCACAGTAAACATTGGGCATTGACAGCCACTTTGGGCCCACTGAGATGCTCATTTTAAGCCCAAATAGGAGCTGTGGACCCACTGCCGAGTCCCACCATGATATACGTGACTCTCCCAGGTGGCCCTCCCAATCTATCCACCAAAAGGCCCACGAGCCTTGGTAGGCTGACCTATAATAAGACAGGTTCAATTTCAGCTGGAAATGTATGTGGGGGCTGGGCCCACTTCATTTTTTCTGTTTCCCACCATGGACTCCTACAATGATGCACATGATACGCTTTAGTGGCCTACTTAATTTGATCATTAGAATGGGCCACGGGCCCTGATCGGCCTTCCGCTGAAGCAATAGAACAAAATCTCTGGTGGAACAAATCACTGGACAACAAGTTGTTGAGTGATTTTTCCCACACTGTGGGGTCCCACCTATTTATTTTATCCACATTGTCCATCTATACAACAGCTCATCTGAGCGTGTGGAGCCTACAAAGGAAAATAGTGTATATTGAACACTTGCCATTGAAAACTCCCAGGGCACACTGATGTTTATTTGTTATCCAACTTATTTTTGGAACCCGCTGTGAACCCACCATGTTATATGTGTTCTATCCAAGCCGTCCCTTATGTGACCACCTGATGTATGGGTTTTATTCACACCCATCCAACAGGTATGGCCCATTGTGGAGCCAATCATGATGCATGTGTTTTACTCACATTGTTCATCTATTTTAATAGTTCATTTAGAGTATGGACATAAAGGTGAGGTAAATCCGTAGCCCAGGTGGATCCATGTTGGACCATGGGGCTTGCCCACGTTGCCCAACATGTTGGCCTCCTTTGTGGCGTCCTTTGGGGCCGTTGTGGCCATGCCATGGTATATATGTTTTATCCTCACTGGCAATCCATTTTGCTATATCATTTTAGTACGATGGGCTTGATTTAGGGGCAGATTCAAGTCCTAGTGGTTTCAACCTTCCTAAGGCCCATAATGATGGTTATATGTTACCTTTGTTGGCCATCTATTTCGTCGGCCCATTTTAATGCATAGCTCTGATGATGGGGTAGATTTAAGTCTTAACACTACAACAAATTAGACTTTTGGCAATGATTTTTTTAGCAACGAGTCTAATTCCATTGCAAAAAGTTAATTTTTTACAATGACATTTTAAGTCATTGCAAAAAATAAATTATTTCCGATGACAGTTTAAATCGTCACTAATAGTTAACTTTTTTTTGATAAGTTTCAATTGTCGTCACAAAACTTGTCACATGAAAATTTTCACAACGAGCTTAACCAGTCGTCACTAATAGCCACTTTTTTTGACAAATTAGGTGTCGTAAAAAAAATTCTTTACAATGACACAAAAGTTGTCGCAAATAGTAGCTTTTTACGAAAATACAACATTAGACTTTTTTTCACAGTTCTTTTTGAAACGACTAGTTAAACTCATTGCAAAAAATACCGAATTATACTTTTTACGACGAATGTAGTTTCATTGCGAAATGTGGGAGTATTTACAACAACATTGTAAATCATTGCAAATAGTTGACATTTTTGCAATAAGTTATAATTATCGTTGTTAAAATATTTCCCTCCAATTTTTTCTGAAAAAATTACATGGCAGGAAAGACGTTTCACCACCCGTTTCAATCGTTAGCGCTAATGTCCACTTTATAAGACGAATCGAGTGTCGTCGCAAAACATTATTTTTTTGTAACGACATAAAAGTCACTATAAATAGTTTATTTTAGCAACGACTAGGTTAACTCGTTGTGACAAAAACCAACTGAAACTTTTTACGACGAATGTAGTTTTATTACGAAATGTTAGAGTATTTGTAACAACATTATAAATCATTATAAATAGTCAATATTTTTGGGACGAGTTATAATTAGCATTGCTAAAACGTTTCCCAACAATTTTTTTTTGAAAAAATTACATGGCAGGAAGGACATTTCACCACGCATTCAATTGTCATCGCTAATATCTACTTTATACGACAAATTCAGTGTTGCCGCAAAATATTATTTTTTGGAACGACATGTAAATAGTTTATTTTAATGACGACTAGGTTAACTCGTTGCGACAAATACCAACTAAAATTTTTTACGACAAATGTAGTTTCATTGCGAAATGTTAAAGTATTTGCAACAACATTATAAATCATCGTAAAAAGTCATTATTTTTGTACCGAGTTATAATTATCGTCGCCAAAACATTTTCCACCAATTGTTTCCAGGAAAATTACATGGCGCGAAAGACGTTTAACAATGCGTTTCAATCGCCATCGCTAATGTCCACTTTATGCAATGAATTGAGTGTCATCGTAAAAAAAATATTTTTTACAACGACACAAAAGTGGCTGCAAATAATTTTTTTTAGCGATGACTAGGTTAAGTCGTTGTGATAAATACCAACTGAAACTTTTATCGATGAATGTACTTTCATTGTGAAATGGTAGAATATTTGTAACAATATTATAAATCATCAAAAATAGTTGACATTTTTACGACAAGCTATAATTATCATTGCTCAAACGTTTCCCACTAGTTTTATTTGTTGCAACGACACAAAAGTTGCTGTAAATAGTTTGTTTTAGCAATAACCAGATTAACTAGTTGTGACAAATACTAACTGAAACTTTTTGTGACGAATGTAATTTCATTGCGAAATGCTAGAATATTTGCAACAACATCGTAAAGCATCGTAAATAGTCGACATTTTCGCAGCAAGGTAAAATTATCATCGCTAAAACGTTTTTCACCAACTTTTTTTTAGAAAATTTACATAGTATGATAGACGTTTCACCACGTGTTTCAATTGTCATCGCTAATGTCCACTTTATGCGATGAATTGAGTGTCGTCGCAAAACATCATTTTTTACAATAGTACAAAAATCGCTGCAAAGAGTTTATTTTAGCGATGACTAGGTTAACTCGTTGCAACAAATTTCAATGGAAACTTTTTGCGATGAATATAGTTTCATTGTAAAAGAATAGAGTATTTGCAATAACATCGCAAATTATCTGACTGTGTACTCTTATAAATAGTCTTCCATCATCTTTCTGTGTGCTCATCAATTAAATAGTGGAAACCAACATATATTGCCTCATTAAGTTTCTGATTGACGATTGAACAATGCACATTATTGATGATCGCTCAATCAACTTCCTAATCAACAATCGAATGACACAAAGTATTGTTAAACATCTGATAAACCTCCAATTAATGATTGAATGGTATAAACCAACATAAATCTTGTTATTAATTCCCAAATTGATGATGGAATGGTGTATATCGACAATCACTTGATAGACCTCCAATTAACGATTGAACAATTGAAAGTGTTGTTAACCATCCGATGAACCTCCGATCCTTTATCGGATGATGGAAATCATCGTACATTACTTCATTAAGTCTCCAATCAACAATCGAATGTTACACATCACCAACAATCACAAGATCAACGTCCTAATCAATGATTATACAACATAAATTTCTTTCGATGATTAAATCAACTTCCAATCATTGATTAAATGGTGGATAGATGGGATGGATGGATGGATGTTTGGACGGTTGGATGGAATAGTTAGATGGTTGGATAGACGAGATGGTTGGATGGTTGAATGGGATGGTTGGATGGATCAATATGTGAATAGATTGGATGGATGGACTGATGAGTGAGATATTTTGTATGGATTAATGGGATGGATGGATGTTTTGATGGGATGGTTGGATGGTTAGATGGATGGATGGATAGATTGATCAATGGGATGGTTGGATGGGATGGTAAGATGGTTAGATGGATGGATATTGATAGAATGATCGATGGGATGGATGGTTGGATGGAATGGATGGATGTTTGGATGGGATGGATAGATGGTTGGGATGGTAATGGATGGGTGGTTGTTTGGATGGATAGATGTTTTGATGATTGGATAGAATGAATGGATGGATGGGTTGGTTCGATGGATGGTTAGATGGATAGCTGGGATAGATGGATGAATGGATGGTTAGATGGATGTATGGATTGATAGATGGGTTGGTTGTATGGATAGATGGCATGGATGGATGTATGAATGGATAGATGGGGTGGTTGTAAGGATAGATGGCATGGATGGATGGATGTTTTGATGATTGATGGGATGATCAGATGTATGAACGAGATGGTTGGATGTTGGATAGATGGATAGTATGGTTGGATGGATGGATGCATGGATGAATGTTTGGATGACTGGATATATAGATGGATGGAATGGTTGGATAGATGGATTGATGGGTGTTTGGATGATAGTTTGAGTTGAATGGATAGTTGGATGGGGGATGAGATGAATGAGGCTCCGATGGGCCACTAAGGGGTCAACAAGATGTATGAATTCTATCCACACCACCTATCCATTTATACGTATCATTTTAGAGTATGACCCCAAAAATAACGAAGATCTAAGGCTCAAATGGACCACATTATAGGTAATAGTGTTAAATGAGGGTCGAACATTAAAATTTTTTGGGGGCTATAAAAGTTTTAGATCACGCGAATTTTCATTTTTTCCCTTAATCTGGGCCTGTATGACCTAATCAACAGATTGGATGTCAAATAAACAGTATAGTGGGCCTTAGGAGGAATTTAATGGTGGATATCCAATCACTATTGTTTTAATGTGGTGTGGTCCACCTGAGATTTATCACTCTCATTTTTGGGATCAAGCCCTAAAATGATCTTTAAAAATGGATGAATGGAAACAGATTGGCTACTCCCCCTGTCGCTAGACCGTTAGCTGATGGTTGGTGCTCTGTGGGCCCCACTATGGTGTATGTGTTTCATCCATGCCGTTCATCTATTTTTATAGATCATTTTAGGGCTTTATGCCAAAAATGAGAGGGATATAAATCTTAGGTAGACCACACCACAGGAAACAATAGTGATTGGATATCCACCATTAAAATCCTCCTATGGCCCACTGTACTACTTATTCGACATCCAATTTGTTAATTAGGTCATAAAAAGCCAGATGAAGGGAAAAAATAAAGATCATCTTGATACAAGAATTTTATAGCCCCCAAAAAGTTTCTAATGGTCGACGTTCATTTAACATTGTAATGTATATATTTTTATCTAAACCATCCATCCATTTTAACTACTCATTTTAATATATGAACCCAAAAAAGGAGGCAGATCAAGGCTCAAGTGAACCACACGGTAAGAAATAGTGGAGATTAAACTCCTACCATTAAATCTTTCTTGGGAGTGGTGTGATCCAATTGGGCCATCAATCTTCATAATTTTTTAGATCATGTCCTAAAATGAACTGTAAAAATTAATGGACGGCGTGGATAAACCACATACATCACTATGGGCCCCACAGAACCCTCGGCTGGAACACCCGTCCCTAGTTTCGTCCAATGGGTGTAATCCCCAATCCACACCCAAAAGGAGCCCGCATATTTTATTTTTAAAATTTTTTTCATTCTCACGGGTTGTAAGCTATCTCTATCTCTCTCCCTCCCTCTCTCCCTCTCTCTCCAATTCATGCTAATAGTAATCTGGACAGGAGGAGATGCTTTCTTTATGTGGTGAAGAAAGAATCGAATGCTAACAACAATCTGCAGAAGCTTAACTAGCAACTCCAATCCCT
This sequence comes from Magnolia kwangsiensis, assembly GCA_037074715.1. Lineage (NCBI taxonomy): Eukaryota > Viridiplantae > Streptophyta > Magnoliopsida > Magnoliales > Magnoliaceae > Magnolia > Magnolia kwangsiensis. The sequence continues at coordinate 92,700,591 of CM073573.1, forward strand.
CTCTGAGAATCCTTAGTAAGAATGCCCGTCCCTACCTCCTACTCTCTCCTTCTTACTTTGGTACTCTCTCTCTCTATGTGTGTTTTTTCATTTCTCTTTCACCCCATGGAGGAATTGAGGGTTTGTGGATCTTAGAAATTGGGGAGTTGTGGATTTTGGAAATTGTGGATTTGGGGATTTTAAGGATTTAAGGATATTGGGGCTTTCATATTGAAGGAATTTCGTGCTATAATATTTACAGATTGTGGAGGCAGTACAATGATTGTTGGGAAGAAAGAATATGAAGGTGACTCATCAAAAATGAGATCGTCAGATATTCTCTTCTACTGACAAATGGGCTTATAGTAGCATAGGGGAAGAGCTTTACTATGTTGTTATTTGGTCTTCAGGGTCTTGGTAATGTTTCTTTCCTTGTCTAAGCCTCATAGTATGGTGTTGCTATGATTCTATACATTATAGTGGCTGTATATCCTTTAGTCAATAAAGTTCTCAAATTTTTTGTATAAAATCTTTCTTGAAAATTTCAATGGAAATGAATGGTATAGATCATTTGTTCATGAACTAGAACCACATTGAATACCAGAAGTTGAAACTGCAGAATTCCTAGGTTGAGTTTGAGGGTAGCTTCAAAATATATAAGCTCAATGCCCTCGTATTGTGTACTGATTAAAAAACTTTTGTGTTCTGAGATGCTTGTATGTTAGTTTGACGTTATTTCCTCATCCTTTAGGTCTGTGTAGCCATGTTTTGATTCAATGGAAGGTGTTGAGGAAACTTTCCCCTTTTAGGATTCAAAGAGGGGTCTTGTCTTCCTAAATTCCTATCCAATATCACGTCTGCCTTATTTTTAACGATCAAGATGTTAGTGAACATGTCTATCATGAAAGAAACTAATCGAGTTCAGTGATTTTTGGTGTTTTCCTTTCTGATGACATTTGCCTCGCATGTATGATTCGTTGGAATTTGTCACACCCCAGACTCGTTAACCGGACTCACAAGGAATTTGATGGTCGGTTCGGGCCGCAACAGCCTTTGTAGTACCCCATTCTTAGCTCCTGAGGCAGGTTCCGATCTTGGGATCCTATAAGGAGGATTTCCATAATAATATAATCATTTCCAATACGAGCATACCTAAGATCACAACAAGTATATCTGAGAATAACAAGATACATATCACAAAATTCACTTAGAATTTAAACTTTTACAAGCTTTCATAAGGTCTAAAAGGACATACATAAGATAACAGGAGAAGGAAAGGAAAGTCTGTAACACTGGGGTCCTTAAACTCAACTTTACTCCACGCTCTACCGCTACGACGCCCGCCTTGGATCTCCTGCACGCATCAATCGTGCATAAGCTTATAGACGCTTAGAGGGTAGTGATAGTGTGTGACAATGGTACACAGAAGAATAGTAGGAGGTAAAGAAAGGGAAACATGCTCCATGACAATATCACTAGCCTTACCAAGGCTTATCATAAATAAGATGTAGTGAGTACTAGGCACCTTACCAAGGCAATGCATGAAGAGGCTTATACAGCCGATGCGAATGTGATGCGAAATAATGCCAGTGCTCATACCCAATCCACATATCAAGTACATTTTCAATTATAAAGAAATCACTGGGGTCCATTACATTGTGGAATGACTGACACTCTATAGACCCCACATAGTCAAATGAGCATAAGAGACCTCACTACCCGCCTATGGATAACCAATCACTATGTAACACCCCGTATCTTTGATACTCGGGTGTTACCCCTGATGAACACGGTTATAGGGATTTAAGATAATTAAACTTAAACTCTGCACGTGTAGGTTGAAGCTCCCATTCGATGATAAAAGCCAGCCACCATGATCCAAATGAGCCAAGTCGAACACAACACCAACCCGGAAGGTAAAACTCACAAAATCCTTAGATTAAAGCAAGGTTATGGACAAAATTTCTAAGACACAATGACACCATACACCTTGACACAATAAATTATGGCCAACTAGGCACTCGGAACCCCTCAAATATCTATTCCACCATTGAGATAAAACCTTGTGCCCATCTGACCAGTGGAACGCGCCATATGGGCAAAGTAAGGCCCCGAATGTAATAATATGGCCCACCTGGGCCTCGGCTCCACCCCAAACCAGCTTAGGACCTTTAGCCCCAAGACAGTTAATCGAAGTAGATCAAACACCAGAATCGTGATATTCCCTAAGGCCAGGTGCATGTCCACCTAAAATCTAGGGCACAATGTGCACGAAACAAATACTTGAGGTCAAACCACGGTTGACTGAACCATATTTTAAAAAGTTTCTCAGGAACGTTCCCGCCAACACTATCCATTTTCACTCAAATGAGTCCCCTAATCAAAACTGTATAAGGGTTTAGACCTGTTCATAGGAAAAAGTGAGATGATGATGGATCATCTATTTTCTCATCATGAGGCTAGGCAAAAACGTTTGAGGTTTCTCCTTTTTAGGTTAGGGAGGGCGGCGACGCAGTCCCTGTCTCTCGAGGCCACATTATCACCTACCGTCCACCTCCTCTCTCTCTTTCTTTGCATATATATGGTGAGGCCAGCTCTCAAGGACTCCACACATAAGAGAGAGAGAGAGATCGGGGAAAGGAGAGTGAAACAGATGGCCATTTTGGTGAGCTTGGAGTACATTGCCCCAAGCTCAGTCCGAGAAAACTGGACCAAACCGAGTTAGTGTGGGACCTCAACTACACCATTAAAGGAAGAAAAAGGGAGAGTAAACAGAGGGACAGTAGAGAGGAGGAAGGGGAAGGTTGTGCGTGCGTGTCAACCCCAGGCTTAGGAAGGACCGACTAGGACAGTTAGAACACACCCCCCCCCCCCCCCCCCCCCCCCCCCCCCCCGGGAACTACAAAGTCAGCTCAAAACAAACATCACCCCCCGGAAATACAAAGTAAGCTCAAAACAAACATCACCATGCCTTGCACACGCCACACTAGAGAACCGAAGGTCCCAACTATTTTGGAAGACAAATAATGGCGGAATGCAGTCCTTGTTTTGGACTGACCATGGCTTGAACGCAGGACCTGTTTTAAGGCCAAATATGGCCTGGGTATAAGCATCATTTGGAGCCGAACAAGGGCATGAGAATGGCCCCATCTGTGGGCTAAAACTCGGTCCAGGAATAGCCCCAAGCAGGCCCTGTTTCATCTCTAAACCAGACTGATAAACACTGGCTTCTCAGCTGAAAAACAGGCTGAGAAATGTTCATTTTTAGCGTAAAAACGACCCTGATAGGACCGTTTTTAGGCTGACAGAAATGGCGGCCATTGTGCCACTGGTTAGGTATTGAGATGGGCCGAAAAATGACCAGAGAAGAGCCGCGTTTGGGCCAGAAATAGGGTGAAAAATGACCTCCTAACAGCTTGGCTGTGTACGTTGACAATGGAGGTATGAAAAGAAACCTTGGGCCTCACCAAATGCAGGTGGGCCTCACCAAAAAAGCTGGTAGGTTGCCCTTGTTAGGGACCCTGAGCAGTGCAGGTGGGCCGTACCTTGCATTAGTAGGTGGACCCCACCCTACCATGGTTGGTGGGCCATGTATGTGGCCCCACCTTGATGATATAACTGATCTGGACCGTCCATTAGAAGACGTAAGTCCCTGGACATTTAAAAAAAAAAAAACTACATATATATGCATGTATATGAAGTAAATGTAGTTTTTAAATAATATTGTACTACATTTATGCATGAATGAAACCGGTGGGTCCCACACGTGTGGACCCACCTCTGAATACACTCGTCCCTTCCACGCACGTGGTGTGGATGAACTGCATCTAGGTCGTCCATCAAGGGAAGTCAGACCTTGGCCTTTCAAAAAAAATAGATAAAATATGTGTGTATACATGTAACACGCCAGGTACTGTTATCCAATATCCAGATCGTCCATCACTGGACGTTCCCAGATTGTCCAGTGCTGAAAATGGCTACATGGGAGAAAAGAAAAGAAAATATAATAATAATATATCTTTACGTACGTATACATGCACCTGTGTGGGGCATGTAGAATTAAACTCAGATGCATGAGGACTGGTGCATGTCGATTGCACCCAGGATCATCCATCCATGGGAGTCCAGTGATGGACGTTTGGAGTATTTATATGTATGCATATGTAATATAATATATAAAGATATATGTATTCATATATGTACACCTGCACATGCATGCAAACTTTAATTTATATTATAAAGTACCACTGGTATGTGAGAACCATCAAAGCAACGTGGGGTACATGGATTGCATCTTGACCGTCCATCATAGACTTCGAGCGCTGGGCATCTTATTACACCTGTATCATAACGTGTACACGTGGTTAGCCCATGTGGGACTCACGCTGATATCATGCTAAAATAAATATCAGATGCACGTAATATATAATATTTAAATATCAGAAGTATGTGATGTACACATATAATTTTTAAATATTAGATGTATGTGATAGATATATTATTTAAATATCAGATGCATGATATAATATTTTAATAAATATCTTAGATGCATGCATATTAGGTGCGTGAGGTGGCCCTATGTGGGACCCACTTGACACTTATGTGGAATCCAGTCCGTCCACATGGACGATGGACGAGCCACTCTGCCAGCTAATGACGTCAGCTAGTTCCATGGGCCTTGCCATGACTTCTATGTTGTGATCCACACCGCCCCAAATAGTTGGACAGTTGACCACACGCTGGTGCATGTGCGGCAATCCAAACCATCCATCCCGTCTAGTGAAGGCTTGAGACAAAATAAGACAGATCTATCAGACGGACCATAGTGCGGTAATTAGTGAAAATCAAAGACGCCCCGTATTGAAACCTTTCATGTCACAAAAGTCTTGGGAGCAATATGGTAATTAAATTTTTCCCTGGTCCAAGTCCCTGAGACCTTATGAGCAACTTGAATGGAAATTAAAATATCATGATGAGCTCACTGGCCTGTGGAATATGTACACCGTCCACCCAACATGATGCTTAGGCCAATCTCACTTGGGTCAAAATCAAACCCAACACCTAGGGCCAAATCGGGCCAGTTTGGCCTATAGTGGTGAGCCCAGTTGGGCTACCCTACTTAGGTGAATAAACTGGGGCTAGCGCAAAGCCTATAAGGCCTCGATGTTGCATTCCTTTGAACTTTTGTACAAAGTCGTAGAAACACCTGACATACGTAAATTGTAATTTTTAGGAAATTCTTTGAGCCACCCCGGACCACAAGAAGGAGCAGATCGAGTTCGTGAGCACTACTATATAGGTAATGACTTTCCCTTTGGACTTTTCATTTCTAAATTAGTTAAACATAGTTTACACCAGATTACCACTATTGTGATACTTGCTTACATGTTAGCTAACCTATGAAAAAGGATTACTATTTTCTGTCTTGTTGATACATTGTCAAAAATCATTATTTTAATACCTCCTTTCATGTTTTTATTCGAAGTTATATGATATCACATGTTATTTTGATTGTCTCTGTACATAATCTCATAATGCTACACGTGGAAGATTCCATAATTGTATGCAAGTCACACTTGGGATGTAATGTAACACTCCGGATTTTTGTCAACCTGGAGTTAGACGTCCTTAGGCAATAGGTCAACCATAACACCTTGGTAACTTCTCATAACTCAATTCCAAAGCTAGAGAAATCATTTAAAAACTAATTCTTTAGAAATTTAACGTGTATTAGCTAGCGCTACACTAGATTACCTGTGAAATTAGCACCAACCACTTTAAATATGATCTGTAAGACCCAAAACCTATAGAATTGTTAACACTACGTTACCCTGAAATTTATGATCAATCTCTAAACCCAGTTGCTCTCAGGAGCATTTTGAAACTTCGTACTGGATTTATACTGCACGTCAAAAGTCTGATAGTGATGAACTTAGACCATTATGACCGCCTAGTTGGACTTGACTATCACCTTGAAAATTTAGGCCAAACGATGTCCTGAGACCATTTCCTTGCATCCGGAGTGAAGAGAGTGAGAAAGCAAAGATTTTTAGAAAATTAAATATTATTTTAAGTAATCTGGAACGTGTCACTTGCACGCATTTTCTAAGCATTCTGGCCGTTAGATTTTGACCCAAATTTACCTTCGGATTAGGATAGGTGGCCCATATATGTCATAGTACTTGTAGCTCTAATCGAGTTTTCGTAACGGCAGAACTGAAACTGGTCCGCCACGGTCGATCTGGAAACCTGACCGGACTGAAAACTTAGCTTGACCTAGATCTAATATTAGAGAGCTTAAGTCCGTCCGCATTTAGTAATAGAACCTCTAGAAATGCTCCGTTGGATCAGAACAGACCCGATTTGGTTATAACTTAAGTATACCTTAGCCCTAAGTCTATTTTCGTCGCTTTTGGGCATATAACAAGGCCTTAAACCCTCTCTCACAAATCCCATACGAATTTTAAACCCCAGCTAAGAAAGAGAGAGAAAGAGAGAGAGAGTAGGAGATTCACCCAGGGATTCTACCCTGTCACTTCATGTGCTTCAACACCACTACTGTATCGCTATTACGGCGTTCCTGATTCCATTCTTAGGGAAGAAATCTTAACCCTAACCTGTTTTGGAGCTTAGAATAGTTAGGTGTTATCGTAGCTAACATATATTCATGCCTTAGGTTGTCAATCCGCCGTTGATGAAGACTTATCGTCTGAATCATATCCGTTTTGCATTTTCTGGTTTAAGGTACGGACTATATACATTTAGGTTATGGTTTTTAAGACTTTCAATGTCAGATAATGATTTGTACTTGACATGGATGCTATTTCACATGTTTAACGTGTTGTTTGTTTTGCTTTACGAATGCATATGAAAAATGTATAGTATTGCGTATTCTATGTATTTGTTGGAATACTTGTATACGTATAGAATTTAGATTTTTGTTTAACATGATTATTTGCCATGAATATATGCTTGTTACATGTGTGACAACTCCTTAGAGAAAGGACTTGCCCTAAATCACGCCACGGCCAATATACACTATATATGTTAAAGTGTGTAGCCCACGTGTTTGTGAAAATGTCTAAATGAATACAGAACCCGAATTCTTACATGCCATGATCATCCGTCGTGGGTATATGCAAGTGATATATGGGGCAACTCCCTAGTGAAAGGATTTGCCCTAATTGGTATGATAACTAATACATACCATGTATGATATAATGTGTATGCTAAGTGTTTGTAAATATGTCTATATGAATAAATACTTGTAAACTGTTCTTTAAATGGGTGTTGAGATAGGATTCTCAGCTACTCTAATGATGTGTATGATTTCCTCCATATACTTTGTTTCGTACTCATTGCTTTTACTTAGAAATGCATAAGTGTGGATTCGTGTTTAAGTTATATTCCATAACATGTAGAAACAGTGCCACGAAGGGTGATGGGGGAGTGGTGTAACGATTCTGTGAAACAGCCCTGGTAGCCCTAAAGCGGATAATATTAGACCTTTGATTGTATAATTTGAAATATGATCCATTTACTGCTTTGACTATATCATTGGATAACTTGTCATAACTGAATGTGATTGGGGCTATTGTATAGTCTAGGTAATCGGTAACCATTCTTCAAGTGGTAGTTGAGGATGTTTCACCACAAAGGATGTGTTCGATGAACTCGAGTCGTACTTGGGATGTTCGGCAGTGGTTAGGCCACACAGAGTGCTTATGTATTTCATGTCGTTCAACTCAACGTGCACTTGGCCTAGTTGAGCTCATCAATTAACCCGATTGACCGATGTATGTTCACCATGTTTGGACATTACTGCTTGAACCTAAGGTACCAAACTTACTAGTAAAAAGCCCCTCTAACCTTGGTACCTTGATCCGCTAAGACTCATGAGTCAATTATGGTGGTATGGAACACTATATTCGTGCTGTCGGCCTACTCTGATTGGTGTCGAGCCCTTTGTAGTGACCAGTGAGCACCTATACTCGTGAGTAGATTATGCTGGTATGGGACACTATATTCTTGCTGTCGGCCTACACTAATTTGGTGATGGGGGAGTGGTGCAACGATTGCATGTAACAGCCCTGACAGCCCTTTTGTAGTGACCTCGAGTGTACTCTGAGTCTACGTGGAGGCAACGACCCTTCCGTAGCAACAAGAGTACAAACTAGGCCTGTATTGATTTGGTGATGGGGAGTGGTGTAACAATTGTATGTAACAGCCCTGACAGCCCTTGCAGCAACCTAGAACCGTACATCGTATGAGACTTCCTAAGATTGACGACCCTAGAATGGATTAATATTTGGAAATTGATATAAGGGAGGTGTCTTAGCTTCCCAATCCTACTGTAGGAAAATAACTAATAAGAACTTAGTAATCGTACTCATATCATCGCATTGCATGTGCTATCGGTGTTGGTGTAAGAGCACTAAGGAAGTGACTGACATGGGAGACCGTAAGATGAAGATCGCAGAGGGAGATTGTGGTGAGGGCATGCATCATTCCCTCATATCATTCTTACATTAATAAGAGTATCTAGGACATGTTTGCTTGTACTGCTTTATCATTATTGCTTGATTGAATTGATAACATGTTAACCTTTGCTATATAGATTCCACTGAGTTGATCACTCACTCCCACGTTACGGGACGGTGTTGGCCACACCAACCAATCCCTTTTTTAGTTTCAGATGATGACGATGCTTGCGAAGCAGAGCCAGACTTGATGATGTTGAGGAGGATTTCTCCTATATGCAGGTTTTGATCGACGGGGTTACAGGGTTACTGATTAGATGCCAATACACTTTGTATTTTACATTTTATTTAAACACACATGTATATTCTTTTCTTTCCATTTTGGATTATACATGTATTTAGTTAACTTGGTAATATGTTCACACTCTGGAGACTTACAATCAATTATACATTTTTTATATTTATTTCAGTCTTCCGCTTGAGTAATTTAACTGTCTCTGGAGTATGATATGCTGTTTTGGCTTAATCCACCTCATGTTTTATGCACTCATACAACCGACATTCATCCATAATCAAACATGCTGCATAAGTGATGTTCTGGGACTCGGGAGCTGAGTTTTTGTTCGACCCCCAATTTTCAGGATGTTACATGTAATTAGACAAAATAAGTGGGAAATAGGGACCTTGTACTAATGTCATTTTTATCAAAGTATCCAATTAAAACATCCCAAGGTGGGGGACCTCATGAACGAGGATGGTGGTAATAGGACACTATGCTCGAGCTGTCGACTTACATTGGGTGACGAACCCCTCGTAGTGACCATTAAGTTACTTTAATTGGTTGATTGTATCTAGATTAATAATGGCTGGCTAATCATGCATTCATAGCATATTGGTGATAATAGATGGTTAATGTGGATGCTGTAGAACGTGCCCTAGAGTCGTTAGGGTATCATTTTGCTAGCTCCCAGACCATCGACTATCGACCCCTGTCCGACTAGGTGATCATTCCCAGGTTGATGATTACATGGGTGACGAGCCCAAGTCCGACTGGATGTGCATCCCTAGGCCGATGTGTATTCATGCATCCATGTATCTAATAAGACTGCATATTGCTTATTTCCCTATTAACAATGTTTGTTAAGGCGGACATGTGTAATCTTGAGGGAAATTCACACTGAGCTGGCCACTCATCCATCAACTATTCAACCATAGAGAACATGCTTGGATGAATGTAGAGAGCATCGGTGTCGGCCTTGATGATGCCATCATGGAGCAAAAGGAGGATTATTATGAGGACGAGCTGCATCAGGACGTAGCGGCGTATTTTGGTGTTAATCAGTAGCTTTATATTTTATTTTCAGTGGACTAGTATTTAGGAAACTTTTAGAATTTTGTAACTAAGACCCCCCAGCTGAGCGGGTCAAATTTTTGGGTTCTCATGAATATACATGCTTCTTTTGGCTATCGCATTCTGAGTTTATATTCCGCTATTTCTCTGATTTATAAACTCTTAAATTTCTGAAAACGAGTCTCGTACTCGGGTTTTAAAAATCGAGGCGTTACAAGTTGGTATCAGAGCAAAGTCTAAAATAGCCTGGCTGTGAGATCTAAGTATACAAAACCCATAGGTAAATAACCTAGGACACACATAGAGATCCCCTTAGAAGGTAGCTAGGGTGAACAAATGTAGAAAAAAAAACATATAAAACCCCGTGAGAAACATCAAGACAGTCGTGTGAACTTAGAAACAGAAATCTTAGCCTCCCCTCAAAAAATTCAACTAGTGACATCCCTCAATCAAGTAATGAGATAACTGACATTGACACTACTTCATGAAAGATTAAGGACATTCCCCAAACAATTAAACCATGAATTTTGATTTCTCAGGGAATCATGCCACCTGTGCTACGATCACACCGTACTGATATGCTCGATATCCACCCTATCCCCTCAAGTGAGGGCCAAAGAGAGAGCAGCCCGGAGTACACTCCAGGTCTTCCGCCGGGCATCGTAAATATGAAATAAGCATCGAAAGTGGTGGGGGATTCTCCTTCCCTATAGGGCTTCACCACCGGATTACCATCACCATACTTCGCACAGGGGACACCGATCGTTGAGGCATCAGCGAGAGATCAGACTAGGGCTACAGCCTTTGCACCCGTTGAGCAAATGGTTGTGGCTATGCAGCAACAACATGACATATTCATGCGCTAACAACGGGATATGCATAATCTCATGTTAGAATTCTTGGGAAACAGAGATCGCGGGGAGGCATCCCGAGAAAGATATAGTCAAGGCGTAAACATTTTTGAAAGGTTCATGAAGCTCAGACCGCTAACATTTGAAGGAGCCTCGGATCCAGTACAAACGGAACGATAGTTAGCAAGGATTTCTAAGATTATACAGCCCCTGGAGTGCACCAATTCACAGATGGTAAACTTGACCATGTACTTGTTGGATGGTGAGACAGAGAACTGGTGGTAGGGCTAACAACGGAGTGTCCCACCCACATATGCATAGACATGGGTTTGGTTTAAGATGAAGTCCCTCGAAAAATACTTCCTCCAGTAGTGTAGGAATGAAAAGATAGCTCGGTTTTTGAGACTGGAGCAGGGCAGTCTAATCGTTGTCCAGTATGAAGCCCAGTTTGATGAACTCTCTCAATATGTTCTGAAGGCCTTAGAAGATGCTGAGTACAAGTTACAGAAATTCAAGGAGGGGCTCAGGCAGGGAATCCAGTCATGACTGTGTGCTTGGGACTTTGAAGACTTCACTGGGTGCCTGGGACTTCGAAGACTTCGCCAAGCTAGTGGAAAAGGCTATGAGAGCCTAAAAGGATTTTGAACATGCCCTGCGGAGCCCTCCCTCTGCTAGGGAAGTCCTAGACAGGCCCAGACAGGAGCCTCTTGCCCCATCCGTACAAGAGAGGAGAGTTAGGGTCATGCTTGTAGAAGCACCACCCATGCCTCCCGTAAGAGGCTGTGAGTACTGCCACAAGCTCAGGCACTCTGCACGGAGTTATTTTAAAAAGATGAGAGATGAAGGCATCGCTTCACCAGCAGGTCGCCCTTAGTTGGGACCAGTAGCACCAAGGCCGCACATACAGAGATCAAGACCTCCAGTCCACCAGAGGGCCCCCGCTCGCATATTCGCTACAGACATCGAGGAAGACCTCCATCAGACCATTCATGGTACTGCTCACATCCACGGTACCCCTGTCTTTCTCCTATTTAATTCTAGTGCAACCTTATCTTTCATGGATGTCATGCCCTCGATCGCCGAATCTGGCGCCGACAGCCTCCATAGAACCCCATGCTCGGCTCCCAGCGCCCATTCGCCAGGTTTCAATCCTGGGATGCTACGAGGATGATTTTCAACGTCAGTTCGATTCGTACTAAGCATAACTAAAGGCATAACCTACAACAACAACCAAAAACTCCATTACATTTCCACTATGATCAGAAACTTTATAAATACAATGAGCATAAAGGAAAATACAATGATGATAAACCAAAAAGCTCCAAAATAATTTGCCATGTGCTCAAGCCTCGGCGCTACTGTAATCCAACGTCACCTACATGCAACGGTCGTGCATAAGCTTATAAAAAGCTTAAAGGGTGGTGAAAGTGTGTGCATAAGTGGTAATACAGTTATGCAGTATCAGAGTAATGTGAAACATGCTGATGAAAGCTAAGAATACCATTATCCATACCAAGGCCATGCGGTGCAAAGCATGAATGATGTCGGTCATACCAAGGCTATGCGATACGAAATGTAACTCAATCATACAAATCCTCATCTAATACCACATATCAATACAACTTAATTATAGGATATTACAGGAGTCTAGTACACTCTAAACCAGATTGCTGCCCCATCGGGCGCAATAAGGTAAGTGGAAGAGACCTCACTTGTAACGCCTGTGAAAAATCCGTACTTGGGCTCGAGGACCTACTCGACCCGAAATCGCGTAGAATTAATTTCCATGGAAATTAAGCTTAAGTTAGCTAGCGCAACGCTAGAGTAGCTGAGAAATAGTCCCTGATCACTTTAAATACGTTCTACAAGACCCAAATCGAGTAGAACAAACGACTCTACAATACTCTATAACCTCGGATCAAACTCTAAGCGGGTTTGTTCTCTGGACCACTTTGAATTCTTGTATTGGATTTAGACCACGCGTCGAAAGTCCGATACCTCCTATCTTAGACCGTTAGAACCGCCCAGCTGGACTTGACAATCATTTCAAAAATCAAGTCAAACCGACAATCACAGACTATTTCGTTGAACCCGGACTGAGGAGACCGCGAATAGGGACAGAATTGGAATTTCAAATTCAAATCTGGCACACGACTTGACGCGTCAGTATTAAGCGTTCTGACCGTTAGAATCCATCCAGATTACACCCTCGGATCAGGAAAAATTTCTACTTATTATCATGAGACTTTCAGCCCTGATCTACGTGCGGTGACCGCTGAACTGAAACTGGTCCGCCACGTGCAATCTGTGAACCCTGCTAGACTGAAAACTTAATACGTGCTACATCTGGTATGCATGAGCTTAAGTCCGATCGCAATCGACCAGGGGACCACCAGAAAGCATCTTTTGGATCGAAACAGCCCCGAAATGGATAGGCACCAAGTAAACTTCGTTCCGGAGCCTGTTTCCGGCATTTTTAAGCTTATAAAAGGGGTTGAAACCCTCATTTCTCTCTCCCATCCGAAAATTGCAAACCCTAGGAAAAGGAGAGAGAGTTTGAGAGAGAGAGTGGAAGGGATTTTTCCCGTCTCCGAGCCACCGCTTGCTACTGCTTCAGCAACTCTTCCCAATCATCTGGCTGGTAATTTCTCCGTTCTTTTAGGTATAAAACAACCCTAGAACTTGCTGATTTAGGGTTTACTTAGATTCACAGCGTGTTAGCTAACGTAACTTGTAAAATAGGTTCTCCTACTGCCGTAGACGAAGCGTACACGCTCTGTTCAAAATCACGCATCCGTAAGACATAAGGTGAGGATTTTAGACGCTTTGATTGACGGTTTACAATGCTTTCAATGTCGTTTAATAGTAGATTATCGACGGCATCACCGTTTGACATGTACAACATGCTCTCCGTTTTCTGTTTCGTAAATTAACGAAGAATATGAGATTTAGGGCATTTTAGTCATTTGTAGGAAGTACGGTCTACATTCATATTTTGCTGACGTGATTGACATGGTTTGTTGTCGCATTAGGGAGTTAGGAATGCTTGTATAATTAGTTTGGCGAAGAGATTCGCCTAGTTGCGCACTTTGGGTCGACATACTATATGTAGACTTAAGTGTGTAGTGTAGGTGTTTGTATAAATGCTTGTATTAGTATGTATTGAATTAAATGATGTTATGTGGTGGTTTGAGATTGATTTCTTAGTAAATATGCTGACCTAAATGATTTCCTACATGTTGACCATATGCATGATTCCATTACATGCATGGAATGTATGTGTTTGAAGATTTGCTTAAGTTGAATGTTATAACATGTGTTAACATGCTCACATGATTGTATTTCAATTCCAATACTCTTATATAGATTGCTGGCGTGATTCCATAATTGTTTGGGACTAGACTTAGTCCAGGCAGTCGGTAACCGAGCGAATTCGTGGCTGGCTGGTCTTAGCCACGAACGACGCGTCGATGAATGTGATTCATGTTTGGAGTTGGCGGCAGTGGTTAGGCCACGCGAAGTGTTTTACGCACTTCATGTCGTTCGACTTGAGATGCGGTCGCGCTAGTCGAGCCCGTCAAGTAACCCGACTGGCCGATATATGTTTACCCTGTATGAGTCATAACTGCTTGAACCTAGGGTACTGAACTTACCATTGAAAACCCTGTTAACCATGGTACCTTGATCCACGAAGACTCATGAGCCGGGCATGGTGGTATGGGACACCGTGGTCGAGCTGTCGGCCTATGCTGGGGCCACAAACCTCTCCGTAGTGACCAGTGAGTACCTAGACTCGTGAGCAGATTAGGGAGGTATGGGACACTATATTCTAGCTGTCGGCCTACACTGATCAGGCGACGAGTCCTTTGTAGTGACCGCGAGCGTATTCTGAGTCCACGGGAGGCGACGGCCCTTCTGTTGCAGTAGAGTACGGTAGGCCTGTATTGATAAGGTGATGGGGGAGTGGTGCAACGAGTGCGAGCAACAGCCCTGGCAGCCCTTGCAGTGACCTACGAAATATACATCGTATGAGATTACTAGGAGTGATGACCCTAGATAGGATCTGTGTTGGGATTGATACAAGGGAAGTACCTTAGTTTCCCAATCCTGTTGTTTGAACGGACTAATAACAACTTGGAAATCATATCACCATAGCATTGCATGTGCCTGGAAGATGTGGAGCACTCTAGGGAGTGTGGCATGCCGCGGTCGTAAGATGTTGCCGTATGAGGGAGATCGTCGGTCAGGGCATACATCACGTCATGTCATCTTGCATTAACAACAGTATTAGGATTGTCTGATTTACTGCTTTACTATTATCGCATGATTGAATTGTGAACATGCTAATCCTTGCTCTATGATTCCACTGAGTTGATCACTCACTCCCACGTTACGGGATGGTGTTTGCAACACCCACCAGACCCTGTTGTAGATGCAGGTGAGGCTGAGATCCAGGAGGTGGAGCCAGACATCGACGAGGACCAGGACGAGTTCTCGTACATGCAGTATCACGATGGCTTCCCGTAGGCGACCTGGATCGACGGGACTTCAGTGGGACTATTTTGAACATTACATTTTTGTTCATGTATATGTATTTGAGACTCAGAGATGTAGTCATACTTTGGAGACAGATGAGATTTACTTTGTTTTTTCATACAGTGATATATATATTGTTTAGTCTTTCGCTTGCTTTTATCACTGGATTTGAAGTATGAATTGCAGTTTTGGTATACTTTTACTCATGTGAATGCTTTAAATCAGACAACAATAAATCATAATCATTTTTGTTGTATAAGTGACGGTCTGGAACTCGGGAGTTGAGTTTATACACGACCCCCGATTTTCAGGGTGTTACATCACTATCCCTCTGTCAATATCGGGCTCGACTCATTAATAACGGACCCATTCCTCGAGAGCTTTGTCCCCTACTCTCGGGCGGGTAAGGCCGCACCCCCTTCTAATCGACCACGACACAGTGGCAAGCACGACCGTCTGGTAATCGGCACTCGGCGCTCCTATACCCACTTAGTTTAGACGTTGGAGCAACCTCTTGGTACCATAAGGGTTTAAGAACTTTCACCCAGGGATATCTATAGCACCCCATGTAAAACAAGATTTTCGATATCCAATCATGTCAACCACGATACGCGTGTAGAGGTTATGACCCTGATGTCGCTAGGGCGTACAGTATCTTTGTCACACAATGCGAAATGCATGAATCACACTATCCAGTCATGTAACAATCTTGCACGTATCGTACGCTCATGTAGGGAAATACCACCTAACTGGGAGCTCATAAACAATCTGCCCGAAGGCATATGCTATGATCAGTCACTGCTCATATCAAGCATACATATGTGCATATGATCATGTGTTCACTCCCCAAGTGCAGGGTTGTGATGTAGTAATAACTCGGTAAGACCGAGGTTGAATCCCAAGGGACTGAACTTGTACGTTATCTAAAACTAACTAGAACTAGAACTAGGCTAAGATGAATTCTAAATAAATTAGCAATTGTGAAATAATTATAGGTTAATTAATTTAAAATGAAGGAAACAAATCAGAGATAGGAAACCAGGGATTCAGAGGATCCACTTGTAGAGATCAGGGAGAACTTATGCTTGCATCAAAAATTATGGAAATTACTGAACTGTCGTTGATCTAGTTTTCAAAGGGATGAAAGGTGTATGAATTAGAATGGATTCCATCACCAAACCATGCCCAAAGACTATGGCAAACAACAGAATCAAACTAATTACCACCCAATCACATGTATGCAAGTTAGGAAGGGCACTGACATCCAACCATGCCCAGGAGACTATGGTGAACAATAGGGCTTCCTGACATCATAAAAATTAAAGAGAACGGAAATATTCAAAGCCATTGCAGACCCATTGTAATTTCAGTCACAACAGACCATTAAAAACCTAAAACATTCCCATAATAATTAACTAAAATCAACGTCAATTCATGCATTAAAATTAAAATAAAATCAAATCTCCCATCTCACTACAAGCTTCACCTCTTAGCCCTAGCTAAGAGGTTTAGCCAGACATGGATGGCTAAATCTCCATAATTGAAATAAACTAAAAAATAAAAAGAAAATACTCTTTTTTTTTTCTTCTGCTTCACGTCCCTGCCCGAGCCTCCACGTCTCTCTTTTTCTTCCTTCCTAGACCTGAATGAATGCTCCCCACGTCCAAAACCTCCTTTTATAGCTACTGGAAGGATGGAGTCAGTGACAGAGTTGTAGCAGGACACGGAGTGCAATTTTTGTAGTCAAGTTCGGTGCCTCGAAACATGCCACTTTCCTCGCTCAAATTCTAAAAAAATACTATCCCTTAGTACTTTCTTGGGTTCTCTACATGATAGACGGTTCAGATCTGCCATATGATCAAAGATGGTGGGCCAAAACTTCCTGAAAAAGTCAGTTTTTGCGGATGTACGAAACCTTTCATACCATTTCGCTGTTGTGATCGGTGGGCCCCACAGAAGCATTTTCTGGAAAATTCACCCCGTCCATTGGATTCAGGATGAAATTTCAGTCAAGAATGGGTGGTTTTGAACGTCTATTGACATGGCCTAGAGAAGAAATCATAAAAGAATCAGTTTTGAAAGTTGCAGGGCAGCCCTTTTGTGGCCTCTGTATCTCACACGTGTGCATGCATGGGTGAAAAGTGACAACATGGTTTTGTAGTGCTCTCGGCTGTCTACACGGTGGACGGTTTGGATTGAGCTTATGGGGCACGTGTGGGGCCCACAGCTGATCACAAAAACAGCCAGCGGCCATGCATTACGCGGACGCGAAAGTGAAATCTTCTTCTGCTGTGATGATCGGTGGGGTCCACTTAGCTTTCTTTTTGAAAATCCACACCGTCCATTGGCTTCAGGACGAAAAACCGTCCGGAAAGGGGTGTTTTTGGAGCATTTTCAGTGTGGTCCACAGAATCTGTAACCCAGCCGTCCATCCTACGTTTTCCATCCATCTACGTCCGTACCTGTGTATGGGATCAAAAGGACAGCTAGTTGAGGGTTTTTCCCCCTATCGAGAGTATGGATGATTCAGATCATCTGAAAAGATGATGTGTGGGTCCCACTACACAAAAATAATCAGCGTGTTGCGGACGCTGTTTGAAAGAGGAGTTTGGAAGATATGTCGGTCAGCGCATGCTGACCGACTTTTGTTTATTCGGTGTACTGCGAGTGTATATACTCCATGTGTATGCTGGTACTTGTGTAGGGCACACGGTGATGTTGGTGAGAAATCTACTCCGTCCACCCTCTTTCTTTCCTAATTTAATGGGTTGAGAACAATTATCAAGCATATCCAGCTGGCGGGTGGGCCCCAAATTAAATATTGATGGGCTGATCTGCCCTTTAGGCCACTTCCGCAATGATCCAATGGATGATTTTTGATGTGTACGGTTAATTTATGGTCCCCAGGCTATGTATGAAGTATCGAGCCGAATGGATGGTGGGAACCTCGTGATCTTGCATTCTTGACGTCCTTCAGGCCACTTGAGCTTCAATTTCTTACTTTTCTCAGATTTCTGACCGTGTATATTTGTCAATCTTGGTCCCCTGGAGTGTGTCCCTTGCCTTTGGTGTCATCAGATCGTTAAATCTCAACTTTTAACGTCCTTTTTCCATCCATGCTCATAAAATCACCTTGCAACACAAGAATGAGAAAACGAGCCATTAGACAGCATTATATTCGTAAATCCCGACAATATCTGGGGTCTAATATGCAATATTTGACCCTCAACACAACCCCCAACCAGCATTTTTCTAGTCCCGAGCAAAGTACGCGAAAAATAAGTTGAGAATTATAGGAGAACTTTCTATGAAATCGAGTGAGATTTTGAACAAAGTACAAGAAATTTAATATTCATGAATGTTAGAAATTGTTTTCTCCTGAGCTCAAGCGCACGGTAGACTTCATAATCAAGTGTAAAGCATTAATCCATCAATTAGAAAAATTTTAAACATTGAGATCCATGGATGTATAGTCTAATCTCGGCTTATCATCATTAAGAGATCCAATCGTTAATTTCATGATATCATTGGTAACCAACAAGAAAATTCATGACAACTAAAACCTAACCCAAAACTTGCCTCATAGATTAGCCTATTAACTTGTGATTTTTCTGTTCAAAGTAATGCCAAGGAAGGGGAATCAAATCCTCACCTATAGGGAGTAAACCTATGGCGAAGATCGTACACCTGACTCCTTTTCACATATCATTCATGGGGAATTAACTCTACACCTATAGGGAGCAAACCTATGGTGAAGATTAATTATCCAACCTTTTCAATTTTTATACCATGATGGCAAGATACTTCAGGCTGGTTCCTTTCATGCTCAGTGATTACCAAGTTAATCCTTCGATATGGAACTGAAATCTTAATGTGTAAGCGAGATGGGACATGTGAAATCTTGACGCGATTAATGTTTAAAACTTCTAATCATGGCTTAACAACTTGATTTTAATTACAAAATGCCACAGATACGGAATCCAAGAGTTATAAATTATCAACATCATATATCTCACAATTCTAAATCAAGGATATTCGTCAAAATCACTTCGAATTCATAAAAATTTTCAGAAAAAAAAAAAATAATAAATTTAACAATTGGCACAATTGTTGCTCAAGACCAAGAAAATACGGATTAGGAAGCCTAATCTCCCACCCCCAACCTAAAATCTACATTGTCCTTAATGTAAAAGATATAAACATGCAATGCACATGGGACAACGAAAGTAAATGAGAAGTGATGGGAAGATAGTACCTGAATAACGAATCAAAAGAGTTTCTAATAGATCACGGCATGGAAGCTTGTCAGCATGAGAGAGAAAGCAGAATAAAAATAACGAAAATAAAATCCTACCTATACCACTTTCGCAGGTGCTCTCGATTGCATTTAGCATATGCAACAAGCCTTTAAACCCTTAGGTTACCCCTAGTGGACGAGTTGTAGTCTCGTGAGGGTTTGCAGTAATGTTACCCACAAACATTGAATCATCTACTAAAGAATGAAAAGGAATAAAAAAATCTGGGTTGCTTCCCAGGAGCGCTAAATTTACCGTCTTCAGTCAGACAAATAAAATAACTATCCTAGACCTATGAAAGCGATAAACCTACCTATACCTCCATCAGACTAGGAGATCAGTCCTGGTAAACAGGAGCAATCAGAGGCATGGACATGTCCTCTAAATCAAATGTCTCGATAAATGGCTTTAATCGATGTCCATTTACTTTAAACTCCTTGTCATTGTCGGGATCTCTTATCTCGACGGCCCCATGAGGATAAGCAGTAACAACAATGTAAGGGCCGGTCCAACGAGATCGAAGCTTACCGGGAAAGAGATGTAGTCGAGAGTCATATAAGAGGACTTTCTGACCTGGCGTGAATGATTTTCGTAGAATATGTTGATCATGAAACGCCTTCATCCTGTCCTTGTAAATTCTCGAGTTCTCATATGCATCGTTCCGAATTTTTTCCAGTTCATCTAATTGAAGTTTGCGTAGCGAACCAACGTTGTCCAGATTGAAATTTAGATTTTTGATCGCCCAGTATGCTTTATGTTCCAATTCCACCGACAAGTGACAAGCCTTTCCATAGACAAGTCTAAAGGGAGATGTTCCAATAGGAGTTTTAAAAGCAGTACGGTATGCCCATAAGGCATCGGTCAATCGGATTGACTAGTCCTTACGATCAGGATTAACCATTTTCTCTAGGATATGTTTGATCTCCCTATTGAAAATTTCAGCTTGTCCACTTGTCTGTGGATGGTATGGGGTGCTCACCTTATGAGAGATACCGTATTTCTTCATTAAGCTTTCAAATGGTCTATTGCAGAAGTGTGAGCCCCCGTCACTAATGATGGCTCGAGGCATTCCGAACCACGACAGGATATTTTCTTTCAAAAATTTAATGACCATGCGATGGTCATTTTTGCGCCATGGAATTGCTTCGATCCATTTAGTGACATAGTCTACGGTGAGCAAAATATACAGATTTCCAAATGATTGGGGGAATGGTCCCATGAAATCGATGCCCCAATAATCAAATGCTTCTATAATAAGGATGGGATTCAAGGGCATCATATTTCGACGGGACAATGCTCCCAATTTCTGACACCGCTCATAAGCCTTGCAAAACTCATGAGTGTCCCTGAACATAGTGGGCCAGTAGAAGCCACACTATAAAATCTTGGCCGTGGTCTTTTTAGCAGAAAAGTGACCACCACAGTCCTGTGAGTGACAGAAGGATATGACACTCTGATGCTCATCGTCTGGTATGCATCTCCTTAAGATTTGGTCTGGACAATATTTAAATAAATATGGATCGTCCCAGAAAAAGTTACGCACCTTGGTAAAGAATTTCTTCTTATCTTGTGATGTCCAGTGTGTCGGTATGGCACCTGTAGCAAGATAATTAGCAATATCAGCGAACCAAGGTGAATGGGAGACTCTAAACAGTTGTTCATCAGGGAACATGTCATTGATATGGGTCGCCTCAAGGGAATCAGAGGTATTAAGGCGAGAAAGATGATCGGCCACTATGTTCTCTACTCCCTTTTTATCTTTGATTTACAAATCAAATTCTTAGAGTAGAAGGATCCATCGTATCAAGCGGGGCTTAGAATCATTCTTAGAAAGAAGATACTTAAGGGCCGCATGGTCTGTGTAAATAATGATCTTGGATCCGATCAGGTAGGATCTAAATTTGTCCAAAGCGAACACTACGGCTAAGAGTTCCTTTTCCGTAGTCGAGTAATTCACTTGGGCAGGATTTAGAGTCCTACTTGCGTAGTGAATAACGTAAGGCCGCTTATCTTTTCTCTGTCCTAGAACCGCCCCAAGAGCATAATCAGAGGCGTCGCACATAAGTTCAAAAGGAAGACTCCAGTCGGGTGGCTGCATGATAGGTGCAGTGGTTAACATGTCCTTAAGCTTAGTGAAAGCTTCTTGGCACTGCTCAGTCCACTCGTATGGTGTATCCTTTTGAAGAAGATTACATAAAGGACGAGAGAGGAGACTAAAGTCCTTTATGAATCGTCTGTAAAAGCCTGCGTGTCTTAAGAAGGATCGCACGTCTCTGATATTCTTGGGTGGAGGTAGGTTAAAGATAAGATCAATTTTTGTCTTATCTACCTCGATTCCTTCGGATGAGATGATATGCCCAAGGATAATTCCCTTTTGAACCATAAAATGACACTTCTCCCAGTTAAGTACCAAATTTTTTTCTTCACATCTTTTCAGCACACATTTAAGACTTGTTAAGCATTCGGTAAAAGATAAACCAAAAATAGAGAAATCGTCCATGAAGACCTCTAGATATTTTCCCACCATATCAGAAAAGATACTTGTCATGCATCGCTGAAAGATGGCAGGGGCATTACATAACCCGAATGGCATCCTTCTGTAAACAAAGGTGTCATAGGGATATGTAAATGTGGTCTTTTCCTGATCCTCAGGGGCGATTTCAATCTGGTTATAACTTGAATACCCGTCAAGGAAATAATAATAGGAATGACCAGCTAGCCTTTTCAGGATTTGATCAATGAAGGGCAAAGGAAAGTGGTCTTTCCTTGTGACGGTATTCAGCTTTCTGTAGTCAATGCACATTCTCCAACCAGTAGTAACTCTGGTCGGCACAAGTTCATTATTGGCATTGGCTACGATGGTGATCCCGGACTTCTTAGGAACCACCTGAGTTGGACTCACCCATTGACTATCGGATATGGGGTAAATGATCCCCACTTCCAATAGTTTGAGAACCTCAGCCTTAACCACTTCCTTCATGTTTGGATTTAGTCTACGTTGTGATTGCCGAACAGCCTTTGCATTGTCCTCAAGACATATACGGTGAGTACAAATCGATGGGTTAATTCCCTTGAGGTCCGCTATCGTCCATCCAAGAGCTCCCTTATGCTCAATGAGAGTAGATATCAGCATACTCTCCTGTTCTTTCTCCAGGTGGGCAGAGATCACCACCGGGTATGTCTCATCTTGACTAAATAGACATATTTTAAATCAGAAGGCAAAGGTTTTAGGTCAAGTTTCGGTGGCTTGAGGTTAGACGGTAGAGGCACTATATCGGTTTGGGGCAACTCTTCAATTTGTGGCCTCCACCGGTTAACTTCAAGTACCGGTGCAGTATCAAGCATGGAACACGTCTTCCTGAGTATATCATCATCAAGATCATGGGAGTGGGCCAGGCACGTCTCTAGAAGATCAGAGGATAAGGTGAGAGGCGTTCTATCTTCCACAAAAGAATCAATCATGTTAATATCGTGGAAATCATCATCATCCTCTGAGTTGCTGCCGTTATTGAAAAAGATATTCGATTCCAATGTCAAACTTCTAAAGGACATAGTCATGACACCATTCCTGCAATTGATAATTGCATTTGAAGTGGACAGGAATGGGTGACCAAGAATGACAGGAATCTGAGTGCTCGTGTCATTGATGGGTTCGGTGTCCAAGATGATAAAATCAACAGGGTAGTAGAATCTATCCACCTGGACCAACACATCCTCGATGATCCCTCTTGGTATACGAATAGAACGATCAACAAGTTGTAGTGTGGTTCGAGTGGGTTTTAATTCACCCAAACCTAACTGTTGGTATACCGAATAGGAAATCAGATTGACGCTCGCTCCTAAGTCAAGAAGTGCGTGATCAATTGGATAGTTCCCGATTACACATGATATGGTTGGGCAAACGGGATCTTTGAATTTTTATGACACATCTTGTTTTAGGATGGCACTCACTTTCTCAGTCAAGGAGATCTTCTTTTGAACACTTTTTCGTCGTTTGGTAGTACATAAGTCCTTTAGAAATTTAGCATATAAAGGAATTTGTTTTACAATGTCAAGCAGAGGAATGTTGACTTTCACTTGTTTCAACACCTCTAGGATATCCTGAGAGTTAGATAGACGTTTTGGTTCAACCAACCGTTGGAGAAACGGAGCAACTGGCTTTTCTAGAGGTTCCGGTTCAAATTTTTATGGGACGCCACTAGATCTATCATTGTTGTCCTCTTCTGGTTCTTGAGGCTTTTCGGGCCTAACCGGAAGGATTTTGATCAATAACCTTCCCACTCCTAAGAGTGGTGATGGATTTAGCGTGCCCCATTTGATTTGAAGAGCTGGGATCACCTGTCTCGTATTGTGGTTTTGGATTAAGGAGTGATTGTGCAGGGAGTATCCCTTTTTCCATAGCCATCATACGTGAATCTATTTTTTGCATAAAATCTGAAATTCCTTACATTGTCCGAGCCAGCTCTTGTATGAAAATTTGAACCGATTCTTCTTGAGGTTTCCCCTGATTTGGATTTTGATTGAAGAAACCTTGAGGGGTAGCAGTTTGTCCGTTCCTCCAACTGAAATTCGGATGATTTTTCCAGTCAGGATTGTATGTATTAGAGGGTGGTCCATTGAAAGGTCTTTGATAGTTATTTACGGCATTAGATTGTTCATTAAATACTTCTCGAAAGGCAGGTATTGAAGGACAATTTTCAGTAGTATGAATGTTGCAATCACAGATACTGCAAACACTTTCATTAACCTTTTCCTTCCTTCCTTCCATGGCCTCAAATTTTCTAATGAGATTGGCCACCTTAGCGTTAAGATCGTTATCCTCTTTCAGGAGATATATTCCTCCTTTTTCCCTTGAATGAGTCAGCCTAGACGTAGTGTTCGTCCTTGGGTAATAGTCCCATGATTGTGTTTTTTCAGCGAGACTATCGAGGTAATCCCATACCTCGTCGACATTTTTATTAATGAATTCTCCGTTATACATTGTCTCGACCATTTAGCGTATGGAAGATGTTAGCCCATCATAGAAAAAATTTATAATGCGCCATATTTCAAAGCCATGTTGTGGGCATGCATTAACCAGATCCTTGAACCTTTCCCAACATTGGAAGAATGTTTCATCTTCCTTTTGGGCAAAGTTCATGATTGCTCTCCTGAGGGTAATTGTCTTATGATGTGGGAAAATTTTCTTTATAAATTCCCTCTGCATATCATTCCATGTGCCAATGGATCTAGGACGCAGTGAATGTAACCACGTCTTGGCTTTTTCTTTCAAGGAAAATGGAAAGAGTTTCAGCCTAATAGTATCCTCAGATACATTAGGAAAGTATAAGGTGCCTATGATTTCATCGAACTCTTTCAGATGCAAGTATGGTTCTTCAGACTCAAGCCCATGGAACTTAGGAAGGATTTGGATAACCCCTGGCTTGATGTCCATATGTCCTATATTCTCAGGAAAAATCATGCATGAGGGCGTACTCACCCCCGCCGGTTGTAAATAATCTCATAAAGTACAAGGCGGGGGTGCCTGATGCACCTCATTCTCATCATGTACTTCCTCAACCCTTGGTTGGGGTAGTGCTTGAGGTTGATTTTCAACCATAACGTCTTCTAACTCAGGAAAATTCAAGTGGTGTCTAGTCCTGTGATGGACAGTCAACCCCTCAACTAATCCTCCTTCAGTCACGAGACGTCGAGTGTTGTCGCGTGCCCACTGGGGCATAAAACACACTCAGCCCTCAAATTCTAACTTAAACTTAAGAGAAAGGAAGAAGTAGAAATCTAAAAAATAAAAGGAAAAGATGGAAAGAAGTTACCAAATTTGGAGGCCTAGGTTAAGAATTTGCAAAACAAAACAAAAAAAAATTAGTTTCTAAGAATAGAAAGTCCTAATTAAAAGTAAACTAATTTCTAGAGAAAAGAAGAAATTCCAAAGAAAGAAGAATTCGAAAGAGCTTACTAAATTAGAAGTTTCCTACAAAACAGAAAAATTAGATTAGTTCCTAAACAAAAACTTATAGAAAAATTCTAAAACAAGAAACAAGGTTAGGATTCCTAAAAAGAATTAGAATTAGAATCTCACTAAAAAGAAGAAATAAATCTTAATCTAAATCTAGAATAGAAAGGAAGAATTTAAGACAGAATTTACAAATTTAGAAACTATCTTAGAAGCCTATAAAACAAGAAAGACAAGTTAATTTCTAAAAATTAAGAAAATCTAAACCTAATCTTAAACTAATCCTAAAACTAATTAATTTCAGAAAAATGTAGCCGACAGTCCCCGGCAATTGCGCCAAAAACTTGTTCACTCCCCAAGTGCAGGGTTGTGATGTAGTAATAACTCGGTAAGACCGAGGTCGAATCCCAAGGGACTGAACTTGTACGTTATCTAAAACTAACTAGAACTAGAACTAGGCTAAGATGAATTCTAAATCAATTAGCAATTGTGAAATAATTATAGGTTAATTAATCTAAAACTAAGGAAACAAATCAGAGATAGGAAACTAGGGATTCAGAGGATCCACTTGTAGAGATCAGGGAGAACTTATGCTTGCATCAAAAATTATGAAAATTACTGAATTGCCGTTGATTTAGTTTTCAAAGAGATGAAAGGTGTATGAATTAGAATGGATTCCATCACCAAACCATGCCCAAAGACTATGGCAAACAACAGAATCAAACTAATTACCACCCAATCACATGTATGTAAGTTAGGAAGGGTATCGACATCCAACCATGCCCAGGAGACTATGGTGAACAACAGGGCTTCCTGACATCATAAACATTAAAGAGAACGGAAATATTCAAAGCCATTGCAGACCCATTGTAATTTCAGTCACAACAGACCATTAAAAACCTAAAACATTCACATAATAATTGACTAAAATCAACGTCAATTCATGCATTAAAATTAAAATAAAATCAAATCTCCCATCTCACTACAAGCTTCACCTCTTAGCCCTAGCTAAGACGTTTAGCCAGACATGGATGGCTAAATCTCCACAATTGAAATAAACTAAAAAATAAAAAGAAAATACTCTTTTTTTTTTCTTCTACTTCACGTCCCTACCCGAGCCTCCATGTCTCTCCTTTTCTTCCTTCCTAGACCTGAATGAATGCTCCCCACGTCCAAAACCTCCTTTTATAGCTGCTGGAAGGCTAGAGTCAGTGACAGAGTTGTAGCAGGACACGGAGTGCAATTTTTGCAGCCAAGTTCGGTGCCTCGAAACATGCCACTTTCCTCGCTCAAATTCTAAAGAAACACCGTCCTTTAGTACTTTCTTGGGTTCTCTACATGATAGACGGTTCAGATCTGTCATATGATCAAAGATGGTGGGCCAAAACCGCCTGGAAAAGTCAGTTTTCGCAGATGTGCGAAACCTTTCACACTATTTTGCTGTTGTGATCGGTGGGCCCCAGAGAAGCATTTTATGGAAAATCCACCACGTCCATTGGATTCAGGATGAAATTTCAGTCAAGAATGGGTGGTTTTGAACGTCCATTGATGTGGCCTAGAGAAGAAATCACAAAAGAATCAGTTTTGAACATTGCAGGGCAGCCCTTTTGTGGCCTCTGTATCTCACACGTGTGCACGCATGGGTGAAAAGTGACAACATGGTTTTGTAGTGCTCGCGGCTGTCTACACGGTGGACGGTTTGGATTGAGCTTATGGGGCACGTGTGGGGCCCACAGCTGATCGCAAAAATGGCCAGCGGCCGTGCATTACGCGGACGCGAAAGCGGTATCTTCTTCTGCTGTGATGATCGGTGGGGTCCACTTAGCTTTCTTTTTAAAAATTCACACCGTCCATTGGCTTCAGGACGAAAAACCGTCCGGGAAGGGGTGTTTTTGGAGCATTTTCGGTGTGGTCCACAAAATCTGTAACCCAGCCGTCCATCCTGCGTTTTCCATCCATCTACGTCCGTACCTGTGCATGGGATCAAAAGGACAGCTAGTTGAGGGTTTTTCCCCCTATCGAGAGTATGGATGATTCAGATCATCTGAAAAGATGATGTGTGGGTCCCACTACACAAAAATAATCAGCGTGTTGCGGACGCTGTTTGAAAGAGGAGTTTGGAAGATACGTCGGTCAGCGCATGCTGACCGACTTTTGTTTATTCGGTGTACTGCGAGTGTATATACTCCATGTGCATGCTGGTACTTGTGTAGGGCACACGGTGATGTTGATGAGAAATCTACTCCGTCCACCCTCTTTCTTTCCTAATTTAATGGGTTGAGAACAATTATCAAGCATATCCAGCTGGCGGGTGGGCCCTAAATTGAAGATTGATGGGCTGATCTGCCCGTTAGGCCACTTCCGCAATGATCCAATGGATCATTTTTGACGTGTACGGTTAATTTATGGTCCCCAGGCTATGTATGAAGTATCGAGCCGAATGGATGGTGGGAACCTCGTGATCTTACATTCTGGATGTCCTTCAGGCCACTTGAGCTTCAATTTCTTACTTTTCTCGAATTTCTGACCGTGTGTATTTTTCAATCTTGGTCCCCTGGAGTGTGTCCCTTGCCTTTGGTGTCATCAGATCATTAAATCTCAACTTTTAACGTCCTTTTTCCATCCATGCTCATAAAATCACCTTGCAACACAAGAATGAGAAAACAAGCCATTAGACAGCATTATATTCGTAAATCCCGACAATATCTGGGGTCTAATATGCAATATTTGACCCTCAATATCATGAGTCATGGAACTATACTAAACATGTAATAAAGTAATGAACTATCCTTATAACGCAGATGGGCCTAAAAGGCCTACACGCAACAAGTACGGGCCTATCAATAAGCCCTAGGGAGAATTATCATGTGGACATTTAACCAACATTATTCCTACAATGTGGATGTTAAACCGACATTGCTCCCAAGGCACGCCCTAGAATGTAGCGGCGACACATATACATTACATTGGCCTCGCTTATGGGCCTCACATACATCGCATCAGGTCTTAAATACACATCAGGTGGGCCTTGCACCTAGGCTTTAAATATATCTCAATAGGCCTCCTATGTCAAGAGGACCACATCACATATGCCGTATTACGTGGGCCGCACCAACGGGCTTCGTGTATATCAAATGGGCCACTCTGATGGGCCTCATTTGGGCCCAACCTTATGTATATTTGAGATCCGACATATTTGTAACACCCCGGATTTTAGCCAATCTGGGATTTGATGTCCTTAGGCAGTGGGTCAATTAAAACCCCTAGAAAATCATTCAGAACCCAATTCCATAGCCAAAGAAACCACTTAGGATTAATTCCTTTAGAAATTAAGCGTAAGTTAGCTAGCGCAACGTTAGAGTAGCTGGGAAACAGTCCCTGATCACTTTAAATACGTTCTATATGACCCAAATCGAGTAAAACGTATGACTCTATAATACTCTATAACCTCGGATCAAACTCTAAGCAGGTTTGTTCTCTGGACCACTTTAAAATTTTGTATTGGATCTAGACCGCGCGTCGAAAGTCCGATACCTCCTATCTTAGACCGTTAGAACCGCCTAGCTGGACTTGACACTCATTTCGAAAATCAAGTCAAACCGATAATCACAGGCCATTTCATTGAGCCCGGACCGAAGAGAGTGCGAATAGGGAAAGAATTGGAATTTCAAATTCAAATCTGGCACACGACTTGACGCGTCAGTATTGAGCATTCTGGCCATCAGAATTCAGCCAGATTACACCCTCGGATCAGGAAAAATTTCTATTTTATATCATGAGACTTTCAACCCTAATCTACGTGCGGTGACCGCTGAACTGAAACTGGTCCGCCACGTGCGATCTGCTGACCCAACCAGACTGAAAACTTAATACATGCTAGATCTGGTACGCGTGAGCTTAAGTCCGATTGCATTCGGTCAGGGGACCACCAGAAAGCATCTTTTGGACCGAAACAGCCCCGAATTAGATATGCACTAAGTAAACTTTGTTCCCGAGCCTATTTCGGGCATTTTTAAGCTTATAAAAGGGGTGGAAACCCTCACTCCTCTCACCCATCCGAAATTGCAAAAAGCCTTAGATTGGGAGAGAGAAAAGGTGAGTGTTTGTGAGAGAGAGTGGGAGTGATTTTCCTGCCACCTGCTGCTGCTGCTGCACGTGTTTAGGCGACGCACTCCGATCACTTTCC
The DNA here is from genome assembly GCA_037074715.1 of Magnolia kwangsiensis. Lineage (NCBI taxonomy): Eukaryota > Viridiplantae > Streptophyta > Magnoliopsida > Magnoliales > Magnoliaceae > Magnolia > Magnolia kwangsiensis. The sequence continues at coordinate 92,730,222 of CM073573.1, forward strand.
CGGCGATTCCAACGCACTTCTAGGTAAGGAAAACCCTAACCACTTGCTGATTTGGAGATTTCTTCGATTCAAATAGAATAGTAGCTGATGTACATGTGTATCAGGTTGTCTGATCGCCGTAGACGAAGCGTATACGCTCCATTCGAATCACTTCACCTATAAGGGAAAAGGTGCGAATATGAGACGCTTTGATTCACTGTTTCCAACGCTTTCAATGTCGTTTAATAGTAGATTCTTGACGGCAACGCCGTTTGACATGTACAACATGCTGTCCGTTTCCTGTTTCGTAAACCAACGAAGAATATGAGATTTAGGGCATTTTAGTCATTTGTAGGAAGTACTGTTTTTATTCATATTTTGCTGATGTGATTGACATGGTTTATTGTCGTATTAGAATGTTAGGAATACGTGCATAATTATTTTGGCGAAGAGATTCTCCCAAATGCGCACTTCGGGTCGACATAGTATATGTAGACTTAAGTGTGTAGTGTAAGTGTTTGTATAAATGTTTGTATTAGTATGTATTGAATTAAATGGTGTTATGAATTAGTTTGAGATTGATTTCTCAATTAATATGTTGGTGTAAATGGTTTTCTACATGTTAGCCATATGCATGATTTCATAATATGAATGAAATGCATGTGCTTGACGATTCGCTTAAGCTGTATGTTATAACATGTGCTTGATGATTTCATTTTGATTTAGTTCAAGATTGAATTCTCAATTAATATGCTGATGGAAATGATTTCCTATATGTTGGCGATATGCATAATTTCATTATATGTTTGAAAGGCATGTGTCAGATGATTTACTTGAGTTGTACGATATAACATGTGTTAACATGCTCACATGGTTGTGTCTCATTTCCAATACTCTCACATGATTGTTGATGTGGATTCATATGTGTTTGGGACTATAGTCCAGGCAGTCGGTAACCGAGCGAATTCGTGGTTGGCTTATCTTTGCCACGAACGACGCGTCGATGAACGCGAGCCGTGTTTTAGAGTTGGCGGCTGTAGTTAGGCCACACGAAGTGTTTTACGCACTTCATGTCGTTCAACTTGAGATGCGATCGTGCTAGTCGAGCCCGTCAAGTAACCCGACTGGCCGTTGTATGTTCACCCTGCATGAGTCATAACTGCTTGAACCTAGGGTACTGAACTTACCATTGTGAACCCTGTTAACCAGGGTACCTTGATCCACGAAGACTCATGAGCCGGGCATGGTGGTATGGGACACCGTGGTCGAGCTGTCGGCCTACGTTGGGGCCACAAACCTCCCCATAGTGACCAGTGAGCACCTAGTCTCGTGAGCAGTTTATGGTGGTATGGGACACTATATTCTAGCTGTCGGCCTACACTGATCAGGCGACGAGTCCTTTGTAGTGACCGCGAGCGTATTCTGAGTCTACGGGAGGCGACGACCCTTCCGTAGCAGTGGAGTACAGTAGGCCTGTATTGATAAGGTGATGGGGGAGCGGAGCAACGAGTGCGTGCAACAGCCCTGGCAGCCCTTGCAGCGACCTACAAAATATACCTCGTATGAGATTACTAGGAGTGACGACCCTAGACAGGATCTGTGTTGGGATTGATGTAAGGGAAGTACCTTAGTTTCCCAATCCTGCTGTTTGAATGGACTAATAACAACTCGGAAATCATATCACCATAACATTGCATGTGCCTGGAAGATGTGGAGCACTCTAGGGAGTGTGGCATGCCGCGGTCGTAAGATGTTGCCGTATGAGGGAGTTCGTCGATGAGGGCATACATCACGTCATGTAATATTGCATTAACAACAGTATTAGGATTGCTTGATTTACTGCTTTACTATTATCGCAGATTGATTTGAGAACATGTTAATCCTTGCTCTATTATTCCACTGAGTTAGCTACTCACTCCCACGTTATGGGACGGTGTTCCTGGACACCCACCAGACCTTTTTGTGATTGCAGATGATGGCGCGGCCTGTGAGGCGGAGCCGGACTTGATGGTGTTGATGATGAGGAGGATCCCTCCTTTATGTGTGTTCTGATCGACGGGATTACAGGGAGGTTGATTAGATGCCTTGACACTTGTCATTTTATATTTTTAGAGAACTCATGTATATTCTTTTGTTTACTTTTGAAGTATACATGTATGTATATAATCTGGTAACATGTTCACACTCTAGAGACATACAACAGATTATATATGTTATACATACTATCACAGTCTTCCGCTTGTAAATTTAACTGCCTCTGGAGTGTGATATGCTGTTTTAGCTTAATCTCACTCATGTTTAATACATTATCACAGACAACATTCAATCATACATATCTATGTTGCATAAATAACATTTTGGAACTCGGGAGTTGGGTTTTTGCTCGACCCCCCGATTTTCGGGATGTTACAATATTCATAAATTAATGTAGAGATAATGAAGTGAAAATAATATCAGCTTAATTGGAACTGCCACGGCCTTTAGAAGTTGAACGGTGGAGGTTACGATCCACTATTTAAATGGTGAGGTACACTTGAACTTTAGGTATGAGTCACCACTATCTTCCCATGATGTAAAATGATCTCGCAAACGGTTGGATGGCATGGATACAACACTTACATCATGGTGGGCCCCACCGTTCAAATAGGGGACGGTGTAGATAATGTTTATACATAGGGAGTGGGTCCCACCATCGGATGGACAGCGTGTGTAAAACACATACATTATGCTGGCTCCACGTGCAGCCCGCTGCCAATTCTTGTAGGGCAGAGGTAGGTCCCACATAAGGCCCACCCACAAGCATGTATATAATATAAACATAGCTGTTGTTATGCAGCTTTATGCATTTACATATATATATATATATATATATATATATATATATATATATATATATATATATATATTATATATATATTATGTATATATAAAAAGTAGCTTCTGTTGTTGCAGCTTTATGTCTTAAAAAGGGAATAGAGGTGGGTCCCACGTTGGGCCCACCACAACATATATCCTAAATACAATATGTAATATTATATAATATAATGCATAGTATATATAATATATAATTTTTATAAACACTACAGACGTCTAGGCCGTGGCTGGACGGTCACGATCATACAAACATTAGGGAGGGCCCCACACGTGGGAGTGGGTCCCACAACCCATCAGAATGGGTGGATGGTGTAGGTGGGTCCCATGGACTACACCGTACACTGCACGGTTAGCCACCCCTACAAGGAAATCACTGCCAAGGCCTTGGTGTTACAACGAGGTATCTTTCACCCAGTCTACCACTTGAGGTATAGATTAGGGTGTAGAAGTGGGCCCCACAGCTACATGGTCCACCATCTAGAATGGTGGACGGTCTGGATAAGCCACATACATCATGGTGTGGCCCACCAAACTGGACGGACGGTCGTGGATGGGTCCCATGGGCCCATGGCCTTAACGTTGAAAGGAGGTATCTCCACTAAGACTGCCAGTTTGAGCTATGGATTTGGGTGTACGTTAGCACCCCTGCTAAGGATCGAAACCAAGACCTCAAGTGTTTGAAACGAGGTATCTTTCACTCAGTCTGCCAGTTGGGCTATGGATCTGGGCGTGGATGCTCCATCAAGGAGGGCCCCACACAGACGTGGGTTCCACTGTCCAAGCGCAGTGGACGGTTTGGATGAAGCACACACACCATGGTGTGGCCCGTCTGCAAGGATGGACGACATGGTTAGGTACCATGGACCCACCATCAGTTTACACTTCACTGGTTAGCACCTCACGTCAGTCCACACTTCCCTGTTATCACACACCCTGCGTCAGTACACCTCCACTGGTGACGGACGGTGTGGGAATGCACATCATCAGGGTGGGTCCCACATGGACCACCTATTTTTGGATCAGCTTAAATATTTGTGTTTTACCATGTCCAGCAGCAATAGGTGCACATACCACCCATGTAAACTGTGGGGTCCACATCAATGGATGGCGTGCATAGGGTCATGCATCAAAGTGGGCCACATGCCATCATACACAAAAAAAATGGAGAGAGAAAGAGAGAGACACCGGCGAAGATGAAGGGACCCCGACACTATGGGCCCTCCCTTGTAAGAAATCATACATCAAATGGATCCCTTTATACATGGGTCCACCGGAATCAAAAATCAACGGTGGAGATCCTTTACCCCACCAATATGGACGGTCTAGATAACCTTTTTAATGCAAAGAAATAAACTTCATGATGGGGTCCATGGAGAATGACCCCATCATGGAATGATCATGATGATCCTAGTGGGCCATCGGCCACATCTTAGGGTCCCAAGTGAGATCCAAACCATTGATCGGTTGGCCTCACTTGACCCATTTTAAAAACATGAAAACTACTCTAACAAAGCACCCATAGTTCGATATTCTTGCTCCCTTAGGTTCCTTAGCTCCTTAGTTTCAATTTCAACGGAGGAGATGAGGTTTGGATAGTTGAGATGGGAGATCTTGGGATGGAAAGGTGGGCCACACTTGGAGCTTGGAAGAGAGGGAGGGGTTTGGACGTGTGAGGCTTCTCTTGCTTGGGAGAGTGCTTTAAAAAATGAAGGAGAGAGAGTGTTGTAAAGGGAGAGAGAGAGAGTGATGGGTGATGGAGTGATGAATGTGGTGGTGATGGGTGTGTAAGATTCTTTTTTCTTTTACTTTTGTCGCTTTTGGTGTAAGAAAGGTATGGCTTGTGTAAGAACTTTTTGACTTTTGGGGCTTGTTTGGGAAAGGGTGAAAGGTGATGTGTACTTGACATATTGAGATTGATGGATTGATGTGACAAGTCGTAGAGATTCTCTTAGGTTTTGCAACGCGCAACGTTTTCCTTGCATCGAACGCTAGCCCACATCTCCTGACCAGGGTATCGCCTCGGTGCACAAGCAGAGGCATCGAAACCGCGGCAATGGCGTGGTCGCTATGGTAAAGGTCTTGGGTTGAGTCGACTCGGGTTGACGGCGTGTGAATTAGGGTCACGAGCAAATACCCTTTAAGGGTCGAAGGTTATCGAAATTCGACTGAGAAGACCGTAAAAGTCTATGGAACGGTACGATCTAGGATACGGGGCTTACAATGGACTCTGCTATTACAAATAAACTAGGAGTGAACATAACCCGCATGCATGTTCCCTTAGTTGTAGCATCCCCTATGGGTAAATTCATCAAAACAGACAAGATATGTAAAGATTGTCTCCTAACTCTTGCACACCATGAAGTGGCTGTAGATCTAATCCTCATATCTATGAGACAATTCAACATCATCCTCGGGATGGATTGGCTTTCTTGAGTCTGGGTAGTGATGGACTACCGTAACAGAACAGTCATCGTAACCATCCCTAGGCAAGCCTCCTTCACTGTAAACGGGAAAAGTAAGCACGGTATGCTGGAAAGCTTATAAGCGCTAAAAGAATCAGAATTAGTCGAGTCTGCTGTAAGCTGAATTCTAGTAGTGCAGGAATTCCCTGAGGTATTTCAAGAGATACCAGGACTACCCCCAAGGTGAGCAGTAGATTTCTGCATCGACCTCAAACTAGGAACTGCCCCCATATCATTGCCCCTGTTTCAAATGGCCCCTTGTGAATTGGAAGAGCTTAGGAAGCAGATAGATGTGTTACTGACCCAAGGTTTCATTCACCCCAGCGTCTCTCCTTGGGGAGCACTAATCCTCTTCATAAAAAAGAAGGACGGATCGATGCGCCTCTACATAGATTACCAGTAGTTGAATGAAGTGACGATAAAGAACAAATACCCTCTTTTGCGTATTCATGACCTGTTTAATCAGCTTAAGGGCTCCAGATATTTCTCAAAGATTGATTTGCGATAAGGATATCACCAGTTGAGAATCAGGGATGAGGATATCCCTAAAATCGCATTCAGAACTCGTTATAGGCATTACGAGTTCCTAGTAATGTCCTTTGGACTTACTAATGCTCCGGCGGTATTCATGGACCTCATGAACTGAGTCTTCATGCCATACCTAGACCAGTTTGTGATTGTGTTCATCGACAACATCTTGGTTTACTCCAAAAGCCAGGAGGAACACGAGTAACACTTGCGCACAATTGTATGCCAAGCTATCAAAATGCGAGTTCTGGGAAAGGGAAGTGAAATTCCTGGGGCACGTAATGAAGGAAGAAGGCATCGCTATCGATCCTGCTAAAGTTGAAGCAATATCCAAATGGGACCAGCCCACCATAGTGACCGAAGTTCGAAGCTTTTTAGGCATGGAAGGGTATTACAGGCGTTTTATCAAGGAATTCTCCCGAATAGTGTGATCACTCACTCAACTAACAAAGAAGAACGCCCAATTCACATGGGATGAGAGCACAGAGGCAACCTTTTAGGAGCTAAAAATGGGACTGACGTCTGTACCAATACTCACCCATTTACAAGAAGGAGAAAAGTTTATGGTGTATAACGATGCCTCGAAGATGGGCCTTGGCAGTATTCTGATGTAGAACGACAAAGTGATCACTTATGTCTCTCGTCAATTGAAGAAGTATGAAGAAAACTACCCAACTCATGACCTGGAGTTGGCAGCAGTAGTCTTTGCCTTAAAAATATGGAGGCACTACCTATATGGTGAGAATTTTCAGCTATTCTACGATCACAGGAGCCTGAAATACATATTTACACAGAAATATTTGAATATGTGCTAGCATCGGTGGATGGAGACACTTAAGGACTTCCATTTTGATATCTCGTACCACCCTGGCAAAGAAAACTCTGTAGCTGATGCGCTGAGTCGGAAGAAGAAGCATGAGCTGGTGGCCACTCTAATGATCAAGGAGTGGGAGATGATGGAGTTCATGCAGGACTTCGACATCCAGCTTACCTTCGACGAACCCAATGCGTATGTGGCTCTATTAACTGCAGAGCCAACCCTGGTCTAACATGTGATCTCCGCTCAGGACTAGGATGTATGGCTTGTCAAGATGAAAGAAAGATGCAAGAGTGAGGAGATACCAGACTGGAGGGTTGGTACCAACGACGACCTTTGGTATCAAGGACGGGTATGCGTACCCAACAATGTAGAATTAAGAAAAGAAGTAATGAAGAAGCACACCACTCCAGAATGGCTATGCATCTAGGAAGTACGAAGATGTACAACAACATAAAGAGGAAATTATAACGTCTTAGAAAAATCAATACTTAGACCCGAGTACCACCTCCAGTAGGAATCATTTAGAACCAAATTCCTTAAAAATTTCATGTGTATTAGCTAGCGCTAAACTAGATTTCATGTAACATTAGCACCAATAACTTTCAATACGATCTGTAAGACCCCAAAACTATAGAATCATTAACGCTATATTACCCTGAAATCTAGGATCCAACTCTAAACCCAGTTGCTTCTGAGAATACTTTGAAACTTCGTAGCAGATCTAGACTGCACGTCGAAAGTCTGATGGCGATGAACTTAGACCATTCTGACCGCCTAGTTGGACTTGACTACCACCTCGAAAATCAAGCCTAAACGATGTCCTGAGACCATTTTCCTGAGTCCAGAGTGAAGAGAGTGAGAAAATGAAGATTTTTAGAAAATTAAATATGATTTTAAGTAATTTGAGACGTGTCGCTTGCCCGATATTTCTAAGCGTTTTGACCATTAGATTTCGACCTAAATTCACCCTCAGATCAGAAAAGGTGGCCGATATATGTCATAGCACTTATAGCTCTAATCGAATCCTAGTAACCATTGAATTTAAATTGGTCCACCACAGATGATTTGGAAACCTGATTGGACTGAAAACTTGACTTGCTTAAGATCCAATACTGGTGAGCTTAAGTCCGACCGCATTTGATAAGAGGACCTCCAGAAGTGCTCCGTTGGATCAGAAAGAGCCCGATTTGGTTATAATCTAAGTATACCTTGGCTCTAAGGCTGTTTTCATAGACTTTAGGCTTATAAAAAGGCCTTAAACCCTTATTCCCAAATTCCATACGAATTTTCTAAACCCTAGCTATTCAAGAGAGAAAAGAGAGAGGAAGTAAGAAGAACCTGTTGATTCTTCATGGGATTCTTCCCAGTTCGTCTACGTATCTGAATCGTTCTTCCGGCAATTCTGATTCCATTCTTGGGTAAGTTGAACAAACCCTAACTTGTTTTGGAGCTTAGAATAGTTGTAGTGAAGTTATAGCTAACCTATTCCATGCCTTAGGTAGTGTATCCACCGTTGACGAAGACTTATCGTCTGAATCACATCTAATATGCATTTTCTAGTTTAAGGTGCGGACTATATACGTTTAGGTTATGGTTTTCAAGACTTTCAATGTTAGATAGTGATTTATTCATGACGTGAATGCTATTACACATGCAAAATGCGCTATTTGTTTTGATTTATAAATATATATAATCTATGTTATAAATAGCGTATTTCATGTATATGTTAGAATACCGGTATACATATGGAAATTGTTATTATGATTTTCATGATTATTTGTCGTTGATACATGCTTGATATGTATGCAACAACTCCTTGACGCAAGGACTTGCCCTAATATGTAATGGAGTCGACATACGTGATGTGTATTGAATAGTGTAGTTTAAGTGTTTGTTTAAATGCTTGAATGAGTTAGAAGTTAGTAAAGTGTGACTTTTTAGGTTGTTGAGATATGAATCTCAATCACCTTAACTATGTGTATGATTTCCTCCATGAATTGTGTAACGTAGATTATTCATATTAACTATGTGTATGATTTCCTCCATGTACTGTATTTATATTCAAGTTGTATTTCTTAAATGTCCATATGATTGTAGGATATGAATCAAATGCCTGTTATTGATCTTGTATGTGATTGGAGCTGTACTACAGTCCAGATAATCGGTAATCGTTCTTCAAATGGTGGTTGAGGTCATTTTCACCACGCAAGTTGAGTTTAACGAATCTAAGCCGTGCTTGGGCTGTTCGATAGTGGTTAGGCCACACGGAGTGCTTATGCATTCCATGTCGTTCAACTCAACATGCGCTTAGCCTAGTTGGGCTTATCAACTAACCCGATTGACTAATGCATGTTCACCATGTTTGGTCGCTACTGTTCAGCATGTCCTTGTGAGCAGAGCAGGATGGGGAGAGGTTGTCCCGCATGCGTGCACCTATGGTTCACAGGTCATGACCTGATTTCCTGAGTAGGATTTTCCTCAGTAAGAGGCCTCATAGCGATTCACCATAGGGATTTTCTGCATCTCCTGCCCATGTGAGGCGTCCTGATGTGTGGTGCAGCTATTGTAAGAAGCCTGGCCACACTGAGATATCATATTTTTTCAGGATGCGAGATAGTGGTTTCTCACCGCCTTAGAGGATCGGACGTCCGATGCCTTAGGCTATTTCAGCACCACCCATTCGCTCAACACCATCTCATCCTTCCTTCATACCTTCTGTAACACCCCAAAAATTGGGGGTCGTGTATAAACCCGACTCTCGAGTTCCAGACCATCACTTATGCAACAAATATGATTATGATTCAATGTTGTCTGAGTTAAAGCATTCACATGAGTAAAATTATACCAAAACTGTAATTCATACTCCAGATTCAGTGATAAAACGCAAGCAGAAGACTGAAGAATATATATATCACAGTATGAAAAATAAAATAAATCTCAACTGTCTCCAAAGTATGAATACAACACTGAATCTCATATACATGTAATAAATAGAAATCAAAATGTCTGAAGTCCAACTAGTATGTCCCTCCAATCCAGGCCACCTATGTAAAGCCGTCGTGAAACTGCATATATGAGAACTCGTCCTGGTCCTCATCTTAATCTGGCTCTGCCTCCTGAATCGTCACCTCACCTGCATCTAAGACAAGGTCTGGTGGGTGTTGTAAACACCATCCCATAATGTGGGAGTGAGTGATCAACTCAGTAGAATAATAGAGCAGAGATTAGCATGTTCTCAAATCAATCATGCGATAATAGTAAAGCAATTAATCAAACATTCCTAGATACTGTTGTTAATGCAATATGACATGACATGATGGATGCCCTCACCGACATTCTCTCTCATGCGGCACCATCTGCCTCCGCGGCATGCTTATGTACCGCTCAATGCTCCACATCTTCCATGGTTAACAGGGTTTCCAATGGTAAGTTCAGTACCCTAGGTTCAAGCAGTTATGATTCATACAGGGTGAACAATCAACGGCCAGTCGGGTTACTTGACGGGCTCGACTAGTACGAGCGCATCGCAAGTCGAATGACATGAAGTGCATAAAACACTTCGTGTGGCCTAACCACTGCCGCCAACTCCAAACACGACTCGCGTTCATCGACGCGTCCTTCGTGGTAAATACAAGCAAACCATGAATTTACTATGTTACCGACTGCCTGGACTAAGTATAGCCCCAAACATTTGTGAATCCACATCAGCAATCATATAAGAGTAATGAAAATGAAATACAACAATATAGGCATGTTGAAACATGTTATAACATACCACTTAAGCAATTCATCCAACATATACATTTCCTATATATAAAGAAATCAATACATCTAGCCAACATGATGGAGATCATTTACATCAGCATATTACTTGAGAATTTAATTTTAAAACTATTTCACAACACCATATACTCAATACATACTAATACAAACATTTATACAAACACTTAGCCTACACACTTAAGTCTACATAGTGTATGTCGACTCAAAGTACGCATTTGGGCGAATCTCTTCGCCAAACCAATTATGCACGCATTCCTAATATCCTAATGTGAAAAATAGTCATGGCAACCATTTCAAAAAAATATGCATGTATACAGTATTTTCTACAAATGACTAAAATGCCCTAAATCTCATATTTTCCGTACATTTACGAAACAGAAAACGGACAACATGTTGTACATGTCAAACGGCGTTGCCGTCGATAATCTACTATTAAACGACATTGAAAGCGTTGAAATCAGCCAATCAAAGTGTCTAAAATCCATACCTTTTTACCCTAGATGTGTATCGTTCCGAACGGAGCGTATACGCTTCGTCTACGGCGAACCGGCGACCTAATACAGAAGATGTATAAGCTACTTCACTATTGGAATTGACGGAACCTTAAATCAGCAAGTGGTTAGGGTTTTCCTTACCTAAAAATGCGTTGAAATCACCGGAAAAGTGATTTGAACGCGATACTTAGGCACGTATAGCAGCTGCAGCAAGTGACGAAAAGATCTCTCCCACACTCTCTCACAATCTCTCACTTTTTCTCTCTCTCTAGCTAGGGTTTCTAGCAAATTCGGATGGATGAGATAAGTGAGGGTTTAAAGCCCTTTTATAAGCTAAAACCTTCCCAAATTAGGCTTGGGAATAAAGTTCACTTGAGGTATAACCAAATCGGGGCTGTTCTGGTCCAAAAGAGCATTTCGAGAAGTCCCCTAGTCGAACGTGGTCGGATTTAAGCTCATGGTCACTGGATGTTGTCCACACTAAGTTTTCAGACCGGTAGAGTTCGTAAATCGCACGTGGCGGTCTAGTTTCAATTCAGCGGTCATCGTGCCTTAATCAGGTCTACAAGTCTCATGATATGAAAGAGAAATTTTTCCTAATCTGAGGGTGTAATTTGGCTGAATTCTGGCGGTCAGAACGCTTAATAATAACGCGCCAAGTCACGTGCCAGATTTGGATTTAAATTTCCAAATCTAACCCTTTTCTCACTCTCTTCACTCCAGGCTCAATGAAATAGCCTCTGAACGTCGGTTGGGCTTGATTTTTGAAATGATTGTCAAGTCCAGCTAAGCGGTCATAACGGTCTAAGATTGTAGGTATCAGACTTTCAACGCGCGGTCTAGATCCAATACAAAGTTTCAAAAGGTTCCTGGGAGCAAACAGGTTTAGAGTTTGATCGAAGCTTTCAGGATATTATAGCATCATTGATTCTTCAAGTTTTGGGTCTTGTAGAACATATTTAAAGTGTTCAGGGACAATTTCACAGCTACTCTAGTGTAGCGCTAGCTAACTTACACTTAATTTCTAAAGAAATTAATCCTAAGTGATTTCTTTGGCTCTGGAATTGGTTTCTAAGAGGTTACCAAGGTGTTATGGTTGACCCATTGCCTAAGGACGTCTAATCCTAGGTTGGCAAAAATTCGGGATGTTACACCTTCAGCACCTCGTTTTAGGTAGCCACAACGGCCCATGGTTCCTCCACCGCATCACCCACAGCAGGCTCGGGTTATGCGCTCACGGCTGAGGCGCCCGAGGCAGATTCAGCACTGACATCATTCGAGGTTCCTGCTCACATCCTAGGTACGCCTATCTTCTTGTTGGTGGACACTGGTTCCACTGTTTCTATCATCTCTTGTGCTGCGGTCAAGCGGCTAGGTTTGGTTACGGCTCCTCCGAAGGGAGTAAGACTCACGACAGCTACAGGGACTACGTCAGATATTACTTGGACCTGTGAGTCTTTCTCGATAGATTTGGGTAGTAAGACAGTGGTCGTCGACCTGATTGTCACCCCAATGTGTCATTATGATGTTATATTTGAGATGGATTGGCTCGCAAAGATGAGAGCAGAGATTGATTGCGAGGCTAGAGTTGTGACAACCTATGGACCTGAGGGCACGGTCTTCTCTTTTCCAGTTCAGGTCAATTGGTCTTGTCGTGTTAGCAGTTACGCTTCCATGTTAGAGAGTTCTGATGTTCCAACGTTAGAAGTTATGCTAGTAGTTCGTGATTTCTCTAATGTGTTTGAGAAGATTTCAGGGCTTCCCCCTCCGCATGAGATTGACTTCACTATCGATGTTGTGCCCGGTATGACACCTATTTCCCTGCCGACATATCGTATGCCTCCATGTGAGTTGGAGGAGTTGAGGAGACAGATTGATGTTTTGCTTAAGGCAGGCTTTATTCGACCAAGTGTGTCACCTTGGGGAGCGTCTGTCTTGTTTGTGAAGAAGAAAGATGGTTCCCTGCAGTTATGTATTGATTATCACATGCTGAATCAGGTGACAGTGAAGAACAAGTATCCCTTGCCCAGGATTGATGATCTGTTCGATCAGTTACAGGGGGCACATTATTTTTTGAAGATAGATTTGCAGTCTGGATATCATCAGTTATGCGTCAGGGATGAGGACGTGCAGAAGACTGCATTTAGGACTAGTTTTGGTCATTATGAGTTCCTTGTGATGTTATTTGGACTCACGAATGCTCCGGCTGTGTTCATGGATTTGATGAACAGAGTGTTTCGCCAGTTTCTGTTCCAGTTCGTCATTGTCTTTATCGATGACATTTTGATATACTCCAAGAGTCGGGAAGAGCATGAGGAGCACCTGAGAATGGTATTGAATACTCTTAGGGAGACCCAGTTATTCAGGCAGTATAAGAAATGTGACTTCTGGAAGGAAGAAGTTAAGTTCCTGGGTCACGTGGTGTCCAAGGAAGGTATTGCAGATGACCTTGCTAAGGTAACTGCGGTTCAGGATTGGAAGCAGCCCGATTCAGTTACTGAGGTGAGGAGTTTTCTGGGTCTGGCAAGTTACTATCGACGATTCATTCGAGACTTTTCTAAGATTGCCAAACCGTTGTCTCAGTTGACATGGAAAGACTTGAAGTTTGCCTCGAATGAGAAGGCCAAAGAAGCTTTTCAGGAGCTGAAGGACAAGTTGACGTCCACCCCTGTGCTAATATTGTCAGAGCAAGGGGTTAAGTATATGACATATACTGACGCGTCTCGCGTTGGTCTGGGTTGTGTCCTTATGCAGAAGGACAGGGTGATTACGTATGCCTCGAGATAATTAAGGAAGCACGAGGAAAATTACCCTATGCACGACCTATAGTTGTCAGCTGTCATTTTTGCATTAAATTTCTGGAGACATTACCTCTACGGAGAAGAGTTCGAGCTCTTTTGCGACCACAAGAGCCTTAGATATATATTCTCACAGTGAAATTTGAATATGAGCCAGCGCCGATGGATGGAGACCTTGAAAGACTTCAAGTTTGAAATTTCCTACCATCCGGGCAAGGCAAACCTTGTGGCAGATGCATTGAGCCGCAAGAAGACTATAAAATTTGTGGCTCCGCTTATGATTGCAGAATAGGATATGGTAGAGTTCGTACGAGACTTTAAGAAGAAACTCATAGTGGAAGAGCCGTATGAAATTGTTGCACATGTTCGTGTACAGTCCCTCGTAGATAGTCGCATTATTGAGGCTCAGGAAGGCGATGAGCTTCCGGTGAAGATGAAGGAGTGGGTTGGTACTGACTAGGACTCTAAGTGGACTATTGGTACATATTGGGGCTTACGATATCAAGGCCGCCTATGCATTCCAGACATACCTGACTTTAGACGAGAGATTCTTAAGTCGGCCCACAGTTTGAGGCTTGCGATGCATCCAGGTAGCACCAAGATGTATCAGAATATGAAAAGATTGTACTGGTGGGACAATATGAAGGTCCACATTGCTGAGTTCGTATCCCGTTGTCTCACGTGTTAGCAGGTTAAGGCAGAACATTGCCGACCTCCTGGATTACTTCAGCCCATGCCCATAGCTGAATGGAAGTGGGACTTTATTTCGATAGATTTTATTTCTGGACTGCCGAAGACGAGGAAGGGACATGACTCTATTTGGGTGATCATTGATAGGTTGGCAAAGTCAGCTCATTTCCTATCGATCTGAGTCACAAACTCTGCAGACGAGTTGGCTAGATTGTATATCAAGGAGATAGTACGCCTGTATGGAGTTCCCTTGGAGATTGTGTCTGATTGAGACACCCGATTCACATCTATCTTCTGGACTCATATCCAGGAAGCAATGGGTGTGAAGTTGAAGTTCAGTATCGCATTCCATCTACAAACAGACAGGCAGACGGAGCGTGTGAAATAGATTTTAGAGGATATGTTGTGAGATTGTGCATTGGACTTCAAGGATAGTTGGGATGACTCTCTTCCTTATGCAGAGTTCACATATAACAACAACTTCCAGGCGAGTATTGGTATGGCTCCCTATGAGGCACTGTATGGTCGCCCGTGCAGATTGCCGCATTATTGGACAGAAGTGGGCGAGAAGACTCTGATTGGCCCAGAGTTAGTTCAGGCGACTTCAGAAAAGATCGACATTATTCGACATCGACTGCCCTCAGCACAAAGCAGGCAGAAGAGCTACGCCGATACGAGATAGCGACCGCTTGAGTTCGATGTTGAGGACCATGTATTCCTTAAGGTTTCCCCTATGCGAGGAGTTCTTAGGTTTGGTAAGAAAGGGAAGCTCATGCCGAGATTCATTGGCCCATTCCAGATACTTGATCGAGTGGGAGCAGTAACGTATCGACTTGCTTTGCCCACACCATTCGTAGGCATGCATAACGTTTTCCATGTGTCCATGTTGAAGAAGTATGTTCCCAATCCTTCTGACATATTATCAGATAGGAGCAGGTACAGTTGAGCGAGGATGCCACTTATGAACTGCGCCTGATGCATATTTTGGATAGGAAGGAGCAGGTATTGCGTAGCAAGGTTATCCCACTGGTGAAAGTTCTGTGGACGCATCATAGTGAAGAAGAAACTACTTGAGAGACTGAAGCTAAGGTCAAGAAGAATTACCCCCAGATCCTCGAGGAGTATGAGAAGGTACGAATTTCGAGGATGAAATTTTTTTCTTAGGGGGGTAGATTGTAACGTCTTAGAAAAATCCGTACTAAGAGCCAAGTACCACCTCTAGTATGAATCATTTAGAACCAAATTCCTTAGAAATTTCATGTGTATTAGCTAGCGCTAAACTATATTTCTTGTAACATTAGCACCAATAACTTTCAATACGATCTATAAGACCTAAAAACTATGAAATCATTGACGCTATTGTAACACCTTGAAAATCGGGGGTCGTGTAGAAACCCGACTCCCAAGTTCCAGACCATCACTTATGCAACAAATATGATTATGATTCAATGTTATCTGAGTTAAAGCATTCACATGAGTAAGATTATACCAAAACTGTAATTCATACTCCAAATCCAGTGATAAAACGCAAGCGAAAAACTGACAAATATATATATCACTGTACGAAAATAAAATAATCTCAAACTGTCTCCAAAGTATGAATATATCACTGAGTCTCATATACATGTCATAAAGCAAGAAATAAATGTCAAGTGATAGTCCACTAGCATGTCCCGCCGATCCAGGCCACCTACGCAAAATCGTCGGAGAACTGCATATACGAGAACTCATCATGATCCTCGTAGTAATCCGGCTCTGCGTCCTGAATCGTCTCATCACCTGCATCTAAAACAGGGTCTGGTGGTGTTGCAAACGCCCTCCTGTAACGTGGGAGTGAGTGATTAACTCAGTGGAATAATAAAGCAAAGATTAGTATGTTATCAAATAAATCACGCGATAATAGTAAAGTAGACAATCAAACATTCCTATATACTGTTGTTAATGCAAGCATGAGATGACATGATGGATGCCCTCACTGACATTCTCCCTTATAGGGCACCATCTTACGCCCGCGGCATGCTTTCTTCTCACAGTGCTCCACATCTTCTAGGCACATGCAATGCGATGTGGATATGATTACTGAGTTATTATTAATCCTTTCATACAGCAGTATTGGGAAACTAATGTACCTTCCTCATATCAATCCCAACACAGATCCTTTCTAGGGTTGTCACTCCTAGTAATCTCATACGATGTTATATTTGTATGTCGTTGCAAGGGCTGCCAGGGCTATTGCTCGCACTCGTTGCACCGCTCCTCCATCACCTTATCAATACAGGCCTAATGTACTCTCGTCGCTACGGAAGGGTCGTTGCCTCCTGTAGACTCAGAATACGCTCACGGTCACTACAAAGGGCTCATCACCTGATCAGTGTATGCCAACAGCAAGAATATAGTGTCCCATACCACCATAATCTACTCACGAGTCATAGGTGCACACTGGTCACTACAGGGAGGTTTGTGGCACCAGTGTAGGCCGACAGCTCTACCACGGTGTCCCATACCACCATGCCCGGCTCATGAGTCTTTATGGATCAAGGTACCATAGTTCCTTTGCCCAGCTCATGAGTCTTTATGGATCAAGGTACCATGGTTAACAGGATTTCCAATGGTAAGTTCAGTATCCTAGGTTCAAGCAGTTATGACTCATACATGGTGAACATACAATGGCCAGTCGGGTTACCTGACGGGCTCAACTAGTATGAGCGCATCTCAAGCTGAGCGACATGAAGTGCATAAAACACTTCGCGTGGCCTAACCACTGCCGCCTGCCCAAAACACGACTCGCGTTCAACGGTGCGTCCTTCGTGACAAATAGAAGCCAACCACGAATTCAATCCATTACCGACTGCATGGACTAACGTATAGCCCCAAACACTTGAATATCAACATTAGTAATCATATGAGAGTAATCGAAATGAAATACAATAATGTAAGCATGTTGACACATGTTATAACATACAACTTAAGCAAATCATCCAACACATGCATTTCATGTATATAATGAAATCAATACATATAGCCATCATGATGAAAATCATTTATATCAGCATATTACTTGATAATTCAATCTCAAAAACTCATTCACAACACCATATACTCAATACATACTAATACAAATATTTATACAAACACTTAGCCTGCACACTTTAGTCTACATAGCGTATGTCGACTCAAAGTGCACATTTGGGCAAATCTCTTTGCGAAACAGATCATGCACGCATTCCTAATATCCTAACACGACAAATAACTATGGCAAACATTTCAGCAAAATGTGGATGTAAACAGTATTTCCTACAAATGACTAAAATGCCCTAAATCTCATATTTTCCATACGTTTATGAAACGGAAAACGAACAGCATGTTCTACATGTTAAACGGTGTTGCCGTTGATAATCTACTATTAAACGACATTGAAATCTTTGAAATCAGTCAATCAAAGCGTCTAAAATCCTCACCTTTTTCCCTAGACGTGTATCGATTCGATTTGAACGTACGCTTCGTCAACGGCATAAAGGCGACCTAATGCACAAGATATATAAGCTACTTCGCTATTTGAATCAAAGGAATCCTAAAACAGCAAGTGGTTAGGGTTTTTCTTACCTAGAAGTGCGTTGGAATCACCGAAAAAGTGATTTGAATGCGGTGAATGAGCACGGGTAGCAGCTGTAGCAAGTGGCAGGAAATCTCTCCCACAACTCTCTCACTTTCTCTCACTTTCACTCTCTCTCTATCTAGGGTTTCTAGTAAATTCGGATGGGAGAGATATGAGTGGGTTTAAGGCCCTTATATAGGCTAAAACATAACCTAAATAGACTTGGGAACAAAGTATACTTAGGTTATAACCAAATCAGGCTGTTTCGATCCAAAAGAGCGTTTCGGGAGGTCCCGTGTCCGAATGCGGTCGGACTTAAGCTCATGGTCACTGGATGTTGTCCACACTAAGTTTTCAGACCAGCAGACTTCGCAGATCGCACGTGGCGGTCCAAGTTTCAGTTCAGCGGTCATCGTGCCTTAATCAGGTCTACAAGTCTCATGATATGAAAGAGAAATTTTTCCTGATCCGAGGGTGAAATTTGGCTGAATTCCGATGGTCAGAACGCTTAATAATAACGAGCAAAGACTCGTGCTAGATTTGAATTAAAATTTCAAATCTTTACCCACTTCTAACTCTCTTCACTCCAGGCTCAATGAAATAGCCTCAGAGCATCGGTTGGGCTTGATTTTCGAAATGATTGTCAAGTCCAGCTAAGCGGTCATAACTGTCTAAGATTGTAGACATCGGACTTTCGACGCGCGGTCTAAATCAAATATGAAGTTTCAAAGGGTCCCTGAGAGCAAACGGGTTTAGAGTTTGATCCTAGGTTTTAGGGTATTATAGCGTCATTGATTCTATAAGTTTTGGGTCTTTCAGAACGTATTTAAAGCGATTGATGCTAATTTCACAGCTAAAATAGTGTAGCACTAGTTAACTTACACTTATTATCTAAAGGAATTAATCCTAAGTGATTTCTGATCGAGTTGGTACTCAGGTCTCAGTACGGATTTTTTCGAGGTGTTACAATCTACCCCCCTTAACAATAAATTTCATCCTCAAAATTTGTACCTTTTCGTACTTGAGAAGTTGTGGGTAGTTCTTTCTGATCTCGGCTTCTGTCTCCCAGGTAGCCTCTTCCTCAGAGTAATGCGTCCACAACACCTTCACAAGGGGGATGACCTTGCTATGCAGTACCTGCTCCTTCCTGTCTAGTATACGTGCCGGTCGCAGTATATATGTAACATCCTCACCTAACTGCACCTGCTCCCATCGAATGATATGGGAAGGATCAGAAATGTATTTCTTCAGCATAGAAACATGAAATACGTTGTGAACGCTCGCGAGAGGCGTGGGCAAAGCCAGACGATAAGCCACTGCACCCACACGGTCGAGAATCTAAAACGGACCAATGAATCGCGGTGCTAGTTTCCCCTTCTTCCCGAACCGAAGGACTCCCTTCATAGAGGAAACGCACAAAAATACATGATCCCCAACCGCGAACTCTAGCGGGCGCCGTCTCATATTGGCATAACTCTTCTGTCTGCTCTGCGCTGTAAGAAGCCGGTGTCTAATGATATCAATCTTCTCCGACGTCGCCTGCACTAACTCTGGGCCAATCAATCTGCGCTCACCGACCTCTGCCCAGCAATGTGGTGCTCGGCAAGGTCGCCCATACAAAGCCTCATAAGGTGCCATACCGATACTCGCCTGGAAACTGTTGTTGTACGTGAAATCTGCATATGCAAGACAATCATCCCAACTGTCCTTGAAGTCCAATACGCAAGCCCGCAACATGTCCTCTAGAATCTGGTTCACCCACTTTTTCTGTCCGTCTGTCCGTGGGTGGAAGGAAGTACTGAACTTCAACTTCACACCCATAGCCTCCTGAATGCAAGTTCAGAAAATAGAAGTAAAGCGCGTGTCTCTGTCCGACACGATCTCTAAAGGAACTCCATGCAGACGCACTATCTCCCTGATATACAGCCTGGCTAACTCGTCTGCAGAGTTCGTAACTCTGATCGGTAGGAAGTGCGCCAACTTCTTCAGACGGTCGACGATCACCCAAATAGAATCATGTCCCTTCCTCGTCTTCGGCAATCCTGAGATGAAATCCATGGAAATGAAATCCCACTTCCACTCAGCTATAGGCATAGGCTGAAGGAGTCCAGGAGGTTGGCGATGCTCTGCCTTCACTTGTTGGCAAGTGACACAACGAGACACGAACTCTGCGATGTGGGTCTTCATACCATCCCACCAATAGGTCCTCCTCACGTCGCGATACATCTTGGTGCTGCCCGGATGCATCGAAAGTCTAGTACAGTGCGCAGCCTCGAGAATCTATCGTCTCAAGTTAGGGATATCTGGGACGCATAGGCGGCCACGATAACGTAAGCCCCCATCCGTGCCAACTCGCCACTCGACGTCTTCATCATCACTGGCCTGCTCTCGAAGCTCAGTCAGACGCGCATCATCCCTCTGCACCTCGATGACCCGGTCATCGATCTGAGATCGTACCTACACATGTGCGATAAACTCATATGGCTCCTCCACAGTGAGTTTCTGCTCAAAGTCTCTCAAAAACTCAACCATGTCCCACTCAGCAACCATCAGCGAAGCCGTAAACTCTATCATCTTCTTGCAGCTCAACACGTCAGCCACAAGGTTCGCCTTGCCAGGATGGTAGGAGACTTCGAACTTGAAGTCCTTCAAAGTCTCCATCCATCGCCACTGCCTCATATTCAAGTCTCGCTGCGTGAATATGTACTTGAGGCTCTTGTGGTCGCAAAAGAGCTCAAACTCCTCTCCATAGAGGTAATGTCTCCAGAGCTTCAATGCAAATATGACGGCTGCCAACTCAAGGTCGTGTGTAGGGTAATTCTCCTCGTACTTCTTTAATTGTCTCGAGGCATACGAAATTACCCTGTCCTTCTGCATAAGGACACAACCCAAACCAACGCTAGATGCGCCAGTATATATCATGTATCTAACCCCTTGCTCTGGCAATACTAGCACAGGGCGGATGTAAGGCTGTCCTTCAGCTCCTGAAAAGCTGACTCCGCCTGTCATTCCAGGCGAACTTCATATCCTTCCGTGTCAACTGAGATAGAGGTCTGGCGATCTTCTAGAAATCTCGAATGAAACGTCTATAATAGCCAGCAAGACCCAAGAAAGTCCTCACTTCAGTGACAGAACCAGGCTGCTCCCAGTCCTGAACTATAGCTACCTTAGACAGGTCAACTACCATCCCATCCTTGGACACCACATGTCCCAGGAACTTCACTTCCTGCTTTCAGAAGTCGCACTTCTTATACTGTGCGAATAATTGATGCTGTCTCAGTGTATCCAGGACCAATCGTAAGTGCTCCTTATGCTCCTCTCGACTCCTGGAGTATACCAAAATATCTTTTATGAACACAACGATGAATCGATAGAGGAAAGCCCGAAATACCCTGTTCATCAAATCCATGAACACAGCTGGTGTGTTTGTTAGACTGAACGACATCACGAGGAACTCGTAGTGGTCAAAGCTGGTCCTGAATGTTGTCTTCTGCACGTCCTCATCCCTAACGCGCAACTGGTGATATCCTGACTGGAGATCAATCTTCGAGAAGTACTGGGCCCCTCTCAGCTAATCAAACAAGTCATCTATCCTGGGCAAGGGATATCGGTTCTTCACCGCAATCTGGTTCAGCCTGCGATAATCAATACAAAATTGCATAGAACCATCCTTCTTCTTCACAAACAGTACTAGTGCTCCCCAAGGAGACACACTCGGTCGAATGAAACCAACCTCTAACAGATCATCAATCTGTTTCCTCAACTCCTCCATCTCACACGGTGCCATGCGATATGTCGGTAGTGAGACGGGCGTGGAACCAGGCACCAAATTGATAGTAAAATCGATCTCTCGCTGAGGTGACAAACCAGGAATCTTTCTAAACAGATCCCCAAAATCACAGACGACTGGCGTATGCTCAAGTGTTGGGGCATCAACGTCCCGTAGTAAAGAAGCGTAGCTAAGTATGCGGAAGGGAAGATTTATCTGCACTGAAAATGTAAAAGGCGTGCCCTCCGGCTCATAGACTATCACCGTACGGGTCTCACAGTTAATCTCAGCTCTCCCTGCAGTCAGCCAATCCATGCCAAGAATGACATCGAGATAAATAAGAGAGGGGTCGACGACAAGATCGATAGCTATCGTCCTGCTCCCCACGTCCACCAAACAACCCTCACACATCATGGTGGCCTCAGAAAAGGTCCCGTGAGGCGAGAGAACTCACACCCCATCCATCCGAATAGTTGGTAGCCCAAGACGCTTGACTATGGAGTGCGATATCAATGAAATCGTGGATCTGGTATCCACCATCACAAGTATGGGAGTACCTCCAATATGGGCAGTGACCTCAAAGGCCAAGGGCTGAGTAGTCTCTATCTCGGCTGCCTCAGCTGTCAAGGCTTGTACCTGTGCTTGCTGTGGACGGTTCGGCCCGTGGTACCATGGGCCTTTGAGGAGCCAGAACGAAGGTACGAGAGGTCTGAAGGAAGGATGCGCAGGAGCTGACCGTAAGGGTGGAGCAGATAAAGCCTGTGGGCGTGGACGGTCGATCTTTTGCGGCGGTGAAAACTTGTTGTCTCTCATTTGAGCGAAAAAACTCCCTACTGTGTGACCCGATCTCTCACAATAAGTACATGACGCATCAGGGTGCCGCATCGGAAGTACTGGCGTTGTAGCCCTAGGAGGAGGGTCGATGCGAGGCTCTTGCCAACAAATGGCCTGTCCTGCATATCTAGTAGTGGCCTAGCAATCATAGGGCCACAAGACCGTGCCAAGCGATCCACATCCTGCTCTGCCCGCATAGACATGTGAATCAGCTCTGCGTAGGAGGGAATGCTGACGCAACATATCTTCGACCGAATGTCCATTCACAAGCCCTCAAAGAATTGTCGTATGCGCATCTGCTCGTCTGTAAGTATAGTCGGGACGTATCCGCCCAACTCAGTAAACCGATGCTCATATTCTATAACGGTCATGCCTCCCTGCCTGAGGCGTAGAAACTCATTCTCCCGCTCGTGCCTATAAGTCTGGGGATAGTATTTCTTGTGGAAACGGAACT
Source organism: Magnolia kwangsiensis (assembly GCA_037074715.1). Taxonomy (NCBI): domain Eukaryota; kingdom Viridiplantae; phylum Streptophyta; class Magnoliopsida; order Magnoliales; family Magnoliaceae; genus Magnolia; species Magnolia kwangsiensis. The sequence continues at coordinate 92,753,302 of CM073573.1, forward strand.
CGAATGCTGCCCAAGTCCAGAAAAAATCAACATCAACAGTCCGCAAAACACTATCCCACCACAAGCTGGCCTCTCGCTCGAACATGAACGTAGCCAACTCAACCTGCTCAGACTCTGAGCAATGCAGCATCCTCAGAATCTTTGACACACGGTCGAGCCAATACTCGACCTCCTTGGGTCTGTGAGAACCCGTAAAAGTAGGAGGCTACAAGCGCTGGAATCGCTCAAGTAGGCCCCGTGTATCAGCAGTGTGCCCCGTAGGGTAAGCAGAGGGTACAGGATGAGCCATGCCCTCATCCTGAGTCGAAGTACTGGCATCCTCAGCTGGATGCACAGGTGGTGCAGGTGGAGTAGCACTCCCACCCTGGGCTAGAGCCCCTGCTATCGTAGTCAAGAGCTGCTGGTGCTGCTGATGCATCATGGCCATCAACTGCTCAAACCTATCAGGAGGTGGAGTGAGCTATGGCACATACTGCGTCGAGGAGGACGCACGATGCTGCTCTGGCAGGCGGTGTGAAAGGCGGTGGTCCAACTATAGGACCTGTAGAAGGTTGAGACCCATGTACGGTCTCAGGAATCGGGCCTACAGCAGGGTCTGCATGCTCATCGATCTGGGAAGGAACCTGATCCATAGGTTCTCCCAATGTAAGTCGTGTCATGCTCCCCGTAATCTTAGGCGACATTCCCTATATTCAAAAATAGGACGCAACCTCATTAGTTACAACAATAGCACAAACACACCACCACACAACCATTCACATAACAAGCCAAATAAACTCCATGCATTTCATTAAATCAAAATTGTCACAATGCAAGAGATATATCTTTACATGTATCATGACAAGAAACACATGGGAAACTAAGCCAGTCAAAGCTACAACTACAACATAAGCTAACTACTAGCCTTCTCAGGCTTACACACAGAAAGCAAGAAACAAACCAACTACAACCAACAAACATTTAAAATCCCATCGCTACTCAGAGTCTGGCGATGGAGGAGGAGCGCCCTTATCCTGCAGACAACACAGGATGGCCTTCATGGTGCGAGTCACCTTGTCAAATTTTTGCTTCATGATGGCCTTGGTATCTTCAAGATCTTGTTTCACCTCAGCCCAAAGTTCCTGGACTTCCTGTCGCAAGGCAACCTGACTCTCCTCAAGTCGGGCTATATGAGCACCCTAGTAGTGCGAGTCGCAATAGGAGGACTCTCATCAGTATCCTGAGCCTCCTCTTCTTCTTCTTCTTGGACTTCTTCCTCTATTTCTGCCCCAGCCTCTTCTTCACTAGCATCCTCTTCGCTATCATATTCGCCCTCACTATCCTCATCGAGCTGAGCCTCACACTGTCGAGGCCCGATCTTCATCTGGTTCATGGTATCCTCATCAATGAAGTGAATCGGCACAGGCATCTCCGGCCCAAGCTTGTATGCAAACTTAAGCATGATCTTGCATATGAGCCCGCCAAAAGAAAGTGACTCAGACATTCTTCTCGACTTTACTATGAGGACGATCTATCGCAACACAAAGGTGGTCATGCATACATTCTCTCCCAGGCCCACTTGATACAGAAAATCGATCATGAGATGCGTACATTCACTGCGGTTGGTCGACCTAGGATACACATTGAACGTGCAAATGTGATGCAGCAGACGAAAATCATCCAACATATGGGACGCTAAGAGGCTCTTGTTACACTGCCACGGAACCAAACCACCACATAAGAACCTGGTGCGACGATTTCGCTCATGAAAACTCTTCAGATTCTTAGCACTTGGATGAACTTCACCAAGAGGCACCTTCAGAATGTGAGCTATCAATCGAACGTTGATCGTGGCTTCCCGGTCTCTATCAAAGGGAATCCTGAACTACAATGGCTTCAATGTAGGAGCCCGAATATGAGCATAGAAGGAACGAACAGTGCTCACGTTCACACGAGACTGGGCTTCAAAGAGCGGACCCCATTTGGCAGCTTCGATGTGCTCAAATAACAGAAACTCACCAAAGAGCCGCCCATCCACAGGCGCCTCAAACAGAACCTTGCGATCAGTATAAGCACCATGGGCCAAGTCCGCCAACAATGCAAGCCCTATGTGCGCACGGGGATCCAAATACCACTTCGTATGTAGCTCTCTGCCAACACTTGGACTAACCATTTAAGGGCGTCGGCCTGAAAATCAGCACGAGTGGGGCCCACCGTACGGCGAGCCCTCGCCGAACCGGCGAGGTCCTAGCTGGTGAACTTGTAAACCAGTGATGCTGGCCATAGGGGCTGGATTCCCCCTACCTTAGGGGTCCCAAATATGTGTAGGTCCCACCCTGGTTCATTATATTTAGGCTTGGATAGGCCCAAGACTTCATTTGGGGCGTTTTGGGGCCAGTTTACAAATCAGAATGAGTTTATGCATCATGTGACATATGATTTTGAGGTAGGAGAGGCTAATCCATCCAACTAACCCATTTATTATAAGAGATTCCATAATTGGAATGGCCAAAAGTCAAATTCTTACATATATTTACTATTTATAGTAAAAAATTTATTTAAGCATGATTCACTATCATTCACACATTAAGATTTATGTGTAGTAAGAAAGGACTTAGAAAAAGTTAAAGAATGGGGTGGTGAAAGGAAAGATTATGAAGGAATTGGATGAAAAAGGGGTTTTTAAGCCTTGAGATTAAGTGTAAGGGTTATGGTTGCCCCACGACCCAAGGACATGCATTTTTGGGTTTGGAATTCTTCTGGGATCATCTCAAACCCACCAACTAATGACCTAGAGGTGACTTAGGTCGCTTCACATGACCAAAGATACGTTATAGGCTCGATCAAAATGATCGATTTGAGTAGACTTCGCCTATTGGCGAAACTGAAGTCTTACGAGTATTTTTAGATTTTTCTCACACCCACCTAAGTCAAAGGGGCGACAACGTATGTTGCATGGCCATAACCCAGGTCCGGTTTAATCCAAATCATGATCTGATACCAACTTGTAACACCCTAAAAATCAGGGGTCGTGTAGAAACTCGACTCCCGAGTTCCAGACCATCACTTATACAACAAATATGATTATGATTCAATGTTGTCTGAGTTAAAGCATTCACATGAGTAAGATTATACCAAAACTACAATTCGTACTCCAGATCCACTGATAAAACGCAAGCGGAAGACTGAAAAATATATATATCATTGTATGAAAATAAAATAATCTCAAACTGTCTCCAAAGTATAAATACATCACTGAGTCTCATATACATGTCATAAAGCAAGAAATAAATGTCAAGTGATAGTCCACTAGCATGTCCAGCCGATCCAAACCACCTACACAAAACCGTCGGAGAACTGCATATACGAGAACTCATCCTGATCCTCGTAGTAATCCGGCTCTGCGTCCTGAATCGCCTCATCACTTGCATCTAAAACAGGGTCTGTTGTTGTTGCAAACACCATCCAGTAACGTGGGAGTGAGTGATCAACTCGGTGGAATAATAGAGCAAAGATTAGCATGTTATCAAATAAATCACGCGATAATAGTAAAGTAGACAATCAAACATTCCTAAATACTGTTGTTAATGCAAGAATGAGATGACATGATGGATGCCCTCACCGACATTCTCCCTCATACGGCACCATCTTACGCCCGTGGCATGCTTTCTTCCCACAGTGCTCCACATCTTCCAGGCACATGCAATGCGAAGAGGATATGATTACTGAGTTATTATTAATCCTTTCATACAACGGTATTGGAAAACTAAGGTACCTTCCTCATATCAATCCCATTACAGATCCTGTCTAGGGTCGTCACTCCTAGTAATCTCATACGATGTTATATTTTTAGGTCGCTGTAAGGGCTGTTGCTTGCACTCGTTGCACCGCTCCCCCATCACCTTATCAATACAGGCCTAATGTACTCTCGTTGCTACGGAAGGGTCGTCGCCTCCCTTAGACTCAGAATACGCTCGCGGTCACTACAAAGGGCTCGTCACCTGATCAGTGTAGGCCAACAGCAAGAATATAGTGTCCCATACCACCATAATCTGCTCACGAGTCATAGGTGCTCACTGGTCACTATGGAGAGATTTGTGGCCCTAGCGTAGGCCGACAACTTGACCACGGTGTCCCATACCACCATGCCCGACTGATGAGTCTTTATGGATCAAGGTACTATGGTTAACAGGGTTTCCAATGGTAAATTCAGTACCCTAGGTTCAAGCAATTATGACTCATACATGGTGAACATACAATGGCCAGTCGGGTTACCTGACGGGCTCAACTAGTACGAGCACATCTCAAGCTGATCGACATGAAGTACATAAAATACTTCGTGTGGCCTAACCACTGCCGTCTGCTCAAAACATGACTCGCGTTCATCGACGCGTCCTTCGTGGCAAATAGAAGCCAATCACGAATTCAATCCATTACCGACTGCCTGGACTAACGTATAGCCCCAAACACTTGAATATCAACATCAGTAATCATATGAGAGTAACCGAAATGAAATACAATAATGTAAGCATGTTGACACATGTTATAACATATAACTTAAGAAAATCATCCAACACATGCATTTCATGCATATAATGAAATCAATACATATAGCCAACATGATGGAAATCATTTACATCAGCATATATTACTTGATAATTCAATCTCAAAAAGTCATTCAAAACACCATCTACTCAATACATACTAATACAAACATTTATACAAACACTTAGCCTACACACTTTAGTCTACATAGCTTATGTCGACTCAAAGTGCACATTTGGGTGAATCTCTTCGCCAAAAGATCATGCATGCATTCCTAATATCCTAACACGACAAATAACCATGGCAAACATTTCAGCAAAATGTGGATGTAAACAGTATTTCCTACAAATGACTAAAATGCCCTAAATCTCATATTTTTCATACGTTTAGGAAACGAAAAACGGACAGGATGTTCTACATGTCAAACGGTGTTGCCGTCAATAATCTACTATTAAAAGACATTGAAAGCTTTGAAATCAGTCAATCAAAGCGTCTAAAATCCTCACCTTTTTTCCTAGACGTGTATCGATTCGATTTGAACGTATACGCTTCGTCAACGGCGTAAAGGCGACCTAATGCACAAGATATATAAGCTACTTCGCTATTTGAATCGAAGGAATCCTAAAACAGCAAGTGGTTAGGGTTTTTCTTACCTAGAAGTGCGTTGGAATCACCGGAAAAGTGATTTGAACGCGGTGAATGAGCACGGGTAGCAGCTGTAGCAAGTGGCGGGAAATCTCTCCCACAACTCTCTCACTTTCGCTCTCTCTCTATCTAGGGTTTCTAGCAAATTCGGATGGGAGAGATATGAGAGGGTTTAAGGCCCTTATATAGGCTAAAACATAACCTAAATAGACTTGGAAACAAAGTATACTTAGGTTAAAACCAAATCGGGGATATTTCGATCCAAAAGAGCGTTTCGGGAGGTCTCCTGGCCGAACGCGATCGGACTTAAGCTCATGGTCACTGGATGTTATCCACACTAAGTTTTCAGATCGGTAGAGTTCGCAGATCGCACGTGGTGGTCCACTTTCAGTTCAGCGATCATTGTGCCTTAATCAGGTCTACAAGTCTCATGATATGAAAGAGAAATTTTTCCTGATCCGAGGGTGAAATTTGGCTGAATTCCAACGGTCAGAACGCTTAATAATAACGCGCAAAGACTCGTGCCAGATTTGAATTAAAATTTTAAATCTTTACCCACTTCTCACTCTCTTCACTCCAAGCTCAATGAAATAGCCTCAGAGCATCGGTTGGGCTTGATTTTCGAAATGATTGTCAAGTTCAGCTAAGTGGTCATAACCATCTAAGATTGTAGACATCGGACTTTCGACGCGTGGTCTAAATCAAATACGAAGTTTCAAAGGGTCCCTGAGAGCAAACGGGTTTAGAGTTTGATCCTAGGTTTTAGGGTATTATAGCGTCATTGATTCTACAAGTTTTGGGTCTTGCAGAACGTATTTAAAGTGATTGATGCTAATTTCACAGCTAAACTAACGTAGCGCTAGTTAACTTACACTTATTTTCTAAAGAAATTAATCCTAAGTGATTTCTGATCGAGTTGGTACTCGGGTCTCAGTACGGATTTTTTCGAGGTGTTACAGCTATATTATCCTGAAATCTTGGATCCAACTCTAAACCCAGTTGCTTCCAAGAATACTTTGAAACTTTGTATCGGATCTAGACCGCACGTTGAAAGTCTGATGGCGATGAACTTAAACCATTATGATTGCCTAGTTGGACTTGACTATCACCTCGAAAATCAAGCCCAAACGATGTCCGATACCATTTCTCTAAGTCCGGAGTGAAGAGAGTGAGAAAATGAAGATTTTTAGAAAATTAAATATGATTTTAAGTAATCTGAGACATGTCTCTTGCATGATATTTCTAAGCGTTCTGACCATTAGAATAGCTATAGTGAAGTTATAGCTAACCTATTTCATGCCTTAGGTAGCGTATCCGCTGTTGACGAAGACTTATCGTATGAATCACATCTAATACGCATTTTCTGATTGAAGGTGCGGACTATATACATTTAGGTTATGGTTTTCATGAATTTCGATGTTAGATAATGATTTATTCATGACGTGAATACTATTACACATGTCAAATGCGCTATTTGTTTCAATTTACGAATATGTATAATCTATGTTATAAATAGCGTATTTCATGTATATGTTAGAATACCCGTATACATATGAAAATTATTATTATGATTACCATGATTATTTGTCGTTGATACATGCTTGATATGTATGCAGCAACTCCTTGACGTAAGGACTTGCCCTAATATGTAATGGAGTCGACATACGTGATGTATGTTAAATAGTGTAGTTTAAGTGTTTGCTTAAATGCTTGAATGAGTTAGTAGTTAGTAAAGTGTGACTTTTTAGGTTGTTGAGATATGAATCTCAATCACCTTAACTATGTGTATGATTTTCTCCATGAATTGTGTAACCTAGATTATTTATGTTAACTATGTGTATGATTTCCTCCATGTACTGTATTTATATTCAAGTTATATTTCTTAAATGTCCATATGATTGTAGGATATGAATCAAATGCTTGTTATTGATCTTATATGTGATTGGGGCTGTACTACAATCCAGGTAATTGGTAATCATTTTTCAAATGGTGGTTGAGGTCGTTTTCTCCACGCAGAATGAGTTTAACGAATCCGAGTCGTGCTTGGGATGTTCGATAGTGGTTAGGGCACACGGAGTGCTTATGCATTCCATTTCGTTCAACTCAACTTGCGCTTGGCCTAGTTGGGCTTATCAACTAACCCGATTGATCGATATATGTACACCATGTTTGATCGCTACTGTTTGAATCTAAGACACCGAACTCACTGGTGAAACTCCCGTTAACCTTGGTACCGTGATCCTCTAAGACTCATGAGCCAGACATGGTGATATGGGACACCGTGGTCGAGCTGTCGGCCTATGCTAGGGCGACGAGCCTGCCCATAGTGACCAGTGAGCGCCTTAATCTCGTGAGCTGATTATGGGTATGGGACACTATATTCGTGCCGTCGGCCTACATTGATTGGTGACGAGCCCTCTGTAGTGACCTCAAGTATATCCTAACACTGTATAAGGTCGACGAGTCATGTTGCAGTATTTAGGATATAACTATACTTGTATTGATTGGTGACAAGCCCTTTAGAGCGATCTAGAACCGTACATCGTATGAGACTTCCTAGGACTGACGACCCTAGAATGGATTAATGTTTGGGAATTGATACAAGGGAGGTGTCTTAGCTTTCCAATCCTGCTGTAGGAAAAGGACTAATAAGAACTTAGTAATCATACACATATCATCGCACTGCATGTGCTATCGGTGTTGGTGTAAGAGTACTGAGGAAGTGACTGACATGCGCGATCGTAAGATGAAGATCGCAGAGGGAGATTGTGGTGAGGCCATGCATCATTCCCTCATATCATTCTTGCATTAATAAGAGTATCTAAGATATGTTTGATTGTACTGCTTTATCATTACTACATGATTGAATTGATAACATGTTAACCTTTGCTGTATAGCTCCACTGAGTTGATCACTCACTCCCACGTTCTAGGATGGTGCTTAAACACCAACCAGACTCTGACTTAGCTGCAGGTGACGGTGATGCCTGCGAGGCAGAGCTAGAGTTCGACGAGGACGAGTAGGCTTTCTCGTTCATGCAGTTCTTAGGCGGGTTCATGTGAGCCTTATCTTGACTGGCGGAGATTCTGAGATATATATATATATGTTGATTTTGCACAGTTTGATATATGTATTTTGATACATAGATGTACTTATTGCCCTGGGCAGAGCACGCATATTTTGAGGATTATTTTTAGTTTATATAAGTATTTAAGTCTTCCGCTTGCATTTTCTCACTATCCCTGAATTATGTCTGCTGATATGGCTTAATCTACTTCATGTTCAATGCGCTAATACAGACAACATACATCCATCATTGTGTTTATGTTGCATAAGTGATGTTCTGGGACTCGGAAGCTGAGTTATGCTTGACCCCCGAATTTCAGGGCATTACAGCAATACTGGTGGAGTAACATGAAAAGAGACAACCAGTTTCGTATCAGGGTGCATGGTGTGCCAGAAGATAAAAGCCAAGCACCACAAACCTGTAGGCATTCTTCAGCCCCTACCCGTAGCGGAGTGGAAGTGGGACAACATCTCTATGGATTTCATTGTAGGACTTCCCAAGACTCAGAAAAAGTATGATTCGATCTGGGTCATTGTGGATAGGCTAACAAAGTCTGCTCGATTTCTTTCTATTCGGATGACAGATTCGACTGACAATCTGGAAAGACTCTATGTCCGTGAAGTCGTCCGGTGTCACGCCCCAAACTCAAAAACCAGGCTCACAAAATTTTCGATCTCCGAATCCGGCGCCGACAGCCTCCGTAGAACCCCATTCTCGGCTCCTAGCTCCCATTCGCCAGGTTCTGATCCTGGGATGCTACGAGGAGGATTTTCGATGTCAGTCTGATTCGTAATAAGCATAACCAAAGGCATAACCCACAAACAACAACCAAGAAATCCATTACATTTCCACTATGATCAAAAACTTTACAAGTACAATGAGCATAAAGGGAAATACAATGGTAAAGAATAAAAACTCCAAAATGCTCAGCAACGTGCTCCTGCCTCAGCGCTGCTGCGAACTAACGTCACCTGCACGCAACAGTCATGCATAAGCTTACAGAAAGCTTAGAGGGTGGTGAAAGTTTGTGCGTAAGGTAGTAATATGAACATGCAATGACAGAATAATGCGGAATATGCAGAAGGAACCATAATATCATGAGCCGTACCAAGGCTTATACGATGCAAGACATGAATGGTATCGGCCATCCCAAGGCCATGCGATGTGCAATGCAACTCAAGCATACAGATCCTCATCTATATCCACACATCAATACAGCTCAAAAATATAGGATATCACCAGGGTCTAGTACACTCTAAACCAGATTGCCGCCACATCGCGCGCAATAAGGTAAGTGGAAGATACCACACTATTCGTCTGCCAATATCGGGCGTGACTTATCGATAGCGGACCCATTCCTCGAGCTGGTCAGACTCAGCCTAGCATTGCCCCCTACACTCGGGCGGGTAAGGCCGCACCCCCTTCCAACTGACCACGACACAGTGGAGAGCGTAACCGTCTGGTAATCGGCACCCAACGCTCATCTACCCACTCGGTCTAGATGTTGGAGCAACCTCTTGGTACCTTAAGGGTTAGGGACTTTTACCCAGGGATATCTATAGTACTCCATGTAGAACAAGATTTTCGGTATCCAATCCTGCCAACCACGATACATCTGTGGAGGTTACGGCCCTGATTTCGCTAGGGCATACAATAATCACCATGTCACACAAATGCGAAATGCATGATTCACGCTATCCAGTCATGCAACAAATTCTGCGCATATCGTGCGCTCATGTAGGGTGACACCGCCTAACCGGGAGCCCATAAACAACCTGCCCGAAGGAATATGCTATGATCAGTCAATCCTCATATCAAGCATACATATGATGCGTATGATCATGGGTCATGAAACTATACTAAACATGTAAATGAGTGATGAATCGTTCATACAACGCGGATGAGCCTAGACGGCCTATACACAGCAAGTACGGCCCAGTAATGGGCCCTAAGGAGAGTCGTAATGTGGACATCCAACCAACATTACACTCGCAATATGGATGCCAAACCAACATTTCCCTCAAGGCACAAATCTTCTTAAACATCGCTACATAATCGGTATTGGGATTACACACACATTGCAATGGACCTTAGGTTCATCCCATTGGGCTTTTCATAAATATATCAAATGAGCCCTATCCTATGGGCCTTTTATTCATCAGATGGGCCACATAAACGGGCCACACCAATGGGTCTTATGTGCATTGCAATGGGTCAAAACCCGTGGCCCTGGATTGCATCAAATGAGCTTAGTCTCATGAGTCTAATAAGTGACCAATGGGCCACACTAATTGGGCCCCCACATGTACATCAAATGGGCCTCAACCCATAGGCCTTTATGAGTTCAATGGGCCTAAACCCCTAGGCCTTACATATATCAAATGACCTACTTCCATGGGCTTTAAATTTCAACAAAAGGGTCCAATTACATGGGCCTTGAAGTACATCAAATGGGCCTAGTCCCATGGACTTGCAACACATCAAATGGGCCTAAGTTCTTAGGCCTTAAATGAATCAAATGGGCCTAGCCCATAAGCATTTTATAAATCAAATGGGCCTAACCCATGCCCTTTTGAAATTCAAATGGGCCTAGCCCATAAGCCTTAAATATCAAGTGAGCCTAAGCCCATAGGCTTTACATATCAAGTGGGCCCAAATTCTTAGGCTTTAAATGAATCAAATGGGCCCAGCCCATAAGCATTTCATAAATAAAATGGGCCTAGCCCATAGGCCTTTTATACTTCAAATGGGCCTACATCCATGAGCTTAAAAATGCAACAAGTGGGCCCAACTTCAATGGCCTTGGAATACATCAAAAGGGCCTAGTCCTATGGACTTAGAACATAACAAGTGGGCCTAAACCCATAGGCCTTTTACTAAGCAAATGGGCCTAGCCCATAGGCCTTAAATAGTCCAAATGGGCCTAACCCATAGGCCTTGCATGCATAACAAAGTGGGCCTAAACCCCTAGGCATTATATGATCTTTACAAGTGGATGGACGGTCTGGGTGCATCACGTGCACCATGGCGGGTCCCACTGCCGCTGGTGGGTGAAACAATACATCTGGCGAGTCTCACCGTCCACGGGCTGTGGACGGTGCGAATGAAATACATACATTACCGTGGGTCCCACAAATGTGGCCCACCGTAATATTTAGTTGAAATCCGACCCGTTCATAAGGTCACTCAGACCTGTATGAAGGGACAGAAAAAATTTCAGCTTGATCCAACACTTCTGTGGGCCCCAAAAACTTTTAAACGGTAGAATTCAATTCACACTGTTTCGCGTGGTGTGGGCCACCTGAGTTTTGGATCTGTCTCATTTTTGGAAGGGGGCCCACCACTGGGGTGGCCCACCTCATGAGCAGGTCGGATGGCAAATAAACATTACTGTGGGGCCCACATGCAGAGCCGTGGGTGGCCAGCGGCCGCCCGCCCGCTTCACGGCTGCACGCAGCAGCGTGCAGCGCTGCTGGCCGCTGACGTGAAAGGCAGAGGCTCTGCCTCTTTTCATTTTTGGGAAAGATCTATTTTCTCGGGTTTTTTTGTATGTGGGGCCCGCTAAGACGAAATCTACCCCGGCCATTGCGTTCAGTGGCTCGACGCCGTCCAAATGAGTCCGAAGTTTGAACTTTTTTGGAATTAGAGGATGAAATAAAATAAGAAAATAGTATTTGAATGGTGAGGACGCAATATTTTGCGCTATGGCCCACCAGGTGCTCCGTTCAATCTCATTTTCTGGCTCAACGCCTAAAATGAGATGGTGAAAGGGATGGACGGATTGGATCGATCATATACATCAAGGTGGGGCCTACACAAGGGGACCACCTAAAAACTCTTCTTTTCTTCTTTCCTTTTTCTTCTTTCATTTGGAACATCCAGCGTCCCAGACGCTGGACAGTTTTGGTTTTAGAAGACTTCATGTATGTGGTGGGCCTTGAGGAAGTGGGCCACCACTGATGGGTGTAGTGGGTACAATGTACATGGTAGGCCCCACTTAAAAAAAAATTGAATAAAATAAATCTTAAGGTGGGATCCATTCAAGTGGGCCACACAATCCTATTACCAAAAGATAAAATAAAATAAAATAAATGAAAGAAATAAAAGAGAGAGGGAGAGAGACATGGAGAGTAGGACACAGCTTGTGATGGAGGGACCCCATCATTATGAGCCCTCCCTTACATGAAATCATACATCAAGTGGGTCATTTTGCATATGTGACCATCAAAACTAAAGATCAACGGTAGGGATCCTTTCCCTACCAATATGGATGGTCTAGATGACCTTTCTAAAGAAAATAAACATCATGATGGGGTCCATGGAGCATGGCCCCATCATGGAATGATCGTGATGATTCAAGTAGGCCATCGGCCTTATCTTAGGGTCCCAAGTGAGATCCACACCATTGATTGGTGGGCCTCACTTGGTCCACCATAAAAATAAGTAAATCTACCCTATAGAGGGACCCACCGTCCGATCTTCTTGCTCCTAGGGGTTCCTTGGCACCTTAGCTTCAACTTCAATGGATGAGATGAAGAATGGGGGGTTGAGATGAGAGATTTTTTTTGGGATGAAGAGGTGGGCCACTTGGAGCTTAGGAGGCTTGGAGGAATTCCATACGTGGGATGTTTTTGCTTGGAGATTTTTTTTGAAATGAGAAAGAGAGGAAGAGAGAGAGTGACATAAAGGGAGAGAGAGAGTGATGGATGGATGTGGTGAGTGATGTTTGTGTAAGAAAAACTTGACTTTTGAGGCTTTTGTGTAAGAGAGGTATGGGTGGTGAAGACTTTTGTGGCTTTTTGTGTAAGAGTGGTATGGTTTTGGGAGACTTTTGTAGTTGCTTGGGAAAAAGGAATAAAGTGATGTGTACTTGACATGTGATGGCTTGATGGATTGATTGGTTGATGGGATTGATGGGATTGATGTGACACGTCGTAAAGATTCCCTTGGGTTTCGCAACGCGTGGCGTTTTCTCGCACCGAACGTTGGCCCACATCTCTTGACCAGGGTATCTCCTCGGCGCACAAGTCGCGGCATCGGAACCGCAACGACGGCGCGGTCGCTATGGTATTGGTCTCGGGCTGAGTCGACTCGGGTTGTCGGCATATGAATCAGGGTCGCGCGTCGATATCGATTAAGGGTCGGAGGTCACCAGAATTCGACCAATAAGACCGCGGAAGTCTACAGAAAGGTACGGACCAAGATACGGGTCTTACAGCTCTCCCATCCTTATAGAAATTTCATCCCCAAAATTTACACAAGCATCCCAACTAAGCATTACTCATGAAAAAGAAACAACATAATATCATCATATAGAATCGGAGACAACATACAAAATACATCACATGATCAGCCATCAAAGAGAAAAGGATAACGCTCTCGAATCTCAGCCTCACGCTCCCACGAAGCCTCCTCTATAGAATGGTGACCCCACTGCACCTTCACCAATGGAATGACCTTAGTTCTGAGGACCTGCTCCTTCCGATCAAGGATACGGACTGGCTGCTCAATGTAAGAAGCGTCCTCACTAACCTCCAGCGGCTGCCAATCAATAATGGGAACTATGTTTAACCCACACTTCCTCAACATGGAGATGTGGAAAACGTTGTGGACGCCAGACAACTGTGATGGTAACGCAAGCCGATAGGCCACGGCGCCAACGCGCCAAGTGATCTCAAAAGGTCTTATGAATCTCGGGGCAAGCTTGCCCTTCGCTCCAAATCGAACTACGCCCTTCATGGGCGAGACCTTGAGATACACATGGTCCCCTACATCAAACTCTAAGGGACGACGCCGACGATCAGCAAAACTCTTCTGTCGGCTCTGAACCGTGCGCATCCTCTACCTAATGATGTCAATAGCCTCTGAAGTCTCCTGCACAAGCTCGGGACCTAGGAGACAGCGCTCTCTAACCTCGGTCCAACAACTCGGTGATCTACATGGTCTGCCATATAGTGCCTCAAAAGGAGCCATACCGATGGTCGCCTAATAGCTGTTATTGTATGCAAACTCAGCCAATCGCAAATGCTCATCCCAGCTACCCCCGAAGTCAATCGCGCAGGCCCGAAGCATATTCTCAAGTATCTGATTGACCCTCTCGGTCTGGCCATTGGTCTGCGGATGGTACGCGGTGCTGAGCTGCAAATCAGTCCCCATCACACGTTGGAAGCTCCCCCAAAACTGAGACGTGAACCTCAAGTCTCGGTCAGAAACGATCGAGACTGGAATGCCATGCAGTCTCACAATCTCCTCGATAAACAATCTCGCAAGCCGGTCCATAGACCAAGTCGCACGTATCGCAAGGAAATGTGCCGACTTCGTCAGACGATCCACAACAACCCAAATGGCGTCATGACCGCGCTGAGTCCTCGACAAACCCATAATGAAATCAGTCGACACGTGCTCCCACTTCCACATTGGGACGCTCAACGGCTGCAATAGACCAGGAGGTCTCTGATGATCGGCCTTGACACGCTGGCATGTGTCACACTCGGCCACAAAACTGACGATCTGGCGCTTCATCCCCGCCCAAAAATACTGTTGCCTCATGTCGCGGTACATCTTCGTCGAGCCCGGGTGGATAGAAAACCGCGATCGATGTGCCTCAGTCATAAGATCTCTGCGTAACTCTGAAATATCTGGGACACATAATCGGCCTCTGAAACGAAGTCCACCGTCTGTACCGATCTGCCAATCAGCCTGACTCTCAGATGCAGCCTCAACCATATAACTCTGTAACGACTCATCAGCCTGCTGAGCCTCGATCACCCTAGCGACAAGAGAGGGTTGAATCGACAAGCTCGATAACTGTACAATGGAAGACTGCAGGCCGAACTCAAAGTCATACGCTGTGATATCCTCAAGCATTCGTCACTCCTGGATCATCATATGCGCCACTAGGCCTCGTGGCTGACGGCTGAGGGCATCTGCCACCATGTTCGCCTTACCCGGGTGGTACTGGAGATCAAAATCATAGTCTTTCAAGAGCTCCATCCAGTGCCTCTGTCTCATATTCAACTCAAACTGCGAGAAGAGGTACTTCAAGCTCTTATGATCAGAGAAGAGATCGAACCTAACCTCGTAAAGGTAGTGCCTCCACACCTTCAGTGCGAAGACAACCGCAGCCAGCTCCAGATCATGTGTAGGATAGTTTAGCTCATGGACCTTGAGCCGACGAGACACAAAGGCCACTGGTCTCCCGTGCTGCATCAGGACAGCACCCAAACCGATATGCGAGGCATCAGTGAATACATTGAAACCGTCACTCCTAGAGGGAAGAGTGAGGACAGGAGCGGACGTCAGACGGTCCTTCAACTCCATAAATACTCGCTCGCAGGCGTCACTCCAAATAAACTCTGTACCCTTCCGAGTCACCCTGGTTAGTGGGGCTGCAATACGAGAGAAACCCTCAATGAAACGCCGGTAGTAGCCCGCCAAACCAAGAAAACTACGAATTTCTGTCGTAGTCGTGGGCTGGCCCCACTGACGCACTGCCTCGACCTTCGAGGGGTCCACTGCGACACCCTCCTTCATCACCACGTGATCGAGGAACTTCACCTCCTCCTACCAGAACTCACACTTCTCCAGCTTCGCATAAAGCTGGTGTGCGCGGAGGGTCTGCAAGGTAATCTCCAAGTGCTGCTCATGCTCCTCACGGGTCCTCGAGTAGATCAGAATGTCGTCGATGAAGACTACAACAAACTGATCCAGATATGGGCAGAAAACCTCATTCATCAGTTGTATGAAGACCGCAGGTGCATTGGTCAATACGAAGGACATGACCTGAAACTCAAAATGACCGTAGCGCGTCCTGAATGCCATCTTCGGAATGTCCTCATCTCGGACCCGGATCTGATGATAACCGGAACGCAGGTCAATCTTCGAAAAGAACTGTGCACCCTACAGCTGGTCAAACAAATCATCAATCCTAGGGAGCGGGTACTTGTTCTTGATCGTGACTTTGTTGAGCTCGCGATAGTCAACACAGAGCCTCAACGAGCCATCCTTCTTCTTCACGAAGAGTACCAGCGCTCCCCACAGAGAACTGCTCGGACGGATAAAGCCCAACTCACGCAACTCGTCCAACTACTTCTGCAGTTCCCGTAACTCTAACGGTGTCATACGATACGGAGCCTTCGAAATGGGCGCGGTACCAGGCACGAGATCAATCTGGAACTCGGTGAGTCGACGAGGCGGTAATCCCAGAATCTCCTGGAACACATCGGGAAAATCACAAACCACGGGCAGATGGTCGATGCAAGCGGCAACAGGCTCCTCTATGGCGCAAGACATCAAACAAGACAACTTCTCTCCTCTGGCCTCTGCAACGAACTGAAATTGTAGCACGTCGGATATACAGAACGTGACGGTCCTCGCGGCGCAGTCCAAAATGGCATAATACTCAGCGAGCCAATCCATGCCTAGGATGACGTCGTACTCAGGCATCGATAAAATGAACAGATCGGCAGGCAGAAAGGTATCCCCAACCAGAACGGGGCAAGACGAGCAAAATCGTCCCAACACTGCAGTCCTCCCCAAGGGAGTCGATACTGACAGGCTCTCATCAGCAGACTCCAATGGTAAGCCAGCCGATCGAGAGAAGCTCTCGGCCACAAAGGAGTGCGATGCACCGGAATCAAACAACACTCGTGCAATGCATGTAGAAACTGGAAGTATACTCTCAACAACTCCTCCAGAAGACTGAAGGTCCTGCTGAGCTGCATAAAACCTAGCTTGAGCAGGCTGGGGAGGTGCCTGTCCCCTCTAAGCATGCTGCTGCTGCTGATGGGGTCGCTGAGGTGGTCGAAACTGCTACTCTGCTGCTGTGGCCTCTGAGGCTGGTGCTGATGCTGATGCTGCTGCTGAGGTGGCCTCGGTGGTGGAGGCTGCTGTCGCTACTACTGTGGGGGTCTCTGCTGCTGCGGTGGAGGTCTCTGCTACTGTGGACCTCTCTGCTGCTGCTGGGGGCTGGGACACTCCCATGAACGGTGTCCCGTCGCACCGCACCTGAAGCAAGTGCCGGTGGACTGCCTCTGAGGTGGTGGTGGAGGTGCTGCTGGTGCTGATGGTGCTCGAAAAGTTGGGCGACCTGTGCGCCTCTGCTGCTGTGGTCGACACTGATGGGAAGGACTGGAAGAAGCCTGCCTCTTCTGGTCTCTCCTCTGACCACGATCAGACTGCGAACCGGCCCACTCAGTCTCATAAATCTGAGCTCTCCGCACTAATGCCTGGAAAGTAGGGAGCTCATGCCCAATAACACGACCTCAAAGGCCGTAACGTAAGCCGTGCTCTAAAAGGCGGGCCTTCCGCCCCTCGTCATCAACCATGTACGGTGCGAATCTCGATAGAGCTACAAAACGGGCCGCGTACTGTGCCACGGTCATGTCTCCCTGCACCAGAGTCTCGAACTCTAAAGCTCGCTGACGACGGATATGGTCGGGGAAGTACTGCTCCTCGAATCGGTCCACAAAGTCCTCCCATGTCCAGAGATAATCGTGTCCGGCAACACGGGTAATAGAGGTCCACCAATGCTCGGCCTCACCCTGGAAGAGAAATACGGCTAACCGGAAATGCTGCTCAATCGTACATGACATGGTATCGAAGATCTTCTCCACATCGGAGCGCCATCTCTCTGCTGCATTCGGATCTGGCTCGCCCTGAAAACGTGGGGGATCAAGCCGTCTGAACTCACGAAGTAAGGCGCTCGGGTGCTCCTGCTCTGCCTGAGCTGGTGAAACAGTTGGGCGTCTGCCTTGTCCCTGGAGTGCGACTATCACAGCCTGTAACATCTGTTGTAACTGAGAGGCACTCACAGTCACGGTCGGCTCCTCATCGGCCTCAGGTGGAGGAATGTCATCCTCAGGAAAAGAAGTAGGGATCTCTGAGGGTGGAATGGGAGACGCAGGTGGTAAAGCTGGAGCCTCTGATGGTGAAGCAGAATCCTCAGGTGGTGGTGCGGGAGTCGATCGGGTAACTCTCCCGGGCGTCATGTCCTAAAGGAAAGAGCGAGACGCCTATCAACTTCAAAACTTTCGAAGGTACGCACGTTAACGATCTGTATTGGAAGGTCGCGAAGCTATCCAAACTTCGGGACTTAGCTATTCTTCACTCATAGCAGACATGTAATGTTGTTCTCGATTATTCCCAAGTTATGCTCTGATACCAACTTCTTTCAAGCCCCAAACTCAGAAACCGGGCTCACAAAATTCTCGATCTTCGAATCCGGCGCCGACAGCCTCCGTAGAACTCCATTCTCGGCTCCTAGCTCTCATTCGTCAGGTTTCGATCCTTAGATGTTACGAGGAGGATTTTCGATGTCAGTCTGATTCGTAATAAGCATAATCAAAGGCATAACCCACAAACAACAACCAAGAAATCCATTACATTTTCAATATGATCAAAAACTTTATAAGTACAATGAGCATAAAGGGAAATACAATGGTAAAGAATAAAAACTTCAAAATGCTAAGCAACGTGTTCCTGCCTCAGCGCTGCTGCGAACCAACGTCACCTGCACGCAACGGTCGTACATAAGCTTACAGAAAGCTTAGAGGGTGGTGGAAGTGTGTGCGCAAGGTAGTAATATGAACATGCAATGACAGAATAATGCGGAATATGCAGATGGAACCATAATATCATGAGCCGTACCAAGGCTTATGCGATGAAAGACATGAATAGTATCGGCCATCCCAAGGCTATGCGGTGTGCAATGCAACTCAAGCATACAGATCCTCATCTATATCCACACATCAATACAGTTCAAAAATATGGGATATCACCGGGCTCTAGTACACTCTAAACCAGATTGCCTCCACATCGCGCGCAATAAGGTAAGTGGAAGAGACCACACTATCCGTCTGCCAATATCGGGCGTGACTCGTCGATAGCGGACCCATTCCTCGAGCTGGTCAGACTCAATCTATCATTGCCCCCTACACTCGGGCGGATAAGGCCGCACCCCCTTCCAACCGACCACGACACAGTGGAGAGCGTAACCGTCTGGTAATCAGCACCGAACGCTCATCTACCCACTCGGTCTAGACGTTGGAGCAACCTCTTGGTACCATAAGGGTTTAGGGACTTTCACCCAGGGATATCTATAATACCCCATGTAGAATAAGATTTTTGGTATCCAATCCTGCCAACCACGATACATCTGTGGAGGTTACGGCCCTGATGTCGCTAGGGCGTACAATAATCACCATGTCACACAAATGCTAAATGCATGATTCACGCTATCCAGTCATGCAACAAATCCTGCCCATATCGTGCGCTCATGTAGGGCGACACCGCCTAACCGGGAGCCCATAAACAACCTGCCCGAAGGCATATGCTATGATCAGTCAATCCTCATATCAAGCATACATATGATGCGTAGGATCATGGGTCATGAAACTATACTAAACATGTAAATGAGCGATGAATCGTTCATACAACGCGGATGAGCCTAGACGGCCTATACACAGCAAGTACGGCCCAGTAATAGGCCCTAAAGAGAGTTGTAGTGTGGACATCTAACCAACATTACACTCGCAATGTGGACGTCAAACCAACATTGCCCTCAAACAAATCTTCTTAAACATCGCTACATAATCGGTATTGGGATTACACATTACAATGGACCTTAGGTTCATCCCATTGGGCTTTTCATATATATATCAAATGGGCCCTATCCTATGGGCCTTTTATTCATCAGATGGGCCACATAAACGGGCCACACCAATGGGTCTTATGTGCATTGCAATGGGTGAAAACCCGTGGCCCAAGATTGCATCAAATGAGCTTTGTCTCATGAGTCTAATAAGTGACCAATGGGCCACACTAATTGGGCCCCCACATGTACATCAAATGGACCTCAACCTATAGGCCTTTATGAGTTCAATGGACCTAAACCCCTAGGCCTTACATATATCAAATGACCTACTTCCATGGGCTTTAAATTTCAACAAAAGGGTCCAATTACATGGGCCTTGAAGTACATCAAATGGGCCTAGTCCCATGGACTTGCAACACATCAAATGGGCCTAAGTTCTTAGGCCTTAAATGAATCAAATGGGCCTAGCCCATAAGCATTTTATAAATCAAATGGGCCTAACCCATGCCCTTTTGAAATTCAAATGGGCCTAGCCCATAGGCCTTAAATATCAAGTGAGCCTAAGCACATAGGCTTTACATATCAAGTGGGCCCAAATTCTTAGGCCATAAATGAATCAAATGGGCCCAGCGCATAAGCATTTCATAAATAAAATGGGCCTAGCCCATAGGCCTTTTATACTTCAAATGGGCCTACATCCATGAGCTTAAAAATGCAACAAGTGGGCCCAACTTCAATGGCCTTGGAATACATCAAAAGGGCCTAGTCCTATGGACTTAGAACATAACAAGTGGGCCTAAACCCATAGGCCTTTTACTAAGCAAATGGGCCTAGCCCATAGGCCTTAAATAGTCCAAATGGGCCTAACCCATAGGCCTTGCATGCATAACAAAGTGGGCCTAAACCCCTAGGCATTATATGATCTTTACAAGTGGATGGACGGTCTGGGTGCATCACATGCACCATGGCGGGTCCCACTGCCGCTGGTGGGTGAAACAATACATCCTGGCGAGTCTCACCGTCCACAGGCTGTGGACGGTGCGAATGAAATACATACATTACCGTGGGTCCCACAAATGTGGCCCACCGTAATATTTATTTGAAATCCAACCCGTTCATAAGGTCACTCAGACCTGTATGAAGGGACAGCAAAAATTTCAGCTTGATGCAACACTTCTGTGGGCCCCAAAAACTTTTAAACGGTAGAATTCAATTCACACTGTTTCGCGTGGTGTGGGCCACCTGAGTTTTGGATCTGTCTCATTTTTGGAGGGGGGCCCACCACTGGGGTGGCCCACCTCATGAGTAGGTCGGATGGCAAATAAACATTACTGTGGGGCCCACGTGCAGAGCCGTGGGTGGCCAGCGGCCGCCCGCCCGCTTCACGGCTGCACGCAGCAGCGTGCAGCGCTGCTGGCCGCTGACGTGAAAGGCAGAGGCTCTGCCTCTTTTCATTTTTGGGAAAGATCTATTTTCCCAGGTTTTTTTGTATGTGGGGCCCTCTAAGACGAAATCTGCCCCGGCCATTACGTTCAGTGGCTCGACGCCGTCCAAATGAGTCCGAAGTTTGATTTTTTTTAGAATTAGATGATGAAATAAAATAAGAAAATAGTATTTGATTGGTGAGGATGCAATATTTGGCGCTATGGCCCACCAGGTGCTCCGTTCAATCTCATTTTCTGGCTCAACGCCTAAAATGAGATGGTGAAAGGGATGGACGGCTTGGATCGAACATATACATCAAGGTGGGGCCTACACAAGGGGACCACCCAAAAACTCTTCTTTTCTTCTTTCCTTTTTCTTCTTTCATTTGGAACATCCAGCGTCCCAGACGCTGGACGGTTTTGGTTTTAGAAGACTTCATATATGTGGTGGGTCCTGATGAAGTGGGCCACCACTGATGGGTGAAGTGGGTACAATGTACATGGTGGGCCCCACTTAAATAAAAATTTGAATAAAATAAATCTTAAGGTGGGATCCATTCAAGTGGGCCACACAATCCTATTGCCAAAAGATAAAATAAAATAAAATAAAATGAAAGAAATAAAAGAGAGAGGGAGAGAGACATGGAGAGTAGGACACGGCTTGTGATGGAGGGACCCCGTCATTATGGGCCCTCCCTTACATGAAATCATACATCAAGTGGGTCATTTTGCACATGTGACCATCAAAACTAAAGATCAACGGTGGAGATCCTTTCCCTACCAATATGGATGGTTTAGATGACCTTTTTAAAGAAAATAAACATCATGATGGGGTCCATGGAGAATGGCCCCATCATGGAATGATCGTGATGATCCAAGTAGGCCATCGGCCTTATCTTAGGGTCCCAAGTGAGATCCACACCATTGATCGGTGGGCCTCACTTGGTCCACCATAAAAATAAGTAAATCTACCCTGTAGAGGCAACCACCGTCCGATCTTCTCGCTCTTAGGGGTTCCTTGGCACCTTAGCTTCAACTTCAATGGATGAGATGAAGAATGGAGGGTTGAGATGAGAGATTTTTTTTTGGGATAAAGAGGTGGGCCACTTGGAGCTTAGGAGGCTTGGAGGAATTCCATACGTGGAATGTTTTTGCTTGGAGATTTTTTTTGAAATGAGAAAGAGAGGAAGAGAGAGAGTGACATAAAGGGAGAGAGAGAGAGTGATGGATGGATGTGGTGAGTGATGTTTGTGTAAGAAAAACTTGACTTTTGAGGCTTTTGTGTAAGAGAGGTATGGGTGGTGAAGACTTTTGTGGCTTTTTGTGTAAGAGAGGTATGGTTTTGGGAGACTTTTGTGGTTGCTTGGGAAAAGGGAATAAAGTGATGTGTACTTGACATGTGATGGCTTGATAGATTGATTGATTGATGGGATTGATGTGATTGATGTGACACATCGTAGAGATTCCCTTGGGTTTCACCACACGTAGCGTTTTCTCGCACCGAACGTTGGCCTACATCTCTTGACCAGGGTATCACCTCGGCGCGCGAGTCACGGTATCGGAACCGCAACGACGACGCGGTCGCTATGGTATTGGTCTCGGGCTGAGTCGACTCGGGTTGTCGGCATATGAATTAGGGTCGCGCGTTGATATCGATTAAGGGTCGAAGGTCACCGGAATTCGACCGATAAGACCGTGAAAGTCTACGAAAAGGTACGGACCAAGATACCGGTCTTACATCTGGTCATATGGAGTTCCTCAGGAGATCATATCAGATCGTGACTCCCTCTTTATATTTACCTTTTAGAGAAGGTTGTAGGTGGAACTATGCATGGAACTCAAGTTCAGCACGACATTTCACCCCCAGACAAACGGACAGACAAGAGAGTAAATCAGGTCTTGGAGGACATGTTGAGAGCTTGTGCCCTGGACTTTAAGGGAAACTGGGACAACCACTTGGCCCTCGCCAAGTTTTCTTACAATAACAGCTTCCAGTCCAACACAGGCATGACACCATACAAAGGTCGCCCCTACCGAGACCCGCAGTGTTGGGCTGAAGTAGGAGAGCGAAGCTTGTTAGGACCTGAGCTGGTCCAAGTTACCACCCAAGTAATCAATGTCATTCGTAAGCATTTGCGTACTGCTCAGAGCAGACAGAAAAGTTATGCAGACAATCGACAACGCGATCTGGAATTTGCAATTGGCGATCACATATTTTTGAAGGTCTCTTCTATGAAGGGTCTAATGAGGTTCGGACAAAAAGAGAAATTTGCACCTCATTTCATCGGACCTTTCGAGATCTTAGATCGTGTGGGAGCCGTGACATATCACCTTGCGCTAACAACCACACTGACTGGGATCCACAACGTCTTCCACGTGTCTGTGTTAAAGAAGTACACACCAGATGAGTCTCATGTTATTAGCTGGGAGCAGATTGAACTTGCCGATGACGCTTCTTATATCGAGGAACCCATCTGCATCCTGGACCATAAAGAGTAGGCCCTACGGACAAAGACGATACCATTAGTCAAGGTTCTCTGGTCACACCATGGAGAAGAAGAGGCGACGTGGCAGCGAGAAGCTGAAGTTAGGGAGAAGTATCCCCACCTGTTTAGTGACACACTACAAGTAATTTCGAGGATAAATTTTTTTAGGGGGGTAAACTGTAACACCCCGTATCTTTAATACTCAGGTTTTACCCCTGATGAACCTAGTTATAGGGATTAAAGACGATTAAACTTAAACTCTACACGTGTAGGTTGAAGCTCCCATTCGACGATAAAAGTCGGCCACCATGATCCAAATGAGTCAGGTCAAATACAACACCAACCCGGAAGGTAAAACTCAGAAAATCCTTAGATTAAAACAAGGTTATGGACAAAATTTCTAAGACACAATGACACCATACACCTTGACACGATAAATTATGGCCAACTAGGCACTTGGAACCCCTCAAATATTTATTCCACCATTGAGACAAAACCTCATGCCCATCTGACTAGTGGAACGCGTCATATGGGCAAAGTAAGGCCCCAAATGTAATAATATGGCCTACTGGGCCTCGGCTCCGCCCCAAACTGGCCTGAGACCTTTATGGCTGAGCCCCAAGATAATTGATCGAAGCAGATCAAACACCAGAATCGTGATATTTCCCAAGGCCAGGTGCACGTCCACCTCAAACTCTAGTGCATGATGTGCACAGAATAAACACTTGAGGTCAAACCATAGTTGACCAAACCATATTTAAAAAAATTTCTCACGAACGTTCCCGCCAACACCCTGTTTAAAAGAAACGACCTTTGACCTTCTAGGTGGCCCACCCTGGCCATTTTCTGGATGATCCACATCGTCCATTTCACTCACATGGGTCCACTAATCAAAACTGTATAAGGGTTTAGACCCTCTCATAGGAACAAGTGAGATGAGGATGGACAGTCCATTTCCTCATCATGAGGTTAGGCAGAAATGTCTGAGGTTTCCTGAGGCCACGTTATCACCTACCGTCCACCTCCTCTCTCTCTCTCTCTGCCTATATAAGGTGAGGCCAGCTCTCACAGACTCCACACAGAAGAGAGAGAGAGAGAGAGAGAGAGAGAGAGAGAGAGAGAGAGAGAGAGAGAGGAAAGGAGAGTGAAACGGATGGCAATTTTGGTGAGCTTGGATCACACTGTCCCAGTTCAGTCCGAGAAAACCGAACCGAGTTGAGTCAGTGTGGGACCTCGGCTGCACCATTAGAGGAAGAAAAAGGGAGAGTAAACATAGGGAAAGTAGAGAGGGGGAAGGGGAAGGTGGTGCGTGAGTGCCAACCCCAGGCTTCGGACAAACTAACTAGGACAGGTAGAACCATCCCCCCACCACCCCCCCCCCCCCCCCCCCCCCCCTTGGGAACTACAAAGTAAGATCAAAACAATCATCACCATGCCTTGCTCACACCGCACTTGGGGGTCGAGGGTCCCTACTATTTTGGAAGACAAACAATGGCGGAATGCAGTCCTTGTTTTGGATAAACCATGGCTTGAACGCAGGACCTGTTTTAAGGCCAAATATGGCCCGGGTATAAGCATCATTTGGAGCCGAACAAGGGCATGAGAATGGCCCCATCTGTGGGCTAAAACTCGGTCCAAGAACGGCCCCAAGCAGGCCCTGTTTCAGCTCTAAACTAGACTGATAAACAGTGGCTTCTCAGCTGAGAAACGCTCGTTTTCAGCATAAAAATGACCCTGATCGGACCGTTTCTAGGCTGACAGAAATTGCGGCCATCGTGCCACTGGTTAAGCATTGAGGTGGGTTGAAAAACGACCAGAGAAGAGCAGCGTTTGGGCTAAAAATAGGGTCAGAAATGACCTCCAAACAGCTTGGCTGTGTACGTTGACAATGGAGGTATTAAAACAAACCTTGGGCCTCACCAAAGTTTAGCGGGGCCTCACTAAATGCAGATGGGCCTCACCAAAAAACCTGGTAGGTGGCCCATGTTAGGGACCCTGAGCAGTACAGGTGGACCGTACCCTGCATCAGTAGGTGAACCCCACCCAACCACGGTTGGTGGGCCATGTATGTGGCCCCACCTTGATGATATAACTCATCTGGGCCGTCCATCAGAAGACGTATGTCCCTGGACATTAAAAAAAAAAAAAACTACATATATATGCATGTATATGAAGTACGTGGGGTTTTTAAATAATATTGTACTACATCTATGCATGAATGAAACCGGTGGGTCCCACATGTGTGGACCCACCTCTGAATACATGCGTCCCTTCCACGCACGTGGTGTGGATGAACTGCATCCAGGTCGTCCATCAAGGGACGTCAGACCCTGGCCTTTCAATATATATATATATATATATATATATATATATATATATATATATATATATATATATATATATAATGTGTGTATACATGTACCACGCCAGGTACTGTCATCCAATATCCTGACCGTCCATCATTGGACGTTCCCAGATCGTCCAATGCTGGACATGGCTGCATGGGAGAAAAGAAAAGAAAATATAATAATAATATATCTCTAAGTACATGTACATTCACTTGTGCGGGCATGTAGGTTTAAACTCAGATGCATGAGGAATGGTGC
Organism: Magnolia kwangsiensis; assembly: GCA_037074715.1. Lineage (NCBI taxonomy): Eukaryota > Viridiplantae > Streptophyta > Magnoliopsida > Magnoliales > Magnoliaceae > Magnolia > Magnolia kwangsiensis. The sequence goes on from CM073573.1 coordinate 92,779,647, forward strand.
ATGTGGATTGCACCTAGGATCATCCATCCATGGGAGTCCAATGATGAACGTTTGGAAAATATACATACATGCGCGCACACACAATATATAAAGATATATGTATGCATATATGTACACCTGCACATGCTTGCAAACATAAATTTATATTATAAAGTACCTTTGGTATGTGGGAACCATCAAAGCAACGTGAGGTACATAGATTGCATCCTGACTGTCCATCATGGACTCCGAGCGATGGGCCTCTTATGTGTACACGTGGCGTGCCCATGTGCGACCCACGCTAATATCATGCTCAAATAAATATCAGATGCCTGTAATATATATACTATTTAAATATCAGAAGCATGTGATGTACATATATAATATTTAAATATCAGATGCATGTGATAGATATATTATTTAAATATCAGATGCATGATATAATATTTTAATCTATATCTTAGATGCATGTATATTAGTGCGTGAGGTGGCCCCATGTGGCACCCACCTGACACTTATGTGGAATCCAGACCGTCCACATGGATGATGGGCCAGCCACTCGGCTAGTTAATAACGTCAGCTAGATTCATGGGCCTCGCCAAGACATCTATGTTGTGATCCACACCACCCCAAATAGCTAGACAGTTGACCAGACGTTGGTCCATGTGTGGCAATCCAAACCATCCATCCCGTCTAGTGAAGGCTTGATACAAAATAAGACAGATCTATCGGGAGGATCACAGTGTGGTAATTAGTGGAAATCAAAGAGGCCCCGTATTAAAACCTTCCATGTCACAAAAGTCTTGGGAGCAAAATGGTAATTAAATTTTTCCTAGGTCCAAGTCCCTAAGACCTTATGGGCAGCTTGAATGGAAATTAAAACTTCATGATGAGCTCACTAGCCAATGGAATATGTACACCATCCACCCAACATGATGCTCAGGCCAATCTCACTTTGGTCAAAAACAAACCCAACAACTAGGGCCAAGTCGGGCCCAATTCGGCCTATAGTGGTGAGCCCAGTTGGGCAACCCTACTTGGGTGAATAAACTGGGGCTAGCGCAAAGCCTATAAGGCCTCCATGTTGCATTCCTTTGAACTTTTGTACAAAGCCGTAGAAACACTTGACATATGTAAACTGTAATTTTTACGAAATTCTTTGAGTGGCCCCGGACCACAAGAAGGCGCGGAGCTAGTTCGTGAGAACTACCATACAAGTGATGACTTTCCCCTTGGGCTTTCTATTTCTAAATTAGTTAAACATAGTTTACACCAGATTACCACTATTGTGATACTTGCTTATATGCTAGCTAACCCATGAAAAAGGATTACTATTTCCTGCCTTGTTGATACATTGTCAAACATCATTATTCTAATGCTTCCTTTCATGTTTTTATTCGAAGTTATATGATATCACATGTTATTTTGATTGTCTCTATACATAATCTCATAATGCTACATGTGGAAGATTCCATGATTGTATACAAGTCACACTTGAGATGTAATTAGAAAAAATATGTGGGAAATAGGGACCTTGTACTGATGTCATTTTGATCAAGGTATCCTATTAAAACATCCTAAGGTGGAGGACCTCGTGAGCCGGGGATGGTGGTAATGGGACACTATGCTCGAGCTGTCGGCCTATGTTGGGTGACGAACCCCCCGTAGTAACCATTGAGTCACTTTAATTGGTTGATTGTAACTGGATTAATAACGGCTGGCTAATCATGCATTTATAGCATATTGACGATAATGGATGGATAATCTGAATGTTGTAGCATGTGCCCCAGAGTCGTTGGGGTATCATTTCACTAGCTCCCAGACCATCGGCTATCGACCCCTGTTTAAATGGATGATCATTCCCAGGTCGATGATTGCATGGGTGACAAGCCTAAGTCTGGCTGGATGTGCATCCCCAGGCCGATGTGTATTCATGCATTCATGCATCTAATAAGATTGCATATTGTTGTTTCCCTTTTAACAATGTTTGTTAAGGTGAAGATGTGTAATCTTGAGGAAAATTCACACTAAGCTGGTCACTCATCTATCAACTATCCAACCATACGGAACATGCAGGGACGGATGTAGAGGGCGTCAGTGTCGGCCTTGATGATGCCACCATGGAGCAAAAGGAGGAGTACTATAAGGATGGGTTGCATCATGACGTTGCGGCGTATTTTGGTGTTAAGTAGTAGCTCTATATTTTATTTTCAGTGGATTAGTATTTTTGGAACTTTTGAAATTTTGTAGCTAAGACCCCCTAGTTGAGCGGGTCAAATTTTTGGGCTCTCATGAATATACATGCTTCTTTGGCTATCGTACTCTGAGTTTATATTCTATTATTTCTTTGATTTATAAACTCCCGGATTTCTGAAAACAAGTCTCGTACTCGGATTTTAGAAATTGGGGGGTTACACACTAAGAAGGCCTTACGAAAGCGGACTTATTTACGAGCTGGTCAGACTCAGCTTAGTAATGCCTCCTTACATCAGGAGAGTAAGGCCACACCCCTACCCAACCTACTATACGATAGTGGGAATTGCGGCCTAATGGTTTAAAGCCCTCATACGCTCATAGTTTTCACTCGGTCATGGCGTTGGGGCAAATCCTTGGTACCATAGAAGTTTTGAGAATTTCACCCATGGGCATCCTATGCACCCGATATGCTTAAGTAATATTTTCGGTGTCTACACATACGGCCATCCACGAACATCCCTGTGGAGGCAAGGCCCTGGTGATACAAGGACGGTATCATCATGAAATGCGATGCCAATGCATGAGTCATACATGCAGATGAAGCACAAGCTTCAAGTACTGAATGTGCATAAGGGAAGAAAGTCCATCCCTCTATGACCACCACACAATGCAATCAATTCACACAGATGATACACATGGGTCACAATGATGTAAGTGTGCTAGCTGTAAAATATATTCCTCCTTCCCAAGGAGGAAAAGTTCTAGATATATAGACAGGTACTCTAAGGAAAGGAGAAGTCCTCTAGTGGAGGCCCAATACTTTGGGGTGGCCGACAAGCTAAAAGAGTCATAAAGCCTTAAGGAGGAAACGGTCCTAACAAGGTCCAATGTGGGCCTTTAACCACCCATAAGGGCCCTATGAGCCTACTTTAAGGCCGTTAAGGAGGACATTTAACCTCAATTGAGTCCCAAAAGGTATCCCGCTAACTATACGCATATAAAGTAAGGTCCAAGGCCTAAGCAATCCATGACCCGGTAAGCCATACACTAAGCCCAATACATAGGTAACGTGGTGGGCCCTTAAGCAAGGTTTAGGCCCAACCATAAAGGTCATGAATCCACTCATTGTAGTATGATTAATGGGCAAACCATTATTTCAAAAATATGGGTAATCCTTATATTTAAAACAAGTTGGGCCTCACATCTCGGCCTAAGCATGGATTCATTTTAAATGGGCAAGTAAGGGCCCAACTACCTGAGTATTTGGCCCATAAAACCCATCACAATGACATGATAATATAGGCCCTAAAGGTCCAATGGGCCTAGGAAAAACTAACAAATAACTAAGAAGACTAGTCCAATAAAACCCAATTGGAATGGGCCTTAAATAAGCACTAATTAAGCCCAAAATATAAAAATAGGGCAAGATATGTGTAATAATATCCCTAAATTTGGTGGACCATGCTACCCCAAAACATCTATTTGTGAACAGCAACCATAGACCTATTGCTGAAATTCCAGCCCTCCCACAATCTGACAATGCTAGAAATTTAAAAATTAATTAAATTATATGTTTATTTTAGTTCCTAGTGGCCCATACATGTCACAAGGGGGGGGGGTTCCACCAGATGAAGGTAGTGCATTTATCAGATAAATCAGATGGGCCATGCTACTGGATTAGACATCCAGCAGTAGCCCAATGGGCCGGGTGTCCCATGTGTAGGCAGCTCTATGGGCCTGAATATTTGGCCCAAAAACTCATCCAATGGACTCCAATAGAAAGCTACTGAAGGGGAGGATGATCAAGTCCCATATGGACCCCACATGGATGAATGGTGGGATATAAAGTATATTAAGGTGGGCCCACAAGGTGGCCTGAACGGCCAGCCAAGGTTGGACACCCTAGCTTGGGTGTCGAAGCCTAAGGGCCACTCCAAGTCGCACCACGGACGGTACAGGGGCCCGTTAGCCCTGAAATATTGTAGGTTGGTACTTCCATGGGTGGGTCACATCTCTACAAAATTCATGATTTTTGGATACTCAGAAGTATTTTAATTAATTTAATGAAAATAGTTTGTCCAGAAAATCTAGTTGTCCTGGACGTCCCAACGTGGTGGGCTGGTCCAGCCCCTGCCAAGGTATGCATAGGGGTCCGTTGGCCCTGAAATTTGTAGGTGGGTCCTACCAAGTGTGGGGAACCTCTTTATAAATTTTTATAATTTTTGGATACCCAAAAGTATTTTAATTTATTTAAAGAAAACAGTCTATCCTGTGTGAAAGGTTGTTGGAATTATAATTGTCCCTATGTTTGGGACCACATTAGGTGGGCATAAACATGTCCAAACTCCTGGAAAATTGGTGAGAAAGGTGGTCTTACTCATTTATATCAAGTGGGGTCCACTAAGGTGACACACTTATTTAAGAAACTCATGTAAAAATGCTCATTTTCAACTTACAGTGTTACTGAACTGTCCAGAAATTTTCAGACAGTTAACACACTTTGGCCCATCCCGTGGGTCTCAATCATGAGAGAAATGGTGTGAGACCCATTCCACATCAAAGTGGGGTCTGTGCACTACAAAATCTCTAAAAATATTTGAGAGAAAAGGGCATGCAAACAGATTCAAACATTAACTCAAAAGCCATGCTCAAACTGGGCCTGAAATCTATACAGCAATGCATGCTGTCCATATTTCAGCCTTTATAAATTAATCTAAGGGCTTATTGCCCTGATTCATCAAGTGGGGTCCACCTTGATGGGTTAGAAAAATTTCAGACCCATTAGTGCATTAAAATCTTCATGAAAAATCAAGTTTGAAGGCCACCCAACCCATGCTCGTATGGTGGGCTTGGACGTCCAATAAGGTGGGCTTGGATGTCCCATCTCCCTGATAGATCTAAGATGCTGTTGACCTTCTTAGTGGGCCACACATCATTAGAAATAAATAGAAGAAAAATTACAGAAAGGGAGAGAGAAGGATAGTGATCCGGCCATTGGTGGAAGGTCCCGCCACTAAAGGACTTTCCACATTACAATTCATGCCATCTACTATGTACATATGTTACATGTAAGATACTATACATGAAAAAAAGTTGCTGGAGGGTGGGGACACCTTTCCCCACTATGCATGCAAAGGCCTAAATGGCCTAGGAGATACTAGAATGAAGAGGAAGTACATCATGGTGGGGCCATGGAGAATGGCCCACCATGGAAGAAAAAAGTTAAGATCTTGGTCCATGGCCTTTATCTTATGAGCCATGTAGGACCTCTACCATGGATTGGTGGGTCCTACATGCTTCCATGAATGCAAGAAAAAAAAAAAAAAAAAAAGAGAAGAAGTTAAGAAGAGCACTCATCTCCAAAGATGATCACCAAACTTTCACACTAATATTCTCTAGCTTCAAGGGAAAAGGATTAATAGTGGAGATGGAGTTTCAAGGGTTACATGGTGAGGGATTATGTAACGTCTCGAAAAAATTCGTACAAAGACTCGAGTACCACCTCAGGTAGAAATCACTAAAGATCAAATTCGGTGGAAATTAGGTGAACTAAACTGAATTAATCAGGTGCATTAGCTTGAACCACTTTCTATACGAATCACTAGACCTAAAACTAATAAAATCACCAACCCAACATAACCTAGAAACCTAGGATCAATTTCAAAACCCAGTTACTCCCGGGAGCACATTAAAACTCCGTATCGGACCTAAACCATGCGTCGAAAGTCCGATGACTGCGAAACTATAAGGTTATGATTGCCTCACTGGGCTTGACAAGCATCGTGGGAATTGAGTCCAAATAGTATCCAGAAATGCACAACTTGAACTTAGAGCGTAGTGTGTAAGAAACGCGAATATCTTTAGAAAATGAACTCAAACTTAAGTGAATTGGGCCGTTCACTTGTAGGCAAAATTTTAAGGTTTTAGACCATCAGATTCTGACCCAACTACACCCTTGGGTCAGAAAAATTTTTCTTTACCCATTAGTTACTTGTGGTCCTGATCGAGTGACGATGACTGTTGAATTGAAACGGGTCCTCCACGATTGATTCACTAATCCGATCGGACCGAAATCTTAACCTGACATAGATCCATTGTCAGGGAACTTTCTTCAGACTGTATGCAAGCAATGGGCCTCCATATGAGCTCTGTTGGCGCGAAACAGCCACCTTTTGGCTATAACCTAAGTATACCATGACCTTGGGCCCATTGACATCAGTTCTAGGCTTATATAAAGACTTTAAACCACCCTTCTCTTATTCCATACGAATTTTCTAATCCTAGGAGAGAGAAGAGAGAAAAGAGAAGAGAAAAGAGAGGAGAAGAGAGAGATTTGTGGATTGTTACTGGGATTCACTCCCATTACTCCATGTACCGAATCATCTCTTCTGTGTCGCTACACTGGCGATTCTGTCTCTGATTTGGGTAAGAAATCCTAACCTTAATCTCGTTTTAGGAATCCAAATAGAGGAATTGATGGAATAACTAACCTATTTCATGATCTAGGTAGCCGTTGTGCTGTAGACGAAAACGTAGTGTACGAACCAAATTCGTAATGAGCAAATAGACGAAAGGTGTGAACTATAAATGTTTAGATTATGGTTTTCAAGGCTTTCAATATCGGCAATGATTTATGCTTCACTTAATTGCTACCATATGATATTATCTACGGCGTTTTGTTTGATAAACTATACTTGTGTGAAATATGTGAGTATAAAATGCATTCCACATGTTTGTTGAAATGTTTGAATGAAAGTGAAATTATGATTTATGTTGTCCTTACCTTTTAAGTTAGAATACATGTTCGTTGTAAGTGAGACAAATCTTTTGTAAAAGGATTTATCATAATATATGATAAAATTAGATTGGTTCGTGCATGGGGAATTATGTAGTCTAAGTGTTTGTAAAAATGTCTAAATGAGATCTCGTTGATGGATTGTACTTATTAAGTGTATTTAGACAGGATTCTTAGTCTCCTTAGTCATATGAATAGTTTCCTTCATGTATCGTAAATTGTCACTATATGATTTATGGGTGGAATGCATATGTATGTCAATTTATCAAATGTGTTCGATAACATGCTTAAATGAGACTTATATTTGTTTTATTCATTAAATGCCGATATGAGTAACATATGTGATTCCCTATTGTATTTAAGTATGTTTGAGACTACCACCTAGTTCAGGCAATCGGTAATGACTTCTGATCGAGTGACCGAACTTGTTTTACCACATTAGATATGTTCGATGAATCTGAACCATATGGTGATTTTCGATAATGGTTAGCATATGCGTTCCATGTCGACTAATTTAGCGTACACGCATACCAATCAAAGTTGTCAACTAACCCGATTGGCCTAATGTGTGTTTAACATGTATGGACGCTACTACTTGAATCTAAGGTACCACTTACCAATGTAAAGTCCGTTTCAACCTTGGTACCACGATCCGCTAAGATTTATGAGCCAGACATGGTGGTATGGAAAATCGTGGTCGAGCTGTCGGCTTACACTAGGGTGACGAGCCTCCTCGTAGTGACCAGTGAGTAACTCAAACTCATGAACCGAATATGGTGGTGTATGTGACACTGTATTCGAGCAGTCAACCTACGCTAAGGTGACAAACCTTCCTATAAAATATGTACCATAGACCGTACCATTCCTTAGGCTTCCAAAGTCCTTCCGATCGAATTCTGGCAACCCTCAACTTATATCCAATGTTTGCGCATGATCCTAAACCGAGTCCCGCATGTTAGGGTCGACTCGACTCGAAACTTGTACCCTTATGACTGTGCCGTCACCGCGGTTCCAACGCCGCGACTCGCGCACTGATCCGATATCTGTGCCAGGAGATATGGGCCCGCATTCATTCTGAAGAAATGCCGCACATTGTAAATTTTGAGGGAATCTCTACAACATGTCTCATCAATCAATCAATTAAGTACACCCCATACCTCAAGTACAAGCATCCATCCCTCCTTTTTCTACAAGTAAACTCTCTCTCTCTCTCCCCTACCCATCCCACTTTTACAAAATTTCAAACTCAACCTTACCTATCCATCTCTTTTCCTTACAACCACCACTCCATCCATCCCTTCATCCATTATTTCTATTTCTCTCCTTCATTTTCTCAAAACACTCTCCCAAGCAACAAAATTTCCATACGTCCAAGCCTCACCAAACTCTTCCAAAACAAGTGTGGCTTACTTTCCTACTCCCTCATCTCACATCTCAACCATTCATTCATCATCTACCTCCATCAACATTGAAGGCAATGAGCTAAGTAGGCTAAGGGATCAAAGAGGCGTGTAATTGGTAGGTGATCTACTACTGATTTCAAAATTTAGGGTCCACTTATTGTGGGACCCACATTGATGTACGAAGGGTAGAGAGAGGCCCATAGTGGCGGGGTCCCTCTATCTGACCGTCTCTCTCTCTCCTTATTTTGATGGCAGTGATGATGTGTATAACAACCTGGACCATCCAGATTGTTGGTCGTCCAGTAGATGTGGCCCACTTGCTGCCCGATTTCGGGTCAGCCTGATGGAAGGAAAACATAAATTTTCACTTTATCAAAGCCGCTAGTGGGTCCCACATGTGTGGACCCACATGTATGCGTTAAATCTGTGTCGTCCATCAACTGGAAGGCCAGCATCATGTGGCTGCTGATCTGGACGTTAGCAACTCTGTGGGTCCAACCGTGATATATGAGTCTATATCCACTCGTCCATTCTTTGGACGTGGACCCCATAGAAGTGTGTGGGGTCCACGATGATGAATGTGCACATCCAGCCGTCCGTCTAGGCTTGCACAGGGACGCTGGATGATGAGTCTGCCTTTAAAAAATAACAATAATAATACGTCATATGCTAATATATATATATAGAGAGAGAGAGAGAGAGAGAGAGAGAGAGAGAGAGAGAGAGAGAGAGAGAGAGAGAGAGAGAGAGAGAGAGAGAGAGAGAGAGAGAGAGAGAGAGAGAGAGAGAGAGAGAGAGTCATGCTCCCCTGCGCACCTACGCACGTGCGCACCTTTGCACACGTGTCATGGGTGTCTAATCTGAACGGTTCATGTGATGCGGAATTCCATGAAACCCCATGTGACAAATTCTCACCCCAATCTAAAATTCTGGTGGGCCATAGTAAAAAGAAATGCAAATCAAGGGAGAAAACTGTTTTCATTTTTCATGGCCCATCAAGTTTTAGATCAAAGTAAAACTTCGGCCTGGGAGGTTTCACGAGGTGCTGCTTCACATGAACGGTTCAGATTTTGGATCCACATCACGTATAATGGGTTTTCAAAAAAGTTCGTACGTAGTACGTACGAACCGGTTCGCAGGTGAGCGTTCCGCTATATATATATATATATATGAGAGGTGGGCCACACGTGTGGACCCACCACGTCATATACATCAGATCTGCACCGTATCAGACCCTCTGGACGGTGGGCCTTTATGGTTTATATATATTATATTATATAATAACATAAGATATTATATTATAATATATTATATTATATTATATTAGAATACCTGCTGGAGGTGGGCCACGTACGTGGGACCCACCTTAATACAAGCGATCTGCACCGTCCAGAGTTCTGGACGGTGGGCTGACCACTAGGCGTATGTTATATCAAGCCGTCCATCCAGCTTGTATCTCTACCGCCCATCTAATTTGATGGTGGGCCAGCAGCTGACGCCAGTGCAGCAGCAGCACATAATAATAATAATAGTAATAATAATAATAAAATGAAGCTGATTCACGTCAGTGGTGGGCCACGTACGTGGATTCCCGCCTTGATGCATGAGTTCATGTATTCCTAACGTCTGTCCATTATGTGGGACCCACCGCATGATGGGAGTACTACATCCAACCGTCCATCCATTGACAAGCTCACCATGGTGGGCCACGCTCGTGGACCCCACTCTGATGTACAGGTTGCATCCAAACCGTCCATCCATTTGGTGAGCTAGTCCAAAGGCTTGAGACTAGAAATAAGACTGATCCTCAGGTGGACCACACTACAAAAAGCAGTGGAGTTGAACGTCCACCATTGAGACCCCCCATTTGGGTTATAGAAGTTCTGAATCAATATGTTATTTGCTTTTCCTCCTCCCTGTACAGGTCTTTGTGACCTTATGAACCGACTGGATGGAAATTAAATGCTATGGTGGGCCCTTTAAATTTTTTATTGTGGGAATCAATATCAGCATTGCCATTTGTAGTATGGTCTAGATGATCCTTTGGATATAATTCATTTTATTTCTTTTAATATATATGTGCTCTATAATAATCTTTAACAGTGGATTAATGGCCTATTGGAATCGGCCCATTTGATCAGTTCATTCAACTTGGCCCATTCGACTTAGCCCATTTAAATCAGTCCATTTGATTCGACCTATCTATATCGGTTCATTCAACTTGGCCCATTTGAATCGGCCCATTTAATTTGGCCCATTTGTATCGGTCCATTCGACTTGGTCCATTTGAATTAGCCTATTTAATTCAACTCATTTGATTCGACTCATTTGATTTGTATGGGCACATTTGATCGACCCAATTGACTTGGCCCATTTGATTTGGCCCATCGACTCGGCACATTTGTATCGACCCATTTGATCGACCCAATTGACTTGGCCCATTTAATTCGGGCCAATTGATTTGGCCCGTTTGTACCGATCCATTTGATTCGACCCGTTGGTATGACTCGATGTTATATACATTGGCCCATGAGTGAGGCCCAATGTGATGTGTATATGGCCCATAAGCGAGGCCTATGATGATGTGTATTACACCCTTATATGAGACTGTAGACCCATTATACAATTGACCCTTTGAGCATCTTTCCTTAGGAGCAATGGTAGTAAAGGTACATATTGTTGGGCAATGATGGTTGGATTCTCTTAGGCCTTGTTAAGCCCTTCCTCATCATTCTCTCATCGGTTAACCCTAATCAGTGGGCCCCATTCAGCATAGACAGATGGTTTCGTGCTATAGGGTCTGATATAACTACGGCCGAGGGCCGATCTTTATATTATGGTTCGAGTGGCTGTTCATATATAGACCCTGCCTTGTTATAGGCTGATTATTAGTGTCGATTATCGAGGTCGATTCTGATTATTGAGGTCGATTTTGATTATCGAGGTCGACTCCGATTGTCGAGGCTGGATATTGAGGCCGATTACCAAGGCCCATTGTGATGTATATGCAGCCCATATTTGAGCCCCATTCTGATGAGCATTCGGCCTTGGCTTGATATATTTGAGGCTTATGTAATGTATATGAGGACTGTGTGATGAGGCCCATTGTGATGCATTTTGAGGACCAGGCGATGGAACCCGTTGTGTTGTAATTAGGCCCATGTGAGAGGCCCATCGCGATGTATATTAAACTCTTGAGTGAGGCCCATGGTACTATATATTAGGCTCTTGTGTGAGGCCATGGGTCCACTATATGTTAGGCTCTATGCAGACCATTCCTTGGAGGCAATGTTGTATATTAGGCTCTTGTGTGAGGTCATGGGTCCACTATATGTTAGGCTTTATGCAGGCCATTCCTTGGAGGCAATATTGGTTAAATGTCCACATTGTCGAAGCCGATTGTCAATGTTGGTTATTAATATCGATTATGAGTACGTGACAACATAGCATCATGACACATGCCCATACGCATCATCTGCATGTTTGTTATGAGATGTAGTTGACCATTACATATATCATTAGGTAGGTTGTTATAAGACTCCATGATAGGTGGAGATTGTCTTACATGAGCGCATGGTATGCGTAGGATTGATGCGTGACTGGATTGTATGACTCATGCATCTGGCATTATGTTGCGATTACCATACGCCCTAGCGACATCAGGGTCATAGCCTCCACAAACATATCATGGATGGCCAGATGGGACACCGAAAATATGTTATTAGCATCGGGATACTATAAATGGCCCTAGGTGAAAATTTCTAAAGCCTCTTGGTAACAGAAGATGCCCCAACGTCGAGACCAAGTAGATATATATGATCACATGAGGGCCGTATACTAGTAGGCCGCGTCTACCATTGTGTCATGGTCGGTTGGGAGGAGAGGTGACCTTACCCGCTCAAGGGAGTAGGCATAACTAGACTGAGTTTGACCAGCTCGTGAATGAGTTCGCTATCGACGTGCCGGGTAGATATTGGCCGATTACTGGCCAGGCGGATAATAAGGTCCTTTCTACTTACTCACTCGTACGCTTGATGGGGCGACAAGCTGGTGTAGAGTGTACTAGATCCCGGTGATGATCCCAAAGTGAACAGTACTGATATGTGGACTTATTGGGTAGGAGTTTCATACTCATTTATTCATTCATTCACTATCCACTCGGGCTGGTAGTGCGCAACTATTTGTTACGTGTGCCTTCGGAATGGCCAAGATTTCGGTTGGGCGCATGATTAACCTGAGATCAGGAGTCTACCACATTGACTCTGACTATCCAAATTTAGGTATGAGCCTAATTTGAATAGAAGCCCCTTGTGATGGACCCCATAGCATGGGATACTATGTACTATCATCCCGACTTCACACTCTATCATTGTCATTCCATTCGCACCACATATTGCATTATATCCACGGCATATGGTATTTTGGGTTACTATGTTTCACATTTATATGGTCTAGATACGACATATGATATTTGGTTCTTTATGACTCCTCATTTGCCTAGCTGATGTGTATTGCATACTCTTATATTGTTTGACTCACGAACTTGTCAGTATTTCCACTTACTCTGATATCATATGATTCATTATCTTAACTGTATTTTTGACATTGTATTTGTATACTTGACACTTATCTTGTGCACACACTTTCACCACCCTTTAAGCTTTCTATAAGCTTATGCATAAGAAATGCATACAGGTGATGTTAGGTTGCAGCAACGTGGAGCTTGGAGCATGTAGCTGACTTCTGGAGTTTTGATTTTAACATATGTATTTACCTTTCAGCATTGTATTCAAATGTTTATATTAGTGGATATGTGATGATGATGTTGCCTTTGTGATTTGGATAAACTTGTGGTTATGCCTCTTGCGAGATAAATGCACTTTGAAAAATCCTCCTTGAAAGATCCTAGGATCGGAACCAGGCATATGGGTGCTGGGAGCCAAGAATGGGATACTACGGAGGCCGTCAGCACCATATTTGGCAATTAGGATTTCTATGAATCCGATTTTTAATTTTGGGGCATGACACTTCCCGTAGTGACGTCGAGTATAAACTAGGCCTACGCTAAAGTGATGAGCCTCCCGTAGCGACCTAAACTTGCCTATCCACTGATTTTCAAATCAGGGGTGATGTTGCCCAATAACTTGCCTATAATATGTGATTAACTAGGATTGACGACCTTAGATGGATCAATGTTTGGGGTAAATGATAAAAAAGGAGGTACCTTAGCTTCCTGAATCTTTTATATGAATAAGCCTAATCAAGAACTCGGTTAACACGTGCATGCACCACATTGCATATGCCTTTGGCGAGGAAGAGCATTGTGGGAGTAGTATGTGCGACCATGAGATGGTGTCGCTGAGGGAGGGCAGGTGAGGGCATGCATCATTATAACATATGATTCCTGCATTAACAAGAGTACTTAGGACATGATTGTTGTATTACTTTATCATTACTGCTTGACAAAATTGATTACATGTTAACCTTTTCCTTATAGCTCCACTGAGTTGATCACTCACTCCCACTCTAGGAGGGTGTTTTAAAACATTAACCAGACTCTGTTGTAGATGCAGGAGGCGACGACGTTTACGCTGTTGAATGAGATTTCATAGACGATGAAGAGGAGTTCTCCTATCTGCAGCTATTAGGCGGGTCTATGTAGACCATGTACTAATCGATGGGATTACAGGGATACAAATTAGTTGGACATTACACCTTGTTATTTTGTATATTTTGGAATAAACATGTATATATTCAGCCTGGTGACATGATCATACTCTAAGGGTTTATAACCACTTATATACTTTATATATCAATCACAGTCTTCCGCTTGCTTAATTTAATCATCTGTGGAGTATGATATTTTGATTTAGTGTAATCCCATTCATGTTTCATATGCTAATACGGACAACATTTAATAATCATTATTTATGTTGCATAAGTGATGCGTTGAAACTCGAGAGTTGAGCTTCTGCTCGACCCCTGATTTTTGGGGCGTTAAAAGTTGGTATCAAAGCTTGATTTGGATTAAATTGGACTTGGATTATGGTAACACGACACACACTAACATACTTTGACTAAGGTGGGGGCGAGAAAATTGTAGAAACAAACATAGGATTTCCAGTTTCACCGACGAGCAAAACTAACCGTTGAATTTCACCGCATACGTGTATAAGATCATGTGAAATGATCCCCACCTCTTTTTAGACCATCAATTGATGACTTGGGACGATGATTCAGTGAATCCCACTGTAACACCCTGAAAATCGGGGGTCGTGTATAAACTCAACTCCCGAGTTCCAGACCGTCACTTATGCAACAAAAATGATTATGATTCAATGTTGTCTGATTTAAAGCATTCACATGAGTAAAAGTATACCAAAACTGCAATTCATACTTCAGATCCAGTGATAAAAGCAAGCGGAAGACTAAACAATATATATATCACTGTATTAAAAAAAATAAAGTAAATCACATCTGTCTCTAAAGTATGAATATATCTTTGAGTCTCATATACATATACATGAACAAAAGTAAATGTCCAAAATGTTCCCACTAAAGTCTCATCGATCCGGGTCGCCTACGCAAAGCCATCGTGATACTGCATGTACGAGCACTCGTCCTGGTCCTCGTCGAAGTCTGGCTCTGCCTCCTGGATCTCAGCCTCACCTGCATCTACAACAGGGTCTGGTGTGTGTTGCAAACACCATCCCGTAACGTGGGAGTGAGTGATCAACTCAGTGGAATCATAGAGCAAAGATTAGCATGTTCACAATTCAATCATGCGATAATAGTAAAGCAGTAAATCAGACAATCCTAATACTGTTGTTAATGCAAGATGACATGACGTGATGTATGCCCTCACCGACGATCTCCCTTATACGGCAACATCTTACGACCGCGGCATGCAATCGACCCTCAAGTGCTCCACATCTTTCAGGCACATGCAATGGCATGGTGATATGATTTCCAAGTTGTTATTAGTCCATTCAAACAGCAGGATTGGGAAACTAAGGTACTTCCCTTGTATCAATCCCAACACAGATCCTATCTAGGGTCGTCACTCCTAGTAATCTCATACGATGTATATTTCGTAGGTCACTGCAAGGGCTGCCAGGGCTGTTGCTCACACTCGTTGCACCGCTCCCCCATCACCTTATCAATACAGGCCTACCGTACTCTACTGCAACGGAAGGGTCGTCGCCGCCAGGGCTGTTGCTCGCACTCGTTGCACCGCTCCCCCATCACCTTATCAATACAGGCCTACCGTACTCTACTGCAACGGAAGGGTCGTCGCCTCCCGTGGACTCATAATACGCTCGCGGTCACTACAAAGGACTCGTCGCCTGATCAGTGTAGGCCGACAGCTAGAATATAGTGTCCCATACCACCATAATCTACTCACGAGTCTAGGTGCTCACTGTTCACTACGGGGAGGTTTGTGGCCCCAGCGTAGGCCGACAGCTCGACCACGGTGTCTCATACCACCATGCCCGGCTCATGAGTCTTCGTGGATCAAGGTACCATGGTTAACAGGGTTTACAATGGTAAGTTCAGTACCCTAGGTTCAAGCAGTTATGACTCATATAAGGTGAACATACATCGGCCAGTCGGGTTACTTGACGGGCTCGACTAGCGCGATCGCATCTCAAGTCGAACGACATGAAGTGCGTAAAACACTTCGCGTGGCCTAACTACTGTCGCCAACTTCAAACACGACTCGCGTTCGTCGACGCGTCGCTCGTGGCTAAGACCAGTCAGCCACGAATTCGCTCGGTTACCGACTGCCAGGACTAAGTCTAGTCCCAAACACTTATGGAATCACATCAGCAAATTATATAAGAGTATTGGAATTGAAATACAGTCATATGAGCATGTTAACACATGTTATAACATTCAACTTAAGTAAATCTTCAAGCACATATATTTCATGCATGTAATGAAATCATGCATATAATCAACATGTAGGAAATCATTTAGGTCAGCATATTAATTGAGAAATCAATCTCAAACTATCTCATAACATCATTTAATTCAATACATACTAATACAAGCATTTATACAAACACATACACTACACACTTAAGTCTACATATAGTATGTCGACCCGAAGTGCTCAATTAGGCGAATCTCTTCGCCAAACTAATTATGCACGTATTCCTAACTTCCTAATGCGACAACAAACTATGTCAATCACATCAGCAAAATATGAATGTAAACAGTACTTCCTACAAATGACTAAAATGCCCTAATTCTCATATTCTTCGTTAATTTACGAAACGGGAAACGGAGAGCATTTTGTACATGTCAAACGGCGATACCGTCAAGAATCTACTATTAAACGACATTGAAAGCGTTGTAAACCGTCAATCAAAGCGTCTAAAATCCTGACCTTATGTCTTGTAGACTCGTGAATTGAAACGGAGCATATACGCTTCGTCTACGGCGAATAGGGAACCTAATACACAAGATCCATAAGCTACATCGCTATGGAAACAAAGGAACCTCAAATTAGCAACTATTTAGGGTATTTGCTTACCTAGAATCGCGGTGTAATCGTCGGGAAAGCGATAGAGGTGCGTTGCTTAAGCACGTGCAACACGTAACACAAGTGACAGGAAGAACTCTCCCACTCTCTCTCACACAAGCTAGGGTTTCTAGCAAATTCGGATGTGTGAGAGAAGTGAGGGTTTCAACCCCTTTTATAAGCTAAAACATGCCCAAAATAGGCTTGGGAACAATGTTTACTTGGTGTCTAACCAAATCGGGGCCATTTCGGTCCAAATGAGCATTTCTGAAGGTCCCCTGGCCAAATGCGGTCGGACTTAAGCTCATGCATACTGGATCTAGCACACATCCAGTTTTCAGACCGATAGGGTTCCCAGATCGCACGTGGCGGTCCAGTTTCAGTTTAACGGTCACCGCACCAAGATCAGGCGTATAAGTCTCGTGATATGTAATAGAAATTTTTCCCGATCAAAGGGTGTAATTTGGCTGAATTCTGACGGTCAGAACGCTTAATACTGATGCGTCAAATCGTGTGCCAGATTTGAATTTCAAATTCCAATTCTAACCCTATTCTCACTCTCTTCTCTCCAGGCTCAATGAAATAGCTTCTGAATGTCAGTTGGACTTGATTTTCGAAACGATTGCCAAGCCCAGCTAAGTGGTCATAACGGTCTAAGATGGTAGGTATCGGACTTTCGACGCACGGTCTAGATCCAATACAAAGTTTCAAGGAGGTCCCGAGAATAAACCGGTTTAGAGTTTGATCCGAGGCTTTAGAGCATTATAGCACCATTGGTTCCACTCGCTTTGAGCCTTGCAAAACGTATTTAAAGTGATCAGGGACCATTTCCCAGCTATTCTAACGTTGCACTAGCTAACTTAGTCATATTTTTCTAAAGGAATAAATTCTACACAATTTCGGGTCGAGTTGGTACTCAAACCCAAGTATGGATTTTTCACGGGCGTTACAATCTACCCCCCTTAACAAATAATTTCATCTTCGAAATTTTGTACCTTTTCGTACTCCTCGAGATGCTGTGGGTAGTTCTTTCTGATCTCGGCTTCTGTCTCCCTGGTAGCCTCCTCCTCAGAGTGATACGTCCATAATACCTTCACAAGGGGAATCACCTTGCTACGCAGTACCTGCTCCTTCCTGTCTAGGATACGTGTCGGTCGCAGGATATAAGTAACATCCTCTCCTAACTGCACCTGCTCCCATCTGATGATATGGGAAGGATCAGCCACGTACTTCTTCAGCATAGAAACATGAAATACGTTGTGAACGCTCGTGAGAGGCGTGGGTAAAGCCAATCGGTAAGCCACCGCTCCCACACGATCGAGGATCTGGAATGGACCAATGAATCGCGGTGCCAGCTTCCCCTTCTTCCCGAACCGAAGGACTCCCTTCATAGGGGAAACTCACAAAAACACATGATCCCCAACTGTGAACTCTAGTGGCCTCCGTCTCGTATCGGCATAACTCTTCTGTCTGCTCTGCGCTGTAAGGAGCCGACGTCGAATTATATCAATATTCTCTGACGTCGCCTGCACTAACTCTGGGCCAATCAAGCTACGCTCACCGACCTCTAGCCAGCAATGCGGTGCGCGACAAGGTCGCCCATACAGCGCCTCATAAGGTGTCATACCGATACTCGTCTGAAAACTGTTGTTGTACGCAAACTCCGCATATGCAAGACAATCATCCCAACTGTCCTTGAAGTCCAATGCGCAAGCTCGCAACATGTCCTCCAAGATCTGGTTCACCCGCTCTGTCTGTCCGTCTGTCTGTGGGTGGAAGGCAGTACTGAACTTCAACTTCACACCCATAGCCTCTTGAATGCGAGTCCAGAAAATAGAAGTGAACCGTGTGTCTCTGTCCGACACGATCTCCAGCGGAACTCCATGCAGACGCACAATCTCTCTGATATACAATCTAGCCAGCTCGTCTGCAGAGTTCGTAACTCT
The DNA here is from genome assembly GCA_037074715.1 of Magnolia kwangsiensis. Lineage (NCBI taxonomy): Eukaryota > Viridiplantae > Streptophyta > Magnoliopsida > Magnoliales > Magnoliaceae > Magnolia > Magnolia kwangsiensis. Next base: position 92,798,493 of record CM073573.1, read on the forward strand.
GATTGGTAGAAAGTGCGCCGACTTCGTCAGACGGTCGACGATCACCCAAATGGAATCATGTCCCTTCCTCGTCTTCAGCGAGCCGGAAATGAAGTTCATGGAAATGAAATCCCACTTCCACTCTGCGATCGGCATAGGCTGCAAAAGTCCAGGTGGTCGGCGATGCTCTGCCTTCACCTGCTGACAAGTGAGACAACGGGACACGAACTCAGCTATGTGGGTCTTCATACCTTCCCACCAATACATCCTCTTCACGTCACGATACATCTTTATGCTGCCTGGATGCATCGCAAGTCTAGTAGAATGCGCAGCCTCGAGAATCTCTCGTCTCAAGTCAGGGACATCTGGAACTCATAGGTGGCCACGATAACGTAAGTCCCCATCCATACCAACTCACCAGTCGGCGTCAGCATCATCACTGGCCTGCTCTCGAAGCTCAGTAAGATGCGCATCGTCCCTCTGCGCCTCGATGAGTCGGTCATCGATCTGAGATCGCACCTGTACATGTGCGATGAACTCAAACGGCTCCTCTACCGTGAGTTTCTGCTCAAAGTCTCGCAAAAACTCAACCATATCCCACTCGGCAACCATCAGCAGAGCCGGAAACTCTATCGCTTTCTTGCGGCTCAACGCATCAGCCACAAGGTTCGCCTTCCCAGGATGGTAAGAGACTTCAAACTTGAAGTCCTTCAACGTCTCCATCCATCGTCGCTGCCTCATATTCAAGTCTCGCTGCGTGAATATGTACTTGAGGCTCTTGTGGTCGCAAAAGAGCTCGAACTCCTCTCCGTAGAGGTAATGTCTCCAGAGTCTCAGTGCGAATATAACGGCTGCCAACTCTAGGTCGTGTGTGGGGTAATTCTCCTCGTGCTTCCTTAATTGTCTCGAGGCATACGAAATTACCCTGTCCCTCTGCATAAGGACACAACCCAAACCAACGCTAGACGCGTCAGTGTATATAGTATATTTAACCCCTTGCTCTGGCAATACTAGCACAGGGTAGGACGTAAGTCTGTCCTTCAGCTCTTGAAAAGCTGACTCCGCCTTGTCATTCCAGGCGAACTTCACGTCCTTCCGTGTCAACTGGGATAAGGGTCTTGCGATCTTCGAGAAGTCCTGTATGAAGCGCCGATAGTAGCCAGCGAGACCGAAGAAATTTCTCATCTCAGTGACAGAACCAGGCTGCTCCCAGTCCTGCACCGCAGCTACCTTAGACAGGTCAACTGCCATGCCATCCTTGGACACCACGTGTCCCAGGAACTTCACCTCCTGCTTCCAGAAGTCACACTTCTTGTACTGTGCGAACAACTGATGCTGTCTGAGCGTATCCAGGACCAAACGTAAGTGCTCCTCATGCTCCTCTCGACTCCTAGAATACACCAAAATGTCGTCAATGAATATAACGACGAATCGATAGAGGAAAGACCGAAATACCCGGTTCATCAGATCCATGAACACGGCCGGTGCGTTCGTAAGACCGAACGACATCACGAGGAACTCGTAATGGCCAAAACTGATCCTGAATGCTTTCTTCTGCACGTCTTCATCCCTGACGCGCAACTGATGATATCCTGATTGAAGATCAATCTTCGAGAAGTACTGCGCTCCTCTCAACTGATCAAACAAGTCATCGATCCTGGGTAAAGGATACTTGTTCTTCACCGTAACCTGGTTCAGCCTGCAATAATCAATACACAATCGCATCGAACCGTCTTTCTTCCTCACGAACAACACCGGTGCTCCCCAAGGAGACACACTAGGCCGTATAAGGCCAAGCTCTAGCAGACCATCAATCTGCGTCCTCAACTCCTCCATCTCCCATGGTACCATGCGATACGTCGGCAGTGAAATGAGTGTAGAACCAGGAACCAGATCGATAGTGAAATCGATCTCATGTCGGGGCGGCAAACCAGGGATCTTCCTGAACAGATTCCCGAACTCGAAAACGACTGGCACATGCTCGAGTACCTAGGCACCAGCGTCGCGCAATAAAGTGGCGTAACTAAGTATGCGGAAAGGGAGATTTACCTGCACTGAAAACGTGAAAGGCGTGCCCTCAAGCTAGTACACCGTCACCATACGAGTCTCGCAGTCAATCTCGGCCCTCGCTGCAGTCAACCAATCCATGCCAAGAATGACGTCGAGATAAACAAGAGCGGGGTCGACGACAAGATCAATAGCCATCGTCCGGCCTCCCAAATCAACCAAACACCCCTCACACATCTGGGTGACATCTGAATAATCTCCGTGGGCTGCAAGGACTCGTACCCTATCCATGGTAATGGTCGGTAATCCAAGACGCCTGACTACAGCACGCGATATCAAAGAAATCGTGGAACTAGTGTCCACCATCACAAGAATAGGAGTACCTCCAATATGGGCTGTGACCTCGAAGGCCGAATGCTAAAAAGTCGGTGTCGCAGCTGCCTTAACTGTCAATGCATGAACCCGAGCCTGCTGTGGCCGGTTCGACCGCTGTGTCATGGGCCGTGGAGGCTGTCTGATCTGCGATACCAGAGGTCTGAAAGAAGGGTACGCAGGAGCTAACCATATAAGCGGTGCTGATATCGCCTGTGAACGAGCACGGTCAATCTTCTGCGGCGGTGAGAAGCCGCTGTCCCGCATCCGAGAAAAGCAACTCTGTGCCAAGTGGCCTGACCTCCCACAGTATGTGCACGATAACTCGGGGCACCGAAACGATGGTGCTGGCGTTATGGCTCGAGTAGGAGGGTCGACACGAGGCCTCTTGCCCGCGAAGGGCCTGTCCTGCATGTCTGGTCGCGGCCTAGAAGCAACAGGGCCGCGAGATCGCGCAAGTCGATCCACATCCTGCTCTACCCGCATAGACATGTGAATCAACTCCGCATAGGAGGAAATGCTCAAACAGCACATCTTCGACCGAATATCCGGCAGCAAACCCTCCAAAAAGCGTCGTATGCGCATCTGTTCATCAGCCAAAATCGTCGGGACGTATCTGCCCAACTCCGTGAACCGATGCTCATACTCTGTAACTGTCATGGCTGCCTGTCTAAGGCGGAGAAACTCATTCTCCCTGTCGTGCCTGTAAGTTTGGGGATAATACTTCTCATGGAAGTGGAACTCAAACGCTGCCCATGTCCATACAAAGTCGGCGGCAACGGTCCGCAGTACGCTATCCCACCACAGGCTGGCCTCTCGCTTAAACAGGAATGTAGCCAGCTCTACCTGCTCGGCCTCAGTGCAATGTAACATCCGTAAAATCTTCGACACACGGTCGAGCCAGTACTCAGCCTCCTCGGGTCTGTGAGAACCCGTGAAAGTGGGAGGCCGTTAGCGATGAAATCGCTCTAATAGGCCCCGTGTATCGGCAGGATTCCTCGTAGGGTAAGCAGGCGGCGCAGGATGAGCCATGCCCTCATCCTGGGCGTATGCATAAGCATCCTCAGCTGGATGCGCAGGTGGTGCAAGTGGAGCCACACCCCCACCCTGTGCTAATGTCCCCACGATGGTAGTCAGAAGCTGCTACTGCTTGTAACACCCCGGATTTTGGCCAATCTGGGATTTGACGTCCTTAGGCAATGGGTCAACTAAAACACCTGGAAAATCGCTCAGAACCCAATTTCATAGCCAAAGAAACCACTTAGGATTAATTCCTATGGAAATTTAGCATAAGTTAGCTAGCGCAACGCTGGAGTAGCTGGGAAACAGTCC